>CM045996.1:52363039-53778975 GCA_025175895.1 Wurfbainia villosa | reverse complement strand
AACTCCTCAACCAAGTGTCTTATGACACAGCAAGAGGAATCTTGGTTATGGCACCGAAGACTCGGACACTCGCACCCAAGACTCGTCCACAAGATGAGTCAGAGTGGCTTGGTTATAGGTTTGCCTAAACTAAACAACTTGGATAATAAAATATGTAATGCTTGTCAACAAGGTAAACAATCAAGGACACAACATCAATTAACTAATCAAGAACGAACCAAAAGTGTTCTTGAGCTCCTACACATGGATCTATTTGATTCACATGGAGCTAAGTCACTCAATGGTAGTCAATTTTGCTTAGTCATAATTGACGACTATTCTAGATTTACTTGGGATAGGTTTATCAAACATAAAAATGATACCCTAGACCAACTAATCAATCTTTGTAGGTTAATCGAAAATCAAAAGAACCTTAAGATTAAAAGACTTAGAAGCGATCATGGTGGTGAATTCGAAAACCACAGGTTTCTGATTTACGTAACCTAAACGGATACCACCATGAGTTTTCATGTCCTAGAACCCCACAACAAAATGGGTTAGTCGAGCGGAAAAATAGAACCCTACAAGAAGCGCTAGGACAATGTTAAACGAGTATAACCTACCCGATAGATTTTGGGCGGAGGCCGTTAAATGCGGCTTGCTATGTCCAAAATAGGATCCTTATGGTAAAGAGGCACCAAAAGACCTCGACGAGATTTATCACGATAAAATACCGAACATCAAGTACTTTAGGGTATTTGGATGCAAGGTACATATCTTAAACACTAAGGATTACCTAGGGAAATTCAAATCCAAAACCTCTCTGGAACCTTTCTAGGATACTCAACCACCAGAGAGCTTATAGGGTATACAATCACGACACTCTTAGAGTCGAAGAAACCATTAATATAGTTTTCGACGAAGGACACGAACCCGTTCAATCCTTAACAAAACCAACTAGCAAATCAACTTATAGCGAACCCGACTCTGATCTTGAACTTGAATCTCGTCCTAACCCAAGTCATCCTATCGACCAAGTGATAGATGACTCTAACCCAAGTCAAACTAGAACTCACCCAAGTCATCCTATCGACCAAGTGATAGATGACCCTAACCCGAGTCACACTAAGACTCAAAAAAATCATCCTATCAATCAAGTTATAGGTGATCCAAATTTAGGGGTTCGAACTAGAGCTTCATATCGAAACCTTAGTCAAATCTCGTTAATTTCCAAAATCGAACCCAAAACTATTGAACAAGCACTTCTTGATCCCGACTGGATTATTGCTATGCAAGAAGAGCTAGCTCAATTCACTAGAAATGAAGTGGGAATTAGTACCACCACCTAAAGAAAAATCAATTATTGGAACAAGGTGGGTATTTGAAATAAACTTGATGATAAAGGTGAAGTAGTTAGAAATAAAGCTAGGTTAGTCGCAAAGGGTTTAGTCAAGTCGAAGGTTTAGATTACGATGAGACCCTCGCCCCGTAGCTGGACTAGAGTCCATCCGAATGTTGTTAGCATATTCTGCACATCGAGGTTTTAAATTGTTTCAAATGGATGTCAAGTCAGCATTTTTGAATGGATACATTAAGGAAGAAGTTTACGTCAGTCAACCTCCCGGATTCGAAAATCTAGATAAACCTGACCATGTCCTTAGACTTAAGAAAGCCCTATATGGACTCAAACAAGCCCCAAGAGCTTGATACGAAAGGCTTTCGATCTATCTTAAGTCCAAAGGATTCAACCAAGGTTTAGTCGACCCAACCTTATTCGTTAAAACCGTAGGAAAAGAAATCTTTATAGCCCAAATCTATGTAGATGATATAATTTTTGGAACTACCAACTCGATCCTGCTAAACGAATTCATCTCACTTATGGAAAGTGAATTTGAAATGAATTTAGTGGGAGAGTTAAGTTTTTTCTTAGGTTTACAAATTAAACAAACTAAAGATGGAATATATTTACATCAACAAAAATATACTAAGGACTTAATAAATCGATTTGGAATGCAAGATGCTAAAATAATCAAAACACCTATGGCAACTAATGTTAATATAAACGAAGATGTAGAAGGAAAACCCGTTGACCTAAAATACTATAGGAGCGCAATAGGAAGTCTCCTATACTTAACCGCGAGCCGACCCGACATTTTATTCGCGGTAAGTATGTGCGCAAGGTTACAAACCTGTGCCAAGGAGTCTCACCTAACCCTAGTCAAGCGTATAGAAAGAGCACGAGTGGTTGTTGTCAAATCCTCGGCTCGAGTCTAGTAAGTTGGTGCAGTAGGAAGCAGCATTGCGTTGCCTTATCTACCACCGAAGCCGAATACGTTGCGATGGGTGAGTGTGTCTCTCAGCTCCTGTGGATGAAGCACACTCTCCAAGACTTTAGCTTAATCTTTAACAACATTAAAACCTACATAGATAACATTAGTTCAATTAACTTAACTAAAAATCCAATATGTCATTCTAGGACAAAACATATAGAAGTTAAACACCACTTCATTAGGGAACATGTAACTAATGGAACTATACAACTAGAGTATGTTGAGTCCAAATCAAACCTAGCGGACATCTTCACCAAACCACTACCCGAAGCCGAATTTAGTTTATTAAGACGAAAGTTAGGTATGTGCGTAATAGAGTAGGATTTAAATTTTTCTATATATGTACTCTACTTTTGCTTCTTTTTATGAAATTAGCCTAAGTCTTACCTTAGAAATCATATACCTATAGATTTAAGGAGCCAACACATCTCACAACACATAGGACTAATGTGTTTGTGTACTTAGCCACGTGAGCAGGCGTGAGATGTTAGGACCTTACTCACAGTTCGGATGTAGATTCATTGCATCGACATGAACCATGGAGTATAATTATTTAAAATTAATCAACTCCTTCAAGACTTATTGATCATTCTATATCAATCAAGTCCAACCGAGTTGTACATTTTAGATGAACATATTTTCAAGCTTATTATTATTTTAAAAATATATATATATATTTATATTGGGAACTTGCTTGGACTTACAAACCTTAAAATATATTTACAAACTTTTTGAGTTAAGGCGTATGTAAGGGGAGAAAGTCACAAAAGTAAGGAAGAAAGTAAACAAAATTATTACCTTTTATATTAAGTAATTCCGTTTACTTAAGCAACTATTAAGGGAGTAAAAATTATTTTTCAAGAACTCACCTTGGTCAAGGAGGTTACCTCAAAGGAGAACTTGAAACAATAATATTTCTCACTCATGCTTAATCTTTATGCTAGCTCACTCATGCTTAATCTTTATGCTAGCTCATTCATACTTAATCATTATGCTAGCTCATTCATATTTAATCATTATGCTAGCTCATTCATATTTAATCTTTATGCTAGCTCATTCATATTTAATCTTTATGCTAGCTCATTCATGCTTAATCATTATGCTAGCTCATTCATATTTAATCTTTATGCTAGCTCATTCATATTTAATCTTTATGCTAGCTCATTCATGCTTAATCATTATGCTAGCTCATTCATATTTAATCTTTATGCTAGCTCATTCATGCTTAATCATTATGCTAGCTTACTGTTATGCTTAATTTTTCCTTAACTTTTGTGTCGGTTTGCCATGAATCAAAAAGGGGGAGATTGTTGGTGCAGTGGGCACCAAAGTCGAACCGGTATTTTGATTATGGCAAAAGGCTCAATAGTTAAGGGTATATTTGTTATCTTACGAGCTCAATTAAGTGTGCAGAAATGCTAAAGTTGAGCGGAAGGTCTGCGACACCCGGTGGGAACCGAGGTGGTCGGGCAACGCCAGAGGGACTTCGGAGGAAGCCGAGGTACTCGGGTGAAGACCGGAAGCGAGGCTACAAGGTAAGCTCGTGTGAAAGCGAAGCAAGGTCGTTAAGCGTAGATCCGACCCAATACCTCCAATGGAAGGTCTAGGTCGAGATCAGATGGTTAGAACCATCGTACTTTATATTTTAAGCTAACTTGCTATCAGTCAAAACCCTTTGACTACTGATCAGCTGCTAGTCAAGTTCGACCTCGAGAAGAGCTCGAATTTCAAGGGGTGAATTTGGACTTGACTCGTGTTTTGGTACAAAGGGTGATGTGGCATCAAGGTGGACATCCAAACCATCACCAAGCTTCCTTGTGGTGGACGCCAAAATAAGGTGAGTTGGCACAAGATGGTTGGCTCCCATGATGTGGCACAAGTTGAATGGCTCCAACAAGTTGGCGCCCAAGGAGGTTGGAGGTGGCACAAGGTGGTTGGATGAAACACCTCATCCTCAAGTTGGCGCCCAAGGAGGTTGGAGGTGGCACAAGGTGGTTGGATGAAACACCTCATCCTTGAGTTGGCGACCAAGGAGGTTGGAGGTGGCACAAGGTGGTTGGATGAAACACCTCATCCTTGAGTTGGCGCACAAGAAGGTTGGAGGTGGCACAAGGTGGTTGGATGAAACACCTCATCCTTGAGTTGGGATAAGAACCTCACCTTGGACACTACCTATGTCTAAATTCATAGATCAATATCCATAAATAGACATGTTCAAGCCAAGCAAATAACAAGAATTCAAGAGCTCTCAACACGCCGTAACGCCGCTACTACTACTCACATTTGCTACGACGGTGTCGCTACAACGAAAGCTACATCTTCTACTTATAAGAGTTGTCGGTATATTTATTTAAGTTCTACTTCTTTAAATTGTCTTTGTGCTTTAATCGTAACAAGGAAAGGGGGAGTGTCCCTTTGCCTTGATTTCTTTTTGTAATCGTTGCTCCTACTTCCAACGAAGAGGAGTGGTTTTAGTGAATTGCCCTCCGTACGTGATCAAGGATCACTAGGGCCGTGGATTAGCAATCGAAAGATTGTGAACCACGTAAAAATATCTTGTCTACTTTATATTTCCGCTGTGCATTCTCTACTTGCTTTTTACTTATTGCAAAAGTTTTTAACGACACCGTATCGCTATTCACCCCCCCCCTCTAGCGACACTTTCGATCCAACACCATCTTCCTAGTGATAAGTCCCATATCACTCAAGAGAGGCACTCCTATCTCACTCTCCCAATTTCCAAATTGGGTATCAAACACCCATCAATTTTCAATTGATAACATTCTCCCCATAAAAAAAACATCCATCATCCCAAGATGGATACCTCCCCCAAAAGGCTTGCTCCCCCTTGACCATTGCACCAACAATGTCCTTGGAAAGCCCCTAAGCCAATAGGAACTCTAAACCATCAAAATTAAGGTTCTAAGTTCAACATAGAACTTTTACTCACCCTAAATTTGATACTTTGACCTAACACAACTCCTAATCCATATCCAATAGATTTTCACCCTTCATAATGCTTCCCAAAGCATATCCTAGGGTTAGGAGTGGTTAGGAACCTTTACCATAGCTGAACACGGGCTAAACAAACCTTGTTAACCCGAAATCAGACTGGCAATCGACTTGGCGATTATCGCTCGATCAGCCACTCTCATCGATCATTGCCACCAATGGCGATCGGTAGTGAATTTCCGAAATTCATTATCGTAATCAATTTGAAAAATCATAACTAATTATACGTATATCGAAAAATCACTAAATTTGATACGTATAATATTTATGACTAAAACAATGGGTGAAAAATGTTTGAAAAATATTTTACCCATAAAATAGTGAGTTTGATACAAAACTCAAAACCATTGAAATTTTCAATGTTTTGGCCCTATTTTGTATCAACTTCATCAATGGTGATTGCTATCAAAAGATAGACTTCACCAAGGTTTTCTAAATTGATTTTAAAATGTTTTCAAAACCTTATTTTGGATCATATTCCTTGGGCTCTATGTACATGACTTGTACACAAGCTTTCCCAATGATCCACCAATAAAATTAGATGAGTTTTGGTTCAACTAGATGCAAAAACTATGCACCTTGAGCTCAACTCATATCCTAGCATCTCACATGTATCTAGGATGTATAAATACACATACATGTCAATTGGATGTGAGATGTGGGTTTTGTTCTCTTAACCTAGGATTTCATGCATTTTTCTAAGGCAACTCTACTTGATTCCCTTATAAATGGGACTCCAAGTCATGCTATAGTCCTTAAATCAATTTTAATCAATTTAGATGCATGAAAATGATCATGGCATAATAATAGAAAAATAAATCATGGCCAATGATCATGATTGTTAGTGAAAGCCCTAGAGCCAATCATATGATGATTGTTGTATGGACTTTATTGTATCATATTCCTATTTATAAAGGCATGGTTATTATATTTACTTGTATTGGTGCCAAATAACTAAATATAATAATGTCCTTGGGTAGTAGGTTCTTATCTATGTCAATCGATTGGATGAATCGATAATGAGATGATATAGAGAACACTACTCTTAATCATTCCTAGTCGAGTATTAACATTCAGGGACAATGTTAATGCGTAGAGACTAGCATGTAGGTCAACAAGATGACTTGATCTCACAAGTCATGGATATGAGATATCAAGTTGACACATGGGTATGCATTGGAGAATGTATACTGAATGACCCGCCATGAGAAAGTATCATGGATCGTTATATGAGTGTCATATACTTTCTCATGTGGCTATTAGTATGACTATTAGTCCTTAGACCTGAAGTCACCATGGTTCCCTACATAAGGAGTTGCATACTTTGGCTTCGTCAAACGTCACCCGTAAATGGGTGGACTATAAAGGCGATTACTGGGTATGTAACGAATTATGCGGAGGGATGTGAGTGATGTAGATGGGATCTATCCCTCCTATATGACGGGGGTGACATCGATATTCTTGATAGAGTGAGACCACGAAGTGCATGGCCATGCCCAAATGAGTCAATATGAGATATTGAGCTCATTTGATTAGAGTGAGTCTACTTGGAGTTCAAGATTTAGATTGTACAGAGGATGACACGGTCTATGCCTCGATTGGTCAATCTAGATGTCAAGGATAGAGGGACATTGTCACATATTGTGAGAGTCACAATTAGTAGTCACAAAGGTGATGTTGGAGCTCAACATTCTTGTAACTTGGGTAGCAATGATGTGTTGCTAGATACCGCTCATTGCTTATGCTCCTAAATCGGTTTAGGGACATTGCCAACGTTACAAGAACCTATAGGGTCACACACATGAGAGCAATTAGATGGAGATTAGGTTCATATGATGAACCATGAGGATTAGGTTCATGGGATGAACCAAATTGGATTAAGAGTAATCCAAATTAGACTAATTGAGTTAGACTCAAGTTGATTCAAGTGTTGAATGAGTCTAATTGAGATTTGATTCATCAAATCAATTTAAATTAATGAATAGAGATTCATTATATTAAATTGACTTGAGTCAAGTGGTTAGATTTGATCAACCATGGGAGATTAGAGGTCAAGTTTGACTTGACTTGAGAGGGAAGTTGAAAGGTCAAGTTTGACTTGACCAAATGCCATGTCATGATGATGACTAGGCATGGCCGGCCAATGATGATGCTCCACATCATCATTGACTTGGTCAATTAGGGCCACATCATGAGGGAGACCAAGGGTCATGGGAGTTACATGCATGCATGTAACTCCCCCTCCATGAAGTGGCCGGCCACCATTTGGGGGTTATGTGAGTGAAAATTCATTTGGTGAGTAATCACTCATTACTTCATCTTCTTCCTTGGGAATTTTCCTCTCAAGCTCTCCCTCTCCTTCCTCTCTTTGGCCGAACCAACCAAGGAGTGCTAGCACACTCAAGGTTGAGTTTTCTTCCACCTATTGCTTGTGTGGATACCATAGAGGAGTGTGCACTTGACACTCTCGAGTTCCGGCGGACTTTGGACGAGCGGGATTTGCGAAGGGCATCGCATCAAGGGTAACATCCTTATCTCTTAGTTCTAAGGTAGATCTAGAGGATTTTGTAAGCACATACATGTAATTAGTTTTAATACTTCTTCGCACGGATCCGTGGCCGGGACTTCCGGGGTTTCCGCAACGCAAAAAGCGGTTTTTGCGGCCCGGAAAAGCCCAACAATGATGTCATGGCATAAAATAAGATCTAAAACCACATGACATTTACCTAAATCCTAAACATGAACATGACATATAGAATGATTAAAAAATAAGCATGATGTCATGGCATGTTATATGGCAAACAAAGCATGACATATAAAATATATAGGTATAGTAATACCTAAATTTTAATATTAATTGCCATTTCATATAATTAATTATATTTTGCCATATTTCTAGTTTTCTCCCAAGTGTGCAAAAAACCCAAAATGGCACACTAACCTCTAAACCTAAATTGTGCCAATTTTGATCATTTTATCAAACTTCTCAAGTAATATTGGCACATCCTAAAAGCTTTTAGGATTAAGACTTAAATGTATTTCCAAGGCAACCATAACCTTGAAAATAACCTAAAATGCCACCTTTACCATGGTTAGGTTAACTACCCTTCCATTTAAAGTTGGCACACCCTAACCCATTTAGCGTGAATCAAACACGCTCTTAGGAACCCAAAACCGATTTGAGCTCCTAGGGTTAACTAGGTATTCCTTAGGATAACCTCCTAGATACCTTCCTAATGACCCTCCTAGGCTTGTTAGCCTTGGTCATTTGGGTCTTACCTAGGTTGACTCTAGGGGTGACTCCCCTTGCAACCTTCTTAGTGGTCACCCTAGGTTTCCTAGAAACCCTAGCCACTAGGCACACCCTTTGGTCAACTCTAGGGATGACTTCCCTATTGACCTTGGTCTTCCTAGACCTAGTTAGTGTTCCATAATCTAATGGGACACTATGATAAGCCACCTTGGGCTTAGGTTTGTGACCCAAACCTTGCTTGCCTTTGGTTGACTTTTGACTCTTAGGTCCTTGGTGTTGACTTTGACTCTTGGACCTTTGACTTTGATCATTAGACCCTTTAAATTGATTTTGCATAATGTTGAGGGTCTTTTCTAATTTTTCAAGCCTTGACCTCAAGACTTGATTTTCCTTTTCTAATTGCCCAATTTTAGAGTTTTGATTTAGATTATGGGCATTTGACTTCCTAGGCATATGCCTAGTCCATTTAGGGTTAAAACCTAGATGATCTTGTATTTTCCTAATTGATTCCCTAGGTATGGTTTTTCCAGGGACATTTGGCCTAGGTTTGTCCTTAGATAAATTATTTTTAGGGACATTAGTCCCAAATTTCTTCCTATTATCTAAGTGAATACTTTTAGCTCCTAGACAAAATTCCTTATGTCTAACATGCTCTTTGTGATAAATAGCAAGATTGCTAAAATTATTTCTAGCATGCTTTTTACTGAAATTTAAGTAATGAGCATTGTTTAAATATACCTTAGGGTTTGCCCTAGAGGCTCCCCCTACTTGTGATGCTTCAACTTGTTCCTTCTTCTTCCCCCTAGGACATTGACTCCGATAATGTCCTTTTGCATTGCATTTGAAGCATATGATGTGCTCCTTGCTCTTGATACTTGGGGAACCAGCATCCTTAACTTTTGGAGCCGGTGGAGCTTTCCTAATCTTCTTTGGGCATTTGCTCTTGTAATGCCCAAATTCCCTACACTCAAAACACATAATTTTATTTTTATTTGAGATTGATGTGTTTGAGTTACCTAGTTCGGTGGTAGGTGCCGGAGTTAAATTTTGGGCTTCTTCATCTTGTCCGGATGTCGAAGCTTCTTGGTATTGCTCCGGTGTTGAGGATGGTCTCTCCTCCTCAATTCTAGAAGTGGATACTTCTTCCACTTCTTCCACCTCTTCTACCGATCCGGAAGTTGATTCCCTATCAACCTCCAAATCCTCACTTCCTTGCGAGGATGATGCATTAGCCTCTTCGGTCTCTTCCTCTTGGACCATTGATGGGCTTTCATGGAGCTTTGCCAAATCGCTCCATAGCTCCTTAGCATCCATGCATTCACCTAAGCTACACAAAAATTCATTTGGAATTAGATCAAATATAAATTTGATTACCTTCTTATTTTTCTCGAATTGCCGGAGTTGCTCCTCACTCCATTTCTTCTTCTTGAGAAACCCTCCCTTTGGTCCCTTAGGATACTCAAATCCTTCCATTAATAGAGACCATTCCTCAAGGTCTCTCATCATCAAAAACTCTTCAATTCTCGCCTTCCAAGAATTGAATCCTTCTCGTCCATAGAATGAATAAGGGACCGGTGTGTTGATGTCCCATCCTAATTGATCTTGGACTTCCATCTTTACCCTCTAGCGTATTGCTCCCGGTTGTTAATCCGTTGAAGAGCCACCAGGCTCTGATACCACTTGTTGGAGATTCGACGCCGCTAGAGGGGGGGTGAATAGCGTGATACCGTACGTAGATGGAATTCTTTCGCGTTTGATCGTCTACAATCTTGTTAGCACAGCGGAATAGTAATAACAAATAAATATAACAAGATATAATCACAACACGCACGATATAACGTGGTTCGGAACCGAACCGGTTCCTACTCCACGGATCGGGCTCAAATGAGCCCTAGCGATGCCAATCACACACCACTATCAAATAACTCCTTCTCGGAACAATCCGGAGGTGGAGAAACCTCGTACAATAGTGATTACAACAATAATCAAAAGCTACAAGCTAAGACAATGAAATACAAAGCAATACAAGTAAAGAAAACACTTTACAAATGCTCTTGGATGCTTGATCGCTTGGTTGCTTGATGTCAACTTGGAGACCCTGATTTGCAGCAGCAAATCGCCCCAAAAGCCTCAAGAAACCGATACCAAAATCCTTCCCGTCGAGCTCCTTTTATCCTTGCGCGCGACCTGGATTTCCGCCTATCAGTCGACTGCCATAAGTCACCAGTCGACTGATGCCACTGTTGTCGTGAGACAACGGCTCGATCCACGCTGGAAAAACTCCAACGGATCTCTTGGCAGTCGACTGCCAACATTGGCGATCGGCGCTAACGCCCGTAATCGCCCGATCGGCTACGGAGCGTCTGCTTGACACTCATTCGGCGATCGCCATCCCTTAGCGATCATTGCGAGCCATCACCGATCGCTCCCATGAGCGATCGCCAGCAATCCAAGCTCTAACCCGGCAATAACTCAAGTCGACTCCCGGCAGTCGAACCGACCATAATGCCAGTCGACTGCCAACCTCAAGAATGAGGTTTTAACCCAAGTATGGTGCCCCCATACTTGCTAGACCACCCTTAGCCTAGACCTAAGCCTTCTAGCCACCTCCATCAGCCTCACGCCTCTCGGATCCCTCCAAGTCATCCATGACTTGTTCATCCATCGCGCTAGCTTCCAGGTGCTTCCATCGGCTATGTCATGCTAACGGTGTCTACACCGCCAAGGCACATTGGACTTACGCCGCCAAGACTCCGCTTGGACTTTACGCCGCCAAGATCAATCCCCTTGGACTTCTCAAATGCCAAGACTCAAGCTTGGACTTTCCCTTGCCAACCCATGTTGGACTTTCCATGCCAAGACCCATGCTTGGACTTTCCATTTGCCAAGACCCATGCTTGGACTTCTCATTTGCCAAGACCCATGCTTGGACTTCCCATGCCAAGTACTCAAGACTTGGACTTTCCCAATTGCCAAGTGTCCCACTTGGACTTTCCATGCCAAGTACCCATGACTTGGACTTTCCCATAAACACATGGTCAACCCTAGTCAACCACCAAAATCTCCCTCGAGTCAAACTCGAGTCTGGTCAATTATAACCTGGGTCGATTGTATAAACAATCTCCCCAACATATTAACCGACATTAATGTCAAACATCAATGTCAATCCTATGTCTAACATACTTTGTCAAACATACTTTGTCAAACATCAAAACATCACTCGAGTCAAACTCGAGTCCTGGTCAATCGTGACCTGGGCCGATTGCACCAACACTACTAGGTGCCACTCATGATCGTTCTATAATTAATGGTTAATTATAGACGGCCAACATAAACCGAGAACCTATTTGGTCACACGCACAACGAGTGTAATCCAAAGGATTTAAAACGAGCTTGAGAATGAGATTCTCAGACCGAGAGAAACTATGTTTGGTTGGACCAAACATAAAGCGAGCATGAAATTGTTTCAATCGCAATGGAAGCGTGGATGGGCTGCGTCTTATGAAGACGTAATGGATGGACCAAAATGGTTTGGTTCTAATCCAATGGATAAGAATAAACCAAAGGGTTTGGTTTATTTTAAACGAATGAACCAAAAGTTGGTTCGGTTCGTTTTAACTTAAAATAAACCATTATGGTTTGGTTTATTTTAACTTATCTTAATGGAGCGGGTTAACGGGCTTTATGGATATGATCCATTAACCATTAAGAGAATTAGTTCTCTATAAAATAGGGATTAAACCCTAACCCTAAACCTAATCAACTAGTTGCCGCCCAACATATTGTGGCCGCCCAACATCTTGTTGCCGCCCAGCTTGTGGTGCAGCCTTCCAACTTGTTGCCGGCGTCCAAGCTCCAGCCGGTGAACCTCCGGCGACCCTCCGTGATCCCCTAAAAGGTTCGGCATCAAGGTGAGCTTTTGTCTCCTTGTTTTGGCCGGCGCCTATCTCCTCCACCAAGCTGTCCAGTTTTCTGGACAGCTTCTTCTCCTCTCGTCGGAGCGTCTTTTGGACGACGGTTAGTGCTCCGACAGCGGCTAACACACCGGGGATTTGATCTCCGGTAATCCTCTAAGGTGGAGGACGAAGGATTCGTCAAACGGTTGACGAATACCTCTCTGGAGAAGCGAGTTTTGAGAACTCGTTTTGGATCCGAATTTGGATTCGGATTGTGATCATCTCTCGATCACGTCATCTTCAACACGAGGCTAGTAACCCGTACGAAGACGAAGCTCGTGACTTAGTGAAGTCATCCCGAGGAGCTCGGCGTGGATACGGATAGAGACGATTCTTACGAGGATCGTTCCGGTTGATGCCGTTCCCGCTACACGTCATACGGAAGGTATAACGTAGTTTAATTTCCTTTTATTGCAATTTTAATTTACGGTTATGTCTACACTTGTTGTAATAGCATGCGTGTGTTGTGTGTGTTGTAATAAATAGGAGTATTTATTAATTTTATTGCTTCCACTGTGCTCATGTTTACGAAACATGATCGAACACACACACGCCGCGGTGCCGGAAACCCAACATGGGGGACATGATTGACCACAAATATACAAAAACAACCATAGAGAGACTCTACTGCAGACTCTCTCTCAACCAAGAATGGGAGATATTGTAAGGATTAATGGCATCCTAACCATACGAACTCTACTAGTCCGATCACCATATCAAATGAATAGTAAATGGATAATCACATATACCAATATGCACATCCGGGTCATTACGCCTAGGGTTCCAATAATGTTGTTTCATTCCTGAGATCTGCTCCTACAGAATAACCTCATCTAAGTTATTCTACCTCTACTAATCTCCGTCATGGTATCCACCTCAATAACACATAACCCTATAAACATATAATACACTGTCTAATAAACGACAGAATAGTCATACTAATGGCAATCAATGGCTGAAATTAATTAAGGTATAACCAAAGGGTCATGCCAGATCAAAGTCAAGGCAATACTCAATAAACCATCAGGTGCCTATATATACCATAAACTACATAAGCAATGTAAGCATGTCATCAGGCACTAGGATCTAGAGAGTCAAAGAACCTCAACATATACCTTCTACGAATTTATCCATCTTAGTCGTATTATTCAACTAGTCTAATCCTAATACTAGTCCAATCCAAATACTAGTCCAAAAAGTAAGAGGTAAATATCTACCAATAATATCTAATCATTTTATCTCAATGGTAACTGTTTACGTATAGCAGTAATAGAAATTAATAACCATATACTAACGATAAGCCAGCAACCTAAAGATCTAACAGTTTAACAGATATAAGGTTAAAACAAGACTAGACAAAACATGATATCACCGTATAACCAATATAAATATGCACTAAATCTAGAAATTTTTTTTTTAGAATTTATTTACCTGTTAGCCGTCTGGAGATGTTCTGTCGCCGCCAAATCCCCATATTGACCTCGTCAATCATACCTCAAATTTCTGAAACATAAAATTGTCGAAAATCCATACAACTCCGAAAATACCTCAATTAATCTACCAAACGAGGCAAACTCCAAAAACCCAAAGACCCTAAGGAACTCGGAAACCTAGGCTCTGATACCAAATAAATTGTCACGCCCCGAGGGAGTCTCCGCCAGATAAAAATCAGACAGCACCTCCCCTGTACGGGTGACAATACCAATTTTTATACAAGGCCTACACGGCCACTATACATCGGTCAACACGACCGGAATCCAATCACAATACAATATACATAATATGCGGCCTCAGGCCATCAACCAAAATAGGTAAAAGATCTAAAACATCAAGACCTACCCCTTCTGCCATCTGAGCAGGAACATACAACCAAAATGAATCGAATATAAGTCCACAAGGACATAACAAATATAACCAAAACATCCACCGGTATACAAACCAAACATAAATCCTAAACATATCCTCCAATAAAATCCCAATCTATAAAACTAATAACCAAAAACCATAAGACCAATAAAACCTATCCACTTCGACGAGGGGGGTTGACAACTGGACTCTCCTGACAGCTTCATCCTGAAATAAATATAAAACCACGAGGTAAGTTCAAAGAACTTAGCGGATATTAGTCGATATGAATAGCAAGATATAGCTAACAATACTAATCATGCCAGTATAGTCTCATATATATGGTAAGCAAGAAATAAATGCAAAAGGACTGTACTCACCTGAATCTCCTACCTTGATATAGGAGCAAGTGCCCTACAATAAGAGTCATCACCATATACAAACATGTATCCTGTATGCATGGCAATCATATGCAACATCCAAGGCATCAATACAATAATGCAGCAAACACAATACAAATGCAATCCGTGCAAAGTGCATGCCGTCCCAATGACATGGTCACCCCTGATGCCAGTCAGCCGCCTCACACTTGATGGTGAAGCCGAGTGGGTAGGGCTACGACAACTGTGCACTCTACCATCACTACTCCTGAGTGACCGAGTGGACAGGATGCTGTCGGAGTACACCTATCCTCCTGCCACAAACAGAGTGGGGGAGCTAAGCTCTCATCTCCCGGTGTTATAGACTAGAGGAGGGATCCCTGCCCGCTACCACGCTGCCTCATCGCTACCCATGAGCGGACCAGTGGAGCCTGACAGAGTAACTGCACACACCCTCCTGATGTACCACTAACCCATGAGTGGCAGTGTGTGCAGGCCATGTAACTGGCTGCGGGCTCAACTATAAAGGAACTCCGTCTAGCCATCATGCAATCATGCAAGATGATGCATGATACTAAAACATGTAAATCCAACTAAAAATATCTATCCGAATGATATGCACAATTAATATGTATATATTCATAAACCAAGTAACTA
Organism: Wurfbainia villosa; assembly: GCA_025175895.1. Taxonomy (NCBI): domain Eukaryota; kingdom Viridiplantae; phylum Streptophyta; class Magnoliopsida; order Zingiberales; family Zingiberaceae; genus Wurfbainia; species Wurfbainia villosa. The sequence continues at coordinate 53,763,563 of CM045996.1, read as the reverse complement.
TGATCCAAATAAAACAGGGAAGATATAATCATATCCTATCACATGCATGTATTAAGTAGGCCCCAAAAACATGCTAGACATATAAACATGATAATTATTGTAAGCTATCCTAACTAGCATATCAACTTTTGACTATATCTAGGAGATAAGTCACCCGCCTGAATAAAAATGTCCGCAAGAACGAAATCATTACGACCGGGGACCTGCCTCGTGATCGAAACCTGCATACAACATAACTATTGTTAAGCACAAAAATATGATCCACTATCAAATCGAATCCTAAGCCGATTTCGGACATAACCCAATTAACCCAAATGCTTAATAAAATCCCGGTCAACCAGATTGATCTAGTTATCCCATTTAACCTAATCAATCCTCCGCATCAATCCCTATCGACCATTAAGCAAATTAACAACATATTATGCATTTATTAACACCCATATCTGAACTTACCAATTTTCCATCTTAAATCTCACAGCCAACAACTATGGGTTAATTTAGCACTCACCTTAAACCCAACTGCCTCTACAACCTAATCGTTGCCCAAAAATCCTGTACAGCATATCCCAAATCCTCAACCTTCAATTTCACAGCCGCACTAACTGTATTTACAGCCACATCAACACCCAATAAAACCTCACAGCCCTCTCAACTCATCAAAACTCCAAATCACAGCCACCTCAAACACCAAAATCAACCCAAATCAACCACAACTCCGGCCTGGTATATTTATCCACCCCAAATGTTATGACCTTCACGGTAGCCACATCCACCCACAGCCACCATCAATCGAAACAAAAATCAAACAACATACCAATAGTAAATAACTCAAGATATACCTGTGATTGGAACCTCTCAGCCACTCGATTCACCGGAGAAAAAGATCTGTCGCTGCCCTAATTCTCTTGCTCCAGCGACCACCAGCGCGCATAGACGGAGGCCGATCACAGGGCTCTCGTACGGCAAGTAGAGAGCGGCTCGTGTGGTGGTCAAAGGCAAGGAAGAGAAGCCGGCAGCCTAGGCACCGAAAAGGGCGGTGGCGCTTGGGGAAGAAGAGGCGACCACAAGGCTCAGCGTCGGCGACTACGAGCGGCGGCGGCGGCGCAACCTCGAGGTCGGACACCAAAGGAAAGAGCGACTCACCGTGGCAAAGGAACGGCTGGCGATCGCACCGAAGGAGAAGGGGCTTGGGGGTTCGTTGGCTGCAGGCGCGAGGAGAAACGAACGCGAGCGCTGCCTGTGAGCAGCGATGACGACGCGCCCTCGGCGTCGGACGACACTGTGGGTGGCGGCCACCCGGTTGTCGGCGAAGGAGAGGGAAGCGCGAGAGAGAAACTGTCGGAGGAGAGGGGAAGAAACGATCGGGAGAAAAAATGGGGAAGAAGAAGAAATTGTGGGAAGAAAGAAAAAACAAATGGGTTAACGGGTTAACAGGTTAACGAATGTGGTCGGCTGAGGAAAAATAGACCGGAACCCATTTTATAAGCCCTTAATTAAAACCTAGGTTAAACTTTACTTAACCCCTAACCACATTCATCAATTAAACTAATCAATAATAGTATCTCTTAATTAGATACTATTATACTATAGTAATTTATTTATGGTATTTTACAGAAACGGTTGCTTGGTCTTTCGCAGTCTACATATATAGACCGAGTGCTAAAGAGGTTTAGCATGTCGAAATCCAAGAAAGGTTTCCAACCCATCAGGCATGGGGTACACCTTTCGAAGTCTATGTGTCCGCGCACAGAAGGCGAGAGGATTTGCATGAGTAAGATTCCCTATGCATCCGCAATAGGATCTATCATGTATGCTATGTTAAGTACGAGGCCCGATGTATCATATGCTCTGAGTGTCACGAGCAGATACCAGTCTGATCCAGGAATGGATCATTGGGTGGCTGTTAAGACGATCCTTAAGTACTTAAGAAGAACTAAGGATGTGTTCCTAATATATGGAGAAGGTGACATGGTGATACGCGGGTATATGGATGCCAGCTTCCAGACATACAAGGATGATTCCAAGTCTCAGTCTGGATACGTGTTCACCTTGAATGGGGGCGCAGTGAGTTGGAAAAGTTCCAAACAAGACACTGTAGCGGATTCTACCACTGAGGCAGAATACATTGCAGCTTCGGAAGAAGCAAAGGAAGCGGTTTGGATCAAGAAGTTCATTTATGAACTTGGTGTGATTCCAACTATTGTTGAACCAATACCGGTCTACTGCGACAACAATGGAGCAATTACACAGGTAAAAGAGACAAGGTCTCATCAACGATCCAAACATGTGCTTCGCCACTATCATCTTATCAGAGAGATCATCAGTAGGAAAGAAATACAAATCGAGAAAATCTCCACTGAAAGGAACTTAGCGGATCCCTTGACTAAGGCATTACCTCAAAGTAAGTTTGAGGGTCATGTTACAGCTTATGGTATTGGATACCGTAGCGATTGGCATTAGGCCAAGTAGGAGTCTGTTAGTAATATATGAGAGATGTCCTAAGGAAATCGCCTTATGTATGAACCATTTATATGATAAATTAAGATTCACTATTTGAGTATACATGGTTACATGTATTTGATTGGATCTTAAACTCATTTACTGAATGTCCACGATACGACTCACAGCATGAGAGAATTTGTGATTGGATCACAACTAGTGAGTATCTCTACATGTGTAATTGTGATGTATCAGAATTATCCCTAGTCGATGAATTGGTGGATTTGGACACCATCAATTCTGTCGAGACTAGCACGAGGTATACTCCTTGGTGTATCCAAGCAGCTGATTCTCACTGACTAAAGACATTGTGATGTCCGGAGTTAATCGTGATGCTAGTTATGGTAACTAGTTCATTGGAGTGACCAGCCATAAGACTTCATATGGTTCTCTGCATATATAGATATGTCAATGAAGTTCTTACTGTAGCTTAAGTACGATGTTCCTTTGACTTGCAGTATTCAAGTCATCTTGATCATAAAGACTTATGCTTTGACATCTTAAGCAAGCATCTCTGAGGAGATGTGGACCCGGGATGATTGAGTATAAGTCGAAGTGATCGAAGGTGTTTGAATAGCCTATAAAGGATTCACCACTCCTTGCGAGGAGATGTATACCCATGGCCTCTCGTCGGATTGTTACTAAAGTCTTTGGCCAAAGCATTACATGTTTAGAGTAAGGTACTCTTCGATTCATGTGCAGTAACTAGAATCCGTAGGATGAGGAAATGATACTTGTGCTAGGTGTGACGTAGTCAGCCTAGTGGGGACTGACACTATAGACCATGTCCAGAACCAAGTGGGTATAAGATGAGTGAAGGGAATGGGGCACGATTCATTCGAGCTTCTGAAGGGTTTCAGAAATAGTTCTGGATCAACCGTTGACATTTTCGATTAATTGGGGATCATGATGTACTACTAGGTGCCACTCATGATCGTTCTATAATTAATGGTTAATTATAGACGACCAACATAAACTGAGAACCTATTTTGTCACATGCACAACGAGCGTAATCCAAAGGATTTAAAACGAGCTTGAGAATGAGATTCTCAGACCGAGAGAAACTAGGTTTGGTTGGACCAAACAAGAAGCGAGCATGAAATCGTTTCAGTCGCAATGGAAGCGTGGATGGGCCGTGTCTTATGAAGACATAATGGATGAACCAAAATGGTTTGGTTCTAATCCAATGGAGGAGAATAAACCAAAGGGTTTGGTTTATTTTAAACGAATGAACCAAAGTTGGTTCGGTTCATTTTAACTTAAAATAGACCATCATGGTTTGGTTTATTTTAACTTAAATTAATGGAGCGGGTTAACGGGCCTTATGGTTATGATCCAATAACCATTAAGAGAATTAGTTCTCTATAAAAGAGGGCTTAAGGGTTTGTTAAGCCCTAATCCAAAAACCCTAACCTAGAGTTGCCGCCCACCTCTCCCCTTTGAAAAAGTCGGCGCCAACCCTAGTGCCGCCGCCCCTTCTCCTCCAACCGATGACCAGGTGCTGCCGTCTTCTCCACTTGCCGGCGTCGAGCTACTGCAGGAGGAGCTCCGGCGATCTCCCTTGGGTTCGGTAATAAGGTGAGCTTCCACCTTTCCTTTGGCCGGCCCCTACTCCTCCACCAAAAGCTGTCCAGTTTTCTAGACAGCTTGTTTCCCTCTCGTCGGAGCGTCGTTTGGACGATGTTTGGAGCTCCGACAGTGGTAGCCTTGCCGGGGATTCGATCTCCGGTAATCCTCATAGGTGGAGGACGAAGGATTCGTCAAACGGTTGACGAATACCTCTCCGGAGAAGCGAGTTTTGAGGACTCGGTTTTGGATCCGAATTTGGATTCGGATCGTGATCTTCTCTCGATCACATCGTCTTCAACACGAGGCTAGTAACCCGTACGAAGACGAGGCTCGTGACTTGGTGAAGTCATCCCGAAGATACTCGGCGTGGATACGGATAGAGACGATTCTAGTGAGGATCGTTCCGGTTGATGTCTTTCCCGCTACACGTGATACGTAAGGTATACGTAGTTAAATTTCCTTTTATTGCAAAATTTAAATTTATGGTTATGTCTACAAATGTTGTACTATGCATGCATGTGATGTGTGTGTTGTAATAAATGTAGATTTATTATTTTTATTTCTTCCGCTGTGCACATGTTTACGAAACATGTTCGAACACACACTCGCCGCGGTGCCGGAAACCCAACACATCTGCCATATCTCATAATCATAATAAGCCGTTATGGTCAAGAGCATCCAAATGGATTTAAGCATAGCTACCTGTGAATAGGTCTCATCATAATCAACACCTTGTTTTTGACGATAGTCTTTCGCCAATAATCTAGCCTTAAAGGTAATCACATTACCATCCATGTCGGTTTTCTTCTTGAAAACCCACTTGCACCCTTTAGACTTAATGCCTTCTGGTGGGTCCACCAAGTTCCAAACTTGATTTTCATACATGAAATCTATTTCCAACTTCATGGATTCAAGCCATTTGTCCTTTTCTGAACTTTTCAAAACTTCTTCATAATTGGTAGGCTCCTCATCGTCAATGAGTAACACGTCGTTCGATTCACTTATGAGAAATCCATATCTCTCAAGAATGTTGCGTGTCCTACCAGATCTATGAAGATGTGGTGTCACAATAGGTTCAGCCGATGTCTCATCACTATGAGTTATCGGTTGAAGTGCTTGACCAGGTATCTCATCAATGGCTATTGGAGTCTCTTGAACCTCCTCAAGTTCAACTGCACTCCCACTATTTTCTTACAAGAGAAACTCTTTCTCTAGAAACACAACATTCCTTGAAACAAACACCTTTTGTTCCAAGGGATGATAGAATTGGTAACCTCTCGTTTCCTTAGGGTATCCAATAAATATACATTTATTAGACTTAGCATCCAATTTGTCTGTCACAGTCCGCTTCACATAAGCAGGACAACCTTATTGGTGCAATCGACCCAGGTCACGATTGACCGGACCCGAGTATGACTCAAACTATATTTTGATGTTAGATAAAATGTATGACATGGGAAGTCCAACATGGGTTGGCCACGTAAATCCAAGTGTGTAGCCTTGGTGGTGAAAAGTCCAAGCATGGGGCTTGGTATTGGGAAAATCCAAGAATAGGGCTTGGTGTTGGTAAAGTCCAAGTGTGTAGCCCTGACATGGAAAATCCAAGCATGGGGCTTGGTGTTGGTAAGTCCAAGTGTGTAGCCTTGGCAATGGGAAGTCTTGAGGACTTGGCAAGGTCACTAGTCTCATAGGCGTTGGGTCCTTGAGTTGATGAAGGATGACATTGTGAAGTCGTGTGCTTGGTGCATCCCAGGGACTACCGGACGGGGAGCGAATGAAGTGAGGCCCAAGGGAAGCAGACTTCGAGGGCAAGAGACGTGAAGGATGACATTGCAAAGTCATGCGCTTGGTGCATCCGAGGGACGTAGGCTGAGGGAAGAAAGCTTCGGTGGGGAACTCCATGAGAGGATGAGGTGGACTTGGCCAAGTGGCTAAGACTGAGTGTCGGATGCTCAAACATAGTGTTTGAGGTTTTATCCGACGGTCGGATGCTCAAACAACTGGCATAGGTGCTAGTCGACTGCTCCAAGTCGATAGCGATCGACTGACTGATCTGTCTCTGGCGGAATAGTCGACTGCCAAGGGTTGGTAGTCGACTGCTGACACCATCAATTGACTGCCGAGGGATGGCAGTCGAATGATCAAGGTGAATTCGAGCACAAAAGATTTTCCAGTCGAGTGATCGCATCGAGCACTCGACTGATGGGTTCATCAGTCGACTGATGATGGATCCATTGGAACTTGTCCAGCATGGATCGAATCATGTGAGACAACGGCTACAAGAGCAGTCGACTGATGGTCATGATCAGTCGACTGATTGGCACGATATCAGGTCGATGCAGGTTATAAATGGAGCTCGAGATGGAGGATTTTGTAAGAGTTTTTGCGATGATTTTGGAGGGGAATTGCTACTGCATTTCAGTCCTTCAAGAGCAATCCAAAGCAAGCAACAAGAAAGAGTTCAAATCCATTGTTGTAAAGTTTTCTTTACATATTTCATTGTTGTATTTGTATTTGCTTGTACCTTTGTGTTTTACTTAGTGTAATTGCTTGTACGAGGTTTCTCCACCTTCGACTTATAGTCGAGAAGGAGTTTTGTTAGTGTCGTACGCATAACACGAGCTCGTTGAGTTCACCTCGTGGAGTAGGAACCCTAAGGTTCCGAACCATGTATATCATTGTGTTTGTGCGTGTGTTGTATTCTTGTATCCATTTTATTATCATTCCGCTGCACTAACGAGATTGTAGACATGCAAGAAAGAACGACTTTCATCGTCTACGCGAATTGGGCTATTCATCCTCCTTTAGACTGTTGGTGCAGTGGGCACCTAAGTCGAACCTAAGTTTTGATTATAGCAAACGAAACAAAGTTAAGCTTATATTGTTATCTCACGAGCTAAATCAAGTGTGCAGAAAAGTCTCAATGCTGGAGCTGAAGGCTAGCAACACCCGGAGGAAGCCGCGGTGGTCGGGCGACACTCGAGTTACTTTGGAGGGAGCCGAAGGAATCGAGTGGAAGGCTGGAAGCAAAAGCGACACGTAAGTATCGAGGTAAGCTCGTGTGTGCGAGCGTAAGTGAGGTCGTATCCTCTTTACGGGGATGATCTTAGGCGACGATCCGACCCAAGACTTCCCATGGAAGGTCTATGTTGAGATCGGACGGCAAGTGGCCGTCGAATCTGCTTATATTTTGAGCTAACTCTTTATTGTAGTCAAAAATCCTGGCCATCAGTTCAACCGGCGAGTTCAACCGACGCCAGTTCAACCGGCCAGTTCAACCGGTGGTCAAAAATCAGCCTCGAGGAGTCAAGCTTTATCACCATTTTTCAAGGAGTTTTGTGCCCATTTGTGATTGGTTGAAGACCCATTCGTTGAGGGGCTTAAAGGCTATAAAAGGAGGGACAAACCTAGGGTTTCATCCTCAATTCTAAGTGCTCAAAAGCCTCCGTTACGCTACAACTCTCCGATGACTCTACAACAACGAAGTGCTGCCAACAACCCTAGCTTAAAGTTTCTTTTGTTTAGTTGTTGGTATAATCTTAATTTGTTATTGCTTTCAATATTGCAATTCTTTTTAATCGAGGCTTTTCGTTGCATTTTACTTTAATAGAAGAGAGGGTTTGTCTCTCTATCTTTTTTCTTCGAAGGCTTTTGTAATCGTAAAACTCCTACCTCCAACGAGGAGGAGTGTTTTAGTGAATTGCCCTCCGTACACGGTCTAGGACCGTTAGGGCCTTGGAGTAGTAGCCGAAGGCTACGAACCAAGTAAAAAAACTATTTGTCTCATTTAGTTTTTATTTACATTTCCGCTGCGTTTAATTGACTATCGAATAATTTAAATTAAAAGTTTTTATCGCTATTCACCCCCCCCCCTCTAGCGATCCGCTTCGATCCAACAATTGGTATCAGAGCCGGGGGTTGCTAAGATTTGGTGAAACCACCAATCTAGCCATTTTTCACAGATTTATTTTTCTTTTATTTCTGTTTATTTCTGATTTATTTCACTTTGTTAAATTTACTCCCGCACTACTAATCCAAGACACGAGTCTTGGTACCTTGTTTTGTGTTTTTGTCGTTGCTAGTTTCTTCGTCTTTGTCCCTTTTTGTCTTTTGTTCTAATGGCCCATCTCGAGGGTTTTAGCACCGTCCGACCTCCATTTTACAACGGAGATGACTTCCGTTATTGGAAGGGTCGGATGAAATGCTTTCTCAAAACCCAAATCGAGATGTGGATCATAATCCAAACGGGTTTCACACTTCCGACTAATGAAGTGGGTGACTCCTTGGATTATGATCAATGGACCATTGCGACAAAACAACAAGTCGAAGCCGACGCCAAGGCAACACAAATCCTCCAATGCGTCTTGTCCAAGGAGGAGTTAAATCGCGTCGGCCCCTTCATTAGCGCAAAGGACCTTTGGACAAAGCTGATCGAGTTACACGAAGGATCGGATCAAGCTAAGGTTTGCAAACGTGATTTGTTGTTCAATAAATTGTACACACTAAAAATGTAGGAACACGAGTCCGCGACGCAACTCCATGCCCGTGTCCAAGACATAGTCAACAACCTACACGCAATTGGGCAAAAGGTCGAAAACCGCGACCTTATAAGGTATGTTCTAAACTCTTTTCCGAGGACTACCTTGTGGGCATCCATGGTCGATGCCTACAAGGTCTCCAAGGACCTTTCTAAACTTAGATTAGATGAACTCTTTTCGGATTTTGAATTACATGAGCTCCCAACTCGAACAGAGAGGGTATAGACTTGTTTGCAGGTTTAAAGAAGAAGAAAATCGCAAGCAAGCCACCACCAACCGAGGAGGAAGATGAGTCCGAAGAAGAAGTTGACCCGAAATTGACTGCCGAACTAATGAACCTAGCTCGAAGGATAGCCAAGGGATGAAAACGAACCACAACTCGACCCAACCAAGGTAAGCCTAAAAGTTCTAATATTAGGTGTTATGAGTGTAACAGGTTTGGACATATAAAGTCCGAGTGCCCCAAGCTCAACCACCAAGCACCTAAGCACAAGAAGGCCCTCAATGCGACATGGGAAGAAGCGTCATCCGAAGAAGACGAAGACCACGTCTTCATGGCGAAATTGATTGAGTCCGACACGGAGACCGAACCTGAACTTGAGTCAGAACCTGAGGATGACTCGGACTACGAAGCTACCTTCAAGTCAAGCCACGGATACGCATCCGGTTCAAAAGATACCCTTAAGGTGAGTCGAACCTTATTTAATACTTTACATAATACGATTAGGTTTTTGTCTAGGAAGTTAGCTAAGTCCGAGTCCAAGGTCGAGACCCTAGTTGAGGAAGTTAAACTCCTCAAACACGAGGTCTCCCTAACCTCTTCGACTAGTCGAGTTCAAGAGAAGGACTCAACTCGGGTTGAAAAACTCGAAGTTGAGAACTCACTCTTGAAAAGTCAAGTCGAAGATCTTAGGAATACGTTGGAAAGGTTTACTTTGGGATCCAAAGGACTTGACCTCCTACTTGGATCGCAAAGGGTCGTGTACAACAAGGCCGGACTAGGGTTTAGCTCAAACACGACCAATAAGTCTTATATGTCAATCGTAAGTAGACATAAAAAATGTGTCCAAGCATGGGTCCCTAAGACCACTTTGATTTCAACTCTAGGATCCAACTCGTACTGGGTTCCCAAGGACCAAATCCACTATGTGGATAGACCGAACCGATTCAACGGTCTAGGGGGAGCCAGTACAAAACATGTTTGTGTTTTAACTTAGAAATTGCATGCTTAGATTTTTTTTTTCTTTCGTGAACTCACTTAGAACACGTAAATAACCAACTAAAATCCTTCGAAAAGATTGAGCCTCGGGGAGCCTCTTTTCAAATAATCAACTAAAATCCTTCGAAAAGATTGAGCCTCGGGGAGCCTCTTTTCAAAAATAACTTGTTAGACCAGGAAATAATTTTAGGTGAGTCAAGTCATCATTTTCTTGAAAATGGCTTTGTCTAAGGTAGTGGTCGATGATCCGATAAAAGAAGGCCCCTGTGCCTCGCCACGATCTGGAAGCCATGATCTTGAAAAGGTAAACTTGACAAGCCTAGGGTCAAATCCAAATCTAACATTACTTAAACATAAATGCACTTAATCAACTTAATTGGAAGTCATCTCACAAAGAACACATAAGTATAACATGCTTGATCATATAGACTCCGGTGAGATGACCTAGGTTTAACAACTTACAACCAATTTTTTTTTAAAAAATATAATAATCTAACATCCAATCCAACCACCTTGTGTGTAGGATCAATGGATGTTAGACAGCGGTTGCTCCCGACACATGACCGGGGATCAACTCAAATTCGCGAAGCTTCGATTCAAACGACAAGGATCGGTAGCCTTTGAGAATAACGGCAAGCTCAAAATCATCGAATCAGGTGATATCGAGCTTAACTCGAATTTTGTTATTAAAAATGTATTACTTGTAGAGAATTTTGAATATAACCTGCTTAGCGTAAGCCAATTATGTGACAATAACTATAAGGTCGTATTTTTAGAAAATGAATGTGTAATTAAAACAAATAAAACAGCTAAAACAATACTCAAAGGAACTAGGACAAATAACATTTATACAATTAACTTAATCAAATCCTCAGCCAAATGTCTTATGACACAGGAAGAGGAATCATGGTTGTGGCACCGACGACTCGGTCACTCGCACCCAAGACTCGTCCACAAGATGAGTCAGAGTGGCTTAGTCAGAGGCTTACCCAACCTCAACAACTTGGTTAATAAAATCTGTAATGCTTGTCAACAAGGAAAACAACCTAGGACACAACACAAGTTAACTAACCAAGAACAAACCTCAAGTGTACTTGAGCTCCCGTGATATGGATCTATTCGATTCACATGGAGCCAAGTCACTCAATAAAAGTCAATATTGCTTAGTCATAATTGACTACTCCAGTTTACAGGGTTAGGTTCATTAAACATAAAAATGATACCCTAGATCAATTAATCAATTTATTCAAATTAATCGAGAATCAAAAAAACCTTAAGGTTAAAAGAATTAGAAGCGATCATGGTGGTGAATTCGAAAATCAAAGGTTCACCGACTTCTGTAACCTAAACAGATACCACCATGAATTCTCTTGCTCTAGGACCCCTCAACAAAATGGCCTAGTGGAGCGAAAAAACCGAATTCTACAAGAAGCCGCTAGGACCATGTTGAACGAATATGACCTACCCGATAGGTTTTGGGCAGAAGCCGTGAGTACGGCATGCTATGTCCAAAATAGAATCCTTATGGTAAAGAGGCACCTTAAGACCTCATACGAGATTTATCACGATAAAATACCTAACATCAAGTACTTTAGGGTATTTGGGTGTAAGGTACATATCCTAAACACTAAGGATTACCTAGGGAAATTTACATCCAAGACCACGACCGAAATCTTTCTAGGATACTCGACTACAAGTCGAGCTTATAGAGTATATAACCACGACACCCTTAGAGTCTAGGAGACTATCAATGTAGTATTTGATGAAGGACATGAACCTACAAAACCCCCGGCAACCCCAATTAGCAAGCCGATTCATACTAGACCTAACTCTGATCCGGAGATCAGGTCTAGTGTTAATCCTAACCTAAGTCAACCAAGTCACTCTATTGATCAAGTGATAGATGACTCCAACTAAACTAATGTTCAACCAAGTCACCCCATTGATCAAGCATTAGGTGACACAAACCCAACCCAATCTAGGATTCAGACTAACCACCCTATCGATCAAGTGATAGGAGATCCTAATCTAGGAGTTCGAACTAGAGCATCCTATAGGAACCTTAGTCAAATTTCCTTAATTTCAAAGATAGAACCCAAATCAATTGAACAAGCTCTTCTTGATCCCGATTGGATTATTGCAATGCAAGAAGAGCTAGCTCAATTTACTAGGAATGAAGTGTGGGAATTAGTACCACCACCTAAAGACAAAACGATAATTGGAACAAGGTGGGTGTTTCGAAATAAGCTTGATGATAAAGGTGAAGTAGTTAGAAACAAGGCTAGGTTAGTCGCCAAAGGGTTTAGTCAAGTCGAAGGCTTAGATTACAACGAAACCTATGCCCCAGTAGCTAGACTCGAATCCATTCGAATGTTGCTAGCTTATGCCGCACATCGAGGATTTAAGCTATTTCAAATGGATGTTAAGTCGGCATTCTTAAATGGATACATTAAAGAAGAAGTTTATGTTAGCCAACCCCCCGGGTTCGAAAATCTAGATAAACCCGACCATGTTCTAAAACTTAAGAAAGCTCTCTATGGACTTAAACAAGCTCCTCGAGCTTGGTACGAGAGACTTTCAATCCATCTTAAGTCAAAAGGGTTTAACCAAGGCTTAGTTGACCCAACTCTCTTCGTAAAAACCTTAGGTAAAGAAATATTCATAGCTCAAATTTACGTAGATTTATATAATTTTGGAACCTCTAACTCAGCCTTACTAAACGAGTTCGTTTCACTCATGGAAAGTGAGTTTGAAATGAACTTGGTAGGCGAGTTAAGTTTCTTTTTAGGTCTACAAATTAAACAAACTAAGGATGGTATATACCTATATCAACAAAAATACACTAAGGAGTTAATCAAAAGATTTGGAATGCAAGACGCTAAGATAATAAACACCCAAATGGCGATTAATGTTAACATAGGAGAAGACCTAGAAAGTAAGTCCATTGACTTAAAGTACTATAGGAGCGCGATAGGAAGTCTCCTATACTTAACTGCGAGTCGACCCGACATCCTATTCGCAGTAAGTATGTGCGCTAGGTTTCAAACCTGTGCTAAGGAGTCTCACCTAACCCTAGTTAAGCGTATCCTTAGATATCTTAAGGGTACACTTAACGTTGGTATTTGGTACCCTAGATCTACGGAGTTCGAACTAATCGGCTACTCCGATTCGGATTATGCCGGTAGTAAACTCGATAGAAAGAGCACGAGTGGTTGTTGTCAACTACTCGGCTCAAGTCTAGTGAGTTGGTGCAGTAGGAAGCAACATTGTGTTGCCTTATCTACCACCGAAGCCGAATACATTGCGATGGGTGAGTGTGTAACTCAGCTTCTTTGGATGAAGCACACTCTCCGAGACTTTAGGTTGGACTTCACCAAAACTAAAATTTTTGTAGACAACATAAGTTCGATAAATCTAACTAAGAACCCTATATGCCATTCAAGGACAAAGCATATAGAGGTAAAACACCATTTCATTCGAGAACATGTAGCCAACGGCTCCATACAACTCGAATATGTTGACTCAAGTCTAACCTAGCGCATATTTACTAAACCACTACCAAGCCGAATTTAGTCTCTTGAGACAAAGATTAGGCATGTGCGTAATAGAATAGGAACTTACAAATTATATTTTCTTACTACTATTTCTTACTTTTTTTTTCATGGAACTGGCATAGGACATACCTTAGATATCATGCACCTATAGATTTAAGGAGCCAATACATCTCACAACACATAGGACTAATGTGTTTGTGTACTTAGCCACGTAGATGGGCGTGAGATGTTAGGACCTTACTCCTGGTTCCAGATGTAGAGCTAGTGCATCGCTATGAACCACGAAGTATAATCATACATACTAACCGACTCTGACCAGGACTCGTTGATCCTTCATATCAATCAAGCCAAATATGAGTCGAACATTTTATAGATGAACTTATTTTCAGTATATTATTTTTAAAAATAAAAATGTGGAACATGCTTGGACTTTAAATTTAACATTTATTTTGTTTTCCACACACCCCTTATTCTTTTCGATATACGGCAAAAGGGGGAGAAAAAGGACAAAAGTTAAGGGGTCAAATTTTTTTTTGATAACTTAACTCTTACTTCATAATTAAACCAAAAGTTAACTTTAAGTTTTGAAAACTTATTTAACTTTTAAAGGCCAAGGTTAAGAAATCATTTGGTTTCTTAACTTAAAACTTATTTTAAACACTATGGCCAATATTAAGTAATTTCGGTTACTTAATTCTTTTTCTTAGTAGCAAATATCAAGGGGGAGAGTTAAAACCCTTTCTCAAGTACTCACCCTCGGTCAAGGGGGAGGATTCCTCAAGGGGGAGCAATTGAAAAAGAATTTTTATATACTCCTACTCATTCATGCATAATCTCATACTTATTTTTGTCTTAACTTTGTATGTGGGTTTGCCATAAATCAAAAAGGGGGAGATTGTTGGTGCAGTGGGCACCTAAGTCGAACCTAAGTTTTGATTATAGCAAACGATACAAAGATAAGCTTATATTGTTATCTCACGAGCTAAATCAAGTGTGCAGAAAAGTCTCAATGCTGGAGCTGAAGGCTAGCGACACCCGGAGGAAGCCGCGGTGGTCAAGCGACACTCGAGTTACTTCGGAGGGAGCCGAAGGAATCGAGTGGAAGGCCGGAAGCAAAAGCGACACGTAAGTATCGAGGTAAGCTCGTGTGTGCGAGCGTAAGTGAGGTCGTATCCTCTTTACGGGGATGATCTTAGGCGACAATCCGACCCAAGACTTCCCATGGAAGGTCTATGTTGAGATCGGACGGCAAGTGGCCGTCGAATCCGCTTATATTTTGAGCTAACTCTTTATTGTAGTCAAAAATCCTAGCCATCAGTTCAACCGGTGCCAGTTCAACCGGCCAGTTCAACCGGTGGTCAAAAATCAGCCTCGAGGAGTCAAGCTTTATCACCATTTTTCAAGGAGTTTTGTGCCCATTTGTGATTGGTTGAAGACCCATTCGTTGAGGGGCTTAAAGTCTATAAAAGGAGGGGCAAACCTAGGGTTTCATCCTCAATTCTAAGTGCTCAAAAGCTTTCGTTACGCTGCAACTCTCCGACGACTCTACAACAACGAAGTGCTGCCAACAACCCTAGCTTAAAGTTTCTTTTGTTTAGTTGTTGGTATAATCTTAATTTGTTATTGATTTCAATATTGCAATTCTTTTTAATCAAGGCTTTTCGTTGCATTTTACTTTAATAGAAGAGAGGGTTTGTCTCTCTATCTTTTTGCTTCGAAGGCTTTTGTAATCGTAAAACTCCTACCTCCAACGAGGAGGAGTGTTTTAGTTAATTGCCCTCCGTACACGGTCTAGGACCGTTAGGGCCTTGGAGTAGTAGCCGAAGGCTACGAACCAAGTAAAAAAACTATTTGTCTCATTTAGTTTTTATTTACATTTCCTCTGCGTTTAATTGTCTATCGAACGATTTAAATTAAAAGTTTTTATCGCTATTCACCACCCCTCTAGCGATCCGCTTCGATCCAACATAGACTGCCACCGATTCTCCAACAAGTGGTATCAGAGCAAGGATCTTATCGCGGACTAATTGCCAACACAAGCACGACAAGATGGCCAACATCAACATCCATCCACCGAAATTCGAACGAGATTTTTCTTGGTGGAAGAAAAGGATGGAGGTATATTTCGAAACCGATTTTGATATGATGCTAACAATTGAAAACAGTTTCGAAGTACCTAGGGGTGAAGACAACAAGCTGTTGGTAAAATCAAAGTGGACCGATGAGCAACGACAACAATTCAAGACAATGGTTAAGGTAAAAAAAATGTTAATTAAATTAATACCTAATCATATCTTGTGCAAGATAGGTGAATATGGGGATGCCAAGATGTAGGGAAATCTCGTATGCCAAATGGCATATGCGCAACGGAAAATAGGATCCCTTCCAAGTGATCCATGCGA
The DNA here is from genome assembly GCA_025175895.1 of Wurfbainia villosa. Lineage (NCBI taxonomy): Eukaryota > Viridiplantae > Streptophyta > Magnoliopsida > Zingiberales > Zingiberaceae > Wurfbainia > Wurfbainia villosa. The sequence continues at coordinate 53,747,782 of CM045996.1, read as the reverse complement.
AAGCAAACTCGTATAAAATAAATTTCTCTAAACCAAACCTATCTTATAGGAGAGGATCACCTTTGTTGCGTGCCCTTGTTAATCCCGCTTTTCCTTTCGGTTTGTTGGATCTTTAGCACGTTCAAGTGTCCGTGCCTCTATACGTATCCACACGAGCACACTCTTGTCTCACAAAAGGAAAACTAGAGGAGCTCTCCTTTACTTCTTGCTAGAGAAGTCCCTAAAGGAGAGGAAGAGAGGGAAAAGGAGAAAGGAAGAAGAAGACTCCTCTTCTTGCTAGCCTACACTCACAAACCCACACAACTAAAGCTTCCACCAAGCTTTCTCACAACCACAACACCAAAAACTCCTTATGGCCGGCCACTCCATGGAGCCTTATATAGGGTTGGAAAAACCCTTCCACCTCCTTCACATTCAATGCAATCCATTGCATTGAGACACACTCAAAAAGGATTTGGCTTCCTTGTTTGGCCGGCCACTTAAGGAGACAAAACCATTTTGTTTCCTTCCACCTTAACTAGCTTAGGTGGATGCTTAGGTGGCATGCTTATGTGGTATGCTTATGTGGCATTCTTATGTGGCATTCATGCATGTTGAATTAATCTTATTAATTCAATTAAGCTTATGTTATCATATTGAATTAATCTTATTAATTCAATTAAGCTTATGTTATCATATTGAATTAATCTTATTAAATCAATAAGGTAACATATTGAATTAATCTCATTAAATCAATTAGCTAAAATTCTCATTAAGCTTAAAGTCCAAAAACCATTTTGTACTTAAGCTTATTCCCATATTATTCTAGTCAAACTAGAATACTCTAATTCCTCTAATTATCATGCTCTTTGTGTGTGACCCTATAGGTCATATAACGTTGGCGGTGGACCTAAACTCTTTTAGATACACAAGCAATGAGCGATCTAGCAATACATCATTGCTACCCAAGTTCTGAGATAAGTCAAGATCCGACTAACCTTTCCGTGACTACTATAATATATGACCGTGTCCTTCTATCCTTGATATCAGTTGATCAATGAGGCATAGACCGTGTCATCCTCGATCAATCTATGTGTTTCTTGATCCACAGTAAACTAACTCAAACAAATGAGCTCAATATCTCATATTGACTCATTCGAGCATGGCCATGCGTTTTAGTAGTTCTACTCAATCAAGGGGCCCACAGATATCACTCCCGTCATATGGAAGGGATAGATCCCATCTACATCACTCACATCCCTCCGCATAATTTGTTATATACCCAGTAATCGCCTTTATGGTCCACCCTGTTACGGGTGACGTTTGACGAAACCAAAGTACATAACTCCTTATGTAGGGAACCGTAGTGACTTCGTGTCTAAGGACTATTCATACCAATAGTCACATGAGAAAGTTTATGACACTCATATAACGATCCATGAAACTTTCTCATGGCGAATTGATTCGGATATATTCTCTAATATATACCCATGTGTCAACTTGATATCATATATCCATGACTTGTGAGATCAAGTCATCAATCGACCTACATGCTAGTCTTTATGTATTAATATTGCCCTTGCATATTAATACTTGACTAGGAACATTTAGGAAAGTGTTCTCTACAGCCTCTCATAATCAATTCTGCCAATTGATGTGCTGTAGATAAGAACCTACTTTTCTAGGGCATTATTATATTTAAATTAGCTGGCACAAGCAAGATGTAAATATAATAACCAATCCTTTGCCTTTATAGAATATGATACAAAATGTTCCCTATTCAACCATCACATGATTGGTTCTAGGGCTTTAACTAACAATCTCCCACTAGCACTAGTACCAATCACTATGATATCTAATACCTAGTGACCTAGTGTGACCATCATGCTTCCTCTGTGCCAAAGCCTTGGTCCATGGATCTGCGCTGTTAGCTTCTGCCGGTACTCTGCATATCCTCACATCTCCTCTATCGATGATCTCGAATGAGATGGAAGCGCCGCAGTATGTGTTTGGTCCGCTGATGTGATCGAGGTTCCTTAGCCTGTGCAATAGCCCCATTGTTGTCACAATAGAGGTCTATTGGATCTGCAATGCTAGGAACTACCCCAAGTTCACTGATGAACTTGCGGAGCCAAACGGCCTCCTTTCTTTGCATCGGATCTTGCCGCAATATACTCGGCTTCATTGTAGAATCGGCAATCGTGTCTCGCTTTGAACTCTTCCACCACGGCTCCACCATTCGAGCAAAACACGTACTCGTGCGATCTATAGTCATCCTTGCATTTTGGAAGCTTGCATCATGTAACCCTTTACGCTTAGCTCCTCATTGCCTCCAATATCGTGAAATATTCTTTCGTTCTTCGTAAGTACTTAAGAATATTTTTGACCGCTATCCATGACTTTCACCGATCTCAGGTATCTACTCGTCATGCTCAAAGCATACGAGGCGTCGGGAGCAGTACAAAGCATGGCGTACATGATAGACCCTATAGATGCATAAGGGATCTTATCCATGCGATCTCTCTCCTCCTTAGAAGAGGACATTGAGTCTTGAAAGACTCACACCATGTGATAAAGCGAAACCCTTTCTTAGAATTTTTCATAGAAAAACGATCTAGCACTTTATCAATGTATGTACTCTGACTTAGGCCAAGTAATCTTCTAGATCTATCTCTATAGATCTTGATGCCTAGAATATAGGCGGACTTCACTAAGTCCTTCATCGAGAAACAATTCCCTAACCACATCTTCACAGCGGGTGAGGGAATATCATTTCCGATGAGAAGTATGTCATCTACATACAAGACAAGAAATACAACTGTGCTCCCACTATTTCTCTTGTAGACACAAGGCTCATCTTCATTCTTGATGAAACCAAACTCTTTGATTGCATCATCGAATCGAAGATTCCATCTTCGAGAGGCTTGCTTTAGTCCATAAATGGACCTTTGCAGTTTGCATACCTTTCCAGGATGCTTTGGATCTTCAAAACCCTCAGGTTGTGTCATGTACACATCCTCGAGTAGCTTTCCATTCAGAAAAGCGGTTTTGACATCCATCTGCCAGATCTCATAATCATGGTAGGCTGCAATAGCAAGTATGATCCGAATGGATTTAAGCATCGCAACTGGTGAAAAGGTTTCTTCATAGTCAATACCATGAATTTGTTTGAATCCTTTAGCCACCAATCTACCTTTATAGGTATGCTTATTACCATCCATGTCAGTCTTTACTTTAAAGACCCACTTACACCCAATAGGTTTTACCCCTTCAGGTGGATCAACCAAAGTCCATACTTGGTTAGTGTACATGGATTCCATTTCGGATCTCATGGCCTCTAGCCATTTCTCGGAATCTGGGCTCATCATAGCTTCTTGATAGGATGTAGGCTCGTCAAGATCGACAAGCAATACTTCACCGTTGTCAGTCAAGAGAAAAGAATATCTCTCGGGTTGACGACGGATCCTATTAGATCTACGAAGAGGTTGGTCTACTTGAACAGGTGTTTGCTCCACAACTCTTTGGGCAACAAATTCCTCATCCACAACACTTTGTGGTGCCTATTCATTTTCCATCGAAGCCTTAGTGTTATCATCATCTTGAACTTCTTCAAGATGAATTTTACTCCCACTAGTATTTCTAGAAATAAATTCTCTTTCTAGAAAGACAGCATTTCTGGCAACAAACACCTTGCCAAGTGTGGGATTGTAAAAGTAATATCCCTTAGTTTCCTTGGGATATCCTACAAAATAACACTTATCTGATTTGGGTCCTAGTTTATCTGAGACTTGACGTCTAACGTAAGCTTCACAACCCCAAATCTTTATAAAAGACATTTTGGGACTCTTCCCGGTCCATATCGTATACGGTGTCTTTTCTACGGCTTTTGATGGAACGCGATTAAGTGTGAAAGCGGCTGTCTCTAGAGCTAAACCCCAAAAGGAAGTAGGTAGATCAGTCTGGCTCATCATTGATCGTACCATATCTAATAGAGTACGATTTCTCCTCTCAGATACACCATTCCATTGTGGTGTTCCAGGTGGAGTGAGTTGGGATATTATCCCACACTCAGCCAGGTGATCACGAAACTCTTGACTAAGGTATTCACCACCTCGATCTGATCGAAGTAGCTTAATACGCTTACCAAGTTGGTTTTGTACTTCATTCTTGAATTCTTTGAACTTTTCAAAGGATTATGACTTATGTCTCATCAAATATAAGTAGCCAAATCTACTCATATCATCAGTGAAAGTAATAAAGTACTTATAGCCTCCTCTGGCTTCGACATTGAAAGGGCCACATACATCCGTCGCTCTCTCGCCATGTCCACTAAATGGAGTTTTAGTCATCTTTCCTAAAAGACAAGACTCGCATACCTCATATGATTCAAAATCAAATGAGTCCAATAATCCATCTTTATGGAGTTGGGATATGCGTTTTCATTTATGTGACCTAGGCGATGCGAGATATGTCCGTTCACATCATTCGATTTGAACCGTTGGGTATGTACGTTATAAATTGGGTTATCTAAATCTAGAACATAGAGACCATTCATAAGTGGTGCATTACAATAGAACATTTCATTTAAATAAATGGAACAACATTTGTCCTTTATTATAAAAGAAAAGTTTTTCTTGTCTAAACAAGATACAGAAATTATGTTCTTTGTTAATGTGGGTACATAGAAGCACTCCTCTAGTTCTAAGATAAGCCCAGTGGGCAATGACAAAGAATATGTTCCCTCACTCAGTGAACTTTTGCGCCCATTGCCTACTAAAGGTCCACTTCACCCTTTGCCATTATTCTACTATTTCTCTCGCACATTAGTACAAATGTGAGATGCACATCCGGTATCTAATACCCATGTAGAAGAAATAGATAGATTAACTTCTATAACGTGTATACGAGGCGAAGTCCCACTTCTCTTGTTCTTTACTTCCTCAAGGTAGACTTTGCGATTCGCTTCCGATGTCGATCTCACCGCAATGGAAGCGGTCCCTTCCTTAGGTACTTTACCTTTACCCTTTGAAGTGGATGAATTGGCCTTGCCTTTGGCTTGGGTCTTACCCTTGCCTTTGCGCTTACCTTTGTCCTTCTTGACCATTAGTACATTACTAACTTTCTTCTTGAGATTTGGTTCAGCAGTTCTCAACATCGAGAATCTCGAGCAAAGGTTTATCAATTTCATTCATGTTATAATTCATGACTTAATTGATTGTATGCTTAAACGATTGCAGGATAACATCAGTTGCCAATTCTTGGCTCAGTGGAAAACCTAGTCTTTCAAGGTTCTCAACGTACCCAATCATTTTGAGTAGGTGAGTTCCTACAGGTGTTCCTTCTTGCATCTTGCATGCAAAAAGAGCCTTAGACACTTCAAAACGCTCGTGCCTAGCTTGTCCTTGATATAGTTGTTTCAAATGCTCAACCATATCATAGGCATCCATGTTCTCATGTTGCTTCTGAAGCTCAGAGTTCATGGTGGCAAGCATAAGGCATGACACATCTAATGCGTCATCTTGATGCTTCTTATAAGCATCCTTTTCAGCACGAGTGGCCGTAGGGGCGGGTATTTCAGGGGTAGCCTGCTCTAGGACATATAGTTTGCGTTCTTGCTTGAGGATAATCCTCAAGTTCCTATACCAGTCAAGAAAGTTTGCTCCATTGAGCTTGTCCTTCTCAAGGACAGATCGTAAGTTGAGGGGGTGTGTCGTGTTAGATGACATGGTGATCTACAACATTAAAATGCAAAGTTAAGTATCATACCTAAATCATTTAATTAGGCCTTTAATTAAATGAGGCTCCCACTAAATTCTCATAGCTACTATTTAGCTATAAATTTATATGGGATAAAGATCCACATCATAATTGTCTTGAGTTAGCTTTGGCTAATCGCCCAGACGTAGTATAATTAGGTAGGCAATCTTTTGCCAATTACATCTGATGTAACTCTTTAATAGCTTTGGTTAAGTTTTAGATTAGTTTAGTGTTTATTCCTAAACCCGACTTCGGTGTGGCGAGGCCGAGGCCTTCTTGGATATCGGAGCAACGACCACTTCTAAGACAAAGCTGATGTTTGGAAATCACACAAAACTAATGTTAACACTTATGTTCAAAGCTAATATATGCCTCTACTTTCTTAACCAATTAAGAAAACACTTAATTAAGTCTTAACCAAGGATGATAGCGGGACATCACGATTGTCCACTCGCACCCCTCCAAGATAAAATGCATTGCTTTGCTTTGGCAAACCCAATAACAAATGATCGAGGAAGTAGTGAGTACCAACTTTGGTAGGCATATAGTTTAGACTTATTAAGAAATAAACATGTATCATATACATATTAGCATACATCACATATAAGCTAAACTAATCATGCATCACATACAAGCTAAACTAACATGCATCACATACATATTAAACTAACGTGTCATGGTTATGGCCCTTATTCTACAATCTTCTCAAGCCAATGAAAAGATTGATTGGTCAACCTAGGGATAGCATCTTCTCCTAAGTGCTTCCTTTTGGTTGTCTTGTGTGTTGACTTCTCCTTGTAACCTCATCTTCCAATGGACCCTCCATCCTTGTTTTGTACATTACAAAAGGAGAAATACTCGAGTTACATTCGAGTCTAAAACTAATTTTACAACAAGAATATTAGGAGAAAGGCACGACACGCAGCCGTATTAAAATTACAACACACAATCACAAACTTTTGGGACTAGGCCATAACCATGCACCATGTCATTTTAACTTTTAAAGACATTGGATATTTTATTATGTTTGAAAATTTGCTAATGCAATTATCAACTCATAATAAAATTTATCCTACTTCTATATCACATATAAAATAGAAAACCTATTTTTATCGATCTTTACATAAGTAGCTCTGATACCCTTTGTGGGAAATCTCAGATGCCAAATGGCATATGCAAGAACGGAAAATAGGATCCTTCCAAGTGATCCATGAAAAGCAAACTCAGATAAAATAAATTTCTCTAAACCAAACCTATCTTATAGGAGAGGATTACCTTGTTATGCGCCCTTGTTAATCCCGCTTTTCCTTTCGGGTTTGTTGGATCTTTAGCACGCTCAAGTGTCCGTGCTCTATACGTATCCACACGAGCACGCTCTTGTCTCACAAAAGGAAAAACTAGAAGAGCTCTCCTTTACTTCTTGCTAGAGAAGTCCCTAAAGGAGAGGAAGAGAGGGAAAAGGAGAAAGGAAGAAGAAGACTCCTCTTCTTGCTAGCCTACACTCACAAACCCACACAACTAAAGCTTCCCTTTCTCACAACCACAACACCAAAAACTCCTTATGGCCGGCCACTCCATGGAGCCTTTTATAGGGTTGGAAAAACCCTTCCACCTCCTTCACATTCAATGCAATCCATTGCATTGAGACACACTCAAAAAGGATTTGGCTTCCTTGTTTGGCCGGCCACTTAAGGAGACAAAACCATTTTGTTTCCTTCCACCTTAACTAGCTTAGGTGGATGCTTAGGTGGCATGCTTATGTGGTATGCTTATGTGGCATTCTTATGTGGCATTCATGCATGTTGAATTAATCTTATTAATTCAATTAAGCTTATGTTATCATATTGAATTAATCTTATTAATTCAATTAAGCTTATGTTATCATATTGAATTAATCTTATTAAATCAATAAGGTAACATATTGAATTAATCTCATTAAATCAATTAGCTAAAATTCTCATTAAGCTTAAAGTCCAAAAACCATTTTGTACTTAAGCTTATTCCCATATTATTCTAGTCAAACTAGAATACTCTAATTCCTCTAATTATCATGCTCTTTGTGTGTGACCCTATAGGCTCTCATAACGTTGGCAGTGGACCTAAACTCTTTTAGATACACAAGCAATGAGCGGCATCTAGCAATACATCATTGCTACCCAAGTTCTGAGATAAGTCAAGATCCAACTAACCTTTAGTGACTACTATAATATATGACCGTGTCCTTCTATCCTTGATATCAGTTGATCAATGAGGCATACGTGTCATCCTCGATCAATCTATGTGTTTCTTGATCCTGAGTAAACTAACTCAAACAAATGAGCTCAATATCTCATATTGACTCATTCGAGCATAACCATGCGTTTTAGTAGTTCTACTCAATCAAAGGGGCCACCGATATCACTCCGTCATATGGAAGGATAGATCCCATCTACATCACTCACATCCCTCGCATAATTTGTTACATACCCGATGTCGCCTTTATGGTCCACCTATTACGGGTGACGTTTGTGATACCAAAGTACATAACTCCTTATGTAGGGAACCGTAGTGACTTCAGGTCTAAGGACTATTCATACCAATAGTCACATGAGAAAGTTTATGACACTCATATAACGATCCATGAAACTTTCTCATGGCGGGTCAGTTCAGTATATATTCTCTAATATATACCCATGTATCAACTTGATATCATATATCCATGACTTGTGAGATCAAGTCATCAATTGACCTACATGCTAGTCTTTATGTATTAATATTGCCCTTGCATATTAATACTCGACTAGGAATATTTAGGAAAGTGTTCTCTACAGCCTCTCATAATCAATTCTGCCAATTGATGTGCTGTAGATAAGAACCTACTTTTCTAGGGCATTATTATATTTAAATTAGCTGGCACAAGCAAGATGTAAATATAATAACCAATCCTTTGCCTTTATAGAATATGATACAAAATGTTCCCTATTCAACCATCACATGATTGGTTCTAGGGCTTTAACTAACACAAGAAATTGTGGGATAAGGTGGTCAAATTCCATGAAAATTCCGAACCGACACAAGTAGAGAAGGAAGCCGAAGTAGAATGTCCATCAACATCCAGATCTGAGGATGTTGAAGAATTGGAGGAAACCTCCACCTCTAGCATTGAGGGGGAGAAGAGGTATTCCATCTCGGAACAAGAACGAGAAGAAGCTTCAACCTCCGGGAGAGATGAAGAATCAACTCCGGCCCCTACCACTACCCTAGGTAACTCAAATGCAATTCCTAATAGTAAAGATCATATAATTTTCTTTGAGTGTAGGGAGAAAGGGCATTACAAGAGTAAGTACCCAAAATTGGCTAAGGAGAAAGCACCGACACCAAAAGTCAAAGGATGGCGGAGTCCTCGCTAAGAAGAGCAAAGAGCACATTGTATGCTTCAAATGCAACCAAAGAGGACATTACCGAAGCCAATGCCCTAGGGGGAAGAAGAAAGGGCAAGAAAGAGCTACACAAGTAGGGGGAGCTTCTAAAGCAAACCCTAAGGTATATCTTAATGCACCTTTTAGCTCTAGGACTAGGAAGCATTCTAGAAATTATTTCAGTTCTATTGCTATTGTTAACCATAAGGAGCATGCTAGAAGTAAAAACAAATATTATTGTTTAGGTGCTAAGCATGTTGATTTACCTAAGGACAAACCTAGGAACAACAATTCTAGAAAAATCCTACCTAAGGAGTCCATTAGGAGGATAGAAGAAAATTTAGGCATTAACCCTAAAAAGGGTAGGCACATGCCTAAGAGGAAGAGTCATTCCCAAAAGATAAATGAAAAATCAAAATTGGGAAAATTAGAATTAGAAAATCGAGCCTTGAGGTCAAGTCTTGAAAAATTGGAAAAGACCCTCAAAATTATGACAAACTCAATTATGGGGTCAAAGGATCAAAATCTAAGACCTGGGAGACAAGAATCGGTTAAGGACAAGAAAGGTTTGGGTTACAAACCAAAGTCCTATCATAATGTTCCATTTGATTATGGAACTAAATCTAGGTCTAAGAAAACCAAGGTTAATAGGGAAGTCATCCCTAAGACTAACCATGGTAAGTATCTAGTGGCCAAAAATTCAAGAAAATCTAAGGTAGGCAGTAAGAAGGTCAAAGGGGGAGTTACCTCTGGAGTTGACCTAGGAAAGACCCAATTGACTAAGACTTCAAAGCCAAAAAGGGTCATTAGGAAGGTATCTAGGGAGGTTATCCTTAGCGAATATCTAGTTAACCCAAGGAGCTCCAATAGATATTGGGTTCTTAGAAGCGTGATCGATTCACGCTAGATGGGTTAGGATGTGTCAACCCTAAGTGGATGGATAGTTAACCTAGCCATGGTAGAGTTCACACTTTAGGATGTGCCAATGAGTTTTGAGAAGTTGAAAATTGATTAAAATTGGCACTTTAGGTTTAGAGGCTTTGGTGTGCCACTTTAGATTTTTGGAACGCTAGGGAAATGGATGGTCATATGGCAAAATGAATTTAATTATAACAAATAGCAATTAATGCTAAAATCTAGGTATTTTATACCTTTATATTTTACTTGCCATATTTGTTTTCCATATACCATGTCATGACATCATATTCATTTTTATCATTGAAAATGTCATGATCATATTTAGGGTTATTTTTATATGTTATGTATACTTAGATTTCATTCACATGCCATGACATCATGATTATTGGCACATGCTTTCTTATATTATCATTTATGCCATAATCATTACTCATGCATGATTTAAAATTGATTTAAGGACTATGATATGATTTGAAGTCCCATGCATCATGGAATCAAATAGTGTTGCCTAGTAAATTGCATGAGACCCTAGTTTAAGGAGAACAAAACCCACATCTCACTAGAATACTTGGCTTGTATGTGTTTCACACATTTAGATACAAGTGAGATATTTAGAAAAATGAATTTAAAGGTTTTAAAAACATATCAAAATCATTTTGAAAAACCTTGGTGAAGTCTATCTTTTGATAGCAATCACCATTGAATGAGGTGATACAAAGATGACTCAAATATTGAAGCTTTTCTCATCTTTTGAACTTTGTATCAATCTAACTATTTTTTGGGTAAAATATTTTTCAAATATTTTTCACCCATATTTATTGTTATAAGTAATGTACGTATGAATTTTCACATTTTTTCAAAATACGTATAATTATTTATGAATTTTCAAAGTTCGTTTCTGATAATTGAAATTTGAAAAATTTAGTTATCAGTCGACTACTGCCTGATGGCAGTCGACTGATTACTATTAGAGTCGACTGCCAGAAGTTGATTTAGGGTAAACAAGGTTTGTTAGGCCCATGTTCAGCTATGTTTTGGTTCTCTAACTACTCCTAACCCTAGAACATATTTTGGAGAGCATTAGAAAGGATGAAAAATCCATTGGACATGGATAGGAGAAGTGTTTAGGGTGTGTATCGAATTAAGGGAGGTGAAAGTTCAATGTTGAATCTTTTCCCTTAATTTCGATAATTTTAGTGTTCTTATTGGCTTAGGGACCCTCCAAGGACATTGTTGGTGCAATGGTCAAGGGGGAGCAAGCCTTTAGGGGGTGTAGGTCGATCGTTGGAACGCTAGAGGGGGGGTGAATAGCGTCACACTCGTACAATGATGGAATACATTCGCGTGTTCATCTACAAACTTCGTTAGTGCAAAGGAATATAGATAATAATAACAATAACAAAATAGACAATCACACGAACACAAGAATATAATGTGGTTCGGAATCGAACAATTCCTACTCCACGGATCGAGCTCTAGTGATGCACACGCAATCACTAATCACAAATAACTCCTTATCAACACAAGTCGGAGGTGGAGAAACCCCTTACAATTAATTACAACAATAATCTAAATGCTACAAGCAAATTGATGTCTTATTTTCCGCAAGTGCACGGTTGTTGTCAAGTAATAAAAATATCGATCCCACAGGGATTGGGATAATTACCGAATGATCGTGATACCAAGTTATCTAGTCAATCAATTTGTGGATTAAGCAAAGACACTGAGCAGTCAAGAACAATGAATGAGAAGAACGAGCTAAAAGTCAATAGTTGAGGAGAATCTCAGGATATGGGTTTCACCACGTCGACGATTTATAAGGTGATTTAATTCGTTCCTACCCCTATTAGAGTTGTTTTGATGGAACCTATCCTAAGGTAAATCAACGGCCCCTTTCGAGGTCTACGCTAACTGCACCTATCAAACTCAATTTACCTGTCACGGTATTCGAGCGTAGGGGATGATAATCAGCTAAGGGGACCTGTCACGAGACCCCCGCAAACCTCCCTAGTCTTACCTCCGTTACTTGGTAAAAACTGGATTTGATAGATCCATTATGTCCATAAGAGTTCCTTTAGAGTCTAAATTTTCTTTTCACGGTAGGTATGCACACGGGACCATAATCAGCTAAGGGGACCTGTCACGAAACCCCCGCAAGCCCTCATAGATACACCACCGCTACTTGGCAGGAGTTAATCCCTAATTGGTTCTGGGTTTCGGGAACTTGAGTTCACTGTTAGGTACTTCCCCTTAGCACCTTAGGTTTATCAATAAGAATCCAAAAACCAGATCAAAACAAACAATAATTCAAGTAGTATAGATTACATCATCCATCATAAATCGTCAAGGGCTACTCCCCCATCCTAAGATTACAAGACACTACTCCATAGTCTGGCAAGAATTGCTAGAGAAAGAAATTATGATACTTAGTGCCATCTGTGTTCCTCTGTCGTCGACTCCTTCCTTATCCTCCTTCTTCTGTCATCGTTTTCACCACCCGCCGTCCTCCTCTAGGGTTAGAATATCTCCTCTTTTATAGCCTTGACCTCCTCTTTAATTAAGGCAAAAGATTTTCCTTTAATTGAGACGAAGATCGCGGCTCTCGCAGAAAAAGGAACTCCAGAATCAGGACAACACGCCCATGCCAAATGAGGGCACAGGCGTGTCGCGGGCTTCCCACCGAGCATGTTGCGCTTGAATTGGGGTGTGTCTAAGGCTGAACTGGGGCGTGTCGAAGGTTGAACTGGGGCGTGTTGAGCGCTGGAACTCCTGACACGGACGTGTCACTGATGACACACCTGTGTTGTTTTGATACGCCGACCGTGTCAACACTTTTAACGAGGCGTGTCGACTACTGAACAAGGGCGTGTTGAAGGCTGGAACTCCTGACACGGACGTGTCACTGATGACACGACTGTGTTGTTTTGATACGCCTGCTTCTTTGCCCTGTTAACACGGAAAACACCCAAAAGCAGTCTCTTTATCCAAAATATGCTAAACTTAACTAAATCATGATAAAATACATGCCTAGGACATGAAATGACATAAAATGCATGTATATTGAGTAGTGAAAACATAGCATGATTTATACACATTAAAATCCCCTAGTCCTAAACTTTTGCTTGTCCTCAAGCAAAGAAAACTCAAAAGACAACTTATTTGTGGGAATGTTAGACACCATCCAGAGGTATACAATCTGATCTTAATCTTTTCAAGTCATTCCTAGTTACCAAGTTTGAAAGATCCCTATATAGTGCACGTGAAAGGTTGGACTAAAGTCATTGGACACCAATCCGGATTTGACATCCCTTCTATCGTAGAGCAATCTTATTTTCGGCATAGAGGCACTTACCTGCCTTAATGCATGGATCATCCTTACCTATCATCAAAAGGTCTCAAAGGAGCACTTTCTAAGAGAGAAGGAAAGGAATTTATAGAGAGCATTTCCCCAGTAACTAGTTAGTCTCAAAGGGGCACCTTTTAGGTGTTTCCCCAGTAACTACTTGGTCTCAATGGGGTGCTTGAAAACAATTCCAGTTTTCGTTTTTTTTTTCCGATCATACTTCTAGTGAAAGTGTTTCTCCTGTAACCAAGTTGCGCAGGCAAGTCTCCAATGAAAAATTGAGTTCTCGTCCGATATGGGGGATTTAAATCCTTTTTTGGATACCTCAGACCTATAGACCATGTTAGAAGTGAAATAGGGCTCTTATCAAATAGGCAAAAAGGAATATCATGATCCGACCAATATTCAGTTGTATTACGCTAGATGATATAAAAATGCAATGTTATGATATATGAAAAGATGCAAACAAAATAGCACTAACCAAACTAAAAATCTAAGTAGAGACAAAGATAAGCAATAAAGGATGTGCATCAAACTCACAAAATAGTTCAAGGTGGTCAATGGTCATCGCCTTCGCTACTAGCATCCTCCTCCGCCCACCTACGCCGCTGCTTCCCTCGTAAAACTCCCGACTCGTCAAAATCTATCATCATCTCCCAAGCGACTCAAGCAGCGAAAAACTCATCGCCTCCCAGAAAAATCAACCGCCTCTATCCAAATGTCGTGGTCACCATACGATGGTGCTCCTCAGAGCTTGGGCATACCGATCCCACACACCTATGTGCGAGGTATGCTCGAATCAAAGCTTCAATGATGATCTAACTCAAAATCAAAAGAAAGAAGAGTACCCTACAGAAACATTGTCAGTAGGAAACCGCGGGGGTTCAGGAGTCGAATGTGATGGCTCAGGGGCTATGTGAGATGGCTCCCTAGGAGAGGGTGATGGAGCATGGGCAGTGGGGGTAGGAAAGGGTCCCTCGACATCTCTAAAAAGCCAATTGGATGAATTACGTACAGTCATCCGCTCAGGGTTTGGAAGAGGGATTTTAATTCCATTTCTTAACACCAAACGATACCCCTCGTCGAATGCCTCAATCATCTTCATCTTTATACAAGCATCCAAATCCAATCTAGGGCTAGCAGGACAATATTCAAGGTCATCCAATTCACATCCTAAGGATACAACAATCCTAGTGATAATACCACCTATGACTATGACTCCGGATGGGCTATTACTAACCTTAACTAAATGTCTAACCATATGGGCTCCAGAATCAATATTAACTTCATTTAGCATGGCCCATAAAAATTGTAACTCACTCTGCCTAGCCACTCCTGCACTATCATATCTTCCAGAGATTGTATTAGCCATAAACCTAAGGAGATAACGAAAAGTAGGATTAGGGATGTTAAATGATTTAGACCTAGATGCATCATAAGGGCGAGGGTCATCAAAAATTAATCTCCAAAATTGATGATCAATAAAATGTCTATGAATTTGCCTCTCCCCTCCTCTAGGAAAATCAAATATCGTATTAAAATCACTTAAAGAAAGGGTAAAATCATGGTTCATTAATCTAAATTTTATTTTTCCTTCCTCACAATCCTTTCCTTGTAGTATTTCAGCAGACAGGGAGCTAAGGAATTCAATAGTGATGCTAGGGTAAGTAAGATGATGGTGCGTGATAAATTCGGTCCAGCCTATCCTATTGGTTAACCAAGTTATGTCATCTCTTAACCCTAGGGTGGTCAACGTGTAGAAGTCTATAGTTCTTGTAGATACTAACTTCCTTTTTTCAAGCTTACTGAATTTAGACTTCATAACCTCATCCCTAAAAACAATTCCATATGGATGGCAAGAGGTCGGAGGAGGATCGTTACCCAAGTCCTGAGCTTTTATCTTTCCCTTGTCCTTTGCCGAAGAGGAAGAAGCTCCTCCTCTAGTCTTCACTCGCTTGCTCATGGCGTTGGGGAGGGAGAGACAGTAGGTTAGCTCCTCGGCTGCTCGAGAGAGACCGGCGACAGCTGCTTCAAGCTTGTATCGCCAGTGGAAAATTAGGGCGTGCTTGGGCCGGCTTTAGAGGGCTAGGCGTGTCGGGCATCCTCTTACGCAAATACCCGACCCGTTTAAGCACGAAATAGGTGTGCTCCGTCCTCCCCAGGCGTGTCACAGTCCGGCCCAGGCGTACCGTAGTCGAGAAATGTGCGACATGGGCGTGCTCATCAGCACACCCGACCTGTGTTGTCTTCGGATAACCTCAACACGTCTGTGTCGTTCGGCATAGGCGGGTCGTGTCAATTTGGCACGCAGTGGCACGTTTAACATGTCGTGTCCTGTAAACCTGAAAAAAATAAAAATAGAATAAAGAATAAAATAAAATAAAATAAAATGACTAAAAAAAATGAAAATAGCTTAGGTTGCCTCCCAAAAAGCGCTTGTTTAAGGTTGTTAGCTTGACCCCTCAATTACTCCCTAGTTTTGGGGATATGGCTTGAGAAGTGTGCTCTGCCCCTCCTCGTCTCCAATCAGCTCAACAGAATTGTTTGCGAAGTATCTCTTAAGTCTTTGACCATTTACTTTGAAAATTCCTGTAGAGTCACTAGATATATCAATAGCTCCATGAGGATAAACCTTTTCAACTCGATATGGCCCCGACCATCTGGATTTCAGCTTCCCAGGAAAGAGTTTCAATCTTGAGTTGAATAGTAATACCAAGTCTCCTTGATGGAATTCTCTACGCATGATATTCTTGTCATGCCACCTCTTCGTCTTCTCCTTGTAAGACCTTGCATGTTCATAAGCATCAAGGCGTAGTTCTTCAAGTTCATTTAGCTGCAATTTTCTCTTCTCTCCGGCTTTCTTCAGGTCAAAATTAAGCCATTTAATTTCCCAATATGCCCTGTGCTCTATTTCAACTGGAAGATGACATGGTTTTCCATAAACTAATCAAAACGGAGTCATTCCAATGGGTGTCTTGTAGGCAGTTCGATAGGCCCATAGAGCATCGTCAAGTCTTAAAGACCAATCCTTCCTTGATCTTGATACTGTTTTCTCCAAAATAGTCTTTATTTCCCTATTTGAAACTTCTACTTGCCCGCTCATTTATGGATGATATGGTGAGGCTAGTTTATGGGTTACTCCAAACTTCTTGAGAAGACTTTCAAATTGTCTTTCGATAAAGTGTGAGCCTCCATCACTTATTACTGCTCTTGGTATTCCAAATCTTGGAAATATTATACTCTTAAAGAGCTTAATGACTATTTTTGCATCACAAGAGGGGGATGGTAGAGCCTCAACCCATTTAGACACGTAGTCCACTGCCACCAGTATATAGGTATTTTTATAGGAAGTAGGGAAGGGTCCCATATAGTCAATTCCCCAGACATCGAACAATTCGACTTCCAATATCGAATTTTGAGGCATCTCATGTGTTCAGTCCTTTGTGGCCAGTCCACAAGTCGTCGTCACATAATTCCGAGAGTCTCTAAAAATATGAGGCCAATAAAATCCTGCTTGCAAAACCTTTGTCGCAGTCTTGTCTGTGCTCGTGTGACCTCCATATGCTGAAGAAAGACAGTGATACAATATATCCTCAATCTCTTCTTCGGATATGCATCTTCGATATATAGCATCCGCCCCTTGCTTGAACAGGAATGGTTCATCCCACACATAATGCTTTACATCCGAAAAGAACTTCTTCCTCTGATGATAACTCATGTGAGAAGGTATTATCCCGCAAGCTAGGTAGTTGGCAAAATCAGCATACCACGGAGCCTTGACTGTTCTGACCGCTAGTAGCTACTCATCCAGAAAGAAATCATTTATAGCAAGATCATCGGCTCTTCCTGCATTTGATTCTTGATGAAGCCTCGATAGATGGTCTGCAACTACGTTCTCCGTTCCTTGCTTGTCTCGGATTTCCAAGTCAAACTCTTGTAGAAGAAGTATCCACCGGATAAGTCTTGGCTTAGATTCCTTTTTACTCAGCAAGTATCTTATGGCTGCATGATCTGTGTAAACTATCACCTTGGTCCCTATGATATAAGATCTGAACTTGTCGAAAGCAAATACTATAGCCAAGAGTTCCTTCTCTGTGGTAGCATAATTCATTTGTGCTTCATCCAATGTTTTACTGGCGTAGTAGATTGCATACACCTTGCGATCCTTCCTTTGTCCTAACACTGTGCCCACAGCAAAATCACTTGCATCACACATAATTTCAAAAGGGAGACTCCAATATGGAGGTTGCATTATTGGGGCGGTTGTTAATGCTTCCTTTAACCTGGAAAATGTATCAAGACAAGGATTATCAAAGTGAAACACAACATCTTTAGCAAGCAAATTAGTTAATGGCTTTTAAATTTTTGAGAAGTCCTTGATGAACCGTCGGTAGAACCCTGCATGTCCTAGGAAACTACGCACTCCCTTGACATCAGTTGGAGGAGGCAACTTCTTGATCACTTCAGTTTTAGCAATGTCCACCTCAATACCACGGTGTGAAACTAGGTGCCCAAGTACTATGCCTTCTCGCACCATGAAGTGGCACTTCTCCCAATTAAGCATTAAATTCATTTCCTCACTTCTCTGTAAGACCTTGACCAAATTAGATAAACACATATCAAAATCTGCACCATATACAAAAAAATCATCCATGAAAACTTCCATTATATTCTCGATCATATCAGAAAAAATTGAAGTCATACACCTCTGAAAAGTGGCGGGTGCATTGCATAGTCCAAAAGGCATTCTCCTGAAAGCAAAAGTACCATATGGGCAGGTGAAAGTTGTTTTCTCTTGGTCATTAGGATAAATAGGGATTTGATAGAAACCGGAGTATCCATCTAAGTAAATGTAAGTGTTTTGCCAACCGGTCTAGCATTTGGTCAATAAATGGGATGGGAAAGTGGTCCTTCCTAGTTTCCTTATTCAATTTCCTATAATCAATACACATTCTCCATCCCGTAACCGCTCTCGTAGGGATTAACTCATTTGTAGCATTCCTTATTACCGTTATCTCCCCTTTCTTTGGCACAACATGGACAGGACTTACCCATTCACTATCGGATATTGGGTAGATAATTCTTGCATCTAGCAATTTCATGACCTCTTTCTTAACTATCTCTTTCATGGCTAGGTTCAGTCTTCTTTGATGCTCTATAGAGGTTTTAAAATTTTCTTCTAGTAGAATTTTGTGCATGCAAACCGATGGACTAATTCCCCTAATGTCATCAATCTTGTATCCAATGACGTTCTTGTGTGTTTTCAATACCTCAATCAGTTTTTCAGTCTCTGCATTGCTCATATTAGCATTAATGATCACAGGATAAGTAGAGTTTTCGCCAAGAAATTCATACCTGAGTGTTGATGGAAGAGGCTTAAGTTCTACCTATGGTGTGAGGTTGGGGTCGGAAATCTCCAGCTCTTTATCCTCAAAATCCCCTCCGAGCTTATTAAGATGAGTTTGTTCTGGTGCTCCGTCTAGTGCTATTGACTGGAAACTGTTAATCCTACAACAAACATCAAAAACAGAAGGTTGTTTAACAGATTTTGAAAGGTCGAATTCAATTTTGTCATTTCAAAATGCAAGTGAGAGTTTATGGTTCTTGACATCTATCATTGCCCCTGCAGTAGCGAAGAAAGGTCTCCCCAAAATGAGTGGAATGCATGGGTCTTCATCCATGTCAAGCACTACAAAATCTGCAGGAATAATAAAATTTCCCACCTGCACTGGTACATCTTCTAAGATTCCGAAAGGATATCTAATGGAGCGATCTTCTAACTGCAAGGCCATAGTAGTTAGTTTCATTTCTCCCAAATCCAATTTCTTGCATATGGAAAGAGGTATCAGATTGACATTGGCGCCCAAATCGCAAAAAGCCTTATCAAAATTTGAGTCATTAATTATGCAAGGGATAGAAAAGCTACCTGGATCATTTAGTTTGGGAGGGAACATGTTCTTAATTAAAGCACTGCACTCCTCAGTAAGAGCCACTGTTACATGCTCCTCGACTTTCCTTTTATTGGTTAAGATATCCTTCAAGAACTTGGAGTATGTAGGCATTTGTTGAAGAGCTTCTGTAAAAGGTATATTGATATATAGCTTCCTAATTACCTCAAGGAACTTACCAAATTGTTCATCCAATTTTTCCTTAATCAGCCTCTGAGGGAACGGGATAGGGGGCTTATATGTTCTTGGTTCCTTATTCGACACGCTTTGTCGCTCAAGACAGCCGGGCGTGTTGGTCGCTGGAGTGTCCCGACACGGTGTGTGGTGACACGCCGCGGCATTCTCTTCCTCAGGCGTGTTGAACAACACACCCTGGGTCAGGGTGTGTCGGCTTCCTTTTCTATTCATCCCAGGCATGCTGCTATCTTCTTCCAATTCTGACACGCTCGTGTCCTTTAGCACAGGGGCCGCTTGTTGAGCTCTGTCTCCTTCTAAAATCCTTCCACTTCTCAAACTTATGGAATTACAATGCTCAGCTGGGTTTACTTATGAATTTCCAAGAAATCTGCCCGGCATCCTTGATGCTAAGCTGGCAATTTGGGAAATTTGATTTTCTAGCA
Source organism: Wurfbainia villosa (assembly GCA_025175895.1). Taxonomy (NCBI): domain Eukaryota; kingdom Viridiplantae; phylum Streptophyta; class Magnoliopsida; order Zingiberales; family Zingiberaceae; genus Wurfbainia; species Wurfbainia villosa. The sequence continues at coordinate 53,727,819 of CM045996.1, read as the reverse complement.
TTTTTGTGTGATTAGTCAAATTATCAACCTTGCCTCCCAATTGCTTGATTGCCTTGGTATTATTTTGATGTTGTCGATTTGATTCTACAATATGCTATCGAAATTCATCATTTATCTTCCCCTGACACGTAATAAAATTTTCCATCATCTTTTCTAAGCTCGACTTGGGTCCTGGCTGAAATCTCGAAGGTGCTCCAAAACTGTTCTGTCCAGAAGAATTTTGGTTGGCTCTATACGAAAAGTTGGGATGATTCCTCCAATCGGGATTGTATGTGTTTGAGTAAGGGTTGCCACTATTAGGCTTCTGATTAAAATTATTTAGCGCATCTACTTGCTCAATCCCAGCTCCTGCAGATGGTGCGTGTAGGATTTGGCAATTCATCGCTACATGTCCTGTTACACCACAGATCTCGTAGGTGACATTAGAAGAGTTTACAGCTGATACATTAAAATGTTCGATCTTTTGAGTTAACGCATCGACTTTTGCACTGAGTAGATCAAGGGTACTTACCTCAAACTTACTTGGCATTTTAGTTTGATATCCTCATTCTGTAGCCCATTGGTGAGAATTCATTGCCACATTCTCGATGATCTCAAAAGCTTCATCCAATGTTTTGTTCATAAGAGCTCCTCCTGCAGCAGAATCAAGAGAAACTTTAGTAGCATACGAGATTCCATTGTAGAAAGTATGAACAATGAGCCACTTCTCCAGCCCATGATGAGGGCATTGCTGTAGTAATCCCTTAAATCTGTCTCATGCTTCAAATAATGTTTCTCCATCCTTTTGCGCAAAATTAGTGATTTGATGATGAAGACTTGCAGTTTTGCTGGGTGGAAAATACTTGTCTAAAAATCTTTGCTCCAACTGATCCCAGGTAGTTATGCAATCTGCTGGAAGAGAGTGTAGCCAGGCTCTAGCTTTGTCTCGCAATGAGAAAGGAAACAAGCGCAATCTAATAGCATCAGCTGAGGCTCCATTCAGTTTTAAAGTTTTGCAAAATTCCAAAAATACTTCCAAGTGCAGATTTGGATCTTCAGTGGGTGCTCCTCCGAATTGATGTTGTTGGACCATGGATAGTAGAGTCGGTTTTAATTCAAAATTGTTCGCTTCAATAGGGGGTATTCTAATACTCGATCTCAATCCCCTTGTACTAGGTGCTGCGTAATCCCTTAAAGGTTTATTCTCGTTCTGGTCAGCCATGTCGGAGGTCCGATTGTATTCCTGATGTTGCTGAAATTGTCTTCTAGCAAGGAATGTTCTCTCTATCTTAGGATCAATATCGAGAATTTCCCTATTAAGCATGTGCATGCAACAACAAAAGAGGCTCCCAAAACAAGAGTTCAGAATAGACACAAAGAATAGGAACAAAAACAGAAATCTAGATTAACTAAATCACGCTCAATTCGATATTGAGTGCCAATCCCCGGCAATGGCGCCAAAAACTTGATGTATTATTTTCCGCAAGTGCACGGTTGTCGTCAAGAAATAAAAATATCGATCCCACAGGGATTGGGACAATTACCGAATGATTATGATACCAAGTTATCTAGTAAATCAATTTGTGGATTAAGCAAAGACACTGAGAAGTCAAGAAAAACGAATGAGAAGAACGAGCTAAAAGTCAATAGTTGAGGAGAATCTCAGGATATGGGTTTCACCACGTCGACGATTTATAAGGTGGTTTAATTCTTTCCTACCCCTATTAGAGTTGTTTTGATGGAACCTATCCTAAGGTAAATCAACGGCCCCTTTCGAGGTCTACGCTAACTGTACCTATCAAACTCAAGTTACCTGTCACGGTATTCGAGCGTAGGGGATCATAATACGAGACCCCCGCAAACCTCCCTAGTCTTACCTCCGTTACTTGGTAAAAACTGGATTTGATAGATCCATTAAGTCCATAAGAGTTCCTTTAGAGTCTAAATTTCCTTTTCACGGTAGGTTTGCACATGGGACCATAATCAGCTAAGGGGACCTGTCACGAGACCCCCACAAGCCCTCATAGATACACCACCGCTACTTGGCAGGAGTTAATCCCTAATTGGTTCTGGGTTTTGGGAACTTGGGTTCACTGTTAGGTACTTCCCCTTAGCTCCTTAGGTTTATCAATAAGAATCCAAAAACCAGATCAAAACAAACAATAATTCAAGTAGTATAGATTACATCATCCATCATAAATCGTCAAGGTCTACTCCCCCATCCTAAGATTACAAGACACTACTCCATAGTCTTGCAAGAATTGCTAGAGAAAGAAATTACGATACTTAGTGCCATCTGTGTTCCTCTGTCGTCGACTCCTTCCTTATCCTCCTTCTTCTATCATCGTTTTCACCACCCGTCGTCCTCCTCTAGGGTTAGAATATCTCCTCTTTTATAGCCTTGGCCTCCTCTTTAATTAAGGCAAAATATTTTCCTTTAATTGAGACGAAGATCGCGGCTCTCGCAGAAAAAGGAAATCCGGAATCAGGACAACACGCCCGTGCCAAATGAGGGCACAGTGTGTCGCGGGCTTCCCACCGAGCGTGTTGCGCTTGAATTGGGGCATGTCGAAGGTTGAACTGGGGCGTGTCGAAGGCTGGCGGGGCGTGTTGGCTGAACTCGACACGCGGACGCGTGTACCGGCGACACTGTTGTTTTAATACGCCGACCATGTCAACACTTTGAACAGGGCGTGTCGGCTGCTGAACCAGGGCGTGTTGAAGGCTGGAACTCCTGACACGGACGTGTCACTGATGACACGTCTGTGTTGTTTTGATACGCCTGCTTCTTTACCCTGTTAACACGAAAACACCCAAAAGCAGTCTCTTTGTCCAAAATATGCTAAACTTAACTAAATCATGATAAAATACATGCCTAGGACATGAAATGAGATAAAATGCATGTATATGGAGTAGTGAAAACATAGCATGATTTATACACATCACAAATACAACATGAAATACAAAAGACAAGTAAAGAAAACTTTACAACACTTTGCTTTTGAATGCTTGCTTGCTAGGTTGATCGAGTAGCACTTGGAGACCCTGAATTGCAGCAGCAACTCGTCCCAAAACACCTCAAAGAACCTTGGCATTTTCCTCCTCCACTAGCTCCTTTTAAAGCTTCTACCTGTGTTGAAAAATGCCGATCAGTCGACTGATCGGGACCATTAGTCGACTGATGCCACTGTTGTCGTGAGACAACAGCTAGATCCATGCTGGAAAGATCCAATGGATCCATCATCAATCGACTGATTATGACCATCAGTCGACTAATAGAGCCTCCACTTGACTGCTGACCCCAGAAGTCGAGTCAGACTCCATTCTGTGCCTAAAAACTGAGCACCAATCGACTGATCATACGATCAGTCGACTGGTCAGCCAATCAGTCGACTGCCCTCCTCTGGCAGTTGACTGCTATGGCACTTCCTGCAGTCAAACCCTAGTTGACTTACACCAGTCAACTGCCATGACTCTAGTCGACTGGCACACCTCAAACATGAGGTTTTAAACTCAACCATGAGGTTTAACCCAAGTATGGTGCCGCCATACTTGCTAGACCACCCTTAGCCTAGACATAAGCCTTCTAGCCACCTCCATCAGTCTCACGCCTCTCAGATCTCTCCAAGTCATCCATTAATTGTTCATCCATCGCGCTAGCCTTCAGGTGCTTCCATCGGCTATGTCATGCTAACGGTGTCTACACCGCTAAGCCACATTGTACTTACACCGCCAAGACTCCGCTTGGACTTTACGCCGCCAACCATTGGACTTATGCTGCTAAGATTTCCGCTTGGAATTTACGCCGCTAATATCAGACCCCTTGGACTTCTTAAATGCCAAGACACAAGCTTGGACTTTTTCTTGCCAACCCATGTTGGACTTTCCATGCCAAGACCCATGCCTGGACTTTTCCTTGCCAAGACCCATGCAAGGACTTTTCCTTGCCAAGACCCATGATTGGACTTTTCATGCCAAGTACTCAAGACTTGGACTTTCCATGACATGGTCAACTCTAGTCAACCATCAAAGTCTCCCTTGAGTCAAACTCGAGTCCGATTAAACATAACCCGGGTTGATTGTATAAACAATCTCCCCAAAACATTAATAGACATCAATGTCAAACATCAATGTCAACTCACTATGTCAAACATCAAAACATCACTCGAGTCAAACTCGAGTCTGGTCAATCGTGACCTGGGCCGATTGCACCAACAATCTCCCCCTTTTTGACGTTTGATAAAAACTAACCTTGAGTTAGGCTCCTAACTCTAATCTCCTTACCAATTATCCAAATTGGAAATTTTATGTTCTCCCCCTTTTTGACATACATAAAAAAAGGTTTACTCTCCAAGGAGGTCAATGTCTCATGTCCCAATGAGATCTTACAATCCCCCCCTTGGTCCAAAGATACTTAGGATGCCTACCATCTTCCTAGTGATAAGTCCCATATCACTCAAGAGAGGCAACCCTATGCACTCTCCCAATTTCCAAATTGAGTATCTCAAAATCCCATTTTCCATCTCATGAGGAAAAGTACCATCCATCATCTCATGATGGATACCTCCCTCTAAAGGCTTGCTCCCCCTTTGACCATTGCACCAACAATGTCCTTGGGAAGTCCCTAAGCCAATAGGAACTCTAAACCATCAAAAATAAGGTTCAAAGTTCAAACATAAACTTTCCACACCTTAAATTTGATACATTATCCTAACACCTCTCCTAATTCATATCCAATGGATTTTCGCCCTTTATAATGCTTCCCAAAGCATATCCTAGGGTTAGAAGTGGTTAGAGACTTTAACCGTAGCTGAACACGGGCTAAGCAAACCTTATTTTCTCGAAATCAACATTGACAGTCGACTCTCTCAGCTACCAGTCGACTGCCACCCTCATCAGTCGACTGCCATAAAGGGTAGTCGATTGATAACTGAAATATCAGAATTTCAATTATCAGAAATGAAATTCAAAAAATCATAAGTAATTCTACGTATATCGAAAAATCACGAAAATTCGTACATATAATACCTATGACACATACAATGGGTGAAAAATAATAGAAAAATAGTTTACTCATAAAATAGTGAAATTGATACAAAATTCAAAAGTGAAGAAAAACTTCTAAGTTTTGGCTCACTTTGTATCAACTTCATCAATGGTGATTGCTATCAAAAGATAGACTTCACCAAGGTTTTCTAAAATGATTTTAAAATGTTTTCAAAACTTTATTTTGTATCATATTCCTTGGGCTCAGTGTACATGACTTGTACACAAGCTTTTCCAATGATCCACAAATCATATAAGATGAGTTTTGGTTCATCTAGATGCAAAAACTATGCATCTTGAACTTAACTTATATCCTAGCATCTCACATGTATCTAGGGTGTATAAATACACATACATGTCAATGTAATATGAGATGTGGGTTTTGTTCTCCCTAATCTAGGGTTTCATGCATTTTTCTAAGGCAACCCTACTTGATTCCCTTATAAATGGGACTCCAAGTCATGTCAAAGTCCTTAAAATCAATTTTAATCAATTTAAATGCATGAAATGATCATGGCATAAATAATAGCATAAATAAAGCATGACCAATGATCATGATGTCATAGCATATGATACAATTTAAGCATACATGACATTTAACCTAACCCTAAGCATGATCATGACATTTTAAATGATTAAAAATAAGTATGATGTCATGACATGTTATATGGCAAACAAAGCATGACATATAAAAATATAGGTATAATAATACCTAAATTTTAATATTAGTTGCCATTTGTCATAATTAAATACATTTTGCCTTATTATCACTTTTCTCCCTAGTGTGGCAAAAACCCAAAATGACACACTATGACCTCTAATCCTAAATTGTGCCAATTTAATTGATTTTTCATGATTCCAAAGATGTATTTGCACATCCTAAAATCTCTTAGGATCATAATATTAAATCTATTTCCAAGGTATCCATAACCTTGAAAATAACCATATGCCACCTTTACCATGGTTAGGTTAACTACCCTTCCATTTAAAGTTGGCACACCCTAACCCCATCTAGCGTGAATCAATCACGCTCTTAGGAACCCAAAACCTATTTGAGCTCCTAGAGTTAATTAGGTATTCCTTAGGGATAACCTCCCTAGATACCTTCCTAATGACCCTCCTAGGCTTGTTAGCCTTGGTCATTGTGGTCTTACCTAGGTTGACTCTAGGGGTAACTCCCCTTGCAACCTTCTTAGTGGCCACCCTAGGTTTCTTTGAAACCCTAGCCACTAGGCACATACCTTGGTCAACTCTAGGGATGACTTCCCTATTGACCTTGGTCTTCCTAGACCTAGTTTGTTTTCCATAATCAAATAAAACACTATGATAAGCCACCTTAGGCTTAGGTTTGTGACCCAAACCTTGCTTGCCCTTGGTTGACTTTTGTCTCGTAGGTCCTAGATGTTGACTTTGAGTCCTAGACCCTTGACTTTGACTACTTCACCCTTGAAATTGATTTTGCATCTTCTTGAGGGTCTTTTCTAATTTCTCAAGCCTCGACCTCAAGGCTTGATTTTCTAATTCTAATTGCCTAATTTTTGAATTTTGATTTAGTTTTTGGGCATTACCATTTCCTCTAGGCATATGCCTAGTCCATTTAGGATTAAGACCTAGGTGTTCTCCTATTTTCTTGATAGATTCCCTAGGTAGAATTGATCTAGAATTGTTTGACCTAGGTTTGTCCTTAGATAAGATATTTTTAGGGACATTAGTCCCAAATTTCTCTTTATTCCTAAGGTTGACTTTCTTAGCTCCTAAGTAATATTCTCTATTTCTAGCATGCTTCTAGCATGCTTTTTGACATTATTTGAATAAGGAGCTTTATTTAAAAATACCTTAGGGTTAGCTTTGGAAGCTCCCCCTACTTGTGGTGCTCCTTCTTGGCCCTTTTTCTTCCCCCTTGGGCATTGGCTCTGGTAATGTCCCGGTAGCTGGCATTTGAAGCAAATGACTTGCTCCTTGATTTTGATATTTAGGGGACCGACATCTTTGACCTTTGGAGCCGGTGGAGCCTTCTTGACTTTCTTTGGCCACTTACTCTTATAATGCCCAAATTCCCTACACTCAAAACACATAATATTATTTTTATTTTGAATTGCGGTGTTTGAGTTACCTAGGGTGGTGGTGGAAGGTGTCGGAATTGGATTTTGAGCTTCTTCATCTTGACCGGATGTTGAAGCTTCTTCTTGATGTTGCTCCGATGTTGAGGATGCTCTAATCTCCTCCCCCTCAATCCTAGAGGTAGAGGTCTTCTCTGATTCAACTTCCTCTTCCTCCTTGGATGTTGATGGTCTCTCAACTTCCAAGTCCTCACTTCCTTGTGAGGATAATGTGTTTGCCTCTTCGGTCACTTCCTCTTGGACCGGCGATGGACTTTCATGGAGCTTGGCCACTTGGCTCCATAGCTCCTTGGCATCTACATAATTACCTAACATACACAAGATATTGTTAGGTATTAAATCAATTAAAAACTCCAATACCTTATCATTTTTCTCGAAGGCTTGGACTTGCTCTTCGGTCCATCTCTTTTTCTTGAGGAACCCTCCCTTTGGTCCTATTGAATAGCTATATCCCTCCATTAAAATGGACCATTCTTCGAAGTCCCTCATCATTAGGAAATCTTTGATCCTTGCCTTCCATTGTCTAAACCCTTCTTGTCCATAGAAGGTATAAGGGATAGGTATGTTGATATCCCATCCTAGTTGCTCTTGAACTTCCATCTTCACCCTCTAGCATGCTCCCTTAGTTGTTAAACCTTGAAGAGTAGCCTCGCCCTGATACCACTTGTAGGTCGATCGTTGGAATGCTAGAGGGGGGGTTGAATAGTGTCGCGCTCGTACGTTGATGGAATACATTCACGTGTTCATCTATAAACTTCGTTAGCACAGCGGAATATAGATAATAATAACAATAATGAAATAGACAATCACACGAACACAAGAATATAACGTGGTTCGTAACCGAACGGTTCCTACTCCACGGATCGAGCTCTAAAGAGCTCTAGTGATGCACACGCAATCACTAATCACAAATAACTCCTTCTCGACACAAGTCGGAGGTAGAGAAACCCCTTACAATTGATTACAATAATAATCTAAATGCTACAAGCAAATACAACATGAAATATAAAAGACAAGTAAAGAAAACTTTACAATACTTTGCTTTTGAATGCTTACTTGCTAGGTTGATCGAGTATCACTTGGAGACCCTGAATTGCAGTAGCAACTCGCCCCAAAACACCTCAAAGAACCTTGTCATTTTCCTCCTCCACGAGCTCCTTTTAAAGCTTCTACCTGTGTTGGAAAACGCCGATCAGTCGACTGATCGGGACCATCAGTCGACTGATGCCACTGTTGTCGTGAGACAACGGCTAGATCCACGCTGGAAAGATCCAATGGATCCATCATTAGTCGACTGATTATGACCATCAGTCGACTGATAGAGCCTCCACTCGACTGATGACCCCAGCAGTCGAGTCAGACTCCATTCTATGCTCGAAAAACCGAGCACCAGTCGACTGATCACACGATCAGTCGACTGATCGGCCAATCAGTCGACTGCTATGGCACTTCCCCCAGTCAAACCCTAGTTGACTTACACCAGTCGACTACCATATGGCACCAGTCGACTGGTACACCTCAAACATGAGGTTTTAATCTCAACCATGAGGTTTAACCCAAGTATGGTGCCCCCATACTTACTAGACCACCCTTAGCCTAGACCTAAGCCTTCTAGCCACCTCCATCAGCCTCACGCCTCTCGGATCCCTCCAAGTCATCCATGACTTGTTCATCCATCGCGCTAGCCTTCAGGTGCTTCTATTGGCTATGTCATGCTAATGGTGTCTACACCGCCAAGGCACATTTGACTTACGCCGCCAAGACTCTGCTTGGACTTTACGCCGCCAAACATTCAACTTATGCTGCCAAGACTTTCGCTTGGACTTTACGCCGCCAATATCAGACCCCTTGGACTTCTCAAATGCCAAGACACAAGCTTAGACTTTACCTTGCCAACCCATGTTGTAGTTTCCATGCCAAGACCCATGCTTGGACTTTTCCTTGCCAAGACCCATGCTTGGACTTTTCATGCCAAGTACTCAAGACTTGGACTTTCCATGATATGGTCAACTCTAGTCAACCATCAAAGTCTCCCTCGAGTCAAACTCGAGTCCGGTTAAACATAACCCGGGTTGATTGTATAAACAATCTCCCCAAAACATTAATAGACATCAATGTCAACTCACTATGTCAAACATCAAAACATCACTCGAGTCAAACTCGAGTCTGGTCAATCGTGACCTGGGCCGATTGCACCAACAGGGGGAGGTATCCATCATGGGAAGATGGATGTGTATTTTTCCTCATGAGAGGAAAATTGGAGGATTACCTCTCTTAAGTGATATGAGACTTATCACTAGAAAGATTGAAGGCATATTTTTGTACCAAGGGGAAGATTGTAAGATCTCATTGGGATATGAGACATTGACACCCTTGAGGACCTTTTTGATATATGTCAAAAAGGGAGAGAAGTTACCAATTGGGGTTAGTTGGAATTCTCATTGGGATGTGAGAATTTCCAAATGGGGATAATTGGTAAACTTGAGTTTGAGGTTTTGCCAAACATCAAAAAGGGAGAGATTATTGGTGCAATCAGCCCAGGTCATGATTGACCGGACTCGAGTTTGACTCGAACTGTATTTTGATGTTAGACAAAATGTATGACATGACATTGTCATGGGAAGTCCAACATGGGTTGGCCACGTAAATCCAAGTGTGTAGACTTGGTGGTGAAAAGTCCAAGCATGAGGCTTGGTGTTGAGAAAATCCAAGCATAGAGTTTGGTGTTGGTAAAGTCTAAGTGTGTATCCTTCACATGGAAAATCCAAGCATGGGGCTTGGTGTTGGTAAGTCCAAGGGTGTAGCCTTGGCAATGGGAAGTCTTGAGGACTTGGCAAGATCACTAGTCTTGTAGGCTCGGGGTCCTTGAGTTGGTGAAGGATGACATTTCGAAGCGTGCACTTGGTGCATCCCAGGGACTGCCGGACGGGGAGCGAATGCAGTGAGGCCCAAGGGAAGCAGACTTCGAGGGCAAGAGACGCGAAGGATGACATTGTGAAGCCATGCGCTTGGTGCATCCGAGGGATGTAGGCCGATGGAAGAAAGCTTCGGTGGGGAACTCCATGAGAGGATGAGGTGGACTTGGCCAAGTGGCTAAGAGTGAGTGTCGGATGCTCAAACATGGTGTTTGAGGTTTTACCCGATGGTCGGATGCTCAATCAACTTGGTGTTTGAGATTTTACCCGACATCAGTCGACTGACATAGGTGCTAGTCGACTACTCCAAGTCGATAGTGATCGACTAGTGTTCGACTGATCTATCTCTGGCTGAACAATCGACTGCCAAGGGTTGGCAATCGACTGTCGAGGGATGGCAGTCGACTGATCAGAGTGAATTCAGGCACAAAAGGTTTTCTAGTCGAGTGATCACGTCGAGCACTCGACTGATGGCTTCATCAATCGATCGATGAGCATGATCAGTCGATTGATGATGGATCCGTTAAAACTTATCCTGCGTGGATCGAGTCGTGAGAGAATGGCTACAGGAGTAGTCGACTGATGGTCATGATTAATCGACTGATTAGCGTGAAATAAGCTTGATGCAGGTTATAAATGGAGCTTGAGATGGAGGATTTTGTAAAAGTTTTTGGGGCAATTTTTGAGGGGAATTATTGCTGCATTCAAGTCCTTCTAGAGCAATCAAAAGCAAGCAACAAGCAAGAGTTCAAATCCATTGTTGTAAAGTTTTCTTTACGTATTTCATTGTTGTATTTGTATTTGCATGTACCTTTGTGTATTACTTAGTGTAATTTCTTGTACGAGGTTTCTCCACCTCCGACTTGTAGTCGAGAAGGAGTTTTGTTAGTGTCGTGCGCATAACACGAGCTTGTTGAGCTCACCCCATGGAGTAGGAACCCTAAGGTTCCGAACCACGTATATCATTGTGTTTGTGCGTGTGTTGTATTCTTGTATTCATTTTATTATCATTCCGCTGCGCTAACGAGATTGTAGACACGCAAGAACGGACGACTTCCATCGTTCAAGAGCAATCAAAAGCAAGCAACAAGCAAGAGTTCAAATCCATTGTTGTAAAGTTTTCTTTACGTATTTCATTGTTGTATTTGTATTTGCATGTACCTTTGTGTATTACTTAGTGTAATTTCTTGTACGAGGTTTCTCCACCTCCGACTTGTAGTCGAGAAGGAGTTTTGTTAGTGTCGTGTGCATAACACGAGCTCGTTGAGTGATGTGTTATTTTCCGCAAGTGCACGGTTGTCGTCAAGTAATAAAAATATCGATCCCACAGGGATTGGAACAATTACCGAATGATCGTGATACCAAGTTATCTAGTAAATCAATGTATGGTTTAAGCTAAGAAACTGAGCAGTCAATAACAACGAATGAGAAGAACGAGCTAAAAGTCGATAGTTGAGGAGAATCTCAGGATATGGGTTTCACCACGTCGATGATTTATAAGGTGATTTGATTCTTTCCTACCCCTATTAGAGTTTGTTTTGATGGAACCTATCCTAAGGTAAATCAACGGCCCCTTTCGAGGTCTACGCTGACTGTACCTATCAAATTCAATTTACCTGTCACGGTGTTCGAGCATAGGGGATCATAATCAGCTAAGGGGACCTGTCACGAGACCCCCGCAAACCTCCCTATTCTTACCTCTGTAACTAGGTAGAAACTGGATTTGATAGATCCATTAAGTCCATAAGAGTTCCTATAGAGTCAAATTTCCTTTTTTCACGGTAGGTTTGCACAGGGGACCATAATCACTAAGGGACTGTCACGAGACCCCGCAAAGCCCTCGTGAGATACGCTACCGCTACTTGAGGAGTTTATCCCTAGTTGGTTCGGGGTTTGGGAACTTGGGTTCCTTTAGGTACTTCCCCTTAGCTCCTTAGGTTTGTCAATAAGAATCCAACGAAAACCAAATCAACACAAACAATAATTTAAGTAGTATAGATTATATCATCATCGTAAATCGTCAAAGGGCTACTCCCCCATCCTAAGATTACAGGACACTACTCCATAGTCTGACAAGAGTTGCTAGAGAAAGAAAATACAATACTGGATGCCATCTGCGTTCCTCTGCTGACTCCTTCTCTTTTGCTTCCTCTGTTGTTGATCCCTTTGCCCTCTTCTCTCCTCCTTTTTGACCGTCCGCCGTCCTCTTCAATTTAAGGCAATAGATTCCCACGAAGATCCTGATTGCTCGCAGAAAAGGAAGGCTGAAATCAGGCCAACACGCCCTTGCCACATGAGGGCACCGGCGTGTCGCGGGTTTCCCACAAGGCGTGTTACGGTTTGAGCTAGGCGTGTCGCGTGCATAGCGTGTTGGTGCTGGAATCACGCGCAGCGTGTTAGGTGCATAGGCGTGTTAATGCTTTGGAATCACCGACACGGGCGTGTTGCTCTTTGAACTCAGGCGTGTTGTCCGCTGGCTCTCATGACACAGGCGTGTCGATTCCGAGCACGCCTGTGTTGTTTTGATACGCCCTTCTTCTTCGCCCTGTTAACACAAAAACACCCTGACAGCAGTCTCTTCCTCCAAAATATGCTAATCATGATAAAATACATGTCTAGGATATGAAATGAGATAAAATGCACATATATAAAGTAGTGAAAACATAGCATGATTCACCCACATCAAAATCCCCTAGTCTTAAACTTTTGCTTGTCCTCAAGCAAAGACAACTCGAAAGACAACTTATTTGTGGAAATACTAAGCATCATCTAGGGGTATACAGTCTGATCTTAATCTTTTCAAATCATTCCTAGTTGCCAAGTTCGAAAGATCTCTATATAGTGCACGTGAAATGGTGGACTAAAGTCATTGGACACCAATCTGGACTTGACATCCCTTCTATCGTAGAATATTCTTATTTCCGGCATAGAGGCACTTACCTGCCTTAATGCATGGATCATTCTTACCTATCATCAAAAGGTCTCAAAGGAGCACTTTCCAAGAAGAGAGAAGGTAAGGAATTATAGAGAGCATTTCCCCAGTAACTAGTTAGTCTCAAAGGGGCACCTTTTAGGTGTTTCCCCAGTAACTACTTGGTCTCAAAGGGGTGCTTGAAAACAATTCCCATACGCCTTTTTTTTTTTTTTTATTTCTAGTGAAAGTGTTTCTCCAGTAACCAAGTTGCGCAAGTAAGTCTCCAATGGAAAATCGAGTACTCGTCTGATATGGGGGATTTAAATCTTTTCATTGGATACCTCAGACCTATAGACCGTGTTCGAAGTGAAATAGGGTTCTTATCAAATAGGCAAAAAGGAATTTCATGATCCGACCAATATTGCTTGTATTACGCTGGATGATATATAAAAATTGCAATTTGTTATGAGATATGAAAAGATGCAAATAAAATAAAATAGCAATAACCAAAAAGATCTAAGTAGAAACGGATACAAAGAAAGGATGTGCATCAAAACTCACAAAAGCAGTTGAAGGTGGTCAATGGTCATCGTCTTCGCTACTAGCATCCTCCTCTGCCCACCTACGCCGCGCTCGTAAAACTCGGGACTCTTGTCGAAATCTATCATTATCTTCCGGACTCAAGATGAAAAATTCATCACTCTCCCGTAAAAATCACCGCCCTATCCAAATCTGTGTCACCATGCGATGGTGCTCCTCAGAGCTTGGGCATACCGATCCCACACACCAATGTGCGAGGTATGCTCGACCCTAAATGCTTCGAATGATGATCGAACTCAAAAATCAAAAGAAGAGTACCTGAAACATTGTCAGAGGGAAACCGTGGGGTTCGTGGAGTCGAATGTGATGGCTCGGGGCTATGTGAGATGGCTCCCTAGCAGGTGATGGAGCATGGGCGTGGGGGTAGGAAAGGGTTCTGAACATCTCTAAAAGCCAATTGGATGAATTACGCATGTCATCCGCTCAGGGTTCTAAGAGGGATTTTAATTCCATTTCTTAACACCAAACGATATCCTCGTCACATGCCTCAATCATCTTCATATTTATACAAGCATCCAAATCCAATCTAGGGCTAGCAGGACAATATTCAAGGTCATCCAAATCACATCCTAAGGCTACAAAGAATCCTAGTGATAATACCCCTATGACTATGACTCGGATGGGCTATTACTAACCTTAACTAAATGCCTAACCATATGGGCTCTGAATCAATCTTAACTTCATTTAGCATGGCCCATAGAAATTGCAACTCACGCTTAGCCACCTCAAGACTATCATATCTCCGAGATTGTATTAGCCATGAATCTAAGGAGATAACTAAAGTAGGATTAGGGATGTTAAATGATTTAGATCTAGATGCATCAGAAGGGCGAGGGTCATCGTAAATTAATCTCCAAAATTGATGATCAATAAAATGTCTATGAATTTGCCTCTCCTCCGCTAGGAAAATCAAATATCATATTAAAATCACTCAGAAAGGGTAAATTCATGGTTCATTAATCTAAATTTTATTTTTCCTTCCTCACAATCTTTTCCTTGCAGATTTCAATGGACAGGAGCTAAGGAATTCAAGAGTGATACTAGGTAAGTAAGGTGATGGTGTGTGATAAACTCTGTCCAAATTTATCCTATTTGTTAACCAAGTTATGTCATCTCTTAACCCTAAGGTGGTCAACGTGTAGAAGTCTATAGTTCTCGTAGATACTAACTTCCTCTTTTCAAGCCATCAATTTAGTCTTCATAATATCATCCCTAAAAACAATTCCATAAGGATGGCTAGAGGTCGGAGGAGGTTCGTTACCCAAATCCTGAGCTTTTCTTTTCCCCTTGTCCTTTGTCGTAGAGGAAGAAGCTCCTCCTCTTGTCTTCACTCACTTGCTCATGGCGTTGGAATTGGAGAGACAAGCAGTTTGCTCCTCGCTGCTTGAGAGGGAGACCGGTGGCACCCTCAACCTTGTATCGCGAGTGGAAGATTAGGCGTGCTCGGGCTGGTTTTAGAGGGTTATCCGCAAAGATAGGCGTGTCGGGCTTGTTCTTACGCAAATACCCGACCCGTTTAGGTGCGACATGGGCGTGTTCCGTCCCTCCCTAGCCGTGTCGCAGTCCGGCCCAGGCGTGCCTAGGTTGAGAAGTGTGCGACACGGGCGTGCTAGTCAGCACGCCCTGCCTATGTTGTCTTCGGGTACCAACAACACGCCTGTGTCATTCGGCACAGGCGGGTCGTGTCAACTTGGCACGCAGTGGCACGTATCCTGAAAACCTGAAAAAAATAAAAATAGAATAAAGAATAAAATAAAATAAAATAAAATGAAAATAGCATGGGTTGCCTCCCAAGAAGCGCTTGTTTATGGTCGTTAGCTTGACCCCTCAGTTTCTCTTTAGTTTTGTGTATATGGCTTGAGTATGCTCTGCCTCTCCTCATCTCCAATCAGCTCAACAGAATTATTTGCGAAGTATCTCTTAAGTCTTTGACCATTTACTTTGAAAATTCCGGTAGACTCACTAGATATATCAATAGCTCCATGAGGATAAACCTTTTCAATTCGATATGGCCCCGACCATGCGGATTTGACTTCAGGGAAAGAGTTTCAACTGAGTTGAATAGTAATACCAAGTCTCCTTGATGGAATTCTCTGCATGATATTCTTGTCATGCCACCTCTTCGCTTTCTCCTTATAAGACCTCGCATGTTCATAAGCATCAAGGCGTAGTTCTTTAGTTGCTTTTTCTCTCCCGCTTTCTTCAAGTCAAAATTAAGCCATTTAATTGCCCAATATGCCCTATGCTCTATTTCAACTGGAAGATGACATGGTTTTCCATAAACTAATCAAACGGAGTCATTCCAATGGGTGTCTTATAGGCGCCTGATAGGCCCATAGAGCATCATCAAGTCTTAAAGACCAATCCTTCCTTGATCTTGATATCGCTTTTTCCAAGATAGTCTTGATCTCCTATTCAAACTTCTACTTGCCCACTCGCTTGTGGATGATATGGTGAGGCTAGTTTATGGGTTACTCCATACTTCTTGAGAAGACTTTCAAATTGTCTTTCGATAAAGTGTGAGCCTCCATCACTTATTATCGCTCTGTATTCCAAATCTTGGAAATATTATACTCTTAAAGAGCTTAATGACTGCTTTTGCATCACAAGAGGGGATGGTAGAGCCTCAACCCATTTAGACACATAGTCCATCGCTACCAAGATATAGGTGTTTTTATAGGAAGTAGGAAGGGTCCCATATAGTCAATTCCCCATAGTCGAACAATTCGACTTCCAATATCGAATTTTGAGGCATCTCATGTCTCTCCTTGATATGTTCCCGGTCCTTTGACAATGGTCACAAGTCGTCACATAATTGAGAGTCTCTAAAAATGTGAGGCCAATAAAATCCGCTTGCAAAACCTTTGCGCAGCTTGTGCATTCTTTCGCATGACCTCCATATGCAAAAGAATGACGGTGGTACAATATATCCTCACTCTCTTCTGACACGCATCTTCGATATATAGCATCCGCCTTGCTTGAAAAGGAATGGTTCGTCCCACACATAATGCTTTACATCCGAAAGAAACTTCTTCCTCTCGATGATAACTCATGTTAGAAGGTATTATCCTGCAAGCTAGGTAGTTGGCAAAATCAGATACCACGGTGCCTTGATTGTTCGAATCGCTAGTAGCCGCCATCCGAAAAGAAATCGTTTATAGCAAGATCGTCGGCTCTTCCCGCATTTGGTTCTAGATGAAGCCTCGATAGATGGTCCGCAACTACGCTTCTCCGCTCCTTGCTTGTCTCGAATTTCTAAGTCAAACTCTTGTAGGAGAAGTATCCACCGGATCAAGTCTTGGCTTAGATTCTTTTTACTCAAAGAAGTATCTTATGGTCGCATGATCTGTATAAACTATCACCTTGGTCCCTATGATATAAGATCCGAACTTGTAAAGCAAATACTATAGCCAAGAGTTCCTTCTCTGTGGTAGCATAATTCATTTGTGCTTCATCCAATGTCTTACTAGCGTAGTAGATTGCATACACCTTGCGATCCTTTCTTTGTCCTAACATCGCCCACAAAGAAAATCACTTGCATCACACATAATTTCAAAGGGGAGACTCAACTGAGGTTGCATTATTGGGGCGGTTGTTAATGCTTCCTTTAACTGGAAAATGCATCAAGACAAGGGTTATCAAAGTGAAACACAACATCTTTAGCAAGCAAATTAGTTAATGGCCTTGAAATTTTTGAGAAGTCCTTGATGAACCGGTAGAACCCTCGCATGTCCTAAGAAACTACGCACTCCTTGACATCACTGAGGTGGCAACCTCTTGATCACTTCAGTTTTAGCAATATCCACCTCGATACCACGGTGTGAAATTAGGTGTCCAAGTACTATGCCTTCTCGCACCATGAAGTGACACTTCTCCCAATTAAGCATTAAATTCATTTCCTCGCATCTCTGCAATACCTTGACCAAATTAGATAAACATATATCAAAATCTGCACCATATACAGAAAAATCATCCATGAATACTTCCATTATATTCTCGATCATATCGTAAAAATTGAAGTCATACACCTCAAAAGTGGTGGGTGCATTGCATAACCCAAAAGGCATTCTCTCAAGGCAAAGGTACCATAGGGGGTGGAAAGTTGTTTTCTCTTGGTCATTAGGAGAGATAGGGATTTGATAGAAACCTGAGTATCCATCTAAGTAACAGAAATGCGAGTGTTTTGCTAACCGGTCTAACATTTGGTCAATAAATGGGATGGGAAAATGGTCCTTTCTAGTTTCCTTATTCAATTTTCTATAATCAATACACATTCTCCATCCCGTAACAGCTCTAGTGGGGATTAACTCATTCGTAGCATTCCTTATTACCGTTATCCCCCCTTTCTTTGGCACAACATGGACAGGACTTACCCATTCGCTATCGGATATTGGATAGATAATTCCTGCATCTAGCAATTTCATAACCTCTTTCTTGACTATCTCTTTAATAGCTGGGTTCAATCTTCTTTGATGCTCTATAGAGGGTTTAAAATTGTCTTCTAATAAAATCTGCATGCAAACCGATGGACTAATTCCTTTAATGTCATCAATCTTGTATCCAATGACATTCTTATATATTTTCAATACCTCAATCAGTTTTTTTCTCATT
The DNA here is from genome assembly GCA_025175895.1 of Wurfbainia villosa. NCBI lineage: Eukaryota > Viridiplantae > Streptophyta > Magnoliopsida > Zingiberales > Zingiberaceae > Wurfbainia > Wurfbainia villosa. The sequence goes on along the minus strand of CM045996.1, from coordinate 53,709,634 downwards.
GCATTACTCGATTAGCATTAATGATCACAGTGGTAAGTAGAATTTTCGCCAAGAAACTCGCACTGAGTGTCGATGGAAGAGGCTTAAGTTCTACTGCGGCGTGAAATCGAATCGAAATCTCCTTCTTTATCTTCAAAATCCTCCGAGCTTATTAAGATGAGTTTGTTCTGTGCTCCTTTTAGTGTCATTGGATCGAAACTCACAATCCTACAACAAACATCAAAAAGAGGGTTGTTTAACACCTTTTGAAAGATCAAATTCAATTTTTCGTTTCCAAATGCAAGTGAAAGTTTGTGGTTTTGACATCTATCATTGCTCCTGCAGAGCCAAGAAAGGTCTCCCAAGATAAGTGGGATACATGGGTCTTCATCCATGTCTAGTAAAAATCCCGGAACAATAAAATTTCCCAATTGCATCGGTACATCTTCTAAGATTCCCAAAGGATATCTAATGGAACGATCGGCTAACTGCAAAGCCATAGTAGTTAGTTTCATTTCTCCCAAATCCAATTTCTTGCATATGGAAAGAGGTATCAAATTTACACTGGCGCCCAAATCGCAAAAAGCCTTATCAAAATTTGAGTCATTGTTTATGCAAGGTTTAGAAAAGCTACCTGGATCTTTTAGTTTGGGATGTACGATGTTCTTACTTAAGGCAATCGCACTCCTCATTAAGAGCCACTGTTACATTCTACTCTACTTTTCTTTTATTGGTTAAGATGTCCTTCTAGAACTTAGAGTAAGTAGGCATTTGTTGAAGAGATTCTGTAAAAGGTATGTTGATATACAACTTCCTAATTACCTCAAGGTACTTACCAAATTGTTCATCCCATTTTTCCTTAATCAGTCTTTGAGGGAATGGGATAGGGGCTTATATGTTCTTGGTTCCTAGTGTTGTTTGGCACACCGGGCGTGTTGCCGGAATGACCCGACACGGGTGTGTCTGACACGCTTCGTGGGCCTCGGCGTGTTGAACAACACGCCTGGGTCGAGGTGTGTCTGCTCAACACAGCGCCGTCATTATCTTCCAACTCCGACACGCCGTCGTGTGGTCGCTTGTTTAGCTCTGTCTCCTTCTAAAATCCTTCCACTTCTCGGACTTATAGAATTACAATGCTCTTTGGGTTTACTCAATTTCCAGAAATCACAGGCGTCCTTGATCTTGAAATGCAATTTGGGAAATTTGATTTTCCAAAGATTCTTGTGTGATTAGTCAAATTATCAACCTTGCTTCCCAACCGCTTGATTGCCTCGGTATTATTTTGATGTTGCCTATTTGATTCTACAACATGTCACAAATTCATCATTTATCTTCCCTCGACATGTGATAAAATTTTCCATCATCTTTCTAAGCTCGACTTGGGTCCCGCCAAATCCCAAGGTGCTCCAAAGTTGTTCTCGCCCGTAAGAATTTTGATGGGCTCTATACGAAAAGTTGGGATGATTTCTCCAACCGGGATTGTACGCGTGTTTGAGTAAGGGTTGCCACCATTAGGCTTCGATTAAAATTATTCAACGATCAACTTGCTCAATCCCACTTCCGATGATGGTGCGTGTAGGATTCGGCATTCATCGCTACGTGTCCTGCTTACACCACGATCTCGCAAGTGACATTAGATGAGTTTACTGATACATTAAAATGTTCGAGCTTTTGAGTTAATGCATCGACTTTTTGCACCGAGTAGATCAATGGTACTTACCTCAAACTTACTCGCATTTTAGTTTGATATCCTCGCTCAGAGCCCATCGGTGAGAATTCATTGCCACATTCTCGATGATCTCAAAAGCTTCATCCAATGTTTTGTTCATAAGAGCTCCTCCCGCAGTAATCAAGAGAAACCTTAGTAGCATACGAGATTCCATTGTAGAAAGTATGAACAATGAGCCACTTCTCCAAATTTCATGATGAGGGCATTGTCAGTAGTAATCCCTTAAATCCCCAGCTTCAAATAATGTTTCTCCATCCTTTTGCACAAAATTAGTGATTTGATGGCTAAGACTTGCGCTTTGTTGGGTGGAAAATACTTGTCTAAAAATCTGCTCCAAATTGATCCTGTAGTTATACAATCACTGGAAGAGAGTGTAGCCAAGCTCGCTTTGTCCCGCAATGAGAAAGGAAACAAGCGCAATCTAATAGCATCACCGAGGCTCCATTCCTTTAAAGTCTCGCAAAATTCCAAAAATACTTCCAAGTCCAGAGATTTGGATCTTCAAGAGGTGCTCCTCCGAATTGATGTCATGGACCATAGATAGTAGCCGGTTTTAATTCAAAATTGTTTGCTTCAATAGGGTCTTCTAATACTGATCTCAATCCCTTGTACTAGGTGCCGATAATCCCTTAAAGGTTTATTTCGTTCGTCAGCCATGTCGAGGTCGATTGTTTTCCCGAGGTTGTTGAAATCGTTTTTCTAGCAAGGAAAGTTCTTCTATCTCTGATCAATATCGAGAATTTCCCTATTAAGTCTGTGCATGCAACAACAAGAGAGGCTCCCAAAACAAGAATTGTAATAGATACAAAAGAAAAATAGGAACAAAAGAATAGGAACAAAAATGTAAATCTAGATTAACTAAATCACGCCAATTCAATATCATGAGTGCCAATCGTAACGGCGCCAAAAACTTGATGTGTTATTTTCCGCAAGTGCGGTTGTCGCCAAGTAATAAAAATATCGATCCCACAGGTGATTGGAACAATTACCGAATGATCGTGATACCAAGTTATCTAGTAAATCAATGTATGGTTTAAGCTAAGAAACCGAGCAATAATAACAACGAATGAGAAGAACGAGCTAAAAGTCGATAGTTGAGGAGAATCTCGTGGATATGGGTTTCACCACGTCGATGATTTATAAGGTGATTTAATTCTTTCCTACCCCTATTAGAGTTTGTTTTGATGGAACCTATCCTAAGGTAAATCAACCCTTTCGAGGTCTACGGACCTCTCTATCAAATTCAATTTACTGTCACGTGTTCGAGCATAGGGGATCATAATCGCCTAAGGGACTGTCACGAGACCCCGCAAACCTCCCTATTCTTACCTCTGTCACTAGGTAGAAACTGAATTTGATAGATCCATTAAGTCCATAAGAGTTCCTCTAGAGTCAAATTTCCTTTTTTCACGGTAGGTTTGCACACGGGACCATAATCAGCTAAGGGGACCTGTCACGAGACCCCCGCAAGCCCTCGTAGATACGCTACCGCTACTTGACAGGAGTTTATCCCTAGTTGGTTCGGGGTTTCGGGAACTTGGGTTCACTGTTAGGTACTTCCCCTTAGCTCCTTAGGTTTGTCAATAAGAATCCAACGAAAACCAAATCAACACAAACAATAATTTAAGTAGTATAGATTATATCATCATCGTAAATCGTCAAAGGGCTACTCCCCCATCCTAAGATTACAGGACACTACTCCATAGTCTGACAAGAGTTGCTAGAGAAAGAAAATACAATACTGGATGCCATCTGTGTTCCTCTGCCGACTCCTTCTCTTTTGCTTCCTCTGTTGTCGATCCCTTTGCCCTCTTCTCTCCTCCTTTTTGACCATCCGCCGTCCTCTTCAATTTAAGGCAATAGATTCCCACGAAGATCCTGATTGCTCGCAGAAAAGGAAGGCTGAAATCAGGCCAACACGCCCATGCCACATGAGGGCACTGGCGTGTCGCGGGTTTCCCACAAGGCGTGTTACGGTTTGAACTGGGGCGTGTCGCGGCTGCATAGGGCGTGTTGGCTGCTGGAATCACCGGCACGGGCGTGTTGTGGCTGCATAGGGCGTGTTGGCTGCTGGAATCACCGGCACGGGCGTGTTGCTTTTTGAACTCAGGCGTGTTGTCCGCTGGCTCTCATGACACAGGCGTGTCGATTCCGAGCACGCCTGTGTTGTTTTGATATGCCCTTCTTCTTCGCCCTGTTAACACAAAAACACCCTGACAGCAGTCTCTTCCTCCAAAATATGCTAATCATGATAAAATACATGTCTAGGATATGAAATGAGATAAAATGCACATATAAAAAGTAGTGAAAACATAGCATGATTCACCCACATCATTGAGCTCACCCCGTGGAGTAGGAACCCTAAGGTTCCGAACCACGTATATCATTGTGTTTGTGCATGTGTTGTATTCTTGTATTCATTTTATTATCATTCCGCTGTGCTAACGAGATTGTAGACATGCAAGAATGAACGACTTCCATCGTCTATGTGAATTGGGCTATTCACCTTCCTCTAGCCGGCCACCGATCCTCTAACAAACCCCATATCTTCAAGTAAGATAAATGAGGTTTCATACTAGCCCATATTTCTTATGGAGTAGTAGAGACTACCTTGGTTGGGACTCTATTTAGCAAGTAAATAGTTGTTTGAAGTGCATAGTCCTAAAAGGACTTGAGAAGATTCACATGATTCATCATTGACATGACCATGTCCAACAAGGTCCAGTTTCGCCTCTCAAATACACCATTAAGTTGTGGTGTATATGGCGGAGTCCATTGAGACAATATACCATTGTCCCTCAGATAATCTAGAAACTCTTAACTCAAGTATTCACCACCTCGATTCGATTGAAGTATTTTAATACTCTTGCCAAGTTGTTTCTCTACTTCATTTCTGAATTCTTTGAACCTTTCAAAGGCTTTAGACTTGTGTTTCATCAAGAACACATACCCAAACCATGAGTGATCATCGGTGAAGGTAATGAAGTAGCTATAGCCTCCTAGAGCTTGAGTTAACATAGGTCCGCATACATCAGTATGTATTTGACCAAGCAACTCTCCCACTGGTTCACCTTTTCCAATAAAAGGTAACTTGGTCATCTTGCCCTTTAAGCATGATTTACATGCATCGTATGAATCTAATTCAAATAATTCCAGAAATCCACATCAGTGTAATTCGAACATGCGTTTCTTGCTCACATGACCAAGACGACAATGTCACATGTAGGAGTCTAATTGATTATCTTTTTGAGCACGCTTGTTGCTCGCTTCGATATTGAAAATGTCACTGGATACGTCCAACGTATAAATACCATTGCTTAAAGTTCCTGTCCCATAAATAATGTCATTCAAAGTTATGTAACAACAATTGTTACTAAAAGGTAAATGGTACCCATTTCTATTTAAACAAGAAATAGAAATGATGTTCTTTATCAACGAAGGAACATAAAAACAATTGTCCAGTTCTAAGACAAGTCCTGCAGGGAGTTTCAACAAATACGTTCCGATGGCAAGTGCAACAACCTTTGCTCCATTCCCAACACGTAAATTTGACTCTCCCTTGATGAGTCTTCTTTTATTCCTTAGCTCATGTATGTCATTACATATATGTGAGCCACACCCAGTATCCAATACCCAAGTGTCTGAGGAAATAGAATGAAAATCAATAACGAAGATATCTGAAAAAGATGAGGCATCAAATGTCTTATTCTTCTTCACGGACTCAAGATAAATCTTGCAGTTTCTTTGCCAATGACCCTCCTTGCCACAATGATGGCAAGTGCCCTTTTTAGCTGGTTCTGCCTTCTTCTTCCCTTTTCTTCTTCCCCTTTTGTTGTTCCTTTGACTTCCTCTTAGAACCTTTCTTTGAGGAATCAACTAACAACACCGTCCCCTGCTCATACTTTAAAGAAGGCTCCACAGTCTTCGACATGTTGAGCAGTACCATAGATGAACCTTCTTGCATTTCAGAGGTGAAGAGGAACTTGAAGACTTTGAACCTTTCGGATCTCACTTGCTCATCAAACAACTCATAAAGATGAAAGACTATGAGCATCTATATGCTCATGTTGCTTCCGTAGCTCGGGTACCATCACGACTAGTATGATGCAACTCACTAGTTCAGAATCACTCACATGTTTCTGATGGGCCAACAATTGGTCTTGAGTTGCATCATCACTAGGACAGGCGGGAAGAGGCGCTTCGAGGACATACTCAAGCTTTTCATCCTTGAGAACAGTTCTCAAGTTTCTAAGTCAGTCCAAGAAGTTCGACCTAGTTAATTTATTCAAATCCAAAATAGAGTGGGAATTCAAAGTCATCGTGATCAAGTGATTAACCTAGAAATACAAATCGAGCATATATGAGAAAGATGATTTAAAATGCATCCACATACATTTACAAAATCCCATTTATTTTTCGAAATAAAAAAAACCCTCAAAATTAATTCGGGAGATCGTAGGTTCATCTCTGAATGGGTTGATATCCAACATAGATAAGAACAACCTTGGAGTGAGTCCAACAAGCCATTCTTAGCTATAATGGTATGTATCAAGTATACCGATTACATATCACATATATGTAACTATCACAATGTGCTATCAACTAATTGAATGTTCACACATACATTGGGTTGTTAACACATTAACAAGTATGCATCATATACATAGCACCCAACTTCACCTCTCTTCACATCGACCGTGGAGTGAGTCCAACAAATCAATGCTTCAAGTTAGAGCCGACCCATTAATCACGAAATAGTTTTAATATGGTTAGAGCGCATTCAACCAATTAGTCAGGCTTGGAGTGAGTCCAACAACCCAAACTAACGATTGACTTCTGACTCTTACCATATTAGTGTTAAACTATTCCAATGATTTGAATATGTTCAGGTTCGAGCCGGGCTTGGAGTGAGTCCAATAACCCAAACAAGAAATAGAACTCCGGTTCTAACCATATTAATGGAAGGTGTAGGATTTAATATCGTGAAAGGGTTTTAATGTCTCATCCTCTTTGCATGCAAATAACTATTATCTACATGGCATGACACACATGACATACATCTACATGTCACAACACGCATGACATAATGATATGCATCTAATGCAATTACATGACATACAATTATGACATGTACAAATAGTTTCCTTATTTTTCATAAGTACTTTGGAAATAAAATATGTTTTAGATTTGATTTCTCAAATCAAATCATGATTAAATTAGAAAATAAATTTCCAAATCTAATCATATATTTTATTTATAGAAAGTGTTAATTAAGGAAAGTCAAATCCAATTTAGGAAACAAATTTCCTAAATTGTAATTTCCTAATCATATTAGGAAACTTCCAATTTGAATTTCTTTACAAATTAAAATTTTCATAAATAATTCTAAATTTTCCAAAAGTAGAATATTTCCATAAATATAATTATGACTATCACAAAACAATTTTACATTTATGTCGAAACACAGTCGGGCTCTGATACCACTGTTGGGTTTCCCTGGGCACCAACGTGGGTGTGGTGTTCAAACACGTTTCGTAAATATGCACACAGCGGAAGCAAAAACTAGTAATAAACTATTTATTACAACACACACACCACACGCATGCTAGGATACAACATGTGTAGACATAATCGATATTTCAAATTTTGCAATAAATGAAAATTTATTCTAGTTATACCTGACATATCACGTGTAGCGGGAATGACATCAACCGTAGCGACCCTCGCTAGAATCGCCTCTATCCATATCCACACCGAGTATCTTCGGGATAGCTTCACAAAGCAATGAGCCTCGTCTTCATAAGAGTTACTCGCCTCATGTCAAAGACATTGTGATCCAAGAGACGATCATAATCAGAATCAAAATTCGGATCTAAAAATGAGCTCCACAAACTCGCTTCTCGGAAGCGATTTTCATTAACCAATTGACAAAACCTTGGTCGTCCACCTATGAGGATTTTCGGAGATCCAATCCTCTGCAAGTAGGTCACTGTTGGAGCGCAAAACACTGATCAAAAGATCTCTCTACGAAGAGAGAAACAAGTTGACCAAAACTGGATAGCTTTTGTTGGTGGAGAAGATGGCCAGCCAATCAATGGTCGGTTGCTCCTTGGTCGTCGGCGGCCAAGGGAGGATGGCTGGAGGAGTCGCCAACGGCTGGTAGGTGGCCAGCAGCAAGGAGGAGGAGCAGCAACTCCTATGGGCGATGGCACAAGGTGCTTGGGCGACCAATGAAGTGGGCGGCTACCCTAGAGGAGGAAGAGGAGAGGAGGCTAGGGTTTCCAAAACCCTTGAACCAATTAATTCTCCACGAAAAACCCTTAAGCCATATTTTTATAGAGAACACATTCTCCTAATGGTTATTGGTTCATAACCAAAATCCGTTAACCCGCTCCAATAACTTAAGTTAAAATAAACCAAACCGCATTGGTCTATTTTAAGTTAAAACGAACCGAACAAATTTGGTTCATTTGTTTAAAACAAACCAAACCACTTTAGTTTATTTTCCACCATTGGATTAGAACCAAACCGATTTGGTTCATCCATCATGTCTTCATAAGACTCAGCCCATCCATGCGTTCGATGTGACTGAAATAATTCCATACTCACTCTTTATTTGATCCAACCAAACCAGGTCTCTCTCAATCTAAGAATCCTATTCTCAAGCTCATTTTAAATCCTTCGGATTACGCTCATTGTGCGTGTGACCAAATAGGTTCCCGATTTATGTTGGCCATCTATAATTAACCATTAATTATAGAACGATCATGAGTGGCACCTAGTAGTACATCATGATCCCCAATTAATCGAAAAATCAACGGTTGATCCCAAAACCATTTCTGAAACCCTTCAGCAGCTACAATGAATTGTGCTCCATTCCTTTCACTCATCTTATACCCACTTGGTTCAGGACATGGTCTATTGTGTCAGTCCCCACTAGGCTAACTATGTCACACCTAGCCCAAGTATTTACTTCTTCGTCCTGCGGATTCTTGTTAATGCACATATTTCCAAGAGTACCATACTCCAAACATGTAATGCTTTGGCCAAATACTTTAGTAACAATCCGATAAGAGACTATAGGGTATACATCTCCTCACAAGGAGTGGTGAATCCTCTGTTGGCTATTCAAACACCTTCGGGCACTTCGACTTATGCCCAATCATCCCGGGTCCACATCTCCTCGGAGATGCTTGCTTAAGATGTCAAAGCATAAGTCTTCATGACCAAGATGACTTGAATACCTCAAGTCGAAGGAATATCGCACTTAAGCTGCAGTAAGGACATCATTGACATATCTGTATATGTAGAGAACTATATGAAGTCTTACAGCTAGTCACTCCAATGAACTAGTTACCATAACTAGCATCCATGATTAACTTCGGACATCCCAATGTCTCCAGCAAGTGAGGAACAACTGCTTGAATAAACCAAAGAGTATAACTCGTGCTAGTCTCAACAGAATCGATGGCATCCAAATGCATCGATTCATCGACTAGGAATAATTCCAATACATCACAATTACACATGTAGAGATACTCACTAGTTGTGATCCAATCACAAATTCTCTCATGTTATGAATCGTATTGCGGACATTCAGTAAATGAGTTTAAGATCCAATCAAATACATAAAAACATGTATACTCAAATAGTGAATCTTCATTTGTCAAATAAATGGTACAACCATAAAGCGATTGCCTTAGGACACCTCTCATATATTACTAACAAGTACTTTATTATAATTAATTTTATTAGTTTGTTTTTCTAATTTTGAATTCTTAATTAAGTTAGGTTATGAATTTGTCAAATTAGATATAGAATTTTTTAAATTTGAACTTTTCAATATAGATTTAGATTTTTTTTTAAAATAAAAATTTTCAAAGTAGATTTATATTTTTTCAAATTGTAATATTTCAAAATGGATATAGAATTTTTTAAATTTGAATTTTTTAAACAAATTTATTTTTTAAAACAAAATGTTTTAAATCAATTTTCTTCTAAGTTAATCATATCTAGTATTTGATTATTCTGAACTAGATTTTGATCAATCTTATCAAAGTCTAGATAGTTTTGGATTCTGATTTGGCTTAAGCCTTTATTAACTATATCAAAAATTTGATCAAGTTTTTGAATAATTTGATCAATGGTTAGATTAACTTGATAATTTTCTTTATTAATATTTGTATTATTTAAATTAATTAAAAATGAATTATTTAAAATAATACTATTAGTTGAACTAATAATTTTGAGTTATTAATATCTAAATTAAAATTAATCAAACTTTTAGGTTCATCTACTTTATTGCAAAAATTAAACTATCATGCATATCAAAAACTTGATTTTCAAAAACTCTAAATTTACTAACCTGAAATGCTTGCCCTAATTCTGTTGGTTTTTTTCTTTCTCTCTAGACACTGATTCTTATAATGTCAAAATTTCTTGCACTTGAAGCACATAATGTACTCTTTATTCCTCCGGACTCCAGACATTGGTTCCTTCTTTACTGCCAAGTGTGTTGTCTGAACTTATGAGTATGACATTTATTTTTATAGTGTCCCCTCTCTCTGCACTTAAAACAAGTAATATGGAATTTGAAACTTGAATTTACTAATATACCTTTGAGTTTCTCCCCCTCAATCTGTGGTCTTGTAGATTGCTCCTCTTTGAGTTTCTCCATTTTTTTTATAATTTTAAGGAAAATACAAAAAAATACAAATATAAAAAAAAATTAAAAACTTTAGTTCCCTCAAAAAGCTATTGGATGATGTTTTTTGAAAGAAAAAAACATGTAAGTCTCTAAACAAGCTTTAATTTGATAGGTTGTATGTTCTGTGACTCCACTCGAGTCAAAATTTATAGTTGTTTTAATTCACTTCTAGCTGCTCCTTCGACTATTAGTTCACTTCAAGAGCCTCTTACTATGATACCAATTGTAGAACCGAGAAGTGCGCTAGAGTCGGGGGGGATGAATAGCGTTTGTCACTTTTCTCTATCACAAGTGTTAGTAGTAGTGGAAATACTAAAATAATAATAAAGAAGTCACACTATTTTTACTTAGTTCCCAATCCCCCAGGGTCAGTACGTCCAAGGTCTATGCACAATTGTCTATCCACTATTTCTTCTCCTTTCTAGAATATTTTCGAAGGAGAAACCTCTTACAAGGTTTGTTTACAATCACAAATAAATATAACATAAATGCATATAAATGAATACAAACACTGATAGTGATCGGTCTGGAAGTCATGAGCGTCTCGCACTCCTCCTGACACTTCCTTGGTAGGATGAACGAAACCTTGATGTTGAGTACATAAGTTATAATGTTGTGATTGATTATCTAAGGCTTCTGTTCAAGCACACTTTTATAGAACTTATTCAGGCGCCTCCGCTCGATCGTGATCAGATCCGCATCAGTCAAGCTTTATCCTATTCCAGTCGCCTAGATCCCATCCAGATGTCTGGAAGCTAATGTGACACTCTTCCAGTAAACTTTGATCATTCCAATTTTGATGTGGGTTATCCTATTCCAAGTGCTTGGATCCCTTCTAGTCACCTAGATATGATGTTGAACCTGGATTTGATCTAGGCTTTGTCTGAGTCCTATTGCAGTCGCTTAGAGCCAATCTAGTCGCCTAGAACCTATCAGGTTGTCTGGACATATTCTAGTCACCCTGATTCCAAATCCTGCAAGATAAACAAGCAAACAACCAAGCATATAAACCTATCTTGTAGTCTATCTAACCTAGTAGGCTTACTTGGTTCTTATTTATAGTTCATGTTTGGGGATCGAAACGGCCAGCTAGAGGGGGGTGAATAGCCCTCGTTCGTTGGATGTCGTATTTTGCTCGTCTATAAAAGATTAGCGCAAGCGGAATATGCAAATACAAATAAATAAAGACAAAGCAAAAGATAAACAAACAATGCTAACAAGGATATAACGTGGTTCACAGCTACGCCGCTAATCCACGACCCGATTCATCCCCGGTGAATCACTCCGCCAAAACCAATCCACTATTGGTCTCTCCTTTGCACCAAGCTAGGTTGAGGTAACCTTTACAATCAAGATCACTCTTCTTACAATAAGATTGAAGTAAAAACAAGTAAGAAGAGTAGGGAATCATGTATGGCACTTTGGGAGAAGTTTAGAGCTCAAGCATTAACCTCCCAAAGCCCCATCCTCTTCCTTTTTATAGAGGAAGAGGGTTTCTTCCCGTTGACATTGGAGCAGTCGACTGATGGCACCCATCAGTCGACTGGTCCTATAGCCGTTGCCCAATAACGGCTGCTTTCCATGTTGGATTCCATCCAACGGTATTGGCATCAGTCGACTGATGGCACCCATCAGTCGACTGATGTCAATCAGTCGAGTGCTCTGCGAGATCGACTCCATTCTGTGCCTATGCGAGGTCGCCGATCGATTGTCATCCATGCGATCGGATCAAGCCATCGATCGGCCCATGGTCGATCGGCCATGCCCCATGCCGGGAGTCGACTGATTAACTTGATTCAGCTGACTTAAACCAGTCGATCTAACCATCGACTCAGAGCAGTCGACTGCCATGACAAGGCAGTCGACTGGTGTCGGGAAAACTCATCCGACACTTGGCCAAATGGCCAAGTTTCACCTAAGAACAACCCCTTCCCGGGTTACATTCGCACACTCTCATCTCTCGGAGTCCCTCGCCTTCGAAGTTCTCTTCGTTCGTGGCCACATCCCTCGGCAGCATCAGGCGCACGGCTCTGCAATGCTCCTTCGCATCTCTTGCCTCGAAGTCTACTTCCTCCGGCTTCACTCCAAGCTCCTCGTCCGACATTCCCTCGGATGCTCCAAGCGCACGACTTCCGCAAAGCTATCCTTCACCGACTCAAGGCCCGAGTCATGAGATGTGAAACTCGCCATGACTCTATGTGCGAATTACTAAGTCCTGCACGACTTCAACGCACATATCAAATCAACATAACAAACTAACTTAAACCCTTTGCCACACACATCAAAACCTAATCATGGCAAGAGATTGCCCTAACAATCTCCCCCTTTTTGATGTGTGGCAATCCGTTTAAGTTAGGTAAAAACATTTGATAAAAATTCTAAGGTAAGAAAGCATGTAAACATAAACATTGATATAGCAACATGCAACTCCCCCTTAATCCATGAAACTCTCTCTATAAATTCTCCCCCTATCATAATTAACTTAAACATAATATTTTTTCCGCCTTTGACACCATCAAAAAGATAAATACTAAGTTATAAACTTATGGCATTAAGTCTAATGGAAGGAGAATACCAAAAATTGGACTAAAACCTGAATTCGGCCTTTACTTTTCTGATTTTCAAGCCATCAGTCGACTGGTTCAGACTACCAGTCGACTGGCACGCGAATTTCAGAACTTTCTGATTTTGCGGACCGAATTTCAGAAATGCATTAAAAATTCCAGAAAATTCAAAAAATTATGAAATTTTGGGGAACATATTTCTTGTAAGTATATCTATCAATGAAAAATAGTTTTTCATGAAAAATCATTATATTTTTTGATATTTGCCAAAAATCCAAAAGCTTTAAAAACCACTAGGTTTTTGATCGTGTGAGTAGCAAGTTTAACACTTAGTTTTGGTTCCAATTGTTTCAAAACATGAATACATAGAATTTAGATTAAGAAATTGTTTTGAAAACATATGAAATATCCAACCATGATCTTTGGGCAATATGTCTATGAATTAAACATAAGCCTTCCCCATGATTGGTCTATTATTGCTATTTTGATACTTTAAATGACCATCTAAATGCCATAGGCATTAGTGGACATTTGTATCATCCTAACATCTCACTCATGCTAAGTTTTCAATCATGGTAGCCTATAGTGAGTGTGAGATGTATCCTAGAGGTATTTGTATACACTTAACCATTTATATTCATGCAATTCTATCAAGGTTAAGTATCACCCTAACAATCCACATGATCATAATGACATATATCAATTAATTCTACATTATGATCATGAAATACATGTATTCATCAAATTATAATCATGCATTATATCATGATTATATGCAAAATATCACCTAAGGCATGATTTAACCTATTTCTCATGATGATGTGCCAAATCATAAATCATGATTGCAAACATACATAGCAATTACATTAATCATCATGATTTAAGCATTATTAACTATTTATAGACACGTTATCATCACCTAACACTATTTAAAAATATTGTCCCGCCATCCTATGTCAACCAAAATATGATATAGGTCAATTGCATATGGTTGACTACCCTAGGGTTATCCTACCCTTAAGGATGGATTTTGGAATCCAAAATAAGTTCTTTCCTATGGGGTTCACTAGATACTCCTTAGGGATCCATTTACTAGCAATTACTTTCTTCTTATCTTGTCCCCTAGTAATTAGGCATTTGTAGTCCTTTTCATTTTTCTTTTCTCTATAACCTAGGCCTTTCTTATTGAAGCTATCTCTTTGGCTCCCTATAATCATGTTCAAGGTGATGGAGCCTATAGTGAATTTTTCTAGGGCTTTTGTCGAATAATCTACCTTTTCCCTTAAAGCCCTATTTTCATCCATACATGCATCACTAACATTAAATGACACATATTCATGTGAGCATGCATCATCATGGCAAGAAGAAATATTTCCATTTTGATTTAAGCATGCTTTGTCTAGTTTATTTTCTAAGTCTTAAATTTGATCTAGCATGCTCTTATTTTTCTTCTTTGCTCTAAATAAATCCCTAGTTAAGCTAGAAACCATGGAAACTATTTTCTTAGGTGTTAGATTCGTTACCATAGTTTCCATGTCCTCTTCTTCTTCTTTGGATGAGGAGGATGTAGAGGCTCCCCCTTCACTTGAGCTCTCTCCACTTGAGCTTGATTCTTCATTTTCGGTGGAGGAGCAATCCAAGTCATCGAAAGCCATCAATGCAAGGTTGGAGTAGACATGCTCGTCTTCATCGGATGAGGAAGAGGAAGCAAGGTCATCCCATGTCTTTGCTTTGAGAGCCATGGCCTTTCCTTTTTCCTTGGCCTTCTTTTCCTCTTCCTTCTTTTTACTCCCCTTTTTCTTCTTCTTTTCTTCTTTCTTCTTCCTTTCTTCCTTGCTCTTGTTTAGGAGGGGACAATTGTCCCTTATGTGCCCCTCTCCTTGGCAATTGTAGCATATGACCTTCCCCCTAGGTCTTCTTCTCCTATCATAAGATTTATTAAATTGAAAACCTTTTAAAGCACGTCTTACCCTCCTTACCATATAGGCTTCTTCGGTGCTATCCATGGAGGAGGAGGAAGGCGCTTCATCATCAGAGGAGGAGGGGATCTCTATCTTCTTCTTCCCCTTGTTTGCTATCAAAGCTACTCCCCTTGAAGGTTGGATTCTTGGCTCTTCTTGTATTCCTTCAAGCCTCGTTTCGTGGAGCTCTATTGTTGAGAAAAACTCCTCCAAGGTACTTACTTCCAAGTTCTTGGAGATGTAAAACGAATCCACCATGGAGCTCCATCTTGAGGACCGGGGAAAGGCATCTATGACCTTCATTACCATATCCCGGTTGGAGAGATTTTCTCCTACACTTGTTAGCCCAATTAAAATTTCTTTAAATCTAGAATGCAAAGAAGTTACCTTTTCTCCCTTTTCTAATTTTATGTTGGATAGTTGGGAGCGGAGAAGGTCTCTCCTTGCAAGTTTGGCTTCCGAGGTGCCTTCATGAAGCTCCACTAGCTTCTCCCACATCTCCTTTGCACTAGAACACTCCCCTATCCTATTTACTTCTTGTTGAGAGAGTACATTGTATAGGTGATGCTTGGCCTTTGAATTTGCCAAATACTCCTCTCTTTGTCTTTTGCTCCATCTCGATTTCTCCAATGGCTCCCCATCTTCGTTCCTAGGCAACTCGAAACCGTTTTCCATTATTAAAAGGATTTCAAAGTCAGTTTCGAAGAATACCTCCATTCGCTTCTTCCACCAAGTGAATTCCCCTTCGAACTTCGGCGGATGAATGTTCGAGCCGGCCATCTTTTGATGAAGAGCTTGTTGCGGCGGTTAGTCCGGTGACAAGCAACATTGCTCTGATACCACTTGTTTGGGGATCAAAACGGCTGGCTAGAGGGGGGTGAATAGCCCTCGTTCATTGGATGTCGTATTTTGCTCGTCTACAAAAGATTAGCTCAAGCGGAATATGAAAATACAAATAAATAAAGACAAAGCAAAAGATAAACAAACAATGCTAACAAGGATGTAATGTGGTTCACAGCTACGCCACTAATCCACGACCCGATTCGTCCCCGGTGAATCACTCCGCCAAAACCAATCCACTATTGGTCTCTCCTTTGCACCAAGCTAGGTTAAGGTAACCTTTACAATCAAGATCACTCTTCTTACAATAAGATTGAAGTAAAAATAAGTAAGAAGAGTAGGGAATCGTGTATGACACTTTGGGAGAAGTTTAGTGCTCAAGCATTAACCTCCCAAAGCCCCATCCTCTTCCTTTTTATAGAGGAAGAGGGTTTCTTCCCGTTGACACAGGAGCAGTCGACTGATGGCACCCATCAGTCGACTGGTCCTGTAGCCGTTGCCCAATAACGGCTGCTTTCCACGTTGGATTCCATCCAACGGTATTGGCATCAGTCGACTGATGTCAATCAGTCGAGTGCTCCACGAGATCGACTCCATTCTATGCCCGCACGGTCATCACCGATCGTCGCCCTTGGCCGATCGATCGATTTAGCCATCAATCGACCGCCATGCCGGCAAATGATCGATCAACTTGATTTAGTCGATTTAAACCACGATCTAACCATCGATTGAGCAATGACCGCCATGACATGGCAATGACCGTGTCGAAAACTCATCCGACACTTGGCCAAATGGCAAAGTTTCACCTAAGAGCTACCTTCCCGGTTACATTCGCCACTCTCATCCCTGAGTCCTCGCCTTCGGTTCTTCGCTCACCACGCCCCTCAGATCAGCGACGACTGCAATGCTCCTTTGCGTCTCTTGCCTCGAAGTCTACTTCCTCCGGCTTCACTCCAAGCTCCTCGTCCGGCGGTCCCTCGGATGCTCCAAGTGCACGACTTCCGCAAAGCTATCCTTCACCGACTCAAGGCCCGAGTCATGAGATGTGAAACTCGCCACGGGTCCATGTGCGAATTACTAAGTGCTGCACGACTTCAACACACATATCAAATCAACATAACAAACTAACTTAAACCCTTTGCCACACACATCAAAACCTAATCATGGCAAGATATTGCCCTAAAAGTTCACTCCTCCAAGACCTAGAGTTTACTCTTCTAGATTTTCCCTTTGCCAAACATCCTACTTGGACTTTCCTTTGCCTAACACAGCTCTCACTTAATGTACTAGGGCTTCTACCTGCCTAGTCTAGTCCCACTAACCTACTAGGTCTTTCACTTGCCTAGTCTAGTCCCGTTGACCTACCATGACTTCTACTTGCCTAGTTCGATCCCACAGACCAATTAGGACTTCCACTTGCCTAGTCCAATTCCACCACCTACTAGGACTTCCACTTGCCTAGTCTGGTCCCACCAATCTACTAGTACTTTCAATTGCCTAGTCTAGTCCAACCAACCTACCATGATTTTCACTTGCTTAGTCTTGTCCCACTGACATACCAGGACTTCCACTTGCCTAGTCTGATTATGCCGACCTACTAGGACTTCCACTTGCTAGTCATTTAGTTAACCACCTTGACCTTACTAGACTTTCTCTCTTTACTCACATCCAAATATTTTGGTCCTATTTGGATTGACCCTTGTTCAATACTTGACTAGACAAAGGTATATTGTCAAACATTGAAACTCTGAAGGTTGATTACACCAATAATGAAGTCCAAAAACTAGGATAGGTCATCCTTCCTTTAACCTTGGAGGAGGATCCCCTAAGAAGAACTCGTACCGCTGTCTTCATAGTGGTAGAAAACACTTCTACATACAATGTAATCTTGGATGATTGACAATGAGTGCCTTCAAGATTGTGGCGTCAACCTGTCATGAGAAGGTCAAGTTTCTAGTGGGTAGGCGAGTGGGGAGGTGCAAGGAAGCTAAGCCACCTCAAGAAAATGCTATGTGGAGATGGTTTGAGCAGATCTAAAAAAGGACTAGGGTAGAAGGTAGAGTTCAGGCATATAAAAGTTGAGAATGAGTGGAGATCCAAGCTGTATATGATTTATTTTCACCCGATTTTGAAGAAACAAAAGGCATCCAAGTCATATTTGGTCACCCAGAGAAAACCATGCGGGTGACTGCCGACCTCCCCCAAGAATTAAAGAAAAGATTGGTAGCTTGTCTGGTAAAAAATAAGTCGATATTCTCTTGGTCGTCCGACCCCACCTAGTGGGATAAGGCTTTGTTGTTGTTGTTGTATTCTCTTGGTCGCCACAAGAAGTCAGAGATGTTGGTGTAGGGGCACCAGATAATCGAACCTAGGTTTTGATTATGGCAAATGCTCAAAGTTAAGGTCTTATTGTTATCTCATAAGCTACTCTTAAGTGTACATAAGTGTTTAAGCTGAGCTAAAGGTGAGCGATACCTGGAGAATCTCGAGTTGAGAAACCGTGGTGGTCGGGTGACACCGGGAGAACTTTGTGGGAGTCGAAGAACCCAGGTGGAGACCGGAAGCTAAGCGACTGGTCAGAAAGGACTGGAGGTAAGCACGAGTGCGAAGAGAGATGGTAAGGTCATGTCCTCTGTACAGGGATGACTATAGGCGGTGATTCGACTAAGACTTCCAATGGAAGGTCTAGGTCGAGATCGGATAGTAAGGAACCGTCATATTTACCATATTCAGTGCTAACCTCTTATTGCAAGGGAGTGACCAAGCTGGTAGTCGACTGCTGCCCATTAGTCGACAGATGAAGGGCATCAGTCGATTGATGACGACGAATCATCCAAATATGCAAGGTCAAAAAAGATAACAATTGACGCCGCCACTTCGTGATAAGATAAGGTGTCACCTCGTGATAAGATCCACAAGTTGATCTGGATCTAGACTTATTCCAAGGCACAAGTCTATAAAAGGAGGAGAGGACTCGAACCCTAAGATCATCAATCTTGTTCTCAAGTGCTCCCACAATGCTAAAGCTCAAACGCCGTCATAACGCTTACACAACGCCAACTCACAACCTCTTCGTCGACAGCAGCAAGTTTGTTTTTATACTTTGTATTTGTGGTTTTAATCATAACAAGGTGAGGTAGGTTTGTTGTATCATCCTCGAGCTTTTGGTTTTTGTGATCCTTGTCTCCTACCTCCAACAAGGAGGAGACTCTATAATGGATTGCCCCTTCATATGCGATCAAGGATCGCGGGGCCTTGGAGTAGCAACTGTTGGGTTGTGAACCAAGTAAAAACAAATTGTCTTTTAGTTTCTGCTGCATTACTCTTAGTTTTATCCGAACGAACGAAAAGACAAAAAGATTTCACACTCACTATTCACCCCCCCTTCTAGCGTGCTTTCGATCCAACAAGAGAAATATCCCTCAAAGTTATGGAGCACCAACTCAATGTCCTCCTGTAGGCCTGACTGGTTAGGAAAAATAAGTAGCACTTCGGCCTAGAAAAGGATAAGGAATTAGCGCTGAGGTGACCAAGTTATTAGAGGCAAGGTAAATTCAGGAGGTCCAATTCCCTACTTGGTTAGCCAACGTAGTGCTAGTACCAAAGACAATAGATAAGTGGAGACTATGTGTAGATTTCCATGATCTGAATAAGGTGTGTCCAAAAGATTATTATCCCCTACCACAAATAGACTAATTAATGGATTCAACCTCAGTGCATGAGCATATTTGCATGTTGCATGCCTATCAAGGTTATCACCAAATACCTCTAGTGTAGAGAGACCAAGAGAAAGATAGTTTTGTCACCTCAGATGGGACCTTTTGTTACACAGTGATGCCCTTCAACCTCAAAAATGCATGAGCCACCTATCAGAGATTGATGGAATGAGTATTCAAGGACAAAATGGAGAGAAATATAGAAGCATACATAGATGACATACTGATCAAGTCATCCTGGGTCGAAGACTTGATAGGGGATATAGAGGAGATATTTGCCAAGCTATAAAGGTATGGATTAAAATTGAATCCCAGTAAATGCATTTTGGTGTTATAAGTAGAAATGTCCTGGGCTAGCTAGTGACAAGTGAGGAATATAAGAAAATCCAAATAAGGTCTGAGCTCTACAAGAAATGAGGGTGCTTCAAAACATTCGAGAGGTCTAGAGATTGACAGGAAGGATTACTAATTTGTTCCAATTCATCTCTAAATTGGCCAATCGAAGACTGTCATTTTTCAAAGTATTGTGGAAGTTGGCTAAGTTCACCTGGAATTAGAAGTGTGAGCATGCCTTTGTCGTCCTCAAAAAGTATTTATAAGGCCTACCTATGTTGTATAAATCGGTGGTCGGAGAGCACCTATGGTTGTATTTGGCAGTAGGATAAGTAGCCAATTTAGTTTTTTTTTTAACCAAGAAGGAGCAATGCAACAACTGATCTACTTCACTAGTCACCTCCTTAAAGACGCTAAAGGGCACTATAGTATCTTGGAAAAATTAGTATTGCCATTAATCTTGACTGCTCGCTAGCTTCACCCTTACTTTCTCTCTCACTCTCTTACTGTGTTGACCAATAGTATGTTAAGACATGTCTTGACTAATCCTAAAGCTTAGGAAAGATTAATCAAATGGATGATTGAATTCAATGAATATGATATTCAGTACTAGCCATGAATGACCATCAAGGCTCAGGCTTTGGCTGATTTCCTTATAGAGAGCTCAAAAGGAGAGGAGAAAGGAGTCTGGAAAGTTTTTGTAGATGGCTCGTCAACATGTAAAGGAAGTGGGGTAGAGATCCTCTTGGTTTCCCCTTAGGGAGATGACATTCAAGTTGTGGTACAACTCTGTTTCAAGGCTGATGTGTGAATTTTATATTGAGTTTTAGTTATCATTTTGCACACATCTTATCTCATTTTTATGGCATTCATTGCATATTATCTTTGTTCGAGGATTTGCTTTTATTTATTTGCCTTAATAGGGATGAAGATTCGAAGTAAAATGAAGCTTTAACTGGAGAATCAATTATAGGGAACATGCTATGGTCGTGTCCCAAGATATAGGTGTGTTTCCCGAAGCGAAACGAATAAAAAAAAAAGAAAACAGGAGGCTACAAAAAGAAACATGGTCGGGTCATGTCTTTTTTCACATGGCCATGCCTTTCTTACATGGGGGGTCGTGTCTTTTTCACATGGTCGTGTCTTTTTTCTAGGAAGATTTTCAGACCAAAGCATGGGGTCGTGTGTTTTACACACGACCATGCTTCATCTCAAAGTGAATTTCTAGAGCAACACACGATTGGGACGTGTGTCTCACACATGATCACGCAGCGATGCCGACTATTTTGAGGAAATAGAGTTTTTATGCCTCTATATAAGGGAAACTCATCCAAGAGGAAAAGAGATCAAGAAGGGAGCCGCCCTAGGGATCCTGAACCTCGAAAGGGGGTTGTCCAAGGGCCCCCAAACCGCTAGAGGATGTTGTTCTAGAGCTTCTTCAGCCTCCAAGATTGGATCGATGTAGATTTATGTGCCACCACTCCAAATTTGAATGTAAGTTGTAACCCAAGATCTTCTCGAATCGAGACTAGGCCCTCTTTTCTTCTCTAGAATTTCTTTGGGTTTAATATTGTTTTTTCAATGTCTTGTGGTTGTGTTTCCATTACTATGGAGTAGTTTCTGTGATTTTAGGATTAGGAAGTAACTCTATGTCTATCCAACTTGGATAGTTATAAACTCTTATTTTTATCTAACAATGTTTTTCGATTTAATTTTGTCATAGATGATTGATTTGTTTATGAGTATTCAGGTCACTTATTTGTATTCTTTAGAATATGAAAGATGAACCGAAAGGTGAACTTCAACCCCCTGACTTGTAGAATTAAACTTGAAGAATTAATTATTGGTGCAATCGGCCCAGGTCACGATCGACCATACTCGAGTGGGACTCGAGTAGGGTTTCAATGTTTGACAATGAGTTTTGACCATTGTTTGACTATATGGGTTTGACCATATATTGACAATATGACTAGTAGATGATAGGGATATCCAAAGTCATATGAGGGAGATTATTTTAGGAATATTGTTGGAGCAATCAAACCTAAGGTCAAGGTTGACCAGCCTCGAGTGAGACTTGAGGGGAAGTCTAAGTATGGATACTTGGCAATGGAGAAGTCCAAGTTTGGATAATTGGCATGGAAAGTCCAAGAATGGTCTTGTCATGGAAAGCCCAAGCATGGTCATAGCATGGAAGTCCAAGTTTGGATACTTGGCATGGAAAGTCCAAGTTATGGATACTTGACAAAGGAAAAGTCCAAGGGTGAAGTCTTGGCAATGTAAGTCCAAGTGTATAGTCTTAGCGATGAAAGTACAAGCATTGAGGCTTAGCAATGGGAAATTCCAAGAGTATAGTTTTGGCAGCGTAAAGTCCAAGTGTGTAGTCTTAGTGGTGTAAGTTTAAATGGATCTTTGCAAGGAAGTCCAAGGGTAAGGTTTTGACAATGTAAAGTCCAAGCATGGAGTCTTGGTGGTATAATTCAAAATGAATCTTGGCAAAGGACTCAGTTAGCATGACATAACCAATGGTAGCACCTGAAGGCTAATGTGAAGGATGAAGAGTCGCGGACTCGAGGGATCCAAGCGGCATGAGGCTGATGGAGGTGGCTAGAAGGCTTTGGCCTAGGCTAAGGGTGGTCAATTAAGTATGAGGGGATCATACTTGGGTTAAACATCATAGTTGAGGTTTATCATTAGACTAAGACTTTGGATCAGTCGAGTGTTCAACACTCGAAAGCCGAGTCAACTTTGAGCAGTCGACTGTGATTATAACCAGTCGACTGATCAAGGAGTCGGTTGAGGCTTGATTGCTCGACTAAGGTCGTGGCAATCGGCTGTCATGTATGGGTAGTCGACTGTCCTTGAGCAGTCGACTGCCATGGATGGGTAGTCGACTAATCATAAGTGGCCAGAGCACAGAAGCTCTAGTAGTTTACTGCTAGTAAGGGCAGTCAACTGCTAGGTATCTGTTCGGCTAGTTCAATGTGGATTAAGTCTATTGTGAGACAACAACATTATGGGCAGTCGACTGTTAGGCAGAAATTTAGGTCGTGTGTGACTTAAAAGGATCTCGACGAGAAGAATGGGAAACACCAGTTCTTGGAGGATTTGAAGGAGAATAGTTGTTTCTTTCAAACCTTCAAAGCCATTCAAAGCAACTAAAAGATCAAGCATTCAAAAACTCTCATTTGTAAAATGTTTTCACTTCATTGTTTTGTATTTGCTCTTGTATCTTGTTTTTGGTTGTTGTATTTGTGTTGTATGCACTTGTAAGAGATTTCCCCACCTTCGGATTGTTTCCGAGAAGGAGAAGAGTTATTAGTGTTGTGGACACTAGACTCGGCCGTGGAGTAGGAACCGTAGGATCCGAACCATGTAAATGTTAGTTATAGCCCTAAGAACCAATCATGTGATGGTTGAATAGGGAACATTTTGTATCATATTCTATAAAGGCAAAGGATTGGTTATTATATTTAAGTCTTGCTTGTGCCAGCTAAATTAAATATAGTAATGCCCTAGAAAAGTAGGTTCTTGTCTACAGCACATCAATTGGCAGAATTGATTATGAGAGGCTGTAGAGAACACTTTCTAAATGTTCCTAGTCAAGTATTAATATGCAAGGGCAATATTAATACATAAAGACTAGCATGTAGGTCAATTGATGACTTGATCTCACAAGTCATGGATATATGATATCAATTTGACACATGGGTATATATTAGAGAATATATACTGAACTGACCCGCCATGAGAAAGTTTCATGGATCATTATATGAGTGTCATAAACTTTCTCATGTGACTATTGGTATGAATAGTCCTCAGACCTGAAGTCACTACGGTTCCCTACATAAGGAGTTATGTACTTTGGTATCGTCAAACGTCACCCGTAACAGGGTGGACCATAAAGGCGATTACTGGGTATATAACAAATTATGCGGAGGATGTGAGTGATGTAGATGGGATCTATCCTCTCATATGGAGTGATATCGGTGGGCCCCTTGATTGAGTAGAACTACTAAAGCGCATGGCCATGCTCGAATGAGTCAATATGAGATATTGAGCTCATTTGTTTGAGTTAGTTTACTCAGGGATCAAGAAACACATAGATTGATCGAGGATGACACGGTCTATGCCTCATTGATCAATCTGATATCAAGGATAGAAGGACACGGTCATATATTATAGTAGTCACGGAAAGGTTAGTCGGATCTTGACTTATCTCGTAACTTGGGTAGCAATGATGTATTGCTAGATGCCGCTCATTGCTTGTGTATCTAAACGAGTTTAGATCCACTTTGCCAGCGTTATGAGAGCCTATAGGGTCACACAAAGAGCATGATAATTAGAGGAATTAAGTATTCTAGTTTGACTAGAATAATTTGGGAATAAGCTTAAGTACAAAATGGTTTTTGGACTTTAAGCTTAATGAGAATTTTAGCTAATTGATTTAATGAGATTAATTCAATATGTTACCTCATTGATTTAATAAGATTAATTCAATATGATAACATAAGCTTAATTGAATTAATAAGATTAATTCAATATGATAACATAAGCTTAATTGAATTAATAAGATTAATTCAATATGATAACATAAGCTTAATTGAATTAATAAGATTAATTCAACATGCATGAATGCCACATAAGAATGCCACATAAGCATGCCACATAAGCATGCCACCTAAGCATCCACCTAAGCTAGATAAGGTGGAAGGAAACAAAATGGTTTTGTCTCCTTAAGTGGCCGGCCAAACAAATGTCCCAATGCAATGGATTGCATTGAATGTGTGGAGGTGAAAGGGTTTTTCCAACCCTATAAAAGACCCCATGGAGTGGCCGGCCAAAGCAATTGTAGGTGTGGTTGTTGGGAGCTTGAGGCTTGGAGAGAGCTTGAGAGCTTATTGTTGTGTGGCTTTTGTGAGTGTAGCAAGAAGAGTAGTCTTCTTCTTCCCTTCTCTTTTTACCTAGCTTCCTCTCCTTTAGGGACTTCTCTAGCAAGAAGTAAAGGAGAGCTCCTCTAGTTTTCTTTTGTGAGACAAGAGCTTGCTCGTGTGGATACATATAGAGGCACGGACACTTGAACGTGCTAAAGATCCAACAAACAAAAGGAAGAAGCGGGATTAACAAGGGCACGCAACAAAGGTAATCCTCTCCTATAAGATAGGCTTGGTTTAGAGAAATTTATTTTATACGAGTTTGCTTTCGCATGGATCACTTGGAAGGGATCCTAATTTTTCCATTGCGCATATGCCATTTGGCATAAAGAATTCCCTACAGTGGTATCAGAGCCACTTGCGAAAGATCGTATAAAATAGGTTTTCTCTATTTTATATGTGATATAGAAGTAGGATAAATTTTATTATGAGTTGATAATTGCATTAGCAATTGTCAAACATAATAAAATATCCAATGTCTTTTTAAAAGTTAAAATGACATGGTGCATGGTTATGGCCTAGTCCCAAAAGGTTTGTGAATGTGTGTGTGTTGTAATTCTTAAATACGGCCTGCGTGTCGTGCCTTCCTCCTAAAATTCTTGTTGTAAAATTAGTTTTAGACTCGAATGTAACTCGAGTATTTCTCCTTTTGTAATGTACAAAACAAAGATGGAGGGTCCATTGGAAGATGAGGTTACAAGGAGGAAGTCAACACACAAGACAACCAAAAGGAAGCACTTAGGAGAAGATGCTATCCCTAGGTTGACCAATCAATCTTTTCATTGGCTTGAGAAGATTGTAGAATAAGGGCCATAACCATGACACGCTTAGTTTAATATGTATGTGATGCATGTTAGTTTAGCTTGTATGTGATGCATGATTAGTTTAGCTTATATGTGATGTATGCTAATATGTATATGATACATTTTATTTCTTAATAAGTCAAAAACGATATGCCTACCAAAGCTTGGTACTCACTACTTCCTCGATCATTTGTTATTGGGTTTGCCAAAGCAAAGCAATGCATTTTATCTTGGAAGAGTGCGAGTGGACAATCGTGATGTCCCGCTATCAAACTTGGTTAAGACTTAATTAAGTTTTCTTAATTAGTTAAGAAAGTAGAGGCATATATTAGCTTTGAACATAAGTTTTAAAATTAGTTTTATGTGATTTCCGAACATCAGCTTTGTCTTAGAAGTGGTTGTTGCTCCGATATCCAAGAAGGCCCCTGTGCCTCGCCACAGCCTGGAAGCTGGTTTAGGAATAAACACTAAACTAATCTAAAACTTAACCAAAGCTATTAAAGAGTTACATCAGATGTAATTGGAAAAAGATTGCCTACCTAATTATACTACGTCTTGGGCGATTAGCCAAAGCTAACTCAAGACGAATTATAATGTGGATCTTTATCCCATATAAATTTATAGCTAAATAGTAGCTATGAGAATTTAGTGGGAGCCTCATTTAATTAAAGGCCTAATTAAATGATTTAGGTATGATACTTAACTTTGCATTTTAATGTTGTAGATCACCATGACATCTAACACGACACACCCCCTCAACTTGCGATCTGTCCTTGAGAAGGACAAGCTTAATGGAGCGAACTTTCTTGGATCGTATAGGAACTTGAGGATTATCCTCAAGCAAGAACGCATAAGCTGTATGTCCTAGAAGCGTCTACCTGAAACACCCGCCCATGCGGCCACTCGTGCTGAAAAGGATGCTTATAAGAAGCATCAAGATGACGCATTAGATGTGTCATGTCTTATGCTTGCCACCATGAACTCTGAGCTTCAGAAGCAACATGAGAACATGAATGCCTATGATATGGTTGAGCATTTGAAACAACTATATCAAGGACAAGCTAGGCACGAGCGTTTTGAAGTGTCTAAGGCTCTTTTTGCATGCAAGATGCAAGAAGGAACACCTGTAGGAACTCACGACTCAAAATGATTGGGTACGCTGAGAACCTTGAAAGACTAGGTTTTCCACGAGCCAAGAATTGGCAATCGATGTTATCTGCAATCGCTCGTTGGAAGCATATAATCAATTCGTCATGAATTATAACATGAATGAAATTGATAAACCTTTGCTGAGATTCTCGGCATGTTAAGAAGCTTCAACCGAATCTCAAAAGAAAGTTAACAGCGTACTAATGGTCAAGAAGGGCAAAGGTAGCGCAAAGGCAAGGGTAAGACCAAGCCAAAGGCAAGGCCAATACATCCACTTCAAAGGGTAAAGGTAAAGTACCTAAGGAAGGGATGCTTCCATTGCGGTGAGGCTGGACCTTTGGAAGCGGCGCAAAGTCTACCTTGAGGAAGTAAAGAATAAAAGAAGTGGGACTTACGCTCGTTATACACGTTATATAAGTTAATCTATCTATTTCTTCTACATGGGTATTAGATAGGATGTGCATCTCACATTTGTAATAATGTGCACGAGAAATAGTAGACAAATGGCAAAGGCTAAGTAGACCTCGAGTAGGCAATGGCGCAAAAGTTCTTCTTTGTAAATGTAGGAACATATTCTTTGTCTTTGCCCATCGGGCTTATCTTAGAACTAGAGGAGTGCTTATATGTACTGCATTGACAAAGAACATAATTTCGTATCTTGTTTAGACAAGAAAAACTTTTCTTTTATAATAAAGGACAAATGTTGTTCCATTTATTTGAATGAAATGTTCTATTGTAATGCACCACTTATGAATGGTCTCTATGTTCTAGATTTAGAAAACCCAATTTATAACGTAAATACCAAGCGGTTCAAATCGAATGATTTGAACCAAACATATCTCCAGCATCGCCTAGGTCACATAAATGAAAAACGCATATCCCAACTCCATAAAGATGGATTATTGGACTCATTTGATTTTGAATCATATGAGGTATGCGAATCTTGCCTTTTAGGAAAGATGACTAAAACTCCATTTAGTGGACATGGCGAGAGCGAGCGGACTTGTTAGGACTCATACATACTTGATGTATGTGGGCCTTTCAATGTCGGCGCAGAGGAGGCTATAAGTACTTTATTACTTTCGATGATATGAGTAGATTTGGCTACTTATATTTGATGAGACATAAGTCAATCCTTTGAAAAGTTCAAAGCATTCAAGAATGAAGTACAAAACCAACTTGGTAAGCGTATCGCTACTTCGATCGATCGAGGTGGTGAATACCTTAGTCAAGAGTTTCGTGATCACTGGTGAGTGTGGGATAATATCCCAACTCACTCCCTGGAACACCGAATGGAATGGTGTATCTGAGAGGAGAAATCGTACTCTATTAGATATGGTACGATCAATGATGAGCCAGACTGATCTACCTACTTCCTTTTGGGGACTAGCTCTAGAGACAGCCGCTTTCACACTTAATCGCGTCCCATCAAAAGCCGTAGAAAAGACACCATATACGATATGGACTGGGAAGAGTCCCAAAATGTCTTTTATAAAGATTTGGGGTTGTGAAGCTTATGTAAGACGTCAAGTCTCAGATAAACTAGGACCCAAATCAGATAAGTGTTATTTTGTCGGATATCCCAAGGAAACTAAGGGATATTACTTTTACAATCCCACACTTGGCAAGGTGTTTGTTGCCAGAAATGCTGTCTTTCTAGAAAGAGAATTTATTTCTAGAAAAACTAGTGGGAGTAAAATTCATCTTGAAGAAGTTCAAGATGACGATAACACTAAGGCTTCGATGGAAAATGAACAGGAACCACAAAGTGTTGTGGATGAGGAAATTGTTGCCCAAAGAGTTGTGGAACAAACACCTGTTCAAGTAGACCAACCTCTTCGTAGATCTGACAGGATCCGTCGTCAACCCGAGAGATATTCTTTTCTCTTGACTGACAATGGTGATGTATTGCTTGTCGATCTTGACGAGCCTACATCCTATCAAGAAGCTATGATGAGCCCAGATTCCGAGAAATGGCTAGAGGCCATGAGATCCGAAATGGAATCCATGTACACTAACCAAGTATGGACCTTGGTTGATCCACCTGAAGGGGTAAAACCCATTGGGTGTAAGTGGGTCTTTAAAGTACAGACTGACATGGATGGTAATAAGCATACCTATAAAGGTAGATTGGTGGCTAAAGGATTCAAACAAATTCATGGTATTGACTATGATGAAACCTTTTCACCAGTTGCGATGCTTAAATCCATTCGGATCATACTTGCTATTGCAACCTACCACGATTATGAGATCTGGCGGATGGATGTCAAAACCGCTTTTACGAATGGAAAGCTACTCGAGGATGTGTACATGACACGGCTGAGGTTTTGAAGATCCAAAGCATCTGGAAAGGTATGCAAAACCATTTATGGACTAAAGCAAGCCTCTCATTTGGAATCTTGATTCGATGATGCAATCAAAGTTTGGTTTCATCAAGAATGAAGATGAACCTTGTGTCTACAAGAGAAATAGTAGAACAGTTGTATTTTTTCTTGTCTTGTATTTAGATGACATACTTCTCATCGGAAATGATATTCCCTCACTCCAGTCTGTGAAGATGTGGTTAGGGAATTGTTTCTCGATGAAAGACTTAGGTGAAGCTGCCTATATTCTAGGCATCAAGATCTATAGAGATAGATCTAAAAGATTACTTGGCCTAAGTCGAGTACATACATTGATAAAGTGCTAGATCGCTTTGCTATGCAAAATTCCAAGAAAGGATTTCGCCTTTATCACATGGTGTGAGTCTTTCAAGACTCAATGTCCTCTTCTAAGGAGGAGAGAGATCGCATGGATAAGATCCCTTATGCGTCGCCATAGGGTCTATCATGTACGCCATGCTTTGTACTCGTCCTGACGTCTCGTATGCTTTGAGCATGACGAGTAGATACCAGTCGGATCCAGGTGAAAGTCACTGGATAGCAGTCAAAAATATTCTTAAATATTTACGAAGAACGAAAGAATATTTCCTGATATTTGGAGGCAATGAGGAGCTAGTCAGAAGGGTTACAGTGATGCAAGCTTCCAAACATAAGGATGACTATAGATCGCAATCGGTCGTGTTTTGCCTCGAATGGTGGAGCTGAGTCGAAGAGTTCAAAGCAGACACGATTCTTGATTCTACAATGGGCGAGTATATTCGCATCGATCCGATGCAAAGGAGGAGGTCTTTGGCTCGTAAGTTCATCGCTGAACTTGGGGTAGTTCCTAGCATTGCAGATCCAATAGACCTCTATTGTGACAACAATGGGGCTATTGCAGCTAAGGAACCTCGATCACATCACCGACCAAACACATATCAAGGGCGCTTCCATCTCATTCGAGAGATCATCGATAGAGGAGATGTGAGGATATGCAGTATCGTAAGCTAACATCGCAGATCCATTGACCAAGGCTATGGCACAGAGGAAGCATGAAGGACACACTAGGTCACTCTGTATTAGATATCATAGTGATTGGTACTAGTGCTAGTGGGAGATTGATCGTTATAGACCTAAGAACCAATCATGTGATGGTTGAATAGGGAACATTTTGTATCATATTCTATAAAGGCAAAGGATTGGTTATTATATTTAAGTCTTGCTTGTGCCTAAATTAAATATAGTAATGCCCTAGAAAGTAGGTTCTTATCTACAGCACATCAATTGGCAGAATTGATTATGAGAGGCTGTAGAGAACACTTTCTAAATGTTCCTAGTCAAGTATTAATATGCAAGGGCAATATTAATACATAAAGACTAGCATGTAGGTCAATTGATGACTTGATCTCACAAGTCATGGATATATGATATCAAGTTGACACATGGGTATATATTAGAGAATATATACTGAACTGACCCGCCATGAGAAAGTTTCATGGATCGTTATATGAGTGTCATAAACTTTCTCATGTGACTATTGGTATGAATAGTCCTCGAACCTGAAGTCACTACGGTTCCCTACATAAGGAATTATGTACTTTGGTATCGTCAAACATCACCCGTGAGGTGGACCATAAAGGCGACATTCGGGTATATAACAAATTATGCGGAGGGATGTGAGTGATGTAGTTGGGATTTCTCCCTCCCATATGACCGGAGTGATATCGGTGGGCCCCTTGATTGAGTAGAACTACTAAAACGCATGGCCATGCTCGACTGAGTCAATATGAGATATTGAGCTCATTTGTTTGAGTTAGTTTACTCAGGGATCAAGAAACACATAGATTGATCGAGGATGACACGGTCTATGCCTCATTGATCAATCTGATATCAAGGATAGAAGGGCACGGTCATATATTATAGTAGTCACGGAAAGGTTAGTCGGATCTTGACTTATCTCGTAACTTGGGTAGCAATGATGTATTGCTAGATGCCGCTCATTTCTTGTGTATCTAAAAGAGTTTAGATCCACTGCCAACGTTATGAGAGCCTATAGGGTCACACACAAAGAGCATGATAATTAGAGGAATTAGAGTATTCTAGTTTGACTAGAATAATTTGGGAATAAGCTTAAGTACAAAATGGTTTTTGGACTTTAAGCTTAATGAGAATTTTAGCTAATTGATTTAATGAGATTAATTCAATATGTTACCTCATTGATTTAATAAGATTAATTCAATATGATAACATAAGCTTAATTGAATTAATAAGATTAATTCAATATGATAACATAAGCTTAATTGAATTAATAAGATTAATTCAATATGATAACATAAGCTTAATTGAATTAATAAGATTAATTCAACATGCATGAATGCCACATAAGAATGCCACATAAGCATGCCACATAAGCATGCCACCTAAGCATCCACCTAAGCTAGATAAGGTGGAAGGAAACAAAATGGTTTTGTCTCCTTAAGTGGCCGGCCAAACAAATGTCCCAATGCAATGGATTGCATTGAATGTGTGGAGGTGAAAGGGTTTTTCCAACCCTATAAAAGACCCCATGGAGTGGCCGGCCAAAGCAATTGTAGGTGTGGTTGTTGGGAGCTTGAGGCTTGGAGAGAGCTTGAGAGCTTATTGTTGTGTGGCTTTTGTGAGTGTAGCAAGAAGAGTAGTCTTCTTCTTCCCTTCTCTTTTTCCCTAGCTTCCTCTCCTTTAGGGACTTCTCTAGCAAGAAGTAAAGGAGAGCTCCTCTAGTTTTCTTTTGTGAGACAAGAGCTTGCTCGTGTGGATACATATAGAGGCACGGACACTTGAACGTGCTAAAGATCCAACAAACAAAAGGAAGAAGCGGGATTAACAAGGGCACGCAACAAAGGTAATCCTCTCCTATAAGATAGGCTTGGTTTAGAGAAATTTATTTTATACGAGTTTGCTTTCGCATGGATCACTTGGAAGGGATCCTAATTTTTCCGTTGCGCATATGCCATTTGGCATAAAGAATTCCCTACAGTAAAACCTTGGTGTTTTGCTTGTGGTGTATTTGTTCTTATATTTCATTTATATATATATATATATATTGTTTCCGTTGCGCTAACGAATTATAGAAAAGCATGACACGATCGAACGAAGAGATCTCAAAGATGCTATTCACCCTCTCCCCCCTCTAGCGTGACATCCGATCCCCAACATTAATAACAAGGGTTGAAAGCTAGATTGATTCATTGGGGTTCTCGTGACAGATTCCCATTGCGAAAAAGTTCAGCTATGCATGGATGTCGCGAAAGTAATTAAAACTTCTCGAGGATTCCTTAACTTATTCTAGAGTGTAAGGGGTTTATCTAATCTTGATTTAGCAAGAAATTGGTGTAAGTCTAGAATTTGATCCGCTGGGGTTCTCGTGATAGGTTCCCATTGCGACCAAGGTCATCTATGCACGAACATCATGAAAGTAGGAATTGAGTTAGATAAACACATTGATTAGTTCCTGAAAGGGACTATCGATAATTGTAGATAAGTTTCCTTTAGAAACATATTTTGATATAAAAGAGAACTTCTAAGATGATATATTTAGTAGTGAAATCAAAATTCTAGAATCAATCCCCTCGATCATGATTTTTCCTTCCTTCTGCTCTCGACCTTTCGACTCTGATTTTCTCTTCCCTCTGCTCTCTGTCCTTTCCTCTTCCAAATGCTTTAATGTCTCAACCAACTGATTCAATCTAGACAATCTACATTCACTTAGTAAACTAGTACTCAATTTATCAATCCCTGTGTGATTGATATTTTTTCTTACTTGACGACAATCATGCACTTGTAGATTATTGCACATCAATTCTTTAGCACCGTAGGTGAGGACTTGGTTTGTGCGTCATCAAGTTTTTGGCATTGTTGCTGGAGACTAGTTTTAATTGATGTCGGTTGAAAAGTGAATCGATTGGATTAGACCTCTTTCTTTTTAGTTTTTCATTGGTTTAATTTTTCTAGCAGTGTCTTTTCTCTGTTTATTTATTTCGTTTATTACTTCATTTCCCTTTTCTATTTTACTTCTTTCTCTTATTCTTTTTCAAGTGATTAATGGTGTATGCAAAACCATAGATGCCTTAACTATCTCAAATCTTCCCATAACTTTTCAATTGCTTCACCTGCAGAAGTGTGTTTCAATTTAAGTCTGGAGGGGGGATTTTCATCTTGATATAACTGATTGTGTGCTTAGTTAGTTCTTCTACCTACGTAGTTTAGTACTTCGCTTTTATAATTTTTAGAGTAGTTTTATTGTTTCCTTCAGCATGCGACATGTTTACGAATTTCATGATCATTTTCATGTATTGTCATCTTTATGCATTGCTTGTCCTTTTAGTAGGCTTCAATGTATACTTCTTTTGATGATATCATGTTGATATGCTTCATTGTTTTTAGTAATTCATATTTTTCTATCTTGTGGTGAAATTTTATATCCTGTGTGATATAGTGAAAGTTCACCAAGACCTACTAGTTAGTTTTTACTTCTCACATACAATTAGAATGAATTTCGAAGAGTTGATTTAGTATATAATTAGTCATGATTCATCTGGTTCAACTAGTACTTTGGAATCCATAAGAAACTCTCAATTAGTATTTTAGTTATTGGAGATGCTCTTATTGTGTAAGTCCATTTGGAAAAATCAAAATTCCAGTGAGCATGATAGAGATAAACGCTCTTTGATCGAAAAAAATGGAGAGAAAGAAATTAAAAAAAAAGAGGGAAAAAAAGAAAGAGAGAAGAGAGCTTGAAAATAGTTATCGTGGGTGGAAATAGTTTGGTACCCCTTTGAGACCAAGTTAGGTTACTGGGGAAACACCCACCAATTTATCTCAATACTAAGCTTGCTTTTGAGACTTTATCTTAGTTTGGGAGGATCACCCTCTCTTAGGGCAGGTAAGTGCCTAAAGCTGGAAACCTTAGGAACACAATGAGATGATGACTCGACTTAACTTAGAATTTGAAAACTCTAGAATCAAATTATACACTTGCATGGAAAACTTTCTTTGTAGACTTGGTGAACATAATTATTTGATTTGACAAGTAGTACCACTTGATAGGATTAGATGAACATACTAGATAATGAAGTTATTCATTTATGTACATTGAACTGACCACTGAAGTTTGTTTAAGGATAAACAAAGATTTAAGTCTGGGGGATTTTGATATGTGTATTTTATATAGAGTTTTAGTTATCATTTTTGCACACATCTTATCTTATTTTTATGACATTCATTGCATATTATCTTTGTTTCACATCATTTTGCTATTATCTTTGTTTGAGGATCTACTTTTGTTTATTTATCTTGATAGGTACGAAGATTTGAAGAAAAATGAAGCTTTAACTGGAGAATAAATTATAGGAAACATGTTCTGGTTGTGTCCCAAGACACATGTGTGTTCTCCAAAGTGAAACAGATCAAAAAGAAAGCAAACAGGAGGCTACAGAAAGAAACATGGTTAGGTCATGTCTTTTTCACATGGCCATGCCTTTTTCACATGGGGGGTCATGTCTTTTTCACATGGTCGTGTCTTTTTTCTAGGCATATTTCTAGACCAAAGCATGAGGGTGTATTTTACACACAGTCGTGCTTCATCTCAGAGTGAATTTCTAGAGCAACATATGGTTGGGTCGTGTGTCTCACACATGGTCGTGTGGCGGCGTCGACTATTTCGAGGAAATAGGGTTTTTAGGCATCTATATAAGGGAAACTCATCCAAGAATAAAGGGATCGAGAGGGGAGTTGTTAGTAATATATGAGAGATGTCCTAAGGCAATCGCCTTATGTATGAACCATTTATATGATAAATGAAGATTCACTATTTAAGTATACATGTTTTATGTATTTGATTGGATCTTAAACTCATTTACTGAATGTCCACGATACGATTCACAGCATGAGAGAATTTGTGATTGGATCACAACTAGTGAGTATCTCTACATGTGTAATTGTGATGTATCGGAATTATCCCTAGTCGATGAATTGATGGATCTGGGCACCATCAATTCTGTTGAGACTAGCACGAGGTATACTCCTTGGTGTATGCAAGCAGCTGATTCTCACTGGCTGGAGACATAGTGATGTCCGGAGTTAATCGTGGATGCTAGTTATGGTAACTAGTTCATTGGAGTGACCAGCCGTAAGACTTCATATGGTTCTCTGCATATAAAGATATGTCAATGAAGTTCTTACTGTGGCTTAAGTGCGATGTTCCTTTGACTTGCGGTATTCAAGTCATCTTGATCATGGAGACTTATGCTTTGACATCTTAAGCAAACATCTCTAAGGAGATGTGGACCCGGGATGATTGGGTATAAGTCGAGTGATCGAAGGTGTTTGAATAGCCTATAAAGGATTCACCACTCCTTGCGAGGAGATGTATACCCATGGCCTCTCGTCGGATTGTTACTAAAGTCTTTGGCCAAAGCATTACATGTTTAGAGTAAGGTACTCTTGATACATGTGGAGTAACTAGAATCAGTAGGGCGAGGAAATGATACTTGGGCTAGGTGTGGCGTAGTCGACCTAGTGGGGTGACACAATAGACCATGTCCTGAACCAAGTGGGTATAAGATGAGTGAAGGGAATGGGGCACGATTCATTCGAGCTCTTGAAGGGTTTGAAATAGTTCGGATCAACCGTTGATCTTTTGGTTAATTGGGGATCATGATGTACTACTAGGTGCCACTCATGATCGTTCTATAATTAATGGTTAATTATAGACGGCCAACATAAACCGAGAACCTATTTGGTCACACGCACAACGAGTGTAATCCAAAGGATCTAAAACGAGCTTGAGAATGGGATTCTCAGACCGAGAGAAACTATGTTTGGTTGGACCAAACATAAAGCGAGCATGAAATTGTTTCAGTCGCAATGGAAGCGTGGATGGGCCGTGTCTTATGAAGACATAATGGATGGACCAAAATGGTTTGGTTCTAATCCAATGGATGAGAATAAACCAAAGGGTTTGGTTTATATTAAACGAATGAACCAAAGGTTGGTTCGGTTCGTTTTAACTTAAAATAAACCATCATGGTTTGGTTTATTTTAACTTATCTTAATGGTGCGGGTTAACGGGCTTTATGGATATGATCCATTAACCATTAAGAGAATTAGTTCTCTATAAAAATGGGCTTAAGGGATTGTTAAACACTAACTAATCAAAACCCAAGCCCCCCCTTGAGTTGCCGCCCACTCCTTGGAGGAGTTAATCGGCGCCAACCCTAAAGCTGCCGCCGCCCAGCTTTGTGCCGCCCTCCAAGACCCTTGCCGGCGTCCAAGCTCCAGCTGGTGAACCTCCGGCGACCCTCCGGTGATCTCCTATAGGTTCGGCATCAAGGTGAGTTTTTTCTCTCCTTGTTTTTGGCCGGCGCCTACTCCTCCACCAAGCTGTCCAGTTTTCTGGACAGCTTCTCCTCCTCTCGTCGGAGCGTCGTTTGGACGACGGTTAGTGCTCCGACAGCGGCTAACTTACCGGGGATTTGATCTCCGGTAATCCTCTGAGGTGGAGGACGAAGGATTCGTCAAACGGTTGACGAACACCTCTCCGGAGAAGCGAGTTTTGAGAACTCGTTTTGGATCCGAATTTGGATTCGGATCGTGATCATCTCTCGATCACGTCGTCTTCAACATGAGGCTAGTAACCCGTACGAAGACAAAGCTCGTGACTTAGCGAAGTCATCCCGAGGAGCTCGGCGTGGATACGGATAGAGACGATTCTTACGAGGATCGTTCCGGTTGATGCCGTTCCCGCTACACGTCATACGGAAGGTATAACGTAGTTTAATTTCCTTTTATTGCAAATTTTAATTTACGGTTATGTCTACACTTGTTGTAATAGCATGCGTGTGTTGTGTGTGTTGTAATAAATATAGATTTATTAATTTTAATTGCTTCCGCTGTGCTCATGTTTACGAAACATGATCGAACACACACACGCCGCGGTGCCGGAAACCCAACAGGAGTTGCCCTAGGGCTCCCAAACCCCAAAAGGGGGTCATCCAAGGGCCCCCAAACTGTCAGAGGATGTCATTCCAGAGCTTCTTCAGCCTTCAATATTTGATCGATGCATATTTTTGCACCAGCACTCCAAATTTGAATGCAAGTTGCAACCCAAAATCTTCTCGAATCGTGACTAAGCTCTCTTTTCTTCTCTACAATTTCTTTGGGTTTAATCTTGTTTTTCTAATGTCTTGTGGTTGTGTTTCCATTACCATGGAATAGTTTTTGTGATTTTAGAATTAGGAATTAACTCTATGTCTATTAATCTTGGATAGTTGTAAACTCTTATTTTTATTGAACAATGTTTTCCGATTTAATTCTGTCATGTATGATTGATTTATTTACAAGTATTCAGGTCACTTATTCGTATTATTTAGGGTATGAAGGACGAATTGAAAGGTGAAATTCAACCCCCCGAATTGTAGATTTAAACTTAAGAATTCATAACAAGTAAGGGTTGAAAGCTAGATTGATCTGTTGGGGTTCTCATGATAGGTTCCCATTGCGAACAAGTTCAGCTATGCATGGATGCTGCGAAAGTAATTAAAACTTCTCGAGGATTCCTTAACTTATTCTAGAGCGTAAGGGGTTTAGCTAATCTTGATTTAGCAAGAAATTGGTGTAAGTCTAGAATTTGATCTGCTGGGATTCTCGTGATAGGTTCCCATTGCGACCAAGATCATCTATGCACGAACACCGTGAAAGTAGGAATTGAGTTAGATAAACACATCGATTAGATCTCGAAAGGGACTATCGATAATTGTAGATAAGTTTCCTTCAGAAACATATTTTGATATAAAAGAGAACTGTTGAGATGATAGATTTAGTAGTGAAATTGAAATTCTAGAATTAATCCCCTCGATCATAATTTCTCCTTCCTTCTGCTCTCGACCTTTCGACTCTAACTTTCTCTTCCCTCTGCTCTTTGTTCTTTCCCCTTCCAAATGCTTTAATGTCTCAACTAACTGATTCAGTCTAGACAATCTACATTCACTTAGTAAATTAATACTTGATTTATCAGTCCTTGTGGGATCGATATTTTTTATTACTTGATGATAACCGTGCACTTACAGGTTTTCACACATCAAGTTTTTGGCACCATAGGTGAGGAATTGGTTTGTGCGTCATCATGTTTTTTTTTAAATGAAGCTAAGTATGAGATGCTATTGGCTGGTTTATGGGCAACCACATATGTGTTCACTCAAATTCTTAGTTAGTATCACGACAGTTGGAGGGAACATATGAAGTGAAAAACGATCAATTAGACAAGTATATAGAAATATATGAAAAGATGAAGGCAAAGTTTTAGGAAGTAGTCCTCTAGAAGATACCCAAGGAAGAAAATAAGAAATTAGATAAGTTGACTCGGATGGTTAGTGCCATCACACAGTGTGTCGACGATGACATAGTGACCTGAATCAAACTAGTTGCTCAAATTGATTAAATTTTGGCTCTTGAACCCAACTCGAATGAAGAGGCCGACTAGAGGAAAGTGATAATTCATTTCTCTCAGAGGACCTAGGACAAGCACAACAGATTAAATGGAGGGCAGCGTACTTCACCCTAATTGGTGACAACTTGTACAAATGGGCTTTCTCCTACCTGTTATTGAAGTCCTTGGGTTTAGGAGAAGTTGAGTATATGCTAAAAGAGATTCATGAAAGAAGTTGTGGAAGCCACATAGGGGGGAGGACTCTAGCTTGGACAGTTCTATTGGCAAGATATTTTTGGCCAACCTTGGAAAGGGATGTGGCTCAACCTATTGCAACTTGCCTAACTTGCTAGAAACATCAACAAATGATCACCATTTGGTAGGGTTCCTAAGAATGGTAACAAACTCTTTCCCTTTTGATCAGTGGGGATTGGACATGTGAGTCCTTTTCTAGCAAGGTCGATTAGAAGAAGTTCCTCCTAGTTGTCGTGGACTATTTCTCCAATGCATGGAAGTAGAGGTTTTGTCTCAAATCATTGAGAAGGTTGTTCTGAGCTTCCGATGGAAGAATATAATATGCAAATATTGTTGGATCGAAAAGTGCTAGAGGGGGGGGGGTGAATAGCGTGTGTAAAACTTCGTTTCTTTTCGTTCGTTCGATTAAAACAAAGAGATTCATAGCGAAAAAAGTAAATGTGACAAATTTATTTTTACTTGATTCACAACCTATCGATTGCTAATCCAAGGCCCTAGCGATCCTAGACCACATACGGAGGGAAATTCACTAATAATCTCTTCCTCGTTGGAGGTAGGAGATGACGATTACAAACCAACGAAAACTTGAGGCAGAGGGACAATCCCACCTCTCCTCATTACGATCAAAAGCTCGATAAAAACAACTTTAATACACTGAATAGAAATGGAAACTTTAAACACTTATACAAACGATGAATAGATCTTGAACTTGCGGTCGTGTCGTCGGCATTCCGGCAACGTTTCGACATCGTAGTGTTGTCATAAAGAAGCGGCGTTGCGGGAGTGTTTCGGAAGCTTGAATGATAATCTAAAGGGGTGAAACCCCCTTCTTTTATAGCCCTCCAACCCCCTGAACGTTGAGCTTTAGTTCTGGTCAAAATGGACACTTCACCCCAACAAAAGGAGTTCTTATCTTGACCTTTATCGAAGATGACAATTTGAATAATAGTCGACTGATAAACCTTATCAGTCGACTACCTGTTAGGAGGGGAAACTTCGCTTCCCACTTCAACTCGGTTGCTTGTTCATGGCGATCCCTTCTACGTCCCCGGATAAAAAAATTTATCCTTGACAAGAGGGATTGCCCAAGCAACCTTGTCACCGTCATGCTATTAGATTAGAGTAGTCACTTGAACAAACTTGTTGTTCAAGCGACCAACCTCTATTCTATGAATAGCCGCGGAATAGATGATGTACGGATTGCCGGCTTTTGTGTTTATGTTCGGGGTCCAAGTATATTTAGCCAGAAAATAGAATATATATCATGCATATAATCGAAAAACAAGTATAAACATGTAACAAATGATAATAGAGAATCGATATACCTCTCGATCTTCTATTGTATGACCTTCCTCCTTTCGGACGTCGTGTGGGTGATGATCTAACAAAAGTTGAAGCTCCTAGATCACCAATCTTCCTTCCTTGCTCATTCAGAGCAAGAGGAAGAATAGAAACAAGACCCTTCTCCATCCTTTAGCCTACCAACAAGCAACAAGGAAGTTACTTGCCACCGGCCAATAAGGAGAAGGAGAAAAAATGGTTGCCGCCCAAAAGCTCCAAGGGAGAACCCTGAGCCTTGGTTCCACCGGCCAAGGAGAAGAGGAGAGCTAGGTTTGGACGCCGGCCAAGAAGGGAGAGGGGCTGTATAGACGCCGGCCACCAATGGAGAAGAAGAAGACAAGGAAAGTATTTCCTTATTTGGTGCCGCCAAGCTCCAAACCCTAGCTCCAACCTCTTGTCGCTAACTCCTAACACCCTTGCTTCCCTTGATTGTTCTCCACGCCAACCCTAAAGGCTCCTTTTATAGAGTTTAGGGATAAGCCTTGTTTTAATCTCCACCATTGGTTCTAGGGATTTAATCTCAACCGTCGGATCTAGAGATTTAATCTCAACAGTCGGATCTAGAGATTTAATCTCTACCTTTGGATCTAGAGTTTTGTTTCTATCCATTGGATCTAGGATTCATGAGGTATTAATAGGCTACAATAGGGACCATGAGGAGGAGTTGGATCTTGGTCACCTAATGGATCAAGCCCACATAAAGTCCGATCCATTAATGATAATCCAATCCACTAAAGGATTATAATTGATCTACCTCACCAACCCACATAAGTTAATATGGGCTCCATATATTATATGTACATTTTCTCCCCGTGTTTAAGATTTCGAATGTCTGTCGATTAATTAATTTACTGACCATTAATTAATCAACATCTAACTCCATGAGTAGTACCACTCAACCTTTTCATCATGCCGGACCAAGTCCACCTGCAAGGTTTACATGATGAACCTTATGAGCTCCTCAAGGGGACATCATCATCCTAATATATAGGACACGGTTTCCTCCTATAATCAATGGCACACCATATAAATAATATCATTTCCCAACTTACCGAGCCTATCGATTTAATCTATAAATCTCGCCCATTGGTAAATCAAAGAAATGAATACTAAGTATATGTGCCCGTTATTATATCGGGATTAAGAGTATGTACAATATAATATCCGAGGTCTGATTCGATTACGTAGTCATCAATAAATCGAATCACCTCTAAGTCGATCCTGCTCAATACACACAAAGTGTACTAGTGTGATTTTATGGTCAAGACAAACCAATACCAAATCACACTACAACCATACCAATGGTTTGTCCAAAGTCATTTCGGTTGCGAGCCTATACTTATACTTTACAAGGAGCTGATAACATGATCTCCCGTGTGACACCACACACCATGTTATCTACAATGTAATGTATTAGACAATATGCATAACCATAAAAATATGCAAACAATGATCATGTGATTCTTATTTCAAAAAAAAAGATGTTCATACAAAAGATAGACTTTTCAGTATATATCCCAACACTACCAACAGCCAGGAGTTGACTGCCAGCTTGTTTACTCAACTACAACAGAGAGTTAGTCCAAAACATACAAGTAAATATAAATTTGACGGCCACTTACCGTCCAATCTTGACCTAGACCTTCCGTTGGAAGTCTTAGTCGGATCGCTGCCTAAAAACATCCCCATATAGAGGACTCGACCTTACCTTCACTCACACTCGAGATTACCTTTGGT
The DNA here is from genome assembly GCA_025175895.1 of Wurfbainia villosa. Taxonomy (NCBI): domain Eukaryota; kingdom Viridiplantae; phylum Streptophyta; class Magnoliopsida; order Zingiberales; family Zingiberaceae; genus Wurfbainia; species Wurfbainia villosa. The sequence goes on along the minus strand of CM045996.1, from coordinate 53,667,766 downwards.
CCTTTGTGACTTGTAACATAGCCTTTGGTATCCACCTGGGTTCTTCGATTCCCTCTGAAGTTCTCCCGGTGTCGCCCGACCATCACAGTTTCTCAACACGAGATTCTCCGAGTGTCTCCGACCTTCATCGCAGCTTAATCATTCTTGCACACTTGGTTCAGCTCATTAGACAATAATATGACCTTATCTTTGGGTCTTTTCCATAATCAAAACCTAGGTTCGATTATCTGGTGCCTACTGCACCAACAATCTCCCCCTTTGTGATCTATGGCAAACCGACACAAAGTTAAGGAAAAAAATAACGCATAAAAGTGCATTAAGTAAGTGAAATGATTATTATGAATATGAAAGAAGCATGAATTCATAACTTAGTAAGTTAGTGTGAGTAACTTAGTAAGTTAGCATAAGTAGGAGTATGAGTAAAACTCTTTTTCAAGTCCTCCCCCTTGAGGTAACCTCCCCCTTGACCTTAGGTGAGTACTTGAAAAAGGATCTTAGCTCCCCCCTTATCGTTTTGCTACTTAAAAAGTTAAGTAATCAAGATTACTTAGCATTGACCTAAATATTTAAGTTAAGTTTAAGTTAAGTTATCAAAAATTAATTTTTGATCTCTTAACTTTGGCCTTTTTCTCCCCCTGTTGCCATTAAAAAGGTTAAGTTAAGTAATCATTTACTTAATTTTGGCCTGATGATTTTAAGTTTAGATTTAAGTTAAGTTATCAAATAAAATTTTGATCGATCCCTTAACTTTGGCCTTTTCTCCCCCTTTTGCCATAAATCGAAAAGTGCAGGGGTTTATAGAAAAAACTTTTTCGAAATATAGTGATTATGTTATATAAGTCCAAGCATGTTCCTATTAGATTATGAAAATAATACTTTAAACATAAGCTCAACTAATAGAATGTTCAACTCTATTTGACTTGATTGATATAAAATGATCAATAAGTCCTTATTAGAGTTCGTTAATTTAGATAATTATACTCTATGGTTTATATCGATGCACTAGATCTACATCTGGAACCAGGAGTGAGGTCCTAACATCTCACGCCCATCTACGTGGCTAAGTACACAAACACATTAGTCCTATGTGTTGTGAGATGTGTTGGCTCCTTAAATCTATAGGTGCATGCTTTTTAGGGTAAGTCCTAGGCTAGTTCCATTTTGCATGAAAAATAAAAATAGAGTATAAAAGAAAATATTGTAGGTCCTCGTTGGAATGATAGAGGGGGGATGAATAACTTGTTTTCGTTTCTACAAAAAGATTAGAGGAAGCACAAACACAAACAAACAATAATAAAGGAAATGAATACACAATGCTAACACAAATCCTTTATGTGGTTCAGAGATAACGCTCCTACTCCACGGCGATCCTTGAGGTGGATCAACCCTAAGCAATCTCACTATGAAGCTTTCTTTTACAAACAACCCTCCTATTCTTACAATGGATGAATATGATATTTAGGAAGGAGGGAAATTAAAACACTAGAAAGATTGGAAAAATCATGGAGGCTTGAGAAGATGATCAGAAAGTAAGCATTATCCCTCAAAGGCACCACCAGCCCTCTTTTTATAGAGAGAGAGTTATTTTTCTCATTGGGCTATTATCAGTCGACTGATGTACAACATCAGTCGACTGCCACCGAAGCCAACTGCTTTTGACTAAGCAAATCCACGGAGATACACAGTTGTAATTTCCAATGGCTGCTTGATCGACCGATCGGTGATCACTTCATCGATCGGTGATGAAGCGATCGATCAGTGATCGCCGCGAGTCGAGTGAGACTCCATTACGTGCCCATCTTTGACACAATCGATCGTCATCCTTTCAGCTTTTTTGATCGATGGCGACAATCGATCGACTAATCATCGATACATTGTATCAGTCGACTGATACTCATCAAGTATGAATAATTCATACTTGAATTTACCCCCTAGACCTAGACTCAACCTTCTAACTCTTCCTTAAGCCTTGCGCCTCCAGGATCCCTCCGAGTCCGTGACTTGTTCATCCTTTGTGCTTTTCTTCCAAGAGCTTCCTTCGATTTTGTCATGTCTTGGGTTTCCCTTTGCCAAAGCGTGCTTGGACATTACTCCGCCAAGACTACATGCTTGGACTTACGCTGCCAAGGCTTGCCTTTGGACTTCCTTTGCCAATATCACACTTGGACTTTGCCTTTACCAAGTCTTCATACTTGGATTTTCCTGTCACTTAAATACATTCACAATTATATCACAAAGCATTGCCTAACTTAGATGATTATCCAAACATCAAAACATATAAATGCTTGGGGCATTATTGCACCAACAATCTCTCCCTTTTTGATGTTTGACAATCATTTAAGTTAGGTCTTTAAAAATATGCACATAATCATATTTCTAATAGGAATTCTATCTTTGCACATAATCATATTTTCATCATATTTTCAATATGAATTCTAACTTAAACATTTCTTCTCCCCCTTTGACACACATCAAAAAGAGAAGGATTCATAAATTTCATAAAAGAATTAAATTTGTCGTAATCTTGAACTAAGGTATAAGATTTAAATTAAGCTCCCCCTTGATCCAAGATATGGTTCATGATGAATGACTAACTTGTGGAACAAAGCCTAATAAAAGATTGAAGGTTAAATCCTAACTTTGCACCAACAATGTAAGTTTGGAGATGAAAAGATATATATTATGAAACTCCCCCTAAACATTGCATAAAACAGTCCTAAAAACTTGTTTATACTGAAGATTATCATACCATAGTTTTAGGACATTCCAAGATACACTTAAATGCAGGAAATAGAGCTTTTTATCAGAAAATACAATGTATCAATCGACTGGTTTCTGATGCAGTCGACTGATGTGCCTGAAATCCGAATTTTAGCCTTTTCATCCCAACTTCAGAAAATGCGTCAGAAATTCTAGAAATCTCAAAAAATCATGAAATTTTGTGTACACATTTCTGAAATCATTCTTTATCAAGTAAAAATAATTTGAAAAATATATGTTTTCCAGATTTCAATATTGATACAAACTTGGAAACTAACAAAAGTTCTAATGTTTTTGCAAACTTTGTATCACTTTTGTGTTCCACTTGAAAACTGTTTTTCAAAATACGATAAACATAGTTTGAATTATATTTTATTTGACATTTCCAATCATATTCTTGGAGCTATATGCACATTAGTTGTGCATAAGCCTTTTCAACGATTGGTCCAATGAAGGATTAATGTCTCTAGATGGCACTTTGGTCCATAGTAATGCATTATAACAAGTATGATGAACTAAGTGCATCTTCCTAACATATCACATATAGTCTAAGTGGCTCAATACAAAAATCATAGTTTCTTAGGTGTTTTGTGAGATGCTTAAAGGTATAAATCCTAGAATTTCTATAGGATCATGCAAACTTATACCTTTATTCAACAAAGCATATCCCAAGTTCTCTCCTAAGTGATGAAAATTCTACTTCGGGGAGAGGCTTGGTAAAGATGTCAACTAGGTTGGACTTAGATTCAATGTAATTAAGCTCAATGTCCCCCTTAGCCACATGATCTCTAATGAAGTGATGTTTTACTTCAATGTGCTTGGTCCTAGAGTGATGCACCAGATTTTTGATCAAATTTATGGTGCTCACATTATCACAAAATACTTTCATGTTGGAGTAAAATGGCTCATAGTCCTCTAAGGTATGTTTCATCCATAGTAGTTGAGCTACACAACCACCCATAGCCACATACTCAACCTCGGTGGTGGATAAGGTAACACAAGGTTGCTTCCTACTACTCCAACTAACTAGGGAGGACCCAAGAAATTGGCATCCACCACTAGTACTCTTCCGATCCAATTTGCAACTGGCATAATTGGAATCGGTGTACCCAACCAAATCAAAAGACCTAGTCCAAGGGTACCATAGTCCTACATTTAGTGTGCCTTTAATATATCTTAAGATTCTCTTAACGATAACTAAATGGGATTCTTTGGCACATGATTGGTACCTAGCACACATACCAACCGCAAATAATATATCGTGTCTACTAGCGGTTTGGTACAAGAGACTACCAATCATACTCCTATAGAGTGTAAGGTCAATTTGTTTTCCTTCATTATCACTATCTATTTTTGTATTAGTTGCCATAGGGGTTGACACTACTTTAGCATTTTCCAAACCAAATTTCTTAATCATTTTCTTAGCATATTTGGTTTGGTAAATATACATTCCTTCACTTGTTTGTTTGACTTATAATCCTAGGAAGAAATTTAGTTCCCCAACTAGACTCATCTCAAACTCATTTTCCTTATTCTTAATAAAGTCTTAAAGAAGTTCAACATTTGTTGACCAAAAAATAATGTCATCAACATATACTTGGGCTACAAAGATGTTCTTTGATGTTGACTTTATAAATAGAGTTTGATCTACACTACCCCTCTTAAAGTCCTTAGAGATTAAGAAAGATGATAATCTTTCATACCAAGCCCTGGGAGCTTGTTTCAAACCATATAAAGCTTTCCTAAGCTTGTAGACATGGTTTGGATATTCTATACTCTCAAACCTGGGAGGTGGTTCTACATATACATCTTCCTTAATGAACCCATTTAGGAATGCTGATTTAACATCCATTTGATGGAGTTTGAAACCCATATAAGAGTCATACCCTAATAGGATCCTAATAGACTCTAATCTAGCAACCGGGGCATATGTTTCATCATAGTCAAGTCCTTCAACTTAATTAAAACCCCTTGCAACTAACCTTGCCTTATTCCTAGTAATATTTCCTTGGTCATCTAGTTTGTTCCTAAAGACCCATCTTGTAGTAATGATTGTTAGGATCTTTGTAACGGCTAGAGGGGGGGTTATTAGCCTTTCTTCGTTTCTACAAGCAAGTTAGCGGAAGCAATACAAATACGAATAAGAATACAAGTAAGAAAACGATGAAAGCAACGCTAACACCCGATGTACGTGGTTCGGAGATGACGCTCCTACTCCATGGCAATCCGTAAGGTGGATTAGTCCTAGCCAAGCTTCACTATATTCTCCTTTGGATGAACCAAGGTGGAGAAACCTTTCTTACAATGCTCTCCTCTTCTTTACAATGATGGATGATTAAGAACTAGAGAAGAGGAGATTTTGAATTGCTAAAACACTTGGGAAAGCTTGGTGAGCACGAGGGTGTAGTTAGGAATTAGAGCACTAGCTTCACCAAGCTCTCCAAGGCCCCTTTTTATAGAAGAGGGGCTGTTTTTCCCGTTGGGCCTCAATCAGTCGACTGATGCTTACCATCGGCCGATCGCCCGGCTAACGGCCAACCGAGATCTCTGCGGAGATTCGTAGTCGCAATTTCCAACGGCCAGGTGATCAGTCGACTGATCCCTCCATCAGTCGACTGATGGAGTGATCAGTCGAGTGATCGTAGGCCGCAGTCGAGTGCGACTATATTCTCGCGGTCAGATTTGCGTTGATCACCGATCGCTAAGCTGGCGCCGATCGATTGCAACATCGGGCCGATCGCCATCAAGTTTGATCGATGGTCGTGGTTTCACCTAACTCGGCCGAGCACTTGATCGATACATCGACGATCGATACATGAGTAATTCATACTTGATTTTACACCCTAGACCTAGACTCAACCTTCTAGCTCCTCATTAAGCCTTGCGCCTCCAGGATCCCTCCGAGTCCGCGACTTGTTCATCCTTTGCGCTTTGCTTCCAAGAGCTTCCTTCGGTTTCGTCATGTCTTGGGTTGCCAAATGCTTGGACTTTACGCCGCCAAGACTACAAGCTTGGACTTATGCTGCCAAGATCTTACTTTGGACTTCCTCTGCCAAGGTTCACTTGGACTTTACGCTGCCAAGACACCAAACTTGGTCTTACGCTGCCAAGTCCATCCCTTGGACTTCCTTTGCCAAGATCATACTTGGTCTTCCTTTGTCAAGGTTCACTTGGACTTTACGCTGCCAAGACTACAAGCTTGGTCTTATGCTGCCAAGTCCGTCCCTTGGACTTTCCTTGCCAAGATCATACTTGGACTTCTCTTTTACCAAGTCTTCATCCTTGGATTTTCCTGTCACTTAAATATGTTCGTAATTAGATCACAAAACATTGCTTAACTTAGATGATTATCCAAACATCAAAACATATAAATGCTTGGAGCATTGTTGCACCAACAATCTCCCCCTTTTTGATGTTTGGCAATCATTTAAGTTAGGTCTTTTAAGATACACATAATCATATTTTCAATTCTAACTTAAACATTCCTTCTCCCCCTTTGACATATATCAAAAAGAGAAGGATTCATAAATGAAAGAATTAAAATTGTTGTATCTTGGACTAAGGTATAAGATTGATATTAAGATCCCCCTTAATCCAAGATATGCCTCATGATGTGTAAATAATATTTGAAGCAAAGCATAACAAAAATTCAAAAATTAAGTCCTAACTTGTCACCAACAATGGAAGTTTGGGGATGAAAAGATACATATTATAAAACTCCCCCTAAAACACTGCATTAAATAGTCCTAAAAATTTGTTTATACTCAATATTATCATGCTATAGTTTTAGGACATCAAAGATACACTAAATATCAGAAAATTAAGCTATTTATCAGAAAACACAGTGTATCGATCAGTGGTTTACGAAGGTCATTACTCTGAAATCAAAATTTCACCTTTTCATTAACCCGAAATGCGGTAGAAATTCCAAAAATCTCGAAAAATCATGAAATTTTTCGTACACATTTCTGGAATCATACTTTATTAAGTAAAAATAGTTTGAAAAATATATATTTTCCAAATTTCAAGATTGATACAAACTTGGAACCTACCAAAAGTTCTAAAGATTTTGCAAACTTTGTATCATTTTTGTGGTCCACTTGAAAACTGTTTTTCAAAATATGATGAATATAGTTTAAAATATATATGATTTGGAATTTCCAACCATGTTCTTAGAGCTATGTATTCATTACTTGAATACAAGCCTTCCCAATGATTGGTCCATAAGGTATTTATGTATCTAGGTGTGTCATTGGCTCTTAGTAATGCATCATAACAAGCATGATGAGCCAAGTATACCTTCCCTATCATCTCACATATTTCTAAGTGTCTCAATACAAAAATCAAGGTTTCTTAAGTCTTTTGTGAGATGTATCAAGGTATAATGCTAACATATAAATATAGGATCATGCATACCTAGAATTTTACTCTACAAAGCACATACCAAGCTCTCTCCTTAATGATGAAAATTCGGTTTCGGGAAGAGCTTTGGTGAAGATATCGGCAAGGTTGGACTTAGATTCTACATAATTTAGTTCAATGTCCCCTCTTGCCACATGATCTCTTATGAAGTGATGTTTCACTTCAATGTGCTTGGTCCTAGAGTGATGTACCGGATTTTTGGTCAAGTTGATGGTACTCACATTATCACAATAAACTTTAACGTTAGAGTAGTGTAGCTCATAGTCCACAAGAGCATGTCTCATCCAAAGTAATTGAGCTACACAACCACCCATAGCCACATATTCGGCTTCGGTGGTTGATAAAGCAACACAATGTTGCTTCCTACTACTCCAACTAACTAGGGAGGACCCAAGAAATTGGCATCCACCACTAGTACTCTTCCAATCCAATTTGCATCTTGCATAATCGGAATCGGTATAGCCAAGCAATTCAAACGACCTAGTCCTAGGATACCAAAGTCCTACATTTAGGGTGCCTTTAATATATCTTAAAATTCTCTTAACGGCTACTAAATGTGATTCTTTGGGACAAGATTGGTATCTTGCACACATACCTACCGCAAATAAGATATCGGGTTTACTAGCGGTTAGGTATAGTAGGCTACCAATCATACTCCTATAAAGTTTAAGATAAATTGATTTACCTTCATGATCACTATCTATTCTAGTGCTAGTGGCCATAGGAGTGGTTACAATTTTGGCATTTTCCAAACCAAATTTCTTGATCATTTCATTTGCATATTTGGTTTGATAAATGTGAATCCCTTCATTAGTTTGCTTGACTTGTAACCCTAGGAAAAAGGTAAGCTCTCCAACTAAACTCATTTCAAATTCATTTTCCATGTTTTTTATAAAATCTTGGAGAAGATCATCATTTGTTGACCCAAAAATAATGTCATCAACATATACTTGGGCTATGAATATATCCTTTAATGTTGACTTTATAAACAACGTTTGATCTACTTGGCCTCTTCTAAAATCCTTAGAAATTAAGAAAGATGACAATCTTTCATACCATGCCCGAGGAGCTTGTTTTAACGTATATAATGCTTTCCTAAGCTTACATACATGGTTTAGATAATCTATGTTCTCAAATCCAGGTGGTTGCTCTTCATATACTTCCTCCTTAATATAACCATTTAAGAATGCCGATTTAACATCCATTTGGTAAAGTTTAAATCCCATATAGGAAGCATACCCTAAGAGAATTCTAATAGATTTTAACCTAGCAACCGGGGCATAAGTCTCATCATAGTCAAGCCCCTCAACTTGATTAAATCCCCTAGCAACCAACCTAGCCTTATTTCTAGTGATATTTCCTTGGTCATCTAGCTTATTCCTAAAGACCCATCTTGTAGTAATTATGATGCTATCATTGGGTCTAGGTACTAACTCCCATACTTGACTCCTCTCAAATTGGGCCAATTCATCTTGCATTGCCAAAATCCAATCCGGATCATGTAATGCATCATTGATCGATTTGGGCTCAATTTGTGAAATAAGAGCTACTTGACTAGTAGGAGGTCTATGAAATGACCTAGTTCTTACTCCTTGAGATAGATCTCCTACTACTTGGTCAAGTGGATGATCTTGATGAATTCTTAGGGTTCTAGAAGGGGTTTCAAATTGATCATTGTTATCTTCCACCCTCCTTTCATCATCGGAATCTCCTCTTCCTCCCCCTTGATCATTACCCCTAATGGTCAAATTTTGAAGTTTTTGGGTAATGTCTTGATTATTGTCATTAATATCCTTATCAATGGAGTACTTTCTAGGGTAGGTACTAGTGGTTTCATCAAATTGAACATTAGAGGACTCCTCAATCCCTTGGGGTCTTTTATTGTAGACTCTATAACCTCTACTTGTAGATGAGTATCCAACTAGGATTCCCTCATCCGCTTTGGATTCAAATTTTCCTAAATTATCTTTGGTGTTTAAAATATAAACTTTACATCCAAAGACTTTGAATAGTGAATTGTGGGAATAGTCCCATTCCATAATTCAAATGGTGTCTTTCCTAAAAACCTATGGATTTGAACCCTATTTTGGATATAGCAAGCGGTATTAACCGCTTTCGCCCACAAGTAGCTAGGTAGAGAATATGCATTAAGCATAGTCCTAGCCGCCTCTTGTAGGGCACGATTTCTCCTTTCCACCACCCCATTTTGTTGGGATGTTCTAGGACAAGAGAACTCATGCTTGTACCCTTGCTCTAAACAAAAATGTGAAAATTCAGAATTCTCAAATTCACCACCATGATCACTACGGATCTGGTTGATTTTGAAACTCTTTTCATTTTCAACCCTTTTACTAAATCCTATGATTATTTCTAAGGTATCATCCTTATGTTTCATAAAGTAGACCCAAGTATACCTAGAAAAATCATCTACTATAACTAAACAATATTTGTTACCATTTAATGAGGGAGTGCTATGGCAATCAAATAAGTCAAGATGCAATAATTCTAACGGTAAAGAGGTATTAGTTAGGGTTTTACCTTTGTGTGATGCCTTTGTTTGTTTTCCTTCTTGGCATGCATCACACATTTTGATCTTGACATATTTGATCTTTGGTAGCCCTTTGACCAACTCCAACTTGGCTACCTTGGCTATGTTTTTCATGTTGATGTGCCCCAATCTCCTATGTCATAGCCAATTTTCTTCTTCTTTTGCAACAAGACACTTAGTAGAAATGTTAGAAGCATATGAAAGATCAACATAATAGATATTTGATTTCCTATATCCAACTAACATGCAATCATTTAATTCCTTGTGCCTAATCATGCATTTAGAGGATTCAAAATAGACATGATAGTTTGCATCACAAAGTTGACTAACACTTAATAAATTAAATTTCATATTTTCAACTAGTAAAACTTTGTGAATGACAATTTTGGGGGATACCTCAATTGTACCTCTACCTAATATCTTAAGTTTTCCACTATTTCCAAAGGACACTGCTCCTTTCTTCACATACTTAATTGTGGAGAACTTGCTCACATCACCGGTTATATGTGTTGAGCAACCGCTATCCACAATCCACATACCTTGCTCTCCTACCTAAATCACATGAAAAACACAAGCTTTTGGTACCCAAACATTTGGACCGGTAACATTAAGTAAAAACTTCTTAGGTACCCATGCTTTCTTAACCTTTCCCTTAATGTTTGCTTTCCTATTAATCAATGAAATATAAGCAATTTCTTTTTCTTTTGGCTTATATCCTAAACCGGCCTTGTTGTAAACGGCTCTTTGTCGACTAAGGATCATATCAAGACATTTTGAGCCATTTGAAAATATCTCTAAACATGCTTTCAATTCACTAACCTCATCCTTAAGTTTGTCATTTTCTTCCTTAAGCATGCAAGAATCAACATGTGAAGGCTTTTCATTCCTAATGGCCTTTAGTTCTACCTTCATGCTCTTAACCTTAGATTTTGACTTATCTAGAGCCTCTTTAAGATAAGCAATTGATTTATAAAGAAGCTTAACTTTGGGAGAGTTCATTACCTCATCGTCACTAGATGACGATTCATCACTTGAGGAGTCTTCTTGGCTTGATGTACCGGAATCATCTCCTAGGGCCATGAGTGCCACATGGCGTGTGATGTGGCAAAGCTCATCATCATCGGAGGAGTCTTCAACACTTGGTGTGTCCCATGTGGTTTGAGCCACCATAGCCTCCTTCTTCTTCTTCTCCTTCTTGTCCTTCTTTTTCTTTTCTTTTTCCTCCTTCTTTAACTCCGGGCAATTTGGCTTCATGTGCCCCTTCTTGTTGCAAGCATGGCAAATCACATTGTTATTGAAACTTGAATTATCACTAAACTTACCTTTTGAAGAATGAGACCCCTTCCTTGCTTCTCTACTCTTGAACTCCTTTGATTTCCTATAGAGCTTCTTGACAAAATTGGCCATCTCACTAGATGAATCTTCATCACTACTTGAGTTATGCTCCGATTCGGATGATGATGATACTTCTTTTCTTTCCTTCTTCTTCTTTTCCTTCCTTTCAACAAATAGAGCTAAACCCTTTTCCTTAGAGGACATGTTAGTTTGCTCATGTAATTCAAACTCACAAAATAATTCATCAATTTTAATTTGAGAAAGATCCCTAATTACCTTAATGGCATCAACTATAGAAGTCCATAAAGAATTTCTAGGAAATGCTTGAAGTATGTATCTTACCAAGTCCCGGTTGTCAACTCGCTCACCTATGATGTGAAGTCCATTCACAATCTCCTTGAACCTTCCATGCATTTGGCTTACGGTTTCATGCATCTTCATTTGGAAGGCTTGAAGTTGTCCAATTAGTAGGTCCTTCTTGGCCCTCTTTGACTCCTTGGAACCCTCATTTAGCTCAATGAGCTTTTCCCATAACTCCTTGGCAGATTCGAAAGGCCCCACCTTGTTGAGTTGCTCCATGGTAATGCCACATTGAATGGTGAGTACCGCCTTTGCATTTGATTGAAATTTCTTATTTATTTCCCTTGTCCAATCCTTGCTTGGAATAGGATTTCCATGTTCATCCACCGGTTCCTCGAAGCCATCTACAATGCTATGCCAAATTTCAATATTACTCATTAGATAGTACTTCATCCTACCTTTCCAATACGCAAAATGACTCCCATCGAAGAGCGGTGGCTTGGCGGTGCTATATCCCTCTTGAAGAGCCATTGATGCCTTGGTTGATGGTGAGATCTTCCAAGCTATCCGGGCTTTGATACTACTTGTTAGGATCTTTGTACCGGCTAGAAAGGGGGTGATTAGCCTTTCTTCCTTTCTACAAACAAGTTAGCGGAAGCAATACAAATACGAATAAGAATACAAGTAAGAAAACGATGAAAGCAACGCTAACACCCGATGTACGTGGTTCGGAGATGACGCTCCTACTCCACGGCAATCCGTAAGGTGGATTAGTCCTAGCCAATCTTCACTATATTCTCCTTTGGATGAACCAAGGTGGAGAAACCTTTCTTACAATGCTCTCCTCTTCTTTACAATGATGGATGATTAAGAACTAGAGAAGAGGAGGTTTTGAATTGCTAAAACAATTGGGAAAGCTTGGTGAGCACGAGGGTGTAGTTATGAATTAGAGCACTAGCTTCACCAAGCTCTCCAAGGCCCCTTTTTATAGAAGACGGGCTGTTTTTCACGTTGGGCCTCGATCAGTCGACTGATGCTTACCATCAGTCGACTACCGTCGAAGCCAACGAATTCTGAACCGAGATCTCCGCGGAGATTCGTAGCCGCAGTTTCCAACGGCCAGGTGATCAATCGATTGATCCCTCCATCAGTTGACTGATGGAGTGATCAGTCGAGTGATCGTAGGCCGCAGTCGAGTGTGACTATATTCTGTGCTCGTATATGCGTTGATCGATCACCGCCATCGTTAAAGCGATCCGATCGATGGTCGTGGGTTTCACCTAACTCGCCGAGCACCGACCAAATAATCGATACATCGATCGGGCCGATCGATACTCATCAAGTATGAGTAATTCATACTTGATTTTACACCCTAGACCTAGACTCAACCTTCTAGCTCCTCATTAAGCCTTGCGCCTCCAGGATCCCTCCGAGTCCGCGACTTGTTCACCCTTTGCGCTTTGCTTCCAAGAGCTTCCTTCGGTTTCGTCAGGTCTTGGGTTGCCAAATGCTTGGACTTTACGCCGCCAAGACTACAAGCTTGGACTTATGCTGCCAAGATCTTACTTTGGACTTCCTCTGCTAAGGTTCACTTGGACTTTATGCTGCCAAGACACCAAACTTGGTCTTACGCTGCCAAGTCCATCCCTTGGACTTCCTTTGCCAAGATCATACTTGGTCTTCCTTTGCCAAGGTTCACTTGGACTTTACGCTGCCAAGACTACAAGCTTGGTCTTATGCTGCCAAGTCCGTCCCTTGGACTTTCCTTGCCAAGATCATACTTGGACTTCTCTTTTACCAAGTCTTCATCCTTGGATTTTCCTGTCACTTAAACATGTTCGTAATTAGATCACAAAACATTGCCTAACTTAGATAATTATCCAAACATCAAAACATATAAATGCTTGGAGCATTGTTGCACCAACAATGATGGTGTTGTCATTGGGTCTAGGAACTAACTCCCATACTTGACTCCTTTCAAATTGAGCCAATTCATCTTACATTGCTAAGATCCAATCCGGATCAAGTAATGCATCTTTGATTGTTTTGGGCTCAATTTGGGAGATTAGGGCTATATGACTAGAGGGATCCCTATGAAATGACCTAGTCCTAACTCTTTGAGATAATTCACCTACTATTTGATCTAGAGGGTGATTTTGATGAACTATTATTATTCTAGGAGGTGTATTAAATTGAGTTTGATCATAATTATCCTCAATTCTTCTTTCATCATAGGAATCACCCCTTACTCCCCCTTGATTCAATTCTCCCCCTTGATCATTACCCCCTAAAGTTAAATCTTGAAATTGTTGGATAATTTCTTGATTTTTGTCATTGATATCATCATTAATGGGGGATTTCCTAGGGTATGTATTAGAGGTTTCATCAAATTGGACATTTGAAGACTCCTCAATCTTTTGAGTTCTTTTATTATAAACTCTATACCCTACACTAGTGGATGAGTAACCAACTAGGATTCCCTCATCCGCTTTGGACTCAAATTTGCCTAGGTTGTCTTTGGTGTTTAAAATATAAACTTTGCATCCAAAGACCTTAAAATAGTGAATTGTTGGAATTGTACCATTCCATAATTCAAATGGGGGTTTTCCTAAAAACCTATGAATTAAAACCCTATTTTGGATATAGCAAGCGGTGTTAATCACTTCTTCCCACAAGTAGCTAGGTAAAGAGTATGCATTAAGTATAGTCCTAGCCGCTTCTTGTAGGGTACGATTCTTCCTTTCCACAACCCCATTTTGTTGGGGTGTTCTAGGACAAGAAAATTCGTGCTTGTACCCTTGTTCCAGGAAAAAAGTTGAGAAATTAGAATTCTCAAATTCTCCACCATGATCACTACGGATCCGGTTGATTTTGAGTTTTCTTTCATTTTCTACTCTCTTGCTAAATCCTATGATTATTCCTAGGGGTTCATCCTTATTTTTCATGAAAAATACCCAAGTAAATCTAGAGAAATCATCTACTATTACTAAGCAATATTTACTACCAATCATGGAAGGGGTACTATGACAATCAAATAAGTCCATATGCAATAGTTCTAAAGGTAAAGCGGTACTAAGTAAAGTTTTACCTTTGTGTGATGTTTTTGATTGTTTCCCTTTTTGGCATGCATCACACATTTTGTCCTTGAGAAACTTGACTTTTGGCAACCCTTTGACTAACTTCATTTTGGCTATTTTGGCTATGTTCTTCATATTTATGTGCCCTAGCCTCCTATGCCAAAACCAACTCTCTTCCTCTTTTGCAATAAGAAGCTTCGTAGAAGCATTAGTAGCATAGGATAAATCAACATAATATATATTTGATTTCCTAAAACCTACTAGCATGCAATCATTTAGGGTTTTGTGTCTTATAAAACATTTTAAAGAGTCAAAAAGAACATCAAAATTTGCATCACATAGTTGGCTTACACTAAGTAAATTAAATTTCATATTTTTAAATAATAACACTTTATGAATGGCAAGGTTGGGGGATACCTCAATTGTGTCTTTTCCTAGAATCTTAAGTTTGCCACTATTTCCAAAAGACACCTTCCCCTTGCTAGTGTGGTTGATAGTGGAAAATTTACTCTCATCACCGGTCATGTGTTTTGAGCATCCACTATTAGCAATCCATAAGCTTGGTTCTTCTACCTATACAACATAAAAAATGCAAGCCTCAGGTACCCAAATTTTAGGACCACTGGCATCAATCAAAAACTTCTTAGGAACCCAAGCCTTTCTAACCTTGCTCTTAAAGGTGGATTTTCTACTAACAAGAGATGTAAATGCTACCTCCTTTTCCTTAGGCCTATATCCTATTCCGGCCTTGTTGTAAATAGCCCTTTGATCCTTAATTATCATATCTAGGAATTTAAAGCCATTTGTAAATTTTTCTAAGCATGCTCTTAGTTCACCTATTTCTTTTCTTAATTCATCATTTTCATCTCTAAGTGTACATGTATCATTACAAAGTGGTTCTACATTTTTAAGTGACTTAATCCTAGTTTTTGATTTATTTAAGGCATTTTGAAGGCATGCAATGGTTTTGTAAAGTAAATCTACCCTAGGGGAGTTGCTTACCTCATCATCACTAGATGATTCGTCGCTTGAAGAAGAGGATGAAGACTCCTCACTTGAGCTTCCGGCTTCCTCCTCCAAGGCCATGAGGGCTAGCTTCCGGGTGGCATGACACACTTCTTCATCATCGAAAGAATCCTCCAAGCTTAGTGTGTCCCATGTTTGTGCCACCATTGCCTCTTTCTTCTTCTTCTCCTTCTTTTCCTTCTTCTCCTTCTTCTCCTTATGCTTCTTTTCCTTCTTCTCCTTCTTCTTTAGTTCCGGGCAATTTGGCTTGATATGCCCTTTCTTGTTGCAACCATAGCAAGTTACATTAGATGAAGGGATTGAACTAGTAGAAGACTTACCTCTTGAGGATTGGAACATCCTCCTCACATCCTTCTTGGTGAGTTTCCTTGACCTCCCACCAAACTTCTTGACATAATGAGCCACCCCGCTTGCCGATAGCTCATCTTCACTACTAGATGAATCTTCCTCGGATTCGGATGAGGAAGACACTTCTTTCTTTTCCTTCTTCTTGTCCTTCTTCCCTATGAAAAGAGCTACACCTTTCTCTTTGGATGAAGTGTTAGCTTGCTCGTGCAACCCAAATTCACAAAATAACTCATCTAATTTAACCAACGAAAGGTCCCTAGAAACCTTATAGGCATCTACCATTGAAGCCCATAAGGTTGTTCTAGGGAAGGCTTGGAGTACCTACCTCACAAGGTCTTGGTTGTCGACCTTATCACCTATCACATGTAGTCCGTTGACTACTTCCTTGAAGCGACCGTGCATTTGGCTCACGGTCTCATTGGTCTTCATGGCGAAACTTTGGAGTTGGCCAATTAGGAGATCTCTCTTGGCTCTTCTTGTTTCTTGGATCCCTCGTTGAGCTCAATTAACTTCTCCTAAAGCTCCTTCGTCGATTCGAAAGGTCCCACCTTGCTTAGTTGCTCCTTTGACAACCCACATTGAAGTGTGGTTGTTGCTTTGGCGTTGGCTTGAGCCTTCTTGGGCATGTCCCTTGTCCAATCCTTGGTCGGTATGGGCGCTTCGTGTTCATCGACCGACTTCTCGAATCCATCTACAACGCTAATCCAATTTTCAATATCATTCATAAGATAATACTCCATCCTACCTTTCTAGTAGTCGAAATCGTTGCCGTCGAAGAAAGGAGGCCTCGCCGTGCTATACCCCTCTTGGAAAGCCATCTTGCTCCGGATGATTGTTAGATCTTCCGATGCGATCCGGGCTCTGATACCACTTGTAG
Source organism: Wurfbainia villosa (assembly GCA_025175895.1). NCBI lineage: Eukaryota > Viridiplantae > Streptophyta > Magnoliopsida > Zingiberales > Zingiberaceae > Wurfbainia > Wurfbainia villosa. Next base: position 53,651,073 of record CM045996.1, on the reverse strand, counting down.
GTCCTCGTTGGAATGCTAGAGGGGGGTGAATAGCTTGTTTTCGTTTCTACAAAAAGATTAGCGGAAGCACAAACAAAAACAAACAATAATAAAGAAAATGAATACACAATGCTAACACAAATCCTTTACGTGGTTCGGAGATAACGCTCCTACTCCACGGCGATCCTTGAGGTGGATCAACCCTAAGCAATCTCACTATGAAGCTTTCTTTTACAAACAACCCTCCTTTTCTTACAATGGATGAATATGAAGTTTAGAAAGAAGGAGGGAAATTAAAACACTAGAAAGCTTGGAAAAATCATGGAGGCTTGAGAAGATGATCAGAAAGTAAGCATTAGCCCTCAAAGCCACCACTATGTGCCCGTTTTTATAGAGAGAGGGTTGTTTTTCCCGTTGGGCTACTATCAGTCGACTAATGTACAGCATCAGTCGACTGCCACCGAAGCCAACGACTTCTGAATAAGCAAATCCGCAGAGATACACAGCTGCAATTTCCAACGGCTGCCTGATCAGTCAACTGATCACTTCATCAGTCGACTGATAAAGCGATTAGTCGAGTGATCACCGCACGGAGTTGAGTGAGACTCCATTCTATGCCCATCATCAGCACGATCAGACGACTGCCACTGTTTGGCAGTTGACTGATGGCGACATTAGTCGATTGCCAGCTCCTGATAGTCGATTGATCGTCAGGGTTTCAGCCTGACTCAGTCGAGCACCTAACCAGTCGACTGATACATCGTATCAGTCGACTGATACTCATCAAGTATGAATAATTCATACTTGAATTTACCCCCTAGACCTAGACTCAACCTTCTAGCTCTTCCTTAAGCCTTGCGCCTCTAGGATCCCTCTTAGTCCGCAACTTGTTCATCCTTTGCTCTTTGCTTCCAAGAGCTTCCTTCGATTTTGTAATGTCTTGGGTTTCCCTTTGCCAAAGCATGCTTGGACTTTATGCCGCCAAGACTACATGCTTGGACTTACACTGCCAAGACTTGCCTTTGGACTTCCTTTGCCAAGATCACACTTGGACTTTGCCTTTACCAAGTCTTCATACTTGGATTTTCCTGTCACTTAAACACGTTCACAATTAGATCACAAAGCATTGTCTAACTTAGATGATTATCCAAACATTAAAACATATAAATGCTTGGGCATTGTTGCACCAACAAATATAAGTTTTGAGTCCTACTCTATTTCGCACATACCTAATTTTTGTCTAAGCAGACTAAACTCTGTCTCGGGTAAGGGCTTGGTAAATAGGTCTGCTAGTTTTGATTTGGACTCCACTTATTCGAGTTGTATGGTCCCACTTGCTACATGTTCTCAAATAAAGTGGTGTTTGACCTCTATATGTTTGGTTCTAGAATGACAGATTGGGTTTTTAGTTAAATTAATTGAACTAATGTCATCGATGTAAATTTTAGTATTGTTAAAGTTTAACTTAAAGTCTTAGAGACTGTGCTTTATCCACAAGAGTTGAGCTACACATGAAGGTAGGAAACTTCGCTTCCCACTTCAACTCGGTTGCTTGTTCATGGCAATCCCTTCATCATCCCCGGATTAAAAAAATTAATCCATGACAATTGGGGATTACCCAAGATACCGTTCCATCGTCGTGCTATTCGATTAGAGTAGTCACTTAAATAAACGTGTTGTTCAAGCAACCAACTTCTATTATTTGAATAGTCGCGGAATAGACGATGTACGGATCGTGGTTTTTGCGTTTGTATTTGGGGTCCAAGGAAATTTAGCCACATATAATTGAAAACAATTATAGACATAATACAAAAGAACATAAACAAACATTATACCTCTCGATCTTCTATTGTATGTCCTTCCTCCTTTTTGGACGTCGTGTGGGCGACGATCTTCCAAAAGTCGAAGTCTCCTAAATCACATTCTTCCTTTCTTTGCTCGCTCCGAACAAAAGGAAGAATGAAACAAAACTCTTCTCCTATCTAGAACCGACCACCAAGCCACCTTGCTTGGTGATTGCCATCGGCGAAGGAGAGAACAAGGAGTATGGGAAAGGATTTGCCGGCCAAAGGATGAAGAAGAAGATGATGGGGCGCCGCCCAAACACAAGGAAAAGGATGCCCTAGAGCCGGCCAAGATGAAGGAGGAGAAAAACCAAAGTCTTACCTCATGTTGCCGGCAACCCAAACCCTAATCCCCTTGAGTTTCTTGCCGCCCAAGCCAAGGAGAGCAAACCCTAAAATCTCTCAACCCTTTTGCCGCCCAAGCCTTGGCTCCCCTTTTATAGATTTCATCCATACCTCCTTTTAATCTCCACTATCGGATCTAGGGATTTAATATCAACCGCCGGATCTAGGGATTTAATCTCAATCGTGGGATCTAGAGATTTAATCTCAATCGTCGGATCTAGAGATTTAATCTCCACCGTCAGGTCTAGAGATCTAATCTCCATTGTCAGATCTAGAGTTTCATTTTTCATCATCGGATCTAGGCTCCATTAGGTTTTAATAGGCTACAATAGGGACCATGAGGAGGAGTTGGATCTTGGCCACCCAATGGATCAAGCCCACATAAAGTACGATCCATTAATGATAATCCATTCCACTAGAGGATTATCATTGATCTACCTCACCAACCCCCACAAGTTAATATGAGCTCCATATATTATTTGTCAATATATCACCCCATGTTTAAGATCTCAAATGTACGCCGATTAACTAATTTACTGACAATTAATTAATCAACATTTAACTCCATGAGTAGTACCACTCAACCTTATCATCATGCCGGACCAAGTCCACTTGCAAGGTTTACATGATGGACCTTATGAGCTCCTCAAGGGTACATCATCATTCTAATATATAGGACACGGTTTCCTCCTATATTCAACGGCACACCATATAAATAATATCATTTCCCAACTTACCGAGCCTATCGATTTATTTCATGAATCTCGCCCATTGATAAATCAAAGAAATGAATACTAAGTGTATGTGCCCGTTATTATATCGGGATTAAGAGCATGTACAACATAATATCTGAGGTCCGATTCGATTATGTAGTCAGCAATAAATCGAATCACCTCTAAGTCGGTCCTGCTCAATACACACAAAGTGTACTAGTGTAATTCAATGGCCAAGACAAACCAATACCAAATCACACTACAACTATTCTAATGGTTTATCCAAAGCCATCTAGGTTGTGACCCTTTACTTATACTTTATAAGGAACTGATAACATGATCTCCCGTGTGACACTACACATCATGTTATCTACAATATAATGTATTAGACAATATGCATAACAATAAATATGCAAACAATGACCATGTGATTCTTATTTCAAAAATAAAGATGTCCATACAAAAGATAGACTTTTCAGTATACATCCCAATAATCTCCCACTTATACTAAAAGACTATGCTATCCTCATATTGCCATACATCTGATTCGCATTCCCTCCACATGCCTATCAAAAGCTCTCGCTGGAAGGGCCTTAGTGAAAGGATCTGCCAGGTTATCCTCCGATGCAATCTTGGCGACAACAACTTCTCCTCTCTTTACGATTTCTCGTATGAGGTGCTACTTGCGCTCTATGTGTTAACTGGCCTTATGGGCTCGTTGAAGGTAGGAAACTTCGCTTCCCACTTCAACTCGGTCGCTTGTTCATGGCAATCCCTTCTACGTCCTCGGATAAAAAAAAATTATCCTTGACAAGGAGGGATTACCCAAGCAACCGTTTCATCGTCGTGCTATTCGATTAGAGTGGTTACTTGAACAAAGTTGTTGTTCAAGCAACCAACTTCTATTCTATGACTAGCCACTGAATAGACGATGTACGGATTGCCAGTTTTTGTGTTTGTATTCAGGGTCCAAGTTAATTTAGCCACAAAACAAAACATACAACATGCATATAATGTAGGGGTTCAATCGATGTGTATTGGCCGGCTATAGGGGGGTGAATAGCCCTCAATCGTTCGATGGTGGAATTCGTTCATTCTCGTTGCGTTGCTTTCTTACGATTGTCGTTAGCGCAGCGGAAATAATAGAAACAATAATAATACTAACAACAAATAAGCATAGGCAAACACACACGATATACGTGGTTCGAAACCGAATGGTTCCTACTCCACGGGCGAGCTCACCGAGCTCTAGTTATGCGCACGACACTAACTAAACTCCTTCTCGACTACACGTCGGAGGTGGAGAAACCTCTCACAAGCTATTACAACAAATAATGTATGAAATACAAGCAATACAAAGACAAATACGAAATACACATAAAGAACACTTTACAATGCTTGCTTTGAACCCTTTGCTTGTAGCTTGCTTTAGATGGCTCTTGAAGGTCTGGAATGCAGCAGCAATTCCCCTTCAATAGCTTCACAAAAGTCTTGGCGAAATCCTCCCTCTTGAGCTCCTTTTATAACCTATATCAAGCTGATTTCGCACGCATGAGTCAACTGCCAAAAGGCCTCAATCGACTACCCCTATAACCGTTGTCTCACAACGGCCAGATCCACGTTGGACAAGTTCCAATGGATCTCCTAGCAGTCGACTGCCAGTCCATGGCAGTCGACAGGTGACCTAGTAGTCGACTTCCCAGTTGGCTATGGAGCATTCTGTGCTCACGACATTCCCATCAGTCGACTACCCTCCCTCGGCAGTCGACTGCTGTCGACATCAATCGACTGCTAGTCCATGGCAGTCAACTGCCAAGTACAAAACCTACAGTCTAACACCAGTCGAACCCAAGTCGACTTCGACCAGTCGATTGACACCTATGCCAGTCGACTGCTATCGGGCAAAACCTCAAACACCAAGTTGTTTGAGAATCCGACCGTCGGGTAAACCCTCAAACATCAAGTTTGAGCCTCCGACACTCAGTCTTATCCACTTGACCAAGCCCACATCATCCCTCATGGAGTTCCCCACCGAAGCTCTCTTCCCTCGGCCTACGTCCCTTGGATGCACCAAGCGCATGGCTTCGCAACGCCATCCTTCGCGTCTCATGCCCTCGAAGTATGCTTCTCTTGGGCCTCACTCCATTCGCTCCCCGTCCGACGGTCCCTCGGATGCACCAAACGCACGGCTTCGCAATGCCATCCTTCACCAACTCAAGGACCCCGAGCCTAGTGAACTTACCAAGTCCTCAAGACTTCCCACATGCACCAAGCGCACGGCTTCGCAATGCTTTGGACTTTTCCACACCAAGCTCCATGCTTGGATTTTCCATGTCAACCCCATGTTGGACTTTCCCACACCAAGATCCATGCTTGGATTTTCCATGCCAACACCATGTTGGACTTTCCCATGACAATCCCATGTCATGAGGTTTGTCTATCATCAAAATACTATCAAGGTACTACTCGAGTCTGTAGGTTTTGCCCGAAAGCTCTGATACCAATTATAGGGTTTTTGCTTATCGAGTCCGTGAGGGGAAACTTCGCTTCCCACTTCACCTCGGTAGCTTGTCCATGGCGATCCCTTCGATGTCCCCGGATTAAAAAAATATAATCCTAGACAAAAGGGATTGCAAAAGCAACCAAGTCATCGTCGTGCTATTCGTTTAGAGAGGTCACTTGAACAAACTAGTTGTTCAAGCGACCATCCTCTATTCTACGAGTAGCCGCGGAATAGACGATGTCCGGATCATCGGTTTTTATGTTTATGCTCGGGATCCAAATATTATTTAGCCATTTATAGATTTATAACATGATTATAATTGAAAAACAAAAACAAGCAACAAATAAAAGAAGAAAGTAGAATAGGTATACCTCTCGATCTTCTAATATATGACCTTCCTCCTTTTGGACGTCGTGTGGGCGACGATCCACCAAAAGTCGAAGCTCCTAGATGCCAAATCTTTCTTCCTTTCTCTTCCAAAGCAAGAGGAAGAATAGAAACAAGGTTTTTCTCCTCACTAGAAACAACCAACAAGGAACCAAACTTATCCTTGCCGCCGGCCAACTAGATGAAGGAGAAGATGGTGGAAAACAACCAAGACACCAAGGGAAGCCCTATATCTTGTTTCCACCACCTAAGGAGAGGGAAAAGGAAGCTTTTGGGTGTCGGCCAAGGCTGGAAAAGAGCAGGGAAGGGTGCTGGACGTTGGCCAAAAGAGGAAGAAGAAGAGAGAAAGAACCTTCCTTATTTGGTGCCACCCTTGCCTCCAAACCCTAATCCTAATCCTATCTCAAATAGGATTCCTTCTTGCCGCCCAAACCCTAGCTCTCCTATCATGTAGTTCACGCCAAATCCCTTTGCCATCCTTTTATAGAGTTAGGGATAAGTCATGAATTAATCTCCTCCATTGGTTCTAGGGATTTAATCTCAACCGTCGGATCAAGAGATATAATCTCAACCGTCGGTTCTTAGAGATTTAATCTCTACCAATGGATCTTTGAGTTTTGTTTCTATCCTTTGGATCTAAGCATCATGAGGTGTTAATAGGCTACATTAGGGACCATGAGGAGGAGTTGGGTCTTGGCCACCCATGGATCAAGCTCACATAAAGTCCAATCCACTAATGATGATCCAATCCACTAAAGGTTCATCATTGATCTACCTCACCAACCCCCATATGATAATATGGGCTCCATATATTATTTGTACATTTTCTCCCCGTGTTTAAGATCTCGAATGTCCGTCGATTAATTAATTTACCGACCATTAATTAATCAACATCTAACTCCTTGAGTAGTACCACTCAACCTTTTCATCATGCCGGACCAAGTCCACCTGCAGGGTTTACATGATGAACCTTATGAGCTCCTCAAGGGGACATCATCATCCTAATATATAGGACACGGTTTCCTCCTAAAATCAACGATACACCATATAAATAATATCATCTCCCAACTTACCGAGCCTATAGATTTAATGTATAAATCTCGCCCATTGGTAAATCAAAGAAATGATACTAAGTATATGTGCCCGTTATTATATCGGGATTAAGAGCATGTACTAAATAATATCTGAGGTCCGATTCGATTATGTAGTCGGCAATAAATTGAATCACCTCTAAGTTGGTCCTGCTCAATACACACAAAGTGCACTAGTGTGATTCTATGGTCAAGACAAACCAATACCAAATCACACTACAACCATTCCGATGGTTTGTCCAAAGTCATCTCGGTTGTGAGCCTTTGCTTATACTTTTCAAGGGGCCGATGACATGGTCTTTTGTGTGACACCACACACCATGTTATCTACAATGTAAAGTATTAGACAATATTGCATAACCATAAAAATTTGCAAACAATGATCATGTGATTCTTATTCCAATATAAAGATGTTCATACAAAAGATAGACTTTTCAGTATACATCCCTATAGAGTCAAACTCGAGTCAACCTGGGCCGATTGCACCAACAATCTCCCCCCTTTTGATGATTGACAAAACTACCATCTCAAGTCTACCAATTCTCCCATATTGGCAATTCTCACATCCCAAATGAGAATTCCAAACCTAATTGGTAACTTGGTAACTTCTCCCCCTTTTTGACATTACATCAAAAAGGTCCTCCCCAAGGGTATGAATGACTCATATCCCAATGAGATCTTACAATCTCTCCCTTGGAGGAACACATGCCTACAATATTTCTTGTGATCCCATATCACTTAAAGAGAGGCAACCCAATTTTCCTCCCATGAGAAAATATACATCCATCTTCCCATGATGGATACCTCCCCCTAGAGGCTTGCTCCCCCTTGACCATTGCACCAACAATGTCCTTGGAGAGTCCCTAAGCCAATAAGAACATTTAACCAATCAAAATTAAGGCAAAGTTCAACAATGAACTCTCATCCACCTTAAAATTGATACTCTCCCTAAACCCTTCTCCTAATCCATGTCCAATGGATTTCCACCCTTTCTAATGCTCTCCCAAGCATATCCTAGGGTTAGGAGTAGTTAGGGGACCTTAACCTAGCTGAACATGGGTCTAACCAACAAGGTTTATCCAAAATCAGCTTGGGCAGTCGACTGAATTTAGAAATCAGTCGGCTGCCAACTCCATTAGTCGACTAGCCTCCCTGGCAGTCGACTGATAGCATTTGCCGTTTTCAGCATTTCAAAAATGGATTTCTGAAATCCATAAGTAAATATACATAAGTTTAAAAATCGTGAAATTTGGTATGTATATTACTTATCATAAACACTATGGGTGAAAAATATTTGAAAATTATTTTACCCACTAAATTAAAAGATTGATACAAAGTCCAAAAGTTAAGAAAAGTTTCAATAAAGAGCCCTCTTTGTATCATCCTATTCAATGGCGATAGCTATCAAAAGATAGACTTCACCAAGGTTTTTCAAAATGTTTTCAAAATGTTTTTGAAACCTTTGATTCCTTTTTCCTAAACATCTCACTTGTATCTAGATATGTAAAACACATACAAGTCAATTACTCTAGTGAGATGTGGGTTTTTATTCTTTAATGGTCTCGTGCATATTTCTAGGCAATGTTCTTTGATTCCCATCAAATTATGCCATGGTCCTTAATTCCATTTTAATTATATGCATGATGATGAATATGGAATAGATATGATATAGATAAGAGCATATGCCAAAATCATGATGTCATGACATGTGAATGACATTTTAGCATACATGACATATGAAGATAATTCTAAACATGATCATGCCATTTTTAGAGATAAAAATGAAAATAATGTCATGACATGGCAAGGCAAATAAATCATGGCAAGTAAAATATACTAAGGTATAAAATACCTAAGTGTTAAATCCAAAATGTCATTTCCAGGAATTAATCCCATTTTGCCTTAAAGCCATTTATCCCCCTAGTGTGCCATAAACCCAAAATGGCACACCAATACCTCTAAGACCTAATTGTATCAATTTCATCATTTTTAACTTCTTAAAGCATATTGGCACACCCTAATGTGTCAACTCTACTATGGTTAGGCTAACTACCCATCCACTTAGGGTTGACACACCCTAACCCATTTAGCGTGAATCGATCACGCTCTTAGGAACCCAATATCTATTGGAGCTCCTTGGATTAAGAAGGTATTCTCTAGGGATAACTTCCCTAAATTCCTTCCTAATGACCCTTTTTGGTTTTAAAACCATAATCTTTTGGGTCTTTCCTAGGTCAACTCTAGAGATAACTTCTCCTTTAACCTTCCTAGTGGCTACATTTGATTTCTATGAGGTCTTAGCCACTAAGCAAACACCATGGCTAGACTTAGGGATAACTTCCCTATTAGCCTTGACTTTCCTAGACCTAAAAATAGTTCCATAATCAAATGGAACATTATGATAAGTCTTTTTGGGATTAGGTTTGTGACCCAAATCTTCCTTACCCTTAGACCATTTTTGAATCCTAGGTCTTGACTTTTGGCCATTTGACCCTAGAATTGAATTTTCTATGATTCTAAGGGTTTTCTCCATTTTCTCAAGTCTTGACCTCAATACTTGGTTCTCTAGCTCTAATTTTTCCCATTTTTGAATTTTCATTAGGTTTTTGGGAAGATCTTCTTTTTAGGAATGTGCCTAGACTTTTTGGGATTAATACAAAAATCTTCTTCTACTCTCCTAATTGATTCCCTAGGCAAAATATTTCTAGAATTATGAGTCCTAGGTTTATCCTTAGTTATATGAACATGCTTGGCACCTAAGCAATAAACCTTATTATTTCTCTTAGCATGCTTTTCATTAATAATGGAAAAAGAACTAAAATAATTCTTAGCATGCTTTTTAACTTTAGGAATTAAATGTGCATTATTTAAATTTACCTTAGGGTTAACTTTAGGAGCTCCCCCTACATGAGATACACCTTCTTGCCCTTTCTTCCTCCCCCTAGGGCATTGGCTTCGGTAGTGCCCCTTTTGATTGCATTTAAAGCACACAATGTGCTCTTTGCTTATAGTTGTGGGAACTTCGGCATCCTTTGACTTTGGGTTGACTTTTGGTGTCGATGCCTTTTTCTTAGCCAATTTAGGGCATTTTCTCTTGTAATGCCCTTTCTCCCTACACTCAAAGCATATTATGTGATTTTTATTTAAAATAACAACACTTGAGTTACCTAGGGAGGTGGTGGATGCCTCTTCACTTCTTCCGGAGGTAGAAGCTTCATTTTGATCTTGCTCCGAAATAGAAACCCTTTCCTCCCCCTCAATGCTAGAGGTGGAGGTCTCCACTAAATCATCAATATCTTCAAATGTTGTGGGTGCTTCTTCCTCGACATTCTCCTCTACTTGTGTCGGATGAGAGTTTTCTTGGAATTTTGTTATCTTATTCCATAACTCCCATGCATCCCTATAGTCACCCAATCTAGACCAAATATGATTAGGTAACAAATCACTAAATAATTTTATTACCTTGAGATTTGTCTTGAAGTCCTTAATTTGGTCTTGGGTCCACCTTGACTTCTCAATTTGCTTGTTGGATTTGTCCCTATGCATCTCAAAACCATTTTCTACAATAATCATAAAATCAAAGTCGATTTCGAGTAATACCTCCATTTGTTTCTTCCACTAAGCAAAATCTCCATCGAATTTCGGTGGATGGATGTTGTAACCGGCCATCTTGTAGTGTTTGTGTCAGCGATTAGTCCTCGACAAATGCCTTGGCTCTGATACCACTTGTAGGGGATCGATCGATGTGTATTGGTCGGCTAGAGGGGGGTGAATAGCCCTCAATTGTTCGATGGTGGAATTCATTCGTTCTCATTGCGTTGCTTTCCTACGATTGTCGTTAGCGCAGCGGAAACAATAATAATACTAACAACAAATAATCATACACAAACACACACGATATATGTGGTTCGGAATCGAATAGTTCCTACTCCATGGGCGAGCTCACTGAGCTCTAGTTATGCGCATGACACTAACTAAACTCCTTCTCGACTACACGTCGGAGGTGGAGAAACCTCTCACAAGCTATTACAACAAGTAATGTATGAAATACAAGCAATACAAAGACAAATACAAAATACAGGTAAAGAACACTTTACAACGCTTGCTTTGAACTCTTTGCTTGTAGCTTGCTTTAGATGGCTCTTGAAGGTCTGGAATGCAGCAGCAATTCCCCTTCAATAGCTTCACAAAAGTCTTGGCGAAATCCTTCCTCTTGAGCTCCTTTTATAACCTGCATCAAGATTGATTTGCAGCGCATCATCAGCGCCAAAGACCCGATTGGCCCGCCTGTAGTTGTCTCACGACGGATCCACGTTGGACAAGTTCCAGCGAATCTCCTAGATCATTGCCGATCCATGGCGATCATTGGTACCTAATGGTCGACTTCCCAATCGACTACGGAGCATTCTGTGCTCACGACATTCCCATCAGTCGACTGCCCTCCCTCGGCAGTCGATTGTTGTCGACATCAGTCGACTGCCAGTCCATGATAGTCGACTGCCAAGCACAAAACCTGCAGTCTAACACCAGTCGAACCCAAGTCGACTTGGACCAGTCGACTGCTGTCGGACAAAACCTCAAACACCAAGTTGTTTGAGCATCCGACCGTCGGTAAACCCTCAAACATCAAGTTTGAGCCTCCGACACTCAGTCTTAGCCACTTGGCCAAGTCCAAATCATCCCTCATGGAGTTCCCCACCGAAGCTCTCTTCCCTCGGCCTACGTCCGTCGGATGCGCCAAGTGCACGACTTCGCAATGCCATCCTTCGCCTCTCATGCCCTCAAAGTAAGCTTCCCTTGGGCCTCACTCCATTCGCTCGCCGTCCGACAGTCCCTCAGATGCACCAAGCGCACGACTTCACAATGTCATCTTTCACCGACTCAAGGACCCCGAGCCTTGTGAACTTACCAAGTCCTCAAGAATTCCCACATGCACCAAGCGCACGGCTTCTCAATGCATTTCTCACCAAGCACCAAGCGCACGGCTTCGCAATGCTTTGGACTTTTCCACACCAAGCTCCATGCTTGGATTTTCCATGCCAACCCCATGTTGGACTTTCCCACACCAAGCTCCATGCTTGGATTTTCCATGCCAATACCATGTTGGACTTTCCCATGACAATCCCGTGTCATGAGGTTTGTCTATCATCAAAATACTATCAAGGTACTGCTTGAGTCAAACTCGAGTCAACCTGGGCCGATTGCACCAACATATAATTGAAAAACAATTATAGACATAACACAAAAGAATATAAAATAACATTTATACCTCTCGATCTTCTATTGTATGTCCTTCCTCCTTTTGGACATCGTGTGGGCGACGATCTTCCAAAAGTCGAAGCCTCCTAGATCACCAATCTTCCTTCCTTGGTCGCTCCGAACAAGAGGAAGTATAAAAACAAAACACTTCTCCTTCTTTCAACCAACCACCAAGCTCCAAGCTTGGTGCTTGTCGCCGGCCAAGAAGAAGAACAAAGAGAAGTGAACGCCGGCCAAAACTCTAAGGGAAGAGACCCTAGACTTTTTTTCACCGGCCAAGGAGAAGAGGGAATCTTGGTTGGGAGCCGGTCAAGGTGAAGAGAAGAAGGAGGGGCGCCGGCTACTCTTAAGGAAGAAGAACACCTTCCTTATTTGTGGCCGCCCAAGCTCTTCTCCAAAAAACCTAGCCTCCTTTTGTTTCTTGCCGCCCAAGCCTTAAGAAACAAAACCCTAACCTTTCTCTCTTAATCCCATGCCCAAGCCTTAAGAACCCTTTTATAGAGTTAGGCTTAAGTCTCTTTTTAATCTCAACCGTCGGTTCTATGGATTGAATCTCAACTGTCGGATCTAGAGATTTAATCTCAACCGTCAGATCTAGAGATTTAATCTCCACCGTCGGATCTAGAGTTTTGTTTTCAACCATTGGATCTAGGCTTCATGAGGGTTTAATAGGCTACAATAGGGACCATGAGGAGGAGTTGGATCTTGGCCACCCAATGGATTAAGCCCACATAAAGTCCGATCCATTAATGATAATCCAATCCACTAGAGGATTATCATTGATCTACCTCACCAACTCCCATAATTTAATATGGGCTCCATATATTATTTGTACATTTTTCTCCCTGTGTTTAAGATCTCGAATGTCCGTTGATTAATTAATTTACTGACAATTAATTAATCAACATCTAACTCCATGAGTAATACCACTCAACCTTATCATCATGCCGGACTAAGTCCACCTGCAGGGTTTACATGATGAACCTTATGAGCTCCTCAAGGGGACATCATCATCTAATATATAGGACACGGTTTCCTTCTATAATCAACGGTACACCATATAAATAATATCATTTCCCAACTTACCGAGCCTATCGATTTACTCTATAAATCTCGCCCATTGGTAAATCAAAGAAATGAATACTAAGTATATGTGCCCGTTATTATATCGGGATTAAGAGCATGTACAACATAATATCTGAGGTCCGATTCGATTATATAGTCAGCAATAAATCGAATCACCTCTAAGTCGGTCCTGCTCAATACACACAAAGTGTACTAGTGTAATTCTATGGTCAAGACAAACCAATACCAAATTACACTACAACCATACCAATGGTTTGTCCATAACCATCTCAGTTGTGAGCCTTTACTTATACTTTACAAGGAACTGATAATATGATCTCCCGTGTGACACTACACACCATGTTATCTACAATGTAATGTATTAAACAAAATGCATAACCATAAATATGCAAACAATGATCATGTGATTCTTATTTCAAAAATAAAGATGTTCATACAAAAGATATACTTTTCAGTATACATCCCAACAATCTCCCACTTATACTAAAAGACTATGTTGTCCTCATACTACCATACATCTGATTCCCATTCCCTCCACATGGCTATAAAAGCTCTCACTAGAAGGGCCTTAGTGAAAGGTTCTACCAGGTCATCCTCTGATGCAATCTGGGTGACAACAATTTTTACCTCCTTTATAATTTCTCGTATCAGGTGGTACTTGCGCTCTTTGTGTTTACTTCCCTTATGGGCTCGTGGTTCCTTCGAGTTTGCAACTGTACCACTATTATCACAATAAATTATGATAGTTCTAGGCAAACTAGGAATCACATCCAAGTCCATCAAGAAGTTCCTGAGCCATACAACTTCTTTGGCCGCCTCAAGGCTGCCACATACTCAGCTTCCATGGTGGAGTCCGCCACGTATTTTTGCTTGACACTCCTCCATACAATGGCTCCACCTCCCAAAGTAAACACAAAACCTGAGGTAGACTTACTGTTATCCCTGTCTGATTGGAAGTCAGAATCTGTGTAACCCACAGAGAATAATTGGTCTGCCTGGTAAACTAGCATATAATCCCTAGTCATTCTCAGGTACTTCAATATATATTTTACCGCAGTCCAATGTCTCTGTCCTAGATTACTCTGATATCTGCTGACCATGCCCACGGCAAAGCAGATATCTAGTCTCGTACATAGCATCGCATACATGAGGCTTTCTACTGTCGAAGCATAAGGAACCGCCTTCATCTCCTCTATCTCCTCAGATGTTCTAGGACACATCTCCTTAGATAAAGGAACTCCATGCCTGAAAGGTAGAAAACCTTTCTTGGAGTTCTGCATGCTAAAACGATCCATAATGGTGTCTATGTATGAAGCTTGAGATAAGCACAACATCATTTTTCTACGATCGCTTATAACCTTGATCCCAAGGATGTGTCTCACTTCTCCCAAGTCCTTCATATCAAACTATTTGGACAACCATACCCTTACATCTGATAACACCTTGACATTGTTGCCAATTAACAAAATGTCATCTATGTATAGTACAAGAAATACCACCATGTTTCCGTCACATCTCTTGTATATACAAGACTCATCCGGACTTTGAATAAATTCATAAGACTAGATTACCTCATCAAAGGGAATGTTCCAAGACCTCGAAGCTTGCTTCAATCCATAAATGGACCGATTAAGCTTACACACAAGATGCTCTTTGCCCTTTGCAATGAATCCCTCTGGTTGCTGTTGGATCGATATGAGTGCTAGAGGGGGGGTGAATAGCGTTCGTAAAAACTTTTCTTTTTCGACGATTAAAACCAAGTACACAGCGGAAAACTAAAAGACAAACACAAGAAAGACACAAAGCTTTTTTACTTGGTTCACAACCCACCGGCTGCTAATCCAAGGCCCTGCGATCCTTGATCTCTTCCGAAGGGCAATCACTAAAAGTCTCTTCCTCGTTGGAGGTAAGAGACAAGACGATTACAATGATTATAAGGCCGGTAACAACCTTACCGATCCTTATACAAATTAAGTACAAAAAGATAATAATAATACCGACAATTAATTAGAAGATGGCGCCGCGAGTAGAAGGCGTTGTAGAGAGCACGAGCACTTGGGAGATTCTTGAATTTGGATTTGAGTCCTCCCCTCCTTTTATAGATTTGCACCTTGGAATTTGTCCCAATCCAGATCCAAAACTCGTGGATCTTATCTTGAGGTGGCAGCTTATCTTATCTTGAGGTGGCGACTTATCTTATCTTGAGGTGGTGGCTTATCTTATCCTGAGGTGGCGGCATCAATCTCTATCTCTTTGACCTTGTGCACTGGGCTGATTCGTCTACATCAGTCGACTGATCCTCTTAGTAGTCGATCGCCTTGATCACGACATCTCGATTGACTCATCAGACTTGAGAATTCCCGCAATACAAGATTAGCACAATAGATGCATAATGCCATGCGCAGATCTTTGACTGTCCGATCTCGACTTCGGCATTCCTCCAGAAGCCTTAGTTGGATCGACGCCTAGGATTGTCCTCTAACCGAGGACACGTCCTTACCACCGCTCCACACACGGAGCTTACCTTTGGTCCTCTTGACCTGTCGCATAGCTTTCAGTCACCACCGAGGTTCCTTGACTCCCCGAGGTTCTCCTGGTGTCGTCTGACCACCACGGTTTCTCAACTTGAGATTCTCCGGATGTCGCTCGACCTTTGGCTTAGTTTAAACACTTCCTGCACACTTAGCATATCACATGAGATAACAAAATAACTTAACTTTGAATCTTTGCCATAATCAAAATCAAGGTTCGATTTTCTAGTGCCCCTGCACCAACAATCTCCCCCTTTTTTATCTATGGCAAACCAATTCAAAGTTAAGAGAAAATAAGCAGTAAACATTGAACAGTCATTTTTCAAAACATCCCCCTTAAGGGTACCTCCCCCTTAACCCTGGGTGATTTTTGAAAAATAATTACTTTTTGGGAAAGAAAAAGTAAGTAACCTCTTAACTTTATTCTCTCTCCCCCTTTGACATATATCAAAAATAACTTTATAATGGGTACATTGCCAAGAAATAGAATTTTTAAACATGATAATCAAGTTGATTTAATATGTTCAACTTTCTTTAATACTTAGGAGTTTAGGTTTCTAGATCCTGCACCAACAATGTATATCCTAGGTTAGAATGTGACCCCCTAACCTTTAACATTGTTATAAAATTTTGAGAAAGAAAAAAAAAACATTTTAAAGGCTCATGTCTATTGGTTTTTATGCCAAACTAGAGGTAGCTAGATACTAAGTTTGTCCAACTTAAGTTTTCTCTCCCCCTTGGCATATTATCAAAAGAAGGATTTAAATTTAGAAAATATTGGTGATTTTTAAAAAAAATATTTTTTAACAACTTCTATGATGATTATCCAATTAGAACCTCCCCATTAACCTAACATCCTTGTTAGCCACAAGGAAGGCTTATCTAGAGGGTCTCCCCTTTTGTCTGACAAACTCTTAGGGCATCCTTGTTGGCCATAAGGAAGGCTCACCTAAGTGTCCAAAGGGTCTAGGTATCTAAAGTTGACCTAAAGATTTAGATTTTTAGTATTGGTCAACTAACCATCATTTTAAGAAGCATAGTTGTTTTGAAAACTACATATAACTACACACAATAATCATGGCAACCAATAAGAATAGTTTTAAGAATCTATTTATGTGTATATAAAATTTGAAATCATTTTCAAAATCAATTTTAATTTGTTGTCCTTACCATCTCACCCATTCTATATGATCAACCAAGTTATCCTTATAGGTATTGTGAGATGAATTTAATTTAATGCCTTAGAAATTAATTAATCTTGAGTTAGATTCAGATTTAACCTTTAATTAGTTAAGTGAACATTTCAAAAGAGGGCTTCCAGGTCGTGGCGATGCACAGGGGCCTTCTTTGATCGGAACAACGACCACTTCCTTAGACAAAACCAACTTAGGAAATTACACACTTAATTCACTTAGGGTTACGTCCTGGTCTAACTAGTTTAGGATGTGGTGAGGTAGCTTCAGTTAGTTCCACTTAGTTAAATGCACCAAGCTAGATACTCCTTATCCAACTCGGATACACTTGACTTCGTTTCCTTAACGTACTATCATCTCACCGCGTCCTGATACTATGTTGTCAAGATTAATTAATTATTTCCTATCTAACCATTCTATGAGAGTTAACTAGTATGTATGACATGACAAAATAAGCATGATAATGATATGTATGCATGAGCAAGCTACATTCAATCAATTTAAAGAAATGATTATTTTCTTGGGTGGACTTTTATTTGTTCCATAGTTATAAGATACTTTATTATAATTAGGTTTACAAATTTTAGTGTCTTGATTTTTGGTTAGCTTAGACTTGTAACCCAAGTCTACATATTTATTAGTTGAATTTTTAAAAGTTGAAGGTTTAATTGCTAGATTATTAATTTGTGTATAATCAAATGGTACTTTATTATAATTAATTTTATTGGTTTGATTAACTAATTTTGAATTTTTAATTAAGTTAGATTGTGAATTATTTAAAATAGGATTATTAGAATTTTTCAAAATAATATTATTAGACTTTTTCAAGATAAGATTATTAGACTTTTTAAAAGTAGAATTATTAGAATTTTTTAAGATAAGATTATTAGACTTTTTAAAAATAGAATTATTAAAATTATTAGAATTTTTTATGGTAGAATTATTAGAATTATTCAAGATAAGATTGTTAGAGTTTTTAAAGGGAGAATTATTAGAATTATTTAAGATAAGATTGTTAGAGTTTTTAAAGGGAGAATTATTATTAGAATTATTTAAGATAAGATTATTAGAGTTTTTAAAGGTAGAATTATTATTAGAATTATTTAAGATAAAATTGTTAGAGTTTTTAAAGGTAGAATTATTATTAGAATTATTTAGATTATCTTTGGAATTTTTTAAAGTTAATTTCGAATTTTTTATGGTTGAATTTTTCAAAATAGAATTTTTTAATTCGGAATTATCTAGATTAATCAGATCTAGGATTTGATGATTCTGTCCTATGGTTTGATTATTCTGATCAAGGGTTTGATTATTCTGATTAAATCCTAGGTTGGTTTTATCTTTGACTTGATCTAGATCTATGTTGATTAAACTAAATATTTGATTAATCTCTTTGTTAATTTTATCAAATGTTAGATTAATTTGATCATTTTCTTCCATGATATTATTATTATTATTATTTAAACTAATTAAATCTGAATTAATTAATTTTTTATTAGTTGAATTATTAATTGTATTAATTAATTGACAACAATTACACAATTTATCTAAATTATCAACTATTCTAAAACTCAACTTTTCAAAATTATTAACTTTACTAACCTTTTTTTCCGGACACCGATTCTTGTAGTGACCGAATCTTCCGCACCCGAAGCACTTGATGTGCTCCTTGTTCTTCCAGATTCCTAGCAATTGTGTCTCCTTTGTTGTCGGTTGCGTCGTTTGAGTCTTTCGAGTAGGACACTTATTTTTATAGTGTCCTCTCTCCCTGCACTTAAAGCAAATAATATGAAATTTAAAATTTAAATTGACATTGTTACCTTTATGCCTTGTGGGAGACTCTTCCATGGTTGGCTCGGTCAATGATTTTCTAAAACTCGCAAAAAAAAAATACAAACCAAAAAGTCCCAAGACTTGGTCTTGGATTAGTAGTGCAGGAGATAATTAAAAATAAAAAATAAAGATAAAGAAAAGAAAATGCTCGATAGGTGGTTGCACCGAATCTGAGTGCCCCCGCTCTGATACCAATTGTTGGATCGATATGAGCGCTAGAGGGGGGGTGAATAGCATTCGTAAAAACTTTTCTTTTTTGACGATTAAAAGCAAGTACACAGCGGAAAACTATAAGACAAACACAAGAAAGATATAAAGCTTTTTTACTTGGTTCACAACCCATCGGTTGCTAATCCAAGGCCCTGCGATCCTTGATCGCTTCCGAAGGGCAATCACTAAAAGTCTCTTCCTCGTTGGAGGTAAGAGACAAGACGATTACAATGATTATAAGGCCAGTAACAACCTTACCGATCCTTATACAAATTAAGTACAAAAAGATAATAATAATACCGACAATTAATTAGAAGATGGCGCACGGTCGGAGTAGCATTGTAGAGAGCACGAGCACTTGGGAGATTCTTGAATTTGGATTTGAGTCCTCCCCTCCTTTTATAGATTTGCACCTTGGAATTTGTCCCAATCTAGATCCAAAACTCATGGATCTTATCTTGAGGTGGCAGCTTATCTTATCTTGAGGTGGTGACTTATCTTATCTTGAGGTGGTGGCTTATCTTATCCTGAGGTGGCGGCATCAATCTCTATCTCTTTGACCTTGTGCACTGGGCTGATTCGTCTACATCAGTCGACTTATCCTCTTAGTAGTCGACTGCCTTCAGTCGACTGCTGACATCTCCAGTTGACTACTGCACTTGAGAATTCCTGCAATACAAGATTAGCACAATAGATGCATAATGCCATGCAGTGTAACAGTCCTTTGACTATCTGATCTCGACTTCGGCATTCCTCCGGAAGCCTTAGTTGGATCGACGCCTAGGATTGTCCTCTAACCGAGGACACGTCCTTACCACCGCTCCACACACGGAGCTTACCTTTGGTCCTCTTGACCCGTCGCATAGCTTTCAGTCACCACCGAGGTTCCTTGACTCCCCGAGGTTCTCCTGGTGTCGTCTGACCACCACGGTTTCTCAACTTGAGATTCTCCGGATGTCGCTCGACCTTTGGCTTAGTTTAAACACTTCCTGCACACTTAGTATATCACATGAGATAACAAAATAACTTAACTTTGAATCTTTGCCATCATCAAAATCAAGGTTCAATTTTCTAGTGCCCCTGCACCAACAGTTGCTTCATATAGATGTTTTACTCAAGACTTCCATTAAGGAAAGTTGTCTTGACATCCATCTGTCATACCTCATAATCCATATGAGCAACAATGCATAAGAGAATCTGGATAGACTTAAGCATAACTACCGGCGAAAAGGTCTCCTCATAATTTATACCCTCTTTCTGAGTATACCCTTTCGCAACAAGCCTTGTTTTGAAGGTCTCAACCTTCTCGTCTATTCCTCTCTTTCTTTTGTAGATCCACTTGTATCCAATGGTTCTTACACCATTGGGTGGTTCTACTAGCTCCTAGACCTGATTTGAATCCATAGATTCAATCTTAGTATTCATTGCACTTTGCCAAGATATCGCATCTTTATCTTGGATTGCCTCGTCATATGTCCGGGGATCAGGTTCATGTTCGCCAGGGACCAAATCAGAAGATTCTCCCAAGAACATGAATATATCAGACTGTCTCACAACCCTCCCACTACGACGAGGTATCACCTGTGTATCCTCTGTGACATGCGGTGTAGTGACTTGTGGTATATCCTCTTGTACCAGTGGTACTGAAGAAGTGACTTCCCCTTTTAATTCCTCCAGAATAATCTTACTCATGGGCTTGTGTTTCATTAAATAGTCTTCCTCTAGAAATCTGGCATTCACGCTAACGATCACCCTCTGGTCTCTAGGACTATAAAACAAACCTCCATTCGTTCCTCTAGGATAGCAAACGAACATGCGTACTTCTGTACGAGGTTCCAACTTACCAGTATCTGCCTTCAGCACATGTGCGGGACTCCCCCAAATCCGAATATGTCTTAGACTAGGCTTTCACCCAGTCCACAATTCTCTGGGAGAAGAAGACACTGATTTAGATGGAACCAAGTTCAGAATGTATACTGTCGTGTCTAGAGCATATCCCCAGAATGAATTTGGCAACTCAGAATAACTCATCAACGATCTAACCATCTCCATAAGAGTCCTATTCCTTCACTCTGCTACACCATTCTGCTAAGGTGTGCCAGGTGCAGACAATTGGGATTGAAACCCAGCCTCTGATAAGTAATTACTAAACTCTCCCAAGTGGTACTCACCACCACGATCAGATCGTAGTGTCTTGATACTTTTACCTTGATGTTTCTCCACATTAGCCTTGAATTCTTTGAACTTGTCAAAGCGTTCAGACTTGTGGTGCATCAAGTAAATGTATCCATATCTAGAATAATCGTCTATAAAGGAGACGAAATATTCAAAACCACCTCTTGCCTAGATAGACATAGGACCACACAAATCAGAATGAACCAATTCCAACACATCTTTGGCTCTATACCCCTTGGCCTTAAAAGGCCTCTTGGTCATTTTACCCTCCAAGCAAGATTCGCAGGTTGAGAAATCTTCCACCACTAATGAACCCAGAGGTCTATCAGCTATCAACCTTTGAATTCAGCTTAGGTTAATATGACCAAGTCTTAGATGCCAAAGATATATTTGGTTCATCTTCGAAGGTTCTTTTCTCTTATTGGAATTAGAAGATGAGTTATTAACTTCTATTTGCATCGTGGGAGCTTTTGGTTCAAGTGTATATAAATTTCCTATCAATGCACCTGAACAGATAGTCTCCCTATTCCTTTTTATAACAACTCTTTCATTAAATGAAATAGAATATCCATCCATAAACAATTTAGAAACCGAAATTAAATTCTTTCTAAATAAAGGTACATAAAGGCAATTCTTAAGAATCAAAACTTTATTTTTCTCAAAAGATAAATAAACATCTCCCACTGCAACAGCCGCCACCTTCGTGGCATCACCCAAGTAAACGGTAATCTCCCCCTCAGCTAGTCGTCGGGTTTCCTGGAACCCCTACAAAGTATAACAGACATGATCAGTGGCTCCTGTATCTACACACCAGGTGTCGGTAGATAACACCGTTAAACATGTTTCAATGACTAGACTAAAGAATATACCTTTGTTCTTCTTCGGGTTGGGACAGTCCTTCTTCCAATGTCCAATCTGCTTGCAAGTGTAGCAGTTGCCTTTCGGCTTCTTCACTCGTCCCTGAGATCCTCCCACCACCTTTGCTCCACCTTGTTTCTTCTTCTTCTTGCCTTTCGACTTAGAAGTAGAAACCTTCTGAGCAACCATGACCTGAGCCTGAGCAATCTGACAAAAAAGCCCCTTTGTCACCTGGAGTTCTATCAGAAGCTCCACCAACGAATACAACCTTTTGTTCATGTTGTAGTTCAGGCAAAACTGCTCAAAACTCCTAGGTAGAGACTGGAGAATGATATCGACCTGGGTTTCCCCATCGATCTCAGCTCCGAAGACTTCCAACTCATTCACAGGCTTAGGAGGACACTCTTCGAAGAGTACATGTACTTCTCAACAGTCAAGACAATATCAAGATTCCTTTTTCAATCTACATAATTAGGTCCAGTAAGTTTAATTCTCTTTTAGTATCACAGCAAGTGGACTGAAAGTCATTTTTGAAAAACCTAAGAATCACATAGATCAAAACTTTAGATTTCAAAAAATTATTGATTCCTCAAACAATAAAATTTTAAAATCAACCAACACCTCAAAACACCGAGAATATCGTATGCCACGATAGTGTGGACGTATACAAATTCTTCATTTATAAGAGGAGGTTTTACCTATTAATTTTACTATCTTGTCAACCTAACTTTTTGACAAGTAAAATTAATAGTTGGTTCCTTTTTGGCCCTACAAATAAAAGTAGTGACTCCGATGGGGAGGATACTTATATTTGTATCTAAGTGTTCACCATTACTCGGTACCAAGGTAATTATCTCGAGTTATGTGCCTTTCGATGGGGAAGTACACACGCTCCTTAATAATTTCCTATAACCATATTTGACCTTGTGATCCATAAACAAACTCATCCGATGGGGAGGAAGGCACTCAGAGCCGACGCGCAAGTTTGTTTGCATCACATGTCAAATCGTAATGGACGCCATGAGAATTTATAAAAATATCCCTCTCCCACTTAGTAATTTGAAAATTGAGGAATTTTCTAGCCTACGACATGCATATCAAACAATAAGCAATAAATATGAAAAATAAATATTTTCCAACTATTATGGCTTTGTCTTCAATATGTCTCCCGTCGTATCGCCATCTCGTCCGCTCCTCCCTACGCCATGTACAAGCCATCCGGAGATCCGAGCCGAGAAAAACTATTTTAATTTACATTAATCGATCCTATACTCCACGAGGGAGTGTACATGAAATCTAGATCGAAAGTAAACTAAAATGAAAAGAGTGGCTAAACAATGTCGTATCTAATTACAAAAATTAAATACTAGCCTCGTCAACCTCGAGGATTCAACAAAATATACAATTACACACATACAATCACATACACACATATGGACATAATAGTTGGATCCTATGCCTGCAACCAAAAAGTTAACCTACGCACATCCTACTATTATCCGGCACATACAATATATGAAAAGTGCATAAAAGTAACCAAATCCTAAACACACAAAACCGAAAACCGTGGCTCTGATACCACTTGAAGGTAGGAAACTTCGCTTCCCACTTCAACTCGGTCGCTTGTTCATGGCGATCCCTTCTACGTCCCCGGATAAAAAAAAAATTATCCTTGAAAAGGAGGGATTACCCAAGCTAACATTTCATCGTCGTGGTATTCGATTAGAGTGGTCACTTGAACAAACTTGTTGTTCAAGCAACCAACTTCTATTCTACGATTAGCCACGGAATAGACGATGTACGAATCACCAATCTTCCAAAAGTCGTGTGGGCGATGATCTTCCAAAAGTCGAAGCCTCCTAGATCACCAATCTTCCTTCCTTGCTTGCTTCGAACAAGAGGAAGTATAAAAACAAAACACTTCTCCTTCTTTCAACCAACCACCAAGCTCCAAGCTTGGTGCTTGCCGCCGGCCAAGAAGAAGAACAAAGAGAAGTGAACGCCGACCAAAACTCTAAGGGAAGAGACCCAAGACTTTTTTTCACCGGCCAAGGAGAAGAGGGAATCTTGGTTGGGCGTCGGTCAAGGTGAAGAGAAGAAGGAGGGGCGCCAACTACTCTTAAGGAAGAAGAACACCTTCCTTATTTGTGGCCGCCCAAGCTCTTCTCCAAAAACCCTAGCCTCCTTTTGTTTCTTGCCGCCAAAGCCTTAAGAAACAAAACCCTAATCTTTCTCTCTTAATCCCACGCCCAAGCCTTAAGACCACTTTTATAGAGTTAGTCTTAAGTCTCCGTTTAATCTCAACCATCGGTTCTAGGTATTTAATCTCAACCGTCGGATCTAGAGATTTAATCTCAACCGTCGGATCTAGAGATTTAATCTCCACCGTCGGATCTAGAGTTTTATTTTCAACCATTGGATCTAGGCTTCATGAGGTTTTAATAGGCTACAATAGAGACCATGAGGAGGAGTTGGATCTTGGTTACCCAATGGATCAAGCCCACATAAAGTCAGATCTATTAATGATAATCCAATCCACTAGAGGATTATTATTGATCTACCTCACCAACCCCCATAAGTTAATATGGGCTCCATATATTATTTGTATATTTTTCTCCCCATGTTTAAGATCTTGAATGTCCATCGATTAATTAATTTACTAACAATTAATTAATCAACATCTAACTCCATGAGTAGTACCACTCAACCTTATCATCATGCCGGACCAAGTCCACCTGCAGGGTTTACATGATGAACCTTATGAGCTCCTCAAGGGGACATCATAATCCTAATATATAGGACACGGTTTCCTCCTATAATCAACGACACACCATATAAATAATATCATTTCCTAACTTACCGAGCCTATCGATTTACTCTATAAATCTCGCCCATTGGTAAATCAAAGAAATGAATACTAAGTATATGTGCCCGTTATTATATCGGGATTAAGAGCTTGTACAACATAATATCTGAGGTCCGATTCGATTATGTAGTCAGCAATAAATCGAATCACCTCTAAGTCGGTCCTGCTCAATACACACAAAGTGTACTAGTGTAATTCTATGGTCAAGACAAACCAATACCAAATTAAACTACAACCATACCAATGGTTTGTCCATAACCATCTCGGTTGTGAGCCTTTACTTATACTTTATAAGGAACTGATAACATGATCTCCCGTGTGACACTACACACCATGTTATCTACAATGTAATGTATTAAACAAAATGCATAACCGTAAATATGCAAACAATGATCATGTGATTCTTATTTCAAAAATAAAGATGTTCATACAAAAGATAGACTTTTCAGTATATATCCCAACACAGCTTCCAGACAGGCAAGGATGATTCCAAGTCTCAGTGTGGGTATGTATTCACCTGGAATGGAGGCGCAATAAGTTGGAAAGGTTCCAAGCTTGACATTTTAGCGGATTCTTCCACTAAGGCAGAATACATTGCAGGTTCGGAAGCAGCAAAGGAAGTGGTTTGGATCAAGAAGTTCATCTCTGAACTTGATGTGGTCTCATCATTGATCAAACATATGCTTCACCGCTATCATTTGATCAGAGAGATCATTAGTAGGAAGGAAATACAAATCGAGAAGATTCCCACCGAAAGGAACATAGCGGATCCTTTAACTAAGGCATTACCTCAAAGTAAATTTGAGGGTGATGTTAGAGCTTATGGTATTGGATACCATAGCGATTGGCATTAGGCCAAGTGGGAGTTTGTTAGTAATATATGATAGATGTCCTAAGGCAATCACCTTATGTTTGAATCATTTATATGATAAAAGAAGATTCACTATTTGAGTATACATATTTTCATGTATTTGATTAGATCTTAAACTCATTTACTGAATGTCCACGATACGATTCACAACATGAGAGAATTTGTGATTGGATCACAACTAGTGAGTATCTCTACATGTGTAATTGTGATGTATCAGAATTATCCCTAGTCGATGAATTGATGGATTTGGAGACCATCAATTCTGTCGAGACTAGCATGAAATATACTCCTTGGTGTATCCAAGCAGCTGATTCTCACTGGCTGGAGATATTGTGATATCCGGAGTTAATCGTGGATGCTAGTTATGGTAACTAGTTCATTGGAGTGATCAGTTGTAAGACTTCATATGGTTCTCTGCATATATGGATATGTCAATGAAGTTCCTACTGCAACTTAAGTGTGATGTTTCTTTGACTTGCGGTATTCAAGTCATCTTGGTCATGAAGACTTATGCTTTAACATCTTAAGCAAGCATCTCTAAGGAGATGTGGACCCGGGATGATTGGGCATAAGTCAAAGTGATCGAAGGTGTTTGAATAGCCTATAAAGGATTCACCACTCCTTGCGAGGAGATGTATACCCATGGCCTCTCGTCAGATTGTTACTAAAGTCTTTGGCCAAAGCATTACATGTTTAGAGTAAGGTACTCTTAGATACATGTGCAGTAACTAGAATCCGTAGGACGAGGAAATGATACTTGGGCTAGGTGTGACGTAGTCAACCTAGTGGGGACTGACACTATAGACCATGTCCTGAACCAAGTGAGTATAAGATGCATGAAGGGAATGGGGCACGATTCATTGTAGCTGCTGAAGGGTTTTAGAAATAGTTCTGGATCAACCGTTGATCTTTTCGGTTAATTGGGGATCATGATGTACTACTAGGTGTCACTCATGATCGTTCTATAATTAATGGTTAATTATAGACAGCCAATATAAACCGAGAACCTATTTGGTCACACGCACAATGAGCGTAATCTGAAGGATTTAAAACGAGATTGAGAATGAGATTCTCAGACCAAAAGAAACTAGGTTTGGTTCAACCAAACAAGGATCAAGCATGAAATCATTTCAGTCGCAATGGAAGCGTGGATGGGTCGTGTCTTATGAAGACATGATGGATGAACCAAATTGGTTTAGTTCTAATCCAATGGTGAAGAATAAACCAAAGGGGTTTGGTTTGTTTTAAACGAATGAACCAAAGTTGGTTTAGTTCATTTTAACTTAAAATAAACCAACTTGGTTCGGTTTATTTTAACTTAAAGATAATGGAACGGGTTAACGTGGTTTTGGTTATGAACCAATAACCATTAGGAGAATTTGTTCTCTATAAAATAGGGCTTAAGGGTTTTGTGAAAGCCCTAACCCTAATCTTACCGCCCCCTCGCTCTCTTCTCCTTATCTTGCCGGCACCCAACCTCTTGTCGTCGCCCACCACCGCCCAAGCTTCTCCAGCCGACGTCCAACAGCTGCCGTCCTCCCCACTTGCCAGCGTCTAGCTGCTGCCGGAGGAGCTCCGGTGATCTTCCTTGGCTCCGGCGACAAGGTGAGCATCTAGATTTCCTTATTTGGCCAGCGCAAGTTCTCCACCAAAGCTGTCCAGTTTTTTAGACAGCTTGTTTCCTTCTTGTCGGAGCATCGTTTGGACGATGTTTGGAGCTCCGACAGTGGCTACCTTATCGGGGATTCGATCTCCGGTAATCCTCATAGGTGGAGGACGAAGGATTCGTCAAACGATTGACGAATACCTCTCCAGAGAAGCGAGTTTTTGGGACTCAGTTTTGAATCCGAATTTTGATTCGGATTGTGATCTTCTCTCGATCACATTGTCTTCGACACGAGGCTAGTGACTCATACGAAGACGAGGCTCATGACTTTGTGAAGTCATCCCAATGATACTCAGCGTGGATACGGATAGAGGTGATTCTAGCGAGAGTCGCTCCGATTGATGTCTTTCCCGCTACACGTGATACGTCAGGTATACGTAGAATAATATCCTTTTATTGCAAAATTTGAAACTACAGTTATGTCTACACATGTTGTACTATGCATGCGTGTGGTGTGTGTGATGTAATAAATTAGATTTATTACTTTTTATTTCTTCTACTGCACACATATTTACGAAACATGTTCGAACACACACTCGCCGCGGTGTCGGAAACCCAACAATGGCATATGGCAAGTAAATCATGGCAAGTAAAAGATAAAGGTATAAATACCTAGATTTTAGTATTAATTTTCATTTAATATAATTAAATCCATTTTTCTATAATACAACTCATTTCCCTAGTGTGCCAAAAACCCAAAATGGCATACCATGAACTCTAAACCTAAAGTGCCAATTTCGATCAATTTTCAACTTCTCAAAACACATTGGCACATCCTAAAGTGTCAACTCTACCATGGCTAGGTTAACTACCCATCCACATAGGGTTGACACACCCTAACCCATCTAGCGTGAATCGATCACGCTTCTAGGAACCCAATACCTATTGGAACTCCTTGGGTTAACTAGGTATTCACTAGGGATAACTTCTCTAGATACCTTCCTAATGACCCTTTTTGACTTTAAAGCCTTAGTCATTTGGGTCTTTCCTAGGTTAACCTTAGGGATTGCCTCCCTAGTAACCTTCTTAGTGGCTACCTTAGATTTTCTTGAATTTTTAGCCACTAGACACACACCTTGGTTACTCTTAGGGATAACTTCCCTATTAACCTTGGTTTTGCTAAACCTAGATTTAGTTCCATAATCAAATGGATCATTGTGATAGGACTTAGGTTTGTGACCCAAACCTTTCTTGTCCTTAACCGGTTCTTGTCTCCTAGGTCTTAGATTTTGATCTTTTGACCCCTTAAATGATGTTTTAATTCTTTCTAGGGTCTTCTCAAGTTTCTCAAGCCTTTACCTCAATGCTTGGTTCTCTACCTCTAAACTTCCCAATTTTGATTTTTCATTCTTCTTTTAGGAAGACTCTTCCTAGGCATATGTCTATGATTTTTGGGATTAATGCCTAGGTGGTTTTCAACCTTCCTAATAGACTCTCTAGGTAAAATAGGTCCAATGTTATTTGTCCTAGATTTGTCCTTAGGCAAGTTTACATGCTTGACACCTAAACAAAAGTATTTATTCCTACTGACATGCTTTTCATTAATAATAGCAAGTGCATTAAAGTAATTTCTAGCATGCTTCTTAGTCCTAGAGCTAGAAGGTGCATTAAGATATACCTTAGGGTTTGCTTTAGAAGCTTCCCCTACTTGTGTAACTCCTTCTTGCCCTTTCTTCCTCCCCTAGGGCATTAGCTTCGATAATGTCCTCTTTGATTGCATTTGAAGCACACAATGTGCTCTTTTCTCTTCTTAGTGAGGACTCCGGCATCCTTTGACTTTTGGTTGACTTTTGGTGCCGGTATCTTCTTCTTAGCCAATTTTGGGCATTTTCTCTTGTAATGCCTGATTTCCCTACACTCAAAGCATATGATGTGTTTTTTTTATCTTTAAGTACAATGCATGAGTTACCTAGGGAATTTTCTTCTTGCTCTTCACTTCTCCCGGATGTAGATGCCTTTTCTTGTTCTTGATCCGGGATGGAAACACTCTCCTCCCCCTCAATGCTAGAAGTGGAGGTTTCCTCCAATTCTTTAACATCCTTGGATTTGGATGTTGATGGGGATTCTTCCTCTTGAGTGTGATAGGATGAGCACTCTTCCTCGGCATCCTTCTCTACTTGTGCTGGTTCGAAATTTTTGTAGAATTTAACCACCTTATCCTAAAACACCTTAGCATCCCCATATTCACCTATCTTACACAAGATATGGTTAGGTATTAATTTAATCAACATTTTTGTTACCTTAACCATCATCTTGAATTGTTGTCGTTGCTTTTCGGTCCATCTTGATTTTACTAACGGCTTGTTGTCTTCATCCCTAGGTGCTTCAAAATCGTTTTCAATTGTTAGCATCATATCGAAATTGATTTTGAAGTATACCTCCATCCGTTTCTTCCACCAAGAAAAATCTCCATCATATTTCGGTGGACGGATGTTGGAGCCGACCATCTTGTCGTGCTTGTGTTGGCGATTAGTCCGTGACAAGCTCCTTGCTCTAATACCACTTGTTGGAGGATCAGTGGCCGGCTAGAGGGGGGTGAATAGCCCAAATAGCATGTACGGGGGAAATCGTTCGTTCGTCGCGTGCTCGTCTACAATACTCGTTAATGCGCAGCGGAAATAATAGTAATACAAATACAAAAGACACAAGCACAAATACAACATACGATATATGTGGTTCGGAACCTTAGGGTTCCTACTCCAGGGGGTGAGCTCAACGAGCTCGTGTTATGCACACGACACTAACAACACTCCTTCTCGACCACAAGTTGGAGGTGGAGATACCTCGTATAAGAAATTACAACAAGTAATACAAAATGTACAAGCAAATACAAAGACTACAAATGAAATACATAAAGAACACTTTACTACAAATGACTTTGAACTCTTGCTTGTTGCTTGCTTTGGTTTTCTCTTGAAGGACTAGAATGCAGCAGTAATTCCCCTCCAAAATCTTCCCAAAAGTCTTGCAAAATATTCCATCTCAAGCTCCATCTATAACCTGCATTGAGCTAATTTTACGCCCATCTGTCGACTGATCGTGACTATCAATCAACTGATCCTGTAGCCGTTTGTCTCACAACGACTCGATCCACGCTGGCCAAGTTCCAATGGATCCATCATCAGTCGACTGATCATGCCCATCAATCGACTGGTGAACCCATAAATCGAGTGGTCGACGCGATCACTTGACTGAAAAATGTTATGTGCTCGAATTCACCCTGATCAGTCGGCTGCCATCCCTCGGCAATCGACTGATGGTGTTGGTAGTCGACTGCCAACCCTTGGCAATCGACTGTTCGGCCAAAACTTGATCAGTCGAACACTAGTCGTGTTCATCGACCTGGAGCAGTCGACTGGCACCTATACCAGTCGATTGATATCGAGTAAAACCTCAAACACCAAGTTGTTTGAGCATCCGATCGTCGGGTAAACCCTCAAATATCATGTTTGAGCATCCGACACTCAGTCTTAGCCACTTGACCAAGTCCACCTCATCTCTCATGGAGTTCCCCACCGACGCTCTCTTCCC
This sequence comes from Wurfbainia villosa, assembly GCA_025175895.1. Taxonomy (NCBI): domain Eukaryota; kingdom Viridiplantae; phylum Streptophyta; class Magnoliopsida; order Zingiberales; family Zingiberaceae; genus Wurfbainia; species Wurfbainia villosa. The sequence goes on along the minus strand of CM045996.1, from coordinate 53,620,132 downwards.
TCGACCTACGTCCCTCGGATGCACCAAGTGCATGACTTCGCAATGCCATCCTTCGCGTCTCTTGCCCTCGAAGTCTACTTCCCTTGGGCCTCACTCCATTCGCTCCCCGTCCGGTGGTCCCTCGGATGCACCAAGTACACGACTTCGCAATGCCATCCTTCACCGACTCAAGGACCTCGAGCCTATGAGACTAGTGACTTGCCAAGTCCTCAAGACTTCCCACACCAAGCCTCATGCTTGGATTTAACCAACACCACCAAGGCTACACACTTGGATTTACGTGGCCAACCCATGTTGGACTTCCCATGACAATTCCATGTCATACATTTTTGTCTAACATCAAAATACAGTTTGAGTCAAACTTGAGTCCAGTCAATCGTGACCTGGGTCGATTGCACCAACATCCTTTTTCTCCGAAAGCACGTCGTTTTCCCCATGGAATGTTATCCTGAACACAAAAGTACAAAGAGCAGGTCTCCGAACAAGAAAACAAGAAATGTGTGCAAAACAAAGTAAAAGATGCATGAACAAACATGAAATACAGTGAGATGTGAGTGAAAACTACTCCTAAAAATATATTTTGCTCACATCAATTCCCTCAGACATAAGTCTTTGCTTGTCCTCAAGCAAATCTTAGTGCCACGAAATTTTAAAAAGGTATTGTTCCATACTTAGCATGTTAACTAGATTTATCAAGTGGTATTTGTGATCAAAGAAAAATCTATATGTTCTAAAAATTCACTAAGTTAGATCCTCGTGCTCATGCTAAGCGAATCTTCTTAGGGGATACTCGTTCTATGGTAAGTTAAGTCGTCATCCTATAGCTTTCCTAAGGTCTCCGACTCTTAGGCACTTACCTGCCCAAAGCAAGGGTCATTCTCTAGATCTAGCACAAAGTCTCAAATGTGTGCTCTGTATCGAAAGAAATTGGTAGGTGTTTCCCCAGTATCCTAACTCGGTCTCAAAGGGGCACTTAACCATTTCCACCCACGACAACTATTTTTTTATCCCTCATAATTTTTTTTCAATTTTTTTTTCTTACTCTCTTTTTTGGTATTTTTATTTTTTCAAATGGGCTTCCACAATCTGAGCATCTCCAGTAACTAAAATGCTAAATCTAGAGTCACCTATGGATTCCAAAATACTAGACTACTGAGATGAATCATAACTAGGTACGTACTAGATTTTTTCTTTCAGAATGTTCATCATGTGTAGGTGTAAAAATAAAAGCTAATCAGAATAAAGTCTAGAACATTCATTAGAGCAAATAAAATAAAATACCACAAAGTAAATGAAGTTAAGCTACCCATGGAAATAACTCATGAAGAAAACTTTAAAAATACTACTGTGGTATATTATAGATAGCAAAAACTAAGTATTGAAAGAAACTGAACAACCTATGCATCAACAAATTAATGCTAACTAAAATGCAAATATCAAGAAAGAAACTACTGCTAGAAATAAAATAAATCAAAACTTGGGGCTCCTACCCCCAGACTTGTATGAAGCTATACCTCTAATATGATGGTCGAGGTGGAAAGTTCGGTAGCCTCAGCATCTCGGGGTCCTGGGAGAATCTACTACTGAGTCGCTGATGCCACATATACATGTGGTCAATCTGAGAGCTGGTGGATGCAGCGGCTGCTAGATGCTCCTCCTCCATAGCCCACTGTGCCTGTTGGGCTCGCATATGCTACCGCATCTCCTGGCAGTAGGTGGACTCCGCCCGGCGATGGGTAGCCTCCTCCTGGAAGTAGACGCGGGCTTCGCCATAGAACTCCTTGGCCCGCTGGAAGTGCTCTCGAAAATCTTGAAACTCTGCCTGTGTGTAGGCGCTCTGCTCCTCCCATCGCTGCCTCTGCATTTGCTGCTCGGCGTATATGTCATCGAGGCACGATCAGAACTCCAAAAAATCATTGGCAGATGTACCTGCATCCTGCTCAAAAGTAGAAAAAGGTGGTGGTTCAGGTGCAGGCTCATGTCGACGTGGACTTGGTGGGCTCCTACACATGTGTGGATTGGAGGGAGAGTGATGAATAGGGGTGAAATGCACGGTGTGGCGCCCTTTATCCCTTGCACAATATGACCATGTGAAAACACACTACCAGTCCATGTGTGCTACTGGAATATGGGGCATGATCGTGTGAAAGCACACGGCCAGGCCATGTGTCCCCCGTTTCTCTCTCATGGTGCACAACAGTTTGAATTCTCCTTACACACTCAGTCGTGTAGGTTCAAAATGATTTTTGTTTCTACCTAGCAAGTCCTTTCTAGTCCAAATTCATGTTAAAATGCTAAACGAATGGAAATCAAAGTTCAAAACAAACGAATGCAACAAACTAATAAGAAATAAACACAAAATCTAAACTTTGGTTGCCTCCCAAGAAGCGCTTTGTTTAAGGTTTTTAGCTTGACCTTATTCCTACGTTTCATTTGATGTGTTTGAATCTTGTTCGTTGGGGAGCAAGATATTTGTTCACCTTACGCCTCCTCCCTTGTGGTCCCTTATCACCATATCTCTTAAATCTTTCTCATGGAAGGGCAAGATATTTATTTGCTGCCTTCCTTGGTTCGAGAGTGAACATGCTTATCTTTAAGTAATCATTAGGAGTTTGATCATAATATTCTATTTTGTCCAAATGTTGTAAATAACAACTCACCACGGACATCCTCAACAAAAGATTGATTAGCAGATTCTATTATGTCGAATGAAATTTTTTCATTACAAATCACAAAATGGGCTTCGTTATTGGTAGCTAAAGTTTCGGTGAGGGTCTTCTAGATCCTTGAGGTTAGGAGGTGTTTGGATTGAAGCAATGCAGTCCTCGATTAATGTATCAATTATATAATCCTCAAGTTCTTCTTCTAGTGTTGATTGAATAGATTGTCCTTTTTCACTTCCTATGTCATCTACGTCCTCCTCATTCATTCGCTCAAAGTGAGTCTCTGTAATATTAGGTGTAATCCAGTCATCAAAGCCACCTTCTAGTCGTTTGGTTTCTTCATCTACTAGATTTTGCCACATAAACTTCGTGAATTGTTGACTATGCTCCTTGCATTCCCTAGTAACTTTATCGTGCAAGGCTTCTGGGTGGAGACTTAGTTATGGATAAAATTTGCATGGCGACTCGTTCTCGCTTGGGAAACAATATTGAGTCTTTGTCTACGAATGCCGCCATTGGAATTCATCGTTCGCAGCTTGTTGCATTTGAATGAATTCTTCCATCATCTACTCAAGTCGGGATTTAGGCGGACAGTATTGAGGATTTAAGTAGCCAGGGTCATAACTATATGAATAGGAATCATCTTGTGCCCACTGGTTGTAATTGTAGGTGACATCTTCTTGTTCAAATTGTGAATGTTCGAATATATCCGGATAATCATTAATGGTATGCCATGTTTCACCACAATGCTTACAATAAATGTTACCAAAACATACAACATTAAATTGACCATAATCATGAGTAAAAGCATGCATCGTTATACACAAGAAATTATAGATAAGGAAAGAGCAGCAGAATGAACAAAACTGAGATAAAATAAAATAAAATAAAATAAAACAAGAAAAGTAAATATAGTCTAGGTCTAATCCAACTATCCACTTCTTGATTTGATATCAAATCAATCAATCCCCGACAACGGCGCCAAAAATTTGATGCACATGAACGCAACCTCATATCTCGCGACGGAGATAGTCAAGGACTCGAAACGCATGCTCATGCTCAACACCCACAAGTGCATGGGTGTCATCAAGTAATAATATAGATTATCGATCCCACTGGGACTGAGATTTGAGTACCTATCTATTCAGTGGACGTTATTGTTCAGAATTTAGTTCTAATGGTTGTGCCTAGGAGGTCGTCGGTGGTCCGAACTCAGTACAGTGTCACGCGGAAGAAGAGAAGGGTTGCTACGAGAATTTGGATGGGATTCTAGGACTTCGGTTTCATTTGTGTGTCATAGAACATGCTATCAATTGAATGTATCCAGATTTTCTAGCTAGGGTTTTGTAGAAAGGACATCATACACTATGGTATGAGGATGCCGAATCGATCCCTGCAATGAGCCAGAATCGAGACACATTACCGACTCTATCGCATCCTTCTATCCACAGTTGCCAGCGATGAGGCTAACCTCTAGGTTCCTTCTAATATCCCCTAAATCTTAGATACGAGGATTGTCACCCCTCGTATCGTCTACGCACAGAAGATAGAAAACCAAAACACAAAGCTATAGATCTAAACAATCATTCAACTGCAAATACGATTTCAAGAACGGAAACATATTTGAAATAGTAATGTTCTACTCAACACAAACTACTCCTTGATCCTAGAATCGGAGAATCTACTCCATGAATACAAGAAGAGGATCACAAAACATTATGGAATTCATGAATATAATGATAAACGTGTAAGAAATATGAGTTACAATGCAATATGCCTCTTCCCTCTGCCATTGTGGTGCAGAACTTGATCCTCGAGCGGCTCTCTTCCTCCCCGTTGCGAGTTCCCCGAAGCTTTTTTGGGCTTCGGAGTGTCGTCCCGGCCATCATGCCTCCCTCTAGGGTTTAGGCATAGCTTTCCTTATGTAGGGATGTATACTGAAAAGTCTATCTTTTGTATGAACATCTTTATTTTGAAATAAGAATCAAATGATCATTGTCTGCATATTTTTATGGTTATGCATATTGACTAATACTTTACATTGTAGATAACATGGTGTGTGGTGTCACACGGGAGATCATGCTATTGATTCCTTGTAAAGTATAAGTAAAGGCTCACAACCGAAATGGCTTTGAACAAACCATTGGAAGGGTTGTAGTGTGATTTGGTATTGGCTTGTCTTGACCATAGAATCACACTAGTGCACTTTGTGTGTATTGAGCAGGACCAACTTAGAGGTAATTCGATTTATTGCTGACTACATAATCGAATCGGACCTCAGATATTATTTAGTACATGCTCTTAATCCCGATATAATAACGGGCACATATAATTAGTATTCATCTCTTTGATTTACCAATGGGCGAGATTTATAGATTAAATTGATAGGCTTGGTAAGTTGGGAGATGATATTATTTATATGGTGTGTCGTTGATTATAGGAGGAAACCGTGTCCTATATATTAGGATGATGATGTCCCCTTGAGGAGCTCATAAGGTTCATCATGTAAACCCTGCAGGTGGACTTGGTCCGGCATGATGAAAAGATTGAGTGGTACTACTCATGGAGTTAGATGTTGATTAATTAATGGTAAGTAAATTAATTAATCGACGGACATTCGAGATCTTAAACACGGGGAGAAAATATACAAATAATATATGGAGCCCATATTAACTTATGGGGGTTGGTGAGGTAGATCAATGATAATCCTTTAATGGATTGGATTATCATTAATGGATCGGACTTTATGTGGGCTTGATCCATGGGTGGCCAAGATTCAACTCCTCTCATGGTCCCTAATGTAGCCTATTAACACCTCATGAATCTTAGATCCAATGGATAGAAACAAAACTCTAGATCCAAAGGTAGAGATTAAATCTCTAGATCTGACGGTTGAGATTAAATCTCTAGATCCGACGGTTGAGATCAAATCCCTAGAACCAATGGTGGAGATTTAAAGCAGGTTTATCCCTAAATCTATAAAAGGAGGACAAGGGGTTGGCGTGGAGAAAAAAAAATCAAGAGAAGCTAGGGTTTTGGAAGATGCCGGCAAGGCATAGGAGCTAGGGTTTGGGCTTGGGCGGCACCTAATAAGGAAATATTTTCCTTGTGGTGTTCTTCTTCCCCAAGCAGCCGGCGCCCTTGGAGTTCCTTCCAGCCCTTGGCCGGCATCCAAAACAGGTCCTCTCCTTCTTCTTGGCTGGTGGAACAAAGGTTTAGGGTCCTCCCTTGAAGCTTTTGGCCGACCACTCTCAATCTCATCTTCCTTCTTGGCCGGCAGCAAGCTTCCTCCTTGGAAGTTAATGGTTGGTTGAAGGAAGGAATAGAGCTTTGTTTCTATTCTTCCTCTTGCTTTGGAAGAGCAAGGAAGGAAGATTTGCGATCTAGGAGCTTCAACTTTTGGTAGATCGTCGCCCACACGTCGTCCGAAAGGAGGAAGGTCATACTTTAGAAGATCGAGAGGTATATCGATTATCTAATTTTTATATGTTACATGTTTGTATTTGTTTTTCAATTATGAGCATGATATAAATATTTTTGTGGCAAAATAATTCTTGGATCCCGAACACAAACACAAAAATCGGCGATCTTGACATCGTCTATTCCGCGGCTACTCATAGAATAGAGGATGGTCGCTTGAACAACGAGTTTGTTCAAGTGACCTCTCTAAACGAATATCACGATGATGACTTGATTGTTTGAGCAATCTCTTTTGTCTAGGATTAAATTTTTTAATCCGGGGACATCGATGGGATCGCCATGAACAAGCAACCGAGGTGAAGTGGGAAGCGAAGTTTCCCCTCACGGACTCGATAAGCAAAACCCTTCATTTGGTATCAGAGCCAAGGTTTCCAATTTTGTGTGTTTAGGATTCGGTTAATTTTTATGCACTTTTCATATATTATATGTGCCGGATAATAGTAGGATATGTGTAGGTTAACTCTTTGGTTGTAGGCATAAGATCCGACTATTATGTCCATATGTGTGTATGTGATGTATGTGTGTAAATGTTTATTTTGTTGGATCCTCGGGGTTGACGAGGCTAGTATTTGATTTTTTGTAAATTAGATATGACATTGTTTAGCCACTATTTATTTTATTTTACTTTGGATCTAGATTTCATGTACACTCCCTTGTGGAGTATAGGATCGATGGATGTAAATTAAAATAGATTTTAGTCTCGGCTCAGATCTCCGGAAGGCTCGTACATGGCGTAGGAGGAGCGGACGAGATGGCGATGCGACGGGAGACATATTGAAGACAAAAGCCATAATAGTTGGAAAATAATTTATTTTTCATATTTATTGCTTTTTGTTTGATATGCATGTCGTAGGCTAGGAAAATTCCTCAATTTCAAATTACTAAGTGGGAGACGGAATTTTTTTTAATTACCACAGCCTCCATTAGGATTTGACAAGTGATGTAAACAAACTTGCGCATCGGCTCTGAGTGCCTTCCTCCCCATCGGATGAGTTTGTTTGCGGATCACAAGGTCAAATATGGTTATAGGGAATTATCAAGGAGCGTGTGTACTTCCCCATCGAAAGGCACATAATCCGAGATAATTACCTTGGTACCGAGTAATGGTGAACACTTAGATACAAATATAAGTATCCTCCCCATCGGAGTCACTGCTTTTATTTGTTGGGCCAAAGAGGAACTAACTATTAATTTTACTTGTCAAAAAGTTAGGTTGACAAGATAGTAAAATTAATGGGTAAAACCTCCTCTTACAAATGTAGAATTCATATACATCCACACTATCGTGGCATACGATATTCTCGGTGTTGGTTGATTTTAAAATTTTATTGTTTGAGGAATCAATAATTTTTTGAAATCTAATGTTTTGATTTATGTGATTCTTAGGTTTTCTTTCAAAATGACTTTCAACCCACTTGCTGTGATACTGAAAGAGAACAAACTTACTGGACCCAACTATGTTGATTGGAAGAGGAATCTTGACATTGTCTTGACTGCTGAGGAATACAAATATGTACTCCTCGAAGAGTGCCCTCCTAAGCCTGCAGAAGATTCTGGAGAAAAGGAGAGAGAGAGTTATAAGAAGTGGGTAAAGGCCGATGAGATGGCGTGGTATTACATTTTGGCATCTATGTCAAATGTACTGCAACATTAGCATCAAGTCATGCCCACAGCTTATGATATGATGCTCAAACTCAAAGAGCTTTTCAGACACCAGAATTGGGCTGCGAGGCAAGAAGCCATGAGAAACTTGATGACGACCACTATAATCGAGGGAACACCTGTAAGGGATCATGTTCTCAAGATGATGGCTCATTTGAATGAGCTGGAGGTCCTTGGAGCTAAGATTGATGGGGAAACCCAAGTCGATATTATAGTCCAATCTCTACCTAGGAGTTTTGAGCAGTTTCGCCTAAACTACAACATGAACAAAAGGTTGTATTCATTGGCGGAGCTTCTGACAGAACTCCACGCGGCAGAGGGGCTATTTCATCAGAGTGCTCAGGCACATGCCATGGTGACCCAAAAGGTTTCTACTTCTAAGCCGAAAGGCAAGAAGAAGAAGAAACAAATTGGGGCGAAGGCGGCAGGAGGTACTCAGGGAGGAGTAAAGAAGCCGAAAGGCAAGTGCTTCACTTGTAAGCAGACTGGACACTGGATGAAGGATTGCCCCAACCGCAAGAACAAAGGTATATCTTTTGATCTAGTCATTGAAACATGTTTAGCGGTGTTATCTACCGACACCTGGTGTGTAGATACGAGAGCCACTGATCATGTCTACAATACTTTGCAGGGGTTCCAGGAAACCAGACGACTGGCTGAAGGGGAGATTATCGTGTACTTGGGCGATGCCACAAAGGTGGCGGCTGTTGCAGTGGGAGATGTTCATTTATCTTTTGAGAAAAATAAACTTTTGGTTCTTAAGAATTGCCTTTATGTACCCTTATTTAGAATGAATTTAATTTCGATTTCTAAATTGTTTATGGATGGATATTCTATTTCTTTTAATGACAAAGTTGTTATAAGAAGGAATAGGGACATTATCTGTTCGGGTGCATTGATAGGAAATTTATACACACTTGAACCAAAACCTCCCACGATGCATATTGAAATTAATAACTCATCTTCTAATTCTAATAAGAGAAAAGAACCTTCGAAGATGAACCAAACATATCTTTGGCATCTTAGGCTTGGTCATATTAACCTAAGTAGAATTCAAAGATTGATAGCTGATGAACCTTTGGGTTCATTAGTGGTGGAGGATCTCCCATCCTGCGAATCTTGCTTGAAGGGTAAGATGACCAAGAGGCCTTTTAAGGCCAAGGGGTATAGAGCCAAAGATGTGTTAGAATTGGTTCATTCTGATCTGTGTAGTCCTATGTCTATCCAGGCTAGAGGTGGTTTTGAGTATTTTGTCTCTTTTATAAATGATTACTCAAGATATGGATACATTTACCTGATGTGCCACAAGTCTGAATGCTTTGACAAGTTCAAAGAATTCAAGGCTGATGTAGAGAAATGTCAAGGTAAAAGTATCAAGACACTACGATCTGATCATGGTGGTGAGTACCTCTTGGGAGAGTTTAGGAACTACTTATCAGAGGATGAGATTCAATCCCAATTGACTGCACCTGGCACACCCCAGCAGAACAGTGTAGCAGAGCGAAGGAATATGACTCTTATGGAGATGGTTAGATCGATGATGAGTTATTCTGAGTTGCCAGATTCATTCTGGGGATATGCTCTAGATACGGCGATGTACATTCTGAACTTGGTTCCTTCTAAATCTGTGCCTTCTACTCCCACAGAATTGTGGACTGGGTGAAAGCCTAGTCTAAGACATATTCGGATATGGGGGAGTCCAGTACATGTGCTGAAGGCAAATGCTGGTGAGTTGGAACCTCGTACAGAAGTACACATGTTCGTTGGCTATCCTAGAGGAACGAAGGGTGGTTTATTTTATAGTCCTAGAGATCAGAGGGTGATCGTTAGCAGGAACGCTAGATTTCTAGAGGAAGACTATGTGATGAGCTACAAGCCCAAGAGTAAAATTGTTCTGGAGGAATTAAAAAGAGAAGTCACTTCTTTAGTACCACCGGTACAAGAGGATATACCACATGTCACTACACCGCGTGTCGCAGAGGATACACAGGAGATACCTCGTCGTAGTGGGAGGGTTGTGAGACAGCCTGATAGATTCATGTTCTTGGGAGAATCTTCTAATTTGGTCCCTAGCGAACATGAACCTGATCCCTGGACATATGACGAGGCAATCCAAGATAAAGATGTAGTATCTTGGCAAAGTGCAATGAATGCTGAGATTTAATCTATGGATTCAAATCAGGTCTGAGAGCCAGTAGAACCACCCGATGGTGTAAAAACCATTGGATGCAAGTGGATCTACAAGAGAAAGAGAGGAATAGATGGGAAGGTTGAGACCTTCAAAGCGAGGCTTGTTGCGAAGGGGTATACTCAGAAAGAGGGTATCGATTATGAGGAGACCTTTTCGCCAGTAGCCATGCTTAAGTCTATCCGGATTCTCTTATGCATAGCAGCTCATATGGATTATGAGGTGTGGAAGATGGATGTCAAGACAGCTTTCCTTAATGGAAGTCTTGAGGAAAACATCTATATGAAGCAACCAGAGGGATTCATTATTGAAGGCAAAGAGCATCTTGTATGTAAGCTTAATCGGTCCATTTATGGATTGAAGCAAGCTTCGAGATCTTGGAACATCCGCTTTGATGAGGTAATCCAGTCTTATGGATTTATTCAAAGTCCGAATGAGTCTTGTGTATACAAGAGATGTGAAGAAAACGTAGTGGTATTTCTTGTACTATACGTAGATGACATTTTGTTGATTGACAACAATATCAAGGTGTTATCGGACGTAAGGGTATGGTTGTCCAAACAGTTTGATATGAAGGACTTGGGAGAAGTGGGACACATCCTTGGGATCAAGGTTATAAGGGATCGCAGGAAAAGGATGTTGTTCTTATCCCAAGCTTCATACATAGACACGATTATGGATCATTTTAGCATGCAGAACTCCAAGAAGGGTTTTCTACCTTTCAGGCATGGAGTTCCTTTATCTAAGGAGATGTGTCCTAGATCATCTGAGGAGATAGAGGAGATGAAGGCGGTTCCTTATGCTTTGATAGTAGGAAGCCTCATGTATGCGATGCTATGTATGAGACCAGATATCTACTTTATCGTGGGCATGGTCAGCAGATATCAGAGTAATCCAGGATAGGGACATTGGACTACGGTAAAGCATATATTGAAGTACCTGAGAAGGACTAGGGATTATATCTTTGGTTTAGGGCGTAAATTGCTCCTGTGGGTTACAGTTGACTTCTAATCTGATAGGGATAACAGTAAATCTACCTCAGGTTTTGTGTTTACTTTGAGAGGTGGAGTCATTGTATGGAGGAGTGTCAAGCAGAAATGCATGGCGGACTCCACCATGGAAGCTGAGTATGTGGCAGCCTCTAAGGCGGCCAAAGAAGCTGTGTGGCTCAGGAACTTCCTGATGGACTTGGATGTGATTCCTGGTTTGCCCAGAACTCTCACAATTTATTGTAATAATAGTGGTGCAGTTGCAAACTCGAAGGAACCACGAGCCCATAAGGCTAGTAAACACATAGAGCGCAAGTACCACCTGATACGAGAAATCGTAAAGAGAGGAGAAGTTGTTGTGGCCAAGATTGCATCAGAGGATAACCTGACAGATCCTTTCACTAAGGCCCTTCCAGTGAGAGCTTTTGATAGGCATGTGGAGGGAATGGGGATCAGATGTATGGCAGTTTGAGAACAGCATAGTCTTTTAGTATAAGTGGGAGATTGTAGGGATGTATACTGAAAAGTCTATCTTTTGTATGAATATATTTATTTTGAAATAAGAATCACATGATCATTGTTTGCATATTTTTATGGTTATGCATATTGTCTAATACTTTATATTGTAGATAACATGGTGTGTGGTGTCACACGGGAGATCATGTTATCGGTTCCTTGTAAAGTATAAGTAAAGGCTCACAACGGAGATGGCTTTGGACAAACCATCGGAAGGGTTGTAGTATGATTTGGTATTGGTTTGTCTTGACCATAGAATCACATTAGTGCACTTTGTGTGTATTGAGCAAGACCGACTTAGAGATGATTCGATTTATTACTAACTACATAATCAAATCGGACCTCAGATATTATTTACTACATGCTCTTAATCCCGAAATAATAACGGGGACATTTACTTAGTATTCATCTCTTTGATTTACCAATGGGCGAGATTTATATATTAAATTGATAGGCTCGGTAAGTTGGGAGATGATATTATTTATATGGTGTGTCGTTGATTATAGGAGGAAACCGTGTCCTATATATTAGGATGATGATGTCCCCTTGAGGAGCTCATAAGGTTCATCTTGTAAACCCTGCAGGTGGACTTGGTCCGGCATGATGAAAAGGTTGAGTGGTACTACTCATGGTGTTAGATGTTGATTAATTAATGGTCAGTAAATTAATTAATCGATGGACATTCGAGATCTTAAACACGGGGAGAAAATGTACAAATAATATATGGAGCCCATATTAACTTATGGGGGTTGGTGAGGTAGATCAATGATAATCCTTTAGTGGATTGGATTATCATTAATGGATCGGACTTTATGTGGGCTTGATCCATGGGTGGCCAAGAACCAACTCCTCCTCATGGTCCCTAATGTAGCCTATTAACACCTCATGAAGCTTAGATCCAATGGATAGATACAAAACTCTAGATCCAAAGGTAGAGATTAAATCTCTAGATCCGACAGTTGAGATTAAATCTCTAGATCCGACGGTTGAGATTAAATCCCTAAAACCATTGGTGAAGATTAAAAGGAGGCTTATCCCTAACTCTATAAAAGTAGGACAAGGGGTTGGCATGGAGAAAAAAAATTCCAGAGAAACTAGGGTTTTGGAAGTTGGCGGCAAGGCATAGGAACTAGGGTTTGGGCTTGGGCGGCACCTAATAAGGAAATATTTTCATTGTGTTGTTCTCCTTCCCCAAGTTACCGGTGCCCTTCGAGTTCCTTCCAGCCCTTGTCCAACATCCAAAACAGGTCCTCTCCTTCTCCTTGGCCGGTGGAACAAAGGTTTAGGGTCCTCCCTTGAAGCTTTTGGCCGACCACTCTCAATCTCATCTTCCTTCTTGGCCGGCGGCAAGCTTCCTTCTTGGAAGTTAATGGTTGGTTGAAAGAAGGAATAGAGCTTTGTTTATATTCTTCCTCTTGCTTTGGAAGAGCAAGGAAGGAAGATTTGCGATCTAGGAGCTTCAACTTTTGGTAGATCGTCGCCCACAGGACGTCCGAAAGGAGGAAGGTCATACATTAGAAGATCGAGAGGTATATCGATTCTCTAATTTTTATATGTTACATGTTTGTATTTATTTTTCAATTATGAGCAAGATATAAATCTTGTTTGTGGCTAAATAATACTTGGATCCCGAACATAAACACAAAAATCGGGGATCCGGACATCGTCTATGTAACGCCCGAAAATTTCTAGCAATTTTACAAGAATTGCTGGCTTGATTATGATGGGCTTTATGTGGGATTTTTAAAAAAATGAAAGAAAATAAGCCAAAAAGAATGCAAGGCCTAGGAATTGAACCCCAAACCTCTAAGAGATAGCCAAACCCTATAGATGCATCCACTAACTAGAAGCCCAATGAGATGTTATTAGTAGAGGAATAGGGGAAATGATAGTTAAGGGTAAGGGAGGCTAAGGGACACTTCAAGAGAATAAATCGGGAACGAAGGGACAAGAGAAAAGCCACTTCTCCCTCTTCTCTTCTTCTTCCTCACCGAAATCTATTCCTCTCCCTCTCCATTTTCATCCTTTGGCCGAACCCCATCCAAGCAAGGAGAAGGCTAGGTTTTGCTTTCCTTAGGTCATCTTCAACACTAAAAGCAAAGCGAAGGATGTAAGTATCCCTCACCTGCATACTAGTAGCTTTCGGTTGATGTTTTTTAAAAAAAAAAATCACTATGATATATTCGGCCAAGCTTAGTTTTGATGTTCCAAGGAAGTTCTATATCATGTTTTGTAAGAAGAAGATGATGTTAGGATGTAAAATGAATTAGGTTAAAAGATAACCCTAGAAACCCCTATGGACTATTCGGCCAACACATGTTTTTGGGTGTTTTATTGAAGTTCTATACCTTGTTTTACATGCATAAGATGATGTTAGGATGTAAAATGAATTAGGTTAAAAGATAACCCTAGAAACCCCTATGGACTATTCGGCCAACACATGTTTTTGGGTGTTTTATTGAAGTTCTATACCTTGTTTTACATGCATATGATGATGTTAGGATGTAGAATGAATTAGGTTAAAAGTTAACCCTAGAAACCCCTATGGACTATTCGGCCAACACATGTTTTTGGGTGTTTTATTGAAGTTCTATACCTTGTTTTACATGCATATGATGATGTTAGGATGTAGAATGAATTAGGTTAAAAGTTAACCCTAGAAACCCCTATGGACTATTCGGCCAACATATGTTTTTGAGTGTTTTATTGAAGTTCTATACCTTGTTTTATATGCATATGATGATGTTATGATGTAAAATGAATTAGGTTAAAAGTTAACCCTAGAAACCTCTATAAACCATTCGGCCATCATGGGTTTTTGGTGTTTTATTGAAGTCCTATATCTTGTTCTACATGCACATGATGATGTTAGGATGTAGAATGATTTAGGTTAAAAGACTAACCCTAAAAGCCTACATGGACCATTTGGCCACCCCTTGGTTTGAAGTTTCAATGAAGTTTTATACTATGTTTTGTATGCATATGATGATGTTAGTATGTTTGTTGGATTAGGTTAAGGGTTTAACCCTAAAATCCCCATGAACTATTCGGCCAACCATTGTTTCATAGCTTGCTCTAGGTTAAGTTAATATGTGTTTTATGTTTAAGTGAATTCATGTGGACTTGTGATATTAAATGATGCTAGATGAAGATAACATGCTTTGGGTTAGTGTTTACTTATTCTTGATGTTTATGCCTATGCCATGCCCTATATGTATGTGATATTTAATATATGTTATGAAATGAAATACGATATGATCATGAAATGAAAAATGATATGTTCATGACATGAATATGATATGATTATGAAATGATGTATGATATGTTTATGAGATGAAAAATGATATGTTCATGAAGTGAAGTATGATATGTTATGAAATGAAGTATGCTATGTTTGCAAAATGAAATAAGATATGTTATAATAAAAGCATATAAGTATTTTACCTTCTGCATGGCTTGTACCAGGACCCTAACAAGGTCCAAAGGGATGGGCTCCTAAGATGCCCTAGGTCGACATACTAAGATCGGGCCTAGGATGGGCTCCTATGTATGATTGCCCCTAGGTCGACAGACTAAGATCGGGCCTAGTACGGGATGGGCTCCAAGATTCCCTAGGTCGATGGAGTAAGAATCGGGCCTAGGATGAGCTTCTACTCTATGACGATTGCCCTAGGTCGACGGACTAAGATCGGGCCTAGTAACCAAGTAGGTTCGAGACTTGCTACCTCGGGTCTATTTAGGGATGCGCGCTATGATGATGAAGAAGTGGTACAATGCCGGGCCCAAATATGTTGAGATTATGTTTACGTACCTATAATATATGTTTTCAAAAGCATCATGCATAGGTTACACGATTTGATTGCTATGTTCACATGCTATGTTGATATGTCATATATATGTTGCATGTTATGTCATGTTTATGTTGCTATGTTATATATGTTGCATGTTATGTCATGTTTTTGTTGCTATGTTACATATGTTGTATGTTATGTTTGATTAAGTCATATATATACATGTTATGCTGCTATGTTATGGATGATACATGTTATGTTTACTTATGTTACTTATGCTACATGTTAAGTTGCTTACGTCATGTATGTTACATGTTATGTTGCTTATATGTTATGAATGTTACATGCCATGATTAATGTCGATGTATGGTTTTTGTGAGTAGGACAGGATCTTACTAAGCCTATGTGCTTATAGTTTACCTTTCCCTCGTACTGCAGATAAGGGTAAGGGATGGATAAACTAAAGGGAGCAGCAGGAGGGGCCAAATGTGTGTGGTAGTGGCATGGTGGAGAAGATCCGTTATGTCCTTATATCTATGTTTCCCTATGATGATGACGTTTATGGATGTCCTTATTTATATCTCCTTATGATGATGACGTTTATGGACTTGAACTAAGCACTAAGTATCTATATATGTTATGATGCATGCTCTATGTTAAGAAGAAGTATCTATATATGTTATGATGCATGCTCTATGTTAAGAAGAAGTATCTATATATGTTATGATGCATGCTCTATGTTAAGAAGAAGTATCTATATATGTCAATCCATGTTTATGTTTAAAAGAAAAAAAAATGTATCTAAAGTCTTCCGCTGTATGTAGTAAGAAGTGTATGTATGTACGGTCGCGTCACGCGTCGCCCCTCCGGACCCTTGGAAAAAAAAAGGGCGGGCGTGACAGGTTGGTATTAGAGCGGATCTGCCTTTCCACTACACACACATCAAGCTCCAAATCCTGCCGCTCCAAGTAAGAATTCTATGTCTACTCTAATTTTGTTAATTTTGTTCATGTATGATATAAAATGTCTTTAGCTTATTTTGTTCATGTATGATATGAGATGCCCTTAGCTTATTTTGTTCGTGTATGATATGAGATGCCCTTAGCTTATTTTGTTCATGTATGATATGAAATGCTTTTAGCTTAAATATGCCTGAAAATATGTATGCTTGAAATATGTAAGATAACCTTATGCTAGCTTTTAGTTTAACCATGCATAGCTAAATGAACTAGCTTTTGGTTTAACAATGCATAGATAAATGAACGATAAACTTGTACTAGCCTTACTCTAATATGTGAAGATAACCATGGCTAGGAGACGTAGTAATAGGGTCGATGAGATAGTAATATAGGGAAGATGTAGTAATAGGGTCGATGAGACAGTAAGTCGCTCTCCATGGGAGCTCCAGTACTGTTGGTAAAGAAGAAAGATGTGTCTATGCAAATGTGCATAGACTATCGAGCGCTAAATAATGTGACGATCAAGAACTGGTACCCTTTACCGCGGATTGACAACATGTTCGACCAGTTAAAGGGTGCCACCGTCTTCTCTCAGATTGATCTGAGGTCTGGCTATCAGCAAGTGAAAGTGAAACTAGATGATATACCGAAGACGGCTTTTCGAACAAGATACGGACGTTGTGAGTTCGTAGTTATGCCTTTCGGAGTGACGAATGCACCTGCTATGATCTACTGAATCGGATTCTTCAGGAAAAGCAGTTGTATGCAAAGTTCTCCAACGCGAGTTCTGGCTCAAGTATCATTTTTGGGTCACGTTATATCCAAGCATGGAGTGATGGTAGACCCAATAAAGATTGAAGCCATGAGTAACTAGAACCGACCAAAGAATGCCAGCGAGATCAGAAGCTTTCTTGGGCTAGCAAGCTACTACAGGAAGTTTGTAGAGAACTTCTCCAGGATTGCAGCCCCTATGACAGTCCTCACCAGAAAGAACAAGAAATATGAGTGGACGGACGCCTGCGAGAGGAGTTTCACATAATTGAAAAGGAGGCTGACCAGCGCTCCAATCCTTGCTCTTCCGGATAGTAACGAAGGCTTCGACATGTACAGTGACGCTTCCAAGTTGGGACTCGGAGCTGTACTCATGCAAAATGGCAAGGTCATTGCCTACGCCTCTAGGCAACTCAAAGAACATGAAAGGAATTATCCCACCCACGATTTAGAGCTAGCGGCCATGGTCTTTGCTCTCAAAACATGGAGGCATTATCTATATGGAGCTCAGTGTAGGATTTATACAGACCACCAGAGTCTGAAATATTTCTTCACACAGAAGGACCTGAACATGAGACAACGCAGATGGCTCGAGCTCGTCAAGGATTATGACTGCGAGATCTTCTACCATCCAGGGAAAGGAAACAAGGTGGCTGATGCACTCAGCAGGAAGTCATGCGCCACCTTGGTGTCTCTATCAGTGTTATCTCGGCCCTTAGAAAAGGAGATTATGCGTTACGGGGTTGAAATCATTTTCGAACAGCTCTCCACCATGACGATAACACCGATGTTGTTCGATGATATACTGGAAAAGCAAGAGGTCTTAGAAGGAAAGGACGACGGGTTTTGTATCTCTGATAGTGGAGTACTCTACCTCAGGGATCGCTTGTGTATTCTCGATGATACAGAATTACGGAAGAAGATATTTGAGGAAGCTTACGGAACTCCTTATGCGATGCATCCTGGAACCACCAAGATGTACCAAGACCTAAAAAGAAAATTCTGGTGGTTCAGAATGAAAAGAGATGTGGCTCAGTATGTCGATGCCTCGACGCAGAGGGTTAAAGCGAGAACACCGTAGACACGGAGGAACACCGCGGTGATCCAGATTCCAGAATGGAAATGAGAAGACATTTCTATGGATTTCATCTCAGGATTGCCCAAGACAACAAATGGTTGTGATGCTATATGGGTAATTGTGGACAGATTGATGAAGTCCGGCCACTTCCTAGCAATCAAGATGACCTATTCGACGGAGCAACTGGCTCAGTTATATGCTAGCGAAATTATCAGACTACATGGAATTCCTAAGACCATCATTTCTGACAGAGATAGTCGCTTTATTTCCCATTTCTGGGAATGTGTTCAGAAGGCCCTAGGCACGAAGCTATTGTTCAGTACTGCCTTCCATCCCCAGATGGGCATGGACGATGCAAAAAGAGTAAATCAAGTACTGGAGGATATGTTACGAGCTTGCGCCCTGGATTTCAAAGGTAGCTAGTGCTGATACTTATGTTTGGCAGAATTCGCCTACAACAATAGCTACCAAGCTACTATTGGAATGGCACCCTATGAGGCTCTATACGGGAAGAAATGTAGATCCCCCATATGGTGGTACGAGGGTGGTGAGAAGAAGGGGATGAGACTCCAGATGGACTTCATCGACGACACCACCCGAGCTATACAGAACATCCGTCAGAGAATTGAAACTGCTCAGAGCCGACAAAAGAGCTATGCGGATATGCGGCGTAGACCGTTAGAATTCGAAGTCGGGGACCTGGTATCCGAAGGGAGTGATGAGATTCGGAAGGAAGGGTAAGCTGAGTCCGCGCTACGTGGGACCGTATCCGATATTGCAGAGGATTGGCAAGGTGGCTTACAAGCTGGAGCTGCCTCAAGAGATGTCGGCTATTCACAATGTGTTCCATGTCTCTGTGCTAAAGAAATTCATTTCCAGTGCGGACCAAGTGATCGAGCCACGAACAGTATAAGTTCAAGAGGACCTGAGTATTGAAAGTCGGCCTATCCAGATACTAGACCGAGAAGTCAAGAGACTAAGGAGCAAAGAGGTGCCCTTAGTAAAGGTCCTGTGGCAGAATCAACGGTACGAAGAAGCTACCTGGGAACGCGAGGAGGACATGAAGCAGAGGTACCCAGAATTGTTCTAAGTTTCGAGGATGAAACTTTTAAAAGATATGAAGGATTGTAACGCCCGTAAAATTTCTAGCAATTTTACAAGACTTGCTGGCTTGATTATGATGGGCTTTATGTGGGCTTTTCAAAAAAATGAAAGAAAATAAGCCAAAAAGGATGTAAGGCCTAGGAATTGAACCCCAAACCTCTAAGAGATAGCCAAACCCTATAGATGCATCCACTAACCAGAAGCCCAATGAGATGTTATTAGTAGAGGAATAGGGGAAATAATAGTTAAGGGTAAGGGAGGCTAAGGGACACTTCAAGAGAATAAATAGGGAATGAAGGGACAAGAGAAAAGCCACTTCTCCACTTCTCCCTCATCTCTTCTTCTTCCTCACCGAAATCTATTCCTCTCCCTCTCCATTTTCATCCTTTGGACGAACCCCATCCAAGCAAGGAGAAGGCTAGGTTTTGCTTTCCTTAGGTCATCTTCCGCACTAAAAGCAAAGCAAAGGATGTAAGTATCCCTCACCTGCATACGAGTAGCTTTCGGTTGATGTTTTTGAAAAAAAAAATCCCTATGATATATTCTGCCAAGCTTAGTTTTGATGTTCCAAGGAAGTTCTATATCATGTTTTGTAAGAAGAAGTTGATGTTAGGATGTAAAATGAATTAGGTTAAAAGATAACCCTAGAAACCCCTATGGACTATTCGGCCAAAACATGTTTTTGGGTGTTTTATTGAAGTTCTATACCTTGTTTTACATGCATAAGATGATGTTAGGATGTAAAATGAATTACGTTAAAAGATAACCCTAGAAACCCCTATGGACTATTCGGCCAACACATGTTTTTGGGTGTTTTATTGAAGTTCTATACCTTGTTTTACATGCATATGATGATGTTAGGATGTAGAATGAATTAGGTTAAAAGTTAACCCTAGAAACCCCTATGGACAATTCGGCCAACACATGTTTTTGGGTGTTTTATTGAAGTTCTATACCTTGTTTTACATGCATATGATGATGTTAGGATGTAGAATGAATTAGGTTAAAAGTTAACCCTAGAAACCCCTATGGACTATTCGGCCAACATATGTTTTTGAGTGTTTTATTGAAGTTCTATACCTTGTTTTATATGCATATGATGATGTTAGGATGTAGAATGAATTAGGTTAAAAGTTAACCCTAGAAACCTCTATAAACCATTCGGCCATCATGGGTTTTTGGTGTTTTATTGAAGTCCTATATCTTTTTCTACATGCACATGATGATGTTAGGATGTAGAATGAATTAGGTTAAAAGACTAACCCTCAAAGCCTACATGGACCATTCGGCCACCCCTTGGTTTGAAGTTTCAATGAAGTTTTATACTATGTTTTGTATGCATATGATGATGTTAGTATGTTTGTTGGATTAGGTTAAGGGTTTAACCCTAAAAGCCCCATGAACCATTCGGCCAACCATTGTTCCATAGCATGCTCTAGGTTAAGTTAATTTGTGTTTTATGTTTAAGTGAATTCATGTGGACTTGTGATATTAAATGATGCTAGATGAAGATAACATGCTTTGGGTTAGTGTTTACTTATTCTTGATGTTTATGCCTATGCCATGCCCTATATGTATGTGATATTTAATATATGTTATGAAATGAAATACGATATGATCATGAAATGAAAAACGATATGTTCATGACATGAATATGATATGATTATGAAATGATGTATGATATGTTTATGAGATAAAAAATGATATGTTCATGAAGTGAAGTATGATATGTTATGAAATGAAGTATGCTATGTCTGCAAAATGAAATAAGATATGTTATAATAAAAGCATATAAGTATTTTACCTTCTGCATGGTTTGTACCAGGACCCTAACAAGGTCCAAAGGGATGGGCTCCTAAGATGCCCTAGGTCGACGGACTAAGATCGGGCCTAGGATTGGCTCCTATGTATGATTGGCCCTAGGTCGACGGACTAAGATCGGGCCTAGTACGGGATGGGATCCAAGATGCCCTAGGTCGATGGAGTAAGACTCGGGCCTAGGATGGGCTTCTACGCTATGACGATTGTCCTAGGTCGACGGACTAAGATCGGGCCTAGTAACCTAGTAGGTTCGAGACTTGCTACCTCGGGTCTATTTAAAGATGCGCGCTATGATGATGAAGAAGTGGTACAATGCCGGGCCCAAATATGTTGAGATTATGTTTACGTACCTATAATATATGTTTTCAAAAGCATCCTGCATAGGTTACACGATTTGATTGCTATGTTCACATGCTATGTTGATATGTCATATATATGTTGCATGTTATGTCATGTTTATGTTGCTATGTTATATATGTTGCATGTTATGTCATGTTTATGTTGCTATGTTACATATGTTGTATGTTATGTTTGATTAAGTCATATATATACATGTTATGCTGCTATGTTATGGATGATACATGTTATGTTTACTTATGTTACTTATGCTACATGTTAAGTTGCTTACGTCATGTATGTTACATGTTATGTTGCTTATATGTTATGAATGTTACATGCCATGATTAATGTCAATGTATGGTTTTTGTGAGTAGGACAGGATCATACTAAGCCAATGTGCTTATAGTTTACCTTTCCCTCGTACTGCAGATAAGAGTAAGGGATGGATAAACTAAAGGGAGCAGCAGGAGGGGCCAAATGTGTGTGGTAGTGGCATGGTGGAGAAGATCCGTTATGTCCTTATATCTATGTTTCCCTATGATGATGACGTTTATGGATGTCCTTATTTATGTCTCCTTATGATGATGACGTTTATGGACTTGAACTAAGCACTAAGTATCTATATATGTTATGATGCATGCTCTATGTTAAGAAGAAGTATCTATATATGTTATGATGCATGCTCTATGTTAAGAAGAAGTATCTATATATGTTATGATTCATGCTCTATGTTAAGAAGAAGTATCTATATATGTTATGATTCATGCTCTATGTTAAGAAGAAGTATCTATATATGTCAATGCATGTTTATGTTTAAAAGAAAAAAAAATGTATCTAAAGTCTTCCGCTGTAAGTAGTAAGAAGTGTATGTATGTACGGTCGCGTCACGTGTCACCCCTCCGGACCCTTGGAAAAAAAAAAGGGTGGGCGTGACAGTCTATTCTGCGGCTACTCGTAGAATAGAGGATTGTCACTTGAACAACGAGTTTGTTTAAGTGACCTCTATAAACGAATAGCACGATGATGACTTGATTGTTTGAGAAATCCCTTTTGTGTTGGATTAAATTTTTTAATCCGAGGACATCGATGGGATCGCCATGAACAGGCAACCGAGGTGAAGTGGGAAGCGAAGTTTCCCCTCACGGACTCGATAAGAAAAACCCTTCACCTTATATAGACATCATGTCGGATCTTCGCGAAATCTAGAAAAAACCCTCATCGCGTCAAGTTGTCTGGCCGCCACACGGTCGTGTGAAAAAACATGGTCAGGCTGTGTGTGAGGTTGTGGCAGCCATTTTCGAACCCTGGACACGGCCGTGTGTAGCCACACGCCCAAGTCGTGTCCCACTCTACATCCAGCTGCCAAATGCCTCCTTTTGCTTCGAAAGCGCGCCGTTTTCCCCATGGAATTCTATCTTGCACAAAAAAGTACAAAGAGCAGGTCTCCGAACCAGAAAATAGGAAATGTGTGCAAAACAAAGTAAAAGATGCATGAAACAAACATGAAATGCAGTGAGATGTGAGCAAAAACTACTCCTAAAACCCTATATGTTTTGCTCACATCAGCAACAGTTCTAAAATAAATTTTGTCCACCAAGTAAGACTGCCCACATGCACCACTTGATCATGAGCTTCCACCAGAAGAAGGGGGAGTCCTTGTTCGAAGCCTGGGATCGCTACAAAGTGTTGCTCTACGAATGCCCCCATCATGGTCTAGAGAGGTGGTTGGTGATCCACATATTCCCGTTGCATCCGAATGTTGCTGTTGAAATTTTATACTAAAATTCAGTGTTCACTTCTCATTGCGTCCGAATTCAGTGTTCACAACCATCTGGCACCCTTCTGGAGAATATGATAGAGAACTTCATTTGGACGCAACTGGAAGTGAACACTAAATTTCAGCAGTGACATTCGCAAACAAAAACAATAATTGAAGAGTTAAGATCGTCTGTAAAGGATATCGCCGACAGGCAAAAGACGCTAGAAATTCAAGTAGCTTAGATTGCCATCCAGATCTCCAGAGTACTAGGGAAACTGCCAGGAAAGGCGAGGTTAATCTGGTGGAGCAGTGCAAGGCGGTGACATTGCGGAGTGGAAGGATTCCGAAAGAGATGCCCAGCCGGTTGGTTGCCGCACCGGAACCAAGACCCGAAATAAGGGAAACTTCGAGGGAGACAAGGAAGGAAGAAGTCAAAAACATAGATCGGGAGCCTGCCGCGAAAGCTCAACCACCCTTGATGGTACCGTTCCCCCAGTGACTGACCAATGCAAAGAAAGATGTTGAGTTCGGTAAATTTTTGAACATGCTAAAGTCGATCTCAATAGAGGTGCTGATACTCGAAGTGCCACACCAAATGCCCCAATTCGAAAGATTCATGAAAGATATTCTGGCACATCGTATGAAGGTTGAAAAGTCTGAGACAGTGGCCCTCACGGAGGAATCAAGTGCTTACCTCCAGAACGAGACCACTCAGAAACTAAAAGATCCGAGGAGTTTCTATATCACATGTTACATAGGGACGACCCTGATTAGCAAAGCCTTCTATGACTTAGGCTCTAGTGTGAGCTTGATGCCATATACCCTATTTAAAGATCACCACTATGACATTACAGCTGGTCGACCATTCATACTGATACCCACTGAGGATTCTGAAAGATGTGCCTGTAAATGTGGTAAATTTTACACTTCCGACTTACTTTGTGGTCATGGAAATGGAAGAAGATCCGAAGATTCTCGTCATCCTCGGGCGACCATTTTAGCAACTACTGGAATGGTCATTGATGTCAAGAATAACAAGCTGACCCTAACAGTAGGAGACGATAAGATGGAATTTGAGCCTGGTAGCACGACAATTCAGGGACATGTTTTAGGGAAGTACGTTATTCCAGCCAGAGCTAAAGAGGAAAGCGTATATAATGATTTAGAGAAAGATGAAGGGAGGTTCACGGAGCCGCTGGAGCCAAGTTGAGATGATGGAGTGTGGTCGAGCTAAACGACCTTAAACAAAGTGCTTCTTGGGAGGCAACCCAAGTTTAGTTTTTAGTTGTTTTAATTTTATTGCATTCATGTATATAGTTTAGACTTTGATTTATGGTCATTTACATTTTTTGCAAATAGTTTTAGGACTAGACAGAAATTGCTAGATAGTAACAAAAATCCATTTTTGAGAGACACGGGTGCCCGTGTGGTTTCATATGGCCATACCCACATGAAGAAAGCCCACATGGCAAAAAAATAGGGGCACACGGCCTGGCCGAGTGGATTCATGTGGTCGTGCCGCAACTTCCAGCGGTGCACACGACCATGGTGCGTGAGGTATAAGGGGCGCCGCACCGTGTGTTTCGCCCCAAACCCACCATGTGCTTCAATTTTTCTTGTTCAAGCCGTGTGAAATCATCTTCCCTACCTCCTAGGAGCCTCTCCAACCCTCAAGGAAGCCCAAAAGAAGCAAGGATGAGGAGGACATGGAAAGTGGCCCACCTATCTACTACCTTGGAGTGAAGAACAAGGAGAAGGGGCGCACCACAAGCTCCGAAGGAAGGTGATGCTTTTCCCTCCCTTCCATTTCATAATAACGAGCATAGGGAAAGATTAAACATGCTTTCTACTCGAAGAATCACCACTACTAGGTATCTAGATGAAGATCTCTTAGAAACCCAAGGTTTGTTTGGTGATATTCAAGCCCTATTTGCAAAAATAGGGTGGGGAGAGATCATGGGGGTAAGACACCCAACCTACCCTAGGATAGTTTTAGAATTTTTGAGTTCTTTAGAAGCAGAGATCTTGACGGGGAGAGAGACGAAGAGGGTAGGATTACCTTTAGGTTGTTTAACATTGAGCATGAATGGACATTACACCAATGGAATAACTATTTTGGCTTGCCTAGTGGGGGAGAGAGGAGAACCCCTATTGGGTTTAATGCCCAAACCCTTTGGTCCAAATTAATAGGGGAGAGTGCTTATGACCCTTCTAGGGCCAAAGCCTCATGCCTCCAAAACCCTATCTTCCGGTACCTACACCGGGTCATGGCGAGTATAATTTTTAGGAGAGGAGAGAGTGACGGTGTAGTGAGAGCGAGTGAACTACTTTGCTTGTGGGACATACTACAAGAAAGGAGTAGTATTGATGTAGGGTCCCATTTCATTAGACACTTAGTGAAAATGGGCAAAGCGCCGAGGGGGGGAATAATTTTGGGAGGCCTAATTACCCATATTTTCCATAGAATGGGGTACGACTACACAACATTAGATAGCATAAAGGGGAGCCCTAGGATCGACCTAGGGGTGTGTATGGCAATGAAAATGATCGAAGAGAGGGACACTACTTGTGCTTTGTAAGGAGAAACTTATCTTCCCTTAGGCTTCCCGACCCCGATCGTACCACCATCACCAACAGTGCCAACTAGCATTTGGACCTAATAGTGGAGTCCCCACCATATGAGGGTCCCTCCACTTCGACACCCATCTCTCCCCCTATACATCACTCTCCCTTGAGCCCACATGTTTATAGGAGCTCACCTAGTCCACGCAGAAAGCCTGCTCCTGCACCACCATCTTTTTCTACTTTTGAGAAAGATGCAGGTACATCCACCAACGATTTCTCTGAGTTACGATCGCACCTCGATGACATATATGCTAAGCAGCAGACACACAGGTAGCGATGGGAGGAGCAGAGCACCTACATGTAGGCAGAGTTTCATGGCTTATAAGAGCATTTCCAGCGGGCCGAGGAGTTCTACGATGAAGCCCATATCTACTTCTAGGAGGAGGATGCCCATCGCCAGAAGGAGGCCATATATTGCCAGAAGGTTCGACAGTAGATGAGTGCCCAACAGGCACACTGGGCCCGGGAGGAGGAGAACAGAGCAACCGCTACATCCACCAACTCTTAGATCGACCACATATATATATGGCATCGGTGGCTGAGCACCAGGTTTTCCCAGCAGCTTGACATGCCGAGACTGCCAAAATTCCCACCTCGGCCGCCATATTAGAGGTATAGCTACATACAAGTATGGGGGGGAGACCCCAAGTTTTGATTTATTTTGTTTCTAGCAGTAGTTTCTTTCTTGATATTTGCATTTTAGTCTTAGTTAGCATTCATTTATTCATGCATAAAGTGTTTAGTTTCTTTCAGCACTTAGTTTTTACTATCTTTAAGCTGCCTCAGTAGTATTTTTAAGATATCTTCAAAAGTTGTTTCCATAGGTAGCTTAAATTCGTTTATCTCGTGATATTTTATTTTATTTGCTCTAATGAATGTTCTAGACTTGCACTGGTTAGCTTTTGTTTTTACACTTACACTTAACGAATACTCTGAAAGTAAGAATCTAGTACATACATAGTTATGATTCATCCCAGTAGTCTAGTACTTTGGAATCCATAGGTGACTCTAGATTTACCATTTTAGTTACTGGAGATGCTCGGATTGTGTAAGCCCATTCAGAAAAATCAAAATCCCAGTGAGCAAAAAAAGAAAAAAAACGAAATGAAAAAAAGGGGAAAGAAAAAGATAGAGAGAAAATAGAAATCAAATATATATTATGAGAGATAAAAAAATAGTTGTCGTGGGTGGAAATGGTTAGGTGCCCCTTTGAGACCGAGTTAGGTTACTGGGAAACACCTACTAATTTCTCTCAATACCGAGCATGCCTTTAAGACTTTGTGCTAGATCTAGGGAATGACTCTCGCTTAGGGCAGACTAGTGCCTAAAAGTCGAAAACTTTAGGAAAGCTATAAGATGACGACTTAACTTACCATTGAACGATGTATCCCTTAAGACGATTCGCTTAGCACGTGCACAAGAATCTAACTTAGTCAACTTTAAGAACATATTTATTTTGCTTTTATTGAAAATACTACTTGATAAATCTAGTTGATATGCTAAGTATGGAACAATGCTTTTTAAAATTTCATGGCACTGAAGTTTGCTTGAGGACAAGCAAAGATTTAAGTCTAGGGGAATTGATGTGAGCAAAATATATAGGATTTTAGGAGTAGTTTTCGCACAAATATCGCTATATTATATACTTGTTTTATGCATATAGTACTTTGTTTTTCATGAATTTTTTATTTCCTAGTTTGGAGACTGCTCTTTGTGCTTTTGTGTGAAGGACATCATTTTACGGGATAAACGACACACTTTTAGAGCAAAAGGAAGGTATTCGACAAGAGGAACGAAGGGAGGCATGCCCGGCCATGTGAAATCACACAGTCGTGCCCAACCATCCTAGCGCCACACATGGCCTGGCTGTGTGGATCCACACGGTTGTGTGGCACTGACATTTTTTGGTGCAACTAGGGTTTTTTCATGGATTCGGGCGGCGCCGGCCTCAAGTCTATATAAGGAAGGCCACACCCAAACCCCAGGGAGAAGGCATGATGATCGGGACAGCACACTGATGCCCTAAAAAGATTTGGAAACTCGCAACAGGGAGGAAGAAGATGGCTAGAGGATCCTATCCCGCGCTCCGACATCGAAGAGAAGAACCAAGAGTACTGAAATTTACTTTCTATTCATCTCTTGCACTGTAATGATCTATTCTATTATGGATTGTGTTCTTTATTTTCCATCTATGGAGTAGAATCTTCGATTCTAGGATTATAGAGTAACTTGTGTACGTAGAACATGCTAGATTGAATGTAAATTCTGTTTTAAAATTTCTATTCACAGTTCATGTTTGTTTGATTCGATGAAAATTGTGTTTTGGTTTTCAATCTATTATGCATAGCCGATACAAGGGGTGACATCCCTTGTATCAAAGATCTATGGGAATTAAAGAGGAACCAAGGGGTTGTCCCCATCTTCGGTAACCGCAGGTAGAAGGGTACGATGGAGTAGGGAACGGGACACGTTCTGACTCCTCGTAGGGATTGATTTGGCATCCTCGTACCATCTATCCTATCTTAACGAAAGGGTTGGCTTGGATAAGGATGGGTAGTTCCCGATAGACGTGAAAGCTCATCGGGAAAGTGTATGATGTCCCTTCCACAATACCCTAATTAGAGAACCAAACTATAATTATTTGATTAGCGTGTTCCATTTTGCACAAATGAAACCGAAGTCCTAGGATTTCTTTTTGAACCTCAAACCAACCTTCCCTTCCTCCGTGTGATACCATACTAGAGTTAGGACCGCCGACAATCCTCGTAATCACAACCTTTAGAATTAAACTCCGAACAATAACGTCCACTGCACAATCGGTACTCAAATCTCAGTCTCTGTGGGATTGATAATCTATTTATTACTTGACGACATCCGTGCACTTGTGGGTGTTGAGCGCGAGTGCACGCTTCGAGTCCTCGATGGTTTCTGTAGCTAGATTTGAGGTCGCGTTCGTGTGCATCACCTCTTCTTCTAACTTCTCCTTTTTGGGCAGGGTTCTTCTAGCACATATGCCTCTAAAGCGATAATGGCCTTCCCCTTGGTGTCTTCTACTCTAGCCTTTTTATTGTCGTCCCTTACCATTTTCACATAGCAGCTCCGAGTTGTTTTCTGTTTGCCTCGGACTTCCCCAATGAGGTGGCCCACCAGAAACTTTATCTTATGATGATAAGGACAACCACCGCTTGAAAAGATGACAAAAAAGGATGACCCAAAATAGCATTATAAGTAGAAGGGGCATCCACCACTAGAAAGGAGGTCATGTTGGTCTTCTGACTCGACCTCGTCCCCAAAGTAAGAGGTAGAGTTATTTCCCCTGAAGGGTGAACCACATGCCCAGCAAACCCAAACAAAGGGGTTGATATATCCTCCAACTAGGCATTCCCGAGCTACATCTAGTTGAAAGCATCCTGAAAGAGAATATTAACCGAACTCCCCGAGCCCACAGGACCTGAGCCACTTCATAATTTGCTAATGAAACCCTAACTACCAGGGCATCAGTGTGGGGTAACAGAATACCTTGATCGTCCTCAGGTCCAAAATGTATTCGAGGTGTGTTTTGAGCAGCTCGGTCTTCTCCGATGGCTAAACTCTCTAACATGCGAGCATGGGATTTTCGAGCTATGTTGGAATCTCCATCAGTAGGTCCTCCTGTAATAACATTAATAACCCCTCTAGTTGGGGGCATCACTTGCAGCAGCTAAAGTTCCTTCATTTGCTGATTCTCCTTGAGGGATAACTTCAGCATTGGGTGGTATGACCTATCTGAGTGGAGGAAGGACTTGAGGCCTTCTATTGTAAGGCTGAGGGCAAGCAACATTAAATCGGCATCCTCTCCCCACCTGTCCCCTGAACTGCAACTGCAATTTACTCTGTAACTTGAAGTACTAATCACTAACATACCCATAATCCACATGGCACTGGCAAAAATATGGAGTTGGGGGATTACGAGGAACTCCTCTATACCCTACAGGGCATTGTAGAACACCCTGCTGATCATAGATTTCCATCTCTCCCTCTTTCCAAGTCCAAGGAAAGGGTAGAGCTTCAGTAGCCATAACTCGGAGGGGAGGGTGAGGATGACCTTCTATCCTGAGGGGTCTAGGATGAGGCAGTTCATGGAGAAAAGGCCTGACATACTCCCTTCTGGAAGGTCCCCGTTGAGCAAGGGGAGGATTTCTTTCTGCTAGGGTGGAGTTGGACTTTTTCTCAGCTCTCCTTACCTGCAACCCCTCTTCCTCATTGATATACTCTTCTGCACGACCAAGCAATTCTTTGTAACTAGCTGTTGGCCTCTTCAACAAAGAACTGAGGAAAGGCCCTTCCTTCAGACCATGAGGAATAGCCAGTCTTAAGAAGTCAGGTGCTGCTGAAGGTATTTCTCGGGAAGTAGTGGTAAAATGATGTATATAACTTTTTAAAGATTCAGCTGGCTCTTGCTTTAGGTGAAGTAAAATGGAAGTGTCATGCTTATATTTTTTACTGCTTGTAAATTTTTTGAGAAAAGCTCCTTTTAAATCTACAAAACATGTAATAGAGCTAGGAGGTAAAGAGCTAAACCATCTTTAAGCAGACACCTTTAGGGTGATGTGGAAGGCCCGACATTTGAGAGCATCAGTGTAGCAGTGGAGGGAGGTTGGACATTCGAATTAAGACAAATGTTCACCTGGATCCGAAGTACCATCGTACATTCCCACCTGTGGATTGTGAAAGTGGGCTGGCGGTGACTCTAGGACTATATCGACCATGAAGGGGCAAGGCTCATAAGGTTCTGGAGCCTTGGTAGAATGGCTTTCTCCCTGATCCTCCCATCTCACCATCGGTACAGGGAAAGGATATTGATACACTCCCCCTACTAGCCCTTCTCCAAGCAGCACCTCCATCTCTTGAGAACGGAGCGGAGGGATGTGAGAGGGTCCTTCAGGTGGGGGCTCCCTTTAAGAGGGTTCACCAGAATGAGGATGGAGATATCTCATCTTTCATCTTTCTCTTATCAAAGCTTCAGAAACTATCGTATCTATCAGAGTTTTTAGCTGGGATGGCAACAAGGCAACTGGGGTTTCCTCCATGGAAGAAGCTACGGGAGGAGGGATCTCTTGCAACAAATGCATCTTCACGTCTTGTTCACCAAAAATATTTCCCACAGACGACACCAACTGATGCGACACAAATTTTTTTCCTCTTTTGGAATGAAGACGTCAGGGAGGCTTGGGGTCCTCTCCGACCACAATAGTAAATAAGAGAGTAATGAAAAAAGATTTAATGTGGTTCAGAATTCAAATTCCTACTCCATGGGTGAGCTCTAGAGTGAACTTCGGCGCTAGACACCTTTACTATAATCCCTTCTTCTCGGAAGTACTTTTGGAGGTGGAGAAATCCCTTACAGATAGAAGCTTGTACAAGGTAAAAGAAAATGAGATTCGTATGATTCTCCTCCTCCTTCCTTCATCCAGGATGGTTCTTCTCCTCCTATAATGAGTCTCCATTGAGAAAGCTAACCAACTAGAGAGAGAGAGAGAGAATAGTCGAAAAAGTCCCCTTCTTCTTCCTTCCTTCCTTTTATACTTGTCGCCCCTGGATCCAATTGTCACGTAACAAACCACTTGGATCACCATCCACATGGAGGTCCCTCCTAATCTGAAGAATAATGCTGTTATGATTTTAGCAAGTGAGGGTTACTAAGAATCTTCTTGTAGAATCTTTCAGGTGTCTTGGTTTGTTATGTTGCGTAACAAACTCTCATGAGAAAGTATAACAGGGAGCATCCTCCCCCCCCCCCTCCTCCCCCCACCTCCCTTTCATTACCTTCACCTTACCACTAGGCCCTTTTTCCCCTAGTCACTTCTTATCCCTATCCCAACTCCGCTCTATTTTCCGAGTTGCCCTGTTACTGATTTGGCTCATTTTCTTGACTTGCTTCCCTACACCATTCTAACCATTTAAGACAAGATGCATATAACTCAACTCGCCTCTTCGAGTTGCTATTTGGCCTTGTTTTGGTCATCGAGCACATGCTCTTATAACCCACCTTAGCTTCTCGAGTTGCCACCCCTCAACCTGGCTTACTTTCCTGAGTCACTATCTAGTTTCATTCTGACCACCGGACCTCATCTTCCTTCCCGAGTTGCCACCTCACCGACTCAGCCTATTTCCCCGAGTCGGGTATTGCTGGACTAGATTGTATATCTTGCATTATGATCCTTCCCTCTGATTTCTTTCTACAAATCATAATTTCTTTTTTTTAGCTCCTAAGTCATATTATAGAAGTATCAGTAAATTGTTAGTAATATATGAGAGATGTCCTAAGGAAATCGTCTTATGTTCGAACCATTTATATAATAAATGAAGATTCACTATTTGAGTATACATGTTTTCATGTATTTGATTAGATCTTAAACTCATTTACTGAATGTCCACGATAGGATTCACAGCATGAGAGAATTGGTGATTGGATCACAACTAGTGAGTATCTTTACATGGATTTGGACACCATCAATTCTATCGAGACTAGCACGAGGTATACTCCTTGGTGTATCCAAGCAGTTGATTCTCACTGGCTGGAGACATTGTGATGTCCGGAGTTAATCGTGGATGCTAGTTATGGTAACTAGTTCATTGGAGTGACCAGCCTTAAGACTTCATATGGTTCTCTGCATATATAGATATGTCAATGAAGTTCTTACTGCAGCTTAAGTGCGATGTTCCTTTGACTTGCGGTATTCAAGTCATCTTGATCATAAAGACTTATACTTTGACATCTTAAGCAAGCATCTCTGAGGAGATGTGGACCCAGGATGATTGGGTATAAGTCGAAGTGATCGAAGGTGTTTGAATAGCCTATAAAGGATTCACCACTCCTTGCGAGGAGATGTATACCCATGGCCTCTCGTCGGATTGTTACTAAAGTCTTTGGCCAAAGCATTACATGTTTAGAGTAAGGTACTCTTGGATACATGTGCAGTAACTAGAATCTGTAGGACGAGGAAATGATACTAGGGCTAGGTGTGACATAGTAAACCTAGTGGAGACTGACACTATAGACCATGTCCTGAACCATGTGGGTATAAGATGAGTGAAGGGAATGGGCCACGATTCATTATAGTAGCTGAAGGGTTTCGGAAATAGTTCTGGATCAACCATTGATCTTTTCGATTAATTGGGGATCATGATGTACTACTAGGTGCCACTCATGATCGTACTATAATTAATGGTTAATTATAGACGACCAACATAAACCGAGAACCTATTTGGTCACACGCACAAAGAGCGTAATCCGAAGGATTTAAACGAGCTTGAGAATGAGATTCTCAGACCGAGAGAAACTAGGTTTGGTTGGACCAAACAAGGAGCGAGCATAAAATCATTTCAGTCGCAATGGAAGCGTGGATGGGCCGTGTCTTATGAAGACATGATGGATGAACCAAATTGGTTTGGTTCTAATCCAATGGTGGAGAATAAACCAAAGAGGTTTGGTTTGTTTTAAACGAATGAACCAAAGTTGGTTCGGTTCATTTTAACTTAAAATAGACCAAATTGGTTTGGTTTATTTTAACTTAAATTAATGGAGCGGGTTAATGGGCTTTTGGTTATGATCCGATAACCATTAGGAGAATTTATTCTCTATAAAAAAGGGCTTAAGGGTTTTGTTACGACCTAATACAAGCAATCCACAAGTTGCCGCCCACCCCTCCTCTCCTCAAGTGGTCGGTGCCCAACCCTAGCCTCCGCCCAGCCTTGTGCCGGTGTCCAAGCTTCAGCCGGCGATCATCCGGCGACCCTCCGGTAATCTTCCTTGGGTCCGGCGACAAGGTGAGCATCTAGCTTCCTTATTTGGCCGGCCCTAATCCTCCACCAAAGCTGTCCAGTTTTCTGGACAGCTTGTTTATTTATTGTCGGAGTGTTATTTGGACGATGTTTGGAGCTCCGACAGCGGCTTCCTTTCCGGGGATTCGATCTCTGGTAATCCTCATAGGTGTAGGACGAAGGATTCGTCAAACGGTTGACGAATACCTCTCCGGAGAAGCGAGTTTTTGAGGACTCGTTTTGGATCCGAATTTTGATTCGGATTGTGATCTTCTCTCGATCACATCGTCTTCAACATGAGGCTAGTAACTCATACGAAGACGAGGCTCATGACTTTGTGAAGTCATCCGGAAGATACTCAGTGTGGATACGGATAGAGGCGATTCTAGCGAGGATCGCTCCGGTTGATGCCTTTCCCGCTACACGTGATACGTCAGGTATATGTTGTATAAATTTCCTTTTATTGCAAAATTTGAATTTACAGTTATGTCTACACATGTTGTACTATGCATGCGTATGGTGTGTGTGTTGTAATAAATTAGATTTATTATTTTTATTTCTTCCGCTGTGCACATGTTTACGAAACATGTTCGAACACACACTCGCCGCGGTCCCGGAAACCCAACAGTGGTATCAGAGCCCAGGTTGTATTTCGACATAATCATAAAATTGTTTTGCGATAGTCGTAATGGTATTTATGGAAATTTTCTACTTTTGGAAAGTTAGAAGTATTTATGGAAATTTTTAATTTTGGAAAGTCTAGAAGTATTTATGGAAATCTAAATATGTGATTAGATTTAGAAATTTATTTCCTAATTTAATCATGATTTGATTTGGATAATAAAATCTCAAACATATTTTATTTCCATAAATAGTTATGACATATAATAAAATTTTGTACATGTCATAATTGTATGTTATGTAATTGCATTAGATGCATATCATTATGTCATGCGTGTCGTAACATTTAGATATATGACATGTCATGTAGATAATAGTTATTTGCATGCAAAGAGGATGAGACATAAAAACCCTTTCTCAACATTAAAGCCTATACCTTCCATTAATATGGTTAGAACCAGAGTTCCGTTTCTTGTTTGGGTAGTTGGACTCTCTCCAAGCCCGGCTCGAACCCGAACATGTTCAAACCATAAAATAGTTTAATACTAATATGGTAAGAGTCAGAGGTCAATTGTTTGCTTTGGTTGTTGGACTCTCTCCAAGCCGGGCTAATTGGTTGAATGCGCTCTAACCATATTAAAACTATTTCTCGATTAATGGGTTGGCTTTAACCTGGAGCATCGGCTTGTTGGACTCTCTCCAAGGTCGATGTGAAGGGAGGTGAAGTTGGGTGCTATGCATATGATGTATACTTGTTAATGTGTTAACAACCCGATGTATGTGTGAACATTCAATTAGTTGATAGCACATTGTGATAGTTACATATACGTGATATGCAATAGGTATATTTGATACCTACCATCGTAGTTATGAATGATTTGTTGGACTCTCTCCAAGGTTGTTCATATCTATGTTGGATATCAGCCCATTCGGAGATGGACCTACGATCTCCCGAAGTGATTTTGGGGTTTTTGAAATTCAAAAATAATGAATGGGATTTATGAATGTATATTGATGCATTTTAAAATCATTTTCTTATATATGCTCATTTTGTATTTCTAGGTTAATCGATTGATCATGACGTCTTTAAATTTGTGCACTATTTTGGATTCAAACAAATTGACTGGGCCTAACTTCCTGGACTGGCTTAGAAACTTGAGAATTGTTCTCAAGGTGGAAAAGCTAGCATATGTCCTTGGGACGATGCTAGGGACGATGCAACTCCAGACCAATTATTGGCCTATCAAAAACATGTGGCAGATTCTGAACTGGCGAGTTGCATCATGCTAGCTGCGATGGTACCTGAGCTGCAAAAGCAGCATGAGCATATGGATGCTAATACCATAGTCTTCCATCTTCATGAGTTGTTTGATGAGCAAGTGAGATCCGAAAGGTTCGAAGTCTCTTGGCTCCTCTTCACCTCTAAGATGCAAGAAGGTTCGTCTGTAGTACAGTTTGTGCTAAAGATGAACGGGTACATCGAGCAGCTGGCCACCCTCGGGTTTGTGATGGATCATGAATTAAGTATTGACTTAATTCTGTATTGTTTGCCCAAGAGTTTCTCACAATTTGTGATGAACTATCGGATGAACAAATTAGAATCCACTATTCCTGAGCTCCTCAATATGCTGAAAACTGTGGAGCCTTCTGTGAAGCATGAGGAGAAGGCGGTTCTGTTAGTTAATTCCTCAAAGAAAGGTTCTAAGAGGAAGGCAAAGGAATAGAAGAAAGGGAAGAACAAGAAGGCTAAGAAGGCAGAACTAGCACAAAAGGGCACTTGCCATCATTGTGGCAAGGAAGGCCACTGGCGAAGAAACTGCAAGATTTATCTTGAGTCCGTGAAGAAGAAGAAGAAGGCATCCGATGCCCCATCCTCTTCAGGTATCTTTGTTATTGATTGTTATTCTATTTCCTTAGATACTTTGGTATTGGATACTGGGTGTGGCTCACATATATATAATGACATACAGGGGCTAAGGAATAGAAGAAGACTCGTCAGAGGGGAGTCAAATTTGCGAGTTGGCAATGGAGCAAAGGTTGCTGCGGTCACCATCGGAACTTATTTGCTGAAGCTCCCTAGTAGACTAGTCTTGGAACTGAACAATTGCTATTGTGTTCCTTCTCTAATAAAGAACATTGTTTCTATTTCCTGCTTAAATAGAAATGGTTACCATTTGACATTTAGTAACAATTGTTGTTATATAACTTTGAATGACATACTTTATGGAACTGGAACTTTGAGCAATGGTTTTTATACGTTTGACGTATCCAGTGACATTTTCAATATCGAAGAGAGCAACAAGCGTGCTCGAAAGGATAATCAATTAGACTCCTACATGTGGCATTTTCATCTTGGCCATGCAAACAAGAAACGCATGTCTGAATTACATCGATGTGGAATTCTGGAATCGTTTGAATTGGATTCATACGATACATGCGAATCATGCTTAAAAGACAAGATAACTAAGTTACCTTTTATAGGAAAAGGTGAACGAGTGGGAGAGTTGCTAGGTTTAATACATACTGATGTATGTGGACCTATGTCATCTCAAGCTTTAGGAGGCTATAGCTACTTCATTACCTTCACCGATGATCACTCATGGTTTGGGTATGTGTTCTTGATGAAACACAAGTCTGAAGCCTTTGAAAGGTTCAAAGAATTCAGAAATGAAGTAGAGAAACAACATGACAAGAGTATTAAAATACTTCGATCGGATCGAGGTGGTGAATACTTAAGTCAAGAGTTTCTTGATTATCTAAGAGACAATGGTATATTGTCTCGATAGACTCCGCCATATACACCACAGTATAATGGTGTATCTGAGAGGCATAACCGGACCTTGTTAGACATGGTCAGGTCAATGATGAATCATGCGAATCTTCCCAAGTCCTTTTGGGGCTATGCACTTCAGACAACTATTTACTTGTTAAACAGAATGCCAACCAAGGTAGTCTCTACTACTCCATATGAGATATGGAATAGTAAGAAACCTTATGTATCTTACTTGAAGATATGTGGTTGTCCTGCTTATGTGAAGCGGACTATATCAGACAAATTAGATGTTAAGTCTGATAAATGTCTATTTATTGGATACCCTAAGGAAACAAGGTGTTACCAATTCTATCATCCTGTGGAACAAAAGGTGTTTGTTTCAAGGCATGTTGTGTTTCTAGAGAAAGAGTTTATCTTGCAAGAAAACAATGGGAGTGTCGTCGAGCTTGAGGATGCTCGAGAGACTCAAATAGACATTGATGAGATACCTGGTGAAGCACAACAGTTGATAACTCATAGTGATGAGCAATCAGCTAGACCTATTGAAACACCACATCTTCGTAGATCTGGTAGAACACACAATATTTTTCAGAGATATGGATTTCTCGTAAGTGAATCGAACGACGTGTTACTCATTGATGACGAGGAGCCTACCAGTTATGAAGTTCTGACAAATTCAGAAAGGGATAAGTGGCTTGAAGCCATGAAGTCGGAAATGAATTCCATGTATGAAAACCAAGTTTGGAACTTGGTTGACCCACCTGAAGGCATCAAGCCTATAGGGTGCAAGTGGGTTTTCAAGAAGAAAACCGACATGGATGGTAATGTGATTACCTATAAGGCTAGATTAGTAGCGAAAGGATATCGTGACGAAACCTATTCGCCTGTAGCTATGCTTAAATCCATTCAGATGCTCCTGGCCATAGCGGCTCATTATGATTATGAGATATGACAAATGGATGTGAAAACAGCTTTCCTTAATGGAAACCTACTCGAGGACGTATATATGATACAACCTGAGGGTTTCACATCGGTTGATAAAACCAAGGTATGCAAATTGCGACGGTCCATATATGGATTGAAGCAAGCATCCAGGAGATGGAATATCCATTTTGATGAGACAATCAAAAAGTTTGATTTCTCACAAAATCCAGATGAACCTTGTGTGTACAAGAAGGTTAGTGGGAGTGCAGTCGTGTTCATAGTATTGTATGTCGATGACATATTACTTATAGGAAACGATGTTTCAGTCTTACAGTCAGTTAAGATTTGGTTGTCCAAGACATTCTCCATGAAAGACCTGGGAGAAGCAACCTACATCCTCGGGATTAAGATCTATAGAGATAGATCGAAACGGTTGCTTGGTCTTTCGCAATCTACATATATAGACCGAGTGCTAAAGAGGTTTAGCATGTCGGAATCCAAGAAAGGTTTCCTACCCATCAGGCATGGGATACACCTTTCGAAGTCTATGTGCCCGCGCACAGAAGACGAGAGGATTTGCATGAGTAAGATTCCCTATGCATCCGCAAAAGGATCTATCATTTATGTTATGTTATGTATGAGGCCCGATGTATCGTATGCTCTGAGTGTCACGAGTAGATACCAGTTTGATCCAGGAATGGATCATTGGGTGAATGTTAATACGATCCTTAAGTACTTAAGAAGAACTAAGGATGCGTTCCTAATATATGGAGAAGGGTACATGGTGATATGTGGGTATATGGATGCCAACTTTCAGACAGACAAGGATGATTCCATATCTCAGTCTGGTTATATATTCACCTGGAATGGAGGCACAATAAGTTGGAAAGGTTCCAAGCTTGACACTATAGCGGATTCTGCCACTAAGGCAGAATACATTGCAGCTTTGGAAGCAGCAAAGGAAGCGGTTTGGATCAAGAAGTTCATCTCTGAACTTGATGTGGTCTCATCAATGATCCAAACATGTGCTTCTCCGCTATCATTTGATCAGAGAGATCATTAGTAGGAAGGAAATACAAATCGAGAAAATCCCCACTGAAAGGAACTTAGCGGATCCTTTGACTAAGGCATTACCTCAAAGTAAGTTTAAGGGTCATGTTAGAGCCTATGGTATTGGATACTGTAGCGATTGGCATTAGGCCAAGTGGGAGTTTGTTAGTAATATATAAGAGATGCCCTAAGACAATCGCCTTATGTTTGAACCATTTATACGATAAATGAAGATTCACTATTTGAGTATACATGTTTTCATGTATTTGATTAGATCTTAAACTCATTTACTGAATGTCCACGATATGATTCAAAGTATGAGAGAATTGGTGATTGGATCACAACTAGTGAATATCTTTACATGTGTAATTGTGATGTATCGGAATTATCCCTAGTCGATGAATTGATAGATTTGGACACCATCAATTCTGTCGAGACTAGCACGAGGTATACTCCTTGGTGTATCCAAGCAGCTGATTCTCACTGGCTAGAGACATTGTGATGTCCGAAGTTAATTGTGGATGCTAGTTATGGTAACTAGTTCATTGGAGTGACCAGCCGTAAGACTTCATATGGTTCTCTGCATATATAGATATGTCAATGAAGTTCTTACTGCATCTTAAGTGCAATGTTCCTTTAACTTGCGGTATTCAAGTCATCTTAATCATAAAGACTTATACTTTGACATCTTAAGCAAGCATATCTAAGGAGATGTGGACCCGGGATGATTGGGTATAAGTCGAAGTGATCGAAGGTGTTTGAATAGCCTATAAAGGATTCACCACTCCTTGCGAGGAGATGTATACCCATGGCCTATCATCGGATTGTTACTAAAGTCTTTGGCTAAAGCATTACATGTTTAGAGTAAGGTACACTTGGATACATGTGCAGTAACTAGAATCCGTAGGACGAGGAAATGATACTTGAGCTAGGTGTGACGTAGTCAACCTAGTGGGGACTGACACAATAGACCATGTCCTGAACCAAGTGGGTATAAGATGAGTGAAGGGAATGGGGCACGATTCATTATAACTGCTGAAGGGTTTCAGAAATAGTTCAGGATCAATCGTTGATCTTTTCGATTAATTGGGGATCATGATGTACTACTAGGTGCCACTCATGATCATTCTATAATTAATGATTAATTATAGACAACCAACATACACTAAGAACCTATTTGGTCACATGCACAACGAGCATAATCCGAAGGATTTAAAATGAGCTTGAGAATGAGATTCTTAGATGGAGAGAAACTAGGTTTGGTTGGACCAAACAAGGAGTGAGCATGAAATCGTTTCAGTAGCAATGGAAGCGTGGATGGGCCGTGTCTTATGAAGACATGATGGATGAACCAAATTGATTTGGTTCTAATCCAATGGTGGAGAATAAACCAAAGAGGTTTGGTTTGTTTTAAACGAATGAACCAAAGTTGGTTCGGTTCGTTTTAACTTAAAATAGACCAAATCGGTTTGGTTTATTTAAACTTAAATTAATGGAGCGGGTTAATAGGCTTTTGGTTATGATCCGATAACCATTAGGAGAATTTATTCTCTATAAAAAAGGGCTTAAGGGTTTTGTGAAGACCTAATCCAAGCAATCCACAAGTTGCCACCCACCCCTCCTCTCCTCTAGTGGTCGGGGCCCAACCCTAGCCGCCACCCAGCCTTGTGCCGCCGTCCAAACTTGTTGCCGACATCCAAGCTTCAGCCGACGGTCCTCTGGCGACCCTCCGGTAATCTTCCTTGGGTCCGGCAATAAGGTGAGCATCTAGCTTCCTTATTTGGCCGGCCCTAATCCTCAACCAAAGCTGTCCAGTTTTCTGGACAGCTTGTTTATTTCGTCTCGGAGCGTTGTTTGGACGACATTTGGAGCTCCGATAGTGGCTTCCTTGCCGGGGATTCGATCTCCGGTAATCCTCATAGGTGGAGAATGAAGGATTCATCAAACGGTTGATGAATACCTCTCCGGAGAAGCGAGTTTTTGAGGACTCGTTTTGGATCCGAATTTTGATTCGGATTGTGATCTTCTCTCGATCACATCGTCTTCAACACGAGGCTAGTAACTCGTACGAAGACGAGGCTCGTGACTTTGTGAAGTCATCCCGAAGATACTCGGCGTGGATACGGATAGAGGCTATTCTAGCGAGGATCGCTCCGGTTGATGTCTTTCCCGCTATACGTGATACATCAGGTATACGTAGTATAAATTTCCTTTTATTACAAAATTTTAATTTATGGTTATATCTACACATGTTGTACTATGCATGCGTGTGGTGTGTGTGTTGTAATAAATTAGATTTATTATTTTTATTTCTTCCACTGTGCACATGTTTACGAAATATGTTCGAACACACACTCGCCGCAGTGCCGAAAACCCAACATAAATAAGGAAAATATGAAAATTTTGGAATGCTTATAGATGAATACAAGAAATATTGCCCGAAAAGTTTCCATCCACGCTTTCAACAATCCAATAAATATGTATATCAACTTTTTGAAACATGTAAACAATTCTATCCAGCTTCCAAACAACTCTAAAGCATGCAAACAATTCTATCATACTTAAACTTAAAGGGACATAACATGTAAAAAAAAAAATCTTTTTGTTATTGTCTTTATTCCTTTGGTCAAATGTCTATTTCTCTCTCATTTTTTTTAACTTTTTGTTTCATTTTTTTTTACAAGAAGTGCACTTCCCAATGCAAAAAGTTCTTCCTCTAGCTCATCCAAAAAGATATAAATCATGACTTTCCCTGATTGAGCATGACTTGCCTATGCTC
This sequence comes from Wurfbainia villosa, assembly GCA_025175895.1. Lineage (NCBI taxonomy): Eukaryota > Viridiplantae > Streptophyta > Magnoliopsida > Zingiberales > Zingiberaceae > Wurfbainia > Wurfbainia villosa. The sequence goes on along the minus strand of CM045996.1, from coordinate 53,578,437 downwards.
CAACTAAATTCTTTCTAGCGACTCCTCTCCCCCACACTTAAATTTTTATTCATCCTGGGAAAAACACTCATCATGGAATATCCAAATTCTCACCTCCAAAGATATAGTAGAGAGGAATAAATGGAGAAGAAAAAGAAATAACATGATGAACGATAAGAATATTATTCAAGAAACATGTGGCAATAAAAGTAAAGAAAATAAGTGAGATGGTCTTCATCATAATCATGCAAACTTATGATAATGTGGTCTCAAAAGAATCAAAGCAAGTTCTAAAGTAATAATAATCATAAGTGCACCACACACAAGAAAAACAAGCTCAATCCTCACTAGATATACAAAAATCATCAACTCAATCTATTAGCATAGAATCCATCACCAACTAGTAATCATATGCAATCAAGGAATTCATTCATGACAATAAATTTCAAAATTCGATAGTCAAATTTAACAAAATTTTATAACTTCTAAGATGATATAAAAGAATACATAAGGAATTCAATTTGAAATATGATAAAACAAAAGCTCAACCATAAAATCTTGATAACTAAAACAAAAGCAAAAAAAATCAACTAAAGAAAAGAAACATATATACAAAGAAAAAGAGGTGGGATGGAACAAACTCCCCTGAATGTTTAACGATTGAAGGCGGTTTAGTAGTAGCAGCCAATGCGGGAGCAGAATGGTCTAAGAGAAGATCCTCCCCGACAGTTGAAGATAATTAAGTTTTAATATCCATGTTGAAGGTGAGTTGGACCGAGTAGAAGCGAGTGCTTTCTTTATGTGATCAGAATAGTTCTACATTGCTCCTTCCAATATTATCATCTTCTCAAAATTTCTTCCAGGTGATTGGAGATGTTGAGTAATAGAAGCTAGTCTGGATGTGGAATAATAGGTCCTTACGCCATATTTATTTTGAAATTTTGTTTGAGTGGTTGGAGCTGATTCAGTTGAAGTATCCACTTCAGGGGCTTGATTATTACAATGGAAGTTAGGGTCTTATTGAGCAAAAATATTGGAGACTTCTACTATAATAGGAGTGTTCAGTCTGGGGGTCTCCAGCTATCCATCACTCTTGTGGAAATTGACTCATCACATTTGCTTGCCACCACTATTTCACTTATCTTCTGGTCTGGCTATCAAATATGGGCACTAATATCTAGCAATTTCGAGGGGTACTACCTCCTCTACGACATCATCTTTAGTAGTTAAAATTACACCAATAGACCCATCAGTATCTGGAGTATCATCAACTATATTAACGCAACACAATGCAATAGAGGAGTCTTGTAGGGTCATAGAAGTAGAGACAAACATATCACTAATTCCACAATCCATCTCCTCAAGCACATCGATACCATCAAGAATGGTCTTTGAGAAATGCAGAATGGAATCTTGTGCTAATATTCGGTTGAATGATGATTCAATTTGGCACATCTTCCTCACCAAGTTTTGTATCCTTCGATGTTTTTATTGCTGCTACAATGCCATCTACTGGCCCAATTTCCTAAGATCCTGCATTAAAGTTTCTGGTTGGCTTGAGGCAGGAGTTTGTTCATTGTAATCTTGGAATATGCCCCAAGAAGTTAGCTCGACATGTTGGAATTGTAGTGGCCATGTAGGCATCGGGTTGTCTTGAAATCCAAGTGGACTCTGATATGCTGAGAAAGTTTGCTCAAATTGTTGTTGCTCATCCCCATACTCGAAATTCTGATAACCCATCCACTTATAATTGCATTACCGAGGTCGCTCAGAAATATATTGTTGTGTTTCCACATTCGAACCCTAGATGATCCACCCAACCATAATGGTTGGTCCTTGAAAATGATATATATCTATCTTGTTGTTGAAGTTGGGAGTATTCATGATTCTTAGGAAATTATTAAGGTTGGTAGTATTGAGTTGGATGTTCTCCCCAATCATGAAGATAAAAGTTAAGAGCTAGACCATTCTTGCTCTAATGTTGGTATTGGTAGTTCTGAGGCTCGATAGGAAATACACTCATTTATTCTCTCTGATCATGGTACATGAAGGGACATGAATCAATTGGATGGTTCGGACATTAACATATATGACAGGTAGTCATTTCTTGCACTAGTTGAACTGAATTGCTGAGATTGATTCCAGCTTGGCGTACTGATTCATTTTCATCCGTCTGATAAGAGAAGTTAACTCATGCAATTGATTTTTGCTCTATTGTTCAGCAATTGAATCATAAGCCTGATTGAAGCCTCTAAGTTGTTGATAATAAGGTTCCATGTTGCTTAGAAAGGATAGTTCTAGGTCTTACTTGAAACATTGATAAATAAAGTCAAAAAACACAAGAAATAGACATGACAAAATACATAGATTTACAAGACAATAAAGAATTAAGACACCCAATAATTTTTATAATTTTTGTAACCGCCAAAGAATTAAAAATATGTAAAAATAAAGAAAAAATAAAATAAAATGAAAAAGTAAAAAAGGTTTTCTAAATGATGGAATTTGGCCAAAGTAGATCATTATTCATGGCGAAGTGGTGAGTATTGATCTTCATACCCTTTTCCTTCAACTGAAAAAAGTTTGAGTCCATTTGGAGATACTAACAGTTTCATCGATAGAAAAATAAAATAAGAAAAATAAGAAAACAAGTTGCAATCATAAGTTTACAATGCACCTCTATACTCTGACAACAACACCATTTTGATCGGACCACATTATGGCGATACGGTATCAAACAAATTACCGAATCTCCTCTACACTAATGTAGCATGCATATGACTTAGGTCGTCTCTCAACGAGTGTAATCGGTAGAATGGTAATCTTAGGATTGAATGTTATTACTTTGGATTTTTATGTTGTAAATGAGAGGGGGGGGTTTGGATTTGGAATTCTAACCTAATTGCAAGGTAATTTAAACTTCTCTAATCTAACCTAACCAAATTGCAAGGAACTTAAAGGAAACATAAAGTGACATTCAAATGAAAGTGTTGAACACCACTTCGAGTATTTAATAAAATCTAATCTAAGCTAACCTAGTTGTTTCTAAATAAATGACAAGACTTAGATGATTAACAAACAAGACATTCAAGGAATTAAAGAAAATAAAGGTGCATTAGCAAAACTAAGCAAGTGTAAGAGACAATTCAACAAACACATAGCTTGTACAATTAAAAGAACTAAGTAAGACTAACACAAACATAAGAAGTATTTCAACAAACACTTGATTTTCATACAAAATAAACTAATCTATGACTAAACCAAAGAAGATAATGGAGATCTCTCCCTTTGGTGGAGGATGTGGATGGATGATGGATGCGGATGAAGATCCTCACAGTGAAATTCGATGGAGAACTCGATCGAGACTCTGGAGGAGGAATGGTGAATCCGAGCTCTCCCAAATTCATTTGAGCTCAAAGGTGTATCGTTGAATATGAATGAGGCTCTTCCGCAAATCCAAGGAAGAGGATGTGAGTCCTTGTGGAATGGTGGAAATCATTAGAGTCACCTCAGTGAAACCAAGCTCTCCCCTTGAATCTGAGAAGAAGAGGTGGAGGAACAAACTCTCCCAAATCCATTTGAGCTCGAGGGATTTTAGCGGTGGCTAAGCAGAGCTTATCCCTTGAATCTGAGGAAGAAGATGGAAATGGATGAGTTGGGGATGGCGGCTAGGGTTTGTCGAGGAAGATGGTGGTTAGAGATGAAGAAGAAGAACTCTCGAATAAACCCTTGGTGGAGCTTTTATAGTGGCCCCAAATGGAGTGTCACCCTAATCCATGCTTTGACCACGGTGGCGTTTAGAGTGGCATTCGGGTTGTGGCAGCAAGAACCACCATCGTGGAATAGTCCAGGCTTAGTCGTGGTTCTTGTTATGGTCTTCTCTCATTGTTTTATTCGGTTCCACAACTCAGAATATGGTTCGGGTGTGTTTGGGGGGACGGTTTGACCTTGTTTCCCACGGCATATACTCCAAAACTCCTCGATATGATCTTCAAATGCCCTATAAAATAAAGCATATATAAATTTAGAGTCAGGTACATCAAGTTAGAATATATTTGCATCAAAGCACTAAGCAATCCAATGCTCATAAAACATGATAAATTATGTGAATTAAAACATTGAGGAGCAAATAAAAATAATATGTCAAAATGTGAGCTATCACATACCTATACTATGGGGGAGTCTATTTCTATTGGACTCAACCCAAAGTGAAAAAGAAGGTCCTCTCCAATGAGAAGATTGATGTCAAAATGAAGGTCTTTTAGGATCTCAATAGTTTCCAAGTATGTGGAGTTTTCTCTAAAGGGACCTATCTCAGGCTGAAGAGGAAGGTTAGCTTGCCATTGAGATGGTCAAGTGAAGGGAGAGGTGTTAGTACCCCGAGTGGTTAAGGAAGAGATCGCTAGAACCCGAAGTGGTGAATCCATGATGGTTTTGATGTGTGATCAACTAAATTATGTTAGGCCTTGATTTTATGTCTAATGTGTGCAGAGACTTAGGAGAATACATAGGTACCCGATAACTTAAGGTTCATTAGAGTATGGAGAAGGATGAAATTGGCTATTTGATAGATTGGAAAGGGCGATGAGTATTGGAGACAACGAGACCTTAGTAGAAGATATAAGCATACGAGAATGATGACATGAGAACGCAACTGATGGGCTTGGTGCCTCCAAGGGAAAAGAAGCTTGCAGAAGAGTACTTCAGTAGAATGAGAAGAATGCATAAGGAGTGAGCTGGAAGGGCTCGATGCATATGAGGGATGAGAAGCTAGGAGGAAGACTGCGTAAGGTAAGTTGTGAGATGAGTTGAGTGTCTTGTATTCGAGATGAAGGTAGGAACTCCACTTAGACAGACCTAATCATAGTTAATTTGAGCTAGAGTTTTGGGCGATCAAAATTGGATTTTAGGGAACCAAAACTCTAGGCGGTCATATCTGATTCAAGCGCTCTATGCACTAATGTATCTGTGTTAATTAGGTTTGGCAATCCGAGATTTTGTATATGCGAGCAACTAGAAGGGTTCCAAGTGATTAGAGACATACACAAATGGGGGATTGAAGCAAACATATTGGGATCCATGAAAGTCGTTGGTCTAGACATTCAGAATGGTGGCACATCACCAAAGACAAATTAAATCTAGCCTATTCAAGGATAAAGATGAAGGCCACACCAGCTATCTTCCAAGCGTCTAGAATAGTGCCACATTAGCTTGATGATCAAATCAAGGAGATGTCTATAAAAGGACCCTTGAAGCTTCTTAAAGTTAAACACACAATACACTTCAAGAGCCTATGCAATAATGTTCTTAATTGTTTTAAGCTTTCTTTTTTGTTTCTATTTGAGTTGTAAGAGGCTTGCCCACCTCTGACACTTTACTGAAGAGGAGAAAACTAGTGGACAGGTGATCCTGTGCATAAGTCTTTTGCAATACTGTTCTTAATTGTTTTAAGCTTTCTTCTTTTTTCAATTTGAGTTGTAAGAGGCTTGCCCACCTCTGACACTTTACCGAAGAAGAGAAAACTAGTGCATAGGTGATCCTGTGCATAAGTCTTGGACTAATAATCCTAGGGATTGTGAACCAAGTAAATTACTATGTCTCTTGTTATTTATTTATGTTTTGCAATTAATGTGTGCTTGTCCTTGCTAAGTTTTTAGCAAGAGAAAATAAATTTTTTATTTGTAGGTTTGTTATTCACCCCTCTTCCCTAGCAATCCAAACCACTTTCACATTGTGACCCAACAAGAGATAGGCCGAATAAAAAACTAATGAGTTTTTCAAAATTTACGGAACATGGGATACTATCCCAAAAAGTGTAGAGGGGTCGGGACGAAAAGCAAAAGACTCCAATCTTAGATTTCCTAGGGAAGAAGAAATAATGAAAGATGATAGGAGAAAGAGGAATGTGATAAAACTTTAAGACGATGCTAATTACATAAAGGAGGCAAACAATTTTGGTGAGATGATTGAGGAAAATTTGGAAGTAAGCAAAAATCTCTTCAATGAAGGGGAAAAGAGAGAAACACAATTCATTGGCCAGTTGATCATAGAAGAAAGTAGAGTAACCTAAAGGTGGTCAATGTTGACGGTCAAAGGATTCTGGGATTAGGAGATGGTAATCCAAAGGGATAGCGAAAATATTCCTAATGATCAAGTCCTCCCCTTCAAAATAGGTGGTAGGGATAGCTTCATATTGAAGTTGAGAGGGAACACTGGAGGCCATTACAAAGAAGACAAAGAGAAAAGGAAGAAGTAGGATTTATGAGTTGTGAAGAATCGTCGAAGTGTGGGAGAAGCAAAAGACTGGGAGAGGCAAGGGAAAGTGGCAGTCGAACAATCTCATTTTTCAGGAAAAGCTCTAGTTTTAAATTGAAGAATTATGGATCGAAACTATCAAATTAGGAAGGAGATACGTAGGTTAATTAGCAGGATAACCTGATGACTTGATAAATGGATTAGGATATGCCCTAAAATTCACAGGGATAATGGATGTGATTTTCGCATGATTAATTATTGGCGAAGATCACAAGAAATTCAGGTATCTCATTTTTCAAGAGATAAAGAGTTTCACAATAAAATTGTAGTTGGGTCAAAAATTCATAGGTCAATTCAACACTTAGTCCTAGTCCCAACTCGTATGGCAGAAGGCTAAATCCAGTTGAAGTTTTGTATAGGTCTATCCATTAACTTTCTAAGATGGCTTCATGCACTCTCTCGACTTGGATGATAAGGAATTTGATTTCCCACCTCTTCCTAGTATAACTTGATAGGTAGTCAACTTAGAGATTTATATGTATATTGTGGTTATGTCTCACATCATCAAAGTCACAGAAAGGGCAGAGTTTGGAAAGCTAACTTTTCATTAGGGTTGTAAATGAGTCAAGTCAAGCCAAGCTTTATAGTGTTCAAGCTTGTTTGATAAGATAACCAAGCCAAGCTGAGCTAAGTCTAAAATCAACCAAGCTATTGAAAAACCTATTCAAGCTTGGGTTAGTTTCTTTTTTATTTTGTTGGATTGAGCTTGACTTGTTTAATGGGTATCAAGCTTCTACTCAAGCTCGATTCAAACTTGTTTAAGTTTGACTTATTTAAACGTTATCAAACTCTTAAGTCAAGCTTGTTTGTTTGTTTAAAATATTAATATTTTAATCCTTGTTTATAAATGAGTATAAATAAGTTCATAAATAAATTTTAAATCATTCTAATCATAAACATTGTTCATAAACACTGTTCACAAATATTATTCACGAACATTAACAAGTGGAACACATATGTGTTCAAGCTTGTTTATTTAATTTATCAAGCTATTAAAGCTTATTTATTAATTGACTTTGATGCATATTGAATGAACGTAAATGAGCTATTATCGAGTCAAACACTAAGATTGTTTATGAATGCTTGGTTCGTTTATAGCCCTTCTTTTCATATTATATTATTGATTTGGACTTACAACTATTACATGGCAAAAGTATAGATAAAGTTCGACATTAGTCTAATCTGAACTTCTCCTGGGGAATGCAATTTAAAGCTTTGTGAAGGTCTAGGAAGTTGGGGGAAGTTCCTTCAAGAGGGTACCCAACCTCCTTAATTTGTTGAGTAGCCCTCTCGAAGTCGTACTCAAATAGGGTGACACAACGACTACCCATCAGGTCAAAGAACTCCCCATATTCTAGGAAAACTTCCTTCTCCTAGGTCTGATGTCCTTCTTCTCTGACCCGATAGTTGGTCAGTTATACCTTCACCCGCTCCAACTCAGCGATGCAAAGGACATTTTGATCCTTTTCCATAGTCACCACCTTCTTTACGTCCAATTGGTCATCCTCAATTGCCTTCAACTTACCCCCAATATCCCTTGACTTAGCTTGGGATTTAAGGAATTTTCAAAATATAAGTTTGCCTTAGCATGGGTGTCCTCCAACTCCTGAGCTTGTCATTTCAACTGTCCATGTCTCTCGGCCAGCAGGATTCAAAGTTGACGATGGGATTCCAACAGATGGAGAAGTTGGGTGTATAGTTCCTATTATCAGGTCAAAAGTTGTAGAAGACGCAGGTTAAGACTAAGCGAAATGAATATAAAGATGTTTACAAGTGGGTAGGCTTGCCCGAACATTGGCATTGTTCATCTCGTCGGCCAGTGCTATCAAAGGGAGGTTCCTGACATGGGCCATCTCGACCTCAAAGATACTTTTCAATGTAAATTCGTTAGTAGTGTCTAATGATGGTTGGTGGGGGGGTCTGAGTGTCATGGTCCTCAGGCCTTGAGGAACTCGGAGGTACAATTGACTCTTGAGGAGCAACAAGAATCAGGGGACTGGTTGAGTGGGTAGATAAGCCTATTGGTGCAGGGGCACTAGATAATCGAACCTTAGTTTCAATGATGGCAAAGATTCAAAGTTAAGCTATTTTGTTATCTCATGTGTTGAATCAAGTGTGCAGGAATACTAAGCTAAGCTGAAGGTCGGCAACACCCAGAGGTTCTCATGTTGAGAACTGTGGTGGTCGGGCGACACCTGGAAGACTTCAGAGGGAGCCAAAGAAATCAGGTAGAAGACCGAAAGCTAAGTAATGGGTCAGAAGGACTAAAGGTAAGCTCCGGGTGTGGAGCGGTGGTAAGGACGCGTCCTCGATTAGAGGAAAATCCTAGGCGTCGATCCGACTAAGGCTTCCGGATGAATGCCAAAGTCGAGATCGGACAGTCAAAGGACTGTCACACTGCATGGAATTATGCATCTATTGTGCTAACCTTGTGTTGCAGGAATTCTCAAGTGCAGCAGTTGACTGGAGGTATCAGTAGTCGAATGAAGGCAGTCGACTGCTAAGAGGATCAGTCGACTGATGTCAACGAATCAGCCCAGTGCACAAGGTCAAAGAGATAGAGATTGATGCCACCACCTCAAGATAAGATCTACGAGTTTTGGATCTAGATCGAGACAAATTCCAAGGCACAAATCTATAAAAGGAGGGGAGGACTCAAACCCAAATTCAAGAATCTCCCAAGTGCTCGTGCTCTCCTTTGTGCTACAACGCTACTCCGACCGTGCGCCATCTTCTAATTAATTGTCAGTATTATTGTTATCTTTCTGTATTTAATTTGTATAAATACCAGTAAAGTGGTTACCAACCTTATAATCATTGTAATCGTCTTGTCTCTTACCTCCAACAAGGAAGAGACTTTTAGTGGTTGCCCTTCGAAAGCGATCAAGGATCGCAGGGCCTTGGATTAGTAGCCGGTGGGCTGTGAACCAAGTAAAAAATCTTTGTGTCTCTCTTGTGTTTGTCTTTTAATTTTTTGCTGTGTATTTGGTTTTAATCGTCGAAAAAGAAAAGTTTTCACGAACGCTATTCACCCCCCTCTAGCGATTCGTTTCGATACAACAATTGGTATCAAAGCGGGGGCGCTCAGATTCGGTGCAACCGCCGGTCGAGCATTTTCTTTTCTTTATTTTTATTGTTAAATATCTCCCGCACTACTAATTGAAGACCAAGTCTTGGGACTTTTTGGTTTGTGTTTTTTTTTTGCGAGTTTTAGAAAATCGTTGACCAAGCCAACCATGAAAGAGTCTCCCACAAGACGTAAAGGTAACAATGTCAATTTAAATTTTAAATTGTATATTATTTGCTTCAAGTGCATGGAGAGAGGACACTATAAAAATAAGTGTCCTACTCGTAAGACTTGAACGACGCAACCAGTGGAAAAGGAGACACCATTGCTAGGAATCCGGAAGAACAAGGAGCACATCAAGTGCTTCAGATGCGGAAGATTCGGTCACTATAAGAATCGGTGTCCAAAAAAAAGGTTAGTAAAGTTAAGAATTTTGAAAAGTTGAGTTTTAGAATAGTTGATAATTTAGATAAATTGTGTAATTGTTGTCAATTAATTAATACAATTAATAATTCAACTAATAAAAATTAATTTATTCAGATTTAATTAGTTTAAATAATAATAATAACAATATCATGGAAGAAAATGATCAAATTAATCTAACATTTGATCAGATCAAGTCAAGGATAAAACCAACCTAGGACTTAATCAGAATAATTAAACACTAAATCAGAATAATCAAACCTAGGATAGAATCATCAAATCATAGATCTGATTAATCTAGATAATTTCGAATTAAAAAATTCTGTTTTGAAAAATTCAACCATAAAAAATTCGAAATTAACTTTAAAAAATTCCAAAGATAATCTAAATAATTCTACCTTTAAAAACTCTAACAATCTCATCTTAAATAATTTTAATAATAATTCTACCTTTAAAAACTCTAACAATCTTATCTTAAATAATTCTAATAATAATTCTACCTTTAAAAACTCTAACAATCTTATCTTAAATAATTCTTTTAATAAGCCTATTTTTAAAAAGTCTAATAATCTTCTCTTAAAAAATTCTAATAATTCTATTTTTAAAAAGTCTAATAATCTTATCTTGAAAAGTCTAATAATATTATTTTTAAAAATTCTAATAATCCTATTTTAAATAATTCACAATCTAACTTAATTAAAAATTCAAAATTAGATAATCAAACCAATAAAATTAATTATAATAGAGTACCATTTGATTATACACAAATTAATAATCTATTAATTAAACCTTCAACTTTTAAAAATTCAACTAATAAATATGTAGACTTGGGTTACAAGTCTAAGCTAACCAAAAATCAAGACACTAAAATTTGTAAACCTAATTATAATAAAGTATCTTATAACTACGGAACAAATAAAAGTCTACCTAAAAAAATAACCATTTCTTTAAATTGATTGAATGTAGCTTGCTCATGCATACATATCATTATCATGCTTATTTTGTCATGTCATACATATTAGTTTTAAATTAACTCTCATAGAATGGTTAGATAGGAAATAATTAATTAATCTTGACAACATAGCATCAGGACGCGGTGAGATGATAGTACGTTAAGGAAATGAAGTCAAGTGTATCCGAGTTGGATAAGGAGTATCAAGCTTGGTGCATTTAACTAAGTGGAACTAACTGAAGCTACCTCACCACATCCTAAACTGGTTAGACTAGGACGTAACCCTAAGTGAATTAAGTGTGTAATTTCCTAAGTTGGCTTTGTCTAAGGAAGTGATCGTTGTTCCGATGAAAGAAGACCCCTATGCCTCGCCACGACCTGGAAGCCCTCTTTTGAAATGTTCACTTAACTAACTAAAGGTTAAATCCAAATCTAACCCAAGGTTAATTAATTTCTAAGGAATTAAATTAAATTCATCTCACAATACCTATAAGGATAACTTGGTTGATCATGTAGAATGGGTGAGATGGTAAGGACAACAAATTGAAAATGGTTTTGAAAATGATTTTAAAATTTATATACACATAAATAGATTCTTAAAACTATTTTTATTGGTTTCCATGATTGTTTTGTGAAGTTATACGTAGTTTTCAAAACAACTATGCTTCTTAAAATGATGGTTAGTTGACCAATACTGAATGTCTAAATCATAAAGTCAACTTTAGACACCTAGACCTTCTGGACACTTAGGTGAACCTTCCTTGTAGCCAACAAGGATGTCCTAAGAGTTTGTTAGACAAAAGGGGAGACCCTTTAGATAAGCCTTCCTTGTGGTTAACAAGGATGTTAGGTTAAGGGGGAGGTTCTAATTGGATAATCATCATAGAAGTTGTTAAAAAATATTTTTATGACACCTAGGATATACATTGTTGGTGCAGGATCTAGAAACCTAAACTCTTAAGTATTAAAGGAAGTTGACCATATTAAATCAAATTGATTAGAATGTGTAAAAATTCTATTTCTTGGCAAATGTTAACCTTAACAATGCACCCCTTATAAAGTTATTTTTTATATATGTCAAAGGGGGAGAGAGGATAAAGTTAAGAAGCAATTATTTATTTTTCCAAAAAGTAATTGTTTTTCAAAACTCACCTAGGGTTAAGGGGGAGGTACCCTTAAGGGGGAGGTTTTTAAAAATGATTGTTCAATGCTTACTGCTTATTTTCTCTTAACTTTGAATTGGTTTGCCATAGATCAAAAAGGGGGAGATTGTTGGTGCAGGGGCACTAGATAATCGAACCTTAGTTTTGATGATGACAAAGATTCAAAGTTAAGCTATTTTGTTGTCCCATGAGTTGAATCAAGTGTGCAGGAATGCTAAGCTAAGCTGAAGGTCGGTGACACCCGGAGGTTCTCATGTTGAGAAACCGTGGTGGTCGGGCGACACCTGGAGGACTTCGGAGGGAGCCGAAGAAATCAGGTAGAAGACCGAAAGTTAATTAATGAGTCAATAGAACCAAAGGTAAGCTCCGCTTGTGGAGCGGTGGTAAGGATACATCCTCGGTTAGAGGACAATTTTAGGCGTCAATCCAACTAAGACATTCGGAGGAATGCCAAAGTCATGATCGAACAGTCAAAGGACTGTCACACTGCATGACATTAAGCATCTATTGTGCTAATCTTGTGTTGTATGAATTCTCAAGTGCAGCAGTCGACTGGAGGTATCAGCAGTCGACTGAAGGCAGTCGATAGCTAAGAGGATCAATCGACTGATGTTGACGAATCATCCCAGTGCACAAGGTCAAAGAGATAGAGATTGATGCCGCCACCTCAAGATAAGATCCACGAGTTTTGGATCTGGATTGAGACAAATTCCAAGGCACAAATCTATAAAAGGAGGGGAGGACTCAAACCCAAATTCAAGAATCTCCTAAGTGCTCGTGCTCTCCTTTGTGCTACAACGCTACTCCAATCGTGCGTCATCTTCTAATTAATTGTCGGTATTATTGTTATCTTTTTGTATTTAATTTGTATAAGTATCGGTAAGGTGGTTACCGGCCTTATAATCATTGTAATTGTCTTGTCTCTTACCTCCAACAAGGAAGAGAATTTTAGTGGTTGCCCTTCGAAAGCGATCAAGGATTGCAGGGCCTTGGATTAGCAGCCGATGGACTGTGGACCAAGTAAAAAAGCTTTGTGTTTCTCTTGTGTTTGTCTTTTAGTTTTCCGCTGTGTACTTGGTTTTAATCGTCGAAAAAGAAAAGTTTTCATGGACGCTATTCACCCCCCTCTAGCGATTCGTTTCGATCCAACAAAGCCAAGCGAGGGGCTCATACTCAAAGAGACCAAGAGGAACTTGGCTCATTGGCATGTCAAAGTCACTGATTCCTCTTTCTGGGTTGTAGGGGTCAGTCAGACTTAGAAGAGGAGATGGTGTAGAGAACCCTTAGTTCTCAAGGAGGTAGCTCAATCGTATCAACCTCAATGGGGGTCGAGTCCGTAGGTGTGGGAGTCGGCTACTAACTTTGTGGGGGCTACTTTAGATGCTTATGAATAGAAGTGTGCCACATCTTTTCAATTAAAAAAGAAGATAGAAAAGTAAGCCAATTATCACAGCAGGAGTTTGGGTATGAGCTAGATACCTAAAGTAACATAAGCTCAATCGCCATTGGTTTCAGCTTGAAGTGGTAGAGTAGGTCCTTCTATATCAGTAAGTTGACATCAAAATGAGATTATGGAGGAGATGGGTGGTTTCTAGGTAGGTCAAATCTTCCTTATGGCGATCTAGGTTTAGCTAAGGAGGTAGGTAGATGCCAGTGATGCATCCAAATAAAAGTTGTGTTTGATCGGGAAAAAAAATAGTATGTTTTCTATTGTTTATGAGATGTTGGATAATTCAGTAAAAACTAAGAGGAAGGTTGGGATGTGAAGTAGAATGCCCTAAGTTCGCTCCTCTTAGGATAGAAGAAGCAGTGAAAGAGGGTTGGGGTAAAGGGGATATGATAGTAGCTAAAGACAACTACGACTTCGTAAAGGAGTCAAAAAGAGTTAGAGGTAAATTAGTTGAGATGAATCCTGAAATAGGCCGAGACCTTTACAAAGAAAGGGGGATTGGAAAACATATATCATTGGCCATTGACCAAAGTAGAATGTATTATAGCTAGTGGGTGGCAACTATGGGCATTGTGATGGTCAAGGGATTTTAAGGGGATGTTCTTATGGTATGTTGAAGGTGGTGAGAAGGGTTGAGTTTTCTATTTTTGTGTTGATAGTCAGGGATATGTGGAACTACAAATCGAAAGAAGGTTGGGAATCCATGGCAAAATGAACGAAAAGAGAAAGAAGACAAGGTGCTTATGGGTATGCAGTTGGAGAGAAGAAATGTTGGGTTTCCGGCACCGCGGCGTGTGTGTGTTCGATCATGTTTCGTAAACATGAACACAGCGGAAGCAATAAAAATAATAAATACTCCTATTTATTACAACACACACAACACACGCATGCATATTACAACAAGTGTAGACATAACCGTAAATTTAAATTTGCAATAAAAGGAAATTTATCTACGTTATACCTTTCGTATGACGTGTAGCGGGAACGGCATCAACCGGAACGATCCTCGCTAGAATCGTCTCTATCCGTATCCACGCCGAGTTCCTCGGGATGACTTCGCTAAGCCACGAGCTTCATCTTCGTACGGGTTACTAGCCTCGTGTTGAAGACGACGTGATCGAGAGATGATCACGATCCGAATCCAAATTCGGATACAAAACGAGTCCTCAAAACTCGCTTCTCCGGAGAGGTATTCGTCAACCGATTGACGAATCCTTCGTCCTCCACCTCAGAGGATTACCGGAGATCGAATCCCCGGTAAGTTAGCCGCTGTCGGAGCTCTAACCGTCATCCAAATGACGCTCCGACGAGAGGAGAACAAGCTGTCCAGAAAACTGGACAGCTTTGGTGGAGGAGTAGGCGCCGGCCAAAACAAGGAAGCCAAGTGCTCACCTTTTCACTGAAGCCTAGGAAGATCACCGGAGGGTCGCCGGAGGATCACCGGCCGAAGCTTGGACGCCGGCAACAACTTGAACGGCGGCACAATGGGCTGAGCGGCAATGGAGGTTGGCGCCAACTCAAAGAGAAGATGAGGTGGGCGGCAACTTAATCTAGGGTTTTGGATTAGGGCTTAATTATCCATTAAGCCCTCTTTTATAGAGAACTAATTCTCTTAATGGTTATTGGATCATAACCATTAGGCCCGTTAACCCTCTCCATTAAGATAAGTTAAAATAAACCAAACCATGATGGTTTATTTTAAGTTAAAACGAACCGAACCAACTTTTGGTTCATTCATTTAAAATAAACCAAACCCTTTGGTTTATTCTCATCCATTGGATTAGAACCAAACCATTTTGGTTCATCCATTATGTCTTCATAAGACACGACCCATCCACGCTTCCATTGCGGTGAAGCGATTTCATGCTCGCTTTATGTTTAGTCAGCAAACCTAGTTTCTCTCGATGCGAGAATCCCATTCTCAAGCTCGTTTTAAATCCTTTGGATTCGCTCGTTGTCGTGTGACCAAATAGGTTCTCGGTTTATGTTGGCCGTCTATAATTAACCATTAATTATAGAGCGATCATGAGTGGCACCTAGTAGTACATCATGATCCCCAATTAAGAAAAGATCAGCGGTTGATCGAACTATTTGAAACCCTTGATGCTCGAATGAATCGTGCCCCATTCCCTTCACTCATCTTATACCCACTTGGTTGAGGACATGGTCTATAGTGTCGTCCCCACTAAGTGACTCGTCACACCTAGCCCAAGTATCATTTCCTCGTCCTCACAGTTCTAGAATTCTTGCACATGTATCGAAGAGTACTTTACTCTAAACATGTAATGCTTTGGCCAGAGACTTTAGTAACAATCCGACGAGAGGCCATGGGTATACATCTCCTCGCAAGGAGTGGTGAATCCTTTATAGGCTATTCAAACACCTTCGATCACTTCGACTTATACCCAATCATCTCGGGTCCACATCTCCTTAGAGATGTTTGCTTAAGATGTCAAAGCATAAGTCTCCATGATCAAGATGACTTGAATACCGCAAGTCAAAGGAACATCGCACTTAAGCCACAGTAAGAACTTCATTGACATATCTATATATGCAGAGAACCATATGAAGTCTTACGGCTGGTCACTCCAATGAACTAGTTACCATAACTAGCATCCACGATTAACTCCGGACATCACAATGTCTCCACCGGTGAGAATCACCGCTTGGATACACCAAGGAGTATACCTCGTGCTAGTCTCGGCAATTGATGGTGTCCAAATCCATCAATTCATCGACTAGGGATAATTCCGATACATCACAATTACACATGTAGAGATACTCACTAGTTGTGATCCAATCACAAATTCTCTCATGCTGTGAATCGCATCGTGGACATTCAGTAAATGAGTTTAAGATCCAATCAAATACATGAAACATGTATACTCAAATAGTGAATCTTCATTTATCATATAAATGGTTCATACATAAGGCGATTGCCTTAGGACATCTCTCATATATTACTAACAGACTCCCACTTGGCCTAATGCCAATCGCTACGGTATCCAATACCATAAGCTCGAACATGACCCTCAAACTTATTTTGAGGTAATGCCTTAGTCAAGGGATCCGCTAAGTTCCTTTCAGTGGGAATTTTCTCGATTTGTATTTCGTTCCTACTGATGATCTCTCTGATATGATGATAGCGGCGAAGCACATGTTTGGATCATTGATGAGACCACATCAAGTTCAGAGATGAACTTCTTGATCCAAACCGCTTCCTTTGGTGCTTCCAAAGCTGCAATGTATTCTGCCTTAGTGGCAGAATCCGCCATAGTGTTAAGCTTGGAACCTTTCCAACTTATTGCGCCTCCATTCCAGGTGAATACATACCCAGACAAAGACATGGAATCATCCTTGTCTGTCTGGAGCTGGCATCCGTATACCCACGTATCACCATGTACCCTTCTCCATATATTAGGAACGTATCCTTAGTTCTTCTTAAGTACTTAAGGATCGTCTTAACAGTCACCCAATGATCCATTCCTGGATCAGACTGGTATCTGCTCGTGACACTCAGAGCATACGATACATCGGGCCTCGTACATAACATAGCATACATGATAGATCCTATTGCGGATGCATATGGAATCTTACTCATGCAAATCCTCTCGTCTTCTGTGCGCGGACACATAGACTTCGAAAGGTGTACCCCATGCCTGATGGGTAAGAAACCTTTCTTGGATTCCGACATGCTAAACCTCTTTAGCACTCGGTCTATATATGTAGACTGCGAAAGACCAAGCAACCGTTTCGATCTATCTCTATAGATCTTAATCCCGAGGATGTAGGTTGCTTCTCCCAGGTCTTTCATGGAGAATGTCTTGGATAACCAAACCTTCACGATCAGAAGATTGAAACATCGTTTCTATAAGTAGTATGTCATCGACATACAATACTAGGAACACGACTGCACTCCCACTAACCTTCTTGTACACACAAGGTTAGTCTGGATTTTGTGAGAAATCAAACTTTTTGATTGTCTCATCAAAACGGATATTCCAGCTCCTGGATGCTTGCTTCAATCCATAAATGGACCGTCGCAATTTGCATACCTTGGTTTTATCAACCGATGTGAAACCCTCAGGCTGTATCATATACACGTCCTCGAGCAGGTTTCCATTAAGGAAAGCTGTTTTCACATCCATCTGCCATATCTCATAATCATAATGAGCCGCTATGGCCAGGAGCATCCGAATGGATTTAAGCATAGCTACAGGCGAATAGGTTTCGTCATAATCAACACCTTGTTTTTGACGATATCCTTTCGCCACCAATCTAGCCTTATAGGTAATCACATTACCATCCATGTCGGTTTTCTTCTTGAAAACCCACTTGCACCCTATAGGCTTTATCCCTTCAGGTGGGTCAACCAAGTTCCAAACTTGGTTTTCATACATGGAATCCATTTCCGACTTCATGGCACCAAGCCACTTATCCCTTTCTGAACTTGTCAGCACTTCTTCATAACTGGTAGGCTCCTCATCATCAATGAGTAACACGCGTCGATTCGATTTACGAAATCCATATCTCTCGAGAATATTGCGTGTTCTACGGATCTACGAAGATGTGGTGTTACAATAGGTCCAGCCGATTGCTCATCACTATGAGTTGTCGGCTGTTGTGCTTCACCAGGTATCTCATCAATGTCTATTTGAGTCTCTCGAGCCTCCTCAAGCTCGATGACACTCCCACTGTTTTCTTGCAAGAGAAACTCTTTCTCTAGAAACACAGCATGCCTTGAAACAAATACCTTTTGTTCCACTGGATGATAGAATTGGTAACCCCTTGTTTCCTTAGGGTATCCAACAAATAGACATTTATCAGACTTAACATCCAATTTGTCTGATACAGTCCGCTTCACATAAGCAGGACACCCCCATATCTTCAAGTAAGATACATGAGGTTTCTTACTATTCTATATCTCATATGGAGTAGTTGAGACTACCTTGGTAGGCATTCTGTTTAACAAGTAAACAGCTGTCTGAAGTGCATAGCTCCAAAAGGACTTGGGAAGAGTCGCATGATTCATCATTGACCTGTTGGATCAATGCGGTTCGCTAGAGGGGGGGTGAATAGCGAAAGAAAAAAACTTTTTCGAATTCGTTTCAAGACAAATATACGCAGCGGAAAGATAAGCAAAACAAAAAGTAAAGGAGACAATAGAAACAAGATATTTACTTGGTTCGTAGCCGAAGGCTACTACTCCAAGGCCCTAGTGGTCCTTGACCACGCACGGAGGGCAAATCACTAAACAAACTCCTCCTCGTTGGAGGTAGGAGTTAATCGATACAAAAAAACTTGAGGTAGAGGGACACTCCCCCTCTCCTCGTTACGATAGAAAAATAGCTTCGAAGAATGTAAATGAGCAACGACACAAAAATTAAAACCGACGTACAAAAATAAAGGAAATGAAACCTAGACGTCGGAGAAGAAGAAGCACGTTGTTGTCGGTAGCGTTGCGGAGACTTTTTGGAAGCTTAGAATTGTTGTGTAAACCCTAGGTTTGGCCCTCCTTTTATAGCCTTTGAGCCCCTTTTCGAGTGGGTCTTCAACCAATCACAAATGGACACCAAACTACTTTGAGGTGGAGTGATAAGCCTTGACTCCTCGAATCTGATCATTGACCATCAGTCGACTGATGGCCATCATCACGATCGATGGCAAGATCGACGATTGATGACCTTCTACAATGATCGGATACACGGCAATGAGTCCTCTAAGCCGGCAATGATCGATGCTTACTGCAAGTCAAAGTTAGCTCAACAAAAACATACTTCCGACGGTCTTCGACCGTCCAATCTCGACCTAGACCACCTATGAGATGTCTTGGGTCGGATCTACGCTTAAGATCATCCCCGTAAAGAGGATATGACCCCACTTACGCTCACACACACGAGCTTACCTCGATACTTACGTGTTGCTTTTGCTTCCGGCCTTCCACTCGATTCCATCGGCTCCCTCAGAAATCACTCGAGTGTCGCCCGACCACCGTGGCTTCCTCCGGGTGTCGCTAGCCTTCAGCTCCAGCATTGAGACTTTTCTGCACACTTGATTTAGATCGTGAGATAACAATATAAGCTTAACTTTGTATCGTTTGCTATAATCAAAACTTAGGTTCGACTTAGGTGCCCACTGCACCAACAATCTCCCCCTTTTTGATTTATGGAAAACCCACATACAAAGTTAAGTAAATAGCAAGCATGAAGAATAATGTGCATGGGAAAAAAAATTAAGTTGGAGTAGTAAGGATTTTCTTCAAGTACTCCCCCTTGAGGAAACCTCCCCCTTGACCGAGGGTGAGTACTTGAAAAAGACTTTTAGTTCTCCAAACACAAAAGGTAATGAGTTAAGTAAATGGCATTACTTAACTTAGGCCTTTAAAGTTTTCAATTCCGAAGAGTTGAAACCTAAACCTTACTCCCCCTTAACTTAGGCCAGAATCAAAGTTAAAATTTGAAATTGAACCTTAACTTTGGCCCTTAACTTTGGCCTTTTCTCCCCCTTTTGACATAAATCAAGGAAAAAGTGGGGGGGTTTTAAGAAAATCCTAAGTCCAAGCATGATGATTTTAAAAATAGTATGTGAAAATAATTCATCTAAATGTTCAACTCTAGTTTGACTTGATTGAAATGATATTATCAATAAGTCCTGATTAGAGTTGGTTAATATTAGTTGCATATTTATACTCCGAGGTTCATATTGACACACTTAATCTACATCTTGGAACCTGGAGTAGGGTCCTAACATCTCACGCCCATCTACGTGGCTAAGTACACAAACACATTAGTCCTATGTGTTGTGAGATGTACTGGCTCCTTAAATCTATAGGTGCATGATATCTAAGGTATGTCCTATGCTAGTTCCATCAAAATGAAAAATAAGAAATAGTAGTAAGAAAATATAGTTTGCAAGTTCTTATTCTATTACGCACATGCCCAATTTTCGTCTTAATAGACTAAATTCGGCTTCGGGTAGGGGTTTAGTAAATAGGTCTGCTAGGTTAGATTTCGATTCGACGTACTCGAGTTGTATGGCTCCGTTGGCCACATGTTCTCGAATGAAATGGTGTTTGACTTCTATATGTTTGGTCCTAGAGTGACATATTGGATTCTTGGTAAGATTAATTGAACTAATGTTATCTACGTGAAGTTTAGTATTCGTAAAGTCTAACTTAAAGTCGCGGATAGTGTGCTTCATCCAAAGAAGTTGAGTGACACACTCACCCATCGCGATGTATTCGGCTTCGGTGGTAGATAAGGCAACACAATGTTGCTTCCTACTGCACCAACTCACTAGACTCGAGCTGAGTAGTTGACAACAACCACTCGTGCTCTTTCTATCGAGTTTACTACCGGCATAATCCGAATCGGAGTAGCCGATTAGTTCGAACTTGGTAGATCTAGGATACCAAATACCGACATTAAGTGTACCCTTTAGATATCTAAGGATACGCTTAACTAGGGTTAGGTGAGACTCCTTAGCACAGGTTTGAAACCTGGCGCACATACTTACTGCGAATAGGATGTCGAATTGACTGCTAAGTATAGAAGACTTCCTATTGCGCTCCTATAGTACTTTAAGTCAATGGACTTACTTTCTAGGTCTTCTCCTATGTTAACATTTATTGCCATTGGGGTGTTTATTACCTTAGCGTCTTGCATTCCAAATCTTTTAATTAACTCCTTAGTGTATTTTTGTTGATATAGGTATATACCATCCTTAGTTTGTTTAATTTGTAGACCTAAAAAGAAACTTAACTCGCCTACCAAGTTCATTTCAAACTCACTTTCCATGAGTGAAACGAACTCGCTTAGTAAGGTGAGTTAGAGGTTCCAAAAATTATATCGTCTACGTAAATTTGAGCTATGAATATTTCTTGACCTAAGGTTTTTACAAAGAGAGTTGGGTCAACTAAGCCTTGGTTAAACCCTTTTGACTTAAGATGGATTGAAAGTCTCTCGTACCAAGCTCGAGGAGCTTGTTTAAGTCCATAGAGAGCTTTCTTAAGTTTTAGAACATGGTCGGATTTATCTAGATTTTCGAATCCGGGGGGTTGGCTAACATAAACTTCTTCTTTAATGTATCCATTTAGGAATGCCGACTTAACATCCATTTGAAACAGCTTAAATCCTCGATAAAGCGGCATAAGCTAGCAACATTCGAATGGATTCGAGTCTAGCTACTGGGGCATAGGTTTCGTCGTAATCTAAGCCTTCGACTTGGCTAAATCCTTTGGCGACTAACCGAGCCTTGTTTCTAACTACTTCACCTTTATCATCAAGCTTATTTCGAAACACCCACCTTGTTCCAATTATCGTTTTGTCTTTAGGTGGTGGTACTAATTCCCACACTTCGTTCCTAGTAAATTGAGCTAGCTCTTCTTGCATTGCAATAATCCAATCGGGATCAAGAAGAGCTTGTTCAATTGATTTGGGTTCTATCTTTGAAATTAAGGAAATTTGACTAAGGTTCCTATAGGATGCTCTAGTTCGAACTCCTAGATTAGGATCTCCTATCACTTGATCGATAGGGTGGTTAGTCTAAGTCCTAGATTGGGTTGGGTTTGTGTCACCTAATGCTTGATCAATGGGGTGACTTGGTTGAACACTAGTTTGGTTGGAGTCATCTATCACTTGATCAATAGAGTGACTAGGTTGACTTAGGTTAGGATTAACACTAGACCTGATCTCCGGATCAGAGTAAGGTCTAGTATGAATCGCTCGCTAATTGGGGTTGCGGGGTTTTATAGGTTCATGTCCTTCATCGAATACTACATTGATAGTCTCCTCGACTCTAAGGGTGTCATGGTTATATACTCTATAAGCTCTACTTGTAGTCAGTATCCTAGAAAGATTCTCTGGTTTTGGATGTAAATTTCCTAGGTAATCCTTAGTGTTTAGGATATGTACCTTACACCCAAATACCCTAAAGTACTTGATGTTAGGTATTTTATCGTGATAAATCTCGTCGAGGTCTTAAGGTGCCTCTTTACCATAAGGATCCTATTTTGGACATAGCAAGTAACCCGTGCTTCTCGCCCAAAACCTATCGGGTAGGTCGATTCGCTCAACATGGTCCTAGCGGCTTCTTGTAGAGTTTGGTTTTTCCGCTCCACTAGGCCATTTCTTTGAGGGGTCCTAGGCAAGAGAATTCATGGTGGTATCCGCTTTAGGTTCTGAGTCGGTGAACCTTTGATTTTGAATTCACCACCATGATCGCTTCTAAGTCTTTTAACCTTAAGGTCTTTTTGATTCTCGATTAATTTGAATAGATTGATTAATTGATCTAGGTATCATTTTTATGTTTGATGAACCTAACCTGTAAACTCGAGTAGTCGCCAATTATGACTAAGCAATATTGACTGTGACTTGGCTCCATGTGAATCGAATAGATCCATATGCAGGAGCTCAAGTACACTTGAGGTTCGTTCTTGGTTAGTTAACTTGTGTTGTGTCCTAGGTTGTTTTCCTTGTTGACAAGCATTACAGATTTTATTAACCAAGTTGTTGAGTTTGGGTAAGACTCTGACTCATCTTGTGGGCCGAGTCTTGGGTGCAGTAAGTGCAGTGACCATTATTCCTCTTGCCGTGTCATAAGATACTTAGTTGAGGAGTTGGTTAAATTGATCGTATAAATGTTGTTATTTCTAGTTCCTTTAAGAATTATTTCAGAGGTTTCGTTGGTATTAATTACGCATTCATTTTCTAGAAATATAACCTTATAGTTATTATCACACAATTGGCTTACACTAAGTAAGTTATATTCAAAATTCTCTACAAGTAATACATTTTTAATGACAAAATTTGTGTTAAGCTCGATATCACCTGATCCAATGATTTTGAGCTTGCCGTTATTCCCAAAGGCTACCGATCCTTGTCGTTTGAATCGAAGCTTTGCGAATTTGAGTTGATCCCCGGTCATGTGTCGGGAGCAACCGCTGTCCAACATCCATTGATCCTACACACAAGGTGGTTGGATTGGATGTTAGATTTTTTGTTAAGAAAATTGGTTGTAAGTTGTTAACCCTTGGTCATCTCACCGGAGTCTATATGATCAAGCATGTTATACTTATGTGTTTTTTGAGATGACTTTCAATTAAGTTGATTGAGTGGATTTAGGTTCGAGTAATTCTATGTTAGATTTGGATTTAACCCTAGGCTTGTCAAGTTTACCTTTTCAAGATCATGGCTTCCAGGTCGTGGCGAGGCACAGGGGCCTTCTTTTATCGGATCATCGACCACTTCCTTAGACAAAGCCATTTTCAAGAAAATGATGACTTGACTCACCTAAGATCATTTTCTAGTCTAACTGGTTATTTTTGAAAAGAGGCTCCCCGAGGCTCAATATTTTCAAAGGATTTTAGTTGGTTATTTGAAAAGAGGCTCCCCCGAGGCTCAATCTTTTCGAAGAATTTTAGTTGGTTATGTACGTGTTTTAAGAGAGTTCACAAGTTTTAAAGCACAAACTTTCTAAGTTAAAACATGCAATTTCTAAGTTAAAGCACAAACTTTCTAAGTTAAAACATGCAATTTCTAAGTTAAAGCACAAACATATTTTGTACTGGCTCCCCCTAGACCGTTGAATCGGTTCGGTCTATCCACATAGTGGATTTGGTCCATGGGAACCCAGTACGAGTTAGATCCTAGAGTTGAAATCAAAGTGGTCTTAGGGACCCATGCTTAGACACATTTTTTATGTCTACTTACGATCGACATATACGACCTATTAGTCGCGTTTGAGTTAAACCCTAGTCCAGCCTTGTTGTACACGACCATTTGAGATCCAAGTAGGAGGTCAAGTCCTTTGGATCCCGAAGTGAACCTTTCCAACGTGTTCCTAAGATCTTCGACTTGACTTTTCAAGAGAGAGTTCTCAACTTCGAGTTTTTCAACCCGAGTTGAGTCCTTCTCTTGAACCTGACTAGTCGAAGAGGTTAGGGAGACCTGGTGTTTGAGGAGTTTAACTTCCTCAACTAGGGTCTCGACCTTGGACTCGGATTTAACTAATTTCCTAGATAAAAACCTAATCGTATTTTGTAAAGTATTAAATAAATTTCGACTTACTTTAAGGGTATCTTTTGAACCGGATGCGTATCCGTGGCTTGAAGGTAACCGTAGTCCGAGTCATCCTCAGGTTCTGACTCAAGTTCAGGTTCGGTCTCCGTGTCTGACTCAATCGACTTCGCCATGAAGACGTGGTCTTCGTCTTCTTCGGATGACGCTTCTTCCCATGTCGCGTTGAGGGCCTTCTTGTGCTTAGGTGCTTGGTGGTTGAGCTTGGGGCACTCGGACTTGATGTGTCCAAACCTGTTACACTCATAACACCTAATGTTAGAACTTTTAGACTTACCTTGGTTGGGTCGAGTCGTGGTTCGCTTTCGTCCCTTGGCTATCCTTCGAGCTAGGTTCATTAGTTCGGCAGTCAACTCCGGGTCAACTTCTTCTTCGGACTCGTCTTCCTCCTCGGTTGGTGGTGGCTTGCTTGCAATTTTCTTCTTCTTTGAACCTGCAAACAAGGCTATACCCCTCTCGGGCTCCGAGTTAGACTGCTCATGAAGTTCAAAATCCGAAAAGAGTTCATCTAACCTAATTTTAGAAAGGTCCTTGGAGACCTTATAGGCATCGACCATGGATGACCATAAGGTAGCCCTTGGAAAAGAGTTTAGGACATACCTTATAAGGTCGCGATTTTCGACCTTTTGCCCGATTGCATGTAGGTTATTGACTATGTCTTGGACACGGGCGTGGAGTTGCGTCGCGGACTCGTGTTCCTGCATTTTTAGTGTGTACAATTTATTGAATAACAAATCACGTTTGCAAACCTTAGCTTGATCCGATCCTTCGTGTAACTCGATTAGCTTTGTCCAAAGATCCTTTGCGCTTATGAAGGGCGATTTAGCTCCTCCTTGGATAGGCCGCATTGGAGGATTTGTGTTGCCTTGGCCGGCCGACTTGTCGTTTTGTTGTTGATCCATTGATCATAATCCAAGGAGTCACCCACTTCATTGGTCGGAAGTGTGAAACCCATTTGAATTATGATCCACATCTCAATTTGGGTTTTGAGAAAGCATTCCATCCGACCTTTCCAGTAACGGAAATCATCTCCGTTTTAAAACGGAGGTCGGACGGTGCTAAAACCCTCGAGATGGGCCATTAGAACAAAAAGACAAGGAGACTAAAATGAAAACCTAGCAACAACAAAAACACACGAAAGTACCAAGACTTGCGTCTTGGATTAGTAGTGCGGGAAATAAAAAGAAATAAACGAAAAATAGAAAGTTAAGCAAAGAAATAACAAACTAAATAAAAAGTAAGTACTCACAACCTTCGATGTCCCCGAAAGGCTACTAAATGTCGTTTTTTGAGGATGAAAACAGCTTGTTACGGGGGTAAACCCCAGTAAGAAGTGTAGATCTCTGCGAGAGCTTCGATTTGGTAGGTAGACCGTGTCGTGGGTCAACTTGTACGAAAAGTTATGCCCGTTTGACCATCGGCTACTCCAAAAGCGAATACTTGCAAAACAAAATCAAACGAAGAGTACCAAGACTTCGTCTTGGATTAGTAGTGCGGGAGAAAAATTTAAACGAACAAAAAACAAATCTGTGAAAAAAAGTTAGATTGGTGGTTTCACCAAATCTAAGCGCCCCCGGCTCTGATACCAATTGTTGGATCAATGCGGTTCGCTAGAGGGGCGGGGGGGGTGAATAGCGAAAGAAAAAAACTTTTTCAAATTCGTTTCAAGACAAATATACGCAGCGGAAAGATAAGCAAAACAAAAAGTAAAGGAGACAATAGAAACAAGATATTTACTTGGTTCGTGGAGTCAAGGCTAACTACTAAGGCCCTCGGGGTCCTTGACCACGCACGGAGGGCAAATCACTAAACAAACTCCTCCTCGTTGGAGGTAGGAGTTAATCGATACAAAAAAACTTGAGGTAGAGGGACACTCCCCCTCTCCTCGTTACGATAGAAAAATAGCTTCGAAGAATGTAAATGAGCAACGACACAAAAATTAAAACCGACGTACAAAAATAAAGGAAATGAAACCTAGACGTCGGAGAAGAAGAAGCACGTTGTTGTCGGTAGCGTTGCGGAGACTTTTTGGAAGCTTAGAATTGTTGTGTAAACCCTAGGTTTGGCCCTCCTTTTATAGCCTTTGAGCCCCTTTTCGAGTGGGTCTTCAACCAATCACAAATGGACACCAAACTGCTTTGAGGTGGATTGATAAGCCTTGACTCCTCGAATCTGATCATTGACCATCACGATCGATGGCCATCATCGACCGATCGATGGCGGCGATCACGATCGATTGATGACCTTCGCAATGACCGATACACTAGTCCTCCAAGTAGTTAGCTCAACAAAAACATACTTCCGACGGTCTTCGACCATCCGATCTCGACCTAGACCACCTATGAGATGTCTTGGGTCGGATCTACGCTTAAGATCATCCCCGTAAAGAGGATACGACCTCACTTACGCTCACACACACGAGCTTACCTCGATACTTACGTGTTGCTTTTGCTTCCGGCCTTCCACTCAATTCCATCGGCTCCCTCCGAAATCACTTGAGTGTCGCCCGACCACCGCGGCTTCCTCCGGGTGTCGCTAGCCTTCAGCTCCAGCATTGAGACTTTTCTGCACACTTGATTTAGCTCGTGAGATAACAATATAAGCTTAACTTTGTATCGTTTGCTATAATCAAAACTTAGGTTCGACTTAGGTGCCCACTGCACCAACATTGACCATGTCCAACAAGGTCCGATTACGCCTCTCAGATACACCATTATGCTATGGTGTATATGACGGAGTCCATTGAGACAATATACCATTGCCCCTTAGATAATCAAGAAACTCTTGACTTAAGTATTCACTACCTCGATCCGATCGAAGTATTTTAATACTCTTGTCATGTTGTTTCTCTACTTCATTTCTGAATTCTTTGAACCTTTCAAAGGCTTCAGACTTGTGTTTCATCAAGAACACATACCCAAACCGTGAGTGATCATCGGTGAAGGTAATGAAGTAGCTATAGCCTCCTAAAGCTTGAGTTGACATAGGTCCACATACATCACTATGTATTAGGCCTAGCAACTCTCCCACTCGTTCACCTTTTCCTGTAAAAGGTAACTTAGTCATCTTGCCTTTTAAGCATGATTCGCATGTATCGTATGAATCCAATTCAAATGATTCCAGAATTCCACATCGGTGTAATTTGGACATGCGTTTCTTGCTTATATGGCCAAGACGACAATGTCACATATAGGAGTCTATTTAATTATCCTTTCGAGCACGCTTATTGCTCGCTTCGATATTGCAAATGTCACTGGATACGTCCAACGTATAAACACCATTGCTTAAAGTTCTAGTCCCATAAAGAACTCCATTCAAAGTTATGTAACAACAATTGTTACTAAACGTCAAATGGAAACCATTTCTATTTAAACAAGAAATAGAAATGATGTTCTTTATCAACGAAGGAATATAAAAGCAATTGTCCAGTTCTAAGACAAGTCCTGCAGGGAGTTTCAACAAATACGTTCCGATGGCGAGTGCAGCAACCTTTGCTCCATTCCCAACACGTAAATTTGACTCTCCCTTGACGAGTCTTCTTCTATTCCTTAGCCCATGTATGTCATTACATATATGTGAGCCACACCTAGTATCCAGTACCCAAGTGTCTAAGGAAATAGAATGACAATCAATAAAGAAGATTTCTGAAGAAGATGGGGCATCCGATGCCTTATCCTTCTTCACGGACTCAAGATAAATCTTGCAATTTCTTCGCCAATGGCCCTCCTTGCCATAATGATGGCAAGTGCCCTTTTGAGCTGGTTCTGCCTTTTTAGCCTTTTTCTTCTTCCCCTTCTGTTGTTCCTTTGACTCCCTCTTAGAACCTTTCTTCGAGGAATCAACTAGCAACACCGTCCCCTGCTCATGCTTCTCAGAAGGTTCCACAGTCTTCAGCATGTTGAGCAGTACCACAGATGAACCTTCTTACATCTCAGAGGTGAAGAGGAGCTTGAAGACTTCGAACCTTTCAAATCTCACTTGCTCATCAACCAACTCATAAAGATGAAGGACTACGATATGAGCATCCATATGCTCATGCTGTTTTCGTAGCTTGGGTTCCATCATGGCTAGCATGATGCAACTCATTTGTTCAGAATCACTCACATGTTTCTGATAGGCCAACAATTGGTCCAGAGTTGCATTGTCACTAGGATGGGCGGGAAGAGGCACTTCGAGGACATACGCAAGCTTTTCCACCTTGAGAACAATTCTCAAGATTCTAAGCTAGTCCAAGAAGTTCGGCCCAGTCAATTTATTTGAATCCAAAATGGAACGCAAATTCAAACACATCATGATCAATATATTAACTTAGAAATGCAAAACGAGCATATATGAGAAAGATGATTTTAAAATGCATCAATATACATTTATAAATCCCATTCATTTTTCGAATTTCAAAAACCCCAAAATCACTTCGGGAGATCGTAGGTCCATCTCCGAATGGGCTGATATCCATCATAGTTATGAACAACCTTGGAGAGAGTCCAACAAGCCATTCATAACTACGACGGTAGGTATCAACTATACCGATTGCATATCACGTATATGCAACTATCACAATGTGCTATCAACTAATTGAATGTTCACACATACATCGGGTTGTTAACACATTAATAAGTATGCATCATATGCATAACACCCAACTTCACCTCCCTTTACATCGACCTTGGAGAGAGTCCAACAAGCCGATGCTCCAAGTTAAAGCCAACCCATTAATCGGGACATAGTTTTAATATGGTTAGAGCGCATTCAACCAATTAGCCCAGCTTGGAGAGAGTCCAACAACCAAAGCTAACGATTGACCTCTGACTCTTACCATATTAGTATTAAACTATTCCATGGTTTGAACATATTGGGTTCGAGCCGGGCTTGGAGAGAGTCCAACAACCCAAACAAGAAACGGAACTCTAGTTCTAACCATATTGCTTGGCATAATGCAATTACATGGCATACATGACATACATCTACATGTCACGACACGCATGACATAATGTTATGCATCTAATGCAATTACATGGCATACAATTATGTCATGTATATATTTCCTTATATGTCATAACTATTTATGGAAATAAAATATGTTTAAGATTTGATTCTCCAAATCAAATCATAATTAAATTAGGAAACAAATTTCCAAATCTAATCACATATTTTATTCATGGAAGTATTTGATTAAGGAAAATCTATTTAGGAAACCAATTTCCTAAATCATTAAAACTACTTATGGAAATAAAATATTTTAAGATTTGATTTCCCAAATCAAATCATGATTAAATTAGGAAGCAAATTTCCAGAATCTAATCAAATATTTTATTTATGGAAAATATCAATTTCCATAAATACTTCCAACTTTCCAAAAGTGGAAGATTTCCATAAATACTTCTAGACTATCCAAAATTAAAAAAAATTCCATAAATACTTCTAAATTTCCAAAATTAGAAAATTTCCAGAAATACATTATGACTATCGCAAAACCATTTTACGATTATGTCGAAACACAACCTGGGCTCTGATACCACTGTTGGGTTTCCGGCACCGCGGCATGTGTGTGTTCGATCATGTTTTGTAAACATGAACACAGCGGAAGCAATAAAAACAATAAATACTCCTATTTATTACAACACACACAACACACGCATGCATATTACAACAAGTGTAGACATAACCATAAATTTAAATTTGCAATAAAAGGAAATTTATCTACGTTATACCTTTCGTATGACGTGTAGCGGGAACGACATCAACCGGAACGATCCTCGCTAGAATTGTCTCTATCCGTATCCACGCCGAGTTCCTCGGGATGACTTCTCTAAGCCACGAGCTTCATCTTCGTACGGGTTACTAGCCTCGTGTTGAAGACGACGTGATCGAGAGATGATCACGATCCGAATCCAAATTCGGATCCAAAACGAGTCCTCAAAACTCGCTTCTCCGGAGAGGTATTCGTCAACCGATTGACGAATCCTTCGTCCTCCACCTCAAAGGATTACCGGAGATCGAATCCCCGGTAAGTTAGCCGCTGTCGGAGCTCTAACCGTCGTCCAAACGACGCTCCGATGAGAGGAGAACAAGCTGTCCAGAAAACTGGACAGCTTTGGTGGAGGAGTAGGCGCCGGCCAAAACAAGGAAGCCAAGTGCTCACCTTTTCACCGAAGCATAGGAAGATCACCGGAGGGTCGCCGGAGGATCACCGTCCGAAGCTTGGACGCCGGCAACAACTTGAACGGCAGCACAATGGGCTGGGCGGCAATGGAGGTTGGCGCCAACTCAAAGAGAAGATGAGGTTTAGGACTTAATTATCCATTAAGCCCTCTTTTATAGAGAACTAATTCTCTTAATGGTTATTGGATCATAACCATTAGGCCCGTTAATCCGCTCCATTAAGATAAGTTAAAATAAACCAAACCATGATGGTTTATTTTAAGTTAAAACGAACCGAACCACCTTTTGGTTCATTCGTTTAAAATAAACCAAACCCTTTGGTTTATTCTCATCCATTGGATTAGAACCAAACCATTTTGGTTCATCCATTATGTCTTCATAAGACATGACCCATCCACGCTTCCATTGCGACTGAAACGATTTCATGCTCGCTTTATGTTTGGTCCAACCAAACCTAGTTTCTCTCGGTCTGAGAATTCCATTCTCAAGCTCGTTTTAAATCCTTTGGATTACGCTCGTTGTGTGTGTGACCAAATAGGTTCTCGGTTTATGTTGGCTGTCTATAATTAACCATTAATTATAGAACGATCATGAGTGGCACCTAGTAGTACATCTTGATCCCCAATTAACCGAAAAGATCAACGGTTGATCCAGAACTATTTCTGAAACCCTTCAGTAGCTCGAATGAATCGTGCCCCATTCCCTTCACTCATCTTATACCCACTTGGTTCAGGACATGGTCTATAGTGTCAGTCCCCACTAGGCTGACTACGTCACACCTAGCCCAAGTTTCATTTCCTCGTCCTACGGATTCTAGTTACTGCACATGTATCGAAGAGTACCTTACTCTTAACATGTAATGCTTTGGCCAAAGACTTTAGTAACAATCCGACGAGAGGCCTTGTGTATACATCTCCTCGCAAGGAGTAGTGAATCCTTTATAGGCTATTCAAACACCTTCGATCACTTCGACTTATACCCAATCATCCCGGGTCCACATCTCCTTGGAGATGTTTGCTTAAGATGTCAAAGCATAAGTCTCCATGATCAAGATGACTTGAATACCGCAAGTCAAAGGAACATCGCACTTAAGCTACAGTAAGAACTTCATTGACATATCTATATATGCAGAGAACCATATGAAGTCTTACGGCTGGTCACTCCAATGAACTAGTTACCATAACTAGCATCCACGATTAACTCCGGACATCACAATGTCTCCAGCCAGTGAGAATCAGCTGCTTGGATACACCAAGGAGTATACCTCGTGGTAGTCTCGACAGAATTGATGGTGTCCAAATCCATCAATTCATCGACTAGGGATAATTTCGATTCATCACAATTACACATGTAGAGATACTCACTAGTTGTGATCCAATCACAAATTCTCTCATGTTGTGAATCGCATCGTGGACATTCAGTAAATGAGTTTAAGATCCAATCAAATACATGAAACATGTATACTCAAATAGTGAATCTTCATTTATCATATAAATGGTTCATACATAAGGCGATTGCCTTAGGACATCTCTCATATATTACTAACAAGAAATGCCAATTGTGAAGGAAGACAATAGGAGTTAAACATTTGAAAAATATTGAGGCACTTATAAAGAACAGTCGGTTGATAGAGAATCGATGAATGTAGGGTGAAGATAGGTGCCATTCTTAGAGTAGCAGTATGGGATTGGTAGTTTTTTTTCCGGATCCAATATAATAGTCATAGATCTTCTAATGAGACAAACTAGTCCTCTAAGTGGATCCAAGTAAGTAAACAGTTTGAATCCTTGAAGGATTGGCATTTTGTTGGGAGCTCAACAAAACGACTCCCATCCATGTCTATCTTAAGCTTAACCCATCGTACATCCAGTCGGTCAGAATCTTTTTTCCTTGGATTGAACTAGGGGAAAACCTGTGATATGGAGATGGTCGAGGTCTACGTGGCAAGGCGAGGACCTGATCAACACAAAGGATATGTCAAATTATTGGGCAAATCTAACATCAACCTAGTAGAGATCGATTGACCCTAATGGCCTGACTGTCGGTGATGAACGATGTGTAGTACTGATGTGAGCAAAACATATAGGGTTTTAGGAGTAGTTTTCGCTCACATCTTGCTACATTTTATACTTGTTTCATGCATATCGTACTTTGTTTTGCATGCATTTTTTATTTTCTAGTTCATAGATTTGCTCTTTGTGCTTTTGTGTGCAGGACAACATTTTATGGGATAAACGACACACTTTTGAAGAAAAAGGAAGGCATTCGGCAAGTGAAATGAAGGGAGGCACGACCCGGCCATGTGAAATCACACGATCGTGCCCCACCAGCCCAGCGCCACACACGGCCTAGCCGTGTAGATCCACATGGTCATGTGGCACTGGTATTTTTTGGTACGACTAGGACTTTTTCATGGATTCGGGCAGCGCCGACCTCAAGCCTATATAAGGAAGGCCATGCCCAAACCCTAGGGAGGAGGTCGGACGACCGGGACGACACACTGGTGACCTAAAAAGTATTGGAAACTCACAACAGGGAGGAAGGAAGCGACTCGAGGACCAAATTTTGTGCTCCAACGCCGAAGAGATGAACCAAAGAGCACTGTAATTTATTTTCTATACATCTTCTGCATTGTAATGATGAATTCAATCATGCCTTGTGTTTCTTCTCTTTGGTTTATAGAGTAGATACTCTGATTTTAGGTTTAGGGAGTAGCTTGTGTATGTAGAACATGCTAGTTGAATATATGTTTCATCTTTGAATTTATATTCATAGTTTGTGTTGTTTGGATTGATGACGATTGTGTTTTAGTTTTCTGTCTATTGTGCATAGCTGATACAAGGGGTGACAACCCTTGTATCAAAGATCTTGGAGAACTAGGAAGGAACCTAGTGGTTGTCCTCTCTCCGATAACCGTAGATAGAAGGGTATGATAGAGTAGGGAATGGGATACGTTTCGACTCTTCATAGGGATTGATTTGGCATCCTTGTACCATCTATCCTATCTTAACAATATAGGACAACCACAGTAGGAGAAATTAACTCTAGAAGGGTTGAGGGACCTTAGTGACAGGGGGCTCCGAACGATATCAACCCCCTGATTTCTGATGATCCGAAAGGTTCACTTGTTAGGAGAAGGTGGTTCCCGATAGACGTGAGAGCTCATTGGGAAAGTGTATGATGTCCCTTCCACAAGATTATGATTAGAGATCTAGACAACATTTAATTGATAGTATATTCTGCGATGCACAAGTGAAATCAAAGTCCTAGAATCCTTTTTTAGATCCCCGAACCAACCTTCCCTTCCTCTGTGTGACACCGTACTAGAATTAGGACCACCGTCAACCTCACCACCACAACCTTAGAATCTAATACCGAACTGCAAACATCCACTAGACAAACGGTATTCGAATCTCAGTCCCTGTGGGATTGATAATCTATTTATTACTTGATGACATCCGTGCACTTGCGGACGTTGAGCGCGAGCGCGCGCTTCGAGTCCTCGATGGTTCCCGTCGCGAGATTTGAGGTCGCATTCGCGTGCATCAAGTACCACCGTTACAAATTAGAATTTATAAGTAACATAATCTTCTCTACACTAATATAGCATAGAGATGACTCGGGTCGTCTCCCAACGAGTATAATTGATAGAGTGGCTCCCCTATGATTGCTTCGTTATTGCTTTGGATTTTCTATTCTAAATGGGGGGGTTTGGTATTGAAAAGCTAAAGTTATGATATGAAAAGCATTCTAATCTAATCTACTCCTACAATTGCAATGTAATTAAAAGAAACACAAAGTAAAACATTCAGGAATTAAAACAACAACTTAAATGCATGGAGTGAAGTAACAAAATTGGAAGAGACATTTAAGCAAACACATAGCGTGCACAAATGAAGTTAAGCTAAACTAAACTAACCAAATGTAAGGGAATTACATCAAACACATGATATGCAAGATAATTAATCTAGGCTAAAATATGATAAATGGTGATCTCTCTTCAGTGGAATGGTGGAGTGGTTGATGTGGATGGATGTCACTAAATTCACCTTGGTGGAATGGTGGAGTGGTCGTTGTGAACGGATGTCGTCGATGGTGGAGTGGAGCTTCTCCCTTGAATACAAGGAGGAAAATGGAGGTGGATGAGGTGGAGATGGTGGCTAGATCTTGAGAAGGGTGGAGGCGTGCTTAGGGTCAGAGGATGAAGAGATGGGAGAAGAGATACCCAACAAAACCCACTCGAAACAACATCTCCACCCTACACCATGGCCTGGCCATAGTGTCCACCACGGCCAAGCCATAGCGTTCTCTGGAGTGATCTCCGGGGGTCTGACAACAAGGACTACAGCTATGGTTCATTCTAATGTCAACCCATGGTCGCTCCTCTGGTGGACATTGCTCTAAAATACTCAATTTTCTCTTGAAATCCCCTAGAAAATAATGTATACAATAAATTAGTGCTAAGGGCATCAAATTAGCGAGTATTTGCATTAAAGTGCTAAAAGAATCCATACTCGTAAAACATGAAAAATATATCGAATTAACCATGCGAATGGATCAAAAGATCGATGAATGACTACAAATATCATGTCAAAAATGTGAGCTATCAACTCTCCCACACTTATTCTTGCATGTCTCATACAAGTAAACAAAACTAAGAAAACAACTGAAGATGCATTCCCCTAGCAATTTCTAATCATACTTAAAAGATTGTGAAAGAAAGTTACCTAGGATTATCGATTCTTAAAGGCTCAAGCATTCATTGACTCAAATCTTACACAGGTTAACAAGCATGGTGACTTCAATTCATCTTGAATCAACTGAGAATGACTAAGCCTCTCAAGGTAAGTAGTGGTGGCTCTCTATCTCATGTATATATAATAGTGGAGTTTACTCAAGTTACTTATGATTTATGCACTACCATATGCTTGCTTCTCTTCTAATATTTACCACTATATACACATAAGAATGCATAATCTTTCAAGCTTATTAAGAATGTAAGGGAAACATGAGTCAAAGCAAATAATAATAGGTATGCAGGAAAAAAATGAATGAAGTAAAGAAAAAGATCAAAGTAATGGTGGCAGATATGGGAATATTGAAATGCTACATAAATAAGTATAAGAAAGTATTACTCCAAAAGTTTCCTTCCAAGCTAGCTTTTCTCAATTCACTAAATAATATGAAAATAACCCCTATCACTTTCCATAATGGAAATCAACTTATAATATACAATAAATCTCTTAATGATTTCCACAAGGGATGTCAATCACAAAAAATACTAACACACATAAATAAAAATTGCACAACATGTCAAAGAATTTTTTCCATTGCCTTTATTGTTTTGGCCAAATGTTTATTTTTTTCACTATTTTTTTTTTCACTATTTTTTTTTTCTTTCTTTTTTTTTCCAACAACATTTTTTTTTAATTTTTCTTGACGTGCAGTGCACTTCCCTATGCTTATCCCTCAAACTCATCTACAAGATAAAACATGGCTTGCCCGTGGTGATCATGCATGACTTGCCTATGCTTAGATTGAATTCTCCTGAGCTACTTTCTCTCCCACACTTAAACTTTTGTCTGTCTCGGGCAAAACACTCACTATGGAACATTCAAATATCCCACATCCAAAAGAACAATGGGGAAGAAATAAATGGAAGAAGGGAAAAAAAATGATGTGATGAATGATATGAATATTATTCAACAAGCATTTGAAAATAAAAGAAGTAAAGGAAAACTAATGAGATTTCCGTCGTAATAATCATGCAAACCTATGGTTGTGTAGTCTCGAAAGAATCAAAACAAGTTCTAGAGTAACAATAACCACAAGTGCATCACACACAAAGAATAAAAATATGCTTAATTCTCACTAGGTATACAAAAATAATCAATTCTGTCTATCAACATAGAATCCATCACCAAATAGTAACCACATGCAATTAAATAACCCATTCATGATAATAAATCTCAAAACTCGACAGTCAAATGTAACTAGCTTTCATGACTTCTAAGAAGATATCAAGGAATACAAAGGGAATTTATCTCAAAACATGACAAAACAAAAACTCAACAAATAAAACTTAACAACTAAAACAAAAATAACCAGAGCAAGGAAATATATATACAAAGAAAATGAAAGGAGATGGAATGAACTCCCCTGATTTCTTAGCGATTGTAGGCGGTTTAGGAGTAGTAGCCAAGCTGGGAGTGAAGTCGACTAAGTGGAAGTGAGTGCCTTCTTCATGTGATCTATGTTGTCAAGTCCATCTCCCTCTATCATCATCTTCTTGAAGGTTTTTCCAGGTAGATGAAGATGGTTCCAGTGTAAAATCTAGCCTAGAAGTAGAATAATTAGAGCTAAGATGAGCTCCACTACTTTCGCTATCATCTCCTTGAAGATTATCTCAGGTGGTCGGAGGCTATTTATTTGGAGCAATCAATTTGGAAGTTGGATTGTTGCATTTGGCATTGGAGTCTTAATCAACAATAATGGTGGAGGCTTTGGCCAAAATAGGAGTACCCAGTCTTGGGTCTCAAGCTATCCATCACTTCTATAGGAATTAGCTTGATATCTTCACGACTGAATATAACAATTCTACAGACACGGTCTCTTTTACAATATCATCATCCTCAATATATGTAACAATATTCTCTACATCTGAAATATTGTGTGCAACATCAACAATACCATAAGCATAAGTAACAATATCATCTGCAATAATATTTGCATTCTTATCAGCAACATACACATCATCCACAACTTTATTACCATAGCACAAAAAAATATTGGAGTCCTATAGAAAAGCATAATCATAAAAATGTATGTCCAACACTCCATAATTCATCTCCTCAAGCGAGTCGATACCCATAGGAATGGTCTTTAACGGAGGATGAATCATGTCTTGTGCTTGCAGCTAGATGATGGATGTGTTGGTGCAATCTGCCCAGGTCACGATTGACTAGACTCGAGTGGGACTTGAGTAGGGTTTTGATGTTTGACAATGGTTTGACCATATGTTGATCATATGACTAGTGGATGATTGGGATATTCAAGGTCATATGGGGGAGATTGTGAAGAGGAGATTGTTGGAGCAATCAACCTCAAGTCAAGGTTGACCAAGCTCGAGTGAAATTCGAGTGGAAGTCTAAGATTGGATTCTTAGCAATGGAGAAGTCCAAGTATGGATACTTGGCAAGAAAAAATCCAAGGGTGAAGTCTTGGCAATGGAAAGTCCAAATATGGATATTTAGCAAAGCAAAAAGTCCAAGGGTGTAGTCTTGGTTGTGTAAGTCCAAGGATGTAGTCATGGCAACGAAAGTCAAGTTTGGAGACTTGGCAATGGAAGTCCTAGAGGTGCAACCTCTTGGCAAAGGAGACCCATTAGTATAACAAAGTCGACAAAAGCATTTGAAGGCTAGGGCAAGGGTGAGGAGTTGTGGACTCGAACCAAGGGCTTGAGGCTGATGGAAGTGGCTTGAAGGCTTAGGTCTAGGCTAAGGGTACCCGATGGCATGACAAAGCTGATGGAAGCACCTGAAGGCTAGTACGAAGGGTAAAGGAGATGTGGAGGACTCAGATAAATTCTGAGGGTAGAGGCTGATGGAGGTGACTTGAAGGCTTAGGTCTAGGCCTAGGGTGAGTATCAAATATGAGGTGATCATACTTGGGTTAAATCTCAGTTTTGAGATTTATCCGTCGACTGGGACTTTGGATCAGTTGACTAGTCGAGTGCACTTCACTCGAGAGGCTTAGTTGACTCGAGTAGTCGACTAGGGTTATGACCCAATCGACTGGTCGAGTAGTCAACTGAGGTCCAATTGTTGACTTGTGGCTCTGGTAGTCAACTGGTAGCTTGCACCAGTCGACTGACCACTTGTAATTGACTGGCCTTAAGTAGACAAGGTATAAAATGTTTTGGAGTTAACTGCTGGCCCATGGCAGTCAACTGATGGCTATGAAAGTCGACTGTTGGGTCAAGGCAGTTGACTGATCGGGCATTTTCTGACGTGGATTAGTCTGTTGTGAGACAACGGATAAATGGGCAGTCGACTACTAGGCAAAAAAATCAATTCGAGCCAAGGCTTTAAAAGGAGCTTGCAATGGAGGAAATAAATGCCGATTTTTTAGGGGATTTGAAGGGAAGTGCTGCTGCAATTAGAGGTCTTCAAACACTATTCCAAAGAAACTAAGAGCAAAGCGATCAAAGAAATCTTTGGTAAAGTGTTTTCACTTCTTTTTATTTTCTCATTGTATTTGGTTGTTTATTATTGTAAGCCCTCGTAAGGGGTTTCTTCGCCTCTGGAGTGTTTCCGAAAAGGAGAAGGGTTATAATAGGTGTGGATCACTAGCTCTGCCATGGAGTAGGTGATATGAGCAAAACTTATAGGGTTTTAGGAGTAGTTTTCACTCACATCTCGTTGCATTTTATACTTGTTTCATGCATATCTTACTTTGTTTTGCATACATTTCCTATTTTTACAGGGAAAATGGCACACTTTCAAAACAAAAGGAAGACATTTGGCAGGTGAAATGGAAGGGGACACGGTCTAGCCGTGTGGATCCACACATTCTTGTCCAAACCATGGATTTGGCCACCCCAACACCACACATGACCTGGCCGTGTGAATCCAAACGGTTGTGTGGCGCTGGCATTTTTCGGTGCGACTAGGGTTTTTTCATGGATTCAGGCAGCGCTGGCCTCAAGTATATATAAGGAAGGCCATGCCCAAACCCTAGGGGGGAGGCACGATGGCTGGGATGACACACCAAAGCCCTAAGAAGCTTCGGAAACTCACAACGGGGAGAAAGAAGACGACTAGAGGATCGTATCCTGCACTTCGACATCGAAGAGAAGAACCAAGAGTACTGCAATTTACTTTCTATTCATCTCTTGCATTGTAATGCCCTATTCTAATATGGATTGTGTTCATTCTTTTTCGTCTATAGAGAAGAATCTTCGATTCTAGGATTAGGGAGTAACTTGTGTACTTAGTGTAGGAGATTTGAGGCCGCTAAAGGGGGTGAATAGCGTCGCGCTCGTTGATAATAGAATTCGTTGCGTTTGTCTCTACAATTAAGTTAGCATAGCAGAAATAGAAGTAATACAATAACGAAATATGACAAACACAACAAGAACACAAGTATGTAACGTGGTTCAGAACCGCACGGTTCCTACTCCACGGATCGGGCTCTAAAAGCCCTAGCAATGCAAACACGCACTACTAATGACAATAACTCCTTCTCGACACAAGTCGGAGGTGGAGAAACCTCGTACAAATGATCTTACAACAGCAAGAACGAAATACAAGCAATATACGATTGAAATATGAAAGACAAGTAAAGAAAAGACTTTACAACACTTGTTTTTGATTGCTTGAATGCTTGGTTGCTTGATTGAACTTGGAGACCTGATTTGCAGCAACAAATCGGCCCAATAGCCCTCAAGAACCGGATCCATTTTTCTCCATCATGAGTTCCTTTTATAGCTTCAACTTTGTCTTTGAAAAATATCGATCGATCATTGCTCGGGACCATCGTTCGGTGATCACCTGCTATTCTTTGTGAGACAGCGGTATAATCCACCTGAAAAATCAGCGGCTAGGACATCGATCGGTGATCGCGAGCATCGATCGGTGATAAGCCATCCTCGACTACTGCGTCACCGATCACAAGATCACGACTTCGTTCAATCGATCCGCCCATCTATGGCAGTCGACTGCTAGGGAAATTCCCACAGTCAAACCCTAGTTGACTATGCCAGTCGATTGCCACATGGAACCAGTCGACTGGCACACCTCAAACATGAGGTTTTAGCCCAAGTATGGTGCCCCCATACTTGCTAGACCACCCTTAGCCTAGACCTATGCCTTCTAGCCACCTCCATCAGCCTTACGCCTCTCGGATCCCTCCAAGTCATCCATGACTTGTTCATCCATCGCGCTAGCCTTCAGGTGCTTCCACTGGCTATGTCATGCTAAAGGTGTCTACACCGCCAAGGCACATTGGACTTACGCCGCCAAGACTCCGCTTGGACTTTACGCCGCTAACCATTGGACTTATGCTGCCAAGACTCCCGCTTTGACTTTACGCCGCCAATATCAAACCCCCTTGGACTTTTCAAATGCCAAGACTCAAGCTTGGACTTTCCCTTGCCAACCCATGTTGGACTTTCCATGCCAAGACCCATGCTTGGACTTTCCCAAATGCCAAGTGTCCCACTTGGACTTTCCATGCCAAGTACGCATGACTTGGACTTTCCATAACCACATGGTCAACCCTAGTCAACCATCAAAGTCTCCCTCGAGTTAAACTCAAGTCCAGTTAAACATAACCCGGGTTGATTGTATAAACAATCTCCCCAAAACATCAACAGACATTAATGTCAAACATCAATGTCAACTTACTTTGTCAAACATCAAAACATCTTTCGAGTCAAACTCGAGTCTGGTCAATTGTGACCTGGGCCGATTGCACCAACAATCTCCCCCTTTTTGATGTTTGAAAAAACAAACCTTGAGTTAGGCCTCTAACTCAAATTCCCTTACCAATTTTCCAAATTGGTAATTTAATGTTCTCCCCCTTTTTGACATACATCAAAAATGTTATCGCTCCAAGGAGGTCAATGTCTCATATACCAATGAAATCTTATAATCTCCCCCTTGGTCCAAAAATACCAAGGATATCTACCATCTTCCTAGTGATAAGTCACATATCACTCAAGAGAGGCAATCCTATATGCTCTCTCAATTTCCAAATTGGGTCTCTCAAAATCTCATTTTCCTCCTCATGAGGAAAAATATCATTCATCATCCCATGATGAATTCCTCCCCCTAAAGGCTTGCTCCCCCTAGACCATTGCACCAACAATGTCCTCGGGAAGTCTCTAAGCCAATAGGAACTCTAAACCATCAAAAATAAGGTTAAAAGTTCAAACATGAACTCTCCCCACCTTAAATTTGATGCAATATCCTAACACCTCTCCTAATCCATATCCACTGGAGTTTCACCCTTTATAATGCTTACCAAAGTATATCCTAGGGTTAGGAGTGATTAGGGACCTTAACCGTAGCTGAAATCGGGCTAAACAAACCTAGTTTTCCTAAAATCAGCATTGGCAGTTGACTCAATACTACGATGACACTCACATCGTCATTTGCCACCAAAGCGATGATCGATAACTAAAATTTCTGAATTTCAATTATCAGAATCGAATTTCAGAAAATCATAAGTAATTCTACGTATATCGAAAAATCACGAAATTTGATACGTATAATACTTATCACACATACAATCGGTGAAAAATCTTTGAAAAATATTTTAACCATTAAAATAGGAGATTGGTACAAAGTTCAAAAACTGTTAAAACTTTAAAGTTTTTTTATCTACTTTGTATCAACTTCTACAATGATGATGGCTATCAAAAGATAGACTTCACCAAGATTTTCTAAAGTGATTTTAAAATGTTTTTGAAAACCTATTTTGAACCATGATTTATTGGCTAAATATACATAACTTGTATATTAGCTTTCCTCATAATTCTTAGTGATGATTGAAATAAGTTAAGTTCATCTAGATGCACTACATGTCAATTTAGATGTGAGATGTGGAGTTAGGATTATTATTGCCTCATGCATTTTCTAGGCAACCCTACTTGATTCCCTTATAAATGGGACTCCAAGTCATGCCATTTTTCCTTAAATCAATTTTAATTAAAATAAATGCATGAATGATCATGGCATAAATGATATCAATAATAATGCATGGCCAAAGATCATGATGTCATGGCATATGATATAATCTAAAAACAAACATGACATCTAAAATAATCCTAAACAATGGCATGACATGCTATATAATAAGATGAAATTTCATGTCATGATATGGCAATTTTCCATAAACCAATACAATAATACAAGCACATAATCAGACACAAATGATTTTCATAAATAGAATATTCCATCCAATTTAAGAAAACTTCAGTTTTTACATCCAAAATAGAGATTTGAGAGGCTCAATCTCACTACAAAAACTAAAAACAAAATTCCTAACATCCTCTAGCTCTAATCATCTGCAGAAGGTGGAGGTGGAGGAGGATGCTGGCTTAAGGTCCAGGCTCGCATCATCTCGTACATATCGAGCTGACGCTGCTTAATGCGGCTCTAGGACTCCTCAATCCGAATGTAGTGCTCCTCCATCCGACTGAGATGCTTGCCCATGGAGGATTGCCCCACTATAAGCTCTGACAGCCGAGAGTCAACTGTCTGCTGGTAGTCTTGGAATCTGGCCTCCAACTTTCTAAATCGATCTGAAGGACCTGCTGTTGATGCATCTATTGGCATCTGGTCCTCCTCATCAGCAACATCTGGATCCTCATAGTCCTCTGCAGCCTCTCTAGGCACTAGAGGTGGCTCCCCACGTGACCTGGGCGGAGGTCGAGGTGCCAGCTCCATTTGCCCATGCCCCATCCGTAGCTTCGCCAATGAGAAGTTACGAACTGATATACAGTCGTAAACTTCAGATAGCACCCTCAACAATCCCCTGTTAATGTTAATGCCTAAAGACTCTAACCATGCAGTGATGATGTGGCCAAAAGGCATATGCACTTTTCCTTGCACAGGGGATATGAAATGTACAATGCAATGAAACATGTTCAATGCAATGTTTATATCTAGTCTATGACACATGGCGTACAGGAGAAAGAGATGGCGAGGCTAAATCTTGGCCAGACCCCGAGTCACAATCGGGAGAAGGCACCCAACAATGACTTTGTAGAGTACATTGTCGGGCGCAGATAGCTCATTGATGGGAAATAAGTTCTGAGCTGGTGGGCGAGGATGGCGAAAGACATGCTCATGCATGGAGTCCAAGGAGATATGATCAAAGGGCTCAGGTAGAGGGGCATCGAAGGTAGGGTAAAATATGAAAGTATCAGCCGATGGCTTACATTCAAGAAACTCCTGCAATATCGCAGGAGTGAACTCTAAGTCGCATTTTGCAACGCGGGTAGTGTAGGTAGGACCATCGTCTACCTTCTTTAAGTTTTGATAGAACTCCTTAAGGAGATCATCATTTATGGCATGAGTGCATAATACTATCTTCATGAGATGATAATATGATAAAATTTCCATGACGTCACCGCAGTAACGATTAAAGAAATCCCTATCAATGTACCTAACCAACATGGTTTGGTACAACAGTGATTCAACCTCAATCGGGTCATTTCTATGGGATCGCCTATATGAATGCAATGCAGTGACATGAAATGCAAAGACACAAATGCACGATTAGATCATAATGAGTTATAATAAAAAAATTAGGGTTTTAGAGCAGTAAAAAGTTATACTTTGGTGCCATTGAGGATGATGAGGAGAGGGTACTTAGATACTGCTGAAGAGAGCGCCGGAGAGTTCGCCGGAGCAGTGGTTTCGTCGGAACCCTAATTGAAGAAGAAAACATCGCAGGAAATTAGTAGATTAGGGCTATGAGATGCTAAAAACGTGAGTGGAGGAGTTTGGTTGTCAAACCTAGGGCTTAGGTGGCCGGCGCGGTCGGAAAAGCTAGTCGGAGAAGGAAGCGACGACCGGAGAAGAGGAAGAAGGCGAGAGATCGAACGTGAAGACGCCGAACCCCAGCGGTTCGGCGTTATAAAATCGTGACTCCAGTCGACTGATGTGCAACATCGATTGGTGACAGACTTATGAGCGGTTTCTTGAGCCGTGATCATGATCGGCTCGGCCAATCGATCGAGCATTACGTCATCGTCTTCAAGAATATCGATCGGGATGCGATCATCACTCGCTTTCGGCGACCACTCGAGATGATCCTCTCTGCCTCGATGAAAGCATTACCATCACTCGGTCGATGTATCCTATCACCAATCAAGTAC
Source organism: Wurfbainia villosa (assembly GCA_025175895.1). Classification (NCBI taxonomy): domain Eukaryota; kingdom Viridiplantae; phylum Streptophyta; class Magnoliopsida; order Zingiberales; family Zingiberaceae; genus Wurfbainia; species Wurfbainia villosa. The sequence goes on along the minus strand of CM045996.1, from coordinate 53,533,963 downwards.
AACAATGTCTCGAAACAACACTCATTCGGATGCATCGTATCGTGCTACAATAGTAATAAATGATCGATAAACCAGACTTGGTCGATATCTGATTTCTAGATCTGAGTTTCAGAAAATCTCGATTTCTTTATCCAACTTGTTTCATTTTCTCATGTTTAATCTTGTATATCGAATATATTAATGTTATGCTTATATTCATGTATTCGTTAATGTATTTTGATATTTTATTTCATTTTAGCAAACATTAACATCCAATGGTTTCAAAATCCTAACATCTCACCCTTTCTAAGTGTTGAAATACACAATCAAGGTAAAAGACTTGTTTTATGAGATGCAATCCACTCTAGACATTCCTTCCAAGCAAACACATGGTGAAACACATGAAGCATGGTAAGTGCAAGACATCAAGGTGTGTGGCACTTGAGTATCACTCTTGATGTAACTTCTACACCTTAAAAACACTTCTCTTGATACATTAATTCCTAAAGTGTGCCAAAAATCAAAATGACACACTATAACCTCTAAATCTAGATTGTGCCAATTTTATTGATTTTTCATGATTTCAAAAATATATTGGCACATCCTAAAATCTTTTAGGATAGAATATCAAACCTATTTCCAAGGTATCCATAACCTTGAAAATAACCTAACATATCAACTTTGCTATGGTTGAGTTAACTACCCATCCAATCAAAGTTGGCACATCCTAGCCCATTTAACGTGAATCAATCACGCTCTTTGGAACCCAAAAATCTATTTGAGTTCATTGAATTAATTAGGTATTCTTTAGGGATAACCTCCTTAGATACCTTCCTAATGACCCTTCTAGGCTTATTAACCTTGGTCATTATGGTCTTGCCATGGTTAGTCTTAGGGATTGCCTCCCTAATAACCTTCTTAATGGCTTCCTTAGGTTTCTTAGAAAACCTAGCCACTAAGCACACACTATGGTTGGCCTTAGGAATAATTTCCCTAGAGACCTTGGTTTTATTAGATCTAGGTTTAGTTCCATAATCAAATGGAACATTGTGATAAGTAGGCATTACTTTCTTAGACATAGGTTTGTGACCCAAACCTTGTCTCCTAGATGATTCTTGCCTCTTACACCCTTTTTGTTGACTTCTAGATCCTAGTGTTTGACACTTTGACCCTTTAAATTGATTTTGCATATTTGCAAGAGTCTTTTCCAATTTCTCAAGTCTTGACCTCAAGACTTGATTTTCTAACTCTAATTGCCCAAATGATTTTTGATTAGGTTATTGGGCATTACCATTCACTTTAGGCATATGTCTACCCTTATTGGGATTGATGTCTAAATGATTTTTGATTTTCTTAATTGTTTTCTTAGGAAGGACATTTCTAGGGACATTAGTCCCAAATTTCTCCTTCTTTGAAATAGACCTAGAGTTATCATTTCTAGATTTCTCCTTAGTCCTAAAACCAACATGTTTAGCTTCTAGACAACCATAATTATTATTTCTAGCATGCTTTGATTCATGAGTAATAGCAAAATTATTTGAATTAATTCTAGCATGCTTTTGCTTAGAATTTAAAGAATGAGCATTATGAAAATATACCTTAGGGTTAGTCTTAGAGACTCCCCCTACTTGTGAAGCTCCCTCCTTTCTTCTAGGACATTGGCTCCTATAGTGTCCCGATTGTCGGCATTTGAAACACACTACGTGCTCCTTGCTCTTCTTGGTGGGGACACCGGCATCCTTGACTTTTTCATTGACTTTTGGTGCCGGAGGAGCTTTCTTAACCCTTTTTGGACACTTACTCTTGTAATGTCCAAATTCCCTACACTCAAAGCATATTATATAAATTTTGTTATTAATTGACATGCTTGAGTTACCTATGGTGGTGGTGAGGTTCTCTTGAGCTTGCTCTTCTTCTCTACCGGATGTAGATGATTCTTCTTGAGATGGCTCCGGTGTAGATACTCTAATCTCCTCCCCCTCAATCCTAGAGGTGGAGGTCTCTTCTTCTTCCAACAATCCGGAAGTTGATTCCTTCTCAAATTCCGAGTCCTCACTTGCTTGTGAAGATGACGATGATTCTTCCTCGGCTTCTTCCTCTTCTTAAGCCGATGAAGATTCTTCTTCTTCTACTTGTGCCAAGTGAGGCTTCTCATGGAACTTTGCCAATTTGTCTCATAGCTCCTTGGCATCTTGAAATTCACCTAAACTAGACAAAATGTCATTAGGTATCAAATCTTCTAAAAGCTTTGTTACCTTGACTTCAGTCTTGAACTTGAGACGTTGATCTTGTGTCCACTTCTTCAATTTCAAGACATTTCCGTTCTTATCCCGAGGAGGTTCAAAGCCTTCTATAAGGATGAACCAATTCTCTATATCCATCATCAAGAATGTCTCCATTCTTGTTCTCCACGCTGGAAAGTCTTCTCGATCATATGGTGGTGGAGTGTTGATGTCCCATCCAAACTTGTCTTGGAATTCCATCTTCCCTCTAGCTTCTTTAGCTCCCGGCGGTTAATCCGTAGAAGAGCCCCAGGCTCTGATACCAATTGTAGGAGATTTGAGGCCGCTAGAGGGTGTTAGTAATATATGAGAGATGTCCTAAGGCAATCGCCTTATGTATGAACCATTTATATGATAAATGAAGATTCACTATTTGAGTATACATGTTTCATGTATTTGATTGGATCTTAAACTCATTTACTGAATGTCCACGATACGATTCACAGCATGAGAGAATTTGTGATTGGATCACAACTAGTGAGTATCTCTACATGTGTAATTGTGATGTATCAGAATTATCCCTAGTCGATGAATTGATGGATTTGGACACCATCAATTCTGTCGAGACTAGCATGAGGTATACTCCTTGGTGTATCCAAGCAGCTGATTCTCACTGGCTGGAGACATTGTGATGTCCGGAGTTAATCGTGGATGCTAGTTATGGTAACTAGTTCATTGGAGTGACCAGCCGTAAGACTTCATATGGTTCTCTGCATATATAGATATGTCAATGATGTTCTTACTGTAGCTTAAGTGCGATGTTCCTTTGACTTGCGGTATTCAAGTCATCTTGATCATGGAGACTTATGCTTTGACATCTTAAGCAAACATCTCTAAGGAGATGTGGACCTGGGATGATTGGGTATAAGTCAAAGTGATCGAAGGTGTTTGAATAGCCTATAAAGGATTCACCACTCCTTGCGAGGAGATGTATACCCTTGGCCTCTCATCGGATTGTTACTAAAGTCTTTGGCCAAAGCATTACATGTTTAGAGTAAAGTACTCTTCGATACATGTGCAGTAACTAGAATCCGTAGGACGAGGAAATGATACTTGGGCTAGGTGTGACGTAGTCAGCCTAGTGGGGTGACACTATAGACCATGTCTGAACCAAGTGGGTATAAGATGAGTGAAGGGAATGGGGCACGATTCATTCGAGCTGCTGAAGGGTTTCAGAAATAGTTCTGGATCAACCGTTGATCTTTTCGGTTAATTGGGGATCATGATGTACTACTAGGTGCCACTGATGATCATTCTATAAATAATGGTTAATTATAGGTGGCCAACATAAACCGAGAACCTATTTGGTCACACGCACAACGAGCGTAATCCAAAGGATTTAAAACGAGCTTGAGAATGGGATTCTCAGACCGAGAGAAACTAGGTTTGGTTGGATCAAACGTAGAGCGAGCTTGAAATCGTTTCAGTCGCAATGGAAGCGTGGATGGGACGTGTCTTATGAAGACATAATGGATGAAACAAAATGGTTTGGTTCTAATCCAATGGAGGAGAATAAACCAAAGGGTTTGGTTTATTTTAAATGAATGAACCAAAAGTTGATTCGGTTCGTTTTAACTTAAAATAAACCATCATGGTTTGGTTTATTTTAACTTATATTAATGGAGTGGGTTAACGGGCCTAATGGTTGTGATCCAATAACCATTAAGAGAATTAGTTCTCTATAAAAGAGGGCTTAAGGGATTGTTAAACCCTAATCCAAAACCCTAGCCCTAAGTTGCCGCCCACCCCATTGAAGGAGTCAGCGCCAACTCCATTGCCGCCCCCTCTTCTCCTCCAACCGGCATCCAGAAGGAGCCTTCCTTCCCCCTCGTCGGCATCGAGCTGCTGCCGGTTGGTGCTCCGGTCATCTCCCTTGGGTGTGGCGATAAGGTGAGCACTTGGCTTCCCTTGGTTGGCCGGCACCTACTCCTCCACCAAAGCTGTCCAGTTTTCCGGACAGCTTGTTTCCCTCTCGTTGGAGCGTCATTTGGACGACGTTTAGAGCTTCGACAGTGGTAGACTTGCCAGGGATTTGATCTCCGGTAATCCTCTGAGGTGGAGGACGAAGGATTCGTCAAACGGTTGAAGAATACCTCTCCGGAGAAGCGAGTCTTGAGGACTTGATTTTGGATCCGAATTTGGATTCGGATCGTGATCATCTCTCGATCACATCGTCTTCAACATGAGGCTAGTAACCCGTACGAAGACAAGGCTCGTGACTTAGCGAAGTCATCCCGAGGATACTCGGCGTGGATACAGATAGAGACGATTCTAGCGAGGATCGTTCCGGTTGATGTCGTTCCCGCTACACGTGATACGAAAGGTATACGTAGTTAAATTTCCTTTTATTGCAAATTTAAATTTATGGTTATGTCTACACATCTTGTACTATGCATGCGTGTGATGTGTGTATTGTAATAAATGTAGATTTATTATTTTTATTTCTTCCGCTGTGCACATGTTTGCGAAACATGTTCGAACACACACTCGCCGTGGTGCCGAAAACCCAACAGTGGTATCAGAGCCCAGGTTGTGTTCCGACATAATCGTAAAATTGTTTTGCGATAGTCATAATGATATTTTTGGAAATTTTATACTTTTGGAAAGTTAGAAGTATTTATGGAAATTTTTCAATTTTGGAAAGTCCAGAAGTATTTATGGAAATCTTCCACTTTTGGAAAGTTGGAAGTATTTATGGAAATTGATATTTTCCATAAATAAAATATTTGATTAGATTTGGAAATTTGTTTCCTAATTTAATCATGATTTTATTTGGGAAATCAAATCTTAAAATATTTTAATTCCATAAGTAGTTTTGATGATTTAGGAAATTGGTTTCCTAAATTGACTTTCCTTAATCAACTATTTCCACAAATAAAATATGTGATTAGATTTGGAAATTTGTTTCCTAATTTAATCATGATTTGATTTGGAGAATCAAATCTTAAACATATTTTATTTCCATAAATAGTTATGACAAATAAGGAAATTATGTACATGACATAATTGTATGCCGTGTAATTGCATTAGATGCATATCATTATGCCATGCGTGTCGTGACATGTAGATGTATGCCATGCCATGTAGATAATAGCTATTTGCATGCAAAGAGGATGAGACATAAAACCCTTACTCAATATTAAAGCCTACACCTTCCATTAATATGGTTAGAACCAGAGTTCCGTTTCTTATTTGAGTTGTTGGACTCTCTCCAAGCCCGACTCGAACCTGAACATGTTCAAACCATGGAATAGTTTAATACTAATATGGTAAGAGTCAGAGGTCAATCGTTAGCTTTGGTTGTTGGACTCTCTCCAAGCCTGGCTAATTGGTTGACTGTGCTCTAACCATATTAAAACAATTTCTCGATTAATGGGTTGACTTTAACCTGGAGCATCGGCTTGTTGGACTCTCTCCAAGTTCGATGTAAAGGGAGGTGAAGTTGGGTGCTATGCATATGATGCATACTTGTTAATGTGTTAACAACCCGATGTATGTGTGAACATTCAATAAGTTGATAGCACATTGTGATAGTTGCATATACGTGATATGCAATCGGTATAGTTGATACCTACCGTCGTAGTTATGAATGGCTTGTTGGACTCTCTCCAAGGTTGTTCATATCTATGATGGATATCAGCCCATTCGGAGATGGACCTACGATCTCCCGAAGTGATTTGGGGGTTTTTGAAATTCGAAAAATGAATGGGATTTATAAATGTATATTGATGCATTTTAAAATCATCTTTCTCATATATGCTCGTTTTGTATTTCTAAGATTGATCATGATGTCTTTGAATCTACGTTCCATTTTGGATTCAAATAAATTGACTGGGCCGAACTTCTTGGACTGGCTTAGAAACTTGAGAATTGTTCTCAAGGTGGAAAAGCTTGCGTATGTCCTCGAAGCGCCTCTTCCCGCCTGTCCTAGTGACAATGCAACTCTGGACCAATTGTTGGCCTATCAAAAACATGTGAATGATTCTGAAATGGTGAGTTGCATCATGCTAGCCATGATGGTACCTGAGCTGCGGAAGCAGCATGAGCATATGGATGCTCATACCATAGTCTTTCATCTTTATGAGTTGGTTGATGAGCAAGTGAGATTCGAAAGGTTCGAAGTCTCCAAGCTCCTCTTCACCTCTGAGATGAAAGAAGGTTCATCTGTGGTACTGCTCAACATGCTGAAGACTGTGGAGCCTTCTGAGAAGCATGAGCAGGGGACGGTGTTGTCAGTTGATTCCTCGAAGAAAGGTTCTAAAAGGGAGTCAAAGGAACAACAGAAGGGGAAGAAGAAAAAGGATAAAAAGGTAGAACTAGCTCAAAAGGGCACTTGCCATCATTATGGCAAGGAGGGTCATTGGCGAAGAAATTGCAAGATTTATCTTGAGTTCGTGAAGAAGAATAAGGCATCAGATGCCCCATCTTCTTCAGATATCTTCGTTATTGATTGTCATTCTATTTCCTCAAACACTTGGGTATTGGATATTGGGTGTGGCTCACATATATGTAATGACATACATGGGCTAAGGAATAGAAAAAGACTCGTCAAGGGAAAGTCAAATCTACGTGTTGGGAATGGAGCAAAGGTTGCTGCACTCGCCATCGAAATGTATTTATTGAAACTCCCTACAGGACTTGTCTTAGAACTGGACAATTGCTTTTATATTCTTTCGTTGATAAAGAACATCATTTCTATTTCTTGTTTAAATAGAAATGGGTAGCATTTGACTTTTAGTAACAATTGTTGTTACATAACTTTGAATGGAGTTCTTTATGGGACTGGAACTTTAAGCAATGGTGTTTATACGTTGGACGTATCCAGTGACATTATCAATATCGAAGCGAGCAACAAGCGTACTCGAAAGGATAATCAAATAGACTCCTACATGTGGCATTGTCGTCTTGGCCATGTAAGCAAGAAACGCATGTCCGAATTACACCGATGTGGAATTCTGGAATCGTTTGAATTGGATTCATACGATACATGCGAATCATGCTTAAAAGGCAAGATGACTAAGTTACCTTTTACAGGAAAAGGTGAATGAGTGGGAGAGTTGCTAGGCCTAATACATAGTGATGTATGTGGACCTATGTCAACTCAAGCTTTAGGAGGCTATAGCTACTTCATTACCTTCACCGATGATCACTCACGGTTTGGGTATGTGTTCTTGATGAAACACAAGTCTGAAGCCTTTGAAAGGTTCAAAGAATTCAGAAATGAAGTAGAGAAACAACATGACAAAAGTATTAAAATACTTCGATCGGATCGAGGTGGTGAATACTTAAGTCAAGAGTTTCTTGATTATCTAAGAGACAATGGTATAGTGTCTCAATGGACTCCGCCATATACACCACAACATAATGGTGTATCTGAGAGGCGTAACCAGACCTTGTTGGATATGGTCAGGTCAATGATGAATCATGCGAATCTTCCCAAGTCCTTTTGGGGCTATGCACTTCAGACAGTTGTTTACTTGTCAAACAGAATGCCAACCAAGGTAGTCTCTACTACTCTATATGAGATATGGAATAGTAAGAAACCTCATGTATCTTACTTGAAGATATGGGGTTGTCCTGCTTATGTGAAGCGGACTGTATCAGACAAATTTGATGTAAAGTCTGATAAATGTCTATTTATTGGATACCCTAAGGAAACAAGGGGTTAATTCTATCATTCTGTGGAACAAAAGGTGTTTGTTTCAAGGCATGTTGTGTTTCTAGAGAAAGAGTTTCTCTTGCAAGAAAATAGTGGGAGTGTCGTCGAGCTTGAGGAGGCTCGAGAGACTCAAATATACATCGATGAGATACCTGGTGAAGCACAACAACCGACAACTCATAGTGATGAGTAATCGGCTGGACCTATTGAAACACCACATCTTCGTAGATCTGGTAGAACACGCAATATTCCTGAGAGATATGGATTTCTCGTAAGTGAATCGAACGACGTGTTACTCATTGATGATGAGGAGCCTACCTGTTATGAAGAAGTGCTGACAAGTTCAGAAAGGGATAAGTGGCTTGGTGCCATGAAGTCGGAAATGGATTCCATGTATGGAAACCAAGTTTGGAACTTGGTTGACCCACCTGAAGGCATAAAGCCTATAGGGTGCAAGTGGGTTTTCAAGAAGAAAACCGACATGGATGGTAATGTGATTACCTATAAGGCTAGATTGGTGGCGAAAGGATATCGGCAAAAGCAAGGTGTTGATTATGACGAAACCTATTCGCTGTAGCTATACTTAAATCCATTCGATGCTCCCGCCATAGCGGCTCATTATGATTATGAGATATGGCGATGGATGTGAAAACAACTTTCCTTAATGGAAACTCGCCGAGGACGATATGATACACTGAGGTTTCACATCGCTGATAAAACCAAGGTATGCAAATTGCGACGGTCCATTTATGGATTAAAGCAAGCATCCAGAGTCGAATATCCGCTTTGATGAGACGATCAAAAAGTTTGATTTCACAAAATCCGCATTTAACCTTGTGTGTACAAGAAGGTTAGTGGGAGTGCAAATGTGTTCCTAGTATTGTATGTCGATGACATATTACTTATAGGAAACGATGTTTCAATCTTACAATGGCTAAGGTTTGGTTATCCAAGACATTCTCCATGAAAGACGGGAGAAGCAACCTACATCCTGGATTAAGATCTATAGAGATAGATCAAACGGTTGCTGGTCTTTCGCAGCCTATATATATAGACCGAGTGCAAAGAGGTTTAGCATGTCAATCCAAGAAAGGTTACCTACCCATCGTCATGGGGTACACCTTTCAAGTCTATGTGTCCGCGCATTTAAGACGAGAGGATTTGCATGAGTAAGATTCCCTATGCATCCGCAATAGGATCTATCATGTATGCTATGTTATGTACGAGGCCCGATGTATCGTGATGCCCGAGTGTCACGAGCAGATACCTGATCCAGAATGGATCATTGGGTGGTCATAAGATGATCCTTAAGTACTTAAGAAGAACTAAGGATGTGTTCCTAATATATGGAGAAGGGGACATGGTGATACGCCGGATGCGGATGATTCCGTGTCTCACCGATACGTGTTCACCTTGAATGGGGGCGCAGTGAGTTGGAAAAGTTCCAAACAAGAGACTGTAGCGGATTCTACCACTGAGGCAGAATACATTGCAGCTTCGGAAGCAGCAAAGGAAGCGGTTTGGATCAAGAAGTTCGCTCATGAACTTGGTGTGATTCGCCATTGTCAAGCAATACCGCCATCATGCGACAACAATGGAGCAATTGCACAGGCGAAAGAGCCAAGGTCTCATCAATGATCCAAACATGTGCTTTGCCGCTATCATCTTATCAGAGAGATCATCAGTAGGAACGAAATATAAATCGAGAAAATTCCCACTGAAAGGAACTTAGCGGATCCTTTGACTAAAGCATTACCTCAAAGAAAGTTTGAGGGTCATGTTAGTGCTTATGGTATTGGATACCGTAGCGATTGACATTAGGCCAAGTGGGAATTTGTTAGTAATATATGAGAGATGTCCTAAGGCAATCGCCTTATGTATAAACAATTTATATGATAAATGAAGATTCACTATTTGAGTATACATGTTTCATGTATTTGATTGGATCTTAAACTCATTTACTGAATGTCCATGATACGATTCACAGCATTAGAGAATTTGTGATTGGATCACAACTTGTGAGTATCTCTACATGTGTAATTGTGATGTATCGGAATTATCCCTAGTCGATGAATTGATGGATTTGGACACCATCAATTCTGTCGAGACTAGCACGAGGTATACTCCTTGGTGTATCCAAGCAGCTGATTCTCACTGGCTGGAGACATTGTGATGTCCGGAGTTAATCGTGGATGCTAGTTATGGTAACTAGTTCATTGGAGTGACCAGCCATAAGACTTCATATGGTTCTCTGCATATATAGATATGTCAATGAAGTTCTTACGGTAGCTTAAGTGCGATGTTCCTTTGACTTGCGGTATTCAAGTCATCTTGATCATGGAGACTTATGCTTTGACATCTTAAGCAAACATCTCTAAGGAGATGTGGACTCGGGATGATTGGGTATAAGTCGAAGTGATCGAAGGTGTTTGAATAGCCTATAAAGGATTCACCACTCCTTGCGAGGAGATGTATACCCATGTCCTCTCGTAGGATTGTTACTAAAGTCTTTGGCCAAAGCATTATATATTTAGAGTAAAGTACTCTTCGATACATGTGCAGTAACTAGAATCTGTAGGATGAGGAAATGATACTTGGGCTAGGTGTGACATAGTCAGCCTAGTGGGGACTGACACTATAGACCATGTTCTGAACCAAGTGGGTATAAGATGAGTGAAGGGAATGGGGCACGATTCATTCGAGCTACTGAAGAGTTTCAGAAATAGTTCTGGATCAACCATTGAATTTTCGGTTAATTGGGGATCATGATGTACTACTAGGTGCCACTCATGATCGTTCTATAATTAATGGTTAATTATAGACGGCCAACATAAACCGAGAACCTATTTGGTCACACGCACAACGAGCGTAATCCAAAGGATTTAAAACGAGCTTGAGAATGGGATTCTCTGACCGAGAGAAACTAGGTTTGGTTGGACCAAATGTATAGCGAGCTTGAAATCATTTCAGTCGCAATGGAAGCATGGATGGGCCGTGTCTTATGAAGACATAATGGATGAACCAAAATAGGTTGGTTCTAATCCAATGGAGGAGAATAAACCAAAGGGTTTGGTTTATTTTAAACGAATGAACCAAAAGTTGGTTCGGTTCGTTTTAACTTAAAATAAACCATCATGGTTTGGTTTATTTTAACTTATATTAATGGAGCGGGTTAACGGGCCTAATGCTTATGATCCAATAACCATTAAGAGAATTATTCTCTATAAAAGAGGGCTTAAGGGATAATTAAGCCCTAATCCAAAACCCTAGCAAGGAGTTGCCGCCCACCCCATTGAAGGAGTCGGCGCCAACTCCATTGCCGCCCCCTCTTCTCTTCCAACCGGTGTCCAGAAGGAGCCTTCCTTCCCCCTCGCCGGCGTTGAGCTGCTGCCGGTTGGTGCTCCGGTGATCTCCCTTAGGTGTGGCGATAAGGTGAGCACTTGGCTTCCCTTGGTTGGCCGGCGCCTACTCCTCCACCAAAGCTGTCAAGTTTTCTGGACAGCTTGTTTCCCTCTCGTCGGAGCGTCATTTGGATGACGTTTAGAGCTTCGACAGCGGTAGCCTTACCGGGGATTTGATCTCCGGTAATCCTCTGAGGTGGAGGACGAAGGATTCATCAAACGGTTGACGAATACCTCTCCGGAGAAGCGAGTCTTGAGGACTTGTTTTTGGATCCGAATTTGGATTCGGATCGTGATCATCTCTCGATCACATCGTCTTCAACACGAGGCTAGTAACCTGTACGAAGATGAGGCTCGTGACTTAGCGAAGTCATCCCGAGGATACTCGGCGTGGATACGGATAGAGACGATTCTAGCGAGGATCGTTCCGGTTGATGCCGTTCCCGCTACACGTGATACGAAAGGTATACGTAGTTAAATTTCCTTTTATTCAAAATTTAAATTTATGGTTATGTCTACACATATTGTACTATGCATGCGTGTGATGTGTGTGTTGTAATAAATGTAGATTTATTATTTTTATTTCTTCTGCTGTGCACATGTTTGCGAAACATGTTCAAACACACACTCGTCGTGGTGTCGGAAACCCAACAGAGGGGGGGTGAATAGCGTTGCGCTCATTCGATAATGGAATTCGTTGTGTTTGTCTGTACAATCAAGTTAGCGCAGCAGAAATATAAGTAATACAATAACAAAATATGACAAACACAACAAGAACACAAGTATGTAACGTGGTTCAGAACCGCACGGTTCCTACTCCACGGAACGGGCTCTAAAAGCCCTAGCAATGCAAACATGCACTACTAATCACAATAACTCCTTCTCGACACAAGTCGGAGGTGGAGAAACCTCATACAAACGATCTTACAACAGCAAGAACGAAATACAAGCAATATACGATGCAAATATGAAAGACAAGTAAAGAAAAGACTTTACAACACTTGTTTTTGATTGCTTGAATGCTTGCTTGCTTGCTTGCACTTGGAGACCAGATTTATAGCAACAAATCGCCCCAATAGCCCTCAAGAATCGGATCTATTTTTCTCCATCACGAGCTCCTTTTATAGCTTCAACCTTTGCTGGAAAATATTGATCCCTACTTCGACCATCAGACGATCACAATCGCTGTCGTGAGACAATGGTGTAATCCACGCCGGAAAATCCAACTATTAGATAATAGTCGATCGATCATGAGCATCGATCGATAAGCCATCACTCGACCGCCGTCCCAATGGTCGAGTGAGACTCCATTCTCGTGTTGCCCTAAAATCGAGCATCATCGATCGATCACAAGATCACGATCGCTGTTCAATCACCGCCCATCTATGGCTGATCATAGGCAATTCCCGCAGTCAAACCTTAGTTGACTACGCCAGTCGACTGTCACATGGCACCAGTCGACTGGCACACCTCAAACATGAGGTTTTAGCCCAAGTATGGTGCCCCCATACTTGCTAGACCACCCTTAGCCTAGACCTAAACCTTCTGGCCACCTCCATTAGCCTTACACCTCTCGGATCCCTCCAAGTCATCCATGACTTGTTCATCCATCGCGCTAGCCTTCAGGTGCTTCCATCGGCTATGTCATGCTAACAGTGTCTACACCACCAAGGCACATTGGACTTACGCCGCCAAGACTCCGCTCGGACTTTACGCCGCCAACCATTGGACTTATGCTGCCAAGACTCCCGCTTCGACTTTACGCCGCCAATATCAAACCCCTTGGACTTCTCAAATGCCAAGACTCAAGCTCGGACTTTCCCTTGCCAACCCATGTTGGACTTTCCATGCCAAGACCCATGCTTGGACTTTCCCAAATGCCAAGTGTCCCACTTGGACTTTCCATGCCAAGTACCCATGACTTGGACTTTCCATAACCACATGGTCAACCCTAGTCAACCATCAAAGTCTCCCTCCAGTCAAACTCGAGTCCAGTTAAACATAACCCGGGTTGATTGTATAAACAATCTCCCCAAAACATCAACAGACATTAATGTCAAACATCAATGTCAACTTACTTTGTCAAACATCAAAACATCTCTCGAGTCAAACTCGAGTTTGGTCAATCGTGACCTGGGCCGATTGCACCAACACTTAGAACATGCTAGATCGAATGTAAATTCTGTCTTAGGATTTCTATTCACAGTTTGTGTTTGTTTGATTCGATGAAAATTGTGTTCTGGTTTTCTATCTATTGTGCATAGCTGATACAAGGGGTGACAACCCTTGTATCAAAGATCTAGGGGAATTAAAGAGGAACCAAGTGGTTGTCCTCATCTCCGATAACCGTAGGTAGTAGGGTACGATGGAGTAGGGAACGGGACATGTTCTAACTCCTCGTAGGGATTGATTTGGCATCCTCGTACCATCTATCCTATCTTAACGAAAGGGTCGACTTGGTTAAGGATAGGTAGTTCCCGATAGAAGCGATACCTCATCGGGAAAGGGTATAATATCCCTTCCACAAGACCCTAATTAGAGAACCAAACTACATTTAATTGATTAGCATGTTCCATGTTGCACAAGTGAAATCGAAGTCCTAGGATCTCTTTTTTTTGAACCTCGAACCAACCTTCCTTTCCTCTGTGTGGCACATACTAGAGTTAGGACCACCCTCAATTCTCATAATCACAACCCTTAGAACTAAACTCTGAATAATAACGTCCACTGAACAATCGTTACTCGAATCTCAGTCTCTATGGGATCAATAATCTATTTATTACTTGATAACATCGTGCACTTGCGAGTGTTGAGTGTGAGCACGTGCTTCGAGTCCTTGACAGTTCCCACCGCTAGATTTGAGGTCGCATTTGCGACCATCAAGTTTTTAGCGCCGTTGCCGAGGACTGATTGATTCGATATCGAATCAAAAAGTGGATAGTTGGATTGGACTTAGGATAGATTCATTTTCTTGCTTTATTTTTATTTTATTTACTTCTATTTTAGATTTTTAATATCTACATTAAGTTAGATTAATTTCAGTAGTTAATGCATCAACCTTTAGTTTAAATTTTCTACATTTGATTTAGTATTCAGATTAGGTTATTTCCAATTTTTAAGCAGTAAATATACTCCTAATTTAGTGACTCGGTTCTTTGAATGCATAGACGTTTAGGATCGAAAAATTTGCTTCCGATAGATCTAGAAATCGAAAGAACCTACCATAGTAAAAGAGCTGAACAGAAAGGCATGGAGGATCAAGATGCATTTGTGGTGAACTTAGGTAGTCGACCTTTGTGAGACTATACAACCCCCAGTGCTAGAGGATATAGGCCCAGCATAACTGGACCATCATTCTCAACCAACAACTTTGAACTGAAACCTGTGCTAATACACATGGTCCAGCAGAGGCAATTCGGAGGTGTTGCAACTAAAGACCCGAACCGGTACCTAGAAATCTTTTTAGAGATATGCTCGATAATGAAATTCAATGGAGTACCATCTGACGCGATCCATATGAGCCTATTCCCGTTCTCACTGTGGGATAAGGCGAAGACATGGCTCCACTCCCTTCCTTCAGGAAGCATTACCACATGGGAGCAATGTGAGCAGCAGTTCTTAAATAAATTTTTCCCACCAAGTAAGACTGCTCACATGCACCACATGATCACTATATATCGCCAGAAAGAAGGGGAGTCCTTGTTCGAAGCTTGGGATCGCTACAAAGGGCTACTCTACGAATTTCCCCATCATGGTCTAGAGAGGTGACTGGTGATCCACATATTCTATAATGGGATCACCTATACCACTAAGGTGTCCCTCGATTCTGCTGCAGGAGGAGCATTAATGAATAAGACTATCGAGGAAGCAGAGGAGCTAATAGAAGAGGTGGCTTAGAACCACCATCAATGGGCTTCCAAGCATAGTCACCCAATGCCTGCAGTCGGTCGATATGTTATCAACTTCATCGACCACTTAACGGCAAGAATGGATGCGCTAAGTAGACGATTTGACTCTATAACCCCTGCATCTGCATATGTGACCAATATTGTTGGGGGAGGAGTAGCAACGTATCAGGAGAGCCACTATGGAGGGCAGGGCAGCTACGAAGGGCAAATTGAGCATGTCGATGTGATTGACGACCACAATTGAAGGCCCAACAACCCATATTCCAACACCTACAATCCCAGATGGAGGAACCACCCGAACCTTTCCTATAGGAATAATTTGGAGAATTTCCAACAATCGGGAGGATATGGGCAACAACAGGGCAGTGGGCAACAACCGCCCAAATCTAGACTGGAATTGATGATTGAAGATTGTATTGCTACCCAAACAAAGGCCAATGCAGAATTCTAGTGCCAACATCAGAGGATCCAAGAGGCACTTAGGAAGTTAAAGTCCTCTGTCGATGAGCTTACAAGCTGCACAAAAATACTGGAAACACAAGTGGCCGAAATAGCCCAGACCGTATCGCAGACCATGGATAGCTCTCCACCATCAACCAAGTAAAACCAGGTTAAGGAAGAGGGAATATATAGTGAGCGAGTAGGATAGAAAAACATATTTACTAGGGGATGTGCATCCATAATTTCGACTTTACCAAGCCAGGCTGAAATTGAAAATAAAATCCCACCTAAGCTGGAGGACCCTGGTGAATTTGTTATACCCTACATGATTTACGGTGAGAGCTTTGATGAAGCACTGTGCGACCTAGGGTCATCAGTTAGCGTGATGCCCTATGCATCCTACCTAGAGATGGGACTAAGTGGTATACAACTGACGGGCATGGGTATTCGCATGGCGAATGATACGATCAAGGAGCCCGTTGGCATGTTAGAACATGTACCTGTGGTGGTTGAGAATTTTGTCATACCCACAAATTTTATCATACTGGACACAGGACCAAACCCTTATAATCCCATTATTTTAGGAAGACCCTTTCTGGCGACCGTGGGAACATGCATAGACATGAAGGCACATAAAGTCTCCTTGGAGGCAGATGATGAGATCATCATATTCAACCATCAGAGTGTAAGCATTCCTTCGTAGATGGGTATACCTCGTGCAGAATGACGATCACTTCACCGAAAAATATAGATTTAGAGACGAATGCAGGAAGGTTCACAGAGCCACTGGAGCCAAGTTGAGAATTGAGATGATGGAGTATGGTCAAGCTAAAAGACCTTAAACAAAGCGCTTCTTGGGAGGCAACCCAAGTTTAGTCTTTAGTTGTTTTAATTTTATTGCATTCATGTGTATAATTTAGACTTTGATTTATGGTCATTTACATTTTTTGTAAATAGTTTTAGGACTAGAAAGAACTTGCTAGATAGGAACAAAAACTCATTTTGAGCCTACAATAAGAGGCATGGGTGGCAGTGTGGTTTCACACGACCATACCCCCATGGAGAAGCCCACACGGTGGGGCGTTGATAACTACCATTTTGTCGGATTATTTTGGTCCTTATTAATCTTCTCATGTGCTTAATTATCGATTATTATCATGTTTTATGAGTTGGATTTATTTTTGGACCTTATTGTAAATTCTCCTTAATGTTGGACTTATATGCAAATTTTACATCTTAATTGTAGGAGATCAAGATGAGCCATTGGACTAGACTCAAACTGGATTAAATATGGTTTCATCTAAGGGCATAAAGGACCTTTTAAGCTGGAAGAATCTGAGCCCTTCATCCAGATCAGAAGCAGTTAAATCAAAGGATTCAGATTTGTTTAATTCTGACCGTCCGATGATATCTGATTGATCTGAGCCATCCATCTAAATCTGGAGAGATCCGGTCCATACATTTAGATCTGGACATCTGAGCCTTTCCTTCATATTTGACCGATCATTATTACCCACTCAGATTGATCAGATCCATCCATTCAGAGTTGGATTGATCACAACCGTTGGATGCATTACCTAGTTCATGGATTAATCAGATTCAATTAACCTAGCTTAAATGGACGGTTGGGATTCGGTGGGCGAAATGATCGGACGACTGAAGAAAATCACTTAATCACCCTTAAAAGCCAACATCTTCTTCGAAGCAAAGGATCGTGCATCACAGGACCATCTTCTTCGATCGCACGAGCAGCCACCGGATTCCGCCTCATCCGCACGAAGCACTGTCGACCGTCCACTTCCTCCGCCAAGGTCGTCGGTGGTCACCTCCATCACCTCCCCTTTCACATGCGAGGAGCCGGTTTCCCCCTTCGATCATGCGACAGAGGAGCGGATTCGCCATTTTCCAGCTGATCGCCCGCCGCGCTCTCCACTTCCCTGTCGGTTGTCGGAGTGGGGATTCCCCTCCGATCGTTCCGGTCAGCCATCATCATCATTTCTAGCATCTCTGCTACCCATATGTTCCACCTCCGATCGGACGTGCCATCCACAATTCCGGTGGTTCACTTCCACAGTGTTGACAGCTGCTATATAGCTTCGGCAGTGCTCCACATTTATGGCCAGTACCTTCACGACAGCGCCGATTGTGTCTTCCATAGGTCCAATCAATAATATCTTATTATTCGTTTTGATTGTTTAGTTAACTATAAGAATAATAGGCTATCATGACATTTTCTTAACGACATTTATTTTATAACATAGTTATAAACATCTTATAATGACACTTATTAAAAATAATTTTTAGTTTTTTTTAAGTATCTAATTAGATATTTTTTAACGACATATATCATAAATGTCATTATACTTGATAAACATATTAATGTTTAGGTTTACTAATGTTATTAACTTTTTCTCCCGTAGCCTTCTCATGCGCACAACCCTTTCCATCTCCACGGACTTCACCTTTCCGTCGCCGACATCACCACCAATGACATCACTGTCGACGTCCATCTCCTCGACGACGGCATGCTGGTCTGGGGAGAGGAGGTAGTGGCCGAGCATGAGGCTGAAGGTGAGGGAGGGCTTCCATCCGGTGACCCAGAGGAAGATTTGTTCGAAGGGGGTGAGCCAGGGGTGGGTGAGGGTGCGGAGGTGGTTCCGATGGCGGAGGAGGCAGATGCTCAGGAAGTTCTGATGGAGGAGAAGCCCCATGTCAATGGGGCCGACGGCGGAGCTGCTGATGCTGAGAAATGGGCGAGTGGTGAACTTGCGCTGGTGGAAGCGGCGAAGGGAGGAGCCATTGGAACTGAGACGAAGGTTGTCGTCGATGAGAGATCATTTTCGTAGCTCCTGGTAGGTGCCATGGCTTCACCGACAGCAAGGAGCTCCCGCCCACCAACAATTTTGACTGTCCCTGTGGTTGCCGTCCCTTGCTTGTTGACCCCTTCCGCGTTGATCGAGTCAACTACATTTACGGTTCGTGGACCTAATCTCTCACACAGCCTATTTCGAAGCTGATTATTAGAATATGCTAATCGAAGCAAGCAAGATTTTTTCCCTTCCATATGGGGAAAGGATTCTTATATATTTTATGATTTGTGATCGATAGAGCCAAGTGATCCATCTGATCACTGATCTGCTATTCTTCCAGAAGTTGAGCGTATTCTTCCAGAAAGTAGCTCAGTGATCCATCTGATCACTAAGCAACTTTCTGATTTAGCTTAGATGAATTTGTAGGAGTAAGGTGATATGCTCAGTAATCATCCACTTTTTATCCTTTATAAATCTACAACACGGCTACAACAAGTCATTGATAAATACATCATTTGTAGCTTTTTTATGTTCACTACTTAATGAAAGATTTTTTGTCACTGCTCTCATTTTGTGTTTGTACTTTATGCCATGTTTCTACAGGTTCTTAGTAATTGTCGATCAATAGCTAAACATGGCGTTCCATTTAGATCGGTCATTGCAACAAGTGGTTTCTGATAGAGAACTCAGTTAGAGAACCTTAATAAAGAATCTGATGTTCTTATAGGAACACCTAACCGATTTATTTATTTACTTCAAGAAGGCTTTCTACAGCTAACCAACCTTAGATGGTAATGCATGTTTGGATCTATTGATATTTTGAAACACTTAGGCAAGAGTTGTTTATTATTCAAATTTGAATTTCTTTTGTCAGCTTAATTTGTATAAGCAATTCTAGCTTTCCTTTTTAAACGAACTGAGATCTATCTATTATTCTGGAAAGGTTCACATAGTTTCTGGAAGTGAGAAATAAAGATAGAAAGTCATAAGTTTGGAGATTGTTTTAGAACTGTACCCAAAGAATGGAGATCATTGATTTATTTTATGGATATTGGTTTACCAAAATTAAGTAGTTTTTGTACTAATTTTCATAATCCATGCAGTGTTGTGTTGGATGAAGTGGATATCCTATTTAAGGATAATGGATTCGAACAAGTTCTCGAGAGCTTGATTAGTTCTGCACCAGTGGAAACACAATATCTTTTTGTCATTGCAACTCTTCCTGTTGATATCTTCAACAAACTTATTGAAATGTTCCTAGACTGTGAAGTGATCATGGGACCTGGTATGCACCGGATGAGCTTTGGGCTTGAAGAGGCTTATTGTATGTTATATTCTGAATTCTATATTTGATTGGTAAGCACCTCGTTTGTTCTTATTGTGATCCTATTAGTGTTGAAAAAAGAATACAATTCTTGACACTTGGAAGGTGTGTTTGATAGATCATGACATGATTTATTTAAGGTGAGGTGGCTAGTGTCCTAGTTAATTTCCATAATATCCTAAGAACCTATTTCCTATTTGATAACTAATGAGCTACAAACTTTTTCTCTTTTTAATTAGTACTTTTCTGAGAAGATTCAGTCGGCAACTGATGTTTTAATATAATGATTTCAGAAATTTTGATGATGGGTTCCCTAACTTTCTCATCGATAATGCACACGATATAAGAGGGCAGCATGTAGCCTTTTTATCCTCTTTTAGCTCACCAGGAGTCATCTTTGAGCAAATATCTGCAATATTTGCATTACCAAAGCTCTTTATTGCTTCTTTCACCTTGGTATTACCATTCTTCCCAACTGGTACCTTTGAGAGGATGGAAGAAGAAGGTGATGTTGCTACAACTAGCTTTTACAATGGTACACATTTTATCTATGATTCCCAAGTCTAGAGGCGGTCCAACTAGTATTGTCATCTATGATATACATGCTTTGCAGGTTGGTAGAACTTATATCCCATATTTATACTAGTAATGTTTTTTTAATGAACCTCATTCTGTTTTATTATATATTTTAAACTCATTTTCTCACTTTCTAGAATCTTTGCCCTATCACTCATTAGTTTATAATTTTATTGTCATTATGAAATGTGAGATATCTTTCAATTAATATAATGGAAATATATTTCTTCTGATATTTATTTAGTATATTAGAATTTTCATAGGACTTTGGAGTTTGTTATGGGAAGGAAGAAAATTATAGTTTCTTTACCTGTACACTTTTATTCTGCTTTTGCTACTGTTATTCTTTGTTTTTAACCTTTCTCATGTCCATTGAATGCTTGTTTTTAACGACATTTTTTTTTAATCTATGAAAGAGTCCAAGATAGATGATTTGGTCTCGATATCTTAGGAATTAAGCATCTATATCTTCCCAAAAATTTGTCATCATTTTTGCAATACAGATCATGCTTTAGTAATTTCTATGTTCAAACTATTCATTTCTGACACTCATGTAAAAGAATAATAGAAATGTGGTAAAATCATTTCAGTTATAAGGTATGACCATTTTTTCATAGCGAAATGATGATTTCATACTCTTATTGCATACGATAATTTAGTGCTGGTTCGTTATGCTCTCACTTTCTTGATATTTGATCACGGTTTGCACCAAAGAGTATCAATTTGTGTTCTTTGGATTTCTTTTTGTCGTGTCTCAAAACTCCCCAGGAAAGATTCTATTTTGGAGATGATGTCTTGCCATGCTTTGAGACGAGGATTCAACTACTGCTGAAACGACTTCAGGAAATTCCCAAAGCGAACAATGTAAATATATTATCATGTTTTTTTTGGAAGAATCTATAATGTGATAGTAATATATGAGAGATGTCCTAAGGCAATCGCCTTATGTATGAACCATTTATATGATAAATGAAGATTCACTATTTGAGTATACATGTTTTATGTATTTGATTGGATCTTAAACTAATTTACTGAATGTCCACGATACGATTCACAGCATGAGAGAATTTGTGATTGGATCACAACTAGTGAGTATCTCTACATGTGTAATTGTGATGTATCGGAATTATCCCTAGTCGATGAATTGATGGATTTGGACACCATCAATTCTGTCGAGACTAGCACGAGGTATACTCCTTGGTGTATCCAAGCAGCTGATTCTCACTGGCTGGAGACATAGTGATGTCCTGAGTTAATCGTGGATGCTAGTTATGGTAACTAGTTCATTGGAGTGACCAGCCGTAAGACTTCATATGGTTCTCTGCATATATAGATATGTCAATGAAGTTCTTACTGTGGCTTAAGTGCGATGTTCCTTTGACTTGCGGTATTCAAGTCATCTTGATCATAGAGACTTATGCTTTGACATCTTAAGCAAGCATCTCTAAGGAGATGTGGACCCGGGATGATTGGGTATAAGTCAAAGTGATCGAAGGTGTTTGAATAGCCTATAAAAGATTCACCACTCCTTGCGAGGAGATATATACCCATGGCCTCTCGTCGGATTGTTACTAAAGTCTTTGGCCAAAGCATTACATGTTTAGAGTAAGGTACTCTTCGATACATGTGCAGTAACTAGAATCCGTAGGACGAGGAAATGATACTTGGGCTAGGTGTGACGAGTCACCTAGTGGGGATCTACACAATAGACCATGTCCTGAACCAAGTGGGTATAAGATGAGTGAAGGGAATGGGGCACGAATCATTCGAGTCAGAAAGGTTTCGTAAATAGTTCGATCAACCGCTAATCTTTTCGGTTAATTGGGGATCATGATGTACTACTAGGTGCCACTCATGATCGTTCTATAATTAATGGTTAATTATAGACGGCCAACATAAACCGAGAACCTATTTGGTCACACGCACAACGAGCGTAATCCAAATGATTTAAAACGAGCTTGAGAATGGGATTCTCAGACCGAGAGAAACTAGGTTTGGTTGGACAAAACATAAAGCGAGCATGAAATCGTTTCGGTCACAATGGAAGCGTGGATGGGACGAGTCTTATGAAGACGTAATGGATGAACCAAAATGGTTTGGTTCTAATCCAATGGAGGAGAATAAACCAAAGGGTTTGGTTTATTTTAAACGAATGAACCAAAAGTTGGTTCGGTTTGTTTTAACTTAAAATAAACCATCATGGTTTGGTTTATTTTAACTTATCTTAATGGAGCGGGTTAACGGGCCTAATGGTTATGATCCAATAACCATTAAGAGAATTAGTTCTCTATAAAAGAGGGCTTAAGGGATAATTAATCTCTAATCCAAAACCCTAGCAAGGAGTTGCCCAACCCTCCTTGCCGCCAACCCTTTTGTGCCGCCCACTCCTGCCTGCGGCCCAAGCTTCAGCCGTGATCCTCCGGCACCCTCCGGTGATCTCCTAGGCTAGGTTTGGCATCAAGGTGAGCACTTGGCTTCCTTTGTTTTGGCCGGCGCTACTATCTCCTCCACCAAAGCTGTCCAGTTTTCTGACAGCTTGTTCTCTCTCGCCGGAGCGCCGCTTGACGACGGTTAGAGCCCGACAGCGGCTAACTTATCCGGGATTCGATCTCCGTAATCCTCTGAGGTGGAGGACGGCGATCTGCCAATTGGTTGATGAATACCTCTCCGGAGAAGCGAGTTTTGAGAACTCGTATTAGGATCCGAATTTGGATTCGGATCGTGATCATCTCTCGATCACGTCGTCTTCAACACGAGGCTAGTAACCCGTACGAAAATGAAGCTCATGGCTTAGCGATGTCATCCTGAGGAACTCGGCGTGGATACGGATAGAGACGATTCTAGCGAGGATCATTCCGGTTGATGTCGTTCCCGCTACACGTCATACGAAAGGTATAACATAGATAAATTTCCTTTCATTGCAAATTTAAATTTATGGTTATGTCTACACTTGTTGTAATATGCATGCGTGTGTTGTGTGTGTTGTAATAAATGTAGATTTATTATTTTTATTGCTTCCGCTGTGTTCATGTTTACGAAACGTGATCGAACACACACACGCCGCAGTGCCGGAAACCCAACAGTGGTATCAGAGCCCAGGTTGTGTTTCGACATAATCGTAAAAATGGTTTTGCGACAGTCATAATGTATTTCTGGAAATTTTCTAATTTTGGAAATTTAGAAGTATTTATGGAAAATTTTCAATTTTGGAAAGTCTAGAAGTATTTATGGAAATCTTCCACTTTTGGAAAGTTGGAAGTATTTATGCAAATTGATATTTTCCATAAATAAAATATTTGATTAGATTCTGGAAATTTGTTTCCTAATTTAATCATGATTTGATTTGGGAAATCAAATCTTAAAATATTTTATTTCCATAAGTAGTTTTAATGATTTAGGAAATTAGTTTCCTAAATAGATTTTCCTTAATCAAATAATTCCATGAATAAAATATGTGATTAGATTTGGAAATTTGTTTCCTAATTTAATTATGATTTGATTTGGAGAATCAAATCTTAAACATATTTTATTTCCATAAATAGTTATGACATATAAGGAAATATATACATGACATAATTGTATGCCATGTAATTGCATTAGATGCATAACATTATGTCATGCGTGTTGTGACATGTAGATGTATGCCATGTATGTCATGCCATGTAGATAATAGTTATTTGCATGCAAAGAGGATGAGACATAAAAACCCTTAAACAATATTAAAGCCTACACCTTCCATTAATATGGTTAGAACCAGAGTTCCGTTTCTTGTTTGGGTTGTTGGACTCTCTCCAAGCCTGGCTCGAACCCGAACATGTTCAAACCATGGAATAGTTTAATACTAATATGGTAAGAGTCAGAGGTCAATCGTTAGCTTTGGTTGTTGGACTCTCTCCAAGCTGGGCTAATTGGTTGAATGCGCTCTAACCATATTAAAACTATTTCCCGATTAATGGGTTGGCTTTAACCTAGAGCATCGGCTTGTTGGACTCTCTCCAAGGTCGATGTAAAGGGAGGTGAAGTTGGGTGCTATGCATATGATGCATACTTATTAATGTGTTAACAACCCGATGTATGTGTGAACATTCAATTAGTTGATAGCACATTGTGATAGTTGCATATACGTGATATGCAATCGGTATAGTTGATACCTACCGTCGTAGTTATGAATGGCTTGTTGGACTCTCTCCAAGGTTGTTCATAACTATGATGGATATCAGCCCATTCGGAGATGGACCTATGATCTCCCGAAGTGATTTTGGGGTTTTTGAAATTCGAAAAATGAATGAGATTTATAAATGTATATTGATGCATTTTTAAAATCATTTTCTCATATGTGCTCGTTTTGTATTTCAAAAATTTATCATGATGTCTTTAAATTTGCGTTCCATTTTGGATTCGAATAAAATTGACTGGGCCGAACTTCTTGGACTGGCTTAGAAACTTGAGAATTGTTCTCAAGGTGGAAAAGCTTGTGTATGTCCTCGAAGCGCCTCTTCCCGCCCGTCCTAGTGACAATGCAACTCTGGATCAATTGTTGGCCTATCAGAAACATGTGAATGATTCTGAAATGGTGAGTTGCATCATGGTAGCCACGATGGAACCCAAGCTACGAAATCAGCATGAGCATATGGATGCTCATATCATAGTTCTTCATCTTTATGAGTTGTTTGATAAGCAAGTGAGATTCGAAAGGTTCGAAGTCTCCAAGCTCCTCTTCACCTCTGAGATGCAAGAAGGTTCATCTGTGGTACTGCTCAACATGCTGAAGACTGTGGAGCCTTATGAGAAGCATGAGCAGGGGACGGTGTTGTTAGTTGATTCCTCGAAGAAAGGTTCTAAGAGGAAGTCAAAGGAACAGCAGAAGGGAAAGAAGAGAAGGGCTAAGAAGGTAGAACTAGCACAAAAGGAAACTTGCCATCATTATGGCAAGGAGAGCCATTTGCGAAGAAAGTGGAAGATTTATCTTGAGTCCGTGAAGAAGAATAAGGCATCGGATGCCCCATCTTCTTCAGATATCTTCGTTATTGATTGTCATTCTATTTCCTTAAACACTTGGGTATTGGATACTGGGTGTGGCTCACATATATGTAATGACATACATGGGCTAAGGAATAGAAGAAGACTCGTCAAGGGAGAGTCAAATTTGTGTGTTGGGAATGGAGCAAAGGTTGCTGCACTCGCCATTGGAACGCATTTGTTGAAACTCCCTACAGGACTTGTCTTAGAACTGGACAATTGCTTTTATGTTCCTTCGTTGATAAAGAACATCATTTCTATTTCTTGTTTAAATAGAAATCGGTACCATTTGACTTTTAGTAACAATTGTTGTTACATAACTTTGAATGGAGTTCTTTATGGGACTGGAACTTTAAGCAATGGTGTTTATACGTTGGACGTATCCAGTGACATCTTCAATATCGAAGCGAGATACAAGCGTGCTCGAAAAGATAATCAATTAGACTCCAACATGTGGTATTGTCATCTTGGCCATGTAAGCAAGAAACGCATGTCCGAATTACACCGATGTGGAATTCTAGAATCGTTTGAATTGGATTCATACGATACATGCGAATCATGCTTAAAAGGCAAGATGACTAAGTTACCTTTTATTGGAAAAGGTGAACGAGTGGGAGAGTTACTAGGTCTAATACATACTGATGTATGTGGACCTATGTCAACTCAAGCATTAGGAGGCTATAGCTACTTCATTACCTTCACCGATGATCACTCACGGTTTGGGTATGTGTTCTTGATGAGACACAAGTCTGAAGCCTTTGAAAGGTTCAAAGAGTTCAGAAATGAAGTAGAGAAACAACATGACAAGAGTATTAAAATACTTCGATCGGATCGAGGTGGTGAATACTTGAGTCAGGAGTTTCTTGATTACCTAAGAGACAATGGTATATTGTCTCAATGGACTCCGCCCTAAACACCACAGCATAATGGTGTATCTGAGAGGCGTTACCGGACCTTGTTGGACATGGTCAAGTCAATGATGAATCATGCAACTCTTCCCAAGTCCTTTTGGGGCTATGCACTTCAGACAGCTGTTTACTTGTTAAACAGAATGCCTACAAAGGTAGTCTCAACTACTCCATATGAGATATGGAATAGTAAGAAACCTCATGTATCTTACTTGAAGATATGGGATTGTCCTGCTTATGTGAAGCGGAGAGTATCAGACAAATTGGATGCTAAGTCTGATAAATGTCTATTTATTGGATACCCTAAGGAAACAAGGGGTTACCAATTCTATCATCCTGTGGAACAAAAGGTGTTTGTTTCAAGGCATGCTGTGTTTCTAGAGAAAGAGTTTCTCTTGCAAGAAAACAGTGGGAGTGTCGTCGAGCTTGAGGAGGCTCGAGAGACTCAAATAGACATTAATGAGATACCTGGTGAAGCACAACAACCGAAAACTCATAGTGATGAGCAATCGGCTGGACCTATTGTAACACCACATCTTTGTAGATCTGGTAGAACACGCAATATTCCTGAGAGATATGGATTTCTCGTAAGTGAATCGAACGACGTGTTACTCATTGATGATGAGGAGCCTACCAGTTATGAAGAAGTGCTGACAAGTTCAGAAAGGGATAAGTGGCTTGGTGCCGTGAAGTCGGAAATGAATTCTATGTATGAAAACCAAGTTTGGAACTTGGTTGACCCACCTGAAGGGATAAAGCCTATAGGGTGCAAGTGGGTTTTCAAGAAGAAAACCGACATGGATGGTAATGTGATTACCTATAAGGCTAGATTGGTGGTGAAAGGATATCGTCAAAAACAAGGTGTTGATTATGACGAAACCTATTCGCTTATAGCTATGCTTAAATCCATTCGGATGCTCCTGGCCATAGCGGCTCATTATGATTATGAGATATGGCAGATGGATGTGAAAACAGCTTTCCTTAATGGAAACCTGCTCGAGGACGTGTATATGATACAGCCTGAGGGTTTCACATCGGTTGATAAAACCAAGGTATGCAAATTGCGATGGTCCACTTATGGATTAAAGCAAGCATCCAGGAGCTGGAATATCCGTTTTGATGAGACCATCAAAAAGTTTGATTTCTCACAAAATCCAGACGAACCTTGTGTGTACAAGAAGGTTAGTGGGAGTGCAGTCGTGTTCCTAGTATTGTATGTCGATGACATACTACTTATAGGAAATGATGTTTTAATCTTACAGTTAGTGAAGGTTTGGTTATCCAAGACATTCTCCATGAAAGACCTGGGAGAAGCAACCTACATCCTCGGGATTAAGATCTATAGAGATAGATCGAAATGGTTGCTTGGTCTTTCGCAGTCTACATATATAGACCGAGTGCTAAAGAGGTTTAGCTTGTCGGAATCCAAGAAAGGTTTCTTACCCATCAGGCATGGGGTACACCTTTCGAAGTCTATGTGTCCGCACACAGAAGACGAGAGGATTTGCATGAGTAAGATTTCCTATGCATCCGCAATAGGATCTATCATGTATGCTATGTTATGTATGAGGCCCGATGTATCGTATACTCTGAGTGTCACGAGCAGATACCAGTCTGATCCAGGAATGGATCATTGGGTGACTGTTAAGATGATCCTTAAGTACTTAAGAAGAACTAAGGATGCGTTCCTAATGTATGGAGAAGCGTACATGGTGATACGTGGGTATATGGATGCCAGCTCTAGACAAACAAGGATGATTCCATGTCTTTGTCTGGGTATGTATTCACCTAGAATGGAGGCGCAATAAGTTGGAAAGGTTCCAAGCTTGACACTATAGCGGATTTTGCAACTTAGGCAGAATACATTGCAGCTTTGGAAGCGGCAAAGGAAGCGGTTTGGATCAAAAAGTTCATCTCTGAACTTGATGTGGTCTCATCAATGATCCAAACATATGCTTCGCCACTATCATCTTATCAGAGAGATCATCAGTAAGAACGAAATACAAATCGAGAAAATTCCCACTGAAAGGAACTTAGCGGATTCCTTGACTAAGGCATTACCTCAAAATAAGTTTGAGGGTCATGTTCGAGCTTATGGTATTGGATACCGTAGCGATTGGCATAAGGCCAAGTGGGAGTCTGTTAGTAATATATGAGAGATGTCCTAAGGCAATCGCCTTATGTATGAACCATTTATATGATAAATGAAGATTCACTATTTGAGTATACATGTTTTATGTATTTGATTGGATCTTAAACTCATTTATTGAATGTCCACGATACAATTCACAGCATGAGAGAATTTGTGATTGGATCACAACTAGTGAGTATCTCTACATGTGTAATTGTGATGTATCAGAATTATCCCTAGTCGATGAATTGATGGATTTGGACACCATCAATTCTGTCGAGACTAGCATGAGGTATACTCCTTGGTGTATCCAAGCAGCTGATTCTCACTGGCTGGAGACATAGTGATGTCCGGAGTTAATCGTGGATGCTAGTTATGGTAACTAGTTCATTGGAGTGACTAGCCGTAAGACTTCATATGGTTCTCTGCATATATAGATATGTCAATGAAGTTCTTACTGTGGCTTAAGTGCGATGTTCCTTTGACTTGCGGTATTCAAGTCATCTTGATCATAGAGACTTATGCTTTGACATCTTAAGCAAGCATCTCTAAGGAGATGTGGACCCGGGATGATTGGGTATAAGTCAAAGTGATCGAAGGTGTTTGAATAGCCTATAAAGGATTCACCACTCCTTGCGAGGAGATGTATACCCATGGCCTCTCGTCGGATTGTTACTAAAGTCTTTGGCCAAAGCATTACATGTTTAGAGTAAGGTACTCTTGATACATGTGCAAAGAACTAGAATCCGTAGGACGAGGAAATGATACTTGGGCTAGGTGTGACGTAGTCAGCCTAGTGGGGACTGACACAATAGACCATGTCCTGAACCAAGTGGGTATAAGATGAGTGAAGGGAATGGGGCACGAATCATTCGAGCTGCTGAAGGGTTGAGAAATAGTTACGGATCAACCATTAATCTTTTGTTAATTGGGGATCATGATGTACTACTAGGTGCCACTCATGATCGTTCTATAATTAATGGTTAATTATAGACGGCCAACATAAACCGAGAACCTATTTGGTCACACGCACAACGAGCGTAATCCAAATGATTTAAAACGAGCTTGAGAATGGGATTCTCAGACCGAGAGAAACTAGGTTTGGTTGGACAAAACATAAAGCGAGCATGAAATCGTTTCGGTTGCAATGGAAGCGTGGATGGGCCGAGTCTTATGAAGACGTAATGGATGAACCAAAATGGTTTGGTTCTAATCCAATGGAGGAGAATAAACCAAAGGGTTTGGTTTATTTTAAACGAATGAACCAAAAGTTGGTTCAGTTCGTTTTAACTTAAAATAAACCATCATGGTTTGGTTTATTTTAACTTATCTTAATGGAGCGGGTTAACGGGCCTAATGGTTATGATCCAATAACCATTAAGAGAATTAGTTCTCTATAAAAGAGGGCTTAAGGGATAATTAAGCCCTAATCCAAAACCCTAGCAAGGAGTTGCCGCCCACCCCATTGAGGGAGTTGTCGCCCAACCTCCTTTGCCGCCCAGCTTTTGTGCCGCCGTCCAAGTCCTTGCCGGCATCCAAGCTTCAGCCGGTGATCCTCCGGCAACCCTCCGGTGATCTTCCTAGGCTTCGGTGAAAAGGTGAGCACTTGGCTTCCTTGTTTTGGCTAGCGCCTACTCCACCAAAGCTGTCCAGTTTTCTGGACAGCTTGTTCTCCTCTCGTCGGAGCGTCGTTTGGATGACGGTTAGAGCTCTGACAGCGGCTAACTTATCGGGGATTCGATCTCCGGTAATCCTCTGAGGTGGAGGACAAAGGATTCGTCAATTGGTTGACGAATACCTCTCTGGAGAAGCGAGTTTTGAGAACTCGTATTAGGATCCGAATTTGGATTCGGATCGTGATCATCTCTCGATCACGTCGTCTTCAACACGAGGCTAGTAACCCGTACGAAGATGAAGCTCGTGGCTTAGCGAAGTCATCCCGAGGAACTCGGCATGGATACGGATAGAGACGATTCTAGCGAGGATCGTTCCGGTTGATGTCGTTCCCGCTACACGTCATACGAAAGGTATAACGTAGATAAATTTCCTTTTATTCCAAATTTAAATTTACGGTTATGTCTACACTTGTTGTAATATGCATGCGTGTGTTGTGTGTGTTGTAATAAATGTAGATTTATTATTTTTATTGCTTCTGCTGTGTTCATGTTTACGAAACGTGATCGAACACACACACGCCGCGGTGCCGAAAACCCAACATAATGGAGATTATGCCTCTGTATGCTTGGCTAGGTCAACTGAAACTTCTTTAATTTACCTGCAAATAGATTGTGATTGTTTAGCTAATTTTGTATTATCTATAATTTGTAACTAACTATTATTTGTAGTAGGTATGACTCCTAAGCGTCAAACTAATAGGAAATCTCATTTTAAATTACAATCTGAGAGAGATATGTAGCTATCAGGTATGAGTATAAATCACACAAATCGATATTCTACTGAACGAGGTATTATCTAATTTTATGCATCATAAATTTATTATTTGTTGGAAAGAAAAGTAAACTTTTAATTCATTTTGAGTATTACCATCATTTTTATTAACTTTGGTTCTAGTACTAATACAAATATATTCATTGTATTTGTAGGTGACGACGGGTACTTGAATTTTTATGCATCAATATTATGATTGAAGATAGTCTGTCTAGTTGAGTTTTTTATAAGATTTTGCTAGTTCTAAAATTTAATATTTTGAGTATAGTGTGTAGTTAGTTTTGGATGTAAAAGGCTCATTAAGACATTTGTAACTTTGACTCAATGATTATGGAATGAATTTAGATTTTCTATTGTCACTTTAAATTGTATTTTATAATTTTTTATATTCTGAACATGGGATGAATTGTGATGATGTATAGATATTGGATTCATGCTTACATTAGAGATCATTTTAACGTATTTATAGATTATTATAATGACATTAATAAATGTCTTTATATATTAACTAAGATGACATTTTAAAATGATCTTATAAATTATCTTTACTAACAATTTTTATTGTCCTTATAAAAAATATAAGATATTTATAAATGTCAAAATAAATAAGTTTAGGTGATATTTAGTTTTGTCCTTTTTACAATGATAATAAGACACGCGTAGATGTCCTTATTACGATGATAATAAGACAGATGTAGATGTCCTTAAAATATGACTTCTCCTGACATTTTAGTGTGTCATTATATATCTATATTAAGACACTTTTTATGTTAATATTTATATTGTATAATGACATTATAAAATGTCAGGAAAGTGAATCGGGTCTAAGACGACATCACATTATAGGGTGTTTTTTAGTGATGTCACTAAAACGTTAGTGTCACTAAAAATATACTATAAGGATATTTATGAGTGTCCATAAAGACCATTATTTTTGTAGTCACGTTGTTGAATGCTTGTAGTCAAATTCAGATTCCATGTTTTGAATGGTACGCATTTGGTTTAGGTTGTTTCATGCTCATATAGTATTTGATTAAATGTTTGAATGAGTTAGTTTAATGTCTTACAAGTTTTAATGTCTCGAATGATCAAGTTTAGGTTCTTTGATAGGATGCAGTTAGATTAGGATACTTAGTTTATGTTGTCCTTAATTTCATCGCAATCATAGTTTAGTTAGTTGCTTTCTTTTAATCATGTTCATGCATTAGATTTCGTTGATGCATTGCTTATTTCATTTGGTTGTTAGTTAAATCTCTTCTTCCCTTGAGCCCTAGCAGCCGTCATCACCTTCCTTCCATCCATTTTCCTCCATGGATTCGAGGAGGAACCGCTTCATCGAGAGATTTCGGCGACGTCCTCCATCTCCACAGCTCATCCACCTTCTCTTTCAAATTCGAGGAGTCCGCCCCGACGACACTTCTTCGAGCTCAACCGGATCCTTGAGAGTTCGAAGCATCCATCAAACTACTGGATTCAAGAGTTTGCACCATCCCACATCCACTGCCGTTTGTGGATTCTCGATCGAGCTTCGTTGGACTGAGCCGGAGGAACTTGTTCATTCACCGAGCCTATCTTGGGTTGATTAGATCATTTATTTCCTATTCCAGTTTTTATTGCTTTAATTCCTGCATTGTTTGATTCAGTTGTTGCATGTTAGTTTAGAGTTTTAATTACCTTGCAACTGTAGGTTAGAGCTCAAATCCCAAACCCCCATCTTCAATAGAAAATCCAAAGCAATAATTAGTGATCATAAGTTTACTATTCTATCGATTACACTCATTGGGAAACGATCAGGGCCATTCACTATGCTATATTAGTGTAGAGAAGGTTTGATAATTAATTTGAAACGGTACCACGACACAAATACCTGTTCATCAAATTTTGGTGTCATTGTCGTGGAGTGTAATGATGCTTGGTAGATTTAAGATTGTTTGTTTATTTTTATAAAAAAAAAATCAAAAAATCAAAAACTTTTGTTTAGGGTTGCATTCTTTTATTCTCTTATATATCCATGTATTTTATCATGTATACTTCCTGTGTCTTTTGAATTGTTTGTTAGTATTTCAGGAAAGACAGGGAATTTCTTTGAGCATGGATCCATATTATCATCAGTGTGGAGACTTTAGTGATGCTTACTATTCAGGCACTGGGCAACAATAGTATTACCAACCTGAATATGAGAATTATCGATACCAGCCGCAATATCATCAACCTGTTCCTCAGTATCATCAGTCTTATCAGTAGGACAAGTATAATTCAATTTCTGGTACATCTTTTCATAATTTTGATTCAGATTTCATGTATGGGCACACACCACTCTATGTTCCTAAGCAGTCTCAGTGCTATCCACCCGCACCGTCCATTGATACTTACATGCCTAGTTGGGGAGATCAATCAAGTTGCTGTGAAGAAGCTTAATTGATCTCCCCAATTTTAGGATTTCTAATTCTAAAAAAAGAATTTGTTTAGGGCTTCATTCTTTCATTTTCTGTATATCCATGTATTTTGTCATGTATACTTCTTGTGTCTTGTGATATTGTTTGTTAGTATTTCAGGAAAGAACAGGAAATTTCTTTAAACATGGATCCCTATTATCAGCCATTTGGAGATCTTAGTGATGCTTACTATTCAAGCACTGGGCAACAAGAGTATTACCAACCTGAAGATGATTATTATCAGTATCAGCCACAATATCATCAGCCTGTTCCTCAGTATCATCAATCTTATCAGTAGGATAGGTATAATTCATTTTCTGGTACATATAATTTCAATTCAGATTTCAAGTATGGGAACACACAATAGTACACCCCTGAGCAGTCTCAGTGCTATCTACCCCCACCTTCCATTAATACTTACATGCCTAGTTGGGGAGATCAATCAAGTTACTGTGAAGAAACCCCTAC
This sequence comes from Wurfbainia villosa, assembly GCA_025175895.1. Taxonomy (NCBI): domain Eukaryota; kingdom Viridiplantae; phylum Streptophyta; class Magnoliopsida; order Zingiberales; family Zingiberaceae; genus Wurfbainia; species Wurfbainia villosa. Next base: position 53,500,174 of record CM045996.1, on the reverse strand, counting down.
TCCCAGTCAAGAAAATACAGAGATACTAGAAAAACTAGCATCATTTCTACATCAATATCAGCAACAAATGAATGATAGTCATCAGCGGATACAGAACATGCAAATCATGTTGGATCAAATTACATCATCCATTAGTCAGACACAAGCACAAGATTCCTCCCAGTTTTCCTCAGAGATAATTTCTGATGGTAGTGATGTGCTTGAGGAGATGGATTGCAAAGCTGGTGATATGTACGCTTCTACCTCTGCAACTCTATAGGACTCCTCTACTAATGTGCATGATGATGATGTACTATCTGAAGCTCCAGATATTGATAAAGTTGCTTCTCTGGTCGATGACTTGCAGGATGATACTAGAGGCTTAGATTTACTCATTGATGTTGTTTGTGCCCTAGATTATTCTGAAGAAAAGGAGTAGTTTCCAAATACCAGTGTCTAGACTTGCCAGCTAGATCAGAAGACAAGTGAGACAGTGGCGGCAAGCAATTCTGATGAGTTGATTCCCATGGAAGTGGTGGATAGTTGGAGGACCCCAGACTGGACACTTCCATCTCAGCTAGAGACTCCAACACCTCTGCAGATGAAGGCCCTGACATTCCATGCAATAATCCAGCCCCAAGGTTGGACACTTTATCTGAATTGCCTTCGACTTCCAAAGACTACATATAAGAAGGCAATCATATTGGAGGAGCAACACAGTACTATCCTGATAACACCGTGAAGGCGCTCACCTCCATTCAGTCCATCCCACTGTTAGTGCCTATAAGATCCACATATCTCCACAATGGCATGATATTGTCCACTTTGGGCCTAAGCCCTCATGGTTTTTATTTTTGGGCTTTACCCAAAAGGCCTCATACCAATGGAGATATCTTTTTTCTTATAAGCACATGATCTTTTCCATGTCTTACCAATGTGGGACTTTGATTGTATTCCCCATACTCCCAACAATCCCCCCCTCAAACGAAGGACCACATTGGGCCCCCCCTCAAGCCTATCCCTCCTCGAAGGATTTTCTCTGCTTGATGTCCGATCTTCAACCCACCAGGACTTCCTGCCAGTTGTTCGGTCCCCCCGACCCAACTAGACTTCCTTCCTGATGTCTGGTTCTCTTGATCCGGACGTGGGAGCTCAACTTCCTTCGTTCGAGGTTCATGGCTTGACATGGACCATGGCTCTGATACCAATTGTTAGTGCATATAAGATCCACATATCTCCACAATGGCATGATATTGTCCACTTTGGGCCTAAGCCCTCATGGTTTTGTTTTTGGGCTTTACCCAAAAGGCCTCATACCAATGGAGATATCTTTTTTCTTATAAGCACATGATCTTTTCCATGTCTTACCAATGTGGGACTTTGATTGTATTCCCCATACTCCCAACACCCACTCCCTGCATGGATGCTTACATTGAATCTTCTTTAACCACTGGGACGGGATTTCTCTTAGAGCACTCCATGGCCTGTGTGGCTCCTCCTGCTAAATCTTCTTTAACCACCAGGACCTCAGGGGAGTTTACTCCATCTCATCTATTTTCCTTTTTCCTTGTATATATGTCTCTTTTACTTCATTTGTTTTTATTTTAGTTGTTATGTTTTGGTTGTTGAGTTTTTATTTTGTTGATTTTTCAAATAAATTTCCTATGCATTCTTTTATATCATCTTAGAAGTCATGAAAGATAGTTAAATTTGATTGTCGAATTTTGAGATTTATTGACTTGAGTGGATTATTTGATTGCATGTGGTTACTACTTGGTGATGGATTCTATGTTGATAGACTGAGTTGATTATTTTTGTTTACATAGTGAGGATTGAGCCTATTTTTATTGCTTGTATGTGGTGCACTCGTGGTTATTGTAACTCTAGAACTTGCTTTGATTCTTTCGAGACCATACAACAATAGGTTTGCATGATTATTATGAAGGCAATCTCATTTGTTTTTCTTCACTTCTCTTGTTGCTACATGCTTATTGAATAACATTCTAGTCGTTCATCATTTCTATTTTTCTTTCCTTCCATTACTTTCTTCTCCATTTCTATTTTTGGATGTGGAATACTTGGATGATCCATGATGAGTGTTTTGCCCAGGATGGACAAAAATTTAAGTGTGGGGGAGAGGAGTAGCTCAAGAAAATTTAGTGTTAGCATAAGCAAGTTATGCTTGATCACCATGAGTTAGCCATGCTCTTTATCTTTTTAGCTAAGCTTGATGTTGGAGCATAGGGAAGTGCACTGCATGTCGAAAAAAAAAGTTTGAAAAAAAAATTGAAAAAAAAGAATAAACATTTGGGTGCCCATGAAATAAAAAAAATATTATGAAAATTTTGACATGTGGTGCCATTCATTCTTATTTATGTGTGATAGTATTTTTGTTAACGACATCCCTTGTTGCAATTATTGAGAGATTTATTATATATCATGAGTAGATTTATATTGAAGAATGTGATAAGGGTTGTTTACATGTTTATTGGGTTGGAAGAAAAAAATTTTAGGGAAATGCTTTCTTGTACTCATCTATGTAGCATTTCAGTATTTCTATATCTTCTTGCATTTCTTTAGCTATTTCTTACCTTTCTTTCCTTTCGCACATATTGTCATTTTTCTTGTAGTCATGGTTCCCTTACATTCTTAATAAACCTTTAGTGATTGTGCATTCTTATGTGTATATAGTGGTGAAGGTAGAAGAAAAGCAAACTTATGGTAGTTCATAAATCATGAGTAGCTTTAGTGAACTCCACTATTACATGCTTATGAGAGCGAGAGAAACCACCATTTACCTTATGAGGCTTAATCATTTTTAGTCTATTCATGATGGATTGAAGTCACCATGTTTGTTAACTTGTGTAAGATTTGAGTCCATGATTGCTTGAGTCTTTGAGATTTGACAATCCTAGGTAACTTTCTTTCACGATCTTCTATGTATGCTTGGGAATTGCTAGGGAAATATACTTTCAGTTTACTTTTAATTTTCTTTACTTGCTCGGGACGTGCAAGAATAAGTGTGGGGAAATTGATAACTACCATTTTTTCATATTATTTTGGTCCTTAATATCACTGTTTTAATCCTCTTGTGAGTTTAATTATTGATTATTTGTATGTTTTATGAGTTGGATAATTTTTGGACCTGATTGTAAATTTTCCTAAATTCTGGACTTATATGCAAAATTTATCTTTCTTTATAGGAGATCGAGATGGGCCACTGGACTAGACTCAAGTTGGATCAAATATGGCTTCATCTAGGGCTAGAAGGATCATTTCAAATTGACTAATCTGACCCTTCATCAAGATCAGAAGCAGTTTAATCAAAGAGTTTAGATCTATTTAATCATGACCGTCCGATGAGATCTGATTGATCTAAGCCATCCATCTAAATCTGGAGAGATCCAGTCCGTACATTTAGATCTGGACATCTTGTCTGTTCATCCAGATTCGATCGATCGTGATTATCTCTTTAGATTGATCAAATCCGTTCATCCAGAGTTAGAGTGATTTCAGTCGTTGGATGCACAACCCATTAATGGATTAATCAAGGCAATCAAAACCTAGCTCTAATGGGTGGCTGAGATTAGATGACCATTTGATCGGACGGTGGAGATAATCCACTTAATGCTTCTTCGAGCAAGCAGAAAAATCAGTCGGCTTCATCTTCTTCCACACTATCGCCCGCGATACCTCCACCACTTCACCGCCGCTGCACTCTCCACTTCCTCGCCGGTCGCCAGAGAGGAAAGGAGATTCTCTCCTTCTCCGGTGACCAGTGGTCTCTTCCATCACTCCCTTTGCTGGTCAGTAGCTCTTCCATCGCGCCTCTCCACCTCATCTGCCTATTTCATTGTCGGTAGCCATCTCCGCCCGATCTCGGCAGCCAGCTCCGCCCATTTAACCGCCAACCAAACGGAGTTGGGATTCCCCTCCATTATCGTCTTCCTTGTTAGGGCAATCTCTTGCCATGATAAGGTTTTGATGTGTGTGGCAAAGGGATTAAGTTAGGTTGTTATTATGATTTGATATGTGCATTGGAGTCTTGCAAGACTTAGTAATTCGCACATGGAGCCTTGGTGGGTTCACCACTCAGAACCTCATGCTTGAGTCGGAGAAGGAACATTGCAGAGCCGTGCGCTTGATGCTGCCGAGGGACCGCCGGACGAGATGACTTGAAGCGAAGCCAAGGAAGCAGACTTCGGAGGCAAGAGACACGAAGGAGCATTGCAAAGTCGTGCGCCTGATGCTGCCGAGGGACGTGGCCGCGAACGAAGAGAGCTTCGGCGAGGGACTTCGAGTGAGATGAGAGAATGAGTGAATTGTAAGTAGCTAATTAGGTGAACTTGGCCGAATGGCTAAGTGTCGGATGAGTTTTCCCGAATGGGTTCGACTGGTATCCGACTGAGTTATTTTAAGCGCAATGATCGCCATATGTGGGCAATGATCGAAGATCATCGATCATCGAAGGCAGCAATGATCGATCAAGAGGGTTTGGGGCCACATAGTTACTCGTGAGCCGATCGGGCCGACTACGGAGGTAATATCGTCGATGGGATCCATCAGTCGACTGTCAAGTGTTCCATTGGACTACAACGGTCGAGATCCGACGTGTTCGGAGGCCGTTGAAGTGGCGGCACTCGACTGCCAAGGGCAGCAGTCGACTGGTGGTGGCCAACGGGAAGAAATCATCCCTCTCTATAAAAAGAGAGGGTGTAGGCTTTTGGATGACTAATGCTTATGATCTAAGTGATCATTCAAGTGCTCTACAAGATTCAAACTCCTTCTCTTAGCTTTCTTTCACATCTATTGTAAAAGAAGAAGTGTCTTTGAGTTGTAAGGGTTACCTCCACCTAGCTTAGTGCAAAGGAGAGACCGATAGTGATTTGGTTGCGGAGTGATTCACCGAGGACGAATCGGGGACCGTAGATTAGCGGCGTAGCCGTGAACCACGTTATATTTCGGTGTTAGCATTGTTTGTATTCTTCTTTGTTTATTTGCTTGTCTTTATTAGTATTCTGCTTGCGCTAACAATTGTGTAGACGAGCAAATTCCACCATCCAACGACAAAGGGCTATTCACCCCCTCTAGTCAGCCGATCGATCCCCTACAAGTGGTATCAGAGCCAAGGAAAGCTTGTCGAGGACTAACTGCCACAACAAGCACATTCAAGAATGGTCGGCTCAAATATTCATCCGGCAAAGTTCGAGGGGGAATTCTCTTAGTGGAAAAAGAGAATGGAGGTATTTTTCGAGACAGATTTTGAAATTTTATTAATTATGGATAGCGGTTTCGAGATTCCTAGGAATGAAGAAGGGGAGCTATTGGAGAAATCAAGGTGGAGCAAGAGGCAAAGGGAAGAATACTTGGCAAATTCAAAGGCCAAGCACCACCTCTACAATGTACTCCCCCAACAAGAAGTAAATAGGATAGGGGAGTGTGCTAGCGCCAAGGAAATGTGGGAGAAATTAATAGAAATTCATGAAGGCACATCCGAGGCGAAACTAGCAAGGAGAGATGTCCTTCGCTCCCAATTATCCAACATCAAACTCGAAAAGGGAGAGAAGGTAAAATCCCTACATTCTAGATTTAAGGAAATTCTAACCGGCTTGACAAGTGTAGGTGAAAGGCTCTCCAACCGGGATATGGTAATGAAGGCCATAGATGCCTATCCCCGGTCCTCAAGATGGAGCTCCATGGTGGACTCATTTTACATCTCCAAGAACTTAGAAGTGAGCACCTTGGAGGAGTTCTTCTCAACAATGGAGCTCCACGAAACAAGGCTTGAAGGAATAGTTGAAGAGCCTAGAATTCAACCTTCAAGAGTAGCCTTGATGGCACACAAGGGGAAGAAGAAGATAGAGATCCCCTCCTCCTCCGATGAAGCGTCCTCATCCTCCTCCATGGATAGCATGGAAGAAGCTTATATGGTAAGGAGGGTAAGGCGTGCATTAAAAGGTTTTAGATTTAATAAATCTAATGATCGGAATAGAAGACCAAGGGAGAAAATTATTTGCTACAATTGCCAAGGAGAGGGACACATAAGGGACAATTGTCCTCTCCTAAACAAGAGCAAAGAAGAAAGGAAGAAGAAAGAAGAAAAGAAGAAGAAAAAGGGGAGAAAAAAGAAGGAAGAAGAGAAGAAGGTTAAAGAAAAGGGGAAGGCCAAGGCATTCAAAACAAAGACATGGGATGATCCTTCTTCCTCATCATCATCCGAAGAGGAAGAACATGTCTACTCCAACCTTACACTAATGTCTTTTGACGACTTGGATTGCTCCTCCTCCGAAAATGAAGGATCAAGCTCAAGTGGAGAGAACTCAAGTGAAGGGGGAGCCTCCTATACATCCTCATCATCGGAAGAGGATTTGGTAAGTGAGGTAACAAATCTACCCCCTAAGCAAATCATGTCCATGATTTCTAGCCTCACTAAGGATTTATTTAGAGCAAAGAAAAGGAATAAGTGCATTCTTGAGAAAATTAAAGATTTAGAACAAAAATTAGAAAAAGCATGTTTTAATGATGATTATGATGCATGCTCACATGATAACTATATGCCTTTGGATGTTAGTGATGCATGTATGGAAGAAAATAGGGCTTTAAGGGAAAAGGTAGATTATTTGACCAAAGCCCTAGAAAAGTTTACTATAGGCTCCAACACCTTGAACATGATCATAGGGAGCCAAAGGGCAAGTTTTAACAAAAAAGGCCTAGGATATAAAGAAAAGAAAAATGAAAGGCCTATAAATGTTTAATAGCTAGGGGTCAAGATAAAAAGAAGGTAATTGCTAGGAAATGGATCCCTAAGGAGTTTTTATTGAACCCCAGAGGAAAGAACTTATTTTGGGTTCCAAAATCCATCCTTAAGGGTTAGGAAAACCCTAGGATAGACAACCATATGGACTTTACCTATATCATATTTTTGGTTAACTTAGGATGGCAGGACAACATTTTTGAAATAATGTTAGGTGATGATAATGCACCTATAAATAGATAAATCATGCTTTAAGTGATATTTTCTTTATTATCATGATATAATACCTAATGCATGATCACAATTTGATGAATACATCTGTTTCATGATCATAATGTGAAATTAATTCATATACATCTTTATGATCATGTGGAATGATAGGATGATACTTAACCTTGATAGAATTGCATGAAAATAATGGTTAAGTATATAAAAATACCTTTAGGATACATCTCACACTCACCATAGGCTACTTTGATTGAAAACGTAGCATGAGTGAGATGTTAGGGTGATACAAATGTCCACTAATGCCTATGACATTTAGATGGTCATTTAAAGTATCAAAATAGCAATAATAGACCAATCATGGGGAGGACTTATGTTTAATTCATAGACATATTGCCCAAAGATCATGGTTGGATATTTCATATGTTTTCAAAATAATTTCTTACTTTAAAATTTGTGTATTCATGTTTTGAAACAATTCAAAGCAAGACTAAGTGTTAAAATGTATACTAACATGATCAAAAACCTAGTGGTTTTTGAAGCTTTTGGATTTTTGACAAATACGTGAAAATACCATGATTTTTCATGAACAACTATTTTTCATGGATAAATATACTTACAAGAAATATGTTCCCCAAATTTCATTATTTTTTGAATTTTTTGGAATTTATAATGCATTTCTGAATTTCATCCAGAAAATCAGAATTGTTGTTTTCCTTGTGCCAGTCGACTATCATACTGATAGCAGTCGACTGATGGACTGTAAATGAGCACAATAACCTGATTTTATCAGGTTTTTGACTGATTTTAATGTTTATTCACCTCTAGACTTGATGCCATGCTTGTATAAACATTGTTTAATATTTTTGATGGTGTCAAAGGGGGAGAAATGTATATGTTTAAGTAAGGGGGAATATATTTAGGGGGAGTTTCATGTATTAAGGGGGAGAGTTGCTAATCATGTTATCCAGATGATTTCTTTCCTTAATATTTGTACCTAACTTAAATGGATTGCCACACATCAAAAAGGGGGAGATTGTTAGGGCAATCTCTTGCCATGATAAGGTTTTGATGTGTGACAAAGGGTTTAAGTTAGGTTGTTATTATGATTTGATATGTGCGTTGGAGTCTTGCAGGACATAGTAATTCACACATGGAGCCTTGGTGGGTTCACCACTCAGAACCTCGTGCTTGAGTCGGAGAAGGAGCATTGCAGAGCCGTGCGCTTGATGCTGCCGAGGGACCGCCGGACGAGATGACTTGAAGCGAAGCCAAGGAAGCAGACTTCAGAGGCAAGAGACACGAAGGAGCATTGCAGAGTCGTGCGTCTGATGCTGCCAAGGGACGTGGCCACGAACGAAGAGAGTTTCGGCGAGGGACTTCGAGTGAGATGAGAGAATGAGTGAATTGTAAGTAGCTCATTAGGTGAACTTGGCCGAATGGCTAAGTGTCGGATGAGTTTTCCCGATATCAGTCGACTACCATGGAATGGCAGTCGACTTCTCTGAGTCGAATGGGTTCGACTGGTATCCGACTGAGTTGTTTTGGGGCCAGCAGTCGACTGCCATATGTGGGCAGTCGACTGCCAAGACCATCTCTCAACTACTGAAGGCAGCAGTCGACTGATCAAGAGGGTTTGGGCCACATAACCACTCATAGCTGACTGGGTAGTTGATTACGGAGGCAGCAGTCGACTGATGGGATCCATCAGTCGACTTCCAAGTGTTTCGTTGGACTACAACGGTCGGGATCCGACGTGTTCGGAGGTCGTTGAAGTGGCGGCAGTCGACTGGTGGCGGCCAACGGGAAGAAATCATCCCTCTCTATAAAAAGAGAGGGTGTGGGCTTTTGGATGACTAATGCTTATGATCTAAGTGATCATCCAAATGCTCTACAAGATTCAAACTCCTTCTCTTAGCTTTCTTTCACATCTATTGTAAAAGAAGGAGTGTCTTTGATTTGTAAGGGTTACCTCCACCTATCTTAGTGCAAAAGAGAGACCGATAGTGATTTGGTTGCGGAGTGATTCACCGAGGACGAATTGGGGACCATGGATTAGCGGCGTAGCCGTGAACCACATTATATTTCGGTGTTAGCATTGTTTATATTCTTCTTTGTTTATTTGCTTGTTTTTATTAGTATTCCGCTTGCGCTAACAATTGTGTAGACGAGCAAATTCCACCATCCAACGACAAAGGGCTATTCACCCCTCTCTAGCCGGCCGATCGATCCCTTACATTCCTCACCCGCTCCATAGCTCTGCCAGCCACCTTTTCCAGCCACTGGTAGTCACTTCAAGTGCATTTTCGACAGCTCTTCCAGCTCCTATTTTAGCATCCTACACAAGCTTTGGGATGTGTTTTAATTGCTCTTTGTTGAATGTTTGTAATAGATTCAATCTTCCATGTTTAGATTGCACGCATTCGATTTACTTTGTTTCATGCCTTGTTGGTGTTCAATAAAATGCTTCTTAGAGTTATTAGGTTGTAGTTCATTAGATTAGATTTAGTTTCGTGCTTTACTTTACATCATTTCATGCATTAGATTTCGTTGATGCATTGCTTATTTCATTTGGTTGTTAGTTAAATCTTTTCTTCCCTTGAGCCCTAGCAGTTGACTTCACCTTCTTTCCATCAAGTTTCCTCCACGGATTCGAGGAGGAACTGCTTTATCGAGAGATTTCGGGGACGCCCTCCATCTCTACAACTCATCCACCTTCTCTTTCAGATTCGAGGAGGAGTCCGACCCGACGACACTTCTTCGAGCTCAATCGAATCCGTGAGAGTTCAGAGCATCCATCAAACTACTGGATTCAGGAGTTTGCACCATCCCACATCCACTGTCGTTTGCGAAGTCTCAATTGAGTTTTGTTGGACTTAGCCGGAGGAACTTGTTCATTCACCGGGCCTATCTTGGGTTGATTAGATCTTTTATTTCCTCTTCCAATTTTTGTTGATTTAATTTCTGCATTGCTTGATTCAGTTGTTGCATATTAGTTTAGAGTTTTAATTACCTTGCAACTGTAGGTTAGAGCTCAAATCCCAAACCCCATCTTCAATAGAAAACCCAAAGCAATAATTAGTGATCCTAAGTTTACTATTCTATCGATTACACTCGTTGTGAAATGATCCGGGCCTTCCACTATGCTATATTAGTGTAGTTAGGGGGTTCAGTAATTAATTTGAAATGGTACCATGACAAATACCTGTTCATCAAATTTTGGCGTTGTTGCCACGACTAAATAGAAATACCTGTTATCAAATTTTGGCACCATTGCCGGGGAGTGTAATGATGTTTAGTATACTTAGGATTGTTTGTCCATTCTTCTAAAATAAATCAAAATTCAAAAATTTTCTTGAGTGCTTAATTATTTTATGTCTTGTATATCCATGTGTTATATTTTATTTGTTTCCTGTATCTTTTGATTTTGTTTGCTAGTGTTTCAGGATAAAAACAGAAAATTTCTTTGATCATGGATCCCTATTATCAGAGATTAGGAGGTTTTCATCAAGCTTATGATTCAGGGATTAACAGAACCGTCAGGGAACTCATCGCACCAGATGTTGCTTTCCACTCTTTTTGCATTCAGTTTCCTGAATTAAATGTGGATGTTGAACTCTTTGAAATTGTACATTTTCTTCCGAAATTCCATGATTATGCTAGCGAAGATCCAATTAGGCACTTGCAAGAATTTTATATGGTATGCTCAGCAATGAAGCCACAAGGTATATCACAGGAGGACATTATGCTCAGAGTATTTTTATTCTCTTTATCAGACAGAGCAAAGGATTGGATCTATAATCTGTTGGTGCAATCGGCCCAGGTCACGATTGATCGGACTTGAGTTTGACTCGAGTGATGTTTTGATATTTGACATGGAAGTTTGACATTGATGTTTGACATTGATGTCTGATAATGTTTTGGGGAGATTGTTGATACAATCGACCCGGGTTGTGATTAAACCGGACTCGAGTTTGACTCGAGGGGATTTTGATGGTTGACTAGGGTTGACCATGTGATGGTAAAGTCCAAGTCATGGGTACTTGGCATGGAAAGTCCAAGTGGGACACTTGGCATTTGGAAAGTCCATGTCTTGAGTACTTGGCATGTAAAGTCCAAGCATGGGTCTTGGCAAGGAAAAGTCCAAGCATGGGTCTTGGCATTGAAAGTCCAACATGGGTTGGCAAGGGAAAGTCCAAGCTTGAGTCTTGGCATTTGAGAAGTCCAAGGGGTTTGATATTGGCGGCGTAAAGTCCAAGCGGGAGTCTTGGTAGCATAAGTCCAATGGTTGGCGGCGTAAAGTCCAAGCGGAGTCTTGGAAGCGTAAGTCCAATGTGCCTTGGCGGTGTAGACATCGTTAGCATGACATAGCCGATGGAAGCACCTAAAGGCTATCTCAATGGATGAACAAGTCATGGATGACTTGGAGGGATCCGAGAGGCGCGAGGCTGATTGAGGTGGCTAGAAGGCTTAGGTCTAGGCTACGAGTGGTCTAGCAAGTATGGGGGCACTATACTTGGGTTAAAACCTCATGTTTGAGGTGTGCCAGTCGACTGGTGTCATATGGCAGTCTACTGGTGTGAGTCGACTAGGGTTTAACTGCGAGAAGTGTCCCAGCAATCGACTGCCAGAGGTGGGCAGTCGACTGCTGGCTCGAGCAGTCGACTGATCGTGTGATCAGTCGACTGGTGCTCGAGAATTTCGACATAGAATGGAGTCAAGACTCAACTGCGGGGTTAGCAGTCGAGTGAAGGCTCCATCAGTCGACTGATGGACATGATTAGTAGACTGATGTCCTATCCGTTGGATTTTTTCCAGTGTGGATTACACCGTTGTCTCACAACAACTGTGTCATCAGTCGACTGATAGTCCCGATCAGTCGACTGATCGGCGATTTCTAGCCCAGGTAGAAGCTTTAAATGGAGCTCGTGGAGGAGGAAATCAACATGGTTCTTGAGCTACTTTGGGGTGATTTGTTGCTGCAAATCAGGGTCTCCAAGGCTATTTTTCAAGCAACCAAGATCAAGCAATCCAAAGCTCTTTGTAAAGTTTTCTTTACTTGCATTCCATTGTATTTGCTTGTACTTCTATTGTATTACTGTTGTATACATTGTATGAGGTTTCTCCACCTCCGGATTGTTTCAAGAAGGAGTTATTCTTGATTGGTGGTGTGTGGTCGCATCGCTAGAGCTCATTGAGCTCGATCCGTGGAGTAGGAACCATTCGGTTCCAAACCACATTAAATACTTGTGTAATTGTGTGTTTGTCTATTTCGTTATTGCTTTATTATTATTCCGCTGCGTGCTAACGATTGTGTAGAGACAAACGCGAATGATTTCCATCAACACTATTCACCCCTCCCCCCTCTAGCGGTCGACATTTCCTCTACATAATCTTCCTCCTAGCTCTATTACATGTTGGAGTGAAATGAAGAAATCCTTTTTAGAAAAGTTTTTTCCTGCATCCAAGACCATAACAATTCAGAAGAGCATTTGTGGCATAGAGCAAATGATAGGAGAAACTCTACATGAGTATGGGGAGAGATTCAAAAGGTTGTGTGCTAGTTTCCCTCAACACCAGATTAGCGATCACATGCTCATCCTGCACTTTTATAATGGATTATTTCCTATGGATAGGTGTATGCTTGATGTAGCTAGTGGAGGGGCCCTAGTCAACAAGACTACTGCTCAGGCTAGAGAAATTATTGAGGTCATGGCTGTGAACTCACAACATTCTTATCAGCCTCCATCTGCATTTCATAGGTTGTCGCTTGAGTTCCAGATTAATCCAATGTTTAATAGCCCACAGCAGTCCCAGCAAATGTAATCACAAGGATTTATTCAGCCTTTGTCAGAGACCATTTCTCTGGATATTGATGCGCTAGAGGAGATGGATTGTGGAGTACGTGATAGCGAAGTTTATGATTCTACTACTCTACAGGACTCCTATATTTCTATGTGCTATGGTAGTGAAGTTGTGGATGATGTGATTGTTATTATTGATAAGAGTGCAGATATTATTGTAGATGATACTATTACTCTTGATATTATTGATGTTGTACATGATATTTCAGATGTAGCAGATACTGTTACTTATATTGAGGCTGATGATGTTGTAAAAGAGACAGTGTCTGTAGAATTATTATGTTCAGATGTGAAACTACCTGATAAGCCTGACCAGAATTGCTATGAAGATATCAAGATGATTTCTATAGGAGTGATGGATAGCTAGAGATCCCTAGACTGGACACTCCTATTATAGCCTAAGCCTCCCATATTTCTGCTGAACAAGGCCCCAACACCAAATATAGCAGTCTAGCTTCCAGACTGGTTGCTCCAAATAAATCATCTCCGACCGCTTGAGATAACCTTTAAGAAGACGATAGTGAAAGAAGTGGAATTCATCTTAGCTCTTATTGTTCTTCTTCTGGGTTGGATTTTACACTGAAATTATTCTCATCCACCAAGAAGAACCTTCACGAAGATGATGATGGAGGGGGCTAGACTTTACGACATAGACCACATGAAGAAGACGCTCACTTCCACTAAATCCACTCCACTCCCAGCCTAGCTACTACTCCTGAATCCAATTTCAGCCCTATTCCACTCCCGGCATGTATTTTTCCTACCCCCGACAATGGTCAATTTCAGCCGGGTTCGGTAACTGGAGGACGTCCCTGACAATGATGCCAAAATTTGATAAGCGGTATTTTGTGTCGTGGTACCATTTCAAATTAATTACCGAACCCCCTAACTACACTAATATAGCATAGTGGATGGCTCGGATTGTTTCCTAACGAGTGTAATTGATAGAATAGCAAACTTAGGATTTCTAATTATTGCTTTGGGTTTTCTAATGTAAATGGAGGGTTTGTGATTTGATTCTCTAACCTACGGTTGCAAGGTAATTAAAACTCTAAACTAATATGCAACAACTGAATCAAGGAATGCAGAAATTAAATCAACCAAAATTTGGAAGAGGAAATAAAAGATCTAATTAACCCAAGATAGGCCCGGTGAATGAACAAGTTCCTTCGGCTAAGTCCAACGAAGCTCGATCGAGACTCTGCAAATGGCAGTGGATGTGGGATGGTACAAACTCCTAAATCCAGTAGTTCGATGGATACTCCGAACTCTCACAGATCCGGTTGAGCTTGAAGAAGTGTCGTCGGGACAAAACTCCTCCTTGAATCCGAAGGAGAAGGTGGATGAGCTGTGGAGATGGAGGAAGTCGTCGAAATCTCTTGATGAAGCGGTTCCTCCTCGAATTCGTGGAGGAAAATGGATGGAAGGAAGGTGAAGGCGACTGCTAGGGCTCAAGGGAAGAAGAGATTTAACTAACAACCAAATGAAATAAGCAATGCATCAATGAAATCTAATGCATGAACATGATTAAAAGAAAGCAACTAACTAAATCTAATCTAATGAACTACAACCTAATTACTCTAAGAAGCATTTCACCGAACAATATGTAAGCATGCAACAAATTAAACCAAATGCATGCAAATCAAAACATGAAAGGGAAATTTGATTACAAACATTCAATACAACTAAACTAAGAAACAATCAGAGAATGCTGAAAAATAGGTTGATCGACAAAGGAGTTGGCTGGAGCTATGAAAGAGTTGTCGGCGGTGCTATGGAGCTACTCCCGGTGGTGGAGCTGGCTGCTCGAGCTGCTGGTCGAATGGAGAGTGGACTGCCAGTGGTGGATGGCACCTCCGATCGGAGGTGGAATGGATGGCCGGCGGTGGAGAAGCGGATGTGCGTCGGCGTCACGTGAAGATGGGGCAGAGTCGACTATAGATGAAGAAGTTATGGTTGCCGGCGGTAGAGGAGGTGATGGAGGAGACCATCGGTCACCGGAGATTGGTGGGAATCCCCTTTCCTCTCCATCGACCGGCGAGGAAGGCGGCATCGGGCGATCGGTGCATGAAAGGGCGGAGCTATGTGTTCTATCGCGCCAAAGACTCCAACACCTCTACTGATGAAGGACTTGACATTCCATGCAATAATCCAGCTCCAAGGCTAGACACTTTTCATGAATCGCCTCAGACCTCTAGAGAAAACATATAAGAATGCGATCATATTGGAGGGAGCAACACAGTATTATCATGATCACACCATGAAGGCGCTCACCCCCATTCAGTCCATCCCACTCTCGGCATGGATGTTAAAGCTGAATCTTCTTCAACCGCCGGGAAGGGATTTCTTTCGGAGCACTCCATGGCCTGCGTGGCTCCTCCTGCTAAATCTTCTTCAACCGCCAAGACCTCAGGGGAGTTTACTCCATCTCATCTTCGTTTCTTTTTCTTTGTATATACATTTCTTTTACTTTATTTGTTTTTATTTTAGTTGTTATGTTTTGGTTGTTGAGTTTTTGTTTTGTCAATTTTTCAAATAAATTTCCTATGTATTCCTTTATATCATCTTAGAAGTCGTGAAAGCTAGTAAAATTTGATTGTCGAGTTTTGGGGATTTATTGTCATGAATGGATTATTTGATTGCATGTGGTTACTACTTGGTGATGGATTCTATGTTGATAGATTGAGTTGATTATTTTTGTTTACCTAGTAAGGATTGAGCCTATTTTTGTTGCTTGTGTGTGGTGCACTTGTGGTTATCGTAACTCTAGAACTTTCTTTGATTCTTTCGAGACCACAGAATAATAGGTTTGCATGATTATTATGAAGGTAATCTCATTTCTTTTTCTTCACTTCTTTTATCGCCACATACTTATTGAATAACATTCTAGTCGTTCATCATTTCTATTCTTCTTTCCTTCCATTACTTTCTTGTCCATTTCTATTTCTAGATGTGGAATACTTGGATGTTCCAAGATGAGTGTTTTGCCCAGGATGGACAAAAATTTAAGTGTGGGGGAGAGGAGTAGCTCAGGGAAATTCAGTATAAGCATAGGCAAGTCATGCTTGTTGGTGCAATCGGCCCAGGTCACGATTGACCGGACTCGAGTTTGACTCGAGCGATGTTTTGATGTTTGACATGGAGGTTTGACATTGATGTCTGATAATATTTTGGGGAGATTGTTGGTGTAATCGACCCGGGTCATTATTGATCGAACTAAAGTTTGACTCGAGGGGGATTTTGATGGTTGACTAGGGTTGACCATGTCATGGAAAGTCCAAGTCTTGAGTACTTGGCATGTAAAGTCCAAGCATGGGTCTTGGCATGGAAAGTCCAACATGGGTTGGCAAGGGAAAGTCCAAGCTTGTGTCTTGGCATTTGAGATGTCCAAGGGGTTTGATATTGGTGGCGTAAAGTCCAAGCGAGATTCTTGGCAGCATAAGTCCAATGGTTGATGGTGTAAAGTCCAAGCGGAGTCTTGGCAGCATAAGTCCAATGTGCCTTGGCGGTGTAGACACCGTTAGTATGACATAGCCGATGGAAGCACCTGAAGGCTAGCATATGGATGAACAAGTCATAGATGACTTGGAGGGAGCCGATAGGCGCGAGGCTAACGGAGGTGGCTAGAAGGCTTAGGTCTAGGCTACAGCTAGTCTAGCATGTATGGAGGCACCATACTTTGAGTAAAACCTCATGTTTGAGGTGTATCAGTCGATTGGAGTGAGTCAACTAGGATTTGTCTGCGGAGAGTGCCCTAGAAGTCGATTGTCAGAGGTGGGCAGTCGACTGCTGTCTCGATCAGTCGACTAATCTGGTGATCAGTCGACTGGTGCTTGAGAATTTGGGCACATAATTGAGTCGGACTCGACTGCTGGGGTTAACAGTCGAGTGAAGGCTCTATCAGTCGACTGATGTCCTATCCATTGGATATTTTCCAGCGTGGATCGCACTGTTGTCTCATAGCAATAGTGTCATCAGTCGACTGATGGTACCAAGCAGTCGACTGATAGACAAAATCTAGCCCAGGTAGCAGCTTTAAAGGGAGCTCGTGGAGAAGATTTCGATCAGTGTTTCTTGAGGAGTTTTGGGGTGAATTTCTAGTGTAATTCAGGGTCTCCAAGTGCAACTCAAGCAACCACAAAGCAAGCAATCCAAAAGCTCTTGTAAAGTTATTTTCTTTACTTGTATTGCAATTTTATTATCGTATCATTCTTGTATTTATTTCTTACTATTGTAAGAGCTATTGTACGAGGTTTCTCCACCTCTGGATTTTTTCGAGGAGTATTTGTGATTAGTAGTGCGTGTTTGCATTGCTAGGGCTTTTAGAGCCCAATCCGTGGAGTAGGAACCATTAGATTCTGAACCACATTATATCGTTGTTTCTCGTGTGCTTGTGTTGTATTTATTTTTGTTATTATATATTCCACTTCTTTAACAAGTATTGTAGAGACGAACGCGATCAAAATCCATCAAACATCGATGATTCTATTCACCCCCCCTCTAGCAGGCACATCGTTCCTAACAATTGGTATCAGAGCCCAGGGCTCTTCTACGAATTAACAACCCAGAGCCAAAATGCTAGAGGGTGAAGAGGAACAAGATGGAAATTCAAGAGAATTTAAATTGGGACATCAACACCCCAATCCCATATGCTTTCTATGGACGAGAAGGCTTCAACCAATAGAAGGCAAGGATTGAAGACTTCTTGATGATGAGGGACTTTGAGGAGTGGTCCATTTTGATGTAAAGATTCGAATATCGAAGAGGACCAAAGGGAGGCTTCCTCAAGAAGAAGAAATGGACCGAGGGGAAACTCCAAGAGTTCAAGAAAAACAAGAAGGTAGCAAAATTTATTTTTAATTCGATTCCTAATGATATCTTGTGTAGCCTAGGGGATTACATGAATGCCAAGGAACTTTGGAGCGAGTTGGCAAAGTATCACGAAAATCCCCAACCGGTCCAAGAAGACATGGAAGAGGAGGAGACCAAAGAAGAAGCTTCATCATCCTCACAAGAAAGTGAGGAGTCAGAAGTGGAGGAGGAGTCAACTTCCGGATCGGTGGAAGAGGAGGTGGAAGAGGTGGAAGAAGCCTCCACTTCAAGGATTGAGAGGGAGGAGAGACCATCCACTCCGGAGCATCAAGAAGAAGCTTCTACTTCCAGTTAATGAGAAGAGGAAGCTCAAAATCCGACCACCATTGACCTAGGTAACTCAAGCATTCAATTTAAAAATAAAATTCATATTATATGCTTTGAGTGTAGGGAAAATGGACACTACAAGAGCAAGTGTCCTAAGAAGGTCAAGAAGGCTCCTCCAGCACCAAAAGTCAAGGATGTCGGTGTCCCCACTAGAAGAAGCAAGGAGCACATCATTTGCTTCAAGTGCCAACAACCGGGGTATTATAGGAGTCAATGCCCTAGGGGGAGCAAGAAGACTCAAGAAGAGGCATCACAAGTAGGGGGAGCTAAGGCAAACCCTAAGGTAACCTTTAAGTATGCATCTTCTAGTTTAAATGTCAAAAATCATGCTAGGAATAATTTTAACAATCTTGCTATTGTACATGAAAAGCATACTAGGAACAATAAATATTTTTGTCTAGGTGCTAAGAGTGTTAATTTTTCAAATAAGGAGAAATTTGGGACTAATGTCCCTAGAAAAACCTTACTTAGGGAATCTATTAGAAAAATTGAAGACCACCTAGGTTTTAACCCCAAATGGACTAGGCATATGCCTAGGAAGAACCATGCCCAAAGATTAAATCAAAATTCAAAAATTGGGCAATTAGAAAAGAAAAATCAAGCCTTGATGTCAAGGCTTGAAAAAATGAAGAAGACCCTTAGGAATATACAAAATTTAATTAAAGGGTCAAATGGTCAAAGCCTAGGGTCTAGAAATCAAAGTCAAAAACCTAGGCAACAAGAACCATCCAAGGGCAAGCCTAAGCCCAAAAATACCTACCACAATGTTCCATTTCATTATGGAACTCAAATTAGGTCTAGGAAAGCCAAGGTAAATAGAAGTCATCCCTAAGGTTGACCAAAATAGGTGCTTAGTGGCCAAGGTTTCCATGAAACCTAGGAAGACCACTAAGAAGATTACTAGGAAGGCAATACCTAAGGTTAACCTAGTCAAGACCCAAATGACCAAGGCTACCAAGCCTAGAAGGGTCATTAGGAAGGTATCTAGGGAGGTTATCCCTAAGGAATATTTAATTAACCCAAGAAGCTCCAATAGGTATTGGGTTCCTAAGAGCGTGATCGATTCACGCTAGATGGGTTTAGGTATGCCAACTTTAAATTGATAGGTAGTTAACCTAACCATGGTAGAGGTGGCACTTTAGGTCATTTTCAAGGTTATGGATACCTTGGAAATAGATTTGATCTTATATCCTAAAATATTTAGGATGTGCCAATATACTTTGAAGATTATGAAAAATCAATCAAATTGACACAATTTAGATTTAGAGGTCTTAGTGGGTCATTTTGGGTTTTTGGCACGCTTTGAGAATAATTGATAATATGGCAAAATGAGATTAATTATAACAAATGACAACTAATATTAAAATTTATGTATTGTTATACCTATACATTTTATATGTCATGCCTTGATTTACCGTATAACATGCCATGACATTATATCTATTTTTAATCATTTAATATGTCATGATCATGCTTAGGGTTAAGATTAAAATGTGATGCATGCTTAAATTCCATCTTATGTCATGACATCATGATTATGAGCATGTGTTTATTTATATCATCATTAATGTCATAATCATTCATGCATTTAATTTGATTAAAATTGAGTTAAGGACAATGGCATGACTTGAAGTCCCATTTATAAGAGAATCAAGTAGTGTTGCCTTAGAAAATGCATGAGGCCTTAGTTTAAGATAAACCAAAACCCACATCTCACAATCACATTGACTTGTGTGTGTTTTAAACACCCACAAGGTGCATGTGAGATGCTAGGATATGAGTTAAGTTCAATGTGCATAATTTTTGCATCTAGATGAACCAAAACTCATCTTATATTAGTAGTGGATCATTGAGAAAGCTTTTGTACAAGTCATGTACATTGAGCCCAAAGAACATGATCCAATATAGGTTTTTAAAAATATTTTAAAATCATTTTAGAAAACCTTGGTGAAGTCTACTTTCGATAGCAATCACCATTGATGAAGTTTATACAAAGTGAGCTAAAACTTTGAAGTTTTTTTTCACTTTGGAACTTTGTGTCAATTTCGATATTTTATGGGTAAAATATTTTTAAAACATTTTTCACTCATTGTATGTGTCATAAGTATTTATACGTATGAATTTTCATGATTTTTCGATGTACGTAGAATTACTTATGCTTTTCTGAAATTCGATTTTGATAACTGAAAATCAGATTTTTCAGTTATTAGTCAACTGCCCTTGTTGGTAGTCGATTGATGGGCACGACAGTCGACTGATGCCTGATAAAGTCAACTGCCAATGCTGATTTCGTAAAAACAAGGTATGTTTTGCCCATATTTAGCTATGTTAGGGTTCCCTAACCACTCCTAACCCTAGGATATGCATTGGGAAGTATTATAAAGGGTGAAAATCCATTGGATATGGATTAGGAGAGTTGTTAGGGTGATGTATCAAATTTAAGGTGTGGGAAAGTTCTATGTTGAACTTTGAACCTTAATTTTGAAGTTTTAGAGTTCCTATTGGCTTAGGGACTTCCCAAGGACATTGTTGGTGCAATGGTCAAGGGAGATGATAACTGTCATTTTTGTTGTATTATTTTCGTCCTTATTATCACTGTTTTAATGTCATGCCCCGAGAGTATGCCGTGTCGAAAAGCAAACGGACGACATCTCCCCTGTATGTGGCAACATATCGGGTTAATACAAGGCCCGTAGGCCCACAACAACAATATGATATAAAAATATCAACATACCAATTATACTAAACACAGCGGAAATAATACAAACAGATAAACAAGATACAAAGACCAACTGTGCACTCCAGAGTGACTTGACACAACAAGAATCATATCAGAAATCAAATCGAAGACAAAATATATACAACACATCCGTATGTAGCAAATACGGAACAATACAAGCTAAAACCCAAAACAACAATATGGAATACATCAATCCACAAGAATACAACAAAGCGTAAATACACCTTCATCCGTTCGTCCGGTGTGAGATGGGATCAGCTGGCGAAGCTCCAAACATCCAAGGAATCTTCTACCTGTTATCTGGGCGACAGGAAACCCAGGGTCTAGGGGTGGTGAGTATAAACTCAGGGGTAATATATAGAAAATGCATGAACAACATATATGGATAGATCTACAAGTATACATGTGAAGATCTATAGGTATACAGCATGAGTCCAATAGACATACAGTCATATCCAAATCTAATAACAAGTAACTACAGTAAAGTCATACTCAATGTATATACTAAACTGATCAACTGAACATGAAGTAATGTACCAACGTACCTGACGATCTGTAACACCATATGCTAGATCATCCTGAACAGATTTATAATAACATAACTCATATAACGTACCAAGTCAATCCCATACCTGACCAATACTCCAACATATGACCAGTATATGATCAACTGTAATAACAACCCGGTCCGTACCACACAATGATATGATGCTAATCAAATGCATATAACAGTCTAAATCAACGCATGTATCATGCTCAACACATAGCAGTATATAAAATGCAAATGGCATGTATCATGATGAACAAGCATGTGCAACAATCATAGCTCAATCAAATGCAGCATCTCACAGTCATATGTAAAACATATATCAAATACAGGCATACATATATATCAGCAATGCATATGCATGGTCATGCCTGCGTACCCAACTCGCTACCACGACCCCAGTGTGGCCTAGGTGGAACGACATGACAACTATCCTGACTCCAGCCGCCACCACTCTCGAGTGACCGAGTTGGGTAGTATGAAACAGTAGCTAGCCACCATAGAGCTATATGCTACTCACACGGGGTCCTGGCGCTAGTCGCCCGTCTCCCTACCCATGAGTAGACGAGCACTGCACCCAGGACAACTGCACATCACACGACCACCGTCTATAGTGGGTGAGTGCGCTAACTACCACTCCGCACAGTGGCCAAGTGCACATCTTCAACTACCACCATCCATAGTGGCCGAGAATGACACGCACAACAATGCTCTGCCCTCAACCCTGCAACCACTACCCCGAGTGGCCGGGGAGGCAGGATGACTGACGACCCATCTCAACCACAAGGGAGACCCAGTCAACAGCATGCATGCAATGTAATGATGCATAGCTCCATACATGTATCCTCGCCACACTCCCTATCCCACGGGGAGTCCTGGTAAACCAAAAGTCAACTATGCAAGGACTATAATCCACAAGACTCTCTCTATCATGCAAAGAGTCATACACCTCTGACAAACAACCATGCTAAGACCTCTAGTTAGTAGCGAGATACTATCGACCATCCATATAACCATACACAGGCACACAATCCATAATGGATGTACATCACGCTAGGACCTCTAGTCCATGGTCACATACTGACAACCACATATTGATGCTAAATCGATGAATCCACAGCAAGATCGAAGCTCATATCTCAAAGGGAAAAAGAGATCGATCCTTACCTAGCTCAGGCGATGATCGACGGTGATACCTCCCTATCAGTAGCTCACTTCCATGGCATTCCGAGCATCCCAATCCAAACCTCCACCGGATTCCGGCTGCTCTGTGCCCCTTCCGCTGATTGGATCTCCCGCCGTCGGCAACAGCTCGCCCGCGGAGAAGAGAGGCGATGGAATCGCTCGCGCGAGAGAAGAAGGAAAACTGCCGAACGCGAGAGGAGAAAGGAATGAGGCGATCGGTGATTTGGTGGCTTTTAAAAGTCGTTCCGAGGTGATTAGGCTAGCTCCAATTGAACCCTAACTAACCCAATCCCATTTGGTTCAGTCAATTTCCAAGCCCAACAAGGTGGCCCAATGGGCTCAACCCAACAAGCTAATCAAACCCTATTAATCCACTAATTAAACCCTATTAACCCACTAATTAAATCCAATTAAATAAAAGGGTTAATCCATATAATAAATTTTTTTCCCGTATTTTACATTTAATCCTCTCTAGTGACTTATTATTGATTATTTACATGTTTTATGAGTTGGATCATCTTTTGGACCTTATTGTAAATTCTACTTAATTTTGGACTTATATGAAAAATTTGTCTTTATTTTTAGGAGATCAAGATGAGTCAATGGACTAGAATCAAGTTAGATCAAATATGGCTTCATCAAGAATCATAATGGGCATTTTAAGATGATTTAATCTGAGCCCTTCATCAAGATCAAAGTCAAGTCAATCAAGGGATCAGATCTGAGCATTATGGATCGTCTGATGAAAGTAGCTGACTCTGAGCCATCTATCCAGATCTGGAGAGATCCAGTCTGTACATTTAGATCTGGACATCTGAGCCCTTCATCCAGATTCGACCGATCATGATTATCCCATTAGATGGAGCAAATCCGTCCATCCAGTGTTGGATCAATCACTATCGTTGGATTGAGCAGCCAAATTAAGCCAACTTAATTGATTCATCAAACCCTAGCTTAATTGGACGGCTGAGATCGGTGGTCAATTTGATCGGACGACTATAGAAAATCGCCTTAAAAATCAACATTTTCACCCTTCTCCCCCAATCGCAGAATAGCAGAATGCGAGCGTCTTCCTTGTGCGCGAGCGGCGGCGACACTGCTTCCTCGCGCACGAGCCGGCGACCATCGATCCTCCACAAGGCAGCGGTAGGTCCAGACGTCTCTTCCGGCGGCCTCCTTCTCACCATCAGCCGGCGATTTTTCTCCTTCCAATCTGCGGAAGACGAGAAGCTGGGATTCTGGCCAGCTTGTCGGCAGCGAGCAGAGAAGGAGTTGTCGGCGCTTTTCACCGGCAAAACTTTCAATGCCAACTGCCGGAGCTGAGAGCCACAGTCGAACGGGATTCTGACGGCTGTGGTGCTTGCTACTGTCGAGATTTCGCAGAAACTGTTTCCAACTCACGGCAGTAATATTCATTCTCCAATTTTCGATGGCATCACTTCATTTCATCGCCGGCGAAGAGTTTCAGCTTCTACTCCGGTTCCATCCTCTCCATGTAGTGCCGGCAGTTCCATTGGAGTATAGTGGTGAGTATACTCGGCTACAACCGAGAGACTCCGGTTCGGTCCCCGGCGGCGGAACTACGGGCTGCTCCACCTTCACAGAGTCATCCATAGATTTTCAGGTTTCGGTGTCATTGTAGTATAGTGGTGAGTATACTCAGCTACAACTGAGAGATCCAGGTTCGGATCCCGACAACTACACCAGGATTCGACAGTTCCGCACCATCCACCGGAGAAAAAGGCTCGCCTCATCCATTAATTCAGCACTTGTCGGAGGATTTCCGGCAAGGATCTAGCCATATCATCCACCGGAGGAGCTTGATTGGATTGTCATCACCGTTGTGGAGATCGGTGGTTATATTTGGATTTTGTCCATTGATTTGGATGTTTATCTTATTTACTTTGATGTTTAATTTCAGTGCATGATTCAGTTGTTATTCTATAGTTAATTAGGAGCTTAGTTGTAGTTTACTCTACATTTTAAATTCCTGCACTTTCTTTATGTTTTTAATGCTCTCGTTTTGAATGTTTTCCTTTACATGCTTAGTTTAGATCTTCTTTAATTTCATTGGCATCATAGTTAGTTAGATTAATGTTTTAATTACTTGCATTGTCTTTCATTCAGTAGGATTAGTAATAATTAGAAATCCTAAGTTTACTATTCTGTCGATTACACTCGTTGGGAAACTATCTAGGCCATCCACTATGCTATATTAGTGTAGTTAGGGGGTTCGGTAATTAATTTGAAATGGTATCACGACACAAATCGTCGTTATCAAATTTTGGCACCATTTTCGGGGAGTGTAATGATTCTTAGTAAACTTAGGATTATCTACCCATTTTTCTAAAACAAAAATGTTTAGGGCTTCATTCTTTCATTTTCTATATATCCATGTATTTTGTCATGTCTACTTCCTGTGTCTTTTGATTTGTTTGTTGGTGTTTCAGGAAAGACCAGGAATTCTCTTTTCTGAGAAACATGGATCTCTATAATCAGCAGAATGGAGACTACGGTGATAGTTAGCATCATTGATCAAACAACTAGATCAAATTGCAACATCCTTCAGCCAGATGCAACACAAGAGTTCATTTAGCCTCCGTCAGAGACCACTTCTGTGGATATTGACGCGCTTAGGGAGATGGATTGTGGAGCAAGTGATAGGCATACTACTCCATAGGGCTCCTATGAACCATTGTGTTGTGATGTGATTTTGGATGCTGATGGATGTGATTTCATTTATGAAGTTGTTGTTGTTTCAGATGTTGAGGATGTTGACACAGGAGTGGTGGATAGCTGGACACCCCCAGACTAGACACTCCCATCTGAGATAGAGTCTCCAAGAAGTTGTTGTTGAATGCCCTAACAACAAATGCAGTAATCTAACTGCAAGGTTGAATACTTTTGCTGAAATGCCTCCGACCACCAGAGAGTACATATGATGAGACGATGATCATTTCGGAGGGAGCAGCATGGAACTACCCTGATCACATCAAGAGAGCACTCACCTCCATCCGATCCATCCCACTCCAAGCTTGGATTTCTTACTGAACCGCCTCCAACTGTCAGTACCTCAAGGGAGTTTGTTCTATCCCATCTACTTTTCTTTTCATTGTATATACACTTCTTTCACTTCATTTTACTTTATTTGTTTTTGTTTTATTTGTTATGTTTCGTTTGTTGAGTTTTTGTTTTGTCGGTGCTTTCAAATAAATTTCCTATGCATTCCTTTATATCATCTTAGAAGTCATAAAAGCTAGTTAAATTTGATTGTCAAGTTTTGGGGATTTATTGTCTTGAATGGATTATTTGATTACATATGGTTACTCCTTGGTGATGGATTCTATATTGATAGATTAAGATAATTTTTTTTCATTCCTAATGAGGATTGTGCCTGTTTTTGTTGCTTGTGTGTGGTGCACTTGTGGTTATTATAACTCTAGAACTTGCTTTGATTCTTTCGAGACCATGCAACCATAGGTGTGCATGATTATTATGAAGGCAATCTTACTGGTTTTCCTTTACTACTTTTGTTGCCACATGCTACTCAAATAATTTTCTTATCATATGTCATGTCATTCTCATTATTCATTCTACTGTCTTTCTATTCCTACATCATGTCATTTCTTCTCTATTTCCATTTTGTTAGATGTGGAATATTGGATGTTTCATGATGAGTTTTTGCCCGGGATGTACAAAAGTTTAAGTGTGGGGGAGAGAGTAGCTCAAGAGAATTTAATATAAACATAGGCATGTCGTGCTTGATCACCATGGACAAGCCATATTTTTATTTTTATATCTGAGTTTGATGTTTTAGAGCATAGGAAAGTGTACTGCATGTCAAGAAAAAAAATGAAGAAAAAAAGTAAGAAAAAAAAGATTTAAAAAAAAATTGGAAAAAAAAGAACATTTGGCCAAAACAATAAAGACAATAAAAAAAATCTTTGACATGTTGTGCAGTTTTTTTTATCTGTGTGATAGTATTTTTGTGATAGACATCCCTTATTACAACTATTGAGAGAGTTATTGGATATCATATATGGACTTGTATTGTGAATGTGATAGGGGTTGTTTACATGTTTAGTGGATGATAAAATGCTAGCTTAGATGAAAACTTTTGGGGCACTGCTTTCTTGTACTCATCTATGTAGCATTCCAATATTTCCATATCTTCTTATATTTCTTTAGCTATTTCGTTTCTTACCTTTCTCTCTTTCCACACATACTATCATTTTTTCCTATAAATATATTTCCCTTACATTCCTAATAAGCCTTCAATGATTGTGCATTCTTATGTGAAGCAAGCATATGGTAGTGCATAAACCATGAGTAGCTCGAGTGAACTCCACTATTATATGCTTATGAGAGCAAGAGAAACCACCACTTATCTTGTGAGACTTAATCATTCATAGTCTATTCAAGATGGATTGAAGTCACCATGTTTGTTAACTTGTGTAAGATTTAAGTCCATGATTACTTGAGTCATTGAGATTTGACAATCCTAGATAACTTTCTTTCACGATCTTCTATGTATGCTTGGGAATTGCTAGGGAAATCACTTTCAGTTTACTTTTAGTTTTCTTTTCTTGCTGGGGACGCACAAGAATAAGTGTGGGGGAATTGATAACTGTCATTTTTGTCGTATTATTTTCGTCCTTAATATCACTGTTTTAATCCTCTCTAGTGATTTATTATTGATTATTTGCATGTTTTATGAGTTGGATCATCTTTTGGACCTTATTGTAAATTCTACTTAATTTTGGACTTATATGCAAAATTTGTCTTTATTTGCAGGAGATCGAGATGAGCCAATGGACTAGACTAAAGTTGGATCAAATATGGCTTCATCTAGGATCATAATGGGCATTTTAAGATGATTTAATCTGAGCCCTTCATCAAGATTAGAGGCAAGTCAATCAAGGGATCATATCTGAGCATTATGGATCGTCCGATGAAAGTAGCTAATTCTGAGCCATCTATCTAGATCTGGAGAGATCCAGTCCATACATTTAGATCTAGACATCTGAGCCCTTCATCCAAATTCGATCGATCATGATTATCCCGTCAGATGGATCAGATCCGTCCATCCATAGTTGGATCAATCACCACCGTTAGATTGAGCAGCCAAATTAAGCTAACTTAATTGATTCATAAAAACCTAGCTTAATTGGACGGCTGAGATCGGTGGTCAATTTGATCGGACAGCTAAAGAAATTTACCTTAAAAATCAACATTTTCACCCTTCTCCCCCAATCGCAGAATAAAAGAACGCAAGCGTCTTCCTCACGCGCGAGCGGCGGCGATGCTGCTTCCTCGCGCGCGAGCTGGCGGCCATCGATCCTCCACACGGCAGCGGTAAGTCCGGGTGTCTCTTCTAGCGGCCTCCTTCTCACCATCAGCCGGTGATCTTTCTCCTTCCAAGTCGCTGCCTAACGAGAAGTCGATTCCATCCACTTATCGCGAGCGAGAAGGAGTTGGCGCTTCATCTACGAAACTTCCAACGCCAACCGCCGAGTGAGTCGCGGAATGGGATTCACTGTGGTGCTTACATCGTTGGGATTCTCGCAGAATCGCGTTTCACCACAATGCTGATATTCCTTCTCCAATTTCCAGCGACAACACTTTATTTCATCGCCGGTGAAGAATTTCAGCTTCTACTCCAGTTCCATCCTCTCCACGCAGCGTCGGCAGTTCCATTGTAGTATAGTGGTGAGTATACTCGGCTACAACCGAGAGACTCGAGTTCGGTCCCCAACGGCGGAACTACAGGCTGCTCCACCTTCACAGAGTCATCCATAGATTGTTAGGTTCCGATGTCGTTGTAGTATAGTAGTGAGTATACTCGGCTACAACTGAGAGACCCGGGTTCGGATCCCGACAACTACACCAGGCTTCAATAGTTCCGCACCATCCATCAGAGAAAAGGGCTCGCCTTAATTCAACACTTGCCTGAAGATTTCCGACAAGGATCCAGCCATATCATCCACCAGAGGAGCTCGATTGGATTGTCGTCACCGTTGTGGAGATCGGTGGTTATATTTGGATTTTGTCCATTGATTTGGATGTTTATCTTATTTACTTTGATGTTTAATTTTAGTGCATGATTCAGTTGTTATTCTGTAGTTAATTAGGAGCTTAGCTGTAGTTTACTCTACATTTTAAATTCCTGCACTTTCTTTATGTTTTTAATGCTCTTTGTTTGAATGCTTTCCTTTACATGCTTAGTTTAGATCTTCTTTAATTTCATTGTCATCATAGTTAGTTAGATTAATGCTTTAATTACTTGCATTGTCTTTCATTCAGTAGGATTAGTCTTTTAAATTCAAAACCCCCATTCAGTAGGATTAGCAATAACTAGAAATCCTAAGTTTACTATTCTGTCGATTACACTCGTTGGGAAACGATTCGGGCCATCCACTATGCTATATTAGTGTAGTTAGGGGGTTCGGTAATTAATTTGAAACGGTACCACGACACAAATCGCCGTTATCAGGGGAGCAAGCTTTAGGGGGAGGTATCCATCATGGGATGATGGATGTTATTTTTCCTCATGAGGGGGAGAAATGGGAATTTTGAGATACCCAATTTGGAAATTGGGAGAGTTTGTAGGATTGCCTCCCTTGAGTGATATAGGACTTTTCACTAGGAAGATTATAGGCATCCTAGATATTTTTGGACCAAGGGGGAGATTGTAAGATCTCATTGGAACATGAGACATTGACCTCCTTGGAGAGAACCTTTTTGATGTTTGTCAAAAAGGGGGAGAATGTTTGGGAGAATTTATGGTATTACCAATTTGGGATAATTGGTAAGAAGATTTGAGTTAGTGTTCTAACTCAAAGGTATGTTGTTTTGTCAAACATCAAAAAGGGGAAGATTGTTGGTACAATCGGCCCAAGTCACGATTGACCGGACTCGAGTTTAACTCGAGCGATGTTTTGATGTTTGACATGGAGGTTTGCCATTGATGTTTGACATTGATGTCTGATAATGTTTCAGGGAGATTGTTGCTGCAATCGACCCGAAGCATGATTGACCGGACTCGAGTTTGACTCGAGAGGGATTTTGATGATTGACTAGGGTTGACCATGTCATGGAAAGCCCAAGTCTTGAGTACTTGGCATGTAAAGTCCAAGCATGGTTCTTGGCATGGAAAGTCCAACATGGGTTGGCAAGGGAAAGTCCAAGCTTGTGTCTTGGCATTTGAGAAGTCCAAGGGGTTTGATTTTGGCGGCGTAAAGTCCAAGTGGGAGTCTTGGCAGCATAAGTCCAATGGTTGGCGGCGTAAAGTCCAAGAGGAGTCTTGGCAGCGTAAGTCCAATGTGCCTTAGCAATGTAGACACCGTTAACAAGACATAACCGATGGAAGCACCTGAAGGCTAGCGTATGGATGAACAAGTCAAGGATGACTTGGAGGGATCCGATAAGCGTGAGGCTGATGGAGGTTGCTAGAAGGCTTAGGTCTAGGCTTCAGGTGGTCTAGCAAGTATAGGGGCACCATACTTGGGGTAAATGTTAGTGAAATCCCTATGGTTGATCATGTGATGATTGTTGTATGGACTTGTTGTATCATATTCCTATATATATTTATAAAGGCATTGCTTTATGATTATTATACTTACTTGTATTAGTGCCAAATAACTAAGTATAATAGCATCCTTGAGTAGAAGGTTCTTATCTATATCAATCGATTGGTTGAATCGATAATGAGATGATATAGAGAATACTACTCTTAATCATTCCTAGTCAAGTATTAACATTCAGGGACAATGTTAATGCGAAGAGACTAGCATGTAGGTCAACTCGATGACTTGATCTCACAAGTCATGGATATGAGATATCAAGTTGACACATGGGTATGCATTGAAGAATGTATACTAAATGACCCGCCATGAAAAAGTATCATGGATCATTATATGAGTGTCATATACTTTTTCATGTGACTATTAGTCCTTGGACCTGAAGTCACTATGGTTCCCTACATAAGGAGTTGCATACTTTGAATTCATCAAACGTCACCCGTAAATGAGTGGACTATAAAGGCGATTACTGGGTATGTAACAAATTATGCGGAGGGATGTGAGTTATGTAGATGGGATCTATCCCTCCTATATGACGGGAGTGACATCATGATTCTTGATAGAGTAAGACCACTAAGTGCATGGCCATGCCCAAATGAGTTAATATGAGATATTGAGCTCATTTGATTAGACTGAGTCTACTTGGAGTTCAAGATATATATTGTACACACGGTCTATGCCTCAATTAGTCAATCTAGATGTCAAGGATAGAGGGACATTGTCACATATTGTGAGAGTAACAATTAGTAGTCACAAAGGTGATGTTGGATCTCAACATTCTTGTAACTTGGGTAGCATTGAAGTGTTGCTAGATACCGCTCATTGCTTATGTTTCTAAATCGGTTTAGGAGCATTGCCAGCATTACAAGAACCTATAGGGTCACACACAAAGGTCAATTAGATGAAGATTAGGTTCATATGATGGACCAAGAGGATTAGGTTCATGTGATGAACCAAATTGGATTAAGAGTAATCCAAATTAGACTAATTGAGTTGGACTCAATTTGATTCAAGTGTTGAATGAGTCTAATTTAGATTTGATTCATTGAGTCAATTTAAACTAATGAATAAAGATTCATTAAAATAAATTGACTTGAATGAAAGGTTCGATTTGATCAACTATGGGAGATAAGAGGTCAAGTTTGACTTGACTTGAGAGGGAAGATGTAGGGTCAAGTTTGACTTGACCACATGCTACTTCATGGTGACTTGGCAAAGGGGCCGGCCAATGATGATGTTCCACATCATCATGGACACATCATGGTGTGTCACCTCATAAAGGAGAACAAGAGTCATGGCTCTAGGTATTACATGGATGTATTTAACCCTCCATGAAGTGGCTGGCCAAATTGAAGGTGTTAGTGGTGAATTGAATGTTGGATTGAATTCATCTTCTTCCTTCTCCTCTTCTTGCTCTCTCCCTCATCCTCCATTGCTGAGACTTCCTAAGGGTGTTAGCACACTCTAAGTGGTCTTCTCCACCTTTTTTCTGTGTGGATACGTGTAGAGGAGTGTACACTTGACACTCTACGAGATCCGACAACCATTTGGACGAGCAGGATAAGCGAAGGGCGTCGCTATAAGAGTAACGCTCTTACCATGTAGATCTAAGGTAGATCTAGTGTTTATAAACATGTACATGAATTTTATTTTAATTTATCTTCGCACGGATCCATGGCTGACTTCCGAGGTTTCCGCAATGCAAAAAGCGGTTTTTGCAGCTCGGAGAGTCCAACAGTGGTATCAGAGCCACGTGCGAAGCATGTACGTGTTTGGTTTTGTAATTTTTGTATTAGATATGAAAAATTACGGATCTATAAGTTTCTATAATTTTCTAATTTTATAGATTTTTGTGAGTATTTTTCTCCTAGAGTCGAAGCAACAAGTGTTTGGACACTTGTAGGCTTCAACCACCGAGAAAAACTCTCCGAAACAGCGAAGTCTCGCTTTAGTATTTTGGGACAATGACTTAAGGCACTGTAAGATCAAGATGGGACACTCCCAAGATTCATTTTGTGAGAAGGGGCGCTGCCCCTAACCTTGCAAGGGGCATTGTCCCGCGATCGCGCCCGGAAATCGCTTAGCGGGACCATTACAGAGATGTGACTCATTAAATTGAAAAAAAAAAGGAAAATTATAAAAATTTATGTAAAATACATAATTTAGAATTATGTATGATACTATGATGGTCATGGCCCATGAACCCCAATGTGATTGGATAAAATTATGTTGTAATTCATAATACGGCTTGCGCACCATTTTTGTGTTATGCTTGTTGTATATGATATGCGACCTGCGCGTCGTGCCTCTTTTTTTTATATTCTTGTTGTAAATAGATTTTAGACTCGAATGTTACTCAAGTTTCATCTTTGTAATGTACAAAATGAAGCGGTGGAAGGTCCAGTAGTAGACGGAGTTATGAGGAGGGTGCCGACGATACATGGCGGTCAAAGGAGGCACTTGGTGAAGCCGCTAACCCTAGGTTGACCTTCCGATCTTCTCATTGGCTTGAAAAGATCGTAGTAGGGCCATGACCTCATCAAAAATTAATTAATGAGTATATATATATATATATATATATTGATTTGTTTTTGCTTGTATATATGTGATGCATGCTAGTATAGGGTAATTAATGTCTTATTTGTTTTTGCTTGTATGTATGTGATGCATGCTAGTATAGGGTAATTAATGCCTTAATGCGTATATGATACACATTCATGATTAGATTAGATCTTAATCAAGTCAACTCGAAATGCCTACCAAGTTTTGATACCCATCACTACCTCGATCATTTTTTATTGTTGAATCTGCCAAAGCAGAGCAACGCATATTATCTTGGTAGGGTGCAGAGGGACAATCTTGGTCCCACCTATCAAAGCTTGGGTGAGAATAAGCTCAATTAGATTGAGTGAAACTAGTTAACTCAATTGGATCGGGTAAAACTATAGACATATTCCAACAGTTGGAAAGATAGGATAAGATCACATTTACACTAAATCTTGGGCGATTTAGCCAAAGCTAACTCAAGTTCTTTTGTAAATGTGGATCTTATGATGCAAAAGGTTGGAATCCGCCAACCTAGCGGCCCCTACCAGCCCGCCCCCACACCATCGTAAGGGAGGTAAATCACGGTAGGCCTTTGGCCATTGAGACTAGTAACTAACGCATGGAGGGACGGCACCCTCGCATTTGTGAGGGATTGACCCGTTGTCCTATGGTGCAACGTCTGCATTCGCTAGCCACAATTGTAAATGTGGATCTTGATCCTATAAACAAGAGTTGCATAGAGATGTAATTGATAATTTGTTACCTACCGATCATACTATGTCTTGGGCTATTTAACCAAAGCTAACTCAATGCGTAGTATGATGTGGATCTTGTCCCGTGAGAATTATAGCTAGTTTATATGAATTTAGTAGTGTGGTTTGACCACATCCATGACTCAATTCTACAAAAATCCTATAATTCAGTGGGAGCATCATTTAATTAAAGGACTAATTAAATGATAAATGGAATATGATATTTACTTTCTGCATTATTTATGTTGTAGATTGTCATGTCGTCAAACACGAACACTCTCTCCCTACGTTCTGTCCTTGAGAAGGATACGCTCAATGGAGCTAATTTCCTGGACTAGTACAGGAATCTGAGAATTGTTCTCACACAAGAAAGAAAATTGTATGTCCTGGAGCAGCCCATTCCGGAAGTACCTCCTGCCACTGCCTCACGAGCTGACCGAGATGCTTACAAGAAGTATCAAGATGATGCATTAGATGTGTCATGCCTCATGCTCCTGACCATGGACTCTGAGCTTCATAAGCAACATGAGTTAATGAATGCTTTTGATATGGTTGAACATCTTCGTCAACTGTATCAAGGACAAGCAAGGCATGAGAGATACGAGATCTCTAAGGCACTGTTTTAGTCCAAGATGCAAGATGGGACTCCCGTAGGTCCATATGTACTCAAGATGATTGGGCACATAGAAAACCTACAGAGGTTGGGATTCCCACTTGGCCAAGAACTAGCCACTGACTTGATCTTGCAATCTTTGCCAGAAAGTTACAATCAATTTGTCATGAATTACAACATGAATGAAATTGATAAGCCACTGCCTGAGATGCTTAACATGTTGAGAACTGCTGAGCTCAACCTTAAGAAGGTAAAGCCTGACTCCATTTTGATGGTGCAAAATAAGAAAGGCAAGGGCAAGCCTAAAGGTTAGGGAAAGTCTCAAGTCAAGGGCAAAGGCAAGGCACTGAAACCTAAAGGAGGGGTGGCTAAGGAAGGGACTTGCTTCCACTGTAAGGAAGCTAGACACTGGAAGCGGGACTACAAAGCATACCTGAAAGATCTTAAGAAAAAGAGAAGTGAGACTTCTACTACATGTATATATGTTATAGAAGTCAATCTATCTATTGTAGGAAATTTGAAGCCACCCCCATGAATAGCGTAGAGTTCGTTCGTAGTTGGAATTCGATCGCGTGTTCGTCTCTACAATTTCATTAGTACACAGCGGAATAGTAATGAAAGCAATAACGAAACAATTAACAACACGCAAACACAATCGTTTAACGTGGTTTGGAACCGAACGGTTCCTAGTCCATGGATCGGGTTCGTGCAAACCCTAGCGATGGCAATCACACACCACTATAATAAACACTCCTTCTCGACACAAGTCGGAGGCGGAGAAACCCCTTACAAGTAATCTTACAACAGTAAGAAACTAAAACAAGCAATTACAACAATTTATATGAAATGCAAGTAAAGAAAAACACTTTACAAGAGCTTTTGATTGTTTGATCTTTGATTGCCTTGAACTAGCTTTGAAGGACTGGAAAGCACCAACTTTCCCCTTAAATTTCGCCCAAGAAAATCACTATCTTTTCCTCCATCACGAGCTCCTTATATAGCTTCAACCTGTGCTGGAAAAAGTCGATCAGTCGACTTCTCAGGACCATCAGTCGACTGATCACACTGTTGCTGTGAGACAACGGTGTAATCCACGCTGGAAAAATCCAACGGCTAGGACATCAGTCAACTGATCATGAGCATCAGTCGACTGATGAGCCATCACTCGACTGCTCGTCCTTGCGGTCGAGTGAGACTCCATTCTGTGGACGAAAATCTGAGCATCAGTCGACTGATCCCATGATCAATCGAGTGCCAAGCTCCGGCAGTCGACTTTTTGGCCATTCCCTGCAGTCAAGCCCTAGTTGACTACGCCAGTCGACTGCCACATGGCACCAGTCGACTGGCACACCTCAAACATGAGGTTTTAACCCAAGTATGGTGCCCCCATACTTGCTAGACCACCCTTAGTCTAGACCTAAGCCTTCTAATCATCTCCATCAGCCTCACGCCTCTCGGATCCCTCCAAGTCATCCATGACTTGTTCATCCATCGTGCTAGCCTTCAGATTCTTCCATCGGCTATGTCATGCTAACGGTGTCTACACCGCCAAGGCACATTGGACTTACGCCGCCAAGACTCCCGCTTGGACTTTATGCTGCCAATACCAAACCCCTTGGACTTCAAATGCCAAGACTCAAGCTTGGACTTTCCCTTGCCAACCTATGTTGGACTTTCCATGCCAAGACCCATGCTTGGACTTTTCTTTTGCCAAGTACTCAAGACTTGGACTTTCCCATGACAATTACATTGTCATATGTTTTTGTCGAAACATCAAAACATCACTTGAGCCAAGCTCGAGTCCTGGTCAATCGTGACCTGGGTCGATTGCACCAACAATCTTCCCCTTTTTGATGTTTGACAAAAACCAAACAAACCATTTGAGTTAGACCACTAACTCAAGTCTCTTACCAATTATTCCAAATTTGTAATCCCAAATAATTTCCCAAATATTCTCCCCCTTTTTTACATACATCAAAAAGGTTATCTCTCCAAGGAGGTCAAAGTCTCAAGCCCCAATGAGATCTTACAATCTCCTCCTTGGTTTAAAAATACCTAGGATGCCTATCATCTTCCTAGTGATAAGTCCCATATCACTCAAGAGAGGCAATCCTATTCACTCTCCCAATTTCCAAATTGGGTATCAAGAGCCCATCAATTTTCCCAATTGATGATACTCTCCCAATAACCTCTCCTCTTCAAGGAGAAAAACACATCCATCATCCCAATATGGATACCTCCCCCTAAAGGCTTGCTCCCCCTTGACCATTGCACCAACAATATCCTTGGGAAGTCCCTAAGCCAGTAGGAACTCTAAGCCATCAAAATGAAGGTTAGAAATTCAACATTGAACTTCCCAACACCTTAAAATTGACACAAACCCTAAACACCTCTCCTAATCCATATCCAATGGATTTTCATCCTTCATCATGCTTCCCAAAGCATATCCTAGGGTTAGGAGTGATTATGGACCTTAACCGCAGCTAAAATTGAGTTAAAAAAACCTAGTTTTCCCGAAATCAGTATTGACAGTCGACTCTGTCAGCTACCAGTCGACTGATGTGTCCATCAGTCGATTGGCACGAAGCAACAGTCAAGTGATACTGCGCTGCAGTCGAGTCCAAACGCTGCCCATTAGTCGACTGCCCTGTAGAGGCAGTCGACTGATAACTGAAAACCTGATGTTTAGATATCAGACTCGACTTTTGGAAATTCATAAGTAATTCTACGTAAATCAAAAAATCACGAAACTTGATACGTACATTACTTTTCACACATACAATCGGTGAAAAATTTTGGAAAAATATTTTTACCATGAAAATAGGAGATTGGTACAAAGTTCAAAAACTATTAAAACTTTAAGGATTTTGATCTACTTTGTATCAACTTCTACAATGATGATGACTATCAAAAGATAGACTTCACCAAGGTTTTCTAAATTGATTTTAAAATGTTTTTGAAAATCTATTTTGAACCTTGGTTTATTGGCTAAATATACATAACTTGTATATTAGCTTTCCTTATGATTCTTGGTGATAATTAAAATATGTTTGAGTTCATCTGATGCACTACCTATGCACCTTGAACCTTACTTATTATCCTAACATCTCATATGTATCTAGGGTGTATAAATACACATACATGTCAATGTGATGTGAGATGTGGAGTTAGGATTATTATGGCCTCATGTAGTTTCTAGGCAACCCTACTTGATTCCCTTAGAAATAGGACTTCAAGTCATGCCATTTTTCCTTAAATCAATTTTAATCACAATAAAATGCATGAATGATCATGGCACAAATCATAACAATAATAATGCATGGCCAATAATCATGATGTCATGACATGTAATATAATCTAAAAACAAACATGACATCTAAAATAATCATAACCAATGGCATGACATGCTATATGATAGGATGAAATTTCATGTCATGATATAGCAATTTTCATAAACCAATACATTCATACAAATACACACTCAAACACACATGATTTTCACAAACAGAAATTTCATTCAATTTAAAAGATTTCAGTTTTTTACATTCAAAACTAGAGATTTGATATGCTCAATCTCATTACAAAAACTGAGAAACAAAAGAAAATCCTAACATCTTCTAGATCTAGTCGTCTGCAGGAGGTGGAGGTGGAGGAGGCTGCTGGCTCAAAGTCCAGGCCCGCATCATCTCATACATATCGAGCTGACGCTGCTCGATGCGGCTCTGGGACTCTGCAATCTACATGTATCTCTCCTCCATCCGACCAAGACGTACGCCCATGGAGGCTTGCCCTACTAAGAGCTCTGACAGCCTAGAGTCGACTGTCTACTGATAGTCCTGGAATCTGGACTCCAGCTGGCCAAGACATTCTGATGGACCCGCCGCTGATGCATCTACTGGCATCTGATCCTCCTCATCAGCGGCGTCTGCATCCTCATAGTCCTCTGCCGCCTCTCTAGGTGCCAGAGGCGGCTCTCCACGTGCCCTGGGCGGTGGTCGAGGTGCCAACTCCATCTGCCCAAGCCCCATCCGCAGCTTCGCTAACGAGAAGTTACGAACTGATATGCAGTCGTACACCTCAGATAGCGACCTCAGTGATCCCCTATGAATGTTGATGCCTACTGACTCTAACCATGCTGTGATAATGTGCCCATAAGGCATATGCACTTTCCCTTGTATAGGGGAAATGAAATGCACAATATAATGAAACATTTTTAATGCAATGTTTATGTCTAACCTATTATGCATGGCATACAGTAGAAAGAGATGGGGAGGCCGAATCTTGGGCAGACCCCGAGTGATGATCGGAAGAAAACACCCAATAATGACCTTGTAGAGTACATTGTCAGGTGAAGATAACTCAGTAATAGGAAATAAATTCTGGGCTGGTGGACGAGGATGACCAAAAACATGCTCATGCATGGAGTCTAAAGAGATATGGTCAAATGGCTCGGGTAAAGGAGCATCAAAGGTAGGGTAGAAAATGAAGGTGTCATCCGATGGCTTACACTCAAGAAACTCCTGCAATATCGCAGGAGTGAACTCTAAATCGCGTTTTGCAACGCGAGTAGTGTAGGTAGGGCCATCGTCTACCTTCTTTAGGTTCTGATAAAACTCCTTAAGGAGATCATCGTTAATGGCATGTGTGCATAAGACAATTTTCATGA
Organism: Wurfbainia villosa; assembly: GCA_025175895.1. Taxonomy (NCBI): domain Eukaryota; kingdom Viridiplantae; phylum Streptophyta; class Magnoliopsida; order Zingiberales; family Zingiberaceae; genus Wurfbainia; species Wurfbainia villosa. The sequence goes on along the minus strand of CM045996.1, from coordinate 53,461,523 downwards.
GATGATAATATGCAAATATGTCCATGACATCACTACAGTAACGTGCAAAAAAGTCTCTATCAATGTACCTAACCAACATAGGTTGGTACAATCATGATTCACCCTTGGGTGGATCATTTCTACGGGATCTCCTATATGAATGTAATGCAACAATATGAAATGCAAGGGCACCAATACACGATTAGATTGTTATAGATTACAATGAAAAGGAAAAATTAGGGTTTTTGAGTAAGAAAATTTTACTTCGGTGCCATTTGAAGGGGTGATGAGGGAATATTCGGATATTCTTTGAAGGGCCGGAAAGTTCGGAGGAGGTGGGCGCGGAACCCTAACCGGAAAAGAAGAAACAACCGCTGAAAAGGAGTGAACTAGGGTTGTGAGATGAGTGAAAACGTGAGAGGAAGAGTTAGGCTATCAAACCTAGGACCTAGGTGGCCGGAGTGGTCGGAAACTCTCGTCGGAGAAAGGACTGGCGAACGGAGAGGAGAAGGAAAACGGGAAGTGGACGCGTGAAGACGCCGAACCCTAGTGGTTCAGCGTTATAAAATCGCGATGTCGATCGGATGTGCAGATCGCTGATCGCCACGCTTTATTAGCGAAGTTTACCGGCACGATCGCTCGCTCAGGAATCGATCGTTGAGTCTTCTGTGTCGTACAAGAGCATCACCGATCGATGATGTTGCATCACCGATCGGTGTGATCACCACTCGACTACTCAACAAGCACTCGACTGATGACCCTCAGCCTCGGTGAACAGTACCATCAGTCGACTGATGTATCCCATCAGTCGACTGATGTGCAAACAGTCGAGTCCTGGAAGCAGCACTCGACTGCTTGACTCACGATATCGTGCTACAGTGTGATCAGTCGACTGATATCTGATTTCCAATTCTGAAATTCAGAAAATCTTGATTTCTTTATCTAACTTATTCCATTTTCTCATGTTTAATCTTGTATATCGAACATATTGATGTTATGCTTATATTCATGTATTCGTTAATGTATTTTGATATTTTATTTCATTTTAGCAAACATTAACATTCAAAGGTTTCAAAATCCTAACATCTCACCCTTTCTAAGTGTTGAAATACACAATCAAGGTAAAAGACTTGTTTTGTGAGATGCAATCCACTCTAGACATTCCTTCCATGCAAACACATGGTGAAACACATGAAGCATGGTAAGTGCAAGACATCAAGGTGTGTGGCACTTGAGTATCACTCTTGATGTAACTTCTATACCTTAAACACACTTCTCTTGATACATTGAGTCCTAAAGTGTGCCAAAGATCAAAGTGACACACTACGACCTTTAAATCTAGATTGTGCCAATTTTATTGATTTTCATGATTTCAAAAATATATTGGCACATCCTAAGATCTTTTAGAATTAAAACTCAAATGTATTTCCAAGGTAACCATAACCTTGAAAATAACCTAAAGTGCCACCTTTACCATGGTTGAGTTAACTACCCATCCAATTATGGTTGGCACATTCTAACTCATTTAACGTGAATCAATCGCGCTCTTTGGAACCCAAAATCTATTTGAGCTCATTGAATTAATTAGGTATTCCTTAGGGATAACCTCCCTAGATACCTTTCTAATGACCCTCCTAGGCCTATTAGCCTTGGTCATGGCGGTCTTACCTAGGTTGACTCTAGAGGTAACTCCCCTTGAAACCTTGGTCTTCCTAGACCTAGTTTGTGTTCCATAATCAAATGGAACACTATGGTAAGCCACCTTAGGCTTAGGTTTGTGACCCAAACCTTGATTGCCCTTGGTTGACTTTTGTCTTTTGGGTCCTAGATGTTGACTTTGAGATCTTGACCCTTGACATTGATTTTGTATCTTATTTAGGGTCTTTTCTCATTTTTCAAGCCTTGACCTTAAGGCTTGGTTCTCTAATTCTAATTGCCCAAATGATTTTTGATTAGGTTTTTGGGCATTACCATTCACCTTAAACATATATCTACCCTTATTGGGATTGATACCTAAATGGCTTTCGATTTTCTTAATTGTTTTCCTAGGAATGACATTTCTAGGGACATTAGTCCCAAATTTCTCCTTTTTTGAAATAGATCTAGAGTTATCATTCCTAGCATGCTTTGATTCATGAGTAATAGCAAAGTTATTTGAATTAATTCTAGCATGCTTTTGCTTAGAATTTAAAGAATGAGCATTATGAAAATATACCTTAGGGTTTGCCTTAGAGGCTCCCCCTACTTGTGAAGCTCCATTTTGAGTCTTTTTGCTCCCCCTAGGATATTGATTGTAATGCCTGCTGTTTACATCTGAAGAAAATGATGTGCTCCTTTTCTTTAGGTGATGGGGAACCGACATCCTTTGACTTTTGTTGACTTTTAGGCGTCGGTGGAGTCTTCTTAACCTTCTTTGGGCACTTGCTCTTGTAGTGCCCATACTCCCTATACTCAAAACACAATATATGGATTTTATTTGAAATTAGAGTGTTTGAGTTACCTAGGTTAATTGAGACCGGAATTGGAGCTTCTTCATCTTGACTAGATGTCGAGGCTTTCTCTTGTTACTCCGGAGTGGATATTCTTTCCTCCCCCTCAATCCTAGAGGTGGAGGTGTCTTCTACTTCTTCTTCTTCCACCGATCCGGAAGTTGACTCCTCTTCAACTTCCGATTCCTCACTTGCCCGTGAGGAAGATGAACTCTCTTCATCCTCTTCCTTGTCTTCTTCTACTTGTGCCAAGTGGGGCTTCTCATTGAACTTGGCTAATTTGTCCCATAGCTCCTTGGCATCAAGATATTCACCTATCCTAGACAAAACATCATTAGGTATCAAATCTTCTAAAAGTTTTGTTACCTTAGCTTCGGTTTTGAATTTTTGTCGTTGCTCTTGGGTCCATTTCTTCAACTTGAGGACTTGTCCCTTCCTATCCCGAGGGGGTTTAAAACCTTCTACGAGGATGAACCAATCCTCTATATCCATCATAAAGAATGTCTCCATTCTTGTTCTCCATGCCGAAAAGTCTTCTTGAATATATGGCGGTGGAGTGTTGATGTCCCATCCGAGCTTGTTTTGGAATTCCATCTTCCCTCTACCCTTAGTCTAGACCTAAGCCTTCTAACCATCTCCATCAGCCTCACGCCTCTCGGATCTCTCCAAGTCATCCATGACTTGTTCATCCATCGCGCTAGCCTTCATATGCTTCCATCGGCTATGTCATGCTAACGTTGTCTACACCGCCAAAGCACATTGGACTTACGCCGCCAATACCAAACCCCTTGGACTTCAAATGCCAAGACTCAAGCTTGGACTTTCCCTTGCCAACCTATGTTGGACTTTCCATGCCAAGACCCATGCTTGGACTTTCCTTGTGCCAAGTACTCAAGACTTGGACTTTCCCATGACAATTACATTGTCATATGTTTTTGTCGAAACATCAAAACATCACTCGAGCCAAGCTCGAGTCCTGGTCAATCATGACCTGGGTCGATTGCACCAACATCTATTGCTTCATCGTGGGTATTTGATACCGAATGTACTTCTCACATTTTTACTAATGTGCAGGCGCTGAGAAATAGCAGGGCATTGACGAAGGGCGAGATAGACCTACGAGTAGGCAATGGAGCAAGGGTTGCTATTGTTGCTGTAGGAACTTATTTTCTATCGTCGGCCTCTGGGCTTGTACTAGACTTAAATGAATGTTGTTATGTGCCTGCTCTCACAAAGAACATCATTTCAGTTTCTTATTTTGACAAGAAAGGCTTTTCATTTATAATAAAGAACAAATATTGTTCCATTTATTTAAATGATATATTCTATTGTAGTGCACCTCTGATGAATGATCTCTACATTCTAGACTTAGAGAATCCCATCTATAACATAAGTACCAAAAGGTTCAAGTCAAATGAGTTGAACTAAACCTATCTTTGGCATTGTCGCTTAGGTCACATAAATGATAGTCGCTTATCCCAGCTCCATAAGGATGGGTTGTTGGACTCATTTAATTTTGAATCATATGAGATATGCGAGTCTTGCCTTCTAGGAAAGATGACCAAGACTCCCTTTAGTGGACACAGCGAAAGAGCAATAGACTTGTTAGGACTTATACATAGTGATGTATGTAGCCCTTTCAATGTTGCTACTAAAGGTCATTATAGGTACTTCATTATATTTACTGATGACTTCAGTAGATATAGTTATGTGTTTCTGATGACTCATAGTCAGAATCCTTTGAAAAGTTTAAAGAATTCAAGAATGAAGTACAAAACTAGCTTGGCAAGAGTATTAAGATACTTCGATCAGATCGAGGTGGTGAATACCTTAGCCATGAGTTTCGTGACTATCTAGCTGAGTGTGGGATTCTATCCCAACTCACTCCTCCAGGAACACCACAGTGGAATGGTGTATCCGAAAGGAGGAATCGTACCTTATTAGATATGGTACGATCTATGATGAGTCACACAGATCTTCCTATATCCTTTTGGGGATATGCTCTAGACACAGTAGCCTTCACACTTAACCGTGTTCCATCCAAAACTGTGATAAAGACACCATATACGATATAGACAGGGAAAAAAATCCCAAGATGTCTTTCATGAGGATTTAGGGTTGTGAGACTTACGTTCGACGTCAAGTCTCAAACAAACTGGGACCCAAATTCGATAAGTGTTATTTGTTTGATATCCCAAGGAAACGAAGGGATATTACTTCTACATTCCCAGTCATCACAAAGTGTTTGGGGTAAAGACTGGGGTATTTCTAGAGAGGGACTTTGTTTCTAGAAAAATTAGTGGGAGTACGTTCGATCTTGAAGAAATTCAAGATATGGACCATAGTATTGAGGTCGAGATGGAGGTTGAACAGGAACCACAAAGTGTTGTGGATGATGAGATTGTTGCATAAAGAGTCGTGGAATAACAACCTATTCAGGTAGACCTACCTCTTTGTAGGTCTGATAGGGTACGTCGTCAGCCTGAGAGATACTCATTTCTCTTGTCTGACCATGATGACGTTATGCTCATTGAGAATGAGCCAACCTCCTATCAGGAAGCTGTGATGAGCCCAGATTCTGAGAAATGGCTAGAGACCATGAGATCCGAGATGGAATCTATGTACACCAACCAAGTATGGACTTTGCTTGATCCACCTGAAGGCGTCAAACCCATTGGGTGTAAGTGGGTCTTTAAGAGAAAGACTGACATGGATGGACTTACACATACCTATAAGGGTCGATTGGTGGCTAAAGGTTTCAAGCAAATTCATGGTATTGACTATGATGAAACCTTTTCTCCAATTGCGATGTTTAAGTCCATTTGGATCATGCTTGCTATTACAGCGTACCACGATTATGAGATCTGGCAGATGGAAGTCAAAATCGTGTTTTTGAATGGAAACTTGCTTGAGGATGTGTACATGACACAACCTGAGGGTTTTGTAGATCCACAGCATACTGGCAAAGTATGCAAGCTGCAAAAGTCCATTTATGGGCTAAAGCAAGCTTCTCGGAGCTGGAATCTTCGATTCGATGATGTGATCAAACAGTTTGGTTTCATCAAGAATGAAGATGAACCCTGTGTCTATAAGAGGGTTAATGGGAACACAGTTGTCTTCCTTGTATTGTATGTGGATGACATACTACTCATTGGGAATGATATCCTTTTGCTACAGTCTGTGAAGACTTGGCTGGGGAAGTGTTTCTCAATGAAGGACTTAGGTGAAGCCGCCTGTATTCTAGGCATCAAGATCTATAGAGATAGATCTAAGAGATTGCTTGGCCTAAGTCAGAGTATATATATTAACACGGTATTACTATGGTTTGCCATGCAGAATTCCAAGAAGGGATTTCTGCCGATGTCACATAGTGTGAGTCTTTCGAAGACTCAATGTCCCTCTTCTAGAGAGGAGAGAGACCGCATGAATAAGATCCCTTATGCATCTGCCATAGGATCTACCATGTACGACATGCTATGTACTCGTCCTGATGTCTCGTATGAATTGAGCATGACTAGCAGATACCAGTCAGATCCAGGTGAGCATCACTGGATAGCGGTCAAGAATATTCTTAAGTACTTGAAAAGTACTAAATAATATTTCTTGATATTTTGAGGCGATGGGAAACTAGCTGTAAAGGGTTACAGTGATGTCAGCTTCCAAACTGATAAGGATGATTTTGTCGGGTTTCCGGCAACGCGACGTGTGTGTGTTCGATCACGTTTCGCAAACATGAGCACAGCGGAAGAAATAAAAATAATAAATCTACATTTATTACAACACACACAACACACGCATGCATATTACAACAAGTGTAGACATAACCGTAAATTTAAATTTGCAATAAAAGGAAATTTATCTACGTTATACCTTTCGTATGACGTGTAGTGGGAACGGCATCAACCGGAACGATCCTCGCTAGAATCGTCTCTATCCGTATCCACGCCGAGTTCCTCGGGATGACTTCGCTAAGCCACAAGCTTCGTCTTCGTACGGGTTACTAGCCTCGTGTTGAAGACGACGTGATCGAGAGATGATCATGATCCGAATCCAAATTCGGATCCTAATACGAGTTCTCAAAACTCGCTTCTCCGGAGAGGTATTCATCAACCAATTAACGAATCTTTCATCCTCCACCTCAGAGGATTACCAGAGATCAAATCCCCGGTAAGTTAGCCGCTGTCGGAGCTCTAACCGTCGTCCAAACGATGCTCCGACGAGAGGAGAACAAGCTGTCCAGAAAACTGGACAGCTTTGGTGGAGGAGATAGGCGCCGGCCAACCAAGGGAAGATAGAGCTCACCTTGATGCCAAACCTAAAGAAGATCACCGGAGTACCACCGGCAGCAACTCGACGCCGGCGAGGGGGAAGGTCAGCACCTTCTGGACGCCGGTTGGAGCCTCAAGGTGGGCGGCGGCAAGGAGGAGGAGAGTTGGCTCCGAATTTCTCCAAGGAGAGGTGTGCGGCAACTTAGGGTTGTGGATTAGGGCTTAATTATCCCTTAAGCCCTCTTTTATAGAGAACTAATTCTCTTAATGGTTATTGGATCATAACCATTAGGCCCTTTAACCCGCTCCATTAAGATAAGTTAAAATAAACCAAACCATGATGGTTTATTTTAAGTTAAAACGAACCGAACCAACTTTTGGTTCATTCGTTTAAAATAAACCAAACCCTTTGGTTTATTCTCCTCCATTGGATTAGAACCAAACCATTTTGGTTCATCCATTACGTCTTCATAAGACTCGGCCCATCCACGCTTCCATTGCGACTGAAATAATTTCATGCTCGCTTTATGTTTGGTCCAACCAAACCTAGTTTCTCTCGGTCTAAGAATCTCATTCTCAAGCTCGTTTTAAATCCGTTGGATTACGCTCGTTGTGCGTGTGACCAAATAGGTTCTCGGTTTATGTTGGCCGTCTATAATTAACCATTAATTATAGAACGATCATGAGTGGCACCTAGTAGTACATCATGATCCCCAATTAACCGAAAAGATCAACGGTTGATCCAGAACTATTTCTGAAACCCTTCAGCAGCTCGAATGATTCGTGCCCCATTCCCTTCACTCATCTTATACCCACTTGGTTCAGGACATGGTCTATTGTGTCAGTCCCCACTAGGCTGACTACGTCACACCTAGCCCAAGTATCATTTCCTCATCTTACGGATTCTAGTTACTCCACATGTATCAAAGAGTACCTTACTCTAAACATGTAATACTTTGGCCAAAGACTTTAGTAACAATCTGACGAGAGGCCATGGGTATACATCTCCTCGCAAGGAGTGGTGAATCCTTTATAGGCTATTCAAACACCTTCGATCACTTCGACTTATACCCAATCATCCTGGGTCCACATCTCCTTAGAAATGCTTGCTTAAGATGTCGAAGCATAAGTCTCCATGATCAAGATGACTTGAATACCGCAAGTCAAAGGAACATCGCACTTAAGCCACAGTAAGAACTTCATTGACATATCTATATATGCAGAGAACCATATGAAGTCTTACGGCTGGTCACTCCAATGAACTAGTTACCATAACTAACATCCACAATTAACTCCGGACATCACTATGTCTCCAGCCAGTGAGAATCAGCTGCTTGGATACACCAAGGAGTATACCTCGTGCTAGTCTCGAAAGAATTGATGGTGTCCAAATCCATCAATTCATCGACTAGGGATAATTCCGATACATCACAATTACACATGTAGAGATACTCACTAGTTGTGATCCAATCACAAATTCTCTACATGGAATCGATCGTGACATTCAAAGAAATGAGTTTAAGATCCAATCAAATACATAAAACATGTATACTCAAATAGTGAATCTTCATTTATCATATAAATAGTTCATACATAAGGCGATTGCCTTAGGACATCTCTATATTACTAACAGACTCACTTGGCCTAATGCCAATCGCTACAGATTCCAATACCATAAGCTCTAACATGACCTCAAACTTATTTTGAGGTAATGCCTTAGTCAAGGGATCCGCTAAGTTCTTTCAAAGGGAAATTTTCTCGATTTGTATTTCGCTCCTACCGATGATCTCTCCGATAAGATGATAGCGGCGAAGCACATGTTCGATCATCGATGAGACCACATCAAGTTCAAAGATGAACTTTGATCCAAACCGCCTCTTTGATGCTTCCAAAGCCGCAATGTATTCTCGCCTTAGTGGCGTAATCCGCTATAGTGTCAAGCTTGGAACCTTTCCAACTTATCGCGCCCATTCCGTGTGAATACATACCTGCATCGAGACATGGAATCATCCTTGTTCGTCTCGAGCCGCATCCGTGATACCCACGCATCACCATGTACCCTTCTCCATATATTAGAACACATCCTTAGTTCTTCAAGTACTTAAGGATCGCCTTAATACTACCCAATGATCCATTCCTCGATCGATCGTATCCGCCGTGACACTCAGAGCATACGATACATCGGGCCTCATGACATAACATAGCATACATGATAGATCCTATTGGATGCATAGGAATCTTACTCATGCAAATCCTCGCCTTCGTGCGGACAGACATAGACTTCAAAAGGTGTACCCTATGCCCGATGGGTAGGAAACCTTTCTTGGATTCCGACATGCTAAACCTCTTTAGCACTCGGTCTATATATGTAGATCAAAGACCAAGCAACCGCTTCGATCTATCTCTATAGATCTTAATCCCGAGGATGTAGGTTGCTTCTCCTGTGTCTTTCATGGAGAATGTCTTGGATAACCAAACCTTCACTGATCAGAAGATTGAAACATCGCTTCCTATAAGTAGTATGTCATCGACATACAATACTAGGAATACGATCGCACTCCCACTAACCTTCTTGTACACACAAGGTTCGATTTTGTGAGAAATCAAACTTTTGATTGTCTCATCAAAACGGATATTCCATTCTCGATGCTTGCTTCAATCCATAAATGGACCGCAATTTGCATACCTTGGTTTTATCAACCGATGTGAAACCTCAGTCAGTATCATATACACGCCCTCGAAAGGTGTTTCCATTAAGGAAAGCCGTTTTCACATCCATCTGCCATATCTCATAATCATAATGAGCCGCTATGGCCAGGAGCATCCGAATGGATTTAAGCATAGCTACAGGCGAATAGGTTTCGTCATAATCAACACCTTGCTTTTGACGATATCCTTTCGCCACCATCTAACCTTATAGGTAATCACATTACCATCCATGTCAGTTTTCTTCTTGAAAACCCACTTGCACCCTATAGGATTTATGCCTTCAGGTGGGTCAACCAAGTTCCAAACTTGGTTTTCATACATGGAATCCATTTCCGACTTCATGGCACCAAGACATTTATCCCTTTCTGAACTTGTCAGCACTTCTTCATAACTGGTAGGCTCCTCATCATCATTGAGTAATCACGTCGTTCGATTCACTTACGAGAAATCCATATCTCTCAGAAATATTCCGTGTTCTACCAGATCTACGAAGATGTGGTGTTACAATAGGTCCAGCCGATTGCTCATCACTATGAGTTGTCGGCTGTTGTGCTTCACCAGGTATCTCATCAATGTCTATTTGAGTCACTCGAGCCTCCTCAAGCTCGACGACACTCCCACTGTTTTCTTGCAAGAGAAACTCTTTCTCTAGAAACACAACATGCCTTGAAACAAACACCTTTTGTTCCACAGGATGATAGAATTGGTAACCCCTTGTTTCCTTAGGGTATCCAACAAATAGACATTTATCAGACTTAGCATCCAATTTGTCTGATACAGTCCACTTCACATAAGCAGGACAACCTCATATCTTCAAGTAAGATACATGAGGTTTCTTACCAATCCATATCTCATATGGAGTAGTTGAGACTACCTTGGTAGGCATTCTGTTTAACAAGTAAATAGTTGTCTGAAGTGCATAGCCCCAAAAGGACTTGGAAAGATTCGCATGTTTCATCATTGACTTGACCATGTCCAACAAGGTCCGGTTACGCCTCTCAGATACACCATTATGCTGTGGTGTATATGGCGGAGTCCATTGAGACAATATACCATTGTCTCTTAGATAATCAAGAAACTCTTGACTTAAGTGTTCACCACCTCGATCCGATCGAAGTATTTTAATACTCTTATCATGTTGTTTCTCTACTTCATTTCTAAATTCTTTGAACCTTTCAAAGGCTTCAGACTTGTGTTTCATCAAGAACACATACCCAAATTGTAAGTGATCATCGGTGAAGGTAATGAAGTAGCTATCGCCTCCTAAAGCTTGAGTTGACATAGGTCCACATACATCAGTATGTATTAGTCCTAGTAACTCTCCCACTTGTTCACCTTTTCCAGTAAAAGGTAACTTAGTCATCTTGCCTTTTAAGCATGATTCGCATGTATCGTATGAATCCAATTCAAACGATTCCAGAATTCCACATCGGTGTAATTCGGACATGCGTTTCTTGCTTACATGGCCAAGACGACAATGCCACATTTAGGAGTCTATTTGATTATCCTTTTGAGCACGCGTGTTGCTCGCTTCAATATTGAAGATGTCACTGGATACGTCCAACGTATAAACACCATTGCTTAAAGTTCCAGTCCCATAAAGAACTCCATTCAAAGTTATGTAACAACAATTGTTACTAAAAGTCAAATGGTACCCATTTCTATTTAAACAAGAAATAGAAATGATGTTCTTTATCAACGAAGGAACATAAAAGCAATTGTCTAGTTCTAAGACAAGTCCTGTAGGGAGTTTCAACAAATGCGTTCCAATGGCGACTGCAGCAACCTTTGCTCCATTCCCAACACGCAAATTTGACTCTCCCTTGACGAGTCTTCTTCTATTCCTTAGCCCATGTATGTCATTACATATATGTGAGCCACACCCAGTATCCAATACCCAAGTGTTTGAGGAAATAGAATGACAATCAATAACGAAGATATCTGAAGAAGATGGGGCATCCGATGCCTTATTCTTCTTCACGGACTCAAGATAAATCTTGCACTTTCTTCGCAAATGGCTCTCCTTGCCATAATGATGGCAAGTTTCCTTTTGTGCTAGTTCTACCTTCTTAGCCTTTCTCTTCTTTCCCTTCTGTTGTTCCTTTGACTTCCTCTTAGAACCTTTCTTCGAGGAATCAACTAATAGCACCGTCCCCTGCTCATGGTTCTCAGAAGACTCCACAGTCTTCAGCATATTGAGCAGTACCACTGTTGAACCTTCTAGCATCTTAGAGGTGAAGAGGAGCTTTGAGACTTCTAACCTTTCGAATCTCACTTGCTCATCAACCAACTCACAAAGATGAAGGACTACGATATGAGCATCCATATGCTCATGCTGCTTTCGTAGCTTAGGTTCCATCGTGGCTAGCATGATGCAACTTGTCAGTTCAGAATCAGTCACATGTTTCTGATAGACCAACAATTGGTCCGGAGTTGCATCGTCACTAGGATGGGTGGGAAGAGGCGCATCGAGGACATACGCAAGCTTTTCACCTTGAGAACAATTCTCAAGTTTCTAAGCCAGTCCAAGAAGTTTGGCCCAGTCAATTTATTCGAATCCAAAATGGAACGCAAATTAAAAGACAACATGATCAATTTTAGAAATACAAAACGAGCATATATGAGAAAGATGATTTTAAAATGCATCAATATAAATTTATAAATCCCATTCATTTTTTGAATTTCAAAAACCCCAAAATCACTTCGGGAGATCGTAGGTCCATCTCCGAATGGGCTGATATCCATCATAGATATGAACAACCTTGGAGAGAGTCCAACAAGTCATTCATAACTACGACGGTAGGTATCAACTATACCGATTGCATATCATGTATATGCAACTATCACAATGTGCTATCAACTAATTGAATGTTCACACATACATCGGGTTGTTAACACATTAACAAGTATGCATCATATGCATAACACCCAACTTCACCTCCCTTTACATCGACCTTGGAGAGAGTCCAACAAGTCGATGCTCCAGGTTAAAGCCAACCCATTAATCGGGAAATAGTTTTAATATGGTTAGGGCGCATTCAACCAATTAGCCCAGCTTGGAGAGAGTCCAACAACCATATTACCATATTAGCCAACCGATTGACTAACAACCATATTACCAATTAGCCCAGCTTGGAGAGAGTCTAACAACCAATTAGCCAACCGATTGACCTCTGACTCTTACCATATTAGTATTAAACTATTCCATGGTTTGAACATGTTCGGGTTCGAGTCGGGCTTGGAGAGAGTCCAACAACCCAAACAAGAAACGGAACTCTAGTTCTAACCATATTAATGGAAGGTGTAGGCTTTAATATTGTTTAAGGGTTTTTATGTCTCATCCTCTTTGCATGCAAATAACTATTATCTACATGGCATGGCATACATCTACATGTCACGACACGCATGGCATAATGTTATGCATCTAATGCAATTACATGGCATACAATTATGTCATGTATATAATTTCCTTATATGTCATAACTATTTATGGAAATAAAATATATTTAAGATTTGATTCTCCAAATCAAATCATAATTAAATTAGGAAACAAATTTCCAAATCTAATCACATATTTTATTCATGGAATTATTTGATTAAGGAAAATCTATTTAGGAAACCAATTTCCTTAATCATTAAAACTACTTTATGGAAATAAAATATTTTAAGATTTAATTTCCCAAATCAAATCATGATTAAATTAGGAAACAAATTTCCAGAATCTAATCAAATATTTTATTTATGGAAAATATCAATTTCCATAAATACTTCCAACTTTCCAAAAGTGGAAGATTTCCATAAATACTTCTAGACTTTCCAAAATTGAAAAATTTCCATAAATACTTCTAAATTTTCAAAATTAGAAAATTTCCAGAAATACATTATGACTATCGCAAAACCATTTTTACGATTATGTCGAAACACAACCTGGGCTCTGATACAACTGTCGGGTTTTCGGCACCACGGCGTGTGTGTGTTCGATCACGTTTTGCAAACATGAGCACAGCGGAAGCAATAAAAATAATAAATCTACATTTATTACAACACACACAACACACGCATGCATATTACAACAAGTGTAGACATAATTGTAAATTTAAATTTGCAATAAAAGGAAATTTATCTACGTTATACCTTTCATATGACGTGTAGCGGGAACGACATCAACCGGAACGATCCTCGCTAGAATCGTCTCTATCCGTATCCACGCCGAGTTCCTCGGAATGACTTCGCTAAGCCACGAGCTTCATCTTCGTACGGGTTACTAGCCTCGTGTTGAAGACGACGTGATCGAGAGATGATCACGATCCGAATCCAAATTCGGATCCTAATACGAGTTCTCAAAACTCGCTTCTCCGGAGAGGTATTCGTCAACCAATTGACGAATCCTTCTGTAAAATATGAAAAAAAAAGAAGATTAACCCGTTAATTAATTAGGATTAATTAAGGGATTAATTAGGCTTAATTAGTGGGTTAATGGGTTAATTATTTAGCTGGGCTGAAATTGGGCTTGATTTGAAATTGGGCTTTGGGCTGAAATTGGGCTTTGGGCTGAATTGGGCCGAACCAGCTGAGCTGAACCCAAATCAGGATTGGGTTGGATTTGGGTTGGGCTAGCTAAATCGCTCGAATGGCTTTTATAAGCCGTCGAACGAACCCCATCCCGATTTCTCGATCTCATTTCTCCGATTCCCTCTCTTCCGCGAGCTCAGCGAGGTCGATGAGGTGCCGATCGCCACCAGCTTCATCGCGAACGACAGCAGCGCCGCCGCCCTAGGTCGTCGGAGGTTACCTCGAGTGGAAGACGCCGGTCGTCGACCATCGCATCTATTTCTTTTCTATCGATGGTCGTTGCCGCGTCGTCACCGGAGCAACTCATTGAATATCACTGCCCTAGTCGCCGTCAGGATGGCTGGTGAGTGGCTTAGTTGAGTTGGTTGTCTTCCTTCCTCTCTGCACGCAGCGACGATCGGATCATTCTCGATGTTCGCCGTGGGAGTGAGCTGCCGAGAGGGAGGTTTCGCCGTCGATCATCACCTGAGCTAGGTAAGGATCGATCTCTTTCCCTTTGAGATATGGGCTTAGATCTTCTTGTGGAGTCTTGATTTAGCATTCAATTTGTGGTGTAATCGATGATTGGAGTTGGTTTGTCCGTGAGCAGGCGGTGGGAAAACTATTGCGGTGAAGAGTTATTTAGTAAGTTAGATTCCTTTGCTGTCTCAATAGTAATTGTTGTGAATTTATGGTGTTTCTGTGCGATGGGATGATTTGGCTGTGGATTAGATTGATCTATGTATTTGTGTCGACTGTGTGTGTGTGATCGAAGTTGAGTTGGGTTTGCTATCCGTTGTAATTGGTGATTGGCCTAGATCAGTGAAGTTTGTTTAATTCGATTTTCTTTTAATTGATTGTGTAGATGATTTGGTTATGCTCATGGTTGGGTGTTACTGTAAATGATGGAGCTGCCATGGCTATGAACGATGGTGTGTGTGTGAATTGAGTAGCTATGGTGATGTTAGAGTTGTAGATCGAGTGTGAAGTGATCTGTTCCTGGTTATTGAAGGAGTTGTGATGTGTATTGGGCACAGTTGTGAGCTTCTATTACAACCCTGTTTAGAGTGTTGTTTAGATCTATATAGTGATCTTGTTGATTTGGGAGCAAGTTTGGTTTTGGTGTATCAAATTGGGTTAATTGGAGTTTCTACCTCGTAGACGAGGAAAGGATGTGAGTATAGGAATGATGTAGTGTTTAGTTCCTATGTTTGTTGGATACTTGTACTTAATCATTATTGCTATTATTGTACAGGTTTGGGATCTGAAAGCGGATCCAGTAGTGAGGATTATTCAAGCCGTGTCGGTGGGTAATATCTACAGTCAGGTAGTTTGATCAATTCGTGCATGATCTTGGATATGTATGCTTATACCTGTTTACCTTAAATCCACTCATGTTTAATCATATGCTTGTACTGCCTTGACCTTTGAGATATAAACTCTGGTACTTTATTGATTATCTAGCTCGGATAGGAACTATAAACCCTATTATGTATTAGCTGATAGATGTTGATAAGTACATGTGGTTAGGGTTATCTTTGTGACTTGATTGGTTTCTTGTATTACATCACTAGGGTTAGGTGATGGTTTGGATTATGGAGTCGATTGTTATATCATATCCATTAGTGGTGCATTTATGATGGATCTAGTTATGCGTGCATAGATAATTGTATGGTTGCCCGTATGTGACCATGGACTAGAAGTCCTAGTGTGATGGTATATCCATTAGGGATTGTATGCCTGTGTATGGTTTTATGGATGGTCGATTGTATATTGCTATTGACTAGAGGTCTTAAGCGTGGTTGTGATCGGATGAGTATGACTCTTATGCGATAGAGAGAGTCTTATGGATTGTAGTCCTTGCATAATTGACTTTTAGTTGACCGGACTCCCGTGGGATCGGGAGTGTCGCGAGGATACATGTATGGAACTATGCATCATCACATTGCATGCAGTGTTGAGGTCTCCCTTGTGGATTGAGACAAGTCGTCAAATCATCCCGCCTCCCGACCACTCGGGGTAGTGGTACTTGAGGTTGAGGCGAGCATTGGATGTCGCCCACTATGGATGGTGGTAGCCGGAGACGCGACCGCCACCGCGGCAAAGTGGTGTTAGCACTCGCCCACTATAGACGGTGGTTGTGTGAGGTGCGTTGTCCTGTGTCGCGGCGCTTGTCTACTCATGGTAGGGTAGGCGTGGCTTCTGCAGAGGCCCCTAGGAGTAGTTAGCTTTACGCTTACACGCTACCATACTACCCAACTCGGCCACCGAGAGTGGTGGCACCGGAGTCGGGCTAGTTGTCATTTGTCGTGCCACCACAGCCACTCTGGGAGTCGTGGTTGGGCAGGTCCGACAGATGACCATGGACTATGCATATGCATTGCTGATATATATGTATGCATGTATTTGATATATGTTTTACATATGCCTGTGAGATGCTGCATTTGATTGAGCTATGATTGTTGCACATGCTTGTACATCATGATACATGCCATTTGCATTATTTTATTTACTGCTATGTGTGGAGCATGATACATGCGTTGATTCAGACTGTTATATGCATTTGATTAGCATCATGTCATTGTGTGGTACGGACCGGGTTATTATACAGGTGATCATATATTGTTCATATGTCTGAGTATTGGTCAGGTATGGGATTGACCTGGTACATTATATGGGTTATGTTATTGTATATTTGTCAGGATGATATAGCTTATGGTGTTACAGACCGTCAGGTACGTTGGTACATTACTTTATGTTCAGTTAATCAGTTTAGTATATACATTGCGTATGACTTTACTGTAGTTACTTGTTATTGGAGTTGGATAGGACTGTATGTCTATTGGACTCATGCTGTATACCTGTAGATCTTCACATGTATACTTGTAGATCTATCCTTATATGTTGTTCATGCACTTTCTATATATTACCCCTGAGTTTATACTCACCACCCCTGGACCCTGGGCTTCCTGTCGCCCAGATAACAGGTAGAAGACTCTTTGGACGTTCGGAGCTCCGCCAGCTGATCCCATCTCACACCGGACGAATGGACATGTTTTCCGTATTGTTGTATTTCTATGGATTGTCGTTTTGTGGTTTTAACCTGTATTAGTTCCGTATCTGTGATATACGGACGTGTTGTATGTATTTGGCTTTCGATGTGACTTCTATTAAGTTTCTTGTTGTGTCAAGTCACTCCGGAGTGCACAATTGGGTCATTGTATATTGTTTATATGTTGTATGTTGTTGGTGCAGTGGGCACCAAAGTCGAACCGGTATTTTGATTATGGCAAAAGGCTCAATAGTTAAGGGTATATTTGTTATCTTACGAGCTCAATTAAGTGTGCAGAAATGCTAAAGTTGAGCGGAAGGTCTGCGACACCCGGTGGGAACCGAGGTGGTCGGGCAACGCCAGAGGGACTTCGGAGGAAGCCGAGGTACTCGGGTGAAGACCGGAAGCGAGGCTACAAGGTAAGCTCGTGTGAAAGCGAAGCAAGGTCGTTAAGCGTAGATCCGACCCAATACCTCCAATGGAAGGTCTAGGTCGAGATCAGATGGTTAGAACCATCGTACTTTATATTTTAAGCTAACTTGTACTGCAGTCCAAAACCCTTTGACTACAGTCAACTGCTAGTCAAGTTCCAGCCTCGAGAAGAGCTCGAATTTCAAGGGGGTGAATTTGGACTTGACTCGTGTTTTGGTACAAAGGGTGATGTGGCATCAAGGTGGACATCCAAACCATCACCAAGCTTCCTTGTGGTGGACGCCCAAAATAAAGTGAGTTGGCACAAGATGGTTGGCTCCCATGATGTGGCACAAGCTGAATGGCTCCAACAAGTTGGCGCCCAAGGAGGTTGGAGGTGGCACAAGGTGGTTGGATGAAACACCTCATCCTCAAGTTGGCGCCCAAGGAGGTTGGAGGTGGCACAAGGTGGTTGGATGAAACACCTCATCCTTGAGTTGGCGCACAAGAAGGTTGGAGGTGGCACAAGGTGGTTGGATGAAACACCTCATCCTTGAGTTGGGATAAGAACCTCACCTTGGACACTACCTATGTCTAAATTCATAGATCAATATCCATAAATAGACATGTTCAAGCCAAGCAAATGACAAGAATTCAAGAGCTCTCAACACGCCGTCGTAACGCCGCTACTACTACTCACATTTGCTACGACGAAGTGCCGCCGACAACGAAAGCTACATCTTCTACTTATAAGAGTTGTCGGTATATTTATTTAAGTTCTACTTCTTTAAATTGTCTTTGTGCTTTAATCGTAATAAGGAAAGGGGAGTGTCCTTTGCCTTGATTTCTTTTTGTAATCGTTGCTCCTACCTCCAACGAGGAGGAGTGGTTTTAGTGAATTGCCCTCCGTACGTGATCAAGGATCACTAGGGCCGTGGATTAGCAATCAAAAGATTGTGAACCACGTAAAAATATCTTGTCTACTTTATATTTCCGCTGTGCACTCTCTATTTGCTTTTTACTTATTGCAAAAGTTTTTTAACGACATCGTATCGCTATTCACCCCCCCCCCTCTAGCGACACTTTCGATCCAACAATTGGTATCAGAGCCGGGGGCGCTAAGATTCGGTGAAACCACCAATCGAGCTTTGTTTTTCTTTTTTTTTAGAGATTTTTTATTTATTTATTTCTGTTTTCGTATAATTATTTCACTTGCTTATCTTCTCCTACATCTAGAATTGCATTAGAGGCTTTAGGATCCGGATAAGGTTGTCCTTCGGGTTAGATCCCGAGTAAGGTTGTCCTCCGGAACTTCAACGACATTCGCATTTGATTGTTTATTTCTTTTTGCAAGTTACATTTTATATATCTTTTTTTACTTCCCGCACTACTAATCCAAGACGAAAGTCTTGGAATATTCTTTCCGTGTGTGTTTTGCAAGATTCTTTTCGTCGTTCTTCTTCTTGTTTTTAAATGGCCCATCTCGAAGGGTTTAGCACCGCTTGACCCCGCTTTACAACGGTAATGACTTTCGTTATTGGAAGGGTCGGATGGAATGCTTTCTTAAAACCCAAATCGAGATGTGGATCGTAATCCAAACCGGTTTCACACTTCCTATTAATGAAGATGGTGAATCTTTGGGTTACGATCAATGGTCAAATTCCATGAAAAACAAGTAGAAGCCGATGCCAAGGCAACTCAAATCTTGCAATGTGGGTTGTCCAAGGAAGAGCTCAACCGCTCGGCCCCCTTCATTAGTGCAAAGGACTTATGGACCAAGCTAGTGGAACTACACGAAGGCACCGACGACACGAAGGTATGTAAAAGAGATTTACTTTTAAATAAATTGTATAACTTGAAAATGCAGGAAAACGAGACCGCAACTCAACTACATGCTCAGATCCAAGACATCACAACCAACTCCATGCCATCGGACAAAAGGTCGAGAATCGCGACCTTATCGTATTCTCTTAACTCGCTTCCTAGGACCACCTTGTGGGCATCCATGGTCGATGCCTACAAGGTCTCCAAGGACCTTTCTAAAATTAAGTTAGACGAATTGTTTTCGAACTTGAATTACATGAGCAAACTAACGTGGTCCGTGCCGAGAAGAGTATTGCGTTAGTTGCGTGTTCCAAGAAGAAGAAGCCCGCAAGCAAGCCCACCCCAAGGAAGAAGACGAGTCCGAATCGGAAGTAGACTCGAATAGAATCCGAACTAGTCAATCTAGTTCGAAGATGATCAAGAGACTAAAACGACCAACAACTCAAGGTAAGCCTAAACCTAATTCAAATACTTCTAATTTTAGATGCTATGAGTGCAAAGTTCGGCCACATCAAGTCCGAGTGCCCAAAGCTAAAGAATAACGCATCAAAGACCAAGAAAGAAACGCTACTTGGGAGGAGTTGTCGGAGGAAGAAGACGATATCCAAGCTCTAATGGCCAAGCCGATCGAGCACGACTCAAATCAAGAAGAGTCCGAGTCCGAATCCGATGATGAGCTTCCATTCAAGATAAGCCACGGATCCGTGATCCGGTTCAAAAGAATCATTAAGGGTAAGTCGGTCGTTACTTAATACTTTGTATGGTGCAATTAAATTTTTAAATAAGAAACTAGCTAAGTCCGAGTCCAAGGTCGAGACCCTAATTGAGGAGGTTAACCTTCTCAAACATGAGGTCTCCTAACCTCTTCGACTACTCAGATTCAAGAGGAGGACTCAACTCAAGTTGAAAAGCTTGAAGTTGAGAACTCGCTTTGAAAACACAAGTCAAGACCTTAGGAACACGTTGGAAAGGTTCACTTTGGGATCCAAGGGACTTGACCTCTTACTTGGATCACAAAGGGCCGTGTACAACAAGGCGGACTCGGGTTTAACTCAAATACAACCAATAAGTCATATATGTCTATAGTAAACCAACATAAGAAAAATGTCCAAGCATGGGTCCCTAAGACCACTTTGATTTCAACTTTAGGATCTAACATGTATTGGGTTCCCAAGGACCAAATTCACTATGTGAATCGACCCACTCGCTTCAATGGTCCAGGGGGAGCCAATACAAAATGTATTTTTGTTAAGTCTTAGAAATTGCATGCTTAGTTTTTCCTTTATTTTTAGAATGGTTAGATAGGACTCATAACCAACTAAAATCCTGCGAAAAGATTGAGCCTCGGGGAGCCTCTTTTCAAAAATAAACCAACTAAAATCCTACGAAAAGATTGAGCCTCGGGGAGCCTCTTTTCAAAAATAACTAGTTAGACCAAGACGTAGTCTCAAGTAAGTCGAGTTATCAATATCTTGAAATTAGCTTTGTCTAAGGAAGTGGTCGTTGTTCCGATCAAAGAAGGCCTCTGTGCCTCGCCACGACCTGGAAGCTAATCTCTTGAAAAGATTACTTGATGAGCTTAGACTAAACTGAATCTAAGATAATGTTGGTTAATTTAAATTCATTAAAATTAATCAAGTAAAATTGATAGTCATCTCACAATAACACATAGGAATAACATGTTTTGATCATGTAGATATTGGTGAGATGATTTAGGTTTAAAAACTTACAAACAACCCTTTAGTAATTCCAATATCCGATCCAACTACCTTATGTGTAGGATCAATGGATGTTGGACAGTTGTTGCTCCCGACACATGACCGGGGATCAACTCAAATTTTCGGTTACGATTCAAACGACAAGGATCGGTAGCCTTCTGAAATAACGGCAAGCTCAAAATCATCGGATCATGTGATATTGAGCTCAACTCTAACTTTACAATTCAAAATGTCTTATTAGTAGAAAACTTTCAATATAATTTACTTAGTGTAAGCCAATTGTGTGATAACAATTATAAGGTCATATTTCTAGAAAATGAATGCGTAATCAAAATAAATGCAACATCTAAAATAATACTTAAAGGAACTAGGAGTAGTAACATCTACACAATAAATTTACCCAACTCCTCAACCAAGTGTCTTATGACACAGCAAGAGGAATCTTGGTTATGGCACCGAAGACTCGGACACTCGCACCCAAGACTCGTCCACAAGATGAGTCAGAGTGGCTTGGTTATAGGTTTGCCTAAACTAAACAACTTGGATAATAAAATATGTAATGCTTGTCAACAAGGTAAACAATCTAGGACACAACATCAATTAACTAATCAAGAACGAACCAAAAGTGTTCTTGAGCTCCTACACATGGATCTATTTGATTCACATGGAGCTAAGTCACTCAATGGTAGTCAATTTTGCTTAGTCATAATTGACGACTATTCTAGATTTACTTGGGTTAGGTTTATCAAACATAAAAATGATACCCTAGACCAACTAATCAATCTTTGTAGGTTTATCGAAAATCAAAAGAACCTTAAGATTAAAAGACTTAGAAGCGATCATGGTGGTGAATTGAAAACCACAGTTTACTGATTTACGTAACCTAAGCGGATACCACCATGAGTTTTCATGTCCTAGAACCCCCACAACAAAATGGGTTAGTCGAGCGGAAAAATAGAACCCTACAAGAAGCCGCTAGGACAATGTTAAACGAGTATAACCTACCCGATAGATTTTGGGCGGAGGCCGTTAGTACGGCTTGCTATGTCCAAAATAGGATCCTTATGGTAAAGAGGCACCAAAAGACCTCTGCGAGATTTATCACGATAAAATACCGAACATCAAGTACTTTAGGGTATTTGGATGCAAGGTACATATCTTAAACACTAAGGATTACCTAGGGAAATTCAAATCCAAAACCCTCTCTGGAACCTTTCTAGGATACTCAACCACCAGAGAGCTTATAGGGTATACAATCACACGACACTCTTAGAGTCGAAGAAACCATTAATATAGTTTTCGACGAAGGACCACGAACCCGTTCAATCCTTAACAAAACCAACTAGCAAATCAACTTATAGCGAACCCGACTCTGATCTTGAACTTGAATCTCGTCCTAACCCAAGTCATCCTAACGACCAAGTGATAGATGACTCTAACCCAAGTCAAACTAGAACTCACCAAAGTCATCCTATCGACCAAGATATAGATGAAACTAACCCTAGTCACACTAAGACTCAAACAAATCATCCTATCAATCAAGTTATAGGTGATCCAAATTTAGGGGTTCTAACTAGATCTTCATATCGAAACCTTAGTCAAATCTCGTTAATTTCCAAAATCGAACCCAAAAATATTGAACAAGCACTTCTTGATCCCGACGGGATTATTGCTATGCAAGAAGAGCTAGCTCAATTCACTAGAAATGAAGTCTGGGAATTAGTACCACCACCTAAAGAAAAATCAATTATTGGAACAAGGTGGGTATTTCGAAATAAACTTGATGATAAAGGTGAAGTAGTTAGAAATAAAGCTAGGTTAGTCGCAAAGGGTTTAGTCAAGTCGAAGGTTTAGATTACGATGAGACCCTACGCCCGTAGCAGACTAGAGTCCATCCGAATGTTGTTAGCATATCTTTGCACATCGAGGTTTTAAATTGTTTCAAATGGATGTCAAGTCAGCATTTTTGAATGGATACATTAAGGAAGAAGTTTACGTCGATCAACCTCCGGATTCGAAAATCTAGATAAACGACCATGTCCTTAGACTTAAGAAAGCCCTATATGGACTCAAACAAGCCCCAAGAGCTTGATGCGAAAGGCTTTCGATCTATCTTAAGTCCAAAGGATTCAACCAAGGTTTAGTCGACCCAACCTTATTCGTTAAACCGTAGGAAAAGAAATCTTTATAGCCCAAATCTATGTAGATGATATAATTTTTGGAACTACCAACTCGATCCTGCTAAAACGAATTCATCTCACTTATGGAAAGTGAATTTGAAATGAATTTAGTGGGAGAGTTAAGTTTCTTCTTAGGTTTACAAATTAAACAAACTAAAGATGGAATATATTTACATCAACAAAAATATACTAAGGACTTAATAAATCGATTTGGAATGCAAGATGCTAAAATAATCAATACACCTATGGCAACTAATGTTAATATAAAGCGAAGATGTAGAAGGAAAACCCGTTGACCTAAAATACTATAGGAGCGCAATAGGAAGTCTCCTATACTTAACCGCGAGCCGACCCGACATTTTATTCGCGGTAAGTATGTGCGCAAGGTTACAAACTGTGCCAAGGAGTCTCACCTAACCTAGTCAAGCGTATCCTTAGATATCTAAAGGGCACGCTAAGCGTAGGTATTTGGTACCTAGATCTACCGAGTTTAATCTAATCGGCTACTCCGACTCGACTATGCCGGTAGTAAACTCGATAGAAAGAGCACAGTGGTTGTTGTCAAATCCTCGGCTCGAGTCTAGTAAGTTGAGTGCGAGGAAGCGACATTGCGTTGCCTTATCTACCACCAAGCCGAATACGTTGCGATGGGTGAGTGTGTCTCTCAGATCCTGTGGATGAAGCACACTCTCCAAGACTTTAGCTTAATCTTTAACAACATTAAAACCTACATAGATAACATTAGTTCAATTAACTTAACTAAAAATCCAATATGTCATTCTAGGACAAAACATATAGAAGTTAAACACCACTTCATTAGGGAACATGTAACTAATGGAACTATACAACTAGAGTATGTTGAGTCCAAATCAAACCTAGCGGACATCTTCACCAAACCACTACCAGAAGCCGAATTTAGTTTATTAAGACGAAAGTTAGGTATGTGCGTAATAGAGTAGGATTTAAATTTTTCTATATATGTACTCTACTTTTGCTTCTTTTTATGAAATTAGCCTAAGTCTTACCTTAGAAATCATATACCTATAGATTTAAGGAGCCAACACATCTCACAACACATAGGACTAATGTGTTTGTGTACTTAGCCACGTAGACGGGCGTGAGATGTTAGGACCTTACTCCCAGTTCCGACGTAGATTGATTGCATCGACATGAACCATGGAGTATAATTATTTAAAATTAATCAACTCCTTCAAGACTTATTGATCATTCTATATCAATCAAGTCCAACCGGAGTTGTACATTTTAGATGAACATATTTTCAAGCTTATTATTATTTTAAAAAAATATATATATTTATATTGGGAACTTGCTTGGACTTACAAACCTTAAAATATATTTACAAACTTTTTGAGTTAAGGCAAAAGGGGGAGAAAGTCACAAAAGTAAGGAAGAAAGTAAACAAAATTATTACCTTTTATATTAAGTAATTCCGTTTACTTAAGCAACTATTAAGGAGGAGTAAAAATTATTTTTCAAGAACTCACCTTGGTCAAGGGGAGGTTACCTCAAAGGGAGAACTTGAAACAATAATATTTCTCACTCATGCTTAATCTTTATGCTAGCTCACTCATGCTTAATCTTTATGCTAGCTCATTCATACTTAATCATTATGCTAGCTCATTCATATTTAATCATTATGCTAGCTCATTCATACTTAATCATTATGCTAGCTCATTCATATTTAATCATTATGCTAGCTCATTCATATTTAATCATTATGCTAGCTCATTCATATTTAATCTTTATGCTAGCTCATTCATGCTTAATCATTATGCTAGCTTACTGTTATGCTTAATTTTTCCTTAACTTTTGTGTCGGTTTGCCATGAATCAAAAAGGGGGAGATTGTTGGTGCAGTGGGCACCAAAGTCGAACCGGTATTTTGATTATGGCAAAAGGCTCAATAGTTAAGGGTATATTTGTTATCTTACGAGCTCAATTAAGTGTGCAGAAATGCTAAAGTTGAGCGGAAGGTCTGCGACACCCGGTGGGAACCGAGGTGGTCGAGCAACGCCAGAGGGACTTGGAGGAAGCCGAGGTACTCGGGTGAAGACCGGAAGCGAGGCTACAAGGTAAGCTCGTGTGAAAGCGAAGCAAGGTCGTTAAGCGTAGATCCGACCCAATACCTCCAATGGAAGGTCTAGGTCGAGATCAGATGGTTAGAACCATCGTACTTTATATTTTAAGCTAACTTGTACTGCAGTCCAAAACCCTTTGACTACAGTCAACTGCTAGTCAAGTTCCAAATTTCGAGAAGAGCCTCAATTTCAAGGGGTGAATTTGGACTTGACTCGTGTTTTGGTACAAAGGGTGATGTGGCATCAAGGTGGACATCCAAACCATCACCAAGCTTCCTTGTGGTGGGCCCAAAATAAAGTGAGTTGGCACAAGATGGTTGGCTCCCATGATGTGGCACAAGTTGAATGGCTCCAACAAGTTGGCGCCCAAGGAGGTTGGAGGTGGCACAAGGTGGTTGGATGAAACACCTCATCCTCAAGTTGGCGCCCAAGGAGGTTGGAGGTGGCACAAGGTGGTTGGATGAAACACCTCATCCTTGAGTTGGCGCCCAAGAAGGTTGGAGGTGGCACAAGGTGGTTGGATGAAACACCTCATCCTTGAGTTGGGATAAGAACCTCACCTTGGACACTACCTATGTCTAAATTCATAGATCAATATCCATAAATAGACATGTTCAAGCCAAGCAAATGACAAGAATTCAAGAGCTCTCAACACGCCGTCGTAACGCCGCTACTACTACTCACATTTGCTACGACGAAGTGCCGCCGACAACGAAAGCTACATCTTCTACTTATAAGAGTTGTCGGTATATTTATTTAAGTTCTACTTCTTTAAATTGTCTTTGTGCTTTAATCGTAACAAGGAAAGGGGGAGTGTCCCTTTGCCTTGATTTCTTTTTGTAATCGTTGCTCCTACCTCCAACGAGGAGGAGTGGTTTTAGTGAATTGCCCTCCGTACGTGATCAAGGATCACTAGGGCCGTGGATTAGCAATCAAAAGATTGTGAACCACGTAAAAATATCTTGTCTACTTTATATTTCCGCTGTGCACTCTCTATTTGCTTTTTACTTATTGCAAAAGTTTTTTAACGACATCGTATCGCTATTCACCCCCCCCCCCTCTAGCGACACTTTCGATCCAACATATGTTTCCGCTGCATTTTATATGTTGATATCTGTGTATATCATATTGTTGTTGTGGGCCTACGGGCCTTGTATTAACCCGATATGTTGCCACGTACAGGGGAGATGTCGTCCGTTTGCTTTTCGGCACGGCATACTCTCGGGGCGTGACACCTTCGTCCTCCACCTCAGAGGATTATCGGAGATCGAATCCCCGGTAAGTTAGCCGCTGTCGGAGCTCTAACCGTCGTCTAAACGACGCTCCGACGAGAGGAGAACAAGCTGTCCAGAAAACTGGACAGCTTTGGTGGAGGAGATAGGCGTCGGCCAACCAAGGGAAGATAGAGCTCACCTTGATGCCAAACCTAAAGAAGATCACCGGAGTACCACCGACAGCAGCTCGACGCCAGCGAGGGGGAAGGTCAGCACCTTCTGGACGCCGGTTGGAGCCTCAAGGTGGGCGGCGACAAGGAGGAGGAGAGTTGGCTCCGAATTTCTCCAAGGAGAGGTGGGCGGCAACTTAGGGTTGTGGATTAGGGCTTAATTATCCCTTAAGCCCTCTTTTATAGAGAACTAATTCTCTTAATGGTTATTGGATCATAACCATTAGGCCCGTTAACCCGCTCCATTAAGATAAGTTAAAATAAACCAAACCATGATGGTTTATTTTAAGTTAAAATAAACCGAACCAACTTTTGGTTCATTGCGACTGAAACGATTTCATGCTCGCTTTATGTTTGGTCCAACCAAACCTAGTTTCTCTCGGTCTAAGAATCCCATTCTCAAGCTCGTTTTAAATCCTTTGGATTACGCTCGTTTTGCGTGTGACCAAATAGGTTCTCGATTTATGTTGGCCGTCTATAATTAACCATTAATTATAGAACGATCATGAGTGGCACCTAGTAGTACATCATGATCCCCAATTAACCGAAAAGATCAACGGTTGATCCAGAACTATTTCTGAAACCCTTCAGCAGCTCGAATGATTCGTGCCTCATTCCCTTCACTCATCTTATACCCACTTGGTTCAAGACATGGTCTATTGTGTCAGTCCTCACTAGGCTGACTACGTCACACCTAGCCCAAGTATCATTTCTTCGTCCTACGGATTCTAGTTACTCCACATGTATCGAAGAGTACCTTACTCTAAACATGTAATGCTTTGGCCAAAGGCTTTAGTAACAATCCGACGAGAGGCCATGGGTATACATCTCCTCGCAAGGAGTGGTGAATCCTTTATAGGCTATTCAAACACCTTCGATCACTTCGACTTATACCCAATCATCCCGGGTCCACATCTCCTTAGAAATGCTTGCTTAAGATGTCAAAGCATAAGTCTCCATGATCAAGATGACTTGAATACCGCAAGTCAAAGGAACATCGCACTTAAGCCACAGTAAGAACTTCATTGACATATCTATATATGCAGAGAACCATATGAAGTCTTACGGCTGGTCACTCCAATGAACTAGTTACCATAACTAGCATCCATGATTAACTCCGGACATCACTATGTCTCCAGCCAGTGAGAATCAGCTGCTTGGATACACCAAGGAGTATACCTCGTGCTAGTCTCGACAGAATTGATGGTGTCCAAATCCATCAATTCATCGACTAGGGATAATTCTAATACATCACAATTACACATGTAGAGATACTCACTAGTTGTGATTCAATCACAAATTCTCTCATGCTGTGAATCGTATCGTGGGCATTCAGTAAATGAGTTTAAGATCCAATCAAATACATAAAACATGTATACTCAAATAGTGAATCTTCATTTATCATATAAATGGTTCATACATAAGGCGATTGCCTTAGGACATCTCTCATATATTACTAACAGATTTTAGATCGCAGTCAGGGTTCGTGTTTTGCTTCAATGGTGGTGCTGTGAGATGGAAGAGTTCGAAGTAGGACACAGTTGCTGATTCTACAATAGAGGCCGAGTATATTGCTGCATCAGAGGCAGCAAAGGAGGCAGTTTAGATCCGCAAGTTCATTACTGACCTTGGGGTGGTTCCTAGCATAGCATATCCTATAAAGCTCTATTGTGACAACAATGGAGCGATTGCACAGGCTAAGGAACCACGCTCACACAAGCGGACCAAACACATACTACGACGCTTCCATCTCATTCGAGAGATTATCGATAGAGGAGATGTGAAGATTTGCAGAGTACCCACAGAGCACCAAGCACCAACTTGGTGTGCATCGGCCAAAGGAGTGGATGAAGAAGATGAATGTCGGCCAAGAGCTCCAAGGGAAGACCCTAAGCTTTGTTACCACTAGATAAGGAGAGGAGAAGGATGAGGTTTGGATGTTGGCCAAGGGAGGGGAGAAGAAGAAGGGTGTCGGCCACCAAGGAAGAAGAAGAAGAAAGGAAACTAATTCCTTATTTGTGGTCGCCCAAGCCTCCAAACCCTAAGCCTCCCAAACCCTAATCCTATCTCTTTTCTAATTCCTCTTACCGCCCACCCTAAAGCCCCTTTTTATAGAGTAAGGGATAAGCCTTGTTTTAATCTCCACCATTGGTTCTATGGATTTAATCTCAACCGTCGGATCTAGAGATTTAATCTCAACCGTCAGATCTAAAAAATTAATCTCTACCATTGGATCTAGAGTTTTGTTTTCATCCATTGGATCTAGGCTTCATGAGGTTTTAATAGGCTACAATAGGGACCGTGAAGAGGAGTTGAATCTTGGCCACCCAATGGATCAAGCCCACATAAAGTCCGATCCATTAATGATAATCCAATCCACTAAAGGATTATCATTGATCTACCTCACCAACCCCCATAAGTTAATATGGGCTCCATATATTATTTGTATATTTTTCTCCCCGTGTTTAAGATCTCGAATGTCCGTCGATTAATTAATTTACTGGCAATTAATTAATCAACATCTAACTCCATGAGTATTACCACTCAACTTTATCATCATGTTGGACCAAGTCCACCTGCAGGGTTTACATGATGAACCTTATGAGCTCTTCAAGGGGACATCATCATCCTAATATATAGGACATGATTTCCTCCTATAATCAACGACACAACATATAAATAATATCATTTCCCAACTTACCGAGCCTATCGATTTATTCTATAAATCTCGCCCATTGGTAAATCAAAGAAATGAATACTAAGTATATGGGCCCGTTATTATATCGGGATTAAGAGCATGTACAACATAATATCTGAGGTCCGATTCGATTATGTAGTCAACAATAAATCGAATCACCTCTAAGTTGGTCCTGCTCAATACACACAAAGTGTAATAGTGTAATTCTATGGTCATGACAAACCAATACCAAATCACACTACAATCATACCAATGATTTGTCCAAAGCCATCTCGGTTGTGAGCCTTTACTTATACTTTACAATGAACTGATAACATGATCTCCCGTGTGACACTACACACCATGTTATCTA
Organism: Wurfbainia villosa; assembly: GCA_025175895.1. NCBI lineage: Eukaryota > Viridiplantae > Streptophyta > Magnoliopsida > Zingiberales > Zingiberaceae > Wurfbainia > Wurfbainia villosa. The sequence continues at coordinate 53,431,750 of CM045996.1, read as the reverse complement.
CAATGTAATGTATTAGACAATATGCATAACCATAAATATGCAAACTATGATCATGTGATTCTTATTTTAAAAATAAAGATGTTCATACAAAAGATAGACTTTTTCAGTATACATCCCAACAATTTGTTATACCCTGCTTGATCTATGGCGAGAGCTTCGATGAAGAACTGTGCGACTTAGGGTCATCAGTCAGTGTGATTCCCTACGCACTCTATCTGAAGATGGGACTGAGTGGCATCCAACCAGCGGGCCTTGGTATTCGCATGGTGGATGGCTCGGTCAAGGAACCCATTGGCATTCTACCACATGTGCCTGTAGTCATTGAGAATTTCATGATACCCATGGATTTTATCATACTTGACATAGGACCAAACCCTCAGAACCCCATCATTTTTGGAAGGCTCTTTCTAGCAACTACAGGAGCATGCATAGACATGAAGGCACACAAGATCTCCTTGGAGGTTGAAGGCGAGATCATCATCTTCAACCTCTCGGAGTGTAAAGCTCCCTTTTTAGACTGGTACACTTCCTGCAGGGTAAAGACCACCCCGCTAAAAGAGGACCGAGGTGCAAAGATGGATGAATTGAGGTTCACTGAGCCTCCAAAGCTGAATTGAAGCGAAGGAGTACGGTCAAGCTAAAGACCTTAAACAAGCGCTTCTTGGGAGGCAACCCAAGTTTAGATTTTGTGTTTTTTTCTTATTAGTTTGTTGCAATCATTTGTTTTGAACTTTGATTTATATTCGTATTGTTGGGATGTATACTGAAATTCTAGCCTTTGTATGAACATCGTCATTTTGAAATAAGAATCACATGATCATTGTTTGCATATTTATAGTTATGCATATTGTCTAATACTTTACATTGTAGATAACATGGTGTGTGGTGTCGCACAGAAGATCATGTTATTAGTTCCTTGTAGAGTATAAGTAGAGGCTCACAACCAAGATGGTTTTGGACAAACCATTGATATGGTTGTAGTGTAATTTGGTATTGGTTTATCTTGACCATAGAATTACACTAGTACACTTTGTGTGTATTGAGCAGGACCGACATAGAGGTGATTCCATTTATTGCTGACTACATAATTAAATCGGACCTCGGATATTATGGTGTACATGCTCTTAATCCCGATATAATAACGGGCACATGTACTTAATATTTATTTCTTTGATTTACCAATAGGCGAGATTTATGGGTTAAATCGATAGGCCCGGTAAGTTGGGAAATGATATTATTTACATGGTGTGTCATTGATCATAGGAGGAAACTGTGTCCTATATATTAGGATGATGATGTCCCCTTGAGGAGCTCATAAGGATCATCATGTAAATCCTGCAGGTGGACTTGGTCCAACATGATGATAAGGTTGAGTGGTACTACTCATGGAGTTAGAAGTTAATTAATTAATTATCAGTAAATTAATTAATTAACAGACATTCGATATCTTAAACATGGGGAGATATTTGTACAATTAATATATGGAGCTCATATTTAATTATGGGGGTTGGTGAGGTAGATCAATGATAATCCTCTAGTGGAATGTATTATCATTAATGGATCGGATTTTATATGGGTCGGATCTATTGGGTGGCCAAGATCCAACTCCTCCTCATAGTCCCTATTGTAGCCTATTAAAACCCTCACGAAGCCTAGATCCAACGGACACGATTAAAAGGAGGCTTGGCCGAAATCTATAAAAAGGTTCCAAGGCTTGGGTGGCAGATATAATTTTTGGATGCTAGGGTTTGCTTCCAAGGCTTGGGCGGCAAGGATAGAAGAAGCTTTAGGGTTTGGAGTTGGCTTGGGTGGCGGCAAGAGGTGGAGGAGGATTAGGGTTTTAGTTTTCCTCTCTTCCTAAGGTTTGGCTAGTGCCTCTTTTTCATCCCTTTAGGGTCGGCGCTCCTTCCTTGTGAAGGGTTTTTCTTATCGAGTCCGTGAGGGAAAACTTCGCTTCCCACTTCACCTCGGTTGTTTGTTCATGGCGATCCCATCGATGTCCCCAGATTAAAAAAATTTAATCCTAGACACAAGGGATTGCCCAAACAACCAAGTCATCATCGTGCTATTCGTTTAGAGAGGTCACTTGAACAAACTCGTTGTTCAAGCGACCATCCTCTGTTCTACGAGTAGCCGCGGAATAGACGATGTACAGATCGCCGGTTTTTGTATTTATGATCGGAATCCAAGTATTATTTAGCCACAAAACAGAATTATATCATGCTCATAATTGAAAAACAAATACAAACATGTAACATATAAAAATTAGAGAATCGATATACCTCTCGATCTTCTAATGTATGACCTTCCTCCTTTCGGACGTCGTGTGGGCGACGATCTACCAAAAGTTGAAGCTCCAAGATCGCAAATCTTCCTTCCTTTCTCTTCCAAAGCAAGAGGAAGAATAGAAACAAGGTTCTTCTCCTTCCTAAAACCAACCAACAAGGAACCAAGGGAAACCTTGCCGCCGGCCAACAAGGAGAAGGGGATAATGATGGAAATCGGCCAAGACACCAAGGAAAACCCCTAAGTCTTATTTCCACCACTCAAGGAGAAGAGAAGAGAGTCTTTTGGCCACCAGCCAAGGGCTGGAAAAGGGCTGGAAAGGGTGTTGGTCGCCGGCCAATGGAGGAGGAAGAAGAAAGGGATTACCTTCCTTATTTGGTGCCGCCACCTCCTCCAAAACCCTAACCCTAGCTTTGCCTCCAACTCCAAAACCTAAGCCTCTCTTGATTATTCTTCCACACCAACCCCTCAATCTCCTTTTATAGAGTTAGGGATAAGTCTCCTTTTAATCTCTACCATTGTTTCTAGGGATTTAATCTCAACCGTCGGATCTAAAGATTTAATCTCAACCGTCAGATCTTAGAGATTTAATCTCTACCTATGGATCTAGAGTTTTGTTTCTATCCATTGGATTTAATCTTCATGAGGTGTTAATAGGCTACATTAGGGACCATGAGGAGGAGATGGATCTTGGCCACCCATGGATCAAGCCCACATAAAGTCCGATCCACTAATGATAATCCAATCCACTAAAGGATTATCATTGATCTACCTCACCAACCCCTATATGATAATATGGGCTCCATATATTATTTGTACATTTTCTTCCTGTGTTTAAGATCTCGAATGTCTGTTTATTAATTAATTTACTGATCATTAATTAATCAACATCTAACTCCTTGAGTAGTACCACTCAACTTTTTCATCATGTCGGACCAAGTCCACCTGTAGGGTTTACATGATGAACCTTATGAGCTCCTCAAGGGGACATCATCATCCTAATATATAGGACACGGTTTCCTCCTATAATCAACGACATACCATATAAATAATATGATCTCCCAACTTACCGAGCCTATCGATTTAATCTATAAATCTCGCCCATTAGTAAATCAAAGAGATGAATACTAAGTATATATGCCCGTTATTATATCGGGATTAAGAGCATGTACTAAATAATATCTGAGGTCCGATTCGATTATGTACTCAGCAATAAATCGAATCACCTCTAAGTCGGTCCTGCTCAATACACACAAAGTGCACTAGTGTGATTCTATGGTCAAGACAAACCAATACCAAATCACACTACAACCATTCCAATGGTTAATCCAAAGTCATCTCGGTTGTGAGCCTTTACTTATACTTTACAAGGAGCCGATAATATGATCTCCCGTGTGACACCACACACCATGTTATCTACAATGTAATGTATTAGACAATATTGCATAACCATAAAAATATGCAAACAATGATCATGTGATTCTTATTTCAAAATAAAGATGTTCATACAAAAGATAGACTTTTCAGTATACATCCCTACAATCTCCCACTTATACTAAAAGACTATGTTGTCCTTAGATTGTCATACATCTGATCTCCATTCCCTCCACATGCCTATCAAAAGCTCTCGCCGGAAGGGCCTTAGTGAAAGGATCTGTCAGGTTATCCTCCGATGCAATCTTGGCCACAGCAACTTCTCCTCTCTTTACGATTTCTCGTATCAGGTGGTACTTGCGCTCTATGTGTTTACTAGCCTTATGGGATCATAGTTCCTTCGAGTTTGCAACTACACCACTATTATCACAATAAATTGTGATAGTTCTGGGCAAACCAGGAATCACATCCAAGTCCATCAGGAAGTTCCTAAGCCACACAGCTTCTTTGGTCGCCTCAGAGGCTGCCACATACTCAGCTTCCATAGTGGAGTCCGCCATGCATTTCTGCTTGACACTCCTCCATACAATGGCTCCACCTCCCAAAGTAAACACAAAACCTGAGGTAGACTTACTGTTATCCCTATCATATTGGAAGTCAGAATCTATGTAACTCACAGGGTGTAATTGGTATGCCCGGTAAACCAGCATATAATCCCTGGTCCTTCTCAGGTACTTCAATATATGCTTTACCGCATTCCAATGTCCCTGTCCTGGATTACTCTGATATCTGCTGACCATGCCCACGGCAAAGCAGATATCTGGTCTCATACATAGCATCGCATACATGAGGCTTCCTACTGCCGAAGCATAAGGAACCGCCTTCATCTCCTCTATCTCCTCAGATGATCTAGGACACATCTACTTAGATAAAGGAACTCCATGCCTGAAAGGTAGAAAACCCTTCTTGGAGTTCTGCATGCTAAAACGATCCAAAATTGTGTCTATGTATAAAGATTGAGATAAGCACAACATCCTTTTCCTGCGATCCCTTATAACCTTGATCCCAAGGATGTGTCCCACCTCTCCCAAATCCTTCATATCAAATTGTTTGGACAACCATACCCTTATGTCCGATAACACCTTGATATTGTTGCCAATCAACAAAATATCATCTATGTAAAGTACAAGAAATATCACTACGTTTCCGTCACATCTCTTGTATAGACAAGACTCATCCGGACTTTGAATAAATCCATAAGACTGGATTACCTCATCAAAACGAATGTTCCAAGACCTTGAAGCTTGCTTCAATCCATAAATGGACCGATTAAGCTTACATACAAGATGCTCTTTGCCCTTAGTAATGAATCCCTCTGGTTTCTTCATATAGATGTTTTCCTCAAGACTTCCATTAAGGAAAGCTATCTTGACATCCATCTGTCACACCTCATAATCCATATGAGCTGCTATGCATAAGAGAATCCGGATAGACTTAAGCATGGCTACCGGTGAAAAGGTCTCCTCATAATCGATACCCTCTTTCTGAGTATACCCCTTCACAACAAGCCTCGCTTTAAAGGTCTCAACCTTCCCATCTAATCCTCTCTTTCTCTTGTAGATCCACTTGCATCCAATGGTTTTTACACCATCGGGTGGCTCTACTAGCTCCCAGACCTGATTTGAATCCATAGATTCAATCTCAACATTCATTGCACTTTGCCAAGATGTTGCATCTTTATCTTGGATTGCCTTGTCATATGTCCAGGGATCAGGTTCATTTTTGCTAGGGACCAAATCAGAAGATTCTCCCAAGAACATGAATCTATCAGGCTGTCTCACAACCCTCCCACTACGATGAGGTATCACCTGTGTATCCTCTGTGACACGCGGTGCAGTGACATGTGGTATATCCTCTTGTATCGGTGGTACTAAAGAAGTGACATCCCCTTTTAATTCCTCCAGAACAATTTTACTCTTGGGCTTGTGGCTCATCACATAGTCTTCCTCTAGAAATCTAGTGTTCGTGCTAATGATCACCCTCTGATCTCTAGGACTATAAAACAAACCACCCTTCATTCCTCTAGGATAGCCAACGAACAAGCGTACTTCTATACGAGATTCCAACTTACCAGAATCTGCCTTCAACACATGTGTTGGACTCCCCCATATCCTAATATGTCTTAGACTAGGCTTTCGCCCAGTCCATAATTTTGTGGGAGTAGAAGGCACTGATTTAGATGGAACCAAATTCAGAATGTACACCACCGTATCTAGAGCATATCCCCAGAACGAATCTGAAAAGTCAGAATAACTCATCATCGATCTAATCATCTCCATAAGAGTCCTATTCCTTCGCTCTGCTACACCATTCTGCTGGGGTGTGCCAGGTGCAATCAATTGGGATAGAATCCCATCCTCTGATAGGTAATCCCTAAACTCTCCCAAGAGGTACTCGCCACCACGATCAGATCGTAGTGTCTTGATACTTTTTCCTTGACATTTCTCCACATCAGCCTTTAATTCTTTGAGCTTGTCAAAGCATTCAGACTTGCGGCGCATCAGGTAAATGTATCCATATCTTGAGTAATCGTCTATAAAAGAGACGAAATACTCAAAACCACCTCTAGACTGGATAGACATAGGACCACACAAATCAGAATGAACCAATTCTAACACATCTTTGGCTCTATAACCCTTGGCCTTAAAAGGCCTCTTGGTCATCTTTCCCTCCAAGCAAGATTCACAGGTTGGGAGATCCTCCACCACTAATGAACCCAAAGGTCCATCAGCTATCAACCTTTGAATTCTGCTTAGGTTAATGTGACCAAGCCTAAGATGCCAAAGATATGTTTGGTTCATCTTCAAAGGTTCTTTTCTCTTATTGGAATTAGAATATGAGTTATTAACTTCAATTTGCATCGTGGGAGGTTTTGGTTCAAGTGTGTACAAATTTTCTATCAATGCACCCGAACAGATAATGTCCCTATTCCTTCTTATAACAACTCTATCATTAAAAGAAATACAATATCCATCCATAAACAATTTAGAAACCGAAATTAAATTCTTTCTAAATAAGGGTACATAAAGGCAATTCTTAAGAACCAAAAGTTTATTTTTCTCAAAAGATAAATGAACGTCTCCCCTTTGCAAGCCCGCCACCTTTGTGGCATCGCCCAGTAAGTACAGTAATCTCCCCTTCAACCAATCGTGCGGTTTCTGGAACCCTGCAAGTATTGCGGACATGATCGATGGCTCCGGTATACACACAGTGCCGGTAGATAACACCGCTAAACATGTTTCAACGACTAGACAAAAAGATATACATTTTTTTTGCTTGGGGTTGGGGCTTTCTTTCTTCCAGTGTCCAGTCTGCTTAAATGTGAAGCACTTGCCTTTCGGCTTCTTCACTCCTCCCTGAGTACCTCCCACTGCCTTTACCCTCGTTTGTTTCTTCTTCTTCTTGCCTTTCGGCTTAGAAGTCGAAACCTTTAGTCACCACCATGCGCTGAGAGTACTACGATGAAATAGTCCTCTGCGCTGGAGTTACATCGAAGTTCATGAATACAACCTCTTGTTCATGTTGTAGTTCAGGCGAAACTGCTCAAAACTCCTAAGTAGATACTGGAGTATGATGTCGACCTGGGTTTCCCCATCGATCTCAGCTCCTAGGACCTCCAGCTCATTCAAATGAGCCATCATCTTGAGAACATGATCCCTCATGGGTGTTCCCTCGATCATGGTGGTCGTCATCAAGTTTCTCATGGCTTCTTGCCTCGCAGTCCGATTCTGGTGTCCGAAAAGCTCCTTGAGATTGAGCATCATATCATAAGCAGTGGACATGGCTTGATGCTGATGTTGCAGTACATTTGACATAGATACCAAAATGTAACACCGCGTCATCTCATCGGCCTTGATCCACTTCTTATAGCTCTCTCTCTCTCTCCTTTTCCCCAGAATCATCTGCAAGCTTGGGAGGGCACTCTTCGAGGAGTACATATTTGTATTCCTCAGCAGTCAAGACAATGTCTAGATTTCTCTTCCAATCGACATAGTTGGGTCCAGTAAGTTTGTTCTCTTTTAGTATCACAGTAAGTGGGTTGAAAGTCATTTTGAAAGAAAACCTAAGAATCACATAAATCAAAACATTAGATTTCAAAAAATTATTGATTCCTCAAACAATAAAATTTTAAAATCAACCAACACCTCAAAACACTGAGAATATCGTATGCCATGATAGTGTGGACGTATACGAATTCTACATTTGTAAGAGGAAGTTTTACCCATTAATTTTACTATCTTGTCAACCTAACTTTTTGACAAGTAAAATTAATAGTTGGTTCCTCTTTGGCCCTACAAATAAAAGTAGTGACTCCGATAGGGAGGATACTTATATTTGTATCTAAGTTTTCACCATTACTCGGTACCAAGGTAATTATCTCGGATTATGTGCCTTCCGATGGGGAAGTGCACACGCCTTTGATAATTCTTTATAACCATATTTGACCTTGTGATCCGCAAACAAACTCATTCGATGGGGAGGAAGGCACTCAGAGCCGACGCGCAAGTTTCTTTGCATCACTTGTCAAATCGTAATGGAGGCCGTGGGAATTTATAAAAATTTCCCTCTCCCACTTAGTAATTTGAAATTGAGGAATTTTCCTAGCCTACGACATGCATATCAAACAAAAAGTAATAAATATGAAAAATAAATTACTTTCCAACTATTATGGCTTTTGTCTTCAATATGTCTCCCGTCGCATCGCCCTCTCGTCCGCTCCTCCTACGCCATGTACGAGCCATCCAGAGAACCGAGCCGAGACTAAAATCTATTTTAATTTACATCCATCGATCCTATACTCCACGAGGGAGTGTACATGAAATCTAGATCGAAAGTAAAATAAAATAAAGAGTGGCTAAACAATGTCGTATCTAATTTACAAAAAATTAAATACTAGCCTCGTCAACCCCGAGGATTCAACAAAATAATCATTTACACACATACGATCACATACACACATATGGCCATAATAGTCGGATCTTATGCCTACAACCAAAGAGATAAACTACGTATATCCTACTATTATCCGGCACATATAATATATGAAAAGTCCATAAAAATTAACCGAATCCTAAACACACAAAACCGGAAACCTTGGCTCTGATACCAATTGAAGGGTTTTTCTTATCGAGTCCGTGAGGGGAAACTTCGCTTCCCACTTCACCTCGGTCGTTTGTTCATGGCGATCCCATCGATGTCCCCGGATTAAAAAAAATTAATCCTATACACAAGGGATTGCCCAAACAACCAAGTCATCATCGTGTTATTCGTTTAGAGAGGTCACTTGAACAAACTCGTTATTCAAGCGACCATCCTCTATTCTACGAGTAGTCACGGAATATATGATGTACGGATCGTCGATTTTTGTATTTATGATCGGGATCCAAGTAATATTTAGCCACAAAAAATAATTATATCATGCTTATAATTAAAAAATAAATACAAACATGTAACATATAAAAATTAGAGAATCGATATACCTCTCGATCTTCTAATGTATGACCTTCCTCCTTTCGGACGTCGTGTGGGCGACGATCTACCAAAAGTCGAAGCTCCAAGATCGCAAATCTTCCTTCCTTGCTCTTCCAAAGCAAGAGGAAGAATAGAAACAAGGTTCTTCTCCTTCCTAAAACCAACCAACAAGGAACCAAGGGAAACCTTGCCGCCGGCCAACAAGGAGAAGGGGATAATGATGGAAACCGGCCAAGACACCAAGGAAAACCCCTAAGTCTTGTTTCCACCACTCAAGGAGAAGAGAAGAGAGTCTTTTGGCCGTCGGCCAAGGGCTGGAAAGGGTGTTGGACGCCGGCCAATGGAGGAGGAAGAAGAAAGGGGTTACCTTCCTTATTTGGTGCCGCCACCTCCTCCAAAACCCTAACCCTAGCTTTGCCGCCAACTCCAAAACCTAAGAATCTCTTTATTATTCTTCCACGCCAACCCTCAAGCTCCTTTTATAGAGTTAGGGATAAGCCTCCTTTTAATCTCTACCATTGGTTCTAGGGATTTAATCTCAACCGTCGGATCTAGAGATATAATCTCAACTGTCGGATATTAGAGATTTAATCTCTACCTATGGATCTAGAGTTTTGTTTCTATCCATTGGATCTAATCTTCATGAGGTGTTAATAGGCTACATTAGGGACCATGAGGAGGAGTTGAATCTTGGCCACCCATGGATCAAGCCCACATAAAGTCCGATCCACTAATGATAATCCAATCCACTAAAGGATTATCATTGATCTACCTCACCAACCCCCATATGATAATATGGGCTCCATATATTATTTGTACATTTTCTCCCCATGTTTAAGATCTCGAATATCCATTGATTAATTAATTTACTGAGCATTAATTAATCAACATCTAACTCCTTGAGTAGTACCACTCAACCTTTTCATCATGTCGGACCAAGTCCACCTGCAGGGTTTACATGATGAACCTTATGAGCTCCTCAAGGGGACATCATCATCCTAATATATAGGACACGGTTTCCTCCTATAATCAACAACACACCATATAAATAATATCATCTCCCAACTTATCGAGCCTATCGATTTAATCTATAAATCTCGCCCATTGGTAAATCAAAGAGATCAATACTAAGTATATGTGCCCGTTATTATATCGGGATTAAGAGCATGTACTAAATAATATCTGAGGTCCGATTCGATTATGTAGTAAACAATAAATCGAATCACCTCTAAGTCGGTCCTGCTCAATACACACAAAGTGCACTAGTGTTATTCTATGGTCAAGACAAACCAATACCAAATCACACTACAACCATTCCGATGGTTTATCCAAAGTCATCTCGGTTGTGAGCCTTTACTTATACTTTACAAGGAACCGATAACATGATCTCCCGTGTGACACCACACACCATGTTATCTACAATATAATGTATTAGACAATATTGAATAACCATAAAAATATGCAAACAATGATCATGTGATTCTTATTTCAAAATAAAGATGTTCAAACAAAAGATAGACTTTTCAATATACATCCCTACAATCTCCTACTTATACTAAAAGACTATGTTGTCCTTAGACTGCCATACATCTGATCCCCATTCCCTCTACATGCCTATCAAAAGCTCTCGACAGAAGGGCCTTAGTGAAAGGATCTGCCAGGTTATCCTCTGATGCAATCTTGGCCACAAAAACTTCTCCTCTCTTTACGATTTCTCGTATCAAGTGGTACTTGCGCTCTATGTGTTTACTAGCCTTATGGGCTTGTGGTTCCTTCGAGTTTGCAACTGCACCACTATTATCACAATAAATTGTGATAGTTCTGGGCAAACCAGGAATCACATCCAAGTCCATCAGGAAGTTCCTGAGCCACACAACTTCTTTGGCCGCCTCAGAGGCTGCTACATACTCAGCTTCCATAGTGGAGTCCACCACGCATTTCTGCTTGACACTCCTCCATACAATGGCTCCACCTCCCAAAGTAAACACAAAACCTGAGGTAGACTTACTGTTATCCCTATCAGATTGGAAGTCGGAATCCGTGTAACCCACAGGGAGTAATTGGTATGCCCGATAAACCAGTATATAATGCCTAGTCCTTCTTAGGTACTTCAATATATGTTTTACCGCAGTCCAATGTCCCTGTCCTGGATTACTCTGATATCTGCTGACCATGCCCACGGCAAAGCAAATATCTAGTCTCGTACATAGCATCGCATACATGAGGCTTCCTACTACCGAAGCATAGGGAACCGCCTTCATCTCCTCTATCTCCTTAGATGATCTAGGACACATCTCCTTAGATAAAGGAACTCCATGCCTAAAAGACAAAAAACCCTTCTTGGAGTTCTGCATGCTAAAACAATCCAAAATCGTGTCTATGTATTAAGCTTTGGATAAGCACAACATCCTTTTCCTATGATCCCTTATAACCTTGATCCCATGGATGTGTCCCACCTCTCCCAAATCCTTCATATCAAACTGTTTAAACAACCATACCCTTACGTCCGATAACACCTTGATATTGTTGTCAATCAACAAAATATCATCTACGTAAAGTACAAGAAATACCACTATGTTTTCGTCACATCTCTTGTATACACAAGACTCATCCGGACTTTGAATAAATCCATAAGACTGGATTACCTCATCAAAGCGGATGTTCTAAGACCTCGAAGCTTGCTTCAATCCATAAATGGACCGATTAAGCTTACATACAAGATGCTCTTTTCCCATAGCAATGAATCCCTCTGGTTGCTTCATATAGATGTTTTCCTCAAGACTTCCATTAAGGAAAGCTGTCTTGACATCCATCTTCCACACCTCATAATTAATATGAGTTATTATGCATAAGAGAATCCGGATAGACTTAAGCATGGCTACCGGTGAAAAGGTCTCCTCATAATCGATACCCTCTTTCTGAGTATACCCCTTCACAACAAGCCTCATTTTGAAGGTCTCAACCTTCCCTTCTATTCCTCTCTTTCTCTTGTAGATCCACTTGCATCCAATGGTTTTTACACCATCGGGTGGCTCTACTAGCTCCCAGACCTGATTTGAATCCATAGATTCAATCTCAGCATTCATTGCACTTTGCCAAGATGTTACATCTTTATCTTGGATTGCCTCGTCATATGTCCAGGGATCAGGTTCATGTTCGCCAGGGACCAAATCAGAAGATTCTCTCAAGAACATGAATCTATCAGGCTATCTCACAACCCTCCCACTACGATGAGGTATCACCTGTGTATCCTCTGTGACACGCGGTGCAGTGACATGTGGTATATCCTCTTGTACCGGTGGTACTAAAGAAGTGACTTCCCCTTTTAATTCCTCCAGAACAATTTTACTCTTGGGCTTGTGGCTCATCACATAGTCTTCCTCTAGAAATCTGGTGTTTGTGCTAACGATCACCATCTGATCTCTAGGACTATAAAACAAACCACCCTTCATTCCTCTAGGATATCCAACGAACAAGCATACTTCTGTACGAGGTTCCAACTTACCAGCATCTGCCCACACAACGTCCAAGAGGAGGATAGGTCATACAATAGAAGATCAAGAGGTAAACAAGAGGTATAATCTTGTTTGTTATGATTTTAGTTCTTTTATATCATGTATGTGGTTATTTTACTTGGACCCCGATGATAAACACAAAAATCGGCGATCCATACATCATCTATTCCACGGCTAATCGAGGAAAAGAGTTAGGTTGCTTGAACAACAAGTTTGTTCAAGCGACCACTCAAATCAAATAGCACAATGATGGATCGGTTGCTTGGGTAATCCATCTTCGTCTGGATTAATTTTTTTTAATCCGGGGACGTATGATAGGATCTCCATGCACAAGCGACCGAAGTGAAGCGAGAAGCGAAGCTTCAACCTTCACGTTTAGCGTGTTGCATTTGAATTAGGACTAGAAAGGATTTGCTAGGTAGAAACAATAATCATTTTGAACCTACACGACTGAGCGTGTAAGGAGAATTCAGACCGTTGTGCACCATGAGAGAGAAATGGGGGCACACGGTTTGGCGGTGTGTTTTCACACAGTCATGCCCGACATCCCAACAGCGCACACGGCCTGGCCATGTGTTTTCACATGGCTTGGCCATGTGTTTTCACACGGCCATGTTGCGCAAGGGATAAAGGGGTGCTACACCATGCGTTTCACCCCTATACATCACTCTCTCTAGTCCACACATGTATAGGAGCCCACCTAGTCCACGTCGACTTGAGCCTGCACCTGCACCACCACCTTTTTCTACTTTTGAGCAGGATGCAGGTGTTAGGGCAATCTCTTGCCATGATTAGGTTTTGATGTGTGTGGCAAAGGGTTTAAGTTAGTTTGTTATGTTGATTTGATATGTGCGTTGAAGTCGTGAAGGACTTAGTAATTCGCACATGGAGTCGTGGCGAGTTTCACATCTCATGACTCGGTCCTTGAGTCGGTGAAGGATAGCTTTTGCGGAAGCCGTGTGCTTGGAGCATCCGAGGGACCACCGGACGAGGAGCTTGGAGTGAAGCCGGAGGAAGTAGACTTCGAGGCAAGAGACGCGAAGGAGCATTGTAGAGTCGTGCGCCTGATGCTGCCGAGGGACGTGGCCGCGAACGAAGAGAACTTCGAAGGCGAGGGACTCCGAGGGATGAAAGTGAGCGAATGTAACCCGGGAAGGGGTAGTAGCTCGTAAGTGAAACTTGGCCATTTGGCTAAGTGTCGGATGAGAATGAGATTGATTATAAGGGATCAATGATATGTCATACAGAACTTCCTCCTTCCTTCTGGGGATATGCTCTAGAGACCGCCGCTTTCACACTTAACCGTGTTCCTTCTAAGGCAGTCGTAAAGACACCATATGAGATATGGACTGGGAAGAGTCCCAAGATATCTTTTATGAAGATTTGGGGTTGTGAGGCTTACATTGAACATAAAGAAATATAATAATCAATTTTTTCCTTTATTAATGCAAGAATATAATACAAAAGTTTCCCTCACCAATCATCTCATAATTGGCACTAAGGGCTCATACTAACAATAGTTTCCATGGTTTCTAGCTTAACTAGGGATTTATTTAGAGCTAAGAAGAAGAACAAAAGCATGCTAGATCAAATTAAGGACTTAGAAAATAAACTAGAAAAAACATGCTTAAATGATGATAATATTTCTTCTAGCTTAAATGATGCATGCTCACATGATAACTATATGCCTTTGGATGTTAGTGATGCATGTATAGAAGAAAATAGGGCTTTAAGGGAAAAGGTAGATTATTTAACCAAAGCCCTAGAAAAATTCACTATTGGCTCAAATACATTGAACATGATAATTGGGAGCCAAAGAGCTAGCTTTAATAAAAAAAGACCTTGGATATAAAGAAAAGAAAAATGAAAAGGCCTACAAAAATCTAATTGCTAGGGGTCAAGATAAGAAAAAGACAATTGCTAGGAAATGGATCCCCAAGGAGTATCTAGTGAACCCTATAGGCAAGAATTTGTATTGGGTTCCAAAATCCATCCTTAAGGGTTAGGAAAACCCTAGGATAGTCAACCAAATGGAATTCACCTATATCTTATTTTTGGTTGACTTAGGATAGTGGGACAACATTTTTATAATAGTGTTAGGTGATGATAACGTGCCTATAAATTGATTATAATGCTTAAATCATGATGATTAATGTAATTGCTATGTATATTTACAATCATGATTTATGATTTTGAAATTGGGCACATCATCATGAGAAATAGGATTTAAATCATGCCTTAGGTGATATTTGCTAATTATCATCATATAATACCTAATGCATGATTATTACTTGATGAATACATGTATTTAATGATCATAATGTGTAATTCATTCATATATGTCATTATGATCATGTGGATTGTTAGGGTGATACTTAACCTTGATAAAATTGCATGAATATAATGGTTAAGTTTATACAAATACCCTCTAGGATACATCTCACACTCACAATAAGGCTACCTTGATTGAAAACTTAGCATGGGTGAGATGTTAAGATGATACAAATGTCCACTAATGCCTATGGCATTTAGATGGTCATTTGAAGTATCAAAATAGCAATAATAGACCAATCATGGGGAAGGCTTATGTTTAATTCATAGACATATTGCCCAAAGATCATGGTTGGATATTTCATATGTTTTCAAAACAATTTCTCAATCTAAAATCTATGTATTCATGTTTTGAAACAATTGGAACCAAAACTAGGTGTTTAACTTGACACTCACATGATCAAAAACCTAGTGGTTTTTAAAGCTTTTGGATTTTTGGCAAATACGTGAAAATATAATGATTTTTCATGAAAAATTATTTTTCACTGATAAAGAACCTTACAAGAAATATGTTCCCCAAATTTCATGATTTTTCAAATTTTTTGGAATTTTTAATGCATTTCTGAAATTTAGTCCGAAAATCAGAAAGTTCTGAATTACAGTGTACAATCGATCGGTAGTCCAACTAATGATCATTGGCTGAAAATCAGAATAGTAAAGGCCGAATTCAGGTTTTAGACTAATGTTTGGTATTTTCCTTCTATTAGACTTGATGCCATGAGTTTATAACTTAGTGTTAATCTTTTTGATGGTGTCAAAGGGGGAGAAAATATTATGTTTAAGTTAATTATGATAGGGGGAGAATTTGGAGAGAGAGTTTCATGGATTAAGGGGGAGTTGCATGTTGTTATATCATGTTTATGTTTACATGCTTTCTTACCTTAGAAATTTTTATCAAATGTTTTTACCTAACTTAAACGGATTGCCACACATCAAAAAGGGGGAGATTGTTAAGGCAATCTCTTGCCATGATTAGGTTTTGATGTGTGTGGCAAAGGGTTTAAGTTAGTTTGTTATGTTCATTTGATATGTGCGTTGAAGTCGTGCAGGACTTAGTAATTCGCACATGGAGTCGTGGCGAGTTTCACATCTCATGACTCGGTCCTTGAGTCGGTAAAGTATAGCTTTGTGGAAGCCGTGCGCTTGGAGCATCCGAGGGACCGACGGACGAGGAGCTTGGAGTGAAGCCGGAGGAAGTAGACTTCGAGGCAAGAGACACGAAGGAGCATTGCAGAGTCGTGCGCCTGATGCTGCCGAGGGACGTGGCCGCGAACGAAGAGAACTTCGAAGGCGAGGGACTCCGAGGGATGAAAGTGAGCGAATGTAACCCGGGAAGGGGTAGTAGCTCGTAAGTGAAACTTGGCCATTTGGCTAAGTGTCGGATGGGATTTCCTGACACCATTCGATTGCCATGGAATGGCAGTCGACTGCTATGAGTCGATTGGGTTCGACTGGTGTCTAACTCATGGGCATTTGGGCCAAGCAGTCGACTGATGTCGACATTAGTCGACTGCCAAGGGACGGCGGTCGACTGATGGCACTATGCACGGGCACAGAATGGAGTCGACCTCATTGAGGACTCAACTGATGGTAATATCAGTCGACTGATGCTAGTACCGTTGGATGAAACCCAACGTGAAAAGCGGTCGTTATTGGGCAACGGCTACAGGACCAGTCAACTGATCGAGGGCATCAATCGACTGCTCCTGTGTCAACGAGAAGAAACCCTCTTCCTCTATAAAAAGGAAGAGGATGGGGCTTTGGGAGGCAAATGCTTGAGCTCTAAACTTCTCCCAAAGTGTCATACACGATTCCCTACTCTTCTTACTTGCTTTTACTTCAATCTTATTGTAAGAAGAGTGATCTTGATTGTAAAGGTTACCTCCACCTAGCTTGGTGCAAAGGAGAGACCAATAGTGATTGGCTTTGGTGGAGTGATTCACCGTGGATGAATTGGACCGTGGATTAGCAGCATAGCCGTGAACCACGTTACATCTCAGTGTTTGTATTGTTTATTTATCTTTTGCTTTGTCTTTATTTATATTTGCATATTCCTCTTGCGCTAACGTTTTGTAGACGAGCAAAATACGACATCCAACGAACGAGGGCTATTCACCCCCCTCTAGCCGGCCGTTTCGATCCCCAACAGCAGGTACATTTGCCTATGATTTTTTGGAGTTCCGATCGTGCCTCGACGACATAAATACTAAACAGCAGACACAGAGGCAACGATGGGTGGAGCAGAGCACCTACGCGCAGGCAGAGTTTCAGGGCTTCCGGGAGCACTTCCAGCGGGCTGAGGAGTTCTATAATGAGGCCCGCATCTTTTTCCAGGAGGAGGCTGCCCGATACCAGGATGAAGCCACCTACTGCAAGGAGATGCGACAACACATGCACGCTCAACAGGCACAGTGGGCTCGGGAGGAGGAGCACCGAGCAGCTGCTGCATCCACTAGCTCTCAGATCAACCACATGTACGTGTTGTTGGGAATCGCCTACTTTGGAGACTCATTGGCTCCCATGTCCCCGGATTAAAATTTTCACTAATGAAAACTAATCCGGATGGGATGAGTTTCCTAAGCACAACCAATTCGTCGTCGTGCAAACGACTTGAGCGATCGCTTGAACAAACTAGTTATTCAAGCAACCAAACTCTTCTAGTCAATTAGCCGCGGAAGAGACGACGGACGGATCGCCAGTTTTTGTGTTTATCTTCGGGGTCCATGATTATACAAATACATACACATGCAAGCTAGTATAATCAACACATACTAATCAAAATAATAAGAATATGTAAAGATCAATAATAAAAGTTATAAAACTTTTATACCTCTTGATCTTCTATCGTATGTCCTAACCTCCTTATAGACTTCGTGTGGGCGAAGATCCTCCACAAGTTGAAGCTTCCTAGATCTTCTTCAATCCAAAGAAAAAAGAACTCTCCTTCCCTTCTTGCTTGAGCCAACCACCAATCCACAAAGGATTGATGTCGCCTGCCCCAAGAATAGAGAGAACAAAATGGAAACCACCAAGGAACCAAACTAGGGACAAACCCTAGTTTCTAGTGCCGCCGGCCAAGATGGAGTGAAGAGGAGAAAGGGAATGTGTTGGGCGCCAGCCAAGGTATAGGGAAAAGAGAAGGAGCCCGCAACACCCTAGGAAGAAGAAGAGCTCCTCTCCTATAGTTGCCGCCCACCTTCTTGCAAACCCTAGTCGCCCAACCATAAGAGCCAAACCCTAATCTAATTAGGGTTTCCTCCTTAGGGTTTCTTGCCGCCCAACCAAGGTGGAAGGAAGAGATCTAGGAACCGGCCAATTTCCCTAGGAAGAAGAAGAGCTCTTCTCCTATAGTTGCCGCCCCTCTCCTTCCAAACCATGCCGCCCAACCAAAGGAGCCAAACCCTAATCTAATTAGGGTTTCCTCAGGGTTTCTTGCCACCCAAGCCATTGATGGGCAAAACCCTAATCTCCAAAACATCCAACTCCATCCACCACTTTTTTGCCGCCCACCTTAAGCCCATATATATAGAGTTAGGTTTAGGCCTTGGTTTGATCTGTTGGATCGAAAGTGTCGCTAGAGGGGGGGGGGGTGAATAGCGATACGGTGTCGTTAAAAACTTTTGCAATAAGTAAAAAGCAAGTAGAGAATGCACAGCGGAAATATAAAGTAGACAAGATATTTTTACGTGGTTCACAATCTTTCGATTGCTAATCCACGGCCCTAGTGATCCTTGATCACGTACGGAGGGCAATTCACTAAAACCACTCCTCTTCGTTGGAAGTAGGAGCAACGATTACAAAAAGAAATCAAGGCAAAGGGACACTCCCCCTTTCCTTGTTACGATTAAAGCACAAAGACAATTTAAAGAAGTAGAACTTAAATAAATATACCGACAACTCTTATAAGTAGAAGATGTAGCTTTCGTCGTGAGCAAATGTGAGTAGTAGTAGCGTATGCTATTTACGGGCGTGTTGAGAGCTCTTGAATTCTTGTTATTTGCTTGGCTTGAACATGTCTATTTATGGATATTGATCTATGAATTTAGACATAGGTAGTGTCCAAGGTGAGGTTCTTATCCCCAAGACTTGTTCATCCACATCCTTTGCGCTAACTCAAGGATGAGGTGTTTCATCCAACCACCTTGTGCCACCTCCAACCTCCTTGTGCGCCTAACTCAAGGATGAGGTGTTTCATCCAACCACCTTGTGCCACCTCCAACCTCCTTGGCGCTAACTTGAGGATGAGGTGTTTCATCCAACCACCTTGTGCCACCTCCAACCTCCTTGGCGCTAACTTGAGGATGAGGTGTTTCATCCAACCACCTTGTGCCACCTCCAACCTCCTTGGGCGCCAACTTGTTGGAGCCATTCAACTTGTGCCACATCATGGGAGCCAACCATCTTGTGCCAACTCACCTTATCTTGGGCCCACCACAAGGAAGCTTGGTGATGGTTTGATGTCCACCTTGATGCCACATCACCCTTTGTACCAAAACACGAGTCAAGTCCAAATTCACCCCTTGAAATTCGAGCCTTCTCGAGGTCGAACTTGACTAGCAGCTTGACTGTAGTCAAAGGGTTTTGGACCCAGCAAGTTAGCTTAAAATATAAAGTACGATGGTTCTAACCATTTGATCTCGACCTAGACCTTCCATTGGAGGTATTGGGTCGGATCTACGCTTAACGACCTTGCTTCGCTTTCACACGAGCTTACCTTGTAGCCTCGCTTCCGGTCTTCACCCGAGTACCTCGGCTTCCTCCGAAGTCCCTCTGGCGTTGCCCGACCACCTCGGTTCCCACCGGGTGTCGCAGACCTTCCGCTCAACTTTAGCATTTCTGCACACTTAATTGAGCTCGTAAGATAACAAATATACCCTTAACTATTGAGCCTTTTGCCATAATCAAAATATCGGTTCGACTTTGGTGCCCACTGCACCAACAATCTCCCCCTTTTTGATTCATGGCAAACCGACACAAAAGTTAAGGAAAAATTAAGCATAACAGTAAGCTAGCATAATGATTAAGCATGAATGAGCTTGCATAAAGATTAAATATGAATGAGCTAGCATAATGATTAAGCATGAATGAGCTAGCATAAAGATTAAGCATGAATGAGCTAGCATAAAGATTAAATATGAATGAGCTAGCATAATGATTAAATATGAATGAGCTAGCATAATGATTAAGTATGAATGAGCTAGCATAAAGATTAAGCATGAGTGAGCTAGCATAAAGATTAAGCATGAGTGAGAAATATTATTGTTTCAAGTTCTCCCCTTTGAGGTAACCTCCCCCTTGACCGAAGGTGAGTTCTTGAAAAATAATTTTTACTCCCCCTTAATAGTTGCTTAAGTAAACGGAATTACTTAATATAAAAGGTAATAATTTTGTTTACTTTCTTCCTTACTTTTGTGACTTTCTCCCCCTTTTGCCTTAACTCAAAAAGTTTGTAAATATATTTTAAGGTTTGTAAGTTTTTAAACCTAAATCATCTCACCAATATCTACATGATCAAAACATGTTATTCCTATGTGTTATTGTGAGATGACTTTCAATTTTACTTGATTAATTTTAATGAATTTAAATTAACCAACATTAGGTTAGATTCGGATTTAGTCTAAGCTCATCAAGTAATCTTTTCAAGAGATTAGCTTCCAGGTCGTGGCGAGGCACAGAGGCCTTCTTTGATCGGAACAACGACCACTTCCTTAGACAAAGCTAATTTCAAGAAATTGATAACTCGACTTACTTGAGACTACATCTTGGTCTAACTAGTTATTTTTGAAAAGAGGCTCCCCGAGGCTCAATCTTTTCGCAGGATTTTAGTTGGTTATGAGTCCTATCTAACCATTCTAAAAATAAAGGAAAAACTAAGCATGCAATTTCTAAGACTTAACAAAAATACATTTTGTATTGGCTCCACATGGAACAATTAATATAGTGGGTCTATTAACATAGTGAATTTGGTCCTTGGAACCCAATACATGTTAGATCCTAAAGTTGAAATCAAAGTGATCTTAGGGACCCATGCTTGGACATTTTTCTTATGTTGGTTTACTATAGACATATATGACTTATTGGTTGTATTTGAGTTAAACCCGAGTCCTGCCTTGTTGTACACGGCCCTTTGTGATCCAAGTAAGAGGTCAAGTCCCTTGGATCCCAAAGTGAACCTTTCCAACGTGTTCCTAAGGTCTTCGACTTGTGTTTTCAAGCGAGTTCTCAACTTCAAGCTTTTCAACTTGAGTTGAGTCCTCCTCTTGAATACGAGTAGTCGAAGAGGTTAGGAGACCTCATGTTTGAGGAGGTTAACCTCCTCAATTAGGGTCTCGACCTTGGACTCGGACTTAGCTAGTTTCTTATTTAAAATTTAATTGCACCATACAAAGTATTAAGTAACGACCGACTTACCCTTAATGATTCTTTTGAACCGGATACGGATCCGTGGCTTGTCTTGAATGGAAGCTCATCATCGGATTCGGACTCGGACTCTTCTTCGGTTTCGGAGTCGTGCTCGGTCGGCTTGGCCATTAGAGCTTGGATATCGTCTTCTTCCTCCGGGGTGGCTTGCTTGGGGCTTCTTCTTCTTGGAACCCGCAACTAACGCAATACTCTTCTCGGCCGACCACGTTAGTTTGCTCATGTAATTCAAGTTCAAAACAATTGCCTAACCTAATCTTAGAAAGGTCCTTGGAGACCTTGTAGGCATCGACCATGGATGCCCACAAGGTGGTCCTAGGAAACGAGTTAAGAGAATACCTGATAAGGTCGCGATCCTCGACCTTTTGTCCGATGGCATGGAGTTGGTTGACGATGTCTTGGATACGAGCATGTAGTTGAGTTGCGGTCTCGTTTTCCTGCATTTTCAAGTTATACAATTTATTTAAAAGTAAATCTCTTTTACATACCTTCGTGTCGTCGGTGCCTTCGTGTAGTTCCACTAGCTTGGTCCATAAGTCCTTTGCACTAATGAAGGGGCCGACGCGGTTGAGCTCTTCCTTGGACAACCCACATTGCAAGATTTGAGTTGCCTTGGCATCGGCTTCTACTTGTTTTTTCATGGAATTTGACCATTGATCGTAACCCAAAGATTCACCATCTTCATTAGGAAGTGTGAAACCGGTTTGGATTACGATCCACATCTCGATTTGGGTTTTAAGAAAGCATTCCATCCGACCCTTCCAATAAGGAAAGTCATTACCGTTGTAAACGGGCTCAGGTGTGCTAAACCCTTCGAGATGGGCCATTTAAAAACAAGAAGAAGAACGCATTTAAAAGAATCTTGCAAAACACACACGGAAAGAATATTCCAAGACTTTCGCCTTGGATTAGTAGGGGAAGTAAAAAGATATATAAAATGTAACTTGCAAAAGAAATAAACAATCAAATGTGAATGTCGCTTGAAGTTCCGAGGACAACCTTACTCGGATCTAACCCAAGGACAACCTTATCCGGATCCTAAAGCCTCTAATGCAATTCTATATGTAGGAGAAGATAAGCAAGTGAAATAATTATACGAAAACAGAAATAAATAAATAAAAAATCTGTAAAAAAAGAAAAACAAAGCTAGATTGGTGGTTTCACCGAATCTTAGCGCCCCCGGCTCTGATACCAATTGTTGGATCGAAAGTGTCGCTAGAGGGGGGGGTGAATAGCGATACGGTGTCGTTAAAAACTTTTGCAATAAGTAAAAAGCAAGTAGAGAATGCACAATGGAAATATAAAGTAGACAAGATATTTTTACGTGGTTCACAATCTTTCGATTGCTAATCCACGGCCCTAGTGATCCTTGATCACGCACGGAGGGCAATTCACTAAAACCACTCCTCTTCGCTGGAAGTAGGAGCAACGACATTACAAAAGAAATCAAGGCAAAGGGACACTCCCTTTCCTTGTTACGATTAAAGCACAAAGACAATTTAAAGAAGTAGAACTTAAATAAATATACCGACAACTCTTATAAGTAGAAGATGTAGCTGTTGTCCACTTGTCGAGCAAATGTGAGTAGTAGTAGCGCTATTTACGGCGTGTTGAGAGCTCTTGAATTCTTGTTATTTGCTTGGCTTGAACATGTCTATTTATGGATATTGATCTATGAATTTAGACATAGGTAGTGTCCAAGGTGAGGTTCTTATCCCCAAGACTTGTTCATCCACATCCTTTGCGCCTAACTCAAGGATGAGGTGTTTCATCCAACCACCTTGTGCCACCTCCAACCTCCTTGTGCGCTAACTCAAGGATGAGGTGTTTCATCCAACCACCTTGTGCCACCTCCAACCTCCTTGGCGCCAACTTGAGGATGAGGTGTTTCATCCAACCACCTTGTGCCACCTCCAACCTCCTTGGGCGCCAACTTGAGGATGAGGTGTTTCATCCAACCACCTTGTGCCACCTCCAACCTCCTTGGGCGCCAACTTGTTGGAGCCATTCAACTTGTGCCACATCATGGGAGCCAACCATCTTGTGCCAACTCACCTTATCTTGGGCGTCCACCACAAGGAAGCTTGGTGATGGTTTGGATGTCCACCTTGATGCCACATCACCCTTTGTACCAAAACACGAGTCAAGTCCAAATTCACCCCCTTGAAATTCGAGCTCTTCTCGAGGCTGGAACTTGACTAGCAGTTGACTGTAGTCAAAGGGTTTTGGACTGCAGTACAAGTTAGCTTAAAATATAAAGTACGATGGTTCTAACCATTTGATCTCGACCTAGACCTTCCATTGGAGGTATTGGGTCGGATCTACGCTTAACGACCTTGCTTCACTTTCACACGAGCTTACCTTGTAGCCTCGCTTCCGGTCTTCACCCGAGTACCTCGGCTTCCTCCGAAGTCCCTCTGGCGTTGCCCGACCACCTCGGTTCCCACCGGGTGTCGCAGACCTTCCGCTCAACTTTAGCATTTCTGCACACTTAATTGAGCTCGTAAGATAACAAATATACCCTTAACTATTGAGCCTTTTGCCATAATCAAAATACCGGTTCGACTTTGGTGCCCACTGCACCAACATGATCTCCTCCATTGGTTCTAGAGATTTAATCTCAACCGTCGGATCTTAGAGATTTAATCTCAACCGTCGGATCTTAGAGATTTAATATCCAGCTAGGGGTTTAATCTCAACCGTCGGATCAAGAGATTTAATCTCAACCGTCGGATCTAGAGATTTAATCTCAACTGTCAGATCTAGAGATTTAATCTCAACCGTCGGATCTAGAGATTTAATCTCCACCGTCGGTTCTAGAGATTTAATCTCCACCGTCGGTTCTAGAGATTTAATCTCAACCGTTGGTTCTAGGGATTTAATCCCAATCGTCGGATCTAGTGTTTCATCCCCACCGTCGGATCTAGGGATTTGTTTTCCATCATTTGATCTAGGCTCATGAGGTTTATATTAGGCTACGATAGGAACCATGAGTAGGAGTTGGATCTTGGCCACCCGATGGATCGGAACCACACAAACTTGATTCATCAATGATGTTCCATTCCACTAGAGGATCATCATTGAACTACCTCACCAACCACCATAAATTAATATGGGCTCCATATATTATTTGTACATCCATCTCCCCGTGTTTAAGATATCGAATGTCCGTCAATTAATTGATTTACTGACTATCAATTAATTAACATCTAACTCCTTGAGTAGTACCACTCAACCTTATCATCATGTTGACTAAGTCAACCTGCAGGGTTTACATGATGAACCTTATGAGCTCCTCAAGGGGACATCATCAACCTAATATATAGGACACAGTTTCCTCCTATAATCAACGGCACACCATGTAAATAATATTATTTCCCAACTTACCGGCCATATTGATTTAATCTATATAAATCGCACCCTTTGGTAAATCAAAGAAATAAATACTAAGTACATGTGCCCGTTATTATATCGGGATTAAGAGCATGTACAACATAATATCCGAGGTCCGATTCAATTATGTAGTCAGCAATAAATTGAATCACCTCTATGTCGGTCCTGCTCAATACACCTAAGTGTACTAGTGTAACTCTATGTTCAAGACAAAACAATACCAAGCTACACTACAACCATGCCAATGGCTTGTCCAAAACCATCTTGGTTGTGAGCCTCTACTTATATTCTACAAGGGACTGATAACATGATCTTCTGTGCCACACCAAGCACCATGTTATCTACAATGTAAAATATTAGACAATATGCACACATATAATAAATATAACGTGCAAACAATGATCATGTGATTCTTATTTCAAAATAAAAATGTTCATACAAAAAGAGCTAGGCTTTCAGTATACATTCCAACAATCTCCCACTTATACTAAAAGACTATGCTGTCATCACACTGCCATACATCTGATTCCCCTTCCCTCCACCTGCCTATCAAAGCTCTCGCTAGAAGGGCCTTAGTGAAAGGGTCTACCAGGTCATCCTCTGATGCAATCTTGGCGACAGCAACTTCTACCTCCTTTATGATTTCTCGTATCATGTGGTACTTGCGCTCTATGCATTTACTTACCTTATGGGCTCGTGGTTCCTTCGAGTTTGCAACTGCACCATTATTATCACAATAAATTTTGATATTTCTGGGCAAACCAAAAATCACATCCAAGTCCATCAGGAAGTTCCTGAGCCACCCAGCTACTTTAGCCACCTTAGAGGCTGCCACATACTCAGCTTCCATGGTGGAGTCCGCCACGTAATTCTGCTGGACACTCCTCCATACAATGGCTCCACCTCCCAAAGTAAATACAAAACCTGAGGTAGACTTACTGTTATCCCTATCAGATTAGAAATCGGAATCTATGTAACCCACAGGGAGTAATTGGTATGCCCGGTAAACTAGCATATAATCCCTAGTCCTTCTCAGGCACTACAATATATGCTTTACCGCAGTCCAATGTCCCTGTCCTGGATTACTCTGATATCTGTTGATCATGCCCACGGCATAGCAGATATCAGGTCTCGTACATAGCATCGTATACATGAGGCTTTATACTACCGAAGCATAAAGAACCGCCTTCATCTCCTCTATCTCCTTAGATGATCTAGGACACATCTCCTTAGATAAAGGAACTCCATGCCTGAAAGGTAGAAAAGCTTTCTTGGAGTTTTGCATGCTAAAACGATCCATAATCGTGTCTATGTATGAAGCTTGGGATTAGCACACTAACCTTGATCCCAAGGATGTGTCCCACTTCTCCCAAGTCCTTCAAAATTGTTTGGACAACCATACCCTTACGTCCGATAACATTCCGATATTGTTGCCAACTATCAAAATGTTATCTACGTATAGTACAAGAAATACCACTACGTTTCCATCACATCTCTTGTATACATAAGACTCATCCGGACTTTGAATAAATCCATAAATCTAGATTTACCTCATCAAAGCGGATGTTCCAAGACCTCGAAGCTTGTTTCAATCCATAAATGGACTGATTAAGCTTACATACAAGATGCTCTTTGCCCTTAGCAATGAATCTCTGGTTGCTTCATATAGATGTTCTCCTCAAGACTTCCATTAAGGAAAGTTGTCTTGACATCCATCTGCCACACCTCATAATCCATATGAGCTGCTATGCATAAGAGCTCCCAGACCTGATTTGAATCCATAAATTCAATCTCAATATTCATTGCACTTTGCAAAGATGCTGCATCTTTATCTTGGATTGCCTCGTTATATGTCCAGGGATTAGGTTCATGTTCGCCAGGGACCAAATCGGAAGATTCTCCCAAGAACATGAATCTATCAGACTGTCTCACAACCCTCCCACTACGACGAGGTATCACCTGTGTATCCTCTGTGACACGCGGTGCAGTGACATGTGGTATATCCTCTTGTACCGGTGGTACTAAAGTCGAGACTTCCCCTGTCAACTCCTCAAGAACAATCCTACTCGTGGGCTTGTGGTTCATCACATAGTCCTCCTCTAGAAATCTGGCATTCGTACTAACGATCACCCTCTGATCTCTAGGACTATAAAACAAACCACCCTTCGTTCCCCTAGGATAGCCAACAAACAAGCGCACTTCTGTACGAGGTTCCAACTTACCAGCATCAGCCTTCAGCACATGTGCTGGACTCCCCATATCCGAATATGTCTTAGACTAGGCTTTCGCCCAGTCCACAACTCTGTGGGAGTAGAAGGCACTGATTTAGATGGAACCAAGTTCAGAATGTACACCGCCGTATCTAGAGCATATCCCAAGAACGAATCTGGCAAGTCAGAATAACTCATCATCGATCTAACCATCTCCATAAGAGTCCTATTCCTTCGCTCCGCTACACCATTCTACTGGGGTGTGCCAGGTGCAGACAATTGGGATTGAATCCCAGCCTCTGATAAGTAATTCCTGTTGGGAGTATGGGGAATACAATCAAAGTCCCACATTGGTAAGACATGGAAAAGATCATGTGCTTATAAGAAAAAAGATATCTCCATTGGTATGAGGCCTTTTGGGTAAAGCCCAAAAATAAAACCATGAGGGCTTAGACCCAAAGTGGACAATATCATGCCATTGTGGAAATATGTGGAGCTTATAAGCACTAACAATTGGTATCAGAGCCATGGTCCATGTCAAGCCATGAACCTCGAACGAAGGAAGTTGAGCTCCCACGTCCGGATCAAGAGAACCAGACATCAGGAAGGAAGTCTAGTTGGGTCGGGGGGACCGAACAACTGACAGGAAGTCCTGGTGGGTTGAAGATCGGACATCAAGCAGAGAAAATCCTTCGAGGAGGGATAGGCTTGAGGGGGGGCCCAATGTGGTCCTTCGTTTGAGGGGGGGATTGTTGGGAGTATGGGGAATACAATCAAAGTCCCACATTGGTAAGACATGGAAAAGATCATGTGCTTATAAGAAAAAAGATATCTCCATTGGTATGAGGCCTTTTGGGTAAAGCCCAAAAACAAAACCATGAGGGCTTGGGCCCAAAGTGGACAATATCATACCATTGTGGAGATATGTGGATCTTATATGCACTAACAATTCCTAAACTCTCCCAAGAGGTATTCACCACTACGATCAGATCATAGTATCATCTTGAATAATTGTCTATGAAAAAGACGAAATATTCAAAACTACCTCTTGCCTTGATAGACATAGGACCATACGAATCATAATGAACCAATTCCAACACATCTTTGGATCTATACCCCTTGGCCTTGAAAGGCCTCTTGGTCATCTTACCCTCCAAGCAAGATTCGCAGGTTGGGAGATCCTCCACCACTAATGAACCCAAAGGTCCATCAGCTATCAACCTTTGAATTCTGCTTAGGTTAATATGACCAAGCCTAAGATCCCAAAGATATGTTTGGTTCATCTTCGAAGGTTCTTTTCTCTTATCGGAATTAGAAGATGAGTTGTAAACTTCAATTTGCATCGTGGGAGCTTGTGGTTCAAGTTATAAATTTCCTATCTATGTAGTTGAATAGATAATGTCCCTATTCCTTTTATAACAAATCTATCATTAAAAGGAATAGATTATCCATCCATAATTTAGAAACCGAAAGCAATTCTTTCTAAATAAAGGTACATAAAGAAAATTCTTAAGAACCAAAAACTTTATTTTTCTCAAAAGATAAATAAAACATCTCCCACTGCAATAGCCGCCATCTTCATGGCATTGCCCAAGTAAATGGTAATATCCCCTTTAGCTAGTCGTCGGGTTTCCTGGAACCCATGCAAAGTGTTGCAGACATGATTAGTGGCTCTCGTATCTACACACCAGGTGTCGGTAGATAACACTGCTAATCATGTTTCAATGACTAGTCCAAAGGATATACATTTGTTCTTGCTTCGGATTGGGATAATCCTTCTTCTTATGTCCAGTCTACTTGCAAGTGAAGTACTTGCCTTTCGGCTTCTTCACTCCTCCCTGAGATCCTCCCACCACCTTTGCTCCACTTTGTTTCTCTTTCTTGCCTTTTGGCTTAGAAGTAGAAACCTTTTTGAGCAACCATGGCTTGAGGACACTCTTTGAAGAGTGCATACTTGTACTTCTTAGCAGATAAGACAACATCTAGATTCTTTTCCAATCAACATTATTTGGGTACAGTAAGTTTGTTTCCTTTAGCATCATAGTAAGTGGACTGAAAGTCATTTTTGAAAATCCTAAGAATCACAATGATCAAAATATTAGATTTCAAATATTATTGATTCCTCAAAACAATAAAATTCCGAAATCAACCAACACCTCAAAACACCGAGAATATCGTATGCCACGATAGTGTGGACGTATACGAATTCTACATTTGTAAGGGGAGGTTTTACCCATTAATTTTATTATCTTGTCAACCTTACTTTTTGACAAATAAAATTAATAGTTGGTTCCTCTTTGGCCCTACAAATAAAAGCAGTGACTCCGATGGGGAGGATACTTTTTATTTGCATCTAAGTGTGCACCATTACACGATACTAAGGGAATTACCTCGGATTATGTGCCTTACCGATGTGGAAGTACACACGCTCCTAAATAATTTCCTATAACCATTATTTGACCTAGTGATCCGCAAACAAACTCATCCAATGTGGAGGAAGGCACTCAGAGCCGACGCGCAAGTTTGTTGCATCACACGTCAAATTGTAATGGAGGCCACGGGAATTAATTAAAATATCCCTCTCCCACTTAGTAAATTAAAAATGAGGAATTTTCAAGCACACACAACATGCATATAAAACAAATCAGCAATAAATATGGAAAAAACAGAATTTTTTCAACTGTTATGGCTTTGTTCTCCAATATGCGTCCCGTCGTGTCGCCACCTCGTCCGCTCCACCTTTTCCCGTGCACAAGTCACCAAAGCGATCCGAGCCGAGATAATCTATTTTAATTTACATCCATCGATCCTATACTCCACGAAGGAGTGTACAAATAATCTAGATCGAAAATAAACTAAAATGATCGGCTAAACAATGTCGTACTTAATTACAAAAATTAAATACTAATCTAGCCTCGTCAACCCCGAGGATTCAAATAATATACAATCACACACAAACAATCACATACAAACATATAGCCATAATAGTCGGATCTTATGCCTGCAACCAAAGAGTTAGCCTACGCACATCCTACTATTATCTGACATACTCAATATATGATATGTGCATGAAAGTAACCGAATCCAAAACACACAAAACTGGAAACCGTGGCTCTGATACTAAATGTTGGGAATCGCCTACTTCGGAGAATCATTGGCTCCCATGTCCCCGGATTAAAATTTTCACTAATGAAAACTAATCCGGATGGGATGAGTTTCCTAAGCACAACCAATTCATCGTCGTGCTAATGACTTGATCGATCGCTTGAACAAACTAGTTGTTCAAGCAACCAAACTCTTCTAGTCAATTAGCCGCGGAAGAGACGATGGACGGATCGCCGGTTTTTGTGTTTATCTTCGGGGTCCATGATTATACAAATACATACACATGCAAGCTAGTATAATCAACACATACTAATCAAAATAATAAGAACATGTAAAGATCAATAATAAAAGTTATGAACTTTTATACCTCTTGATCTTCTATCGTATGTCCTAACCTCCTTATAGACTTCGTGTGGGCGAAGATCCTCCACAAGTTGAAGCTTCCTAGATCTTTTTCAATCCAAAGAAAGAAGAACTCTCCTTCCCTTCTTGCTTGAGCCAACCACCAATCCACAAAGGATTGATGCCGCCGGCCCCAAGAATAGAGAGAACAAAATGTAAACCACCAAGGAACCAAACTAGGGACAAACCCTAGTTTCTAGTGCCGCCGGCCAAGATGGAGTGAAGAGGAGAAAGGGAATGTGTTGGGCGCCGACCAAGGTATAAGGAAAAGAGAAGGAGCCAGCAACACCCTAGGAAGAAGAAGAGCTTCTCTCCTATAGTTGCCGCCCACCTTCTTGCAAACCCTAGCCACCCAACCATAAGAGCCAAACCCTAATCTAATTAGGGTTTCCTCCTTAGGGTTTCTTGCCGCCCAACCAAGGTGGAAGGAAGATATCTAGGAACCGGCCAATTTCCCTAGGAAGAAGAAGAGCTCTTCTCTTATAGTTGCCGCCCCTCTCCTTCCAAACCTTGTCGCCCAACCAAAGGAGCCAAACCCTAATCTAATTAGGGTTTCCTCCTTAGGGTTTCTTGCCGCCCAAGCCATTGATGGGCAAAACCCTAATCTCCAAAACATCAAACTCCATCCACCACTTTTTTGCCGCCCACCTTAAGCCCATATATATAGAGTTAGGTTTAGGCCTTGGTTTAATCTCCTCCATTGGTTCTAGAGATTTAATCTCAACCGTCGGATCTTAGAGATTTAATCTCAACCGTCGGATCTTAGAGATTTAATCTCCACCTAGGGGTTTAATCTCAGTCGTCGGATCTAGAGATTTAATCTCAACCGTCGAATCTAGAGATTTAATCTCAATCGTCGGATCTAGAGATTTAATCTCAACCATTGGTTCTAGAGATTTAATCTCCACCGTGGGTTCTATAGATTTAATCTCAACCGTTGGTTGTAGAGATTTAATCTCCACCGTCGGTTCTAGAGATTTAATCTCAACCGTCGGTTCTAGGGATTTAATCCCAACCGTCGGATCTAGGGTTTCATCCCCACCGTCGGATCTAGGGATTTGTTTTCCATCATTTGATCTAGGCTCATGAGGTTTATATTAGGCTACGATAGGGACCATGAGGAGGAGTTGGATCTTGGCCACCCGATGGATCGGAACCACACAAACTTGATCCATCAATGATGTTCCATTCCACTAGAGGATCATCATTGAACTACCTCACCAACCCCCATAAATTAATATGAGCTCCATATATTATTTGTACATCCATCTCCCCGTGTTTAAGATATCAAATGTCTGTCAATTAATTGATTTACTCACCATCAATTAATTAACATCTAACTCCTCCAGTAGTACCACTCAACCTTATCATCATGTTGACTAAGTCAACCTACAGGGTTTACATGATGAACCATATGAGCTCCTCAAGGGGACATCATCAACCTAATATATAGGACACGGTTTCCTCCTATAATCAACGGCACACCATGTAAATAATATCATTTCCCAACTTACCGGGCATATTGATTTAATCCATAGAAATCTCACCCTTTGGTAAATCAAAGAAATAAATACTAAGTACATGTGCCCGTTATTATATCGGGATTAAGAGCTTGTACAACATAATATCCGAGGTCCGATTCAATTATGTAGTCAGTAATAAATTGAATCACCTCTATGTCGGTCCTACTCAATACACCTAAGTGTACTAGTGTAACTCTATGTTCAAGACAAAACAATACCAAGCTAAACTACAACCATGCCAATGGCCTATCCAAAATCATCTTGGTTGTGAGCCTCTACTTATATTCTACAAGGGACTGATAACATGATCTTCTGTACCACACCAAACATCATGATATCTACAATGTAAAATATTAGACAATATGCACACATATAATAAATATAAAGTGCAAACAATGATCATGTGATTCTTATTTCAAAATAAAAATGTTCATATAAAAAGAGCTAGGCTTTCAGTATATATTCCAACACGTGTGGCATCAACGGCTCAACACTAGATTCTCCCAGGATCCCGAGATGTCGAGGCTACCGGACTTTCCACCTCGTCTGCCATACTAGAGGTATGCTTCGCTTAAGTCTGGGGGGACCCCATGTTTTGATTTATTATGTTTCTAGCAGTAGTTTCTTTCTTGATATTTTCATTTTAGTTAGCATTCATTTGTTCATACATAGGTTGTTCAGTTTCTTTCAGCACTTAGTTTTTGCTATCTATAAGTTGCTTCAGTAGTATTTTTAATGTTTCTTCATGAGTCATTTCCTTGGGTAGCTTAACTTCATTTACCTCATGGTATTTTATTTTATTTTCTCTAATGAATGTTCTAGACTTACACTGGTTAGCTTTTATTTTTACACCTACACATGATGAACATTCTGAAAGGGAAAATCTAGTACGTACCTATTTATGATTCATCTCAGTAGTCTAGTACTTTGGAATCCATAGGTGACTATAGATTTAGCATTTTAGTTACTGGAGATGCTCGGATTGTGGAAGCCCATTCGGAAAAATCAAAATCCCAAGAGAGAGAGAAGAAAAAATGGAATAAGAAAAGAAAAAAAAAGAAAAAGAGAGTAAGAAAAAAAATTGAAAAAAAAATTATGAGGGATAAAAAAATAGTTGTCGTGGGTGGAAATGGTTAGGCGCCCCTTTGAGACCGAGTCAGGTTACTGGGGAAACACCTACTAATTTCTTTCAATATCGAGCACGCCTTTGAGACTTTGTACTAGATGTAGGGAAGGACCCTCGCTTTGGGCAGGTAAGTGCCTAAGAGCCGAAGACCTTAGGAAAGCTATAGGATGACGAATTAACTTACCATGGAATGAGTATCCCTTAAGAAGATTTGCTTAGCATGAGCACGAGGAGCTAACATAGTGAATTTCTAGAACATATCTATTTTACTTTGATTGCAAATATCACTTGATAAATCTAGTTAACATGCTAAGTATGGACCAATACCTTTTTAAAATTTCATGGCACTGATGTTTACTTGAAGACAAGCAAAGATCTAAGTCTGGAGGAATTGATGTGAGCAAAACATATAATATTTTAGGAGTAGTTTTCGCTCACATCTCATTTAGTTTTATGTTTGTTTCATGCATATTTTACTTTATTTTGCATGCATTTCCTATTTTCTGTTTCGGAGATCTACTCGTTGTACTTTTGTGTGCAGGACAACATTATACGGGGAAAATGGTGCACTTTTGGAGCGAAAAGAAGATATTTGACAGCTAGAACAGAATGACACACGCCCTGGCCCTGTGAAAACACACAACCTGTGCCACTGTGCCACACACGGCTTAGCCATGTGGATTCACATGGTCGTGTGTCGCTGTGTGATTCCGACGTGATTCAGTTATTTTCTAGGTTTTGGGGAGATCCAGGTTGATGTCTATATAAAGGAGGCTACACCCAAACCCTAGGGAGGAGGCCGACGGTCGAGATGGCACGTTGGTGCCCTAAAAAGCACCAGAAACTTGCAACGGGGAGGAAGGAAGTTGCTCGAGATCCAAATTCTACACCTCAACACTAAGGAGAAGAGCACCATCGCATTGTAATCTATATTCTTTCCATGCTTTATCTTGTATATATGAATTTGAAAATGCCTTGTGTTTCTTTTCTCATATTCATGGAGTAGATTCTCTGATTCTAGGACTAGGGAGTAGTTTGTGTTGAGTTAGAACATGTTGGTTCAAATATCTTTTTGTTCTTGAATTTATATTTACAATTGGTGTTTGGTTTAGATCTATACCTATTGTTTTGGTTTTCTAGTCACTGTGCTTTGCCGATATGAGGGGTGACAACCCTCATATCAAAGATTTAGGCGAATTAAGGAGGAACCTAGGGGTTGGCCTCATCGCTGGTAACTGTGGGTAGAAGGATGCGATAGAGTAAGAAATGCACCCCGTTTCTGACTCGTCGCAGGGATCGATTTGGCATCCTCGTACTGACTATCCCATCTTAAAGCCAGGAGTTGACCTGGTATGGCAGAGGTAGCTTCCGATAGATGCGAAGGCTCATCGGGGGAGTGTATAATATCCTTTCCACAAAACCATAGTTAGAAACCTAGACAAAACTCAATTGACAATGTGTTCTGCGACACACAAATGAAACCGAAATCCTAGAATCTCATCTAAAGACTCGTAGAAATCCTTCTCTTCCTCCGTGTGATACCGTACTGAGTTCGGACCACCAACGACCTCCTAAGCACAACCATTAGAACTGAATTCCAAACAACAACATCCACTGAATAAATTGGTACTCAAATCTCAGTCCCTGTGGGATCGATAATCTATATTATTACTTGACAACACCCGTGCACTTGTGGGCGTTGAGCACGAGCGTGCGCTTCGAGTCCCCGATGATCTCCATCGTGAGATTTAAGGTTGCATTCACGTGCATCAGTTTATATATATCATGTCATGACATCATGAATCATGGGAAAATGTTTTTAATTATGAAAATCATTTATACCATGATCATATTCATGCACTAAAATTGAATTTAAGGATAAATGAAATTATTTGATGTCCGAGATAAAGGAATCAAATGGATATGCCTAGATAATAATGCATGAACCCTTAGATTTAGGAAAAAATCAAACTTACATCTCACAAAGACCATAAGTAGACATGTGTGTCTATTGAGATACCTTAGACACATGTAAGATGTTATGAATATGAGTTAAGTTCTGTTAGTAATATATGAGAAATGTCCTAAGGCAATCGCCTTATGTTTGAACCATTTATATGATAAATGAAGATTCACTATTTGAGTATACATGCTTTCATGTATTTGATTGGATCTTAAACTCATTTACTGAATGTCCGTGATACAATTCACAGCATGAGAGAATTTGTGATTGGATCACAACTAGTGAGTATCTCTACATGTGTAATTGTGATGTATCGGAATTATCCCTAGTCGATGAATTGATGGATTTGGACACCATCAATTCTGTCGAGACTAGCACGAGGCATACTCCTTGGTGTATCCAAGCAGTCGATTCTCACTGGCTAGAGACATTGTGATGTCCGGAGTTGATCGTGGATGCTAGTTATGGTAACTAGTTCATTGGAGTGACCAACCGTAAGACTTCATATGGTTCTCTGCATATATAGATATGTCAATGAAGTTCTTACTGCGGCTTAAGTGCGATGTTCCTTTGACTTGCGGTATTCAAGTCATCTTGATCATAAAGACTTATGCTTTGACATCTTAAGCAAGCATCTCTGAGGAGATGTGGACCCGGGATGATTGGGTATAAGTCGAAGTGATCGAAGGTGTTTGAATAGCCTAAAAGGATTCACCACTCCTTGCGAGGAGATGTATACCCATGGCCTCTCGTCGGATTGTTACTAAAGTCTTTGGCCAAAGCATTACATGTTTAGAGTAAGGTACTCTTCGATACATGTGCAGTAACTAGAATCAGAGTGAGGACGAGGAAATGATACTTGGGCTAGGTGTGGCGTGAGTCGACCTAGTGGGAGACACTATAGACCATGTCCTGAACCAAGTGGGTATAAGATGAGTGAAGGGAATGGGGCACGATTCATTCGAGCTGCTGAAGGGTTTCAGAAATAGTTCTGGATCAACTGTTGATCTTTTCGGTTAATTGGGGATCATGATATACTACTAGGTGTCACTCATGATCGTTCTATAATTCATGGTTAATTATAGACGACCAACATAAATCGAGAACCTATTTGGTCACATGCACAACGAGCATAATCCGAAGGATTTAAAATGAGCTTGAGAATGAGATTCTCAGATCGAGAGAAACTAGGTTTGGTTGGACCAAACAAGAAGCGAGCATGAAATTGTTTCAGTCACAATGGAAGCATGGATGGGCCGTGTCTTATGAAGACATAATGGATAAACCAAAATAGTTTGGTTCTAATCCAATGGAGGAGAATAAACCAAAGGGTTTGGTTTATTTTAACTTATATTAATGGAGCGGGTTAACGGGCCTTATGGTTATGATCCAATAACCATTAAGAGAATTAGTTCTCTATAAAAGAGGGCTTAAGGGTTTGTTAAGCCCTAATCCAAAAAGCCCCTAACCTAGAGTTGCCGCCCACCTCATTAAAGGAGTCGGCGCCAACCCTAGGCCGCCGCCCATCTTCTCCAACCGGCCACCTGCTGCTGCAGTCTTCTCCCATTTCCGGCATCGAGCTGCTGCCAGAAGAGTTCCGGTGATCCTCTTTGGCTCCGGCGACAAGGTGAGCAAGCCGCTTTCCTTATTTGGCCGGCACAAGGTCTCCACCAAAGCTGTCCAGTTTTCTGGACAGCTTGTTTCCTTCTCGTCGGAGCGTCATTTGGACGAGGTTTGGAGCTCTGAAATCACCTTACTTACCGGGGATTCGATCTCCAGTAATCCTCATAGGTGAAGGACGAAGGATTCGTCAAACGGTTGACGAATACCTCTCCGGAGAAGCGAGTTTTGAGGACTCGTCTTTGGATCCGAATTTGGATTCGGATAGTGATCTTCTCTCGATCACATCGTCTTCAACACGAGGCTAGTAACCCGTACGAAGACGAGGCTCGTGACTTAGCGAAGTCATCCCGAAGATACTCGGCGTGGATACGGATAGAGACGATTCTAGTGAGGATCGTTCCGGTTGATGTCGTTCCCGCTACACGTGATACGAAAGGTATACGTAGTTAAATTTCCTTTTATTGCAAAATTTAAATTTACAGTTATGTCTACACATATTTTACTATGCATGCGTGTGATGTGTGTGTTGTAATAAATGTAGATTTATTATTTTTATTTCTTCCGCTGTGCACATGTTTACGAAACATGTTCAAACACACACTCGCCGTGATGCCGGAAACCCAACAGTGGTATCAGAGCCCAGGTTGTGTTTCGACATAATCGTAAAATTATTTTGCGATAGTCATAATGATATTTCTGGAAATTTTCTACTTTTGGAAAGTTAGAAGTATTTATAGAAATTTTTCAATTTTGGAAAGTCTAGAAGTATTTATGGAAATCTTCCACTTTTGGAAAGTTGGAAGTATTTATGGAAATTGATTTTTTCCATAAATAAAATATTTGATTAGATTTTGGAAATTTATTTCCTTATTTAATCATGATTTGATTTGGGAAATCAAATCTTAAAATATTTTATTTCCATAAGTAGTTTTGATGATTTAGGAAATTTGTTTCCTAAATTGACTTTCCTTAATCAACTATTTCCACAAATAAAATATGTGATTAGATTTGGAAATTTATTTCCTAAGTTAATCATGATTTGATTTGGAGAATCAAATCTTAAACATATTTTATTTCCATAAATAGTTATGACATATAAGGAAACATTGTACATGACATAATTGTATGTCATGTAATTGCATTAGATGCATATCATTATGCCATGCGTGTCGTGACATGTAGATGTATGTCATGTATGTCATGCCATGTAGATAATAGTTATTTGCATGCAAAGAGGATGAGACATAAAAACCCTAACTCAATATTAAAGCCTACACCTTCCATTGATATGGTTAGAACCAGAGTTCCGTTTCTTGTTCGGGTTGTTGGACTCTCTCCAAGCCCGGCTCGAACCCGAACATGTTCAAACCATGGAATAGTTTAATACTAATATGGTAAGAGTCAGAGGTCAATCGTTAGCTTTGGTTGTTGGACTCTCTCCAAGCCAGGCTCGAACCCGAACATGTTCAAACCATGGAATAGTTTAATACTAATATGGTAAGAGTCAGAGGTCAATCGTTAGCTTTGGTTGTTGGACTCTCTCCAAGCCGGGCTAATTGGTTGAATGCACTCTAACCATATTAAAACTATTTCTCGATTAATGGGTTGCCTTTAACCTGGAGCATTGGCTTGTTGGACTCTCTCCAAGGTCGATGTAAAGGGAGGTGAAGTTGGGTGCTATGCATATGATGCATACTTGTTAATGTGTTAACAACCCGATGTATGTGTGAACATTCAATTAGTTGATAGCACATTGTGATAGTTGCATATACGTGATATGCAATCGGTATATTTGATACCTACCATCGTAGTTATGAATGGCTTGTTGGACTCTCTCTAAGGTTGTTCATATCTATGATGGATATCAGCCCATTCGGAGATAGACCTACGATCTCCCAAAGTGATTTTGGGGTTTTTGAAATTCTAAAAATGAATGGGATTTATGAATGTATAATGATGCATTTTAAAATCATCTTTCTCATATATGCTGGTTTTGTATTTCTAAGATTGATCATGATGCCTTTGAATTTGCGTTCCTTTTTGGATTCGAATAAATTGACTGGGCCGAACTTCTTGGACTGGCTTAGAAACTTGAGAATTGTTCTCAAGGTTGAAAATCTTGCAAATGTCCTCGAAGTGCCTCTTCCCGCCCGTCCTAGTGACGATGCAACTCTAGACCAATTGTTGGCCTATCAGAAACATGTGAGTGATTCTGAACAAATGAGTTGCATCATGCTAGCCATGATGGAACCCATGCTACGGAAGCAGCATGAGCATATGGATGCTCATATCGTAGTCCTTCATCTTTAAGAGTTGTTTGATAAGCAAGTGAGATTCGAAAGGTTCGAAGTCTCCAAGCTCCTCTTCACCTCTGAGATGCAAGAAGGTTCATCTGTGGTACTGCTCAACATGCTGAAGACTGTGGAGCCTTCTGAGAAGCATGAGCAGGGGACGGTGTTGTTAGTTGATTCCTCGAAGAAAGGTTCTAAGAGGGAGTCAAAGGAACAACAGAAGGGGAAGAAGAAAAGGCTAAAAAGGCAGAACCAGCTCAAAAGGGCACTTGCCATCATTATGGCAAGGAGGGTCATTGGCGAAGAAATTGCAAGATTTATCTTGAGTTCGTGAAGAAGAATAAGGCATCGGATGCCCCATCTTCTTTAGATATCTTCGTTATTGATTGTCATTCTATTTCCTCAAACACTTGGGTATTGGATACTGGGTGTGGCTCACATATATGTAATGACATACATGGGCTAAGGAATAGAAGAAGACTCGTCAAGGGAGAGTCAAATCTACGTGTTGGGAATGGAGCAAAGGTTGCTGCACTCGCCATCGAAACGTATTTGTTGAAACTCCCTACAGGACTTGTCTTAGAACTGGACAATTGCTTTTATGTTCTTTCGTTGATAAAGAACATCATTTCTATTTCTTGTTTAAATAGAAATGGGTACCATTTGACTTTTAGTAACAATTGTTGTTACATAACTTTGAATGGAGTTCTTTATGGAACTGGAAATTTGAGCAATGGCATTTATACGTTGGACGTATCCAGTGACATTTTCAATATCGAAGTGAGCAACAAGCGTGCTTGAAAGGATAATCAATTAGACTCCTACATGTGGCATTGTCGTCTTGGCCATGTAAGCAAGAAACACATGTCCGAATTACACCGATGTGGAATTCTGGAATCGTTTGAATTGGATTCATACGATACATGCGAATCATGCTTAAAAGGAAAGATGACTAAGTTACCTTTTACAAGAAAAGATGAACGAGTGGGAGAGTTGCTAGGCCTAATACATAGTGATGTATGTGGACCTATGTCAACTCAAGCTTTAGGAGGCTATAGCTACTTCATTACCTTCACCGATGATCACTCACGGTTTGGGTATGTGTTCTTGATGAAACACAAGTCTGAAGCCTTTGAAAGGTTCAAAGAATTTAGAAATGAAGTAGAGAAACAACATGACAAGAGTATTAAAATACTTCGATCTGATCGAGGTGGTGAATACTTAAGTCAAGAGTTTCTTGATTATCTAAGAGACAATGGTATATTGTCTCAATGGACTCCGCCATATACACCACAGCATAATGGTGTATCTGAGAGGCGTAACCGGACCTTGTTGGACATGGTCAGGTCAATGATGAATCATGTGAATCTTCCCAAGTCTTTTTGGGGCTATGCACTTCAGACAGCTGTTTACTTGTTAAACAGAATGCCAACCAAGGTAGTCTCTACTACTCTATATGAGATATGGAATGGTAAGAAACCTCATGTATCTTACTTGAAGATATGGGGTTGTCCTGTTTATGTGAAGCGGACTGTATCAGACAAATTGGATGCTAAGTCTGATAAATGTCTATTTATTGGATACCCTAAGGAAACAAGGGGTTACCAATTCTATCATCCTGTGGAACAAAAGGTGTTTGTTTCAAGGCATGCTGTATTTCTAGAGAAAGAGTTTCTCTTGCAAGAAAACAGTGGGAGTGTCGTCGAGCTTGAGGAGGCTCGAAAGACTCAAATAGACATTGATGAGATACCTGGTGAAGCACAACAGCCGACAACTCATAGTCATGAGCAATCGGCTGGACCTATTGAAACACCACATCTTCGTAGATCTAGTAGAACACGTAATATTCCTGAGAGATATGGATTTCTCGTAAGTGAATCGAACGACGTGTTACTCATTGATGATGAGGAGCCTACCAGTTATGAAGAAGTTCTGACAAGTTTAGAAAGGGATAAGTGGCTTGAGGCCATGAAGTCAGAAATGGATTCCATGTACGAAAACCAAGTTTGGAACTTGGTTGACCCACCTGAAGGCATAAAGCCTATAGGGTGCAACTGAGTTTTCAAGAAGAAAACCGACATGGATGGTAATGTGATTACCTATAAGGCTAGATTGGTGGCGAAAGGATATCGTCAAAAGCAAGGTGTTGATTATGACGAAACCTATTCGCCTGTAGCTATGCTTAAATCCATTCGGATGCTCCTGGCCATAGCGGCTCATTATGATATGAGATATGGCAGATGGATGTGAAAATAGCTTTCCTTAATGGAAACCTGCTCAAGGACGTGTATATGATACAGCCTGAGGGTTTCACATCGGTTGATAAAACCAAGGTATGCAAATTGCGACGGTCCATATATGGATTGAAGCAAGCATCCAGGAGCTGGAATATCCGTTTTGATGAGACAATCAAAAAGTTTGATTTCTCACAAAATCTAGACGAACCTTGTGTGTACAAGAAGGTTAGTGGGAGTGCAGTCGTATTCCTAGTATTGTATGTCGATGACATATTACTTATAGGAAATGATGTTTCAGTCTTACAGTCAGTTAAGGTTTGGTTATCCAAGACATTCTCCATGAAAGACCTGGGAGAAGCAACCTACATCCTCGGGATTAAGATCTATAGAGATAGATCGAAACGGTTGCTTGGTCTTTTGTAGTCTACATATATAGACCGAGTGCTAAAGGGGTTTAGCATGTCGGAATCCAAGAAAGGTTTCCTACCCATCAGGCATGGGATACACCTTTGAGAAGTCTATGTGTCCGCGTACAGAAGACGAGAGGATTTGCATGAGTAAGATTCCCTATGCATCCGCAATAGGATCTATCATGTATGCTATGTTATGTACGGGGCCCGATGTATCATATGCTCTGAGTGTCACGAGCAGATACCAGTCTGATCCAGGAATGGATCATTGGGTGACTGTTAAGACGATCCTTAAGTACTTAAGAAGAACTAAGGATACGTTCCTAATATATGGAGAAGGGTACATGGTGATACGTGGGTATATGGATGCCAGCTCCAGACAGACAAGGATGATTCCATGTCTCAGTCTGGGTATGTATTCACCTGGAATGGAGGCGCAATAAGTTGGAAAGGTTCCAAGCTTGACACTATAGCAGATTCTGCCACTAAGGCAGAATACATTGTAGCTTTGGAAGCAGTAAAGGAAGCGGTTTGGATCAAGAAGTTCATCTTTGAACTTGATGTGGTCTCATCAATGATCTAAACATGTGCTTCGCCGCTATCATCTGATCAGAGAGATCATTAGTAGGAAGGAAAGACAAATCGAGAAAATTCCCACTGAAAGGAACTTAGCAGATCCTTTGACTAAGGCATTACCTCAAAGTAAGTTTGAGGGTCATGTTAGAGATTATGGTATTGGATACCGTAGCGATTGGCATTAGGCCAAGTAAGAGTCTGTTAGTAATATATTAGAAATGTTCTAAGGCAATCGCCTTATGTTTGAACCATTTATATGATAAATGAAGATTCACTATTTGAGTATACATGCTTTCATGTATTTGATTGGATCTTAAACTCATTTACTGAATGTCCGCGATACGATTCACAGCATGAGAGAATTTGTGATTGGATCACAACTAGTGAGTATCTCTACATGTGTAATTATGATGTATCGGAATTATCCCTAGTCGATGAATTGATGGATTTGGACACCATTGATTCTGTCGAGACTAGCATGAGGCATACTCCTTGGTGTATCCAAGCAGTCGATTCTCACTGGCTAGAGACATTGTGATGTCCGGAGTTGATCGTGGATGCTAGTTATGGTAACTAGTTCATTGGAGTGACCAATCGTAAGACTTCATATGGTTCTCTGCATATATAGATATGTCAATGAAGTTATTACTGCGGCTTAAGTGCGATGTTCCTTTGACTTGCGGTATTCAAGTCATCTTGATCATAAAGACTTATGCTTTGACATCTTAAGCAAGCATCTCTGAGGAGATGTGGACCCAGGATGATTGGGTATAAGTCGAAGTGATCGAAGGTGTTTGAATAGCCTATAAAG
This sequence comes from Wurfbainia villosa, assembly GCA_025175895.1. Lineage (NCBI taxonomy): Eukaryota > Viridiplantae > Streptophyta > Magnoliopsida > Zingiberales > Zingiberaceae > Wurfbainia > Wurfbainia villosa. The sequence goes on along the minus strand of CM045996.1, from coordinate 53,388,622 downwards.
GATTCACCACTCCTTACGAGGAGATGTATACCCATGGCCTCTCGTCGGATTGTTACTAAAGTCTTTGGCCAAAGCATTACATGTTTAGAGTAAGGTACTCTTCGATACATGTGCAGTAACTAGAATCCGTAGGACGAGAAAATGATACTTGGGCTAGGTGTGACGTAGTCAGCCTAGTGGGGACTGACACTATAGACCATGTCCTGAACCAAGTGGGTATAAGATGAGTGAAGGGAATGAGGCACGATTCATTCGAGTTGCTGAAGGGTTTCAGAAATAGTTCTGGATCAACCGTTGATCTTTTCGGTTAATTGGGGATCATGATGTACTACTAGGTGCCACTCATGATCGTTCTATAATTAATGGTTAATTATAGACGGTCAACATAAACCGAGAACCTATTTGGTCACACGCACAACGAGCGTAATCCGAAGGATTTAAAACGAGCTTGAGAATGAGATTCTCAGACCGAGAGAAACTAGGTATGGTTGGACCAAACAAGAAGCGAGCATGAAATTGTTTCAGTCGCAATGGAAGGGTGGATGGGCCGTGTCTTATGAAGATATAATGGATGAACCAAAATGGTTTGGTTCTAATCCAATGGAGGAGAATAAACCAAAGGGTTTGGTTTATTTTAAACGAATGAACCAAAATTGGTTCGGTTCGTTTTAACTTAAAATAAACCATCATGGTTTGGTTTATTTTAACTTATATTAATGGAGCGGGTTAACGGGCCTTATGGTTATGATCCAATAACCATTAAGAGAATTAGTTCTCTATAAAAGAGGGCTTAAGGGTTTGTTAAGCCCTAATCCAAAAAGCCCCTAACCTAGAGTTGTCGCCCACCTCATTGAAGGAGTCGGCGCCAACCCTAGGCCGCCGCCCATCTTCTCCAACCGGCCACCAGCTGCTGCCGTCTTCTCCCATTGCCGGCGTCGAGCTGCTGCCGGAAGAGTTCCGGTGATCCTCCTTGGCTCCGGCGACAAGGTGAGCAAGCCTCTTTTCTTATTTGGCCGGCGCAAGGTCTCCACCAAAGCTGTCCAGTTTTCTGGGCAGCTTGTTTCCTTCTCATCGGAGCGTCGTTTGGACAACGTTTGGAGCTCCGACAGTGCCTTACTTACTGGGGATTCGATCTCCGGTAATCCTCATAGGTGGAGGACGAAGGATTCGTCAAACGGTTGACGAATACCTCTCCGGAGAAGCGAGTTTTGAGGACTCATCTTTGGATCTGAATTTGGATTCGGATAGTGATCTTCTCTCGATCACATCGTCTTCAACACGAGGCTAGTAACCCGTATGAAGACGAGGCTCGTGACTTAGCGAAGTCATCCCGAAGATACTCGGCGTGGATACGGATAGAGACGATTCTAGCGAGGATCGTTCCGGTTGATGTCGTTCTCGCTACACGTGATACGAAAGGTATACGTAGTTAAATTTCCTTTTATTGCAAAATTTAAATTTACAGTTATGTCTACACATGTTGTACTATGCATGTGTGTGATGTGTGTGTTGTAATAAATGTAGATTTATTATTTTTATTTCTTCCGCTGTGCACATGTTTACGAAACATGTTCGAACACACACTCGCCGCGGTGCCGGAAACCCAACAAGTTCAATGTGCTTATATAATATATAAAAATGAATTTAAACTATTTCAATCATAGGAACAAATCATGAGGAAAGCTAGTGTACAAGTCATGTACATTTAGCCCATATACCATGATTGAAAATAGATTTTGAAAATCATTTTAGAAAATCTTAGTGAAGTCTATCTTTTGATATCAATCACTATTAAGAATATTGAGACAAGTTAAGCAAAAACAATGAAGTTTTCAATGGTTTTGAACTTTGTATCCTTATTCCAAATTAATGGGTATTTTCATATAAAATTATTTTTCACCCAAAATATGTGGCATAAGTAATGTATGTATGAAATTTCATGATTTTTTAAAAATCATATATTTACTTATGTTTTTTCAAAATGCATATGAAAAGTTTATTTTCTGAAAAATCAGACTCCAGTAGACTATTATAGAAAGCCAGTCGACTGGTGGTTGTTTCAGTCGACTGGTTGTTGACACAGTCGACTGATAGAGTTGATTTTGGTTATATAAGATTTGTTTGACTAAATTATCAATACCCCTAAGTACCCTAACTGCTCCTAACCCCATGATATGCTTAGAGAAGCATTGGAAGGGGAAAATATTCATTGAAAATGAATTGGAGAGTTAATTAGGGTGAAGATCATATTTTAAGGGAGGTTAAAGTTCAAGTTTGAACTTTTACCCTTATTTTTTATGGTTTAGATTTCCTATAGGCTTAGGAATTCTCCAAGGACATTATTAGGGCAATGGTCAAGGGGGAGCAAGCCTTTAGGCGGAGTTTGACCATCAAGAGATGATGGATGTTAAAAATGAAGAGAATGAAAGATTGTGTTGGTGCAGGGGCACTAGATAATCGAACCTAGGTTTTGATTATGCCAAAGATCCAAAGTTAAGGTCATATAGTTATCTCATGAGCTGAATTAAGTGTGCAGGAAATGATTAAGCTAAGCTGAAGGTCAGGGACACCCGGAGGGAAACCGTGGTGGTCGGGCGACATCGGGGGAACTTCGTGGGAGTCAAAGAACCTAGGTGGAAGATCGGAAGCAAAGCGACAGGTCATAAAGGACCAGAGGTAAGCACGAGTGTGAAGAGAGATGGTAAGGTCATATCCTTTGTACGGGGATGACCGTAGGTGGCGATCCGACTAAGACTTCCTGTGGAAGGTCTAGGTCGAGATCGGATGGTAAGAAACCATCGCATTTACCATTTTCTGTGCTAACCTCCATCAGAGGGAAAGTGGCGGTGGCGGGCAATGCTGACCATTGGGCGATCGATCGATGCTCATCACCGATCGATGGAAGGCATCAGTCGACTGATGGCGATGAATCAGTCTTTTGCGCTAGGTCAAAATGGATAATATTTGACGCAACCACTTTGCGATAAAATTTGGTACCACCTCATGATCTATTCCAAAAGATGAGGAGACTTTTTCCGAGGCCAAAATCTATAAAAGCAGGGGAGGACTCCAACCCAAACATCAATCAAGATTATTCTTAAGTGCTCCTACAACGCCAAAGCACCAACACCGTCATAACGGCGATGCGACGCCAAGCTTTCATTCTCTTCGTCGGCAGCAGCAACAAGTAATATCTTTGGTTATTGTATTCTTTTTTTTTAATCATAACGAGGTGAGGTAGGCTTGTTGCCTCATCCTCGTACTTTCGGTTTTGTGATCGTTATCTCCTACCTCTAACAAGGAGGAGATTTTTTAGTGGATTGCCCCTTCGTACGTGGTCAAGGATCACAGGGCCTTAGAGTAGCAACCGTTGGGTTGTGAACCAAGTAAAAATAAACTTGTCTTTTTATTTTTCCTCTGTGCTTGCTCGTATATCGAACGAACGAAATGAAAAATTTTACGCTCGCAATTCACCCCCCCCCCCCTCTAGTGATGCTTCTCGATCCAACAGATTGCCTCTCATTTAGTGATAAAGGGCTTATCACTAAGGAGAATGAAGGCATTTATGATGAGTCTTGGACCAAGGGAGAGAATGAAGGATCTCATTAGAAGATGAGACATGGAAACCTTGGTAGACTTTTTGATGTATGTCAAAGGGGGAGAAATGAGGGTTTAAGTTAGGAAACTCTCATTAAGCTTTGACATGAGAAAAGTCATAGTTGGGCTTATGAGTTAGCCTAACTTAAAGGTATTGTCAAACATCAAAAAGGGAGAGATTGTTGATTCAATCGACCTAGGTCACAATTGACCAAACTCAAGTGGGACTCGAGTAGGGTTTTGATATTTGATAATGATTTGACAATTGATTGATAATATGGTTTGACCATATGTTGATCATATGACTAGTGGATGATTGGGATATCGAAGGTCATATGCGGGAGATTGTTGGAGAAATCAACCTCAAGTCAAGGTTGACCAAGCTCGAGTGAGACTCGAGTGGAAGTCTAAGATTGGATTCTTGGTAATGGAGAAGCCCAAGTATGGATACTTGGCAAGGAAAAGTCCAAGGGTGGGGCCTTGGCAATGGAAAGTTCAAATATATATATTTGGCAAAGGGAAAATCCAAGGGTTTAGTCTGTAGGATCGAGTGAACCGAGAGAGGGGGGTGAATCTTGGTATTTTATAATTTTAAATTATTTTTATATTAATTATTTTAATCAAAATACGCAGCGGAATATAAAGACAATTATCAACACATGCAATTTACTTGGTTCACAACCCGGACTGGGTTGCTACTCCAAGGCCCGTAGCTCTCCCGCGAGCTACCTCGATGGGCAATTCACTAAATACCCTCTGACTCGAGAACTCTCGACTTTGGAGGGTTTCGCTTTTTACAAATAATGAAGAAGGGTAACACACTACCCACTCTTCTTAAAATTAAGTGCAGAAGTGAAATAATAAATTAAAAATAAAGTACAAGGCTTTATACCGACACTAAAAGATTGTAGAGGTAGTTGCAGTGTATCGTAAGGTCGCCTTGTTGTGGAATGAAAATTTAGTGGATGAGCAAGTATTTTGGCAGCACTTCGACGTTGATTGAATGTTATATCGAGTTTTGGTCGAGCATGACTTTTATAAACTCTTTCCAGTCGACTGGAATGCCTTTTAGTCGACTCCACATCAGCCCGTCGATATGGTATTCGTGGTCTTCCAGTCGACTAAATCCCCTTCAGTCGACTCCATGTCACTCGGCTCCGCATCGAAAAATTTCTCTCTTCAATCGACTTAAACTCTTCAGTCGACTTAAGCCCTTTCCATCTGCGTCGCACGATCTTTGATCGATCACCAGCTGATCCTGCCAAATAGGTATCCAGTCGACTGATACATCTTCAGTCGACTGGACTTTAGTCGACTTGAGTCCATTCAGTCGACTGATTCCTGCAAAACAGGATTAGCACAAAATAAATAATATACAATGTAATAGCAGTAGTAATACTGCTCGATCTCGACTACTAAATCCCACGCGGACTTTTTCATCGGATCGACGCCTAGCTTTGTCCCCCTACAGAGGACCCAACCTCACCTCTTCACTCGAGGCTTACCTGCCGGCTACCTGTCAGACTTACCATCCTTGACATCCGATCTGACCCACCAGGGCTTCCACCGTCCGGCCACTCGATCCAAATAGACTTTTGTCAATTGTTCGTCTCCCCGACCCAACCTGGTCTTCATGCGGATATGTCCGTCCACGCGACCTATCAGGACTTCATGCCAAGTGTTCGGTCCTCCTAATCTGTCAAGATTCATGCCTAGTATCCGGTCAACAAAACCTACTAGGACTTCCTGTTAAGCCTGCACACTTAATACTTATATTAGATCACACGTGAGTCCTAACTGTTAACTGTAGTTCATACATCAAAACTAAGGAGTGATGCTTACTGCATCAACAATCTCCCCCTTTTTGATGTATGCCAACACATCAGTTAAAGTTAGGAGAATCAAATATCAATCTCTATATTTAACATGTATAAGTAATGAACTTACAGCTTTTGTAATGAATATTGATGCATAAATTTAACCATGTATAATATGTATTAATCCTTATCAAATTTTTGCATCTTCTCTAATTTTATCTCTCTAATTATATCTCTTCTCTCCCCCTTTGGCATACATCAAAATAAGGGTGAAATTAAAGATTTAACGCATTTTCAAAAACTACCCTTGAACAATTTATCCTTTTCAAAAAAATTTCAAGAATTAATAATTTTTCCTTGAATAACAAATTTTCACACATTTTCAGAAACTCCCCTTGAAAAATTTAATAATTTAAAAAAGTTTTTCAAAGTATTCACAAGTCCCCATGAAAAATTCAAAATTTTCAAACATTTTTTAAAAAAAAAACTTTCATTCAAAATTTTTCAAACATTTTCAGAACTCCCCCTTAAAGATTTCAAAGTATTCACAAGTTCACATGAAAAATTAAAAAAAACCTTCATTCAAAATTTTTCAAACATTATCAGAACTCCCCCTTAAAAATTTCAAAGTGTTCACAAGTTCACATTAAAAATTCAAAATTTTCAAACAATTTTTAAAAATAACTTTCATTCAAAATTTTTTAAACATTTTCAGAACTCCCCCTTAAAAATTTCAAAGTTTTCACAAGTTCACATGAAAAATTAAAAAAAAAAAACCATCATTTAAAATTTTTCAAACATTATCAGAACTCCCCCTTAAAAATTTCAAAGTTTTCACAAGTTCACATTAAAAATTCAAAATTTTTAAACATTTAAAAACACTCATCAAAAATTTTCAAACTCCCCCTAAAAAATTTAATAATTTAAAATTTTCAAATATATTTTTTTAAATTTGATGCACAAATGATAGGGAGTAAGCCCAAGCATGAATTCCTATTACATTTAGTTTTTGAAGATACAATCTAAAAATTGTCCTTAAAGAAAATGTCCAACTTTTTCAAGCTCAAATGATAGATGATAGAATGAAACATCTGTAGGCTAATATCTAGATATAACCTATGACTAAGTACATAAATTAAAAATGAATGAAAAGGGTGCATCATGGCGATGTCCCTAGTGGTGAGTGGTAAAATGTAGTTTACTATAACTCGATACAGGGCATAGTCCTGTACTCGAAGTCTAGTAGAACTAAAGATACTACAGACGAAGTTCTTTCTTCACCAAAAAGATGCATGTGAATCCTATCTAATGTAATATGAGAGTAGGGGTCACCATATGGTAACTCTGATGATGGAAAACATGCAACAGGACAGGTCGAATGCAATAGTCCTAAATGCTCTCTCAATATGTCAGGGGTAAAGACGAAGTCCCTACCTTGTACCCTAGTCGAGTATGAAAGGTCATCAATTTTGGTAAAGTTATTGAAAAATTCCGCACATACGTCTATGTTAACGGAATTTTTACAATAGACTAGTTTCTCTAATCCATAGTGTGCAATGACCTCCATACTTAGTATGCATGCATTACTAAAATATGATCTACTGATATACCTAGTGGGCATAGGAATGTAAGTAATACTCTCGAATATAATCCTATGTCCCTCAGTAGGGAACCTAACATCCGTGCATGGAGTTGATGATTCAACCTCAATAGCTCTTCTTTTACCCCTAATTAAATTACAAGTATTAAATATTTATTGAAAATAATTGAAAATTGAGTTTTAAAGATTATTACCTCGGCATTTCGAATGATATGATGACCTTAGTGCTTCGAAATATTGGAATTAGGGTTTTTCAGTTGAATTTCGACTGTGGTGAATGGTTTTGGCGTGGTTCCATCGTTTAGAGACGGAATTCAATGATCAATATACTTGATCCGAATACGGTCGAAAGTGTTTCAGTCAACTGTTATAGTTATTACCATTTACTTCGCCACCTAAACTTTATCTACCGGTTCATTTCAGTCGACTTAATTTATGTTTTACCTTCCCGATACTTGGAGGCAACTGATTTTGATTCAGTCGACTCTCATTGAGTCGACTGAAACAATTTAGTCAACTGAATTATCGTTTTTACAATTTTAATATGATTTAATTATCCTTATTGTTTAAATTTTGTAGATCAATTAATTTGGCGAGTAAATTAGCTTGAGTTGACTTAAATTAGGTTAACATAATTGGGTATATTTGTTTAGTTTGAGTTAATTAAGGTAGGTTAACTAGAGTATGTTGTTAAAAAAAATTGGTTGAAGTGTATTTCAATCCTAAATCATCTCACCCAAGCAAGGTTTTAAATACACTTATCCTTATGAGTTTTGTGAGATGATGATTTCTTTTATCTTTATTAAATTAAATGAGCAATTTCAAAGTGTTTAAACTTGTGTTAGATTAGGGCTTGGTTTGAGCTAGTCAAGTAGGTTTTTCTAGTATTGACTTCCAGGTCGTGTCGAGGCACATGTCCTTCTTGATTATCGGAGCAACGACCACTTCCTAGACAAAGTCAATAAATGAATCAAGTGCTTGATTCACTTTAGGTTAAACCTTGGTCTAACTAGTCAAAGACTTAGTGAGTTAGCTTTGGTCAGTTCCACTCGACTTAGTGCACCAGGTCGTGGCGAGCCACATGACCTTCTTGATTATCGGAGCAACGACCACTTCCTAGACATGCACTTCGAAGAGCTTCCCCAACTTATTATCAGTTCACTTGTCTTAGTACTAGGTTGTTCAAGTTTAAGCTACTTTGTTTCCTATCTAGTCCATTCTACATTAAGCAAGTAAACTAGACTAAGACATTCAAGTGTTTAACTAAAAATAAGGAAAGTACACTAAAGCAATCAAGTGTTAAACAAGAAAAATTAACTAAAACATGTAGGTGTTTAACTAAACAAGGAAACAAGCAAGGTGTTAGCTCCCCCTAAATGGTAGCTAGTTTGAGTTTTGTTCACCAAATGAACTTGACTCTTGGAAACCCAAAATTGATTTGGTCCAACTTGGTTGACTAAGCTAGACTTAGGAACCCATGCTTGGACTCGATTTTTAGCATTTCGACTAAGTAATGACATGTAAGATTTATAGGTGGACTTAGCCTTATACTCGAGTCCGGATCTATTGTACACAGCTCTCTGAGATCCAAGCATCATGTTGAGATACTTGGAACCCGAAGTGAACTTTTCCAAAGATCCAGTTAGATCTTCTACTTGCCTTTTTAGGACTGAGTTCTCTTCCTCAAGCTTTCCAACTTGAGTTGAGTCTCTATGCTTAAATTGGCAAGTCGAAGTCTTCGAATTGACTTTCTTCTTAAATACTTGGACTTCCTTAAGTAGCGAGTCGACTCTATTTTGGGACTTAGCTAACTTCCTACCTAAGCATGCAATGATATTATATCATTTATCTTCTAATGGCGAAGTTACCTCATTTGAACCTTCGGAAACAAATACGGATCCATGGCTTCTCTCAGATTTGGAATCAGACTCATATTCAGAACTCGACTCGACTCCAGATCTTGATTCGGCCATAAACGCGATGAAGCTTCTCTTTATCTCTTCCGCATCTGACTCCTCAAATGACGACTCATCCCATGTTTCCTTAAGAGCCTTCTTCTTCTTTTCCTTTTTCGGTTTTTCTTCCTTTTTCAAATTTGTGCACTGCGACTTGTAATGTCCTTTTCCATTACATTCATAGCAGGTTACTTCTGATCGAGGTCTCGGCTTGTTGTCGACCACCTTTTTGGTGTCTTTCTTTGTAAATCTCTTCTTTCGGTTGAACATTTTTCTTACCATGTTTACAATCTCCTCTTCTCTGTTTGTTTCCGACTCTGACTCGTCATCGAACTCAACCTTCACTTTTCTTTCCTTTTTAGTTGAACCTACCATCAAAGCTATATCATTCTCGGTTTGACCCAAGTTAGCTTGTTCGTGTAGTTCAAGTTCACAAAATAGTTCATCTAACCTAATTGTGGAGAGATCCCTAGATACCTTATAGGCATCGACAATCGATGTCCATGTTGAGATGTATACTGAAAGGTCTATCTTTTGTATGAACATCTTTATTTTGATATAAGAATCACATGATCATTGTTTGCATATTTACGGTTATGCATATTGTCTAATACATTCCATTGTAGATAACATGGTGTGTGGTGTCACACGGGAGATCATGTTATCGACTCCTTGTAAAGTATAAGTAAAGGCTTACAACCGGGATGGCTTTGGACAAACCATTGGTATGGTTGTAGTGTGATTTGGTATTGGTTTGTCTTGACCATAGAATCACACTAGTGCACTTTGTGTGTATTGAGCAGGATCGACTTAGAGGTGATTCGATTTATTACTGACTACATAATCTAATCGGACCTCAGATATTATATTGTACATGCTCTTAATTCTGATATAATAACGGGCACATATACTTAGTATTCATTTCTTTGATTTACCAATGGGAGAGATTTATAGATTAAATCGATAGGCTCGGTAAGTTGAGAAATGATATTATTTATATGGTGTGCCATTGATTATAGGAGAAAACTGTGTCCTATATATTAGGATGATGATGTCCCCTTGAGGAGCTCATAAGGTTCATCATGTAAACCCTACAGGTGGACTTGGTCCGGCATGATGATAAGGTTGAGTGGTACTACTCATGAAGATAGATGTTGATTAATTAATTGTCAATAAATTAATTAATCGACGGACATTCGAGATCTTAAACACGGGGAGAAAATTGTACAAATAATATATGGAGCCCATATTAATTTATGGGGGTTGGTGAGGTAGATCAATGATAATCCTCTAGTGGAATGGATAATCATTAATGGATCGGACATTATGTGGGTTTGATCCATTGGGTGGCCAAGATCCAAATCCTCCTCATGGTCCCTATTGTAGCCTATTAAAAACCTTATCGAGCCTAGATCCAATGATGGAAAACAAAACTCTATATCCGACGGTTGAGATTAAATCTTTAGATCTGACGGTTGAGATTAAATCTCTAGATCCGACGGTTGAGATTAAATCCCTAGAATTGACGGTGGAGATTAAAACAAGGCTTAAGCCTAACTCTATAAAAGGGGCCTTAAGGTGGGCGTCAAAGAGAGGCTTAGAAGATTAGGGTTTGCTTCCCTTTAGCTTGGGTGGTAAGGAATCCTAGGGTGGTTAGGATTGAGTTGGGCGGCTAGGGTTTGGGAGGTGGAGTGGGCGGCAACAAGAGGAGAGGTTCCCTTCTTCTTCTTCCTAAGGTGTTGCCAGCACCTATCCTTCATCCCTCTACTTTGGCCGGTGCTCAACCTATTCCTCTTTCCCTCTTCTTTGGCCGACGGCAACTAGGAGAGCTAGGGTTAGGGTTTTGGGCGGCTATAAGGTGAACGGTGTTGGAGATCGTTTGGAAGCTAGAGGGGGGTGAATAGCATTTTCGTTTCTACAAGAATGATTAGCGGAAGCAAAAAAAAATAATATAAGTAAAAACGAAAGAACAATGCTAACAAAGTCTTTATGTGGTTCGGAGATAACGCTCCTACTCCACGGCGATCCTTAAGGTGGATCAACCCAAGCAATTCCACAAAGAAGCTCTCCTTTACAACAAAACCTCCTCTTCTTTACAAAGAATGAAACTTGAGCTTAGAGAGAGGAGGAGGGGATTTTAGATCACTTGGAAAGCTTAAAAACTCGTGGAGGCTTTGGAGAAGAATCTGTTGGATCGATTTGAAACGCTAGAGGGGGGGGTGAATAGCGTTAGTGAAAACTTTTCTTTTTCGACAATTAAAACCAAGTAGGCAGCGGAAAACAAAAGATAAACACAAGAAAGACACAAAGCTTTTTACTTGGTTCACAGCCCACCGACTGCTAATCCAAGGCCCTACGATCCTTGATCGCTTCCGAAGGGCAATCACTAAAAGTCTCTTCCTCGTTGGAGGTAAGAGACAAGATGATTACAATGATTATAAGGCCAGTAACAACCTTACCGGTCCTTATACAAATTAAATACAGAAATATAATAATACCGACAATTAATTAGAAGATGACGCACCGTCGGAGTAGCGTTGTAGAGAGCACGAGCACTTGAGAGATTCTTGAATTTGGGTTTGAGTCCTCCCCTCCTTTTATAGATTTGCACCTTGGAATTTATCCCGATCCAGATCCAAAACTCGTGGATCTTATCTTGAGGTGGCAGCTTATCTTATCTTGAGGTGGCGACTTATCTTATCTTGAGTTGGTGGCTTATCTTATCCTGAGGTGGCGACATCAATCTCTATCTCTTTGACCTCTTAGTAGTCGACGCCTTGATCGCCTACGACATCTCGATTGACTCGCGACTTGAGAATTCCTGCAATACAAGATTAGCACAATAGATGCATAATGCCATGCAGTGTGACAGTCCTTTGACTGTCCGATCTCGACTTCGACATTCCTCCGGAAGCCTTAGTTGGATCGACGCCTAGGATTGTCCTCTAACCGAGGACACGTCCTTACCACCGCTCAACACACGGAGCTTACCTTTGGTCCTCTTGACCTGTCGCTTAGCTTTCAGTCACCACCGAGGTTCCTCGACTCCCCGAGGTTATCCTGGTGTTGTCTGACCTTCTAACCACCACGGTTTCTCAACTTGAGATTCTCTGGATGTCGCTCGACCTTTGGCTTAGTTTAAACACTTCCTGCACACTTAGCATATCACATGAAATAACAAAATAGCTTAACTTTGAATCTTTGCCATCATCAAAATCAAGGTTCGATTTTCTAGTGCCCCTGCACCAACAATCTCCCCCTTTTTGATCTATGGCAAACCAATTCAAAGTTAAGAGAAAATAAGCAGTAAACATTGAACAGTCATTTTTCAAAACATCCCCCTTAAGGGTACCTCCCCCTTAACCCTAGGTGATTTTTGAAAAACAATTACTTTTTGGGAAAGAAAAAGTAAGTAACCTCTTAACTTTATTCTCTCTCCCCCTTTGACATATATCAAAAATAACTTTATAATGGGTACATTGCCAAGAAATAGAATTTTTAAACATGCTAATCAAGTTGATTTAATATGTTTAACTTTCTTTAATACTTAGGAGTTTAGGTTTCTAGATCCTACACCAACAATGTATATCCTAGGTTAGAATGTGACCCCCTAACCTTTAACATTGTTATAAAATTTTGAGAAAGAAAAAAAAACATTTTAAAGGCTCATGTCTATTGGTTTTTATGCCAAACTGGAGGTAGCTAGATACTAAGTTTGTCAACTTAAGTCTTCTCTCCTTGGCATATTATCAAAAGAAGGATTTAAATTTAGAAAATATTGGTGATTTTTTAAAAAAATATTTTTTAACAACTTCTATGATGATTATCCAATTAGAACCTCCCCCTTAACCTAACATCCTTGTTAGCCACAAGGAAGGCTTATCTAGAGGGTCTCCCCTTTTGTCTGACAAACTCTTAGGGCATCCTTGTTGGCCATAAGGAAGGCTCACCTAAGTGTCCAAAAGGTCTAGGTATCTAAAGTTGACCTAAAGATTTAGATTTTTAGTATTGGTCAACTAACCATCATTTTAAGAAGCATAGTTGTTTTGAAAACTACATATAACTACACACAATAATCATGGCAACCAATAAGAATAGTTTTAAGAATCTATTTATGTGTATATAAAATTTGAAATCATTTTCAAAATCATTTTTAATTTGTTGTCCTTACCATCTCACCCATTCTATATGATCAACCAAGTTATCCTTATAGGTATTGTGAGATGAATTTAATTTAATGCCTTAGAAATTAATTAATCTTGGGTTAGATTCAGATTTAACCTTTAGTTAGTTAAGTGAACAATTCAAAAGAGGGCTTCCAGGTCGTGGCGAGGCACAGGAGCCTTCTTTGATCGGAACAACGACCACTTCCTTAGACAAAGCCAACTTAAGAAATTACACACTTAATTCACTTAGGGTTACGTCCTGGTCTAACTAGTTTAGGATGTGGTGAGGTAGCTTCAGTTAGTTCGACTTAGTTAAATGCACCAAGCTAGATACTCCTTATCCAACTCGGATACACTTGACTTCGTTTCCTTAACGTACTATCATCTCACCGCGTCCTGATACTATGTTGTCAAGATTAATTAATTATTTCCTATCTAACCATTCTATGAGAGTTAACTAGTATGTATGACATGACAAAATAAACATGATAATGATATGTATGCATGAGCAAGCTACATTCAATCAATTTAAAGAAATGGTTATTTTCTTGGGTGGACTTTTATTTGTTCCATAGTTATAAGATACTTTATTATAATTAGGTTTACAAATTTTAGTGTCTTGATTTTTGGTTAGCTTAGACTTGTAACCCAAGTCTACATATTTATTAGTTAAATTGTTAAAAGTTGAAGGTTTAATTGCTAGATTATTAATTTGTGTATAATCAAATGGAACTCTATTATAATTAATTTTATTGGTTTGATTAACTAATTTTGAATTTTTAATTAAGTTAGATTGTGAATTATTTAAAATAGGATTATTAGAATTTTTCAAAATAATATTATTAGACTTTTTCAAGATAAGATTATTAGACTTTTTAAAAGTAGAATTATTGTTAGAATTATTTAAGATATGATTGTTAGAGTTTTTAAAGGTAGAATTATTATTAGAATTATTTAAGATAAGATTGCTAGAGTTTTTAAAGGTAGAATTATTAGAATTATTTAAGATAAGATTGTTAGAGTTTTTAAAGGGAGAATTATTATTAGAATTATTTAAGATAAGATTATTAGAGTTTTTAAAGGTAGAATTATTATTAGAATTATTTAGATTATCTTTGAAATTTTTTAAAGTTAATTTCGAATTTTTTATGGTTGAATTTTTCAAAATAGAATTTTTTAATTCGGAATTATCTAGATTAATCAGATCTAGGATTTGATGATTCTGTCCTATGGTTTGATTATTCTGATCAAGGTTTTGGTTATTCTGATTAAGTCCTAGGTTGGTTTTATCCTTAACTTGATCTAGATCTATGTTAATTAAACTAAAAATTTGATTAATATCTTGGTTAATTTTATCAAATGTAAGATTAATTTGATCATTTTCTTCCATGATATTGTTATTATTATTATTTAAACTAATTAAATATGAATTAATTAATTTTTTATTAGTTGAATTATTAATTGTATTATTTAATTGACAACAATTACACAATTTATCTAAATTATCAACTATTCTAAAACTCAACTTTTCAAAATTATTAATTTTACTAACCTTTTTCTCCGGACATCGATTCTTGTAGTGGCCGAATCTTCCGCACCCGAAGCACTTGATGTGCTCCTTGTTCTTCCGTACTCCTGGCAATGGTGTCTCCTTTGCCGCCGGTTTTGTCGTTCGAGTCTTACGAGTATGACACTTATTTTTATAGTGTCCTCTCTCCCTGCACTTGAAACAAATAATATGGAATTTAAAATTTAAATTGACATTGTTACCTTTAGGCATGCGATACTCTTCCACTCGGTCAACGGTCTTCTAATACTTGCAAAAAAAATACAAACCAAAAAGTCCCAAGACTTGGTCTTGGATTAGTAGTGCAGGAGATAATTAAAAATAAAAAATAAAGATAAAGAAAAGAAAATGCTCGATCGGTGGTTGCACCGAATCTGAGCGCCCCCGCTCTGATACCAATTGTTGGATCGATTTGAAACGCTAGAGGGGGGTGAATAGCGTTAGTGAAAACTTTTCTTTTTCGACAATTAAAACCAAGTAGGCAGCAGAAAACAAAAGATAAACACAAGAAAGACACAAAGCTTTTTACTTGGTTCACAGCCCACCGACTGCTAATCCAAGGCCCTGCGATCCTTGATCGCTTCCGAAGGGCAATCACTAAAAGTCTCTTCCTCATTGGAGGTAAGAGACAAGATGATTACAATGATTATAAGGCCAGTAACAACCTTACCGGTCCTTATACAAATTAAATACAGAAATATAATAATACCGACAATTAATTAGAAGATGGCCTTGCGGTCGGAGTAAGCGTTGTAGAAAGCACGAGCACTTGAGAGATTCTTGAATTTGGGTTTGAGTCCTCCTCATTTTATAGATTTGCACCTTGGAATTTGTCGATCGGATCCAAAACTTCGTGGATCTTATCTTGAGGTGGCGCTTATCTTATCTTGAGGTGGCGACTTATCTTATCTTGAGGTGGTGGCTTATCTTATCTGAGGTGGCGACATCAATCTCTATCTGATTAAATCTACATCGATTGGTGATCCTCTTAGTAGTCATTGCCTTGATCAATTAGCGACATCTCGATTGACTCGCACTTGAGAATTCCTGCAATACAAGATTAGCACAATAAATGCATAATGCCATGCAGTGTGACAGTCCTTTGACTGTCCGATCTCAACTTCGGCATTCCTCCGGAAGCCTTAGTTGGATCGACGCCTAGGATTGTCCTCTAACCGAGGACACGTCCTTACCACCGCTCCACACACGGAGCTTACCTTTGGTCCTTTTGACCTGTCGCTTAGCTTTCAGTCACCACCGAGGTTCCTCGACTCCCCGAGGTTCTCCTGGTGTCGTCTGACCTTCTGACCACCATGGTTTCTCAACTTGAGATTCTCTGGATGTCGCTCGACCTTTGGCTTAGTTTAAACACTTCCTGCACACTTAGCATATCACATGAAATAACAAAATAGCTTAACTTTGAATCTTTGCCATCATCAAAATCAAGGTTCGATTTTCTAGTGCCCCTGCACTAACAGAATCAGAGAATAAGCATTAACCCCAAAAACCTCCACCAGCCCTCTTTTTATAGAGAGAAGGCTGATTTTCCCATTGGAGCATGATCAGTCGACTGATGCACAGCATCAGTCCACTACCGGCGCGATTAACGGCTTTTGAACAGCCAGATTCGCGGGATTTAGAGTCGTTTTGTCCAACGACATTCTCATCAGTCGACTGATGGAGTGATCAGTCGAGTGATCACAGGCTGCAGTCGAGTGTGACTCCACTCTGTGCCCATTTTTACCTTGATCAGTCGACTGCCACTGTTGGCAGTCGACTGATCGCAACATCAGTCGACTGCCACGACCAAAGCAGTCGACTGATGGTCAGGGTTTCATCCTGACTCAGTCGAGCACCTGACCAGTCGACTGATACATCGTATCAGTCGACTGATACTCATCAAGTATGAGTAATTCATACTTGATTTTACCCCTTAGACCTAGACTTAAACTTCTAGCTCTTCTTTACGCCTTGCGCCTTTAGGATCCCTCCGAGTCCGCGACTTGTTCATCCTTTGCGCTTTGCTTCCAAGAGCTTCCTTTGGTTTAGTCATGTCTTGGGTTTCCTTTGCCAAAGCGTACTTGGACTTTACGCCGCCAAGTCTACATACTTGGACTTATGTTGCCAAGACTTGCTTTTGGACTTCTCTTGCCAAGATCATACTTGGACTTTGCCTTTACCTGTCACTTAATCATGTTCACTATTAGATCACAATTTGTTGCCTAACTTAGATGATTATCCAAACATCAAAACATATAAATGCTTGGGGCATTGTTGCACCAACAATCTCCCCCTTTTTGATGTTTGGCAATCATTTAAGTTAGGTCTTTTAAAGATACACATAATCATATCACATAATCATATATCCAATTCTAACTTAAATATTTCTTCTCCCCCTTTGGCATACATCAAAAAGAGAAGAAATCATATATCTCATAGAAGAATTGAAGTATTGTGATCTTGAACTAAGGTATAGAATTGAAATTTAGCTCCCCCTTAATTCATGATATAGTTCATGATGAATAAAATGCCCTAACTTTGCACCAACAATGTAAATTTGAAAAAAAATAAACATTTTATGAAAACTCCCCCTAAAACACTGCATTAAACAGTTCAAAAATTGGTTTACACTTAGTATTATTATGCTAAAGTTTTAGGAGATCAAAGATACACTAAATATCAGAAAATGGAGCTGTTTATCAGAAAACACAGTGTATCAGTCGATTGGTTTCTGAACCAGTCGACTGCTAAGCATGAAATCCGAATTTCAACCTTTTTATCCCAAATTCAGAAATGCATTAAAAATTCCAAAAATCTCGAAAAATCACAAAATTTTTCGTACACATTTCTAAAATCATACTTTATCAAGGAAAAATATTTTGAAAAATATATGTTTTCCAGATTTTGAGATTGATACAAACTTGAAAACTAACAAAAGTTCTAATGTTTTTGTAAACTTTGTATTACTTTTGTGTTTCACTTGAAAACTATTCTTTCAAAATATGATAAACATAGTTTAAAATATGTTTTATTTGACATTTCCAATCATGTTCTTGGAGCTATATGCACATCAATTGTGTATAAGCCTTACCAATGATTGGTCCAATGAAGGATTAATGTCTCTAGATAACACTTTGGTCCATAGTAATGCATCATAACAAGCATGATGAACCAAGTGCATCTTCCTAACATCTCACATGTTGTCTAAGTGGCTCAATACAAAATTCATGGTTTCTTAGGTATTTTGTGAGATGCTTAAAGGTATAAATCCTAGTATTTCTATAGGATCATGCAAGCCTATACCTTTACTCAACCAAGCACATTCCAAGTTCTCTCCTAAGTGATGAAAATTCTACCTCGGGGAGAGCTTTGGTGAATATGTCGGCTAGGTTGGACTTGGATTCAATGTAATTAAGCTCAATGTCCCCCTTAGCCACATGATCTCTAATGAAGTGATGTTTCACTTCAATGTGCTTGGTCCTAGAGTGATGCACCGGATTTTTGGTCAAGTTTATGGTGCTCACATTGTCACAAAATACTTTCATGTTGGAGTAGAATAGCTCATAATCTTCTAAGGTATGTTTCATCCATAGTAGTTGAGCTACACAATCACCCATAGCCACATACTTGGCTTCGGTGGTGGATAGGGCAACACAAGGTTGCTTCCTACTACTCCAACTAACTAGGGAGGACCCAAGGAATTGGCATCCACCACTAGTACTCTTCCGATCCAATTTGCAACCGGCATAATCAGAATCGGTGTACCCAATCAAATCAAAAGACCTAGTCCTAGGGTACCATAATCCTACATTTAGTGTGCCTTTAACATATCTTAAGATTCTCTTAACGGCAACTAAATGAGATTCTTTAGCACATGATTGATATCTAGCACACATACCAACCGCAAATAATATGTCGGGTCTACTAGCGGTTAAGTACAAAAGACTACCAATCATGCTCCTATAAAGTGTAGGATCAATTTATTTTCCTTCATTATCACTATCTATTTTAGTATTGGTTGCCATTGGAGTTGAAACTACTTTAGCATTTTCCAAACCAAATTTCTTAATCATTTCCTTAGCATATTTGGTTTGATAAATATAAGTACCTTCACTAGTTTGTTTGACTTGCAATCCTAGGAAGAAATTTAATTCCCCAACTAGACTCATTTCAAACTCTTTTTCCATATTTTTAATAAAGTCTTTGAGAAGTTAATCATTTGTTGACACAAAAATAATCTCATCAACATATACTTGGGCTACAAAGATGCCCGTTGATGTTGACTTTATAAATAGAGTTTGATCTACACTACCCCTCTTAAAGTCCTTAGAGATTAAGAAAGATGATAATCTTTCATACCAAGCCCGGGGAGCTTGTTTCAACCCATACAAAGCTTTCCTAAGCTTGTATACATGGTTTGGATAGTCCATATTCTCAAACCCGGGAGGTTGTTCTACATATACCTCTTCCTTAATAAACTCATTTAGGAATGCCGATTTGACATCCATTTGATGGAGTTTGAAACCCATATAGGAGGCATACCCTAATAGTATTCTAATAGACTCTAATCTAGCAACCGGGGCATATGTTTCATCATAGTCAAGTCCTTCAACTTGATTGAAACCCCTTGCAACTAATCTTGCTTTATTTCTAGTGATATTTCCTTGGTCATCTAGTTTGTTTCTAAAAACCCATCTTGTAGTAATGATGGTGTTTTCATTTGGTCTAGGAACTAACTCCCATACTCGACTCCTTTCAAATTGGGCCAATTCATCTTGCATTGCTAAAATCCAATCCGGATCAAGTAATGCATCTTTAAATGTTTTGGGCTCAATTTTAGAAATTAAAGCTATATGACTAGTAGGATCCCTATGAAATGATCTAGTCCTAATACCTTGAGATAATTCTCCCACAATTTGATCTAAGGGGTGATTTTGATGAACTCTTATGGTTCTAGGAGGTGTATTAATTTGAGTTTGATCATGATCAACCTCAATCCTTTGCTCATCATCAGAATCACCTCTTACTCCCCCTTGATCATTACCCCCTAAGGTTAAATCTTGAAATTGTTGGGTAATTTCTTGATTTTCATTATTAATATCATCATCAATAGGGGATTTCCTAGGGTATGTATTAGAAGTTTCATCAAATTGGACATTTGAAGATTCTTCAATCTTTTGAGTCCTTTTATTGTAAACTCTATACCCCACACTAGTGGATGAATATCCAACTAGGATTCCTTCATCCGCTTTGGACTCAAACTTACCTAGGTTGTCTTTGGTATTTGAATTGTTGGAATTGTACCGTTCCACAATTCAAATGGAGTTTTTCCTAAAAACCTATGAATCAATACCCTATTTTGGATATAGCAAGCGGTATTTACCGCTTCCGCCCACAAGTAGCTAGGTAAGGAGTATGCATTAAGCATTGTCCTAGCCGCTTCTTGTAGGGCACGATTTTTCCTTTCCATAACCCCATTTTGTTGGGGTGTTCTAGGATAAGAAAACTCATGCTTGTACCCTTGTTCTAAGCAAAAAGTTGAAAAGTTAGAATTCTCAAATTCTCCACCATGATCACTACGGATCCGGTTGATTTTGAGTTTTCTTTCATTTTCTACTCTTTTGCTAAATCCTATGATTATTCCTAAGGTTTCATCTTTATTTTTCAAGAAAAATACCCAAGTAAACCTAGAGATATCATCTACTATTACCAAGCAATATTTACTACCAATTATAGAGGGGGTACTATGGCAATCAAATAAATCCATATGTAAGAGTTCTAAAGGTAAAGCAGTACTAAGTAAATTTTTACCTTTGTGTGATGTTTTTGATTGTTTCCCTTCTTGGCATGCATAACACATTTTATCCTTGAGAAATTTGACTTTAGGCAATCCTTTGACTAACTTCAATTTTGCTATTTTGGCTATATTCTTCATGTTTATGTGTCCTAGCCTCCTATGCCAAAGCCAACTTTCTTCCTCTTTTGCAATAAGACACTTAGTGGAAGCATTAGTAGCATAGGATAAATCAACATAATATATATTTGATTTCCTAAAACCTACTAACATGCAATCATTTAGAGTTTTGTGTCTTATAATACATTTTGAGGAATCAAATTTAACATCAAAGTTTGCATCACATAGTTGGCTTACACTAAGTAAATTAAATTTCATATTTTTAACTAATAGCACTTTATGAATGGCAAGATTGGGGGATACCTCAATTGTGCCCTTTCCTAGAATCTTAAGTTTGCCGCTATTACCAAATGAGACCTTTCCTTTGCTTGTGTGGTTGATAGTGGAAAATTTTCTTTCATCCCCGGTCATATGCTTTGAGCACCCACTATCAACTATCCACAAGCTTGGTTCTTCTACCTATATCACATGAAAAACACAATCCTTAGGTACCCAAATCTTAGGACCACTAGCATCAATTATAAATTTCTTAGGTACCCAAGCCTTTCTACCCTTGCTTTTAATAATGGTTTTTCTACTAACAAGGGATGTAAATGCTACCTCCTTTTCCTTAGGTCTATATCCTAATCCGGCCTTGTTGTAGATAGCCCTTTGATCCTTAATAATCATGTCTAGGTATTTTGAGCCATTTGTAAATTTTTCTAAGCATTCTCTTAAGTTACCTATTTCTTTTCTTAATTCATCATTTTCATCCCTAAGGGTACATTTATCGTCATCACTAGATAATTTACCACATGACGATTCTACACTTTTAAGTGATTTAATCTCTATTTTTAAGTCCTTAATCCTAGTTTTCGATCTATTCAAAGCATTTTGTAAACATGCAATAGTCTTGTAAAGTAAATCTACTTTAGGTGAGTTGTTTACCTCATCATCATCACTTGATGATGATTCATCACTTGAAGAAGAAGAGGACTCCTTGCTTGAGCTCCCGGCTTCTTCCTCTAATGCCATGAGGACTAGATTCCGGGTGGCATGGCATACTTCTTCATCGTCGAAAGAATCCTCCATGCTTAGCGTGTCCCATGTTTGAGCAACCATTGCCTCCTTCTTCTTCTTCTCCTTCTTTTCTTTCTTTTTCTTTTCCTTCTCCTCCTTCTTCTTTAGTTCCGGGCAATTTGGCTTTATGTGCCCTTTCTTGTTGCAACCAAAACAAGTCACGTTAGAGGTAGAATTTGAACTATTTGAAGATTTACCTCTTGAGGATTGGAAAATCCTCTTCACATCTTTCTTGGTGAGTTTCCTTGATTTCCCACCAAACTTTTTGACGTAGTGTGCCACCTAAACTTCTTAGATAACTCATCTTCACTACTTGATGAGTCTTCCTCAGATTCGGATGAGGAGAACACTTCTTTCTTCTCCTTCTTCTTTTTGTCCTTCTTTCCTACAAAAAGAGCTATACTCTTCTCTTTGGATGAAGTGTTAGCTTGTTCATGCAATTGAAATTCACAAAATAGCTCATCTAACTTAACTAATGAAAGATCCCTAGAGACCTTATAGGCATCTACCATTGAGGCCCATAAGGTTGTTCTAGGGAAAGCTTGTAATACATACCTTACAAGGTCTCGGTTGTCGACCTTCTCACCTATAACATGTAGTCCATTGACCACTTCTTTGAAGCGACCGTGCATTTGGCTCACGGTCTCGTTGGTCTTCATGGTGAAGCTTTGGAGTTGACCTATCAATAGGTCTCTTTTGGCTCTTCTAGTCTCCTTTGAACCTTCATTCAATTCAATGAGCTTCTCCCAAAGCTCTTTTGCGGAGTTGAAAGGCCCGACTTTGGAAAGTTGCTCCTTAGATAGACCACATTGAAGTGTGGTCGTTGCTTTTGCATTTGCTTGTGCTTTCTTGGCCATCTCTCTTGTCCAATCTTTTGTCGGTAGTGGTGCTCCGAATTCGTCCACCGGCTTCTCGAAACCATCTACAACACTAAACCAATTCTCAATGTCATTCATTAAGTAATACTCCATCCTACCTTTCCAATAGCCGAAGTCGTTGCCGTCGAAGAACGGAGGCCTCGCCGTGATATACCCCTCTTGAAATGTCATCTTTGCTCCGGTTGATTGCTAGATCTTCCGATGCGAACCGGGCTGTGATACCACTTGTTGGAGATCGTTTGGAAGCTAGAGGGGGGGTGAATAGCATTTTCGTTTCTACAAGAATGATTAGCGGAAGCAAACAAAAATAATATAAGTACAAATGAAAGAACAATGCTAACAAAGCCTTTATGTGGTTCGGAGATAACGCTCCTACTCCACGGCGATCCTTAAGGTGGATCAACCCAAGCAATTCCACTAAGAAACTCTCCTTTACAACAAAACCTCCTCTTCTTTACAAAGAATGAAACTTGAGCTTAGAGAGAGGAGGAGGGGATTTAAGATCACTTGGAAATCTTGAAAACTCGTGGAGGCTTTGGAGAAGAATCAGAGAATAAGAATTAACCCCAAAAACCTCCACCAACCCTCTTTTTATAGAGAGAAGGCTGATTTTCCCGTTAGAGCACGATCAGTCGACTGATGCACAACATCAGTCGACTGCCGACGCGATTCACGACTTCTGAACAGCCGGATTCACGAGATTTAGAGTCGTTTCATCCAACGACATTCTCATCAGTCAACTGATCCATCCATCAGTCGACTGATGGAGTGATCAGTCGAGTGATCACAGGCGATCAGTATGACTCCACTGCGTGCCGTTTTACCTTGATCGGTCGGATCGGCCCTTGTTGGCGATCGGCGATGGTCGAGTTTCATCTGACTCGATCGAGCACGACGATCGGTGATACATCATATCAGTCGACTGATACTCATCAAGTATGGGTAATTCATACTTGATTTTACCCCTTAGACCAAGACTTAAACTTCTAGCTCTTCTTTACGCCTTGCGCCTTCAGGATCCCTCTGAGTCCACGACTTGTTCATCCTTTGCGCTTTGCTTCCAAGAGCTTCCTTTGGTTTAGTCATGTCTTGGGTTTCTTTTGCCAAAACATGCTTGGACTTTACGCCGCCAATTCTACATGCTTGGACTTACGCTGCCAAGACTTGCTTTTGGACTTCTCTTGCCAAGATCATACTTGGACTTTGCCTTTACCTGTCACTTAATCATGTTCACCATTAGATTACAATTTGTTGGCTAACTTAGATGATTATCCAAACATCAAAACATATAAATGCTTGGGGCATTGTTGCACCAACAAATGGTTGGTTTCCTTTCTCTTCTCCAAGAGTTGGCCGGTGCCCATCACCCTCCTTGATTCTCCTTTGGCCGGTTCCCATACTCCATATTCTCTTCCTTGGCCGGCGACAACATCGAGTCTATTGACTTGGTGGCCGGTTCTAGATAGGAAGAAGAGTTTTGTTTTATGATCTTCCTTTGTTCGAAGTGAACAAGGCAAGGAAGATTGGTGATCTAGGAGGCTTCGACTTTTGGAAGATTGTCGCCCACACGACGTCCAAAAGGAGGAAGGACATACAATAGAAGATCATGAGGTATATCGATTGTCTATTTTCTTTTGTGACATGTTTATAATTGTTTTTCAATTATATATGCATGTTGTATTCTATTTTTATGGTTAAATATACTTGGACCCCGAATATAAACACAAAACTCGACGATCCATACATCGTCTATTCCGCAGTTAATCGTAGAATAGAGGTTGGTTGCTTGAACAACAAGTTTGTTCAAGTGACCACTCTAATCGAATAGCACGACGATGAAACGGGAGCTTGGGTAATCCCTCTTGTCAAGGATAAATTTTTTTATCCGGGGACGTAGAAGGGATCGCCATGAACAAGCGACCGAGTTGAAGTGGGAAGCGATGTTTCCTACCTTCAAGTGGTATCAGAGCTTCGGTTCCGGACAAAAACCCTTCAGTCCATAAAGCATTTCTCGAGAATGCCTTAAGGGTATACCTAATTAAGTCCCTATTCTCTATTTGGTGCCCAATTAAATGTAATCCATTTAATATGTCCTTAATCCTAGTATGAAGTTGACTAGCATTTTCGTTTTCGTTCATTTTACAATTATATAATTTATTTAAAAGCATGTCGCTTTTGGCTATCCTAGTATCATTTGTACCCTCATGCAATTCAATTAACTTCTCTCATAATTCTTTAGAGTTTTCAAATGGACCTACCCTATTTAGCTCTTCTTTAGTAAGTCCGCATTGCAAGGTGTTAAGTGTCTTGTAATAGACTTGAGCTCTCTTCCTAATATCTGAGGTCCATTTCTCTAGTTCTAACAACTCCCCCGAGTCATCTATCGGAGCTATAAATCCTTTCCAAATTGAAAATCAGACCTCTTGGTCGGTCTTTAGATAGCATTTCATTCGCTTTTTCCAGTAGGAAAAGTCCTCTCCGTTAAAGAGAGGAGGGCGAACGGTACTGTATCCCTCTAAGTGTGACATTATCAATGATTTTTTTAAAAAAGAATCTAATATGTAGAAAACTAATTTATCGAATTTAAATATATGCTGAAAAAGAATTTAAAATAAAGAATATTATTTTAACGAATTTTAAATTGCAAAAAATAAATTTAATATGCATAAAATTATTTTAACTAATTTTAAAATGCTGAAAATGAATTTAATATGCAGAAAATTATTTTAACTAATTTTAAAATACAGAAAATGAATTTAATATGCAAAAAATTATTTTAACTAATTTTAAAATACTAAAAATGAATTTAATATGCAAAAAATTATTTTAACTAATTTTAAAATACTAAAAATGAATTTAATGTGCAGAAAATTATTTTAACTAATTTTAAAATGCAAGAAATGAATTTAATGTGCAGAAAATTATTTTAACTAATTTTGAAATGCAGAAAATTAATTTAATGTACATAAAATTATTTTAAGTAATTTTAAAATATAGGAAATGAATTTAATGTGCAGAAAATTATTTCAATTAATTTTAAAATGCAGTAAATTAATTTAATGTGCAAAAAATTATTTTAAGTAATTTTAAAATGAAGGAAATTAATTTAATGTGCAGAAAATTAATTTAAGTAATTTTAAAATACAGAAAATTAATTTAATGTGAAGAAAATTATTTTAAGTAATTTTAAAATGCAGGAAATGAATTTAATGAGCAAAAATTTTTTTTAACTAATTTTAAAATGCAGGAAATTAATTTAATGAGCAGAAAATTATTTTAAGTAATAAAAATTATTCTAAAGTAACAAAAATTATTCTAATGCAATAAAAATTATACTAAAGCAATAAAAATTATACTAAAGCAATAAAAATTATTCTAATGCAATAAAAGTTATACTAAAGCAATAAAAATTATTATAATGCAATAAAAATTATTCTAATGCAACAAAAATTATTCTAAATCAATAAAAATTATTCTAAAGCAATAAAAATTATACTAAAGCAATAAAAAGCTCACGATGGTGGTTTCACCAACTCGAAGAACCCCTGCTCTTATACCAATTGTAGGATCGAGTGAACCGAGAGAGAGGGTGAATCTCGGTATTTTATAATTTTAAATTATTTTTATATTAATTATTCTAATCAAAATACGCAGCGGAATATAAAGATAATTATCAACACGGGCAATTTACTTGGTTTACAACCCGAACTGGGTTGCTACTCCAAGGCCCGAAGCTCTCCCACGAGCTACCTCGATGGGCAATTCACTAAATACCCTCCGACTTGAGAACTCTCGACTTCGGAAGGTTTTGCTTTTTACAAATAATGAAGAAGGGTAACACACTACACACTCTTCTTAAAATTAAGTGCAGAAGTGAAATCATAAATTAAAAATAAAGTACAAGGCTTTATACCGACACTAAAAGATTGTAGAGGTAGTTGCAGTGTGTCATAAGGTCGTCTTGTTGTGGAATGAAAATTTAGTGGATGAACAAGTATTTCGGCATCACTTTGACGTTGATTGAATGTTATATCGAGTTTTGGTCGAGCACGACTTTTATAAACTCTTTCTAGTCAACTGGAATGACTGTTGGTGATCGATTTGAAGCTAGAGGGGGGTGAATAGCTTGTTTTTCGTCTCTACAAAAATATTAGCGGAAGCACAACAAAAACAATAATAACACAAATGAAAAACACGCTAACACGATTCTTTTATGTGGTTCGGAGATAGTGCTCCTACTCCACGGTAATCCTTGAGGTGGATCAACCCTAATCAAATCACTATGAAGCTTTCCTTTACAACAATCCTCCTCTTCTTACAAAGAATGAAACTTAAGATTAGAGAGAGGAGGAGGGGATTCAAAATTACTAGAAAAGCTTGAAAACTCGTGGAGGCTTGAGAGTATTATCAGAGAATAAGCATTAACCCCAAAAACCTCCACCAGCCCTCTTTTTATATAGAGAAGGCTGATTTTCCCATTGGAGCACCATCAGTCGACTGCCAACGCGGTTAACGGCTTTTGAATAGCCGGATTTGCGGGATTCAGAGTTGTTTCCTCCAACGGCATTCTCATCAGTCGACTGATGGAGTGATCAGTCGAGTGATCACAGGCCGCAGTAGAGTGTGACTCCACTCTGTGCCCGTATTTAACTTGATCGATCGGATCGCCCTGGCGGTCGATCGATCACAACATCGATCGATTGCCACGACCAGCGATCGGTGATGGTGGTTTCATCCCGACTCGGGCCGATCGAGCACGACCACGGTCGATCGATACATTGTATCGATCGATACTCATCAAGTATGAGTAATTCATACTTGATTTCACCCCCTAGACCTAGACTCCACCTTCTAGCTCTTCCTTAAGCCTTGCGCCTCTAGGATCCCTCCGAGTCCGCGACTTATTCATCCTTTGCGCTTTGCTTCCAAGAGCTTCCTTCGGTCTTGTCATGTCTTGGGTTTTCCTTTGCCAAATCGTGCTTGGACTTTACGCCGCCAAGTCTACATGCTTGGACTTACGCTGCCAAGACTTGCCTTTGGACTTCCTTTGCCAAGGTCCGTTTGGACTTAATGCCGCCAATACAACATGCTTGGTCTTATGCCGCCAAACCTTTACCTTAGACTTCTCTTGCCAAGATCATACTTGGACTTTACCTTTACCAAGTCTTCATACTTGGATTTCCCTGTCACTTGAACATTTGTAACAATTAGATCACAAATTGTTGCCTAACTTATATGATTATCCAAACATCAAAACATATAAATGCTTGGGGCATTGTTGCACCAACAATCTCCCCCTTTTTGATGTTTGGCAATCATTTAAGTTAGGTCTTTCAAGGATACGCACATAATCATATTTCCAAATCATACATCCATTTCTAACTTAAACATTTCTTCTCCCCCTTTGACATACATCAAAAAGAGAAGAAAGAAAAAATCATATATTTCATAAAAGAATCGAATGTGTTATAATCTTGAACTAAGGTATAGAATTGACATTTAGCTCCCCCTTAATCCAAGATATAGTTCATGATAAGTGAAAGACATGTGGAGCAAAGGCCTATCAAACAATTTTAAGATTAAATTCTAACTTTGCACTAACAATGTAAATCTTGGGATGAAAAAGATATATTTTATGAAACTCCCCCTAAAGCACGCATTAAACAGTCTTAAAAATTTGTTTATACTCAATATTATCATGCTATGGCTTTAGGACATCAAAGATACACTAAATATCAGAAAATGGAGCTATTTATCAGAAAACACAGTGTATCAGTCGACTGGTTTGAACCGATCATTGCTCACTGAAAATCAATTTCGACCTTTTAACTTCATAAATGCGTTAAAAATTCCAGAAACCTCGAAAAATCACGAAATTTTTTGTACACATTTCTAAAATCATACTTTATCAAGGAAAAATATTTTGAAAAATATATGTTTTCCATATTTCAAGATTGATACAAACATGGAAACCAACAAAAGTTTTAATATTTTTGCAAACTTTGTATCACTTTTGTGTTTCACTTAAAAACTATTTTTCAAAATATGATAAACATAGTTTAAAATATGTTTTATTTGACATTTCAAATCATGTTCTTGGAGCTATATGCACATCAATTGTGTATAAGCCTTCCCAATAATTGGTCCAATGAAGGATCAATGTCTCTAGATGACACTTTAGTCCATAGTAATGGATCATAACAAGCATTATGAACCAAGTGCATCTTCCTAACATCTCACATGTTGTCTAAGTGGCTCAATACAAAAAACATGGTTTATTAGGTATTTTGTGAGATGCTTAAAGGTATAAATCCTAGGATTTCTATAGGATCATGCAAACCTACACCTTTATTCAACCAAGCACATTCCAAGTTCTCTCCTAAGTGATGAAAATTCTTCCTCGGGGAGAGCCTTGGTAAATATGTCGACTAGGTTGGACTTGGATTCAATGTAATTAAGCTCAATGTCCCCCTTAGCCACATGATCTCTAATGAAGTGATGTTTCACTTCAATGTGCTTTAGTCCTAGAGTGATGCACTGGATTTTTGGTTAAGTTTATGGTGCTCATATTGTCACAAAATACTTTCATGTTGGAGTAAGATAGCTAATAATCTTCTAAGGTATGTTTCATCCATAGTAATTGAGCTACATTACCACCCATAGCCACATACTCGGCCTCGGTGGTGGATAGGGCAACACAAGGTTGCTTCCTACTACTCCAACTAACTAGGGAGGACCTAAGAAATTCACATCCACCACTAGTACTCTTCCGATCCAATTTGCAAACGGCATAATCGGAATCGGTGTACCCAACCAAATCAAAAGACCTAGTCCTAGGGTACCATAGTCCTACATTTAGTGTGCCTTTAATATATCTTAATATTCTCTTAACGGCAACTAAATGAGATTCTTTTGCACAAGATTGATACCTAGCACACATACCAACCGCAAATAATATGTCAGGTCTACTAGCAGTTAAGTACAAAAGGCTACCAATCATGCTCCTATAGAGTGTAAGATCAATTTGTTTTCCTTCATTATCACTATCTATTTTAGTATTGGTTGCCATTGGAGTTGAAACTACCTTAGCATTTTCTAAACCAAATTTCTTAATCATTTCCTTAGCATATTTGGTTTGATAAATATAAATCCCTTCACTTGTTTGTTTAACTTGCAATCCTAGGAAGAAATTTAATTCCCCAACTAGACTCATTTCAAACTCTTTTTCCATATTCTTAATAAAGTCTTGGAGAAGTTCATCTTTTGTTGACCCAAAGATAATGCCATCAGCATATACTTGGGCTACAAAGATGTCCGTTGATGTTGACTTTATAAATAGAGTTTGATCTACACTACCCCTCTTAAAGTCCTTAGAGATTAAGAAAGATGATAATCTTTCATACCAAACCTGGAGAGCTTGTTTCAAACCATACAAAGCTTTCCTAAGCTTGTATACATGGTTTGGATAGTCCATATTCTCAAACCCGAGAGGTTGTTCTACATATACCTCTTCCTTAATAAACCCATTTAGGAATGCCGATTTGACATCCATTTGATGAAGTTTGAAACCCATATAGGAGGCATACCCTAATAGTATTCTAATAGACTCTAACCTAGCAACCGGGGCATATGTTTCATCATAGTCAAGTCCTTCAACTTGATTAAAGCCCCTTGCAACTAATCTTGCCTTATTCCTAGTAATATTCCCTTGGTCATCTAGTTTGTTCCTAAAGACCCATCTTGTAGTAATGATGGTGTTTTCATTAGGTCTAGGAACTAACTCTCATACTTGACTCCTTTCAAATTGAGCCAATTCATCTTGCATTGCTAAGATCCAATCTGGATCAAGTAATGCATCTTTGATTGTTTTGGGCTCAATTTGAGAAATTAGAGCTATATGACTAGTGGGATCCTTATGAAATGACCTAGTCCTAACACCTTGAGATAATTCACCCACAATTTGATCTAAGGAGTAATTTTGATGAACTCTTATGGTTCTAGGAGGTGTATTAATTTGAGGTTGATCATAATTAATCTCAATTCTTTGCTCATCATCGTAATCACCTCTTACTCCCCCTTGATTTAATCCTCCCCCTTGATCATTACCCCCTAAGGTTAAATCTTGAAATTGTTGGGTAATTTCTTAATTTTCATTATTAATATCATCATCAATAGGGGATTTCCTAGGGTATGTATTGGAAGTTTCATCAAATTGGATATTTGAAGATTCTTCAATCTTTTGAGTCCTTTTATTGTAAACTCTATACCCTACACAAGTGGATGAGTATCCAACTAGGATTCCCTCATCCACTTTGGACTCAAACTTACCTAGGTTGTCTTTGGTATTTAAAATATAGACTTTGCATCCAAAGACCTTAAAATAATGAATTATTGGAATTGTACCATTCCACAATTCAAATGGAGTTTTTCCTAAAAACCTATGAATTAATACCCTATTTTGGATATAGCAAGTGGTGTTAACCGCTTCCGCCCACAAGTATCTAAGTAAGAAGTATGCATTAAGCATTGTCCTAGCCGCTTCTTGTAGGGCACGATTTTTCCTTTCCACAACCCCATTTTGTTGGGGTGTTCTAGGACAAGAAAACTCATGCTTGTACCCTTGTTCTAAGCAAAAGGTTAAGAAATTAGAATTCTCAAATTCTCCACCATGATCACTACGGATCCGGTTGATTTTGAGTTTTCTTTCATTTTCTACTCTTTTGCTAAATCCTATGATTATTCCTAGGGTTTCATCTTTATTTTTCAAGAAAAATACCCAAGTAAACCTAGAGAAATCATCTACTATTACTTGGCAATATTTACTACCAATCATAGAAGGGGTACTATGACAATCAAATAAGTCCATATGTAAAAGTTCTAAAGGTAAAGCGGTACTAAGTAAATTTTTACCTTTGTGTGATGTCTTTGATTGTTTTCCTTCTTGGCATGCATCACACATTTTGTCCTTGAGAAATTTGACTTTAGGCAACCCTTTGACTAACTTCATTTTTGCTATTTTGGCTATGTTCTTCATGTTTATGTGTCCTAGTCTCCTATGCCAAAGCCAACTTTCTTCCTCTTTTGCAATAAGACACTTAGTAGAAGCATTAGTAGCATAGGATAAATCAACATAATATATATTTGATTTCCTAAAACCTGCTAACATGCAATCATTTAGAGTTTTGTGTCTTATAAAACATTTTGAGGAATCAAATTTAACATCAAAATTTGCATCACATAGTTGGCTTACACTAATTAAGTTAAATTTCATATTTTTAACTAATAGCACTTTATGAATGGCAAGATTGGGGGATACCTCAATTGTGCCCTTTCCTAGAATCTTAAGTTTGCCGCTATTATCAAAAGATACCTTTTCCTTGCTAGTGTGGTTGATAGTGGAGAATTTTCTCTCATCACTGGTCATGTGTTTTGAGCACCCACTATCAACGATCCACAAGCTTGGTACTTCTACCTATATCACATGAAAAATACAATCCTTAGGTACCCAAATCTTAGGACCACTAGCATTAATTAGAAATTTCTTAGGGACCCAAGCCTTTCTACCCTTGCTTTTAATTATGGATTTTCTACTAACAAGGGATGTAAATGCTACCTCTTTTCCTTAGGCCTATATCCTAGTCCGGCCTTGTTGTAAATAGCCCTTTGATCCTTAATTATTATGTCTAGATATTTAGAACCATTAGTAAATTTTTCTAAGCATGCTCTTAAATTACCTATTTCTTTTCTTAATTCATCATTTTCATCCCTAAGGGTACATGCATCATCATCACAAGATAATTTACTACAAGAAGGTTCTACACTCTTAAGTGATTTTATCTCTACTTTTAAATCCTTAATCCTAGTTTTCGATCTATTCAAAGCATTTTGAAGACATGCAATTGTCTTGTAAAGTAAATCTATCCTAGGGGAGTTGTTTACCTCATCATCATCACTTGATGATGGTTCGTCGCTTGAAGAAGAAGATGAGGACTCTTCACTTGAGCTCCCGGCTTCTTCCTCCAATGCCATAAGGGCTAGATTCCGGGTGGCGTGACAAACTTCTTCATCGTCGAAAGAATCCTCCATGCTTAGGGTGTCCCATGTTTGTGCCGCCATTGCCTCCTTCTTCTCCTTCTTTTCCTTCTTTTTCTTTTCCTTTTCCTCCTCCTTCTTTAGTTCCGGGCAATTTGGCTTTATATGCCCTTTCTTGTTGCAACCAAAGCAAGTTACGTTAGGTATAGAATTTGAACTATTTGAAGACTTACCTCTTGAGGATTGGAACATCCTCCTCACATCTTTCTTGGTGAGTTTCCTTGACTTTCACACTAAATTTCTTGACGTAATGAGCCACCTCGCTTGCCGATAGCTCATCTTCACTACTTGATGAGTCTTCCTCGGATTCGGATGAGGAGGATACTTCTTTCTTCTCCTTATTCTTCTTGCCCTTCTTTCCTATAAAAAGAGCTATACCCTTCTCTTTGGATGAAGTGTTAGCTTGTTCATGTAATTGAAATTCACAAAATAGCTCATCTAACTTAACCAAAGAGAGATCCCTAGAGACCTTATAGGTATCTACCATTGAAGCCCATAAGGTTGTTCTAGGGAAAGCTTGGAGCACATACCTTACAAGGTCTCGGTTGTCGACCTTCTCACCTATAACATGTAGTCCGTTGACTACTTCTTTGAAGCGACCGTGCATTTGGCTCACGGTCTCATTGGTCTTCATGGAGAAGCTTTAAAGTTAGCCAATTAGGAGATCTCTCTTGGCCCTTCTTGTTTCTTTGGATCCTTCGTTGAGCTCTATCAACTTCTCCCAAAGCTCCTTCGCCGATTCAAATGGCCCCACTTTGCTTAATTGCTCTTTTGACAAACCACATTGAAGTGTGGTTGTTTCCTTGGCATTGGCTTGAGCCTTCTTGGCCATGTCTCTCCTCCAGTCCTTCGTCGGTATGGGTGCTCCGTGTTCATCCACCGGCTTCTCAAAACCATCTACAACACTAAAACAATTATCAATATCATTCATTAAGTAATACTCCATCCTACCTTTCCAATACCCGAAGTCGTTGTCGTCGAAGAACGGAGGCCTCGCCGTGCTATACCCCTCTTGGAAAGCCATTTTTTGCTCCGGTTGATTGTTAGATCTTCCGATGCGATCCGGGCTCTGATACCACTTGTTGGTGATCGATTTGAAGCTAGAGGGGGGTGAATAGCTTGTTTTTCGTCTCTACAAAAATATTAGCGGAAGCACAACAAAAACAATAATAACACAAATGAAAAACACGCTAACACGATTCTTGAGGTGGATCAACCCTAATCAAATCACTATGAAGCTTTCCTTTACAAAAATCCTCCTCTTCTTACAAAGAATGAATCTTAAGCTTAAAGAGAGGAGGAGGGGATTCAAAATTACTAGAAAAGCTTGAAAACTCGTGGAGGCTTGAGAGTATTATCAGAGAATAAGCATTAACCCCAAAAATCTCCACCAACCCTCTTTTTATAGAGAGAAGGTTGATTTTCCCATTGGAGCACCATCAGTCGACTGATGCACAACATCAGTCGACTATCGGCGTGGTTAACGGCTTCTGAATAGCCGGATTCGTGGGATTCAGAGTCATTTCCTCCAACGGCATTCTCATCAGTCGACTGATGGAGTGATCAGTCGAGTGATCACAGGCCACAGTCGAGTGTGACTCCACTCTGTGCCCGTATTTAACTTGATCAGTCGACTGATCGCAACATCAGTCGACTGCCACGACCAAAGCAGTCGATTGATGGTCAGGGTTTCATCTCGACTCGCCGAGCACCGACCCGATTGATACATCAAGTATGAGTAATTCATACTTGATTTCACCCCCTAGACCTAGACTTAACCTTCTAGCTCTTCCTTAAGCCTTGTGCCTCCAGGATCCCTCCGAGTCCGCGACTTGTTCATCCTTTGCGCTTTGCTTCCAAGAGCTTCCTTCGGTCTTGTCATGTCTTGGGTTTTCCTTTGCTAAATCATTCTTGGACTTTACGCCGCCAAGTCTACATGCTTGGACTTACACTGCCAAGACTTGCCTTTGGACTTCCTTTGCCAAGGTCCGTTTGGACTTAATGCCGCCAAGACAACATGCTTGGTCTTATGCCGCCAAACCTTTACCTTAGACTTCTCTTGCCAATATCATACTTGGACTTTGCCTTTAGCAAGTCTTCATACTTAGATTTCCCTGTCACTTGAACATTTGTAACAATTAGATAACAAATTGTTGCCTAACTTAGATGATTATCCAAACATCAAAACATATAAATGCTTGGGGCATTGTTGCACCAACAATGACTTCCAGTCGACTCCACATCAGCCTATCGATATGGTATTCGTGGTCTTCCAGTCGACTGAATGCCCTTCAGTCAACTCCACGTCACTTGGCTCTGCATCAGAAAATTTCTCTCTTCAGTCAACTTAAACTCTTCAGTCGACTCAAGCCCTTTCCATCTGCGTCGCACGATCTTTGATCGATCATCAGTTGATCCTGCCAAATAGGTATCCAGTCGACTGATACATCTCCAGTCGACTGGACTTCAGTCGACTTGAGTCCATTCAGTCGACTGATTCCTGCAAAATAGGATTAGCACAAAACAAATAATATGCAATGTAATAGCAGTAGTAATACTGCTCGATCTCGACTACTAAGTACCACATGGACTTTTTCGTCAGATCGACACCTAGCTTTGTCCGCCTACAGAGGACCCGGCCTCACCTCTTCACTCGAGGCTTACTTGTCGACTACCTATCGGCTATCTGCCAGACTTACCATCCTTAACATCCGATCTGACCCACCAGGGCTTCCACCAACTGTCCGGTCTGCCTGACCCAGCTGGACTTTTTCCCGATTGTCTGGTCTCCTGACCCAACCAGTCTTCATGCCAGATGTCCGGTCCACGCGACCCATTTGGACTTCATGCCTGGTGTCCAATCCTCCTGATCTGTCAAGATTCATGCCTAGTATCCGGTCAACAAGACCTACTAGGACTTCCTATTAAGCTTGCACACTTAACACTTATATTAGATCACACGTGAGTCCTAACTGTTAATTGTAGTTCCTACATCAAAACTAAGGAGTGATGCTTACTGCATCAACATAGTCTTGGTCTTGTAAGTCCAAGGGTGTAGTCTTGGCAGCGAAAGTCGAAGTTTGGAGACTTAGTAATGGAAGTCTTGAAGGCTGATCTCTTGGCAAAGGAAACCCATTAGCATGACAAAATCGACAGAAGCACTTGAAGGCTAGGGCCAAGGGTGAGGAGTTGTGGACTCGAACCAAGGGCTTGAGGCTAATGGAAGTGGCTTGAAGGTTTAGGTCTAGGCTAAGGGTACCCGATGATATGACAAAGCTGATGGAAGCACCTGAAGGCTAGTGCGAAGGGTGAAGGAGTCATGGAGGACTCAGATGACCATGAGGGCATGAGGCTAATGGAGGTGGCTTGAAGGCTTAGGTCTAAGCCTAGGGTGAGTATCAAGTATGAGGGGATCATACTTTGGTTAAACATCAGTTTTGAGATTTACCAGTCGACTAGAGCTTTGGGTTAGTCGACTAATCGAGTGCACTTCGCCCGAGAGGCTTAGTTGACTCTAGCTGTCACGCCCCGAGAGTATGCCGTGCCGAAAAGCAAACGGACGACATCTCCCCTGTACGTGGCAACATATCGGGTTAATACAAGGCCCGTAGGCCCACAACAATAATATGATATACACAGATATCAACATAACAACACACTAAACACAGCGGAAACAATACAAACAGATCAACAAAATACAAAGACCAACTGTGCACTCTGGAGTGACTTGACA
Organism: Wurfbainia villosa; assembly: GCA_025175895.1. Taxonomy (NCBI): domain Eukaryota; kingdom Viridiplantae; phylum Streptophyta; class Magnoliopsida; order Zingiberales; family Zingiberaceae; genus Wurfbainia; species Wurfbainia villosa. The sequence goes on along the minus strand of CM045996.1, from coordinate 53,352,244 downwards.
CGACAAGAATCATAACAGAAATCGAATCAAAGACCAAATACATACAACACATCCGTATATCATAAATACGAAAACCATACAGGGTAAAGACCCCAAAACAACAATCCCTAGTAATACAACAATACGGAAACATATACATCCGTCCGGTGTGAGATGGGATCAGCTGGCAGAGCTCCGAACGTCCAAGGAATCTTCTACCATTATCAGGCGGCAGAAGCCTGTGGTCCAGGGTGGTGAGTATAAACTCAGGGGTAATATATAGAAAGTGCATGAACAACATATAAGGATAGATCTACAAGTATACATGTGAAGATCTACAGGTATACAGCATGAGTCCAATAGACATACAGTCCTAAGCATAGTAATCAGTAATCACAGATATGTCCTACTCATAGCATAAAAGCATCGATCAACGGCGTAAAGTAATGTAATGCGTGCTGACGGATTCATCCTCCATATGATAGATCATCCTGAACAGGTATACTATAACATAACCATATAACGTACCAGGTCAAACCCATACCTGGCCAATACTCAGACATATAACAGTATATGATCACCTGTATAATAACCCAGTCCGTACCACCCAATGACATGATGCTAATCAAATGCATATAACAGTCTGAATCAACGCATGTATCATGCTCCACACATAGCAGTAAATAAAATAATGCAAATGGCATGTATCATGATGTACAAGCATGTGCAACAATCATAGCTCAATCAAATGCAGCATCTCACAGGCATATGTAAAACATATATCAAATACATGCATACATATATATATCAGCAATGCATATGCATATGCATGGTCACTGTCTGTGGACCCGTCCAACCATGACCCCAGAGTGGCCAGGGTGGCACGACAAATGACAACTAGCCCGACTCCAGCTGCCACCACTCTCGAGTGGCCGAGTTGGGTAGTATGACTGAGTAGCGTGTAAGCGTAAAAAGCTAACTACTCCTAGGGGCCCCTGCTGCAAGCCACGCTGTCCCTACCCATGAGTAGACAAACGCCGCACACAACCACCGTCTATAGTGGGCGAGTGCTAACACCACTCTGCCGCATGGCGGTGCGCATCTCCAGCTACCACCATCCATAGTGGCCGAGCGCGACACATCCAATGCTCTGCCCTCAACCCTGCTACCACTACCCCGAGTGGCCGGGGAGGCAGGATGACTGACGACTTGTCTCAATCCACAAGGGAGACCCAGTCAACAGCATGCATGCAATGTGATGATGCATAGTTCCATACATGTATCCTCGCGACACTCCCCATCCACGAGTCTGGTCAACTAAAAGTCAATTATGCAAGGACTACAATCCATAAGACTCTCTCTATCGCATAAAGAGTCATACTCATCCGACCACAACCACGCTTAAGACCTCTAGTCAATAGCGATATACAATCGACCATCCATAAAACCATACACGCATATACAATCCCTAATGGATATACCATCACACTAGGACTTCTAGTCCATGGTCACATACGGCAACCATACAATTATCTATGCACAACTAGATCCATCATAAATGCACCACTAATACGGATATGATATAACAATCGACTCCATAATCCAAACCATCACCTAACCCTAGTGATGTAATACGATAACCAATCAAGTCACAAAGATAACCCTAACTACATGTACTACCGAACATCTATCGGCTAATACATAATAGGGGTTTATAGTTCCTATCAGAGCTAGATAATCAATGAAGTACGGGTTTATATCTCAAAGGTCAAGGCAGTACAAGCATATGATTAAACATGAGTGGATTTAAGGTAAACAGGTATAAACATACATATCCAAGATCATGCACTGGAATTGATCAAACTCTACGGACTGGTAGATATTACCCACCGACACGGCTCGAATAATCCTCACGGCCGGACTGCCGTCAGATCCCAAACTGCACATAATAGCAAATAATGATTAAATACAAGTATCCAACAAACGTAGGAACTAAACACTACTCATTTCTATGTTCAGATTCTTTCCTTGTCTACGAGTTAGATACTGACTATCCCAACTGATACATCATAACCAACCTCACAATAGATCACTTTTATCCCGTTCACAAACAATCTCATGTACAACACATACACACACTGTACACACACCTTACCAATCGCAAACCAATATCTATTACACTCACGGATCAACCAATCATCAATTGATTTTCTCACCAAACCAAGCTGTCTTCTCCTTCCCACTCACAGCTGGCACAACCACCCAATAGTCCACATATCTCAACGACAATCAATTCCCTAAGGAGCTTGGTTACTCACAGATGGGTTCATGTTGATTAAAGGGTAAATCTCATATCACTACCGCCACCACAAACAAGGCGATCTCATCCTAGCTCCAAGCTCTGCAAAGAAACAGAGGTCGAAACTACCCAATCTTGCGATGAGGAAACAAACAGACCATATTATGGCTGCTGTGAATGAACACCACAATCAACACTCACCTCACAACGCAGCCAACACTATACAGTAATTACAGACAACACAGCAAAAGGAAAAATCAACTCACCGACTCAAATCTGCATCGGCAGCTCCTCGCCTATTCACCGTCGACCACCAAGCTCCACAAACTGCCCAAACCACCGATTGAAACCTTACTACATCCAAACAACATCTATCAAATTCAAATAAATCAGTATAAAACCATTGATAATACCCTAAATCGAAACCATCACCATAGCATACCTTCCTCCCCGACCACAATCGGATCCGGACCATCGTGATCCACAATCAGTATTGGGCTTTCACCACCAAAGATCACAGGCTACCTTCCATAAACCGTAGATCAAATTAATCAAACCACCCGCACAAGGAGATCCCTAACACCAAAATGGCGGAAGAAGAGGCTACAAAGTGGATGAAGAAGAAGAAGGAACCGGATGGCGGCGACGCAATCCATCGGTGGTGTCGCGGTAGGCATTCGGCAAGGCCGGTGGCGGCGGCGGCTCAGCGGCCGGCGACAATACGATGCGAGAGGCAAGGCACCGGAATCCCGAACTCGAGCAGTGGGGATTAGGAAGAAGAACCGACGGGAGGAAGCTCGGAGAGAGGGCGTTCACAGCAGAAAAGAATCGGTGTCGCGATCGGAAAGGCTGCGGCGGCGAAACGAGGAAGAGAAGAATCGGTCGGCAGAGGAAATCGACGCGCGGTGAAGAAGAAATGGGGATCGCGTTCGTTCGACGGCTTATAAGGGACGTTCCAATGTGGTTGGGCTAACTCAAAGTGAACTCAATCCAATTTGGTTCAACCCCACCAGTTCAGCCAATTCCAGCCCAAGCCCATCTCAGCCCAAGCCTATCTCAGCCCAATTTCATTTCAGCCCAATTTTCAGCCCAGCTAGAAAATTAACCCATTATCTCACTAATTATGCCCAATTAATCCCTATTAATTAAAGGGTTTAATCCATATATAAAATTTTTTTTTTCGTATTTTACATTCTCCCCCACTTATAAAAATTTGGTCCCCAAATTTCCGACTCATGTACGAGTACGAGATGTCACAATAATCATCTCAAGTATCCGGAGTAAAGTCACACCTCAAGTGACTAAGTGGGGTACTGGGCTCGAATATTATATTCCAGCTCTTATACGCTCTCAGCCAACCTATTAAGAGGTCAATTACTGTACCAGAGTGGAGCTCTATACCCGTAACCGATGGGAAACTTTGCCAGAATCGTAAGGTGAATCATGAATCACTATCAAAATTGATATTCAAGGATACTCCATGGATATAATTCCATCAAGCGATCCAATGAAATCCATCTTACGACTCGGAAGAAAATGAGCGGACCTAGCTAATCGATCATCGACTATCCAAATCCGATCAAGTCCCTTCCGAATTCTAGATAATCTCCCAACCCAGTCTAACGTACTAGGCTCCCACTTTATCACGGTACATAACCCTACTGGTCACAATATTCCACCTTTGCTTGTGGGCATACCCAACATCAAACTACGGAATCATCCATGCCCCACATATCGTTCCACCAACTGGAACGTCTCAATACTCACTATTTTTGGATATATTCCGAATAAATCATCACTCTCAAATGAAGAGTCTCCTGAAACAACTCTTCCTAAAACGAATGCAACTCTGGGAACCACTATCCTTCCCAGAGACGGAGATTTATTCTCACTAGAGAAATTAATCTAATGTCCAAAAATTCACTCTGTCACACAGAACTAAAAGTAACTGGAAGACTATAATGACTAATCTCGCTAGTTTCTCAACTAGCATACACATAATATACGTCTTATTCAACTGCATCGGGATCGCTCCTAATCCCTGAAATGATGCATCTACGTACAATACCCTTCCATCCATATCGGACGGATTAACTAACACTGACATGAGAGTCAGTCCCCGTCTAGGCCCTGAAACCTAGCTTCACAAACTTTCGACCAGGTGATTTCCATCACCTTCTTGGTCCAACAAGTCGACGATATAGTATCGCTAAAACATCCTATCTGCATCTCTGGTAAATACCAAATCAATCTAGGGACACCACAATTTCCCCTAAGATTTTGAATATATCCCTAAATATATCCTCCACAGATATGATGACAATCGATCTCAAATACTACAAGAGTACTTGATTCCTCAAGTTCATGAACGACTAAATCGTCGATAAGTCTAACAACATTATCAATCAGCTCTATACACCTGCCTCCTTTACTCTACGCTAATGATAGCTCAATCATCACACCGACAATGATAATTGTATGACACTAAGTTACTACAATATCAAACCTCCAGTCGTAGACCAACCCTAGGGTATACACAGGTGTCATTTAGCTAATCTAAACAAATCATCTATCCCTAACAAAGGATACTCATTCTCAACTACTGCATTCCAATCATCGATAATCGATGCATTACCTCAAAGGTCTGTCTCTCTTTTAACAAAGAGTTACGAGTCTTCTCAAGAAGAAACACTAGGAAAGATAAATCTCCCATGGTGTTTAGCAACACTAATACCCGTAAAATCATCTCCCGATATGAGGTCCCCAATATCAGGACTATTCCCGAAATCACCTCAATCGCTTACTCTACTTGCCCATGCAGTGGCAAGCTCGAGAGTTTATTTAAAACTATATCCGAATACTCTCGAATTATACATACATCCGAGAGTCCTAGTATACCAATGCTCCAACTATCCGTAAGGATATGTCTATAGTGGAGGTATGTCTAGCAAAGGCTAAGGGTATCCCTTGACTTCTTGATTGTTGATCAACATCTCACCAAACGGTAGAGAAAATCACCAACCACCAGTCGATAGGAACCCTTCGAACCCTATCCAAGAATGTCCTAGACAAAGATACCTGTAAACTACCAGTATCTCTCGATATATCCGCAAATAGTATAACCTAAAGTAATACCCCGAAGGACCAATCCTTCGGTCTTCTATACTTCTTCTCAAGTAATTATGTAAACTTGTCCAACATCTGTTCTGGACGGCTGAGCTCATGTAGATGAAAAGACTATCATGGAGGAACTGAAATCAACTGCTGGAACAGAGGTACAACTGAAACAACTGCGATGGAGATGGTAAACACTGTTATACTGACAAATGATACACATCCGGCTGTAAAATACTAAAGAACTGCCAACATCGTAGCACGTTCCAACTCTGTGAAAGGTATAGCTGCAACTGGAGAATATCGATAGATCGACTATCGCCGTAAATCTCTCTCCTCTGAACAAAACATAATCCCGCCTGGGAAGGTAACAATTGCTGTCGTCTGAGAAGGTACAATTGTTGTCTGAACGTCTGAGTCTTCTGAGATGTCTTCTGCTGATACTGTTGAGTAACTTACTTCTTTCGGATGAAAGTATCAAAGAGCTCCAACTAAATTTGAGGTAGTAGATCGTTGCTGATGTGATAACTCAATCTTCTATAATGATCTCAGCTTTTGAGGTTGTGGATCGTCCGCTCGCAAGCATCATCCATAGTCTTCCACTGAGTCTTCAAAGTACATATTCTCCTCGTAGGTACTGGCTGCTTATAGTAGAAACAGATACAATGGTCCATCGAATAATCTGACTCTGTGTCTCGTCGTAACCCGCACTGCACACACATAATCTCCTTTCGGAGTCTTTCCTCTGAGTTTGCTGATAACATGAGAAACTACTGACAAGCTGCAATCGGTCTTCTATGATCGGAAAACTCTCTAATAGTCGCTCGTGACTCACGACTTTAATCTTGCTCCTTTTATCCAACATTCGAAGACTTCCAATTCTCATAATTTGACTTGCAATATCCGCTTATCAAATCTTCAACTCTTAAAACACTTGCTACGGAGTCATTTCTATCACATGACTCAGTCTAAGGACTTTCGGTAGGATCTAGTAGGAGATCCAAACATCCTGATCAAGATGTCAACCGATAACCCGTGGGTGGCCAAAACCAACCCAATCACATTCTTGAGTTATTAGGTGGTCGTAACCCTCACAAGTCTAACGACTCCGCATGGTACTTCCATTACCAAACGATCACCTGACCTAAAGACCAAGAATTCCTTGACAATGAGTCAAAGAAAATGATGTGGGAAAATACTATCTCACAACATCACTGAACTGTGACTAAGTGATACGTTATTTCCCGTAGGTTATTTCCTATATTTTACACCAAGTACCGGCTAAATCCGGATAATGGTATGCAACTAACTTAGCTTTCTCTGTATAACACGAGTTAAGTACTCAAAAGTACCCTCGACGTTATACAACCTAGAATGATCAGTCCGGGGATCAAAATCCCTATGAATATCACCAAAATAATCCTCTACTATCTGCATCAGCAATAGTATACTCGCTTGTCCATTACCCCATGGGTAATGATCTGACACATATAATTAGTGGAAATTCTTAGGACTATAATCCTTGATCTCCATACAAAAAATGTGACTACTAACCCCTGCTTTCCGACTCAGTATCAGTCGGCTCTCAAAGGTAATACCTTTTCGATAGCATGTACATGTCTAATAACATCCACATGTCGTTCTCGTGGTCAACTCACTATGGTTACGAATAGTGACTAACATACTACAAGTCATGCACTGTTATAAGCAACTAAATGCATAGCCAACAGAAGGATATGTAATAACAGTTAACATACCTTAATCCTTGTAGCTCGAAGATGTCCGCAACAGCCAGATCCCAGAACTCACAAACCAAAACCGAGTAAAGCAAAACTCGATATCCGAACGAAATCAAATCCGAAAGTGGACTTCGCAACCTAGGGCTCTAATACTAATAAAATTGTCACGCCCCGAGAGTATGCCGTGCCGAAAAGCAAACGGACGGCATCTCCCCTGTACGTGGCAACATATCGGGTTAATACAAGGCCCGTAGGCCCACAACAATAATATGATATACACAGATATCAACATAACAACACACTAAACACAGCGGAAACAATACAAACAGATCAACAAAATACAAAGACCAACTGTGCACTCCGGAGTGACTTGACACGACAAGAATCATAACAGAAATCGAATCAAAGACCAAATACATACAACACATCCGTATATCATAAATACGGAAACCATACAGGGTAAAGACCCCAAAACAACAATCCCTAGTAATACAACAATACGGAAACATATACATCCGTCCGGTGTGAGATGGGATCAGCTGGCAGAGCTCCGAACGTCCAAGGAATCTTCTACCTGTTATCTGGGCGACAGGAAGCCCAGGGTCCAGGGGTGGTGAGTATAAACTCAGGGGTAATATATAGAAAGTGCATGAACAACATATAAGGATAGATCTACAAGTATACATGTGAAGATCTACAGGTATACAGCATGAGTCCAATAGACATACAGTCCTAAGCATAGTAATCAGTAATCACAGATATGTCCTACTCATAGCATAAACTGAACTGATCAACTGACGTAAAGTAATGTACGTACCTGACGGTCTGTCCTCCATATGATAGATCATCCTGAACAGGTATACTATAACATAACCATATAACGTACCAGGTCAAACCCATACCTGACCAATACTCAGACATATAACAGTATATGATCACCTGTATAATAACCCAGTCCGTACCACCCAATGACATGATGCTAATCAAATGCATATAACAGTCTGAATCAACGCATGTATCATGCTCCACACATAGCAGTAAATAAAATAATGCAAATGGCATGTATCATGATGTACAAGCATGTGCAACAATCATAGCTCAATTAAATGCAGCATCTCACAGGCATATGTAAAACATATATCAAATACATGCATACATATATATATCAGCAATGCATATGCATATGCATGGTCACTGCTTGCGGACCCGTCCAACCACGACCCCAGAGTGGCCAGGGTGGCACGACAAATGACAACTAGCCCGACTACCGCCACCACTCGAGTGGACGAGTTGGGTAGTATGACTGAGTAGCGTGTAAGCGTAAAAAGCTAACTACTCCTAGGGGCCCCTGCTGCAAGCCACGCTGTCCCTACCCATGAGTAGACAAACGCCGCACACAGGACAACTGCACCTCACACAACCACCGTCTATAGTGGGCGAGTGCTAACACCACTCTGCACAGTGGCCAGGTGCGCATCTCCAGCTACCACCATCCATAGTGGCCGAGCGCGGCACATCCAATGCTCTGCCCTCAACCCTGCTACCACTACCCCGAGTGGCCGGGGAGGCAGGATGACTGACGACTTGTCTCAATCCACAAGGGAGACCCAGTCAACAGCATGCATGCAATGTGATGATGCATAGTTCCATACATGTATCCTCGCGACACTCCCCATCCCACGGGGAGTCCTGGTCAACTAAAAGTCAATTATGCAAGGACTACAATCCATAAGACTCTCTCTATCGCATAAAGAGTCATACTCATCTGACCGTCAACCACGCTAAGACCTCTAGTCAATAGCGATATACAATCGACCATCCATAAAACCATACACAGGCATACAATCCCTAATGGATATACCATCACACTAGGACTTCTAGTCCATGGTCACATACGGGCAACCATACAATTATCTATGCACAGACAACTAGATCCATCATAAATGCACCACTAATACGGATATGATATAACAATCGACTCCATAATCCAAACCATCACCTAACCCTAGTGATGTAATACAGTAAACCAATCTGAAGTCACAAAGATAACCCTAACTACATGTACTTACTGAACATCTATCAGCTAATACATAATAGGGTTTATAGTTCCTATCCGAGCTAGATAATCAATGAAGTACCAGAGTTTATATCTCAAAGGTCAAGGAAGTACAAGCATATGATTAAACATGAGTGGATTTAAGGTAGCGGTATAAACATACATATCCAAGATCATGCACTAATTGATCAAACTACGGACTGTAGATATTACCCACCGACACGGCTCGAATAATCCTCACGGCCGCGGACCTGCTTCGTATCCCAAACCTGCACATAATAGCAACAATGATTAAATACAAGTATCCAACAAATGTAGGAACTAAACACTACTCATTTCTATGTTCGTATTCTTTCCTTGTCTACGAGTTAGATACTCGACTATCCCAATCTGATACATCATAACCAACCTCACAATAGATCACTTTTATCCCGTTCACAAACAATCTCATGTACAACACATACACACAATCACATACACACACCTTACCAATCGCAAACCAATATCTATTACACTCACGGATCAACCAATCATCAATTGGATTTTCTCAGCTCAAACCAAGCTGTCTTCTCCTTCCCACTCACAGCTGGCACAACCACCCAATAGTCCACATATCTCAACGACAATCAATTCCCTAAGTAGCTTGGTTACTCACAGATGGGTTCATGTTGATTAAAGGGTAAATCTCATATCACGGCTGCCACCACAAACAAGGCAGATCTCATCCTAGCTCCAAGCTCTGCAGCAAACAGAGGCTGAAACTACCCAATCTTGCGATGAGGAAACAAACAGACCATATTATGGCTGCTGTGAATGAAAACCACAATCAACACTCACCTCACAACGCAGCCAACACTATACAGTAATTACAGACAACACAGCAAAAGGAAAAATCAACTCACCGACTCAAATCTGCATCGGCAGCTCCTCGCCTATTCACCGTCGACCACCAAGCTCCACAAACTGCCCAAACCACCGATTGAAACCTTACTACATCCAAACAACATCTATCAAATTCAAATAAATCAGTATAAAACCATTGATAATACCCTAAATCGAAACCATCACCATAGCATACCTTCCTCCCCCGAATCTGTCAATCGGATCCAGACCATCGTGATCCACAACTGTATTGGGCTTTCCGACCACCAGCATCACAGCTACCTTCCATAAACCGTAGATCACAGCTTAATCAAACCACCCCGCACAAGGAGATCCCTAACACCAAAATGGCGGAAGAAGAGGCTACAGTGGATGAAGAAGAAGAAGGAACCGGATGGCGGTGACGCAATCCGGCTGGCGCTCAGCATCGGTGGTGGCAAATCGTCCGACAATTTCGTAGGCATTCGACGGCCGGTGGCGTGCGAGCACTCGAGGCGATAATACAAGATAGCAGAGGCAAGGCACCGGAATCCCGAACTCGAGCAGTGGGGATTAGGAAGAAGAACCGACGGGAGGAAGCTCGGAGAGAGGGCGTTCACAGCAGAAAAGAATCGGTGTCGCGATCGGAAAGGCTGCGGCGGCGAAACGAGGAAGAGAAGAATCGGTCGGCAGAGGAAATCGACGCGTGGTGAAGAAGAAATGGGGATCGCGTTCGTTCGACGGCTTATAAGGGACGTTCCAATGTGGTTGGGCTAACTCAAAGTGAACTCAATCCAATTTGGTTCACCAATTCCAAATTCAAGCCTATCTCAATTTCATTTCATTTCACCAATTTTCAAATTGACTAGAAAATTAACCCATTATCTCACTAATTATGCCCAATTAATCCCTATTAATTAAAGGGTTTAATCCATATATAAATTTTTTTTTTTCGTATTTTACACTAGCAGTCGACTGGTCGAGTAGTCAACTGGTGCTCGACTGTTGACCTATGGCTCTAGCAGTCGACTAGTGGCTTGCACTAGTCGACTGCACACTTGTAGTCGACTGCTAGGGTAGAGCAGTTGACTGGCCTTAAGTGGACAGGACATAGAATATTTGGAGTCCACTGTTGGCCCATGACAATCGACTGATGGATATGGCAGTTGACTACTAGGTCAGGGCAGTCAATTGATTGGGCATTTTCTGATATGGATTAGTCCATTGTGAGACAACGAATAAGTGGGCAGTCGATTTGGGGTAAGGCCAATCGATTACTATGCAAAAAATCAACCCGAATAGAGGCTTTAAAAGGAGCTTGGGGTGGAGGAAAGAAATATCAATTTTTGGAGGGATTTGAAAGGAAGTGTTGCTGCAATTCCAGGTCTTCAAATGCCATCGAAAGCAACCAAGAGAAAAGCATTCTTTTGTAAAGTGTTTTCACTTCTCCTTTTCATTTGCTCATTGTATTTGGTTGTTTATTGTTGTAAGCTCTTGTAAGGGGTTTCTCCGCCTCCGGAGTGTTTTTGAAAAGGAGAAGAGTTATAGTGAGTGTGGATCACTAGCTTCGCCGTGGAGTAGGAACCGTAGCTTCCAAACTACATAAAAATTGTTGTCTTGTGTGTGTGTTATTGTGTTTTATTTTTATTTCTATTTGTCTTGTATTCCGCTGCTAGAATTATTATAGACAAACACACAATCGAAAAAAGAAATCGATGAATGCTATTCACCCCCTCTAGCGCAGCATACTGTCCCCAATAGGATGATGTACTATTAAGTATCGAGTTTTCTTGGGACTCAGGTGGCGACCTCTGAAATGTTGGTGGAGGCTGATAAGAATGTTGTGAATTTGCAGCCATGACATCAATAAGTTTGCTAGCCTAAGGTGGCGACCCCTTCACTAGTTGCATCAACCACACATCTGTTCATGAAAACCAATCCATCATAAGTGTAGGATGAGTAGATGATCACAATCTGGTGTTGGGGGCAACTAGCATAAAGCCTTTTGAATCTCTCCCAATACTCGTGTAGAGTCTCTCCTTTCATTTGCCCTATGCCACAAATGCTTTTCCGAATTGCAATGGTCCTGGATGTAGGAAAAAACTTTTCCAAAAAGGCTCTCTTCATTTCACTCCAACATGTAATAGAGCTACGAGGAAGATAATAGATCCAATCCTTTGCCATGTCTGATAAAGATAATAGGAATACTCTGGGGATAATGCCCTCCTGTGATATACCCCGCGATTTCATTGTTGAGCATACCATATGAAATTCTTGCAAGTGCTTAATTGGATCCTCACTAGCAAGACCATGGAATTTCGAAAGCAACTGTATGATTTTAGAGAATTCAAACTCTACATCTAACTCAGGAAACTGAATGCAAAAAGAGTGGCAAGATACATTCGGTGTTGAGAGTTCCGTGAGCATTCTATTGTTGTTGATTGTAATGTTGCTCAGAAGATCTAAAGAACTATAAATAAAATTGCTAGAAAAATCCCTCTAAGCCCTCTTCTTGTAATACCCAGTGAAGTCTCCAAACTATTGATAAATATGGATCCACGTTTATAGACAAAGAATATCCTCATCTTTCCTAAAATACTAACAAACAAATTCAAAAGACATAGAAAATAGACATGACAAAATACATGGATACCCAAAAGAATAAAAGAATAAAGCTCTAAACAATTTTTAATATTTTTGTGACCACTAAAGAAATGAAAATAAAGTAGAAAAATGAAATAAAAATATTAAAAAATTAAAAAGGTGGTCAAAATGATGGATTTTGGCCGAAATAGGCTCTTATTCACGACGAAGCATGAGTATTGGTCTCCATACCCTAATATATCTACTTGTCAAATTTGATGGCAAACAAAGATACTAACAGTTTTATCGGTAGAAAAATAAGAGAAACAAGAAATAATCCTAATTCTATCAAGCATTATTACACTCCCCGACAATGAGACCAAAATTTGATGAACGATGTGTCGTACCACCATTACAAGTTAAAATTTATAAGTAATTGAACCCCCCAACACTAATGTAGCATAGAGATGACTTGAGTCGTCTCCCAACTGTTCGGGATACTTTTGATGTGCTAGAGGGTGAATAGCATTTTTTTGCTTTCTTCGATTGCATTCGTATGCTTGTCTACAAATGGTTAGTAATACGCAGCGGAAACACAACCATACATAATATAAACAAAAACAAAAGAATCACAACCATAAGACGAGATTTTATGTGGTTTTGAATCTACGGTTCCTACTCCACAGCGAGGCTTTAGTGTCTACTCCACTAAATCTCTTTCTCCTTCTTGACAATACACCGGAGGTAGAAAAACCTCTTACAAGTTCTTGCAACAATAAGAATACAACCAAAAATGAAATACAAAAGAAAATAAAGAAATACAAGTGAAAACACTTTACAAATGAGAGCTTTTGATCACTTTTCTTTTTTGTTGCATTGAATGGCTTTGAAGACTTGGAATTGCATCAACACTTCCCTTCAAATCTGTCACGCCCACCCCTTCTCGTACTCTAGAAGGGGAGGAAGGGCGGTGCGACGCGATCATACATACATGCATTTACAGCGGAAGAATTTAAACTTCTTTTTCTTTTTCTTTTCTTTTTAAAACATAAAGCATGAAACATGGAGTATGCATAATCATTTCATAAGGACACTAAGTAGCAACCATCTAAACATCAAGTAGTGATCAACTCTTAACTACTAATATGCAAACTTTAAAACATGCATAAGTCTTGGAACATAAAAAACAGATCTCCTCCACCATGCCACTGCCACACACACTTTGTCCCTCCTGCTGCTCCCTTTAGTTTAGCCATTATTTACCCTTATCTGCAGTACAAGGGAAACATGAAACTATAAGCACATAGGCTTAGTAAGATCCTTTCCTACTCACTAAAGCCATACATCAAGAATTAGACATAGAGTAGTGACATGTTCATCTAGACAACATATAGTCATAACATTCATATAAAAGTAGTGACATGATCATCTAAGAACATATAAGCATAGCATTCATATGAAAGTAATGGCATGATCATTTAAGAACATATAAGCATAGCCTTCATATAAATATCATAATCACATAGACACGAAATGGGTATACACAAGATGTTCTTTGAAAACATATACTATATAGGTACTTAAACATAATCTCAACATGAAGGGCCCGACATTATACCACATACATCATCATCTTTGCGCACATCCCTAAATAGACCTGAGGTAGCTAATCCCGAACCTACTAGGGTACTAGGCCCATACTATGACCGTCGACCTAGGGGCAACAAAACATAGAAGCCCATCCTAGGCCCGTACTACGACCGTCGGCCTAGGGCAACTTAGGAGCCCATCCCGTACTAGGTCCGTACTATGACCGTCGACCTAGGGGCACGTAGGAGCCAATTTCGTAGACCTTGTTAGGGTCCAGTACAAGCCATACAAAAGTAAAATAGCATATCATGTTCCTTATCATAACATATCATGTTCCTTTTCATAACATATCATGTTCCTTTTCATAACATATCATGTTCCTTTTCATAACATAAAGAGTGCTCTTAGTCCCCATTCATAGGGAAGCATCTCTTAGGCATTTCATCATACATACTTGTTCATCATGATGCAATGAGCATAACATAATCATACATTCATACAATTAACATGGACATAAGGTAGTGGCATAAACAAATCATGCTATCATAAAGTCTAACTATCAACATGTTAACATCATATATAGATATATCATGGCATGGAAGATCATGGGTGAGCATGAACAAGGTTTGGCCGAAACTTCCAAGGGGGAATCTTAAGAATTCAAACCCTAATTCAACTTGTACAAGGTCTAACTATCAACATGTTAACATCATATACATATAAAACATGGCAAGGGGAATCATTGGTGAGCATGATCATGTCTTGGCCGAAACCCTAAGGAAGGGTCTTAGGAAATCTACACCCAAACAACTTGTACAAAGCCTATCTATCAACATGTTAACATCATATACATATAAAACATGGCAAGGGGAATCATTGGTGAGCATGAGCATGTCTTGGCCGAAACCCTAAGGAAGGGTCTTAGGAAATCTACACCCAAACAACTTGTACAAAGCCTATCTATCAACATGTTAACATCATATACATATAGATCATGGCATGGAGAATCATTAATAGCCCAAACATGGTTTGGCTGAAACCCTAATGGAGGTTTTTAGGGATTCAAATGCTCAACAACTTGTACAAAGCCTAATTATCAACATGTTAACATCAAATATATATAGATCATGGCATGTAGAATCATTAGTAGCCCAAACATGGTTTGGCCGAAACTTTCAAAGAGAGATTTGAAATCAAACACTCAAACAACTTGTACAAAGCCTATCTATCAACATGTTATCATCATATACATTTAAAACATGGCATGGAGGATCATTAGAGGACATAAACATGGGTTGGCCGAAACATTCAAAGAGGGATTTGAAATCAAACACTCAAACAACTTGTACAAAGCCTATCTATCAACATGTTATCATCATATACATATAAAACATGGCATGGAGGATCATTAGAGGACATAAACATGGATTGGCCGAAACTTCCAAGGGGGTTTTTAGGAATTCAAACAATCGTAACAACTTGTACTGCAGGTGAGGGGATTACTTACATCCTTTCGCTTGTTTAGTATAAGGATATACCCTAGGTGGTGCCAAGACAAAACCTCTTCCTTCCTTCTTGAGTTTTCGGAAATGGGAGAAGGAGATGAGGGGGTTTCGGTGGAGGAAGAAGAAAGGAAGAAGAGAATGACAACTTGTTGTTCTCTTGTCTCCTCATACTCCTATTTATTCAATTGAAGGTGTCCCTTTGCCTCCCCTACCCTTATCTATCATTTCCCTTACCCTTCTAATAGCACACCCCTACTGGCCTTCTGGTTATCGCATGCATCTTAGTGTTTAGTTACTTGCTTGGAGGTTCAGGGTTCAAACCCTAGGCCATGCATCCTTTTTGGCTCTATTTTCTTTTATTTTTGAAAGAACCCACATAAAAGCCCATTATAATCATGCTAAATTCTCATAAAATTTGCTAGAAATTTTATGAGCGTTACAGTCCTTCATACCTTTTAAAAGTTTCATCCTTGAAACTTAGAATAACTCTGGATACTTCTGTTTAATGTCCTCCTCGCGTTCCCAAGTGGCTTCCTCGTACCGTTGATTTTGCCACAGGACCTTCACTATGGGCACCTCTTTATTTCTTAGTCTTTTGACTTCTCGGTCTAGTATCTGGATAAGCCGACTTTCATAACTTAGGTCATCTTGGACTTGTACTATTTGTGGCTCAATCACTTGGTCTGTACTGGAAATGCACTTCTTGAGCATCGAAACGTGGAACACGTTGTAAATAACCGACATCTCTTGAGGCATCTCTAGCTCGTAAGCTACCTTGCCGACTCTCTTCAGTATCGGATACGTTCCCACATAGCGCGAACTCAGCTTACCCTTCCTTCCGAATCTCATCACTCCCTTCATAGGGGCTACCTTGAGAAATACTGAATCTTCGACTTCGAATTCCAACAATCTACGCCGTATATCCGCATAGCTCTTTTGCCGACTCAGAGCAGTTTCAATTCTTTGGCGGATATTTTGTATAGCTCCAGTGGTGTCGTCAATGAAATCAGTTTGGAGTCCCATCTCCATCTTTCCACCACCCTCGTACCAGCATATAGAAGATCTACATCTCCTCCCATATAGAGCCTCATAGGGTGCCATTCCAATGGTAGCTTGGTAGCTATTATTGTAGGCGAATTCTGCCAAGCATAAGTATCAGCACCAGCTCCCTTTGAAATCTGTGGTGCAAGCTCATAACATATCCTCCAGTACTTGGTTCACCCTTTCTGTCTATCCGTCGGTCTGAGGATAGAAGGCAGTACTGAATAATAGCTTCGTGCCAAGGGCCTTCTGAACACATTCCCAAAAATGGGAAATAAAGCGACCATCTCTATCAGAAATGATGGTCTTAGGAATCCCATGTAATCTGATAATTTCCCTAGCATATAATTGAGCCAGTTGCTCAGTCGAGTAGGTCATCTTGATTGCTAAAAAGTGGGTAGACTTCGTCAATCTGTCCACGATCACCCATATAGTGTCATATCCGTTCGTCATCTTGGGTAGTCCTGAGATGAAATCTATAGAAATATCTTCCCATTTCCATTCTAGAATTTGAATTTGCTGCAGTGTTCCTCCAGGTCTCTGGTGTTCTGCTTTAACCCTCTGGCAGGTCAAGCAGGTACTGACATATTGAGCCACATCTCTTTTCATACCGAACCACCAGAACTTCCCTTTCAGATCTTGGTACATCTTGGTGGATCTAGGATGCATCGCATAGGGGGTTCTGTGAGCTTCCTCAAATATCTTCTTCCGTAATTCTGGATCATCGGGAATACATAAGCGATCCCTGAGGTATAGTACTCCACTGTCAGCGATACGAAATCCATCATCCTTTCCTTCTAGGACTTCTTGCTTGATCCTTTGAATGCTCGGGTCACGAGCTTGCTTTTCTAATATATCGTCGAACAGCGTCGGTGCTATCGTCATGGTAAAAAGCTGTCCGGAAATGATTTCGACCCCGTAACACATAATCTCCCTTTCTAGGGGCTGAGATAATACCGATAGAGACATCAAGGTGGCACCGGACTTCCTGCTGAGTGCATCGGCCTCTTTGTTCGCTTTTCCTGGATGGTAGAAGATCTCGTAGTCATAATCCTTGACTAGCTCGAGCCATCTGCGTTGTCTCATGTTTAGGTCTTTCTGTGTGAAGAAATATTTCAGACTCTGGTGATCTGTATAAATTCTACACTGAGCTCCATATAGATAATGCCTCCATGTTTTGAGAGCAAAGACCACGGCTGCTAGCTCTAGATCATGGGTGGGATAATTCCTTTCATGTTCCTTGAGTTGCCTAGAGGCGTAGGCAATGACCTTGCCATTTTGCATGAGTACAGCTCCGAGTCCCAACTTGGAAGCGTCGCTGTGCATGTCGATGCCTTCGTTACTGTACAGAAGAGCAAGAATTGGAGCACTAGTCAGTCTCCTTTTCAATTCTATGAAACTCTTCTCGTAGACGTCCGTCCATTCATACTTTTTGTTCTTTCTAGTGAGAACTGTCATAGGGGCTGCAATTCTAGAGAAGTTCTCTACAAACTTCCTATAGTAGCTTGCTAGCCCGAGAAAGCTTCTGATTTCGCTGGCATTCTTTGGCCTGTTCCAATTACTCACAGGTTCAATCTTTACTGGGTCTACCATCACTCCGTGCTTGGATATAACGTCACGCAAAAATGATACTTGATTGAGCCAGAACTAACATTTGGTGAACTTTGCATACAGCTGCTTTTCCTGAAGAATCTGCAATACCATATTCAGGTGTTCGGCGTGCTCTTCTTGTGTTCTCGAATATATCAGTATATCGTCAATGAAAATGATCACAAATTTATCGAGAAATGTCGAGAAGACCTGATTCATCAGATCCATGAACATCGCAGGTGCATTCGTCACTCCGAAAGGCATAACTACGAACTCATAATGTCCGTATCTTGTTCGGAAAGCCATCTTCGGTATATCATCTGGTTTACTTTCACTTAATGATAGCCAGACCTCAGATCAATCTTAGAGAAGACAGTGACACCCTTTAACTGGTCGAATAGGCCGTTAATCCGTGGTAAAGGGTACTTGTTCTTGATCGTCACATTATTTAGCGCTCGGTAGTCTATGCACATTCGCATAGACCCATCTTTCTTCTTTACCAACAGTACTGGAGCTCCCCATGGAGAGCGACTTGGGCGTATAAGTCCCTTGTCGAGTAACTCCTGTAGTTGTCCCTGAAGTTCCTTCAATTCAACCGGCGCCATACGGTAAGGTGCTTTAGAGATCGAGTTAGTACCAGGAATCAATTCGATCTCAAATTCAATCTCTCTATCAGGGGCTAACCCTGGTAGTTCATCTGGGAATACCTCTGGGTAGTTGCATACAACTCTGACATCTTCTAGCTTCTGGTCCTCGACTTGACTTGTATCAACCGCATGTGCTAGAAACCCAGTGCATCCACTGTCTAACATCTTGTGTGCCTTTAGAGCTAATAGAAATTTATCGAGTCTTTTCCTTGGCTCTCCTATAAATTCAAACATAGGTTCTGCCTTCGGCTGAAAGACCACTTTTCTTTTACGACACTCGATCGAAGCATCGTACTTACTTAAGAAATCCGTGCCCAATATGATATCATAATCCTGCATGTCAAACACTATCAAATCACAGTAGAGTTCTCTGTCTGCGATTCTGATGGGTACAGCTCGCAGCATATGAGTAGAGGGCATCACTTCTCTCGAGGGCAGGGTCGTTAAGAACTTGCGATCCAAAGCTTGTGGTGGCATGTCCATCTTCTTCGTGAAAGGTGTATAGACAAACGAGTGTGTTGCCCCAGTATCAAATAGTATAGTAGCATGCTGACAGAAAATAAATATCTGACCTGTGACAATTGTAGAAGTGTTCGCTACATCTTCTTCGGTGAGAGAGAATACCCTGGCATTCATCGTAATTGGCGGGGCTTCCAATCTCCCTTGGCTTAATGGAGTACCTTCGATTGCAGCCTGCATTTGGTGTAGCTGTGGAGGAGCACCCCTGTACTGGGTATACTACTGAGGAGGTGCCTGAACCTGAGTAAGGCAGTCCTTGACTCTATTCCCTTCCCTTCCACAGTTGTAGCATCTATTTGTTCCCCTGTAGCACACTCCGGGATGTATCTTCCCACATGTAGTACACTGAGGGATCTTGGGCTGCTTGTTCGCTGGACCACCTTTAGAGTCATCCCATTGCTTTCTCTTGCCATTGTAGTTCCCTTTCCAAGTACTCTGGGTTCTTTGACCTCCTGACTGGTCTTGACTCTTGCCTTCACTCAGTGCCTTCTTTTGCTGGTTAATATTGTTCAGATAGTACTCGGTGATCAGGGCACTACTGAACAACTCCACTATGGTCTGCGGTCTATTAACTCCGCCAGCCACGTTCAGAGCTATCTCGCGTCGGAGCATCTTCAGCATGAGCCTGACCCTTTCTTTTTTTGTACTGACCAACTCTGGGCATAGGCGTGCGAGCTGATTGAATCTCTTCACAGCTTCACTAACTGATAGGTCACCTTGTCGGAACCCGGTGAACTCATCGTAATGCTTGTTTGTCATCCGCATATGGAAGAATTCTTCGAAAAATTCATATTCGAAGTCCGTCCATCTCATTTGGTTCACTTGCCTCTTTGCTTTAACCCTTTCCCACCACATTCAGGCATCTCCCGAAAGGAAAACTGATGCGCACTTATTCTTCTCACATTCGGGCCAGTCCAGTAGCTCTACGATGCTTTCCACCGTCTTGAACCAGGCCTGGGCGTCCCATGGTTCACCAGTACTAGAGAAATTTTTTGGCTTCAGCCTCTGCCACTGGATTAGGTAAGCTTCTTGTCGAACTATCGGGCCAGGGCCTGCTGGTGGGGCGGTAGGGTTTCCTCGCTGGTTCATTAAAGCGTTTATCACTTGTTGTTGCTCTGTGACTTGATGCTGGAGTTCAGTAACCACATGCGTAAGGTCAGGTGAGGGTGCTATCTCATCAACTCTATTACTACGTCTCCCAGCCATGTTTATATTCATATATTATAATGAGGCTAGCATAAGATTATCATACATATATTCATGCATATTTAAGCTAAAAGCATTTCTTATCATACATGAAAGAAATAGAGTAGGCATAGAATTTTTTACATGGAGCGGCAGGATAGGAGCTTGATGTGTGTGTAGTGAAAAGGTAGATCTGCTCTAATACCAACCTGTCATGCCCGCCCCTTCTTGTACTCTAGAGGGGGAGGAAGAGCGACGCAACGCGATCATACATACATGCATTTACAGCGGAAGAATTTAAACTTCTTTTTTTTTCTTTTTAAAACATAAAGCATGAAACATGGAGTATGCATAATCATTTCATAAGGACACTAAGTAGCAACCATCTAAACATCAAGTAGTGATCATCTCTTAACTACTAATATGCAAACTTTAAAACATGCATAAGTCTTGGAACATAAAAACAGATCTCTTCCACCATGCCACTGCCACACATACTTTGCCCCTCTTGCTGCTCCCTTTAGTTTATCCATTCTTTACCCTTATCTGCAGTACAAGGGAAACATGAAACTATAAGCACATAGGTTTAGTAAGATCCTTTCCTACTCACTAAAGCCATACATCAAGAATTAGACAAAGAGTAGTGACATGTTCATCTAGACAACATATAGGCATAGCATTCATATAAAAGTAGTGACATGATCATCTAAGAACATATAAGCATAGCATTCGTATGAAAGTAGTGACATGATAATTTAAAAACATATAAGCATAGCCTTCATATAAATATCATAATCACATAGACATGAAATGGGTATACACAAGATGTTCTTTGAAAACATATACTATATAGGCACTTAAACATAATCTCAACATGGAGGGCCCGACATTGTACCACATACATCATCATCTTTGCGCGCATCCCTAAATAGACCTGAGGTAGCTAATCCCGAACCTACTAGGGTACTAGGCCCATACTATGACCGTCGACCTAGGGGCAACATAACATAGAAGCCCATCCTAGGCCCGTACTACGACCGTCGGCCTAGGGCAACTTAAAAGTCCATCCCGTACTAGGTTCGTACTATGACCGTCGACCTAGGGGCACGTAGGAGCCCATCCCGTGGACCTTGTTAGGGTCCGGTACAAGCCATACAAAAGTAAAATAGCATATCATGTTCCTTATCATAGCATATCATGTTCCTTATCATAACATATCATATTCCTTATCATAACATATCATGTTCCTTTTCATAACATATCATGTTCCTTTTCATAACATAAAGAGTGCTCTTAGTCCCCATTCATAGGGAAGCATCTCTTAGGCATTTCATCATACATACTTGTTCATCATGACACAAAGAGCATAACATAATCATACATTCATACAATTAACATGGACATAAGGTAGTGGCATAAACAAATCATGCTATCATAAAGTCTAACTATCAACATGTTAACATCATATATAGATATATCATGGCATGGAAGATCATGGGAGAGCATGAACAAGGTTTGGCCGAAACTTCCAAGGGGGGATCTTAAGAATTCAAACCCTAATTCAACTTGTACAAGGTCTAACTATCAACATGTTAACATCATATACATATAAAACATGGCAAGGGGAATCATTGGTGAGCATGAGCATGTCTTAGCCAAAACCCTAAGGAAGGGTCTTAGGAAATCTACACCCAAACAACTTGTACAAAGCCTATCTATCAACATGTTAACATCATATACATATAAAACATGACAAGGGGAATCATTGGTGAGCATGAGCATGTCTTGGCCGAAACCCTAAGGAAGGGTCTTAGGAAATCTACACCCAAACAACTTGTACAAAGCCTATCTATCAACATGTTAACATCATATACATATAGATCATGGCATGGAGAATCATTAATAGCCCAAACATGGTTTGGTTGAAACCCTAATGGAGGTTTTTAGGGATTCAAATGCTCAACAACTTGTACAAAGCCTAATTATCAACATGTTAACATCAAATATATATAGATCATGGCATGGAGAATCATTAGTAGCCCAAACATTGCTTGGATGAAACTTTCAAAGAGAGATTTGAAATCAAACACTCAAAGAACTTGTACAAAGCCTATCTATCAACATGTTATCATCATATACATTTAAAACATGGCATGGAGGATCATTAGAGGACATAAACATGGGTTGGCCAAAACTTTCAAAGAGAGATTTGAAATCAAACACTCAAACAACTTGTACAAAGCCTATCTATCAACATGTTATCATCATATACATATAAAACATGGCATGGAGGATCATTAGAGGACATAAACATGGGATGGCTGAAACTTCCAAGGGGGTTTTTAGGAATTCAAACAATCGTAACAACTTGTACTGCAGGTGAGGGGATTACTTACATCCTTTTGCTTGTTTAGTATAAGGATATACCCTAGGTGGTGCCAAGACAAAACCTCTTCCTTCCTTCTTGAGTTTTCGGAAATGGGAGAAGGAGATGAGGGGGTTTCGGTGGAGGAAGAAGAAAGGAAGAAGAGAATGACAACTTGTTGTTCTCTTGTCTCCTCATACTCCTATTTATTCAATTGAAGGTGTCCCTTTGCCTCACCTACCCTTATCTATCATTTCCCTTACCCTTCTAATAGCACACCCCTACTGGCCTTCTGGTTATCGCATGCATCTTAGGGTTTAGTTACTTGCTTGGAGGTTCAGGGTTCAAACCCTAGGCCATGCATCCTTTTTGGCTCTATTTTCTTTTATTTTTGAAAGAGCCCACATAAAATCCCATTATAATCATGCTAAATTCTCATAAAATTTGCTAGAAATTTTACGGGCGTTACAAAATCCCTCAAGAATCAACTTTCTTCAACTTTCTCATCGAGCTCCTTTTATAACTCCACTCGAGCTAATTTTCATCCTTCCAATCAACTGTTCTTACCTAGCAGTCGATTGGACACTGTACCGTTGTCTCACAACAGCTTAATCCATGTCATATCAAGTAGACCAATCGACTTCCTTGATCTAGCAATCGATTTCTATAGGAATCAGTCGACTGTCATAGGCCAGCAGTTAATTGTCCAACATTCTATATCCTGACCACTTAATTTCAGTCGACTGCTCAACCCTAGCAGTTGACTGCTAGTGGGCAATCGACTTCTAAACCCTAGAAGTCGACTGCCAAAGCCATAGATCAATAGTCAAGCCTCAGTCAACTATACAACCAGTCGACTGGTCATAATTCCAGTCGACTACTCGAGACAAACTAGGCTCTCAATTGTCATACACTTTGCTAGTCGACTGGTCTATAACCCCAATCGACTAGTAAATCTCAAACATGAGGTTTAACCCAAGTATGATCCCTTCATACTTGATTGACCACCCTTAGCCTAGACCTAAGTCTTCTAGCCGCTTTCATCAGCCTCACACCCTCAGGGTCCATCCGAGTCCTCCACAACTCCTTCACCCTTTGTGTTAGCCTTCAGGTACCTCCATCGCCTATGTCATGCTAATTGGTTCTCCTTTGTCAAGGTTAACTTGGACTTATGCTGCCAAGACTACATGCTTGGACTTTACACTACCAAAAATATTACCCTTGGACTTTTCGATTACCATGCCTAAATGTTTGGACTTTCACCACCAAGAATATGCACTTTAACTTACATGGCCAAGACTTCAAACTTGGACTTTCCATGCTAAGACCATTCTTGGACTTTCCATATCAAGTATCCAAACTTGGACTTCCATGCCAAGACCATGCTTGGATTTTCCATGCCAAGTATCCAAACTTGGACTTCCATGCCAAGACCATTCTTGGACTTTCCATGCCAAGTATTCAAACTTGAACTTCCATGCTAATGTTGAAGAATCGGATGTCACTAGAGGGGGTTGAATAGTATTTTTGTCACTTGATGAAATTCGTCGCATTTGTCTACAAAACTTGTTATGCGCAGTGGAATATATATAATAGTAAAAACAAAACACAACAAGCACACAAACACAAATGAGAGACAAGGCGATATAACATGGTTTGGAACCCTAGTTCCTACTCCACGAGGCAAGTTCAATAGCGAGCTCTAGTGGTGCACACACCACTAATAAATCTCTCCTTAACAACAAGTCGGAGGTGGAGAAAACCCCTTACAATGTGAGCTTACAATAATAAGCAAGAAGATACAATCAAATACAAATAAAATACAAAACAAAGAACTAAACACTTTACACAAAGTGAGCGTTGCTTTCTTAATGATTTTATTGCTTTCGAATGGCTTTGAAGGACTGGAAAGCACCAACTATTCCCCTTCAAATCTTCCAAGAACTGATGTGAAAAACCTCCCCTTTGTGATCTTTATAAAGCTGCAACTTTAGCTGATTTCTACCTCGCAGTCGACTGCCCATACGTAGCAGTCGACTTCTCCTGCAGTCATTGTCTCATAACGGCTCAATCTACGCTGAAAAAATTCCAACGGATATCCTATTAGTTGACTGCCCATACCATTAGTCAACTAATCAAGCCATCAGTTGAAGTGATGGTCGAGCCTGCCTCGCTTCTGACCTACTCCAGTTGACTGATCTACCACATCAGTCGACTGCTTATCGGGGAAAATGTTTCTCAAATCGCCCGACCTTCCTTCAAACTTCCTAAGCAACTAAGCTATTTTCTGAGCCACACAGTGCGGAGAAAGCCTTTCCTAGCCACACAGTGTGAAGAAGGCCTTATCGAGCCACACAGTGCAGAGAAAGCCTTGTTGAGCCACACAGTGCGGAGAAAGCCCTGTTGAGCCACACAGTGTGGAGAATGTTGGTGCAATCGGCCCAGGTCACGATTGACCAGACTCGAGTTTGACTCGAGTAGTGTTTTGATGTTTGATGTTGAGTTGACCATTGTTTGACAATGGGTTGACTATATGGTTGACATGGGATTGACCATATGATGGAGAAGTCCAAGTCTTGAGTAGTTGACATGGAAAGTCCAAGCATGGATCTTGGCAAGGGAAAGTCTAAGCTTGAGTCTTGGCAATTGAAAAGTTCAACATGGGTTGGCAAGGGAAGTCCAAGGATTGATATTGGTGGCGTAAAGCCCAAGGTTGGAGTCTTGGCAGCATAAGTCCAATGGTTGACGGCGTGAATTCCAAGCATGTGTCTTAGCAGCGTAAGCCTAATGTGTCTTGGTGGTGTAGAACAGCTTAGCATTATAATAGTCGATGGAAGCACCTGAAGGCTAGCGTATGGATGAACAAGTCATGGATGACTTGGAGGGATCTAATAGGCATGAGACTGATGGAGGCGGCTAGAAGGCTTAGGTTTAGGCTAAGGGTGATCTAGCAAGTATGAGGGCATCATACTTGGGATAAACCTCATGGTTGAAGTGTAGCAGTCGACTGGTCAAGTGTTTGACAATTGGCAATCGAGTTGACACTTAGCAGTCGACTGGGATTATGATAAGTCGACTACCATGAGTTGACTGGTGTTCGACTGCAGGCAAATAGCCTTGGCAATCAATTGCTAGCATTGGGCAGTCGACTGGCCTTGAGCAGTCGACTATCATAGAGGGTAGTTGACTGCCAGTGTATCCGTTGGTTGGAATACCGATGTAGATTAAGTCGTTGTGAAACAACGACACTATAGATAGTCAACTAGGGTCTTATGGCAGTCGACTGCTAGGCGGAAATTAGGCCGAGTTACAGCTTTAAAAGGATCGTGAAGGGGAATTGCTTTTACAATTCAGACCTTCAAGGCACTTCACAAGCAACCAAAGATCAAGCATTCAAAGCATTGTTGTAAAGTGTTTTTCTTTACTTGTATTTTCTTTTATCTTTGTAATCGCTTGTATATTTAGTATTACTGTTGTAATCTTATGTACGAGGTTTCTCTACTTTCGATGTGTCACCAGGAAGGAGTTTTATTAGTGGTGTGTGCATCACTAGAGCTCGTTGAGCTCACCCCGTGGAGTAGGAATCCTAAGATTCCGAAACATGTTATATCTTGTCTTGTGGATTGTGCTTGTGTATTTGTATTTGTTTTCATATTGTATTTCTATATTCCGCCGCGTACTAACAATCGTAGACAAGCATAAACGAATTCTGTCAAGCAACGAGAATGCGCCATTCACCCCCCCCCCTCTAGTGCTCACCAAAGTTCCAACAAGTGGTATCAAAGCCTGGGGCTCTTCTACGAATTAACAACCGGGAGCAAAAGTGCTAGAGGATGGAGTTTCCAAAATATGGACTTGGATGGGACATCACACTCCAATCTCGTATACCCTCTATGGATGAGAAGCCTTTAATCAATGGAAGACAAGGATTGAAGAATTCATTATGATGAGGGATTTCAAAGATTGGGCCATCTTCATGAAAGGATTCGAATATCCAAGAGGGCCAAAGGGAGGATTCCTCAAGATGAAGAAATGGACCGAGGAACAACTCCAAAAGTTCGAGAAGAATAGGAAGGTAATAAAATTTTTAAGTGATTTAATTCCTAATGATGTTTTGTCTAGGTTAGGTGAATATAAGGATGCTAAGGAGTTTTAGAGCAAGTTGGCAAAATATCATGAAGACCCATCGTCGGGTCAATTGGATAGGGAGACCAAAGAAGAAAGCTCGTCCTCACAAGAGAGTGAGGAGTCGGAGGTCGAGAGGTGTTCGACATCAGAGGAGGAAGAAGAAGTAGAAGAATCGAAGGAAGCCTCCACCTCTAGGATTCAGGGGGAGGAGAGAATTTTGACTCCATAGCAAGATCAAGAAGAAGCCTCCACCTCCAGAAGAAGTGATGAAAAAGATCAAGAGACTTCCACCACCATTGACCTAGGTAACTCAAGCACCTTAGTAAATAAAAAAAATTATATTATGTGTTTTGAGTGTAGGGAATATGGGCACTATAAGAGAAAGTGCTTTAAGAAGGTCAAGAAGGCTCAACCGGCACCAAAGGTCAAGGATGTCGGTGTACCCACTAGGAAAAGAAAGGAGCACGTGGTGTGCTTCAAATGCCATCAATGAGGACACTACCAAAGTCAATGCCCTAGGGGAAGGAAGAAAAACCAAGAAGGAGCATCACATGTAGGGGGAGCTTTAAAAGCAAACCCTAAGATATATTTTAATAATGCACCTTCGAATTTTAATGTTAAAAAGTATGCTAGGGATAATTTTAATTCACTTTCTATTCATCATAATACAAAGCATGCTAAAAATAGGTTCTATTGTTTAGGTGTCAAATCATACGATTTTAGAACTAAAGATAAATTTGGGACTAATAACCCCAGAAAAATCCTATCTAGGGAAACTATTAGGAAGGTAGAGGAGCATTTAGGCATTAACACTAAGAAGGGTAGGCACATGCCTAAAATGAAGAATCACTCCCAAAGACTAAATCAAATTTCAAAGATTGGGCAATTAGAGTTGAAAAATCATGTCTTGAGGTCAAGACTTGAGAAATTAAAAAAGACCCTTAGGAAAATACAAAATCAAATGCAAGGGTCAAATGGTCAAGATTTAGGATCTAGGAGTCAAAACCTAGGGTCTTAGAGGCAAGGTCCACCCAAGGGAAAGAAAGATTTGGGTCACAAACCTAAGCCCAAGGAGACCTATCATAATGTTCCATTCAATTATGGAACACAACCAAGGTCTAGGAAGACCAAGGTTAATAGAGATGTCATCCCTAAGATTAACCATGGTAGGTGCCTAGTGGCTAAGGTTTCAAGGAAACCTAGGGAAGCCACTAAGAAGGTTACAAGGAAGTTACCCCTAGAGTTAACCTAGGAAAGACCCAAATGACCAAGGCTTCTAAGCCTAGGAGGGTCATTAGGAGAGTATCTAGGGAAGTTATCCATAGTGAATACCTAGTTAACCCAAGGAGCTCCAATAGGTATTGGGTTCCTAGGAGTATGATCGATTCACGCTAAATGGGTTAGGATGTGTCAACCTTGAATGGAAGGGTAGTTAACTCAACCATAGCAAAGTTGGCACTTTAGGACATTTTCAAGGTTATGTGATACCTTCAAAGTTTAATTTTAATCCTAAAGGATTTTAGGATGTGTCAATATAATAATTGAAGCTTAAAAAAAATTGATCAAATTGGCACAAACTAGGTTTAGAGGTCATAGTGTGCCATATTGGATTTTTGGCACACTTGGGAGATAAGTAGTAATATGACAAAATGAATTTAATCATAACAAATAGAAATTTATATCAAAAGTTAGGTATTCTTATACCTCTATATTTTATTTGTCATTCCTTGATTGTCATATAACATGTCATGACATCATATCTCATTTTATCATTTTATATGTCATGTGTATTTAGATTTATATTTTATGTCATGACATCATGATTATTGGCACATGCTCTTAATTATGCTATCATTTATGACATAATCATCATTCATGCATTTAGGATTAATGAAAATTGATTTAAGGACAAATGACATGATTTGAAATCCCATGTATAAGGGAATCAAATAGAGTTGCCTTAGAAAATGCATGAGACCTTAGTTTAGAATGAACAAAACCCACATCTCACATCACATTGACATGTGTGTGTATTGATACACCCTAGACACAAGTGAGATGCTAGGAAATGAGTTAAGTTCAAGGTGCATAGTTTTTGCATCTAGATGAACTCAAACTCTTCTTATACCATGGATGAATCATGAGGAAAACTTATGTACAAGTCATGTGCATTAAGCCCATAGACCATGGTTCAATATAAGATTTAAAAAGATTTTAAAATCATTTTGAAAAACCTTGGTGTAGTCAATCTTTTGATAGAAGTCACCATTAAAGAAGTTGATACAAAATAGATCAAATACATTGAAGTTCTCAATGGTTTTGAATTTTTTATCAATCTCACTATTTTATGGGTAATTTATATTTTCAAATATTTTTCACCCATATTGATTGACTTAAGTATTATACATATGAATTTTCATGATTTTTCGATTTATGTATAATTACTTATGATTTTCATAAATTCATTTCTGATTTATGATTTCTGCACAGTGCAAAAATCAATCGACTACCATGGATGAATGATCATTGGCATCAGAAGGCGATCAGTTAGTAATTAAACAAGGTATGTTTAGCCTGATTTTAGCTATGTTAGGCTACCCTAATTGCTACTAACCCTAGGATATTCTTTAGAAAGAATTATAAAGGGTGAAAATTCATTGGATATGGATTAAGAGAATTGTTTAGGGTGCGTATCAATTTTAAGGTGTGTAAAAGTTCAAGTTTGAACTTTTACCCTTAATTATGAGGGTTTAGTATTCCTATAGGCTTAGGGACTCTCCAAGGACATTGTTGGTGCAATGGTCAAGGGGGAGCAAGCCTTTAGGGGGAGGTTATCCATCATGGGATGATGGATGTGTTCTTCCTCATGAGGAGGAGAATTGTGAGAATTGGGAGAGTTTGGAGGATTGCCTCTCTTTAGTGATATGGAACTTATCACTAGGAAGAGTGAAGGCATCCTAGATGTTTTTGGACCAAGAGGGAAATTGTAAGATCTCATTGGGATATGAGACATTGGCACCCATGGGGAGAGCCCTTTTGATGTATGTCAAAAGGGGGAGAAGTGATGTGTGAAAATTGAGTGAGAAGTTAGAATTTCCAATATGGAAAATTGGGAGGTTTGGGTTGAGTTAGTGTTCTAACTCAAACGTGTTGGTTTTTGTCAAACATCAAAAAGGGGGAGATTGTTGGTGCAATCGGCCAAGGTCACGATTGACTAGACTTGAGTTTGACTCAAGTAGTGTTTTGATGTTTGACGATGAGTTGACCATTGTTTGACAATGGGTTGACTATATGGTTGACATGGGGTTGACCATATGATGGAGAAGTCCAAGTCTTGAGTACTTGGCATGGAAAGTCCAAGCATGTGTCTTGGCAAGGGAAAGTCCAAGCTTGAGTCTTGGCAATTGGAAAGTCCAACATGGGTTGGCAAGGAAAGTCCAAGGATTGATATTGGCGGCGTAAAGTTCAAGGGTGGAGTCTTGGAAGCATAAGTCCAATGGTTGGCGGCGTAAAGTCCAAGCGTATGTCTTGGCAATGTAAGCCTAATGTGCCTTGGCGGTATAGACCAGCTTAGCATGACAATAGCCAATGGAAGCACCTAAAGGCTAACGTATGGATGAACAAGTCATGGATGACTTGGAGGGATCCAATAGGCGTGAGGCTGATGGAGGTGGCTAGAAGGCGTAGGTCTTGGTTAAGGGTGGTCTAGCAAGTATGAGGGCACCGTACTTGGGGTAAACCTCATGGTTGAGGTGTAGCGGTCAACTGGGGTTATGGACCAGTCGACTGTGTTAGGGCAATCAACCCATGTATGATGTGGTTTTGATGTGTGTGGCAACGGGTTTAAGTTAGGATTCTTATGTGATTTGATATGTGTGTTGAAGTCGTGCAAGACATAGTAATTCACACATGGGATTGGCTTGACGAAAGCATTGGTGGGTTCACCATCTCATCGCTCGGGCCTTTGAGTCATTGAAGGATGGCATTGCGGAGGTCGTGCGCTTGGTGCATCCTAGGGACCACCGGACGAGGAGCATTGAAGTGAAGCCAAGGAAGCAGACTTCAGGGCGAGACGCGAAGGATGACATTGCGAAGCTATGTTCTTGGTGCATCCGAGGGACATGGCCGGACGAAGAGAGCTTCGGTGAGGGACTTCAAGGGAGATGAGAGAATGAGCGATTTGTAAATGGTAGCTCATAGGTGAACTTGGCCAAATGGCTAAGTCAAGTGTCGAATGTTCAACCGAGTAGGTTGAGGTTTTACTCGACAAGTCGGATGCTCAAACTAGGATTTGAGGTTTTACCTGACGTATGGTTAAGTCAAACGCTCAAACATTAGTTTGAGGTTTCTAGCCGACGAAGTGGAAGTGTCGGATGCTCAACCAAGTGGGTTGAGGTTTTACCCGACCATTGGATGCTCAAACATTGGTGTTTGAGGTTTTACCCGACACCAGTCGATTGATATAGATATCAGTCGACTGCTCTGGGTCGATGGCACTCGACTGGTGCTTGATCAGTGTCTGACTGAAGCTCTTTTGGCCCAACAGTCGACTTCTAGGGTTTGGTAGTTGAATACTTGACCATCAGTCGACTGCCAAGGGACGACAGTCGATTGATCGAGGTGAATTTGAGCACATAAGGTTTTGGAGTTGACTGATCCCTTCGGTCACTCGACTGATGGCTCCATCAGTCGACTGATGGGGATGGTCAGTCGACTGATGTGGGAGCCATTGGCTGGAAGCTAACATGGATGAAGTCGTTGTGAGGCAATGGCTACAGCTGCAGTCGACTGATTGCTACATCAGTCGACTGCTTGCTGCCCAATGGGAAGAATGGCCTCTTCCTTATAAGAAGATGCCTTGGGTGCTCTTGGGAGGCTAATGCTTCTACTATAAGCTTCTCCCAAGTGCCCAAAACATTTTTACTCCTCTTCCTTGTGTTTATTTACATTTTATTTTAAGAGGGAGTAATTCTTGTTAGAAAGGTTTACCTCCACCTTGAAGGAGAGACTAGTGAAGGTTTAGGAGTGATTCACCTGGAACAAATCGGTCTGTGGATTAGCAGCGATGGTCGTGAACCATGTTACACAATTGCATTAGCGTTTGCATTCTCTTAACTTCTTGTATTTGTTTTAATTGTCTTAATTAGCATATATTCTGCTATGCTAATCTTTATCGTAGACAATTAAGAGCGAGCAATTTCCATCGTACACATCGAGGGCTATTCACCCCCCTCTAGCCGGCCACTGATCCTCCAACAAGTGGTATTAGAGCGAGGAGCTTGTCGCGGACTCATCGCCAACACAAGCACGACAAGATGGTCGATTCTAACATTCATCCACCCAAGTTCGAGGGCGACTTCACATGGTGGAAGAAAAGAATGGAGGTATTTTTCGAGACCAACTTCGATATCATGCTAATCTTAGAAAGCGGTTTTGAAGTACCTAGGGACAAAGAAGAAAGTCGATAGAAAGATCGAGATGGACAAAGAAGCAAAGAGAGGAGAACTTGGCGAATTCAAAGGCCAAGCACCATCTATATAGTGTGCCCCCTCAACAAGAAATTAATAGAATTGAAGAATGCTCTAGCACCAAGGAAATGTGGGAAAAGCTTGTAGAGCTTCATGAAGGCACTTGTTGGATCGAGAAGCATCGCTAGAGGGGGGGCGAATAGCGATCGTAAATCTTTTCGACGTTTCATTCGAGTAGATAATTAAATGAGTAAGAGCAGCGGAAAATAAAGAGACACGTTTATTTTTACTTGGTTCACAACCCAGCGGTTGCTACTCCAAGGCCCTATCGGTCCTGGACTGCGTACGGAGGACAAAGCACTATAACGTCTCCTCCTCGTTGGAGGTAGGAGACAACGATCACAAAACCGAAAGTACGAGGATGAGACAACAAGCCTACCTCACCTCGTTACGATTAAAATAAAGAATACAATAAAAACAATTACTTGCTACTGCTGCTGACGAAGGAGATATGAACTTGTCGTCGCGTCGGCGTTATGATGGCGTTAGAGCGTTGGCATTGTAGGAGAACTTGAGAATAAACTTGATGTGATTTAGAGTTGGAATCCTCCCCTCCTTTTATAGATTTTGGTCTCTGAATATGTCTCCTCTTTTTTTGGAACAGATCACGAAGTTGTATAATTTTTATCGCGAAGTGGCCGCGTCAAACCTTATCCGTTTTAACCTAGCGCAAAGGTCGATTCATCACCATCAGTCGACTGATGACTCCCATTAGTCGACTGATGAGTATCAGTCGACTGCCCAATGTCCAACAGTCGATTGCCAGCCTGGCCACTTCCCTGCAGTAAGAGGTTAGCTCAGAAAATGATAAATGCGACAGTTTCTAACCGTCTGATCTCGACCTAGACCTTCCAAAGGAAGTCTTAGTCAGATCGCCGCCTACGGTCATCCCCGTAAAGAGGACACGATCTTACAATCTCTCACTCACACGAGCTTTCCTCGATACTTACCTTGTAGCTCTCACTTCCGGCCTTCCACTCGATTCCTTCGGCTCCCTCCGAAGTCACTCGAGTGTCGCCCAACCACCGCGGCTTCCTCCGGGTGTTGCTAGCCTTCAACTCCAGCTTTAGTACTTTTCTACACACTCGATTTAGCTCATGAGATAACGATGTAAACTTAACTTTGTGTCTTTGCCATAATCAAAACACAGGTTCGATTATCTGGTGCCCCTGCACCAACAATCTCCCCCTTTTTGATCTATGGAAAACCAACACAAAGTTAAGGGAAATTAAAGCATAAAACAAATATAGTAAATGATGAATTTCATTTTCAAAAACTCCCCCTTAACCAAAACTCCCCCTTAACCCTAGGTGAGTTTTGAAAGAGATACTTTAGTTTTCAAAATTAAATAAATTTTGTGTTACTCCCCCTTAACTTTTTCTCTTCTCCCCCTTTTGCCATAAATTAACAAATGTTGGGGTTTGTTATGTAAAATTGAAGTTTGTTATATAAAATAGGGGTTTAAAAACAATATGGTATATCCATGCATCAAGATAAATCAACTATGAGTCCAAGCATGCTCTAGCAGTAATTAGATAGATTGGTTCGAGGTGTGTCCCTCTGCACCAATAATCTAAAGGTTTGCAATATAACCCTTAGGGTTAGTTTGCTTTCCCCATTAGTCAAATATATGAAGTATAAGAGATGTAGGGGGTGCTAAACTTTGGCCTAAGAGTTGTTAAGTATAATAGTTGGGAAAATAAGTAGTATTTTGAAGAGGTTATATTTCAATTATCCTTAACATCTCACCCATTCTATGTGTCTCAGAATTTGTTCACCTTATATGTTTTGTGAGATGATTTTAAATTGATTAAAGATAGTCAACCTTGGGTTAGATTCGGATTTAACCTTTAGATCGTTAAGTAACTTTTCGAGAAATTAGCTTCCAGGTCGTGGCGAGGCACAAGGGCCTTCTTTGATCGGAACAACGACCACTTCCTTAGACAAAGCCAAATTCAAGAAAATATCACTTAAGTCACTTAGGGTTACTTCCTAGTCTAACTAGTTTAGGATATAGCGAGGTAGCTTCAGCTAGTTCCACTCGGTCAAGTGCACCAAGCTAGATACGCCTTATCTAGCTCGAATACATGAGACTTTGTTTCCCTAACATACTATCATCTCGCCGCGTCCTGATACTATGTTGTCAAGAGTTGACTAACTATTTTCCCTATCTAGCCATTCTACAAATTAAAGTAAAATATTCAATGGTTTTGCTAAGTAAGCTGGTATACTATTTTAGTGTTAGCTCCCCCTGGACCATTGAACCAATATGGTCTATTCAAATAATGAATTTAATCCTGGGGAATCCAAAACTTATTAGTCCTTATATGTGAATTCAATAAAACCTTTGAGACTCATGCTTGGACTCTTTGATGACTATGATTTACGATATACATATATAACCTATTCGTAGTCGTTGACCTAAATTCGAGTCTGGCTTTATTGTACACGGCTCTTTGGGTTCCAAGTAGTCAATTAAGATTCTTAGATCCCAATGTGAACCTTTCCAACATAGTCTCAACCTCTTGAACTCGGTCTTTCAAGAGAGAATTCTCCTCCTCAAGTTTTTCAATTTGGGTTGAGTTTCCCTCTTGAACATGACTAGTTGAAGAGGTTAGAGTAGCCTCTTGCTTGAGGGTTTCAACCTCCTCAAGTAACGACTCAAACCTAGACTCAGACTTAGTTAATTTCCTATTAAGCATTTTAATTGTATTGTAAAGCGTATGAATTAGTGAGCGGCTAACCTTAATTTTCTCTTTTGGTCCGACTTTGAGTTGCTTCTCGAAGTAGTCCTCGAGTTCGGAGTCGGTGTTGTAATTGGATTCGAATTTGGACTCTGACTCGTACTTTTTGGGTCTTGCCATGCATGCTATGTCGCCGCCTTCTTCGTTGTCCCATGTTGCATGAAAAGCCTTCTTTTGATTTGATTTGAATTGTGCCCTCTTTTGATTCTTCAGTAGCCTCCTTTCCCTCCGAACGATCTTCTGCACTACGTTCACTATTGCTTCCACCTTTTCGGATTCGGACTCTAATTCGTCGTCGGGTTCGAGTCCATCTTCTTGACTAGTAGGTGGCTTGCTTCTTTGTCCTGTAAGTAGAGCAATACCTCTCTCGGCCCAGACCACGTTAGTTTGCTCGTGAAGTTCAAACTCAGAAAATAATTCATCTAACCTAAGCTTCGAAAGGTCCTTAAAGACCTTGTAGGCATCGACCATGGATGCCCACAAGGTAGTCCTAGGAAATGAATTAAGAACGTACCTTAGTAGGTCACGATTTTTGACCTTGTGTCCGATGGTGTGCAGGCCGTTAACAATGTCCTGGACGCGGGAGTGTAGTTGTGTCGCCGTCTCGTGTTCCTGCATCTTAAGGTTATACAACTTATTGAAAAGAAGGTCACGTTTGCATACCTTAGCATCGGATGTTCCTTCGTGTAGCTCGATTAATTTGTTCCATAGGTCTTTGGCGCTAATGAATGGTCCGATGCGGTTGAGTTCCTCCTTGGACAAGCCACATTGCAATATTTGGGTTGCTCTTGCATCGGCTTCGATTTGCCTCTTGGTTGCATTTGTCCACTTGTTGAAATCCAAGGGCTCTCCTTGATCATTGGTGGGTAGAGCAAAGCCGGTTTGGATTATTGTCCAAGTCTCGACTTGTGTTTTCAAGAAACACTCCATCCGACCTTTCCAATAACGGAAATCATCTCCGTTAAAGAACGGAGGTCGGGTGGTGCTATACCCCTCAATGTGAGCCATTAAGTATCTTGCAAAACACGAATAAAAACCAAAGGGAATTCCAAGACTTGGTCTTGGATTAGTAATGTGGGAAATAAATAGGAAATAAACAGAATTAAATGAAAAAAATAAGAAACTAACAAAAACTAACAACTTACGACCTTCGATGTCCCCGAAAGGGTACTAGACGTTGAATTTTGGGGTTGGAAATAGCTTGTTAAGAGGGTAAACCCTCGTAAGAAATGTAGATCTCTCAGAGAGCTTTGATTTGTAGGTAGATCGTTATGTGAGTCCACTTGTGCGAAAAGTTATGGCCCTTTTACTGTCGACTACTCCAAGAGAGAATACTTGCAAGCACACAACCAAAAGAAACGTACCAAGACTTCGTCTTGGATTAGTAGTGCGGGAGGAAAAAGACCTAAAAAAAATACGAATCGAAAAATACGAACAGAAAACCAAAACGTGCTAGATCGGTGGTTTCACCAAATCATAGCGCCCCCGCTCTGATACCAATTGTTGGATCGAGAAGCGTCGCTAGAGGGGGGGGGGTGAATAGCGATGGTAAATCTTTTCGACGTTTCGTTCAAGTAGATAATTAAATGAGTAAGAGCAGCGGAAAATAAAGAGATATGTTTATTTTTACTTGGTTCACAACCCAGCGGTTGCTACTCCAAGGCCCTATCAGTCCTGGACCGCGTATGGAGGGCAAAGCACTATCACGTCTCCTCCACGTTGGAGGTAGGAGACAACGATCACAAAACCGAAAGTACGAGGATGAGGCAACAAGCCTACCTCACCTCATTACGATTAAAATAAAGAATACAATAAAAACAATTACTTGCTACTGCTGCCGACGAAGGAGATTTGAACTTGTCATCGCGTCGACGTTATGACGACGTTGGAGCGTTGGCGTTGTAGGAGCACTTGAGAATAAACTTGATGTGATTTGGAATTGGAATCCTTTCCTCCTTTTATAGATTTTGGCCTCTGAATATGTCTCCTCTTTTTTTGTAACAGATCACGAAGTTGTATAATTTTTATCGCGAAGTGGTCGCGTCAAACCTTATCCGTTTTGACCTAGCGCAAAGGCTGATTCGTCGCCATCAGTCGACTGATGAGCATCAGTCGACTGCCCAATATCCAGCAGTCGACTGCCAGCCTAGCCACTTTCCTACAGTAAGAGGTTAGCTCAGAAAATGATAAATACGATAGTTTCTAACCGTCCGATCTCGACCTAGACCTTCCACAGGAAGTCTTAGTCGAATCGCCACCTACGGTCATCCCCGTAAAGAGGACACGACCTTACAATCTCTCACTCACACGAGCTTTCCTCGATACTTACCTTGTAGCTCTCGCTTTCGGCCTTCCACTCGATTCCTTCGCCTCCCTCTGAAGTCACTCGAGTGTCGCCCGACCACCGCGGCTTCCTCTGGGTGTCGCTAGCCTTCATCTCCAACTTTAGTAATTTTCTACACACTCGATTTTTCTCGTGAGATAACGATGTAAACTTAACTTTGTGTCTTTGCCATAATCAAAACACAGGTTCGATTATCTGGTGCCCCTGCACCAACAGCACTTCCGAGGCAAAGCTAGCAAGAAGGGATATCCTCCGCTCTCAATTAAGTAATATCAAATTATATAAGGGGAAAAGGTATTATCACTACACTCTAGATTCAAAGAAATAATTAATGGTTTAACAAGTGTAGGTGAGAAGTTATCAAACCGGGACATGATAATGAAGGCTATTGATTCATTCCCCCGGTCATCAAATTGGAGCTCCATGGTGGACTCATTTTACATTTCAAAAAATCTAGAGGTAAGTACTCTAGATGAATTTTTCTCTACTATGGAGCTTCACGAAACTAGACTTGAAGGGATAGTAGAAGAACCAAGCAAAAATTCAAGGGGAGTAGCACTAGTAGCCAACAAAGGGAAGAAGAAGAAGAGCACACCCTCCTCATCCGATGACGAATCATCATCTTCCTCATCAAAGAATAGAAATGAAGAAGCTTACATGGTAAGGAAGGTAAGACGTGCACTTAAAAGTTTTAGATTTAACAAGTCTAATGATAGGAGGAGAAGGAAGATTATATGCTACAATTGCTAAGGAGAAGGGCACATGAGAGATGAATGCCCTCTCTTAAACAAAAGCAAGGAATAAAGGAGAAAGGATGACAAGAAGAAGAAAGACAAGAAGAAAGGGAGCAAGAAGAAGGATGAAGAGAAAAAATCGAAAGAAAAAGGGAAGGCTAAAGCACAAACTTGAAAGCGGTGATGTGGGATGATCCATCATCATCATCGGAAGAAGAAGAAGTCTTCACAAGCCTTGCATTAATGGCAATAAATGACTTGGACCCCACCTCTTTGGAAAAAGGAGAAACAAGCTCAAGTGAAGAGGAGAACTAGAGTGAAGGGGGAGCCTCATCATCATCATCATCATCATCGGAAGGGGATTGGGTAAGCAAGGTAACAAAACTCCCCTCCAATGATATTGTTTCAATGATAACTAGCCTGACTAGGGACTTATTTAGGGCTAAGAAGAAGAACAAATGCATGCTTGATGAAATTAGAGCTCTCGAAGAAAAATTGAAAAATGCATGCTCACATGATAATGATATTTCTTCTAGTGTAAATGATGCATGCTTAGTAGAAGAAAATAAGGCTTTAAGGGAAAAGGTAGAATTTCTTACCAAAGCCTTAGAAAAATTTACTATTGGATCAAATACCCTTAACATGATAATTGGGATCCAAAGGGCTAGTTTCAACAAGAAAGGCCTAGGTTATAAGGGATCCAAGAATGAGAAAGCATACCATTGTTTAATTGCAAGGGGTCAAGCCAAAACAACTACAATGGTAGCTAGAAAATGGATCCTAAAGGAATACTTGGTGAACCCTATTGGAATGAATTTATATTGGGTTCCCAAGTCCATTCTTAGAGGTTAGAGAAACCTAGGATAGTCAACCATATTGGACTTATTTTATATCATGATAAATGGTTGACTTAGGATGATGTGGGTAGTGATATTTGAATTATGAGCATGGTGGATGATGTGAGTATAATGTTTAAATCATGATACTTGATATACTTGATATACATGTTTATAATCATGATTCATGATTTGGATGGTAGTGTTAGGTGATGATAATGTGTGACCTATGAATTGAATGATATACTTGATTTATCATGATGTGTAGTTAAGGATAATACTTAAATTCATGGTCATGCTTGTTGATACTTAACCTTGATAGAAATTGCATGAAATTGATGGTTAAGTACAATACTTTAGGTGCATCTCACACTCCCTATAGGTTAACTTGATTGAAAACATAGCATGAGTTAGATGTTAGGTTGATACAAATGGTCCACTAATGCTTATGGCATTTAGATGGTCATTTACAAGTATCATGATAGCAATAATAAACCAATCACGGGGAAAGCATATGTTTAATTCATAGACATATTGCCCAAAGATCATGGTTGGATATTTCAAATGTTTTCAAAACCATTTCTTATTTTATAATCTGTGTATTCATGTTTTAAATCATTTCAAGGGAAAACTAGTTCTTAAAATTGATGCATGATTGAAGGTTTTTGCAACTTTTGAGTTTTTGCCAAACATTCAAAAATAGAATGCATTTTCATGAAAAAATCATTTTTAATTGATAAAGGGACTTATGAGAAATGTGTTTCCCGAATTTCATGATTTTTTAAATTTTCTATAATTTTTAATGCATTTCTAAAATTCGGTTCTGAAATCAGAAATTTTGGTTTTACTTGTGCCAATCAATTGTCGTTCTGACGCAGTCGACTGATGTACTGTGCATGAGCACATTAACCAATTTTATCAGGTTTTAAGTTTGATTTTTGTGATTTTCTTCCTTTAGATTTGATATCATGCTTGTATAACATATGTTAGATGTTTTTGATGGTGTCAAAGGGGGAGAAATGTTTGGTTTAAGTTAATCATGCTAGGGAGAGATTAGCATGTGTTAAGGGGGAGTTGCATGTATTAAGGGGGAGTGTTTGATACTCATATTGTTTTACATGCTTTCTTACCTTATGTTTTTGGTTAATGTTTTACCTAACTTAAACGGATTGCCACACATCAAAAAGGGGGAGATTGTTAGGGCAATCAACCCATGTATGATGTGGTTTTGATGTGTGTGGCAAAGGATTTAAGTTAGGATTGTTATGTGATTTGATATGTGTATTGAAGTTGTGTAGGACTTAGTAATTCACACATGGGATTGGCTTGACGAAAGCATTGGTGGGTTCACCATCTCATCGCTCGAGTCTTTGAGTCGGTGAAGGATGGCATTGCAGAAGTTGTGCGCTTGGTGTATCCGAGGGACCGCTGGATGAGGAGCATTGAAGTGAAGCCAAGGAAGAAGACTTCAAGGCGAGACGCGAAGGATGACATTGCAAAGCCATGTGCCTGGTGCATCCGAGGGACGTGGCCGGATGAAGAGAGCTTCGGCGAGGCACTTCAAGGGAGATGAGAGAATGAGCAATTTGTAAACGATAGCTCATAGGTGAACTTGGCCGAATAGCTAAGTCAAGCGTCAGATGATCAACCGAGCAGGTTGAGGTTTTACCCGACAAGTCGGATGCTCAAACTAAGGTTTGAGGGTTTACCCGACGTATGATTATATCGGACGCTCAAACATTAGTTTGAGGTTTCTACCTGATGAAGTGGAAGTGTCGGATGCTCAACCAAGTGGGTTGAGGTTTTACCCGACCGTCGGATGCTCAAACATTGGTGTTTGAGGTTTTATCCGACACTAGTCGATTGATATAGATATCAGTCGACTGCTCTAGGTCGATGGCACTCAACTAGTGCTCGATCGGTATTCGACTAAAGCTTTTCTGGCCCAACAGTCAACTGCTAGGGTTTGGCAGTCGACTGCTCGACCATCAGTCAACTACCAAGGGACGCCAGTCGACTGATCAAGGTGAATTCGGGCACAGAAGGTATTAGAGTCGATTGATCGCTTCGGTCACTCGACTGATGGGGAGGAATTATGGCAGTCGATTGCTAGGTGGAAATCAGCCCAAGTTGCAGCTTTAAAAGGAGCACGAAGGGAAGGTTTTTGGCCATGGTTCTTGAGGCGATTTGAACGGGAATTATTGTTGCAATCCAGACCTTCAAGGCATTTTATAAGCAACCAAAGATCAAGCATTCAAAGCATTGTTGTAAAGTGTTTTTCTTTACTTGTATTTTCTTTTATCTTTGTAATCGCTGTTAGAACCCTTGGAACGGCTAGAGGGGGGTGAATAGCATTTTGCCCGTTTGTGGATGGAATTTGATCTCGTTCGTGTCTACAATTTTGTTAGCGCAGCGGAATACAGATAATGATAACAATAATGAAATAGACAACAAGCTAACACAATGATATAACGTGGTTCGGAACCGCACGATTCCTACTCCACGGATCGAGCTCTAAAGAGCCCTAGTGATGCACACGCACTCACTAATGATAAACACTCCTTCTCGACACAAGTCGGAGGCGGAGAAACCCCGTACAAACGTTTATAACAATAAACGAAAGGAATACAAGCAATAAACAATGTAAA
This sequence comes from Wurfbainia villosa, assembly GCA_025175895.1. Lineage (NCBI taxonomy): Eukaryota > Viridiplantae > Streptophyta > Magnoliopsida > Zingiberales > Zingiberaceae > Wurfbainia > Wurfbainia villosa. The sequence goes on along the minus strand of CM045996.1, from coordinate 53,310,209 downwards.
TACGAAATACAAGTAAAGAAAAGACTTTACAACACTTGTTTTGATTGCTTGAATGCTTGGTTGCTTGCTTGCACTTGGAGACCTGATTTGCACCAACAAATTGCCCCAATAGCCCTCAAGAACCGATAGTTTTTCCTCCATCACGAGCTCCATATATAGCTTCAACCTGTGCTGGAAAAAGTCGATCAGTCGACTGATCGGGACCATCAGTCGACTGATGTCACTGTTGTTGTGAGACAACGGCTAGATCCACGCTGGATAAGTCCAACGAAACCTTCATCAGTCGACTAATTGTGACCATCAGTCGACTGATGGAGTCCTCACTCGACCAGTCGAGTCTTGACTCCATTCTATGGCCGATTTCTCGAGCACCAGTCGACTGATCACACGATCGGCCGATCGCTGCTCATCATCGATCGCCCACCTCGGCGTAGTCAAACCCTAGTTGACTTGGTCTAGTCGACTACCACATGGCACCAGTCGACTGGCACACCTCAAACATGAGGTTTTAACCCAAGTATGGTTCCCCCATACTTGCTAGACTACCCTTAGCCTAGACCTAAGCCTTCTAGCCACCTCCATCAGCCTCACGCCTCTCGGATCCCTCCAAGTCATCCATGACTTGTTCATCCATCGCGCTAGCCTTCAGGTGCTTCCATCGGCTATGTCATGCTAACGGTGTCTACACCGCCAAGGCATATTGGACTTATGCCGCCAAGACTCCGCTTGGACTTTACGCCGCCAATTATTGGACTTATGCTGTCAAGACTACCGCTTGGACTTTACGCCGCCAATTATTAATCCCCTTGGACTTCTAATGCCAACCCATGTTGGACTTTCCATGCCAAGACCATGCTTGGACTTTCTATGCCAAGACCATGTTTGGACTTTCCCAAATGCCAAGACCATGCTTGGACTTTCCCTTGCCAACCCATGTTGGACTTTTACATTGCCAAGACCATGCTTGGACTTTCCATGCCAAGAACTCAAGACTTGGACTTACCATGACAATTATATTGTCATATGTTTTTGTCGAAACATCAAAACACATCAAAATATCACTCGAGCCAAACTCGAGTCCTGGTCAATCGTGACCTGGGCCGATTGCACCAACAATCAATGCGGCATCAACAATCGTGACCTGGTGAGCTTGGAAGATCTCACCATCAACCAAGACATCAATGGCTCTTCAAGAGGGATATAGCACCGCCAAGCCACCGCTCTTCGACGGGAGTCATTTTGCATATTGGAAAGGTAGGATGAAGTACTATCTTATGAGTAATATTGAAATTTGGCATAGCATTGTAGATGGCTGTTGAGAGTATTGGGAATACAATCAAAGTCCCACATTGGTAAGACATGGAAAAGATCATGTGCATATAAGATGAAATGATATCTCCATTGGTATGAGGCCTTTTGGGTAGAGCCCAAAAACAAAACCATGAGGGCTTAGGCCCAAAGTGGACAATATCATACCATTGTGGAGATATGTGGATCTTATAGGCACTAACAATTGGTATCAGAGCCATGATCCATGTCAAACCATGAACCTCGAACGAAGGAAGTGGAGCTCCCATGTCCGGATCTAGAGAACCAAACACCAGGCGTGAAGTCCAGCTGGGTCAGGAGGACCAGACAGTTGACAGGAAGTCTTGGTGGGTTGAAGATCGGACATCAAGCAGAGGAAGTCCTTCGATGAGGGATAGGCTTGAGGGGGGGCTCAATGTGGTCCTTCGTTTGAGGGGGGGATTGTTGAGTATTGGGAATACAATCAAAGTCCCACATTGGTAAGACATGGAAAAGATCATGTGCATATAAGATGAAATGATATCTCCATTGGTATGAGGCCTTTTGGGTAGAGCCCAAAAACAAAACCATGAGGGCTTAGGCCCAAAGTGGACAATATCATACCATTGTGGAGATATGTGGATCTTATAGGCACTAACAATGGCTTCGAGGAACCGGTGGATGAACATGGAGACCCTATTCCAAGCAAGGATTGGACAAGGGAAATGAACCGCAAATTCGAATCAAATGCCAAGGCGGTACTCACCATTCAATGCGGCATTACCATGGAGCAACTCAACAAGGTGGGGCCTTTTGAATCCGCCAAGGAGCTATGGTAAAAGCTCATTGAGCTAAATGAAGGTTCCAAGGAGTCAAAGAGGGCCAAGAAGGACCTACTAATTGGACAACTTCAAGCCTTCCAAATGAAGATGCATGAAACCGTAAGTCAAATGCATGGAAGGTTCAAAGAAATTGTTAACGGACTCCATATCATAGGTGAGCGAGTTGACAACCAGGATTTGGTAAGGTATATTTTACAAGCATTTCCTAGAAATTCTTTATGGACTTCTATAGTTGATGCCATTAAGGTAACAAGGGATCTTTCGCAAATTAAAATTGATGAACTATTTTGTGAGTTTGAATTGCATGAGCAAACTAACATGTCTTCTAAGGAAAAGAGCTTAGCTCTATTTGTTGAGAAGAAAGAAAAGAAGAAGAAAGAAAGGAAAGAGGTGTCATCATCATCCGAGTCGGAGCGTGAGTCAAGTAGTGACGAAGATTCGGCTAGTGAGATGGCCCATTTTGTCAAGAAGTTCCTTAGAAAATCAAAGGAATTCAAGAATAGAGATGCAAGAAAGGGGTCCCATTCTTCAAGAGGTAAAAATAGTGGTAATTCAAGTTTTAACAATAATGTGATTTGCCATGCTTGCAACAAGAAGGGGAACATAAAGCCGAATTGCCCGGAGCTAAAGAAGAAGGAGGAAAAGGAAAAGAAAAAGAAGGACAAGAAGGAGAAGAAGAAGAAGGAGGCCATGGTAGCTCAAACCACATGGGACACACCAAGTGTTGAAGACTCTTCCTCCGATGATGAGCTTTGCCACATCACACGCCATGTGGCACTCATGGCACTAGAAGATGATTCGGGCACATCAAGCCAAGAAGATTCCTTAAGCGATGAATCGTCATCTAGTGACGATGAGGTAATGGACTCTCCCAAGGTTAAGCTTCTTTATAAATCAATTGCCTATCTTCAAGAAGCTCTAGATAAGTCTAAATCTAAGGTTAAGAGCATGAAGGTAGAACTAAAGGCTATTAGAAATGAAAAACCTTCAAATGTTGATTCTTGCATGCTTAAGGAAGAAAATGACAAACTTAGGGATGAGGTTAGTGAATTGAAAGCATGTTTAGAAAAATTTTCAATTGGCTCAAAGTGTCTTGATATGATTCTTAGTAGACAAAGAGCGGTTTATAACAAGGCCGGTTTAGGATATAAGCCAAAAGAAAAAGAAGTTGCTTATATTTCATTGATTAATAGGAAAGCAACCATTAAGGGAAAAGTTAAGAAAGCATGGGTACCTAAGAAGTTTTTACTTAATGTTACCGGTCCAAATGTTTGGGTACCAAAAGCTTGTGTTTTCATGTGATTTAGGTAGGAGAGCGAGGTATGTGGATTGTGGATAGCGGTTGCTCAACACATATGACCGGGGATGTGAGCAAGTTCTCCACAATTAAATATGTGAAGAAGGGAGCGGTGTCCTTTGGGAATAGTGGAAAACTCAAGATATTAGGTAGAGGTACAATTGAGGTATCCCCCAAGATTGTCATTCACAAAGTTTTACTAGTGGAAAATATGAAATTCAATTTATTAAGTGTTAGTCAACTTTGTGATGCAAACTATCATGTCTCCTTTGAATCCTCTAAATGCATGATTAAACATAAGGAATTAAATGATTGCATGTTAGTTGGATATAGGAAATCAAATATCTATTATGTTGATCTTTCATATGCTTCTAACGTTTCTACTAAGTGTTTTGTTGCAAAAGAAGAGGAAAGTTGGCTATGGCATAGAAGATTGGGGCACATCAACATGAAAAACATAGCCAAGGTAGCCAAGATGGAGTTGGTCAAAGGGCTACCAAAGATCAAGTATGTCAAGAACAAATTGTGTGATGCATGCCAAGAAGAAAAACAAACAAAGGCATCACACAAAGGTAAAACTCTAACTAACACCTCTTTACCATTAGAGTTATTGCATCTTGACTTGTTTGATTGCCATAGTACTCCATCTTTAAATGGTAATAAATATTGTTTGGTTATAGTAGATGATTTTTCTAGGTATACTTGGGTCCACTTTATGAAACATAAGGATGATACCTTAGAAATAATCATAGGATTTAGTAAAAGGGTTGAAAATGAAAAGAGTCTCAAAATCAACCGGATCCGTAGTGATCATGGTGGTGAATTTGAAAACTTAAAATTTTCACAATTTTGTTTAGAGCAAGGGTATAAGAATGAGTTCTCTTGTCCTAGAACACCCCAACAAAATGGGGTGGTGGAAAGGAGAAATCGTGCCCTACAAGAGGCGGCTAGGACTATGCTTAATGCATATTCTCTACCTAGCTACTTGTGGGCGGAAGCGGTTAATACCACTTGCTATATCCAAAATAGGGTTCAAATCCATAGGTTTTTAGGAAAAACACCATTTGAATTATGGAATGGGACTATACCCACAATTCATTATTTCAAAGTATTTGGATGTAAAGTTTATATTCTAAACACCAAAGATAACTTAGGAAAATTTGAATCAAAAGCGGATGAGAGAATCCTAGTTGGATACTCATCCACAAGTAGAGGGTATAGAGTCTACAATAAGAGAACCAAAGGGATTGAGGAGTCTTCCAATGTTCAATTTGATGAAAATACTAGTACCTACCCTAGAAAGTCCTCCATTGATAAGGATATTAATGACAATAATCAAGACATTACCCAAAAACTTCAAAATTTGACCATTAGGGGTAATGATCAAGGGGGAGGAAGAGGAGACTCCGATAATGAAAGAAGGGTGGAAGATAACAATGATCAAATTGAAACACCTTCTAGAAACCTAAGAATTCATCAAGATCATCCACTTGACCAAGTAGTAGGAGATCTATCTCAAGGAGTAAGAACTAGGTCATTTCATAGACCTCCTACTAGTCAAGTAGCTCTTATCTCACAAATTGAGCCCAAATCGATCAATGATGCATTACATGATCCGGATTGGATTTTGGCAATGCAAGATGAATTGGCTCAATTTGAGAGAAGTCAAGTGTGGGAATTAGTACCTAGACCCAATGATAGCACCATAATTACTACAAGATGGGTCTTTAGGAATAAGCTAGATGATCAAGGAAATATCACTAGAAATAAGGCTAGGTTGGTTGCTAGGGGATTCAATCAAGTTGAGGGGCTTGACTATGATGAGACTTATGCCCCGGTTGCGAGGTTAGAATCTATTAGGATTCTCTTAGGGTATGCTTCCTACATGGGATTTAAACTTTACCAAATGGATGTTAAATCGGCATTCTTAAATGGTTATATTAAGGAGGAAGTATATGTAGAGCAACCACTCGGATTTGAGAACATAGATTATCCAAATCATGTATGTAAGCTTAGGAAAGCATTATATGGGTTAAAACAAGCTCCCCGGGCATGGTATGAAAGATTGTCATCGTTCTTAATTTCTAAGGATTTTAGAAGAGGTCAAGTAGATCAAACTTTGTTTATAAAGTCAACATTAAAAGATATATTCATAGCCCAAGTATATGTTGATGATATCATTTTTGGGTCAACGAATGATGATCTTCTTCAAGACTTTATAAAAAATATGGAAAATGAATTTGAAATGAGTTTGGTTGGAGAGCTTACCTTTTTCCTAGGCTTACAAGTCAAACAAACCAATGAGGGTATTCATATTTATCAAACCAAATATGCAAATGAAATGATCAAGAAATTTGGTTTGGAAAATGCCAAAATTGTAACCACTCCTATGGCCACTAGCACTAGAATAGATAGTGATCATGAAGGTAAATCAATTGATCTTAAACTGTATAGGAGTATGATTGGTAGCTTACTATACCTAACCGCTAGTAGACCCGACATTTTATTTGTGGTAGGTATGTGTGCAAGATACCAATTGTTGGCGACCGTGCTATTTCTCGGAATGCTCATAGGCTCCCATGTCCCCGGATTAAAATTTTCACTAATGAAAACTAATCCGGATGGGATGAGTTTCCTAAGCACAACCAATTCATCATCGTGCTAACAACTTGAGCGATCGCTTGAACAAACTAGTTGTTCAAGCAACACAACTCTTCTAGTCGGTTAGCCGCGGAAGAGACGACGGACGGATCGCCGGTTTTTGTGTTTCTTATTCGGGGTCCATGATTATACAAATACATGCAAATGCAAACTAGTATAATCAACATATACTAACATAAAGAACATAAGCTAGCATATCAAATAAGAACATGCAAAGAACAAAAAGTTATAAAACTTTTATACCTCTTGATCTTCTATCGTATGTCCTAACCTCCTTGTAGACTTCGTGTGGGCGAAGATCCTCCACAAGTTGAAGCATCCTAGATCTTCTTCAATCCAAAGAAAGAAGAACTCTCTTTCCCTTCTTGCTTGAGCCAACCACCAATCCACAAAGGATTGATGCCGCCGGCCCCAAGAATAGAGAGAACATAATGGAAACAATCAAGGTACCGAACTAGGGACAAACCCTTGTTTTGGTGCCGCCGGCCAAGATGGAGTGAAGAGGATAAAGGGAATATATTGGGCGCCGGCCACGGTGGAGGGAATAGAGGAAAGAGCCGGCCACAACCTAGGAAGAGGAAGAGCTCCTCTCCTATAGTTGCCGCCCACCTTCCTTGCATACCCTAGCCGCCCAACCATAGGAGCCAAACCCTAATTAGGGTTTCCTCCTTAGGTCTTCTTGCCGCCCATCCAAGGTGGAAGGAGGAGATCTAAACCGGCCACCTTTCCTAGGAAGAAGAAGAACTCTTCCACAAGATGCCGCTTACCCTCCTTCCAAACCTTGGCCGCCCATGCAAAGGAGCCAAACCCTAATCAAATTAGGGTTTCCTCCTTAGGGTTTCTTGCCGCCCAACCATGATGGAGAGAAGAGATCTAGGAGCTAGCCATCTTCAAGGAAGAAGAAGAGATCTTCCTCAAGTTTCCGCCCACTCATCTTCCAAGCCTTGGCCGCCCAACCCATAGGAGGTTTCCTCCTTAGGGTTGCTTGCCGCCCAAGCAATTGGAGGCTAAACCCTAATCTCCTTAGCATCCATCATCCAACATCAACCACTCTCATCTTTTTTTTCCGCCCAACCCATAGCCACCCTTTTATAGAACTTAGGAGAAAATTGGTTATTGATGAGGTAGACAAAAATATAGGAACTAATTCCCAATTTTCTTGCCGCCCACCTTATCCAACCTTTCCTCTCCCTTTTATATAGAGTTAGGTTTAGGCCTTGGTTTAATCTCCACCGTCGGTTCTAGGGTTTTAATCTCAACCATCGGATTTAGAGATTTAATCTCAACCGTCGGTTCTAGGGTTTTAATCCCAACCGTCGGATCTAGAGATTTAATCTCAACCGTCGGTTCTAGGGATTTAATCCTAACCGTCGGATCTAGAGATTTGTTTTCCATCATTTGATCTAGACTTCATGAGGTTTATATTAGGCTATGATAGGGACCATGAGGAGTTGGGTCTTGGCCACCCGATGGATCGGAACCACACAAACTTGATTCATCAATGATGTTCCATTCCACTAGAGGATCATCATCGAACTACCTCACCAACCCCCATAAATTAATATGGGCTCCATATATTATTTGTACATCCATCTCCCCGTGTTTAAGATATCGAATGTCCGTCAATTGATTGATTTACTGACCATCAATCAATTAACATCTAACTCCTCGAGTAGTACCACTCAACCTTATCATCATGTTGACTAAGTCAACCTGCAGGGTTTACATGATGAACCTTATGAGCTCCTCAAGGGGACATCATCAACCTAATACATAGGACACGGATTCCTCCTATAATCAACGGCACACCATGTAAATAATATCATTTCCCAACTTACCGGGCATATTGATTTAATCCATAGAAATCTCACCTTCTGGTAAATCAAAGAAATAAATACTAAGTACATGTGTCCGTTATTATATCGGGATTAAGAGCATGTACAACATAATATCCGAGGTCCGATTCAATTATGTAGTCAGCAACAAATTGAATCACCTCTATGTCGGTCCTGCTCAATACACCTAAGTGTACTAGTGTAACTTTATGTTCAAGACAAAACAATACCAAGCTACACTACAACCATGCCAATGGTTTGTCCAAAACCATCTTGGTTGTGAGCCTCTGCTTATACTCTACAAGGGACTGATAACATGATCTTCTGTGCCACACCCAAGCACCATGTTATCTACAATGTAAAGTATTAGACAATATGCACACATATAAATATAAAGTGCAAACAATGATCATGTGATTCTTATTTCAAAATAAAGATGTTCATACAAAAGAGCTAGGCTTTCAGTATACATCCCAACACCAATCTTGTGCCAAAGAATCACATTTGGTAGCCGTCAAAAGAATATTAAGATATATTAAAGGCACCCTAAATGTAGGACTTTGGTATCCTAGGACTAAGTCATTTGAATTGCTTGGTTATACCGATTCCGATTATATCGGGTGCAAATTGGATAGGAAGAGTACTAGTGGTGGATGCCAATTTCTTGGGTCCTCCCTAGTTAGTTGGAGTAGTAGGAAGCAACATTGTGTTGCTTTATCAACCACCGAAGTCGAATATGTGGCTATGGGTGGTTGTGTAGCTCAATTACTTTGGATGAGACATACTCTTGTGGACTATGAGCTACACTACTCTAACATTAAAGTTTATTGTGATAATGTGAGTACCATCAACTTGACCAAAAATCCGGTACATCACTCTCGAACCAAGCACATTGAAGTGAAACATCACTTCATAAGAGATCATGTGGCAAGAGGGGACATTGAACTTAATTATGTAGAATCTAAGTCCAACCTTGCCGATATCTTCACCAAAGCTCTTCCCGAAGCCGAATTTTCATCATTAAGGAGAGAGCTTGGTATGTGCTTTGTAGAGTAAAATTCTAGGTTTGCATGATCCTATACTTATATAGCTTCTTTATACCTTGATGCATCTCACAAAAGCCTTAAGAAACCTTGATTTTTGTATTGAAATACTTAGAAACATGTGAGGTGATAGGGAAGGTGTACTTGGCTCATCATGCTTGTTATGATGCATTACTATGAGCCAATGACACACCTAGAGACATAAAAACCTTATGGACCAATCATGGGGAAGACTTGTATTCAAGTAATGAATACATAGCTCAAAGAACATGGTTGGAAATTTCAAATAATATGTATTTTAAATTATGTTCATCATATTTTGAAAAACAGTTTTCAAATGGAACACAAAAGTGATACAAAGTGTGCAAAATCTTTAGAACTTTTGATAGGTTCCAAGTTTGTATCAATCTTGTAATCTAGAAAACATATATTTTTCAAATTATTTTTCCTTGATAAACTATGATTTCAGAAATGTGTACGCAAAATTTCATGATTTTTCGAGATTTCTGGAATTTCTACCGCATTTCTGATTTTGGGCTAAAAAGGCTGAAATTTCGGTTTCAGGCCTGGCAGTCGACTGGTTCAGAAACCAGTCGACTGATACACTGTGTTTTCTGATAATAAACTCCATTTTCTGATATTTGGTTTATCTTTGATGTCCTAACACTATAGTATGATAAAATTGCGTATAAACAAGTTTTAGGACTAATTAATGCAGTGTTTTAGGGGGAGGTTTCATAAATTATATCTTTTTCATCCCCAAAACCATTGTTGGTGCAAAGTTAGGACTTTATTTTTGAAATGCTTTGCTTCAACTATTGTTTACACATTATAAAGCATATCTTGGATTAAGGGGGAGCTTACTTTCTATCTTATGCCTTAGTCCAAGATCCAACACCTTTAATTCTTTCATTTTTGAATCCTTCACTTTTTGATGTATGTCAAAGGGGGAGAAGGAGTGTTTTAAGTTATAATTCATATTATGTGAGTACTTTTAAAGACCTAACTTAAATGATTGTCAAACATCAAAAAGGGGGAGATTGTTGGTGCAACAATGCTCCAAGCATTTATATATGTTTTGATGTTTGGATAATCATCTAAGTTAGGCAATATCTTGTGATCTAACTGCGAAAATGTTTAAGTGACAGGGAGGTCCAAGTATGATCTTGGCAAACGAAGTCCAAGTATGATCTTGGCAAAGGAATGTTGGGTTTCCGGCACCGCAGCGTGTGTGTGTTCGATCATGTTTCGTAAACATGAGCACAGCGGAAGCAATTAAAAATAATAAATCTATATTTATTACAACACACACAACACACGCAAGCATATTACAACAAGTGTAGACATAACCGTAAATTAAAATTTGCAATAAAAGAATTTATCTACGTTATACCTTTCGTATGACGTGTAGCGGGAACGGCATCAACCGGAACGATCCTCGTAAGAATCGTCTCTATCCGTATCCACGCCGAGCTCCTCGGGATGACTTCGCTAAGTCACGAGCTTCGTCTTCGTACGGGTTACTAGCCTCGTGTTGAAGACGACGTGATCGAGAGATGATCACGATCCGAATCCAAATTCGGATCCTAAAATGAGTTCTCAAAACTGGCTTCTCCGGAGAGGTATTCGTCAACCAATTGACGAATCCTTCGTCCTCCACCTCAGAGGATTACTGGAGATCAAATCCCCGGTAAGTTAGCCGCTGTCGGAGCACTAACCGTCGTCCAAACGACGCTCCGACAACAAAGAAACAAGCTGTCCAGAAAAACTGGACAGCTTTTGGTGGAGGAATAGAGGCCGGCCAAGGAGAGATGGAAGCTCACCTTATCACCGAACCTAGAGGAGATCACCGGAGGGTCGCCGGAGGTTCACCGGCTGAAGCTTGGTCACCGGCAACAAGTTGGACGGCTGCACAAAAGCTGGGCGGCGGCACCTTAGGGTTGGGCGCCGAAAACTCCAAGGAGGTGGGCGGCAACTAGGTTGGGCGGCCAAAACTTGATTAGTTTTAGGGTTAGGGTTTAAGCCCTATTTTATAGAGAACTAATTCTCTTAATGGTTAATGGATCATATCCATAAAGCCCGTTAACCCGCTCCATTAGGATAAGTTAAAATAAACCAAACCATGATGGTTTATTTTAAGTTAAAACGAACCGAACCAACTTTTGGTTCATTCGTTTAAAATAAACCAAACCCTTTGGTTTATTCTCATCCATTGGATTAGAACCAAACCATTTTGGTCCATCCATTATGTCTTCATAAGACACGGCCCATCCACGCTTCCATTGCGACTGAAACAATTTCATGCTCGCTTTATGTTTGGTCCAACCAAACATAGTTTCTCTCGGTCTGAGAATCCCATTCTCAAGCTCGTTTTAAATCCTTTGGATTACACTCGTTGTGCGTGTGACCAAATAGGTTCTCGGTTTATGTTGGCCGTCTATAATTAACCATTAATTATAGAACGATCATGAGTGGCACCTAGTAGTACATCATGATCCCCAATTAACCGAAAAGATCAACGGTTGATCCAGAACTATTTCTGAAACCCTTCAGTAGCTCGAATTAATCGTGCCCCATTCCCTTCACTCATCGTATACCCACTTGGTTCAGGACATGGTCTATTGTGTCAGTCCCCACTAGGCTGACTACGTCACACCTAGCCCAAGTATCATTTCCTCGTCCTACGGATTCTAGTTACTCCACATGTATCGAAGAGTACCTTACTCTAAACATGTAATGCTTTGGCAAAGACTTTAGTAACAATCCGAGAGGCCATGGGTATACATCTCTGCAAGGAGTGGTGAATCCTTTATAGGCTATTCAAACACCTTGATCATTTCGACTTATACCCAATCATCCGGGTCCACATCTCCTTAGAGATGTTTGCTTAAGATGTCAAAGCATAAGTCTCCATGATCAAGATGACTTGAATACCGCAAGTCGAAGAACCTCGCGCCAAGCCCAGTAAAAACTTCATTGACATATCTATATATGCAGAGAACCATATGAAGTCTTACAGCTGGTCACTCCAATGAACTAGTTACCATAACTAGCATCCACGATTAACTCTGGACATCACAATGTCTCCAGGCAGTGAGAATCAGCTGCTTGGATACACCAAGGAGTATACCTCGTGCTAGTCTTGACAGAATTGATGGTGTCCAAATCCATCAATTCATCGACTAGGGATAATTCCGATACATCACAATTACACATGTAGAGATACTCACTAGTTGTGATCCAATCACAAATTCTCTCATGCTGTGAATCGTATCGTGGACATTCAGTAAATGAGTTTAAGATCCAATCAAATACATGAAACATGTATACTCAAATAGTGAATCTTCATTTATCATATAAATGGTTCATACATAAGGCGATTGCCTTAGGACATCTCTCATATATATTACTAACAGACTCCCACTTGGCCTAATGCCAATCGCTACGGTATCCAATACCATAAGCTCTAACATGACCCTCAAACTTATTTTGAGGTAATGCCTTAGTTAAAGGATCCGCTAAGTTCCTTTCAGTGGGAATTTTCTCGATTTGTATTTCGTTCCTACTGATGATCTCTCTGATAAGATGATAGCGGGGAAGCACATGTTTGGATCATTGATGAGACCACATCAAGTTCATAGATGAACTACTTGATCCAAACCGCTTCCTTTGCTGCTTCCAAAGCTGCAACGTATTCTGCCTTAGTGGCAGAATCCGCTATAGTGTCAAGCTTGGAACCTTTCCAACTTATTGCGCCTCCATTCTAGGTGAATACATACCCAGACTAAGACATGGAATCATCCTTGTCTGTCTGGATCTGGCATCCGTATACCCATGTATCACCATGTACCCTTCTCCATATATTAGGAACACATCCTTAGTTCTTCTCAAGTACTTAAGGATCGTCTTAACAGCCGCCCAATGATCCATTCTTGGATCGGACTGGTATCTGCTCGTGACACTCAAAGCATATGATACATCGGGTCTCGTACATAACATAGCATACATGATAGATCCTATTGCAGATGCATAGGGAATCTTACTCATGCAAATCCTCTCGTCTTCTGTGCACGGACACATAGACTTCGAAAGGTGTACCCCATGCCTGATGGGTAGGAAACCTTTCTTGGATTCCGACATGCTAAACCTCTTTAGCACTCGGTCTATATATGTAGACTGCGAAAGACCAAGCAACCGTTTCGATCTATCTCTATAGATCTTAATCCCGAGGATGTAGGTTGCTTCTCCCAGGTCTTTCATGGAGAATGTCTTGGATAACCAAACCTTCACTAACTGTAAGATTGAAACATTGTTTCCTATAAGTAGTATGTCATCGACATACAATACTAGGAATATGACTGCACTCCCACTAACCTTCTTGTACACACAAGGTTCGTCTGGATTTTGTGAGAAATCAAACTTTTTGATTGTCTCATCAAAACGGATATTCCAGCTCCTGGATGCTTGCTTCAATCCATAAATGGATCGTCGCAATTTGCATACCTTGGTTTTATCAACCGATGTGAAACCCTCAGGCTGTATCATATACACGTCCTCGAGCAGGTTTCCATTAAGAAAAGTTGTTTTCACATCCATCTGTCATATCTCATAATCATAATGAGCCGCTATGGCCAGGAGCATCCGAATGGATTTAAGCATAGCTACAGGCGAATAGGTTTCGTCATAATCAACACCTTGTTTTTGACGATATACTTTCGCCACCAATCTAGCCTTATAGGTAATCACATTACCATCCATGTCGGTTTTCTTCTTGAAAACCCACTTGCACCCTATAGGCTTTATCCCTTCAGGTGGGTCAACCAAGTTCCAAACTTGGTTTTTCATACATGGAATCCATTTCCGACTTCATGGCACCAAGCCACTTATCCCTTTCTGAACTTGTCAGCACTTCTTCATAACTGGTAGGCTCCTCATCATCAATGAGTAACACGTCGTTCGATTCACTTATGAGAAATCCATATCTCTCAGGAATATTGCATGTTCTACTAGATCTACGAAGATGTGGTGTTACAATAGGTCCAGCCGATTGCCCATCACTATGAGTTGTCGGCTGTTGTGCTTCACCAGGTATCTCATCAATGTCTATTTGAGTCTCTCGAGCCTCCTCAAGCTCGACGACACTCCCACTATTTTCTTGCAAGAGAAACTCTTTCTCTAGAAACACAGCATGCCTTGAAACAAACTCCTTTTGTTCCACAGGATGATAGAATTGGTAATCCCTAGTTTCCTTAGGGTATCCAATAAATAGACATTTATCAGACTTAGCATCCAATTTGTCTGATACTGTCCGCTTCACATAAGCAGGACAACCCCATATCTTCAAGTAAGATACATGAGGTTTCTTACTATTCCATATCTCATATGGAGTAGTTGAGACTACCTTAGTAGGCATTCTGTTTAACAAGTAAACAGCTGTCTGAAGTGCATAACCCCAAAAGGACTTGGGAAGAGTCGCATGATTCATCATTGACCTGACCATGTCCAACAAGGTCCGGTTATGCCTCTCAGATACACCATTGTGTTGTGGTGTAAAGGGCGGAGTCCATTGAGACAATATACCATTGTCTCTTAGATAATCAAGAAACTCTTGACTTAAGTATTCACCACCTCGATCCGATCGAAGTATTTTAATACTCTTATCATGTTGTTTCTCTACTTCATTTCTGAATTCTTTGAACCTTTCAAAGGCTTCAGACTTGTGTTTCATCAAGAACACATACCCAAACCGTGAGTGATCATCGGTGAAGGTAATGAAGTAGCTATAGCCTCCTAAAGCTTGAGTTGACATAGGTCCACATACATCGGTATGTATTAGTCCTAGTAACTCTCCCACTTGTTCACCTTTTCGGTAAAGGTAACTTAGTCATCTTGCCTTTTAAGCATGATTATCGTATGAATCAATTCAAGCGATTCGAATTCCACATCGGTGTAATTAGGACATGCGTTTCTTGCTTATATGGCCAAGATGACAATGCTACATATAGAGTCTAATTGATTATCCTTTCGAGCACGCTTGTTGCTCGCCGATATTGAAGATGTCCTTTGGATCGTCCAGCGTATAAACACCATTGCTTAAAGTTCCGGTCCATAAAGAACTCCATTCAAAGTGATCTAACAACAATGGTTACTAAACATCAAAGGGACACCATTTCTATTTAAACAAGAAATAGAAATGATGTTCTTTATCAATGAAGGAACATAAAAGAAATTGTCCAGTTCTAAGACAAGTCCTGCAGGGAGTTTCAACAAATACGTTCCGATGGCGAATGCAACAACCCTTGCTCCATTCCCAACACGTAAATTTGACTCTCCCTTGACGAGTCTTCTTCTATTCCTTAGCCCATGTATGTCATTACATATATGTGAGCCACACCCAGTATCAAATACTCAAGTGTCTGAGGAAATAGAATGACAATCAATAAAGAAGATTTCCGAAGAAGATGGGGCATCCGATGCCTTATCCTTCTTCACGGACTCAAGATAAATCTTGCACTTTCTTCGCAAATGGCTCTCCTTGCCATAATGATGGCAAGTTTCCTTTTGTGCTAGTTCTACCTTCTTAGCCCTTCTCTTCTTTCCCTTCTGCTGTTCCTTTGACTTCCTCTTAGAACCTTTCTTCGAGGAATCAACTAACAGCACCGTCCCCTGCTCATGCTTCTCAGAAGACTCCATAGTCTTCAGCATATTGAGCAGTATCACAGATGAACCTCCTAGAATCTCAGAGGCGAAGAGGAGCTTTGAGACTTCGAACCTTTCGAATCTCACTTGCTCATCAACCAACTCACAAAGATGAAGGACTACGATATGAGCATTCATATGCTCATGCTGCTTTCGTAGCTTGGGTTCCATCGTGGCTATCATGATGCAACTCATTTGTTCAGAATCACTCACATGTTTCTGATAGGCCAACAATTGGTCCAGAGTTGCATCGTCACTAGGACGGGCGGGAAGAGGCGCTTCGAGGACATTTGCAAGCTTTTCAACCTTGAGAACAATTCTCAAGCTTCTAAGCCAGTCCATGAAGCTCGGCCCAGTCAATTTATTCGAATCCAAAATGGAACGCAATTCAAAGACATCATGATCAATCTTAGAAATACAAAATGAGCATATATGAGAAAATGTTTTTTTTAAAATGCATCAATATACATTTATAAATCCCATTCATTTTTCGAATTTCAAAAACCCCAAAATCACTTCGGGAGATCGTAGGTCCATCTCCGAATGGGCTGATATCCATCATAGTTATGAACAACCTTGAGAGAGTCAACAAGCCATTCATAACTCGACGGTAGGTATCTTCTATCGATTGCATATCACGTATATGCAACTATCACAATGTGCTATCAACTAATTGAATGTTCACACATACATCGGGTTGTTAACACATTAACAAGTATGCATCATATGCATAGCACCCAACTTCACCTCCTTTACATCGACCTTGGAGAGAGTCCAACAAGCCGTGCTCGAGTTAAAGCCAACCCATTAATCGGGACATAGTTTTAATATGGTTAGGCGCATTCAACCAATTAGCCCGGCTTGGAGAGAGTCCAACAACCAAAGCTAACGATTGACCTCGGCTCTTACCATATTAGTATTAAACTATTCCATGGTTTGAACATATTGAGTTGAGCGGGCTTGGAGAGTCCAACAACCCAAACAAGAAACAGAACTCTGGTTCTAACCATATTAATGGAAGGTGTAGGCTTTAATATTGTTTAAGGGTTTTATGTCTCATCCTCTTTGAATGCAAATAACTATTATCTACATGGCATGACATACATGGCATACATCTACATGTCACGACACGCATGGCATAATGTTATGCATCTAATGCAATTACATGATATACAATTATGTCATGTATATATTTCCTTATATGTCATAACTATTTATGGAAATAAAATATGTTTAAGATTTGATTCTCCAAATCAAATCATAATTAAATTAGGAAACAAATTTCCAAATCTAATCACATATTTTATTCATGGAATTATTTGATTAAGGAAAATCTATTTAGGAAACCAATTTCCTAAATCATTAAAACTACTTATGGAAATAAAATATTTTAAGATTTGATTTCTCAAATCAAATCATGATTAAATTAGGAAACAAATTTCCAAAATCTAATCAAATATTTTATTTATGGAAAATATCAATTTCCATAAATACTTCCAACTTTCCAAAAGTGGAAGATTTCCATAAATACTTCTAGACTTTCCAAAATTAAAAATTTCCATAAATAATTCTAAATTTCCAGAAATACATTATGACTATCGCAAAACTATTTTACGATTATGTCGAAACACAACCTGGGCTCTGATACCACTGTTGGGTTTCCGGCACCGCGGCGTGTGTGTGTTCGATCATGTTTCGTAAACATGAGCACAGCGGAAGCAATTAAAAATAATAAATCTATATTTATTACAACACACACAACACGCATGCATATTACAACAAGTGTAGACATAACCGTAAATTAAAATTTGCAATAAAAGAAATTAAATCTCGTTATACCTTTACGTATGGCGTGTAGCGGAAACGGCATCAGCGGGCGATCCTCGTAGAATCGTCTCTATCCGTATCACGCCGAGCTCCTCGGGATGACCGCTAAGTCACGAGCCGTCTTCGTGCGGGTTACTAGCCTCGTGTTGAAGGCGGCGTGATCGAAGATGATCACGATCCGAATCCAAATTCGGATCCTAAAGCGAGTTCTCAAAACTTCGCTTCTCCGGAAGGTATTCGTCAACCAATTGGCGAATCGCCGTCCTCCACCTCAGAGGATTACGGAGATCAAATCCCGGATAAGTTAGCCGCTGTCGGGCACTAACCGTCGTCAAAGCGATGCTCCGACAACAAAACAAGCTGTCAGAAAACTGGACAGCTTGAGGTGGAGGAATAGAGGCGGCCAGGAGAGATGGAAGCTCACCTTATCACGAACCTAGAGGAGATCACGGAGGTCGCGGAGGTTCACCGGCTGAAGCTTGGGCGCCCGGCAACAAGTTGGCACAAGCTGACACAAGGCTGGAGGTTGGCAAACTAGGGTTGGTTAGCCCTATTTTATAGAGAACTAATTCTCTTAATGGTTAATGGATCATATCCATAAAGCCCGTTAACCCGCTCCATTAAGATAAGTTAAAATAAACCAAACCATGATGGTTTATTTTAAGTTAAAATGAACCGAACCAACTTTTGGTTCATTCGTTTAAAATAAACCAAACCCTTTGGTTTATTCTCATCCATTGGATTAGAACCAAACCATTTTGGTCCATCCATTATGTCTTCATAAGACACGGCCCATCCACGCTTCCATTGCGGTGAAACAATTTCATGCTCGCTTTATGTTTAGTCGACCAAACATAGTTTCTCTCGATGCGAGAATCCCATTCTCAAGCTCGTTTTAAATCCTTTGGATTACACTCGTTGTCGTGTGACCAAATAGGTTCTCGGTTTATGTTGGCCGTCTATAATTAACCATTAATTATAGAAGCGATCATGAGTGGCACCTAGTAGTACATCATGATCCCCAATTAAGCGAAAAGATCAGCGGTTGATCGAACTATTTACGAAACCCTTGATGGCTCGAATGAATCGTGCCCCATTCCCTTCACTCATCTTATACCCACTTGGTTCGGGACATGGTCTATTGTGTCGATCCCCACTAAGTGACTACGTCACACCTAGCCCAAGTATCATTTCCTCGTCCTCACAGTTCTAGTTACTCCACATGTATCGAAGAGTACCTTACTCTAAACATGTAATGCTTTGGCCAAAGACTTTAGTAACAATCCGACGAGAGGCCATGGGTATACATCTCCTCGCAAGGAGTGGTGAATCCTTTATAGGCTATTCAAACACCTTCGATCATTTCGACTTATACCGAATCATCCCGGGTCCACATCTCCTCAGAGATGTTTGCTTAAGATGTCAAAGCATAAGTCTCCATGATCAAGATGACTTGAATACCGCAAGTCAAAGGAACCTCACACTTAAGCCACAGTAAGAACTTCATTAACATATCTATATATGCAGAGAACCATATGAAGTCTTACGGCTGGTCACTCCAATGAACTAGTTACCATAACTAGCATCCACGATTAACTCCGGACATCACAATGTCTCCAGCCAGTGAGAATCAGCTACTTGGATACACCAAGGAGTATACCTCGTGCTAGTCTCGACAGAATTGATGGTGTCCAAATTCATCAATTCATCAACTAGGGATAATTCCGATACATCACAATTACACATGTAGAGATACTCACTAGTTGTGATCCAATCACAAATTCTCTCATGCTGTGAATCGCATCGTGGACATTCAGTAAATGAGTTTAAGATCCAATCAAATACATGAAACATGTATACTCAAATAGTGAATCTTCATTTATCATATAAATGGTTCATACATAAGGCGATTGCCTTAGGACATCTCTCATATATATTACTAACAAGGAAGTCCAAGTATGATCTTGGCAAAGGAAGTACAAGGGATGGACTTGGCAGCATAAGACCAAGCTTGTAGTCTTGGCAGCGTAAAGTCCAAGTGAACCTTGGCAAAGGAAGTCCAAAGTAAAGTCTTGGCAGCATAAGTCCAAGCTTGTAATCTTGGCGGCGTAAAGTCCAAGCATTTGGCAACCCAAGACATGACGAAACCGAAGGAAGCTCTTGGAAGCAAAGCGCAAAGGATGAACAAGTCGCGGACTCGGAGGGATCCTGAAGGCGCAAGGCTTATTTAGGAGCTAGAAGGTTGAGTCTAGGTCTAGGGTATAAAATCAAGTATGAATTAATCATACTTGATGAGTATCAGTCGACTGATACGATGTATCAGTCAACTGGTTAGGCATTCGACTAAGTCAGGGTGAAACCCTAACCATCGATCAGCCTTGGGCAGAGCAATGATCGATATCGGATCACCGATCGCCATGGGCATCAGACCGATTAAGGGAATATCACCACGCACGAATGCGACTCGATCGCCGCCTTTAATCACTCAATCGATCACCCCATCGATCGATCACTGGCCGTTGGAGATTGCGGCTATGAATCTCCGCAGATCGCGTGGTCGTTGAGCCGGCGGCAGCCAATCGATGGTAAGCATCAGTCGACTGATCGAAGTCCAACGGGAAAAACAGCCCCTCTTCTATAAAAAGGGGCCATGGGGAGCTTGGTGAAGCTAGTGCTCTTGCTCCCAACTACACCTACGTGCTCACCAAGCTTTCCAAGTGTTTTTAGCAATCCAAAACCTTCTCTTCTCTAATCCTAATCTTCCATCATTGTAAAGAAGAGGAGTGCATTGTAAGATAAGGTTTCTCCACCTTGGTTCATCCAAAGGAGGTTCTAGTGAGGATTGATTAGGGCTAATCCACCTTACAGATTGCCGTGGAGTAGGAGCGTCATCTCCGAACCACGTTACATCGGGTGTTAGCTTTGTTTCTTGCTTTTGTTTGTGCTTATATTTGTATTGCTTCCGCTAACGTTTTTGTAGAAAGAAAGAAAGGCTAATCACCCCCCCCCCTCTAGCCATTCCAAGGGTCCTAACAATCGCTTGTATCTTTAGTATTACTGTTGTAATCTTGTGTACGAGGTTTCTCCACCTCTGGTGTGTCACCGAGGAGAAGTTTTATTAGTGATGTGTGCATCACTAGAGCTGATTGAGCTCAACATATGGACTAGGAACCCTAAAGTTCCGAACCATGTTATATCTGGATTGTGCTTGTGTATTTGTATTTATTTTCATGTTGTATTTCTATATTCCGCTACGTACTAACAATCGTAGATAAGCACGAACGAATTCCGTCAAGCAACGAGAATGCACCATTCACCCCCTTCTAGCGCTCACCAAAGTTCCAACAGAGAAAGCCTTGCCGAGCCACACAGTGCCGAGCAGTCAGTCTGAGTGTCGAGCCACATAGTGTGAGTCGGTCACACTGACCAGTCGACTAGGAAAAACCTCCAGTCGATTGATGAACCTCAAACATGAGGTTTACCCCAAGTATGATGCCCTCAACTTGCTAGAACACCCTTAGCCTAGACCTAAGGCTTCTAGCCACCTCCATCGGCCTCACGTCTATTGGATCCCTCCAAGTCATCCATGACTTGTTCGTCCATATGCTAACCTTCAGGTGCTTCCATCGGCTATTGTCACGCTAACCAAGCCTATACCACCAAGGTACATTTGGGCTTATGCTGCCAAGACACACACTTAGATTTTATGCCGCCAAACATTGGACTTATGCCGCCAAGACTACCGCTTGGTCTTTACACTGCCAATATCATGTTGGTGCAATCGGCCCAGGTCATGATTGACCAGGACTCGAGTTTGACTCGAGTGATGTTTTGATGTTCGACAAAAACATATGACAATATAATTGTCATGGGAAAGTCCAAGTCATGGGTACTTGGCAAATGGAAAGTCCAACATAGGTTGGCAAGGGAAAGTCCAAGCTTGAGTCTTGGCATTTGAGAAGTCCAAGGGTTTGATATTGACGGCGTAAAGTCCAAGCGGGAGTCTTGGCAGCATAAGTCCAATGATTGGCAGCGTAAAGTCCAAGCGGAGTCTTGGCGGCGTAAGTCCAATGTGCCTTGGCGGTGTAGACACCGTTAGCATGACATAGCCGATGGAAGCACCTGAAGGCTAGCGCGATGGATGAACAAGTCATGGATGACTTGGAGGGATCCGAGAGGCGTAAGGCTGATGAAGGTGGCTAGAAGGCTTAGGTCTAGGCTAAGGGTGGTCTAGCAAGTATGGGGGAACCATACTTGGGTTAAAACCTCATGTTTGAGGTGTGTCAGTCGACTGGTGTCATGTGGCAGTCGACTGGACCGAGTCAACTAGGGTTTAACTACGGGTTATGGCCTAGCAGTCGACTGCCAGAGGCGGGCAGTCGACTGATGGCTCGAGCAGTCGACTGATTGTGTGATCAGTCGACTGGTGCTCGAGAAATCGACCACAGAATGGAGTCAAGACTCGACTGGTCAAGTGAGGACTCCATCAGTCGACTGATGGGTATGATCAGTCGACTGATAGTAGATCCGTTGGACTTATCCAACGTGGATCTAGCCATTGTCTCACGACAACAGTGGCATCAGTCGACTGATGGTCTCGATCAGTCGACTGATCGACCTTTTCCAGCACAGGTTGAAGCTATATAAGGAGCTCGTGATGGAAGAAAAGACAACGATTTTCTTGGGCGAAATTGAAGGGGGATGTTGGTGCTTTCTAGTCCTTCAAAGCTAGTTCAAGGCAATCAAAGATCAAGCAATCCAAAGCTCTTGTAAAGTGTTTTTCCTTTACTTGCATTTGTATTTCATATTGTATTTGCTTGTATCTAATTGATTATTGTTGTAATCATTATTGTATGAGGTTTCTCCACCTCCGGATTGTTCCGAGAAGGAGTGTTTATTAGTGGTTGCATGTGCATCACTAGAGCTCGTAGAGCTCGATCCGTGGAGTAAGAACCGTGCGGTTCCGAACCACGTTATATCGTTGTGTTAGCGTGTTGTGCATTTCGTTATCGTTATTACTTTTCTATTTCCGCTGCGCTAACGAAATTGTAGAAACAAACGCGAACAAATTCCATCTACGAACGAATTCTCCGCTATTCACCCCCCTTAGCGACGTCAAATCTTCTACAA
Organism: Wurfbainia villosa; assembly: GCA_025175895.1. Classification (NCBI taxonomy): domain Eukaryota; kingdom Viridiplantae; phylum Streptophyta; class Magnoliopsida; order Zingiberales; family Zingiberaceae; genus Wurfbainia; species Wurfbainia villosa. The sequence goes on along the minus strand of CM045996.1, from coordinate 53,287,588 downwards.
TTGGTATTAGAGTCTGGTGGCTCTTCAACGGATTAACACCCGGGAGCAAGACGCTAGAGAGTGAAGATGGAATTCCAAGACAAGCTTGGATGGGATATCAACACACCTATCCCTTATACCTTCTATGGACAAGAAGGATTCAATCAATGGAAGGTGAGGATTGAGGAATTCTTGATGATGAAGGACTTTGAAGAGTGGGGCATTTTGATGGAGGGATTTCAATATCCAAAAGGGCCCAAGGGAGGAATTCTCAAGATGAAGAAGTGGACCGAGGAACAAATCCAAGAGTTCGAAAAGAATACAAAGGTAATTAAATTCTTGGTTGATTTGATTCCTAATAAAATTATGTGTGAGTTAGGTGAATACAAGGATGCCAAAGAGCTTTGGAGTCAAGTGACAAAATATCATGAAGGCTCACAACCGATCCAAGAGGAATAGACCGAAGAGGCTAATTCATCATCCTCACAAGAAAGTGAGGAGTCAACCTCCGAATCGGAGAAAGAAGAGGTGGAAGAAGTGGAAGAAGTATCCACTTCTAGGATTGAGGAGATTAGAGCATCCTCAACACCGGAGCAACAAGAAGTAACATCTACATCCGGTGAAGAGGAAGAACAAGCTCAAGAGATCCTCATCACTGAACTAGGTAACTCAAACACTCAAATTTCAAATAAAATCCATATATTGTGTTTTGAGTGTAGGGAGTATGGGCACTACAAGATCAAGTGCCCAAAGAAAGTTAAGAAGACTCCTCCGGCGCCTAAAAGTCAACAAAAGTCAAAGGATGTCGGTTCCCCATCATCTAAAAACAAGGAGCATATCATTTGCTTCAAATGTCGGCAACCGGGACATTACCAAAATCAATGTCCTAGGGGGAGCAAGAAGATCCAAGAAGGAGTATCACAAGTAGGGGGAGCTACTAAGGCAAACCCTAAGGTACTTTTTCATAATGCTCATTCTTTAAATTCTAAGCAAAAGCATGCTAGAGTTAATTCAAATAATGTTGCTATTACTCATGAATCGAAGCATGCTAGGAATGATAACTCTAGGCCTATTTCAAAGAAGGAGAAATTTGGGACTAATGTCCCTAGAAATATCATTCCTAAGAAAGCAATTAAGAAAATCGAAAATCATTTAGGTATCAATTCCAATAAGAGTAAACATATGTCTAAGGCAAATGATAATTCCAAAAAACCTAATCAAAAATCATTTGGGCAATTAGAATTAGAGAACCAAGCTTTAAGGTCAAGGCTTGAAAAACTAGAAAAGACTCTAAATAAGCTACAAAATCAATTTCAAGGGTCTAATGGTCAAAGTCAAGGGTCAAGGTCTCAAAGTCAACACTTAGGACCCAAAAGACAAAAGTCAACTGAGGGAAAGAAAGGTTTGGGTCACAAACCTAAGTCTAAGGTGACTTATCATTGTGTTCCATTTGACTATGAAATACAAACTAGGTCTAGGAAGACCAAGGATGCAAGGGGAGTTACCTCTAGAGTCAACCTAGGTAAGACCGCAATGACCAAGGCTAACAAGCCTAGGAGGGTCATTAGGAAGGTATCTAGGGAGGTTATCCCTAAGGAATACCTAATTAATTCAATGAGCTCAAATAGATTTTGGGTTCCAAAGAGCGTGATTGAGTCATGTTAAATGGATTAGAATGTGCCAACCATGATTGGATGAGTAGTTAACTCAACCATGGTAAAGATGGCACTTTAGGTTTTTTTCAAGGTTATGGGTGCCTTGGAAAAACATTTGAGTTTTAATCCTAAAGGATTTTAGGATGTGCCAATATAGTTTTTAAAAAACATGAAAATCAATAAAATTGGCACAATCTAGATTTAGAGGTCATAGTGTGTAACTTTGATTGTTGGCACACTTTAAAAGTTCATGCAAAAGTAACATCAAGAGTGATACTCAAGTGTCACACAACTTGATGTCTTGTACTCACCATGCTTCATATGTTTTACCATATGTTTGCATGGAAGGAATGTCTAGGATGGATTGCATCTCACAAAACAAGTCTTTTGCCTTGATTGTGTATTTCAACACTTAGAAAGGGTGAGATGTTAGGATTTGGAAATCAATGAATGTTAATGTTTGCAAAAATGAAATAAAACATTAAAATACATTAACGAATACATGAATATAATTATAACATCAATATGTTCGATATACAAGAATAAACACGATAAAATGGAATAAATTAATGAAGAAATCAAGATTTTCAGAATTTCAGAACTGGAAATCAGATATCAGTCGACTGATAACACTATAGCACGGTACGATGCGGTCATCAGTCGAGTGCTAGCTTCATGACTTGACTGCTTGAACATCAGTCGACTGATGGTACTGTTCACCGAGGCTGAGGGTCATCAGTCGAGTGCTCGACGAGCAGTCGAGTGATGTGCACATCGATCGTGATGAGCGACATCGATCGGTGATGTTCTTGTAGCGCGTCACGAAGTTTGTGATCGATTGTCGAGCCGTCGGTCATTCGGCTCGGTAAACCCGGTAATAAATCGTGATCAGTCGACTGATGTTGTACATCAGTCGACTGCATCACATTTTTATAACGCCGAACCGCTAGGGTTCGGCGTCTTCACGCGACGCGCCTTCAGCTTTTCTTCTCCTCTCCGATCGCCATCTCCTTCTCCGACCAACCCTTCCGGACGTGCCAGCCGCCCAAGCTTTTAGGTTTGATAGATAAACCCTTTTTTTTCTTGTGTTTTTCACTTATTTCAAGCCTTAGTTCACTCGTTCTAGGGTTTGGTTCCTTGTTTCCGATTAGGGTTCCGGTGTTTGAGTCTTCCGGCGACCCCTTCAACGATATCTGAGCATCCCATCGCCACACCTCCAAAATGGCGCCTAAGTAACACTCTTCTTACCCAAGCCCTAATTTTCCTTTCCATTATAATTTAGTTTTATCTAATCATGTATTATTGTCATTGCATGTCATATCATTATATTGCATTCATAATAGGAGAGCCCGTAGGAATGATCCACCCGAGGGTGAATCTCGATTGTACCAACCTATGTTGGTTAGGTACATCGATAGAGACTTTTTCAATCGCCATTGTAGTGATGTCATGGAATTATTTGCATACTATAATCTCATGAAAATTGTTTTATGCACGCATCCCATTAATGATGACCTCCTTAAGGAGTTTTATCAGAACCTAAAAAAGGTGGATGACGGTCCTACCTACACTACTCACATTCCAAAACGCGAGTTAGAGTTCACTCCTACGATACTGCAGGAGTTTCTCGAGTGTAAGCCCTCAGATGACACCTTTATTTTTTTCCCTACCATGGATTTTCCTTTACCTAAGCCCTTTGACCATATCTCTATGGAGTCCATGCATGAGCATATCTTTGGTTATCCTCGTCCACCGGCCCAGAATTTATTCCCTATCACTGAGTTATCTGCACCTGACAATGTACTTTACAAGGTCATTGTTGGATGTTTTCTTCCTATCGTCACTCGGGGTCTGGCCAAGATTTGGCCTCCCCATCTCTTTTTTCTATACGTCATGCGTCATAGGTTAGACATTAACTTTGCATTAAACATGTTTCACTGCATTGTGCATTTCACTTCCCCTGTACAAGGGAAAGTGCATATGTCATATGGTCATATCATCACAGCATGGCTAGAGTCCGTAGGCATTAACATCCACAGGGGTTCTCTGAGAGCGCTATCTGAGGTGTACGACTGTATATCAGTTCGTAACTTCTCATTAGCAAAGCTACGGATGGGGCCTGGATAGATGGAGTTGGCGCCTCGACCACCACCCAGGGCACGCAGAGGCCTCCTCCGATACCCAGAGAGGCGAAAGAGGACTACGAGGATGCAGACACCGCTGATGAGGATGATCAGATGCTGGCAGATGCATCAGCGGTGGGTCCATCAGATCGTCGTGGCCAGCTGGAGTCCAGATTTCAGGACTATCAGCAGTCGATTGACTCTAGGCTGTCAGAGATATTGGCAGGCCAAGCATCCTTCGGCGCACGTCTTGATCGGATGGAGGAGTCCCAGAGCCGCATCGAGCAGCGTCAGCTCGATATGTTAGAGATGATGCGGGCCTGGACCTTGAGTCAGCAGCCTCCTCCACCGCCACCTCCTGCAGACGATTAGATATTGAGGATGTTAGATTTTCTGTGGTTGTCAATTTTTGTAGTGAGATTGAGCATAGCCAATCTCCATTTTGAATGTAAAAGACTAAAAAAAATTTTTAAGTTAAATGAAATTTTTGTTTGTGAAAATCTTGTGTGTTTGGATGAGTATTTGTATTATTGTATTGCTTATGAAAGTTGATATATCATGACATGAAATTGCATCCTATCATATGCCATGGCATGTCATTGTTTAGGATTATTTTAGATGTCATGTGTTCTTAAAGTTCATCATATGTCATGACATCATGATCATTGGTCATGTTTTTATTTTGCCATCACTATGCCATGATCATTTCATGCATTAATTTGATTGAACATTGATTTAAGGAAAATGGTATGACTTGAAGTCTCACTTATAAGGGAATCAAGTAGGGTTGCCTAGGAAATGCATGAAACCCTAGATAAAGTGAATCAAAACCCACATCTCACATCACATTGACATGTATGTGTATTTATACACCCTAGATACATGTGAGATGCTAGGATAATAAGTTAGGTTCAAGATGCATGAGTAGTGCATCTAGATGAACTCAAACTTATTTTAATTATCACCAAGAATCATAAGGAAAGCTAATATACAAGCTATGTATATTTATCCAATAAATTATGGTTCAAAATAGGCTTTCAAAAACATTTTAAAATCAATTTGGAAAACCTTGGTGAAATCTATCTTTTGATAGCCATCATCATTGTAGAAGTTGATACAAAGTGGATCAAAAACTTTAAAGTTTTTAATAGTTTTGAACTTTGTACCAATCTCCTATTTCAATGGTAAAAATATTTTTCTAAAATTTTTCACCTATTGTATTGGTCATAAGTATTATACGTACCAAATTTCGTGATTTTTCGATATACGTATAATTATTTATGATTTTTTGAAATTCAACTCTGATAATCAAATTGAAATTTGATTTGCTCGATCCGCCATTCGTGGCGGATCGATGGAGGTGCCAGTCGACTGATTTCTGAATCACTCGACTGGTAGCCTAATTTCGGGGTAAACAAGGTTGTTTAACCCGATTTCAGCTATGGTTATGGTCCCTAATCATTCCTAACCCTAGGATATGCTTTGGGTAGCATTATAAATGGTGAAAATCCATTGGATATGGATTAGGAGAAGTGTTTAGGGTTTGTATCAATTTTAAAGTGTTGGAAAGTTCAATATTGAATTTCTAACCTTAATTTTGATGGTTTAGAGTTCCTATTGGCTTAGGGACTTCCCAAGGACATTGTTGGTGCAATAGTCAAGGGGGAGCAAGCCTTTAGGGGGAGGTATCCATCTTGGGATGATGGATGTGTTTTTCTCCTTGAAGAGGAGAAGTTATTGAGAGAATATGACATCAATTGGGAAATTGATGGGACTTTTGAGAGACCCAATTTGGAAATTGGGAGAGTAAATGGGATTGCCTCTCTTAAGTGATATTGGACTTATCGCTAGGAAGATGGTAGACATCCTAAGTGTTTTTGGACCAAGGGGGAGATTGTAAGATCTCATTGGGACATGAGACATTGACCTCCTTGGAGAGGAAACCTTTTTGATGTTAGTCAAAAAGGGGGAGAATGTTTGGGGGAGAATATTTGGAGAGTATTTACCAATTTGGGATAATTGGTAAGGGATTTGAGTTAGTGTTCTAACTCAATAATTTGTTTGGTTTTTGTCAAACATCAAAAAGGGGGAGATTGTTGGTGCAATCGGCCCAGGTCACGATTGACCAGGACTCGAGTTTGACTCGAGTGATGTTTTGATGTTCGACAAAAATATATGACAATGTAATTGTCATGGGAAAGTCCAAGTCATGGGTACTTGGCAAATGGAAAGTCCAACATAGGTTGGCAAGGGAAAGTCCAAGCTTGAGTCTTGGCATTTGAGAAGTCCAAGGGTTTGATATTGGCGGCGTAAAGTCCAAGCTGGAGTCTTGGCAGCATAAGTCCAATGATTGGCGGCGTAAAGTCCAAGCGGAGTCTTGGTGGCGTAAGTCCAATGTGCCTTGGCGGTGTAGACACCGTTAGCATGACATAGCCGATGGAAGCACCTGAAGGCTAGCGCGATGGATGAACAAGTCATGGATGACTTGGAGGGATCCGAGAGGCGTGAGGCTAATGAAGGTGGCTAGAAGGCTTAGGTCTAGGCTAAGGGTGGTCTAGCAAGTATGGGGGAACCATACTTGGGTTAAAACCTCATGTTTGAGGTGTGTCAGTCGACTGGTGCCATGTGGCAGTCGACTGGACCGAGTCAACTAGGGTTTGACTACGGGTTATGGCCTAGCAGTCGACTGCCAGAGGCGGGCAGTCGACTGATGGCTCGAGTAGTCAACTGATCGTGTGATCAGTCGACTGGTGCTCAAGAAATCGGCCACAGAATGGAGTCAAGACTTGACTGGTCGAGTGAGGACTCCATCAGTCGACTGATGGGTATGATCAGTCGACTGATGGTAGATCCGTTGGACTTATCCAACGTGGATCTAGCCGTTGTCTCATGACAACAGTGGCATCAGTCGACTGATGGTCCCGATTAGTCGACTGATCGACCTTTTCCAGTACAGGTTGAAGCTATATAAGGAGCTCGTGATGGAAGAAAAGACAGCGATTTTCTTGGGCGAAATTGAAGTGGGAAGTTGGTGCTTTCCAGTCCTTCAAAGCTAGTTCAAGGCAATCAAAGATCAAGCAATCCAAAGCTCTTGTAAAGTGTTTTTCCTTTACTTGCATTTGTATTTCATATTGTATTTTCTTGTATCTAATTGATTATTGTTGTAATCATTATTGTACGAGGTTTCTCCGCCTCCGGATTGTTCCGAGAAGGAGTGTTTATTAGTGGTTGCATGTGCATCACTAGAGCTCGTAGAGCTCGATCCGTGGAGTAGGAACCGTGCGGTTCCGAACCACGTTATATCGTTGTGTTAGCGTGTTATGCATTTCGTTATCATTATTACTTTTCTATTTCTGCTGTGCTAACGAAATTGTAGAAACAAACGCGAACAAATTCCATCTACGAATGAATTCTCCGCTATTCACCCCCCTCTAGCGGTGTCAATTCTTCTACATATCACACCCTTGGACTTCCCAAATTCCAAGATCCATTTGGACTTATGCTGCCAAGACTCCACCATTGGACTTTATGCTACCAAACATTGAACTTATGATGTCAAAACTCATGCTTGGACTTTACACTACCAATATCACACTCTTGGACTTTCCAATTGCCAAGACTCATGCTTGGACTTTACCATTTTCAAGACCCATGCTTGGACTTTCCATGCCAAGTACCCATGAATTGAACTTTCCATGTCAAGTACTCAAGACTTGAACTTTTCAATGCCAAGTGTCCCACTTGGATTTCTCCATCATATGGTCAATCCCATGTCAACCATATAGCCAACCCATTGTCAAACATCAAAATACTACTCGAGTCAAACTCGAGTCTGGTCAATCATGATCTAGGTCGATTACACCAACAATCTCCCCCTTTTTGATGTTTGACAGTACCTTTAAGTTAGACTAACAATAACCTAAACTTAAACGCTTCCAATGCCAAAGCATAGTGATGGTTTACCTAACTTAAACCTCACTTCTCTCCCTTTGGCATACATCAAAAAGGCTCCCCAAGGGTATCAATGTCTCATATACCAATGAGATCTTACAATCTCCCCTTGGTCCAAAAACATCTAGGATCTCTTCACTCTTCCTAATGATAAGTGTCATATCACTAAATGAGAGGCAATCCTCACTTCTCCAATTCTCTCCCTTTGGTGAGCACAATGAGGGCTTCCAAAACCCTTCATGTCTCCCCCTTTGAGGAATACACATCCAACATCACATGATGGATAACCTCCTCCTAGAGGCTTGCTCCCCCTTGACCATTGTACCAACAATGTCCTTGAAGAGTCCCTAAGCCTAAAGGAACACTAAACCATCAAAATTAAGGGTAAAAGTTCAAACTTGAACTTTTACACACCTTAAAACTTGATTCTCACCCTAAATAACTTTCCTAATCCATATCCAATGGATTTTCACCCTTCTAATGCTTTCCAAAGTATATCCTAGGGTTAGGTGCAATTATGATAGACTTAGATAGCTGAAACATGAGCTAAACAACCTTGTTTACCCGAAATCAGCATTGGCAGTCGACTCAATCATGAACCAGTCGACTGACCTCAACTCCAATCGACTATCCAATGCAGCAGTCGACTATTTTCTACAAAAGCAAAAATCAGAAATTAGAAATAGAATTTTGGAAAATCATAAGTAATTATACATAATTCGAAAAATCATGAAAAATCATATGTATAATACTTATGTCAGATACAATGAGTGAAAAATATTTGAAAAATAAAATACCTATAAAATAGTGAGATTGATACAAAGTTCAAAAACAAAGATAACTTCAATGTTTTGAGTCTACTTTGTATCAACTTCGTCAATGGTGACTTCTATCAAAAGATAGACTACACCAAGGTTTTTCAAAGTGGTTTTGAAATGATGTTAAAACCGTATATTGGATCATTATCTATGGGCTCAATACACATGAATTGCACATTAGCTTTCCCCATGATCCATCATTAGATTGAAATGAGTTTGAGTTCATCTAGATGCAAAATCTATGCACCTTGAACCTAACTCACTTTCCTAACATCTCACATATGTCTAGAGTGTATCAATATACACACATGTCAATTTGATGTGAGATGTTGGTTTTGGTTATTTCTATACTAAGGTCTCATGCATTTTTCTAGGAAACTCTATTTGATTCCCTTATACATGAAATTTCAAATCATGTCATAGTTCTTAAATCAATTTTAATTAATCTAAATGCATGAATGATGATTATGGAATACAAGATAGAATAAATGAAGCATGTGGCAATAATCATGATATCATGGCATAAAACATAAATCTAAGTGCAACATGACATTAAAATTAAACCTAAGCATTATCATGACATTTAAAAATGATAATATGAGCATGATGTCATGTCATGGTATATGACAAACATAAGCATGGCAGTTTTACAATATCAAGGTATAAAAATACCTAAGGTTTAAACCTAATTGTCATTTCCTAGGATTAAATCCATATTTGCCATAATGGATTAATCTCCCAAGTGTGCCAAAAACCAAAAATGACACACCATGACCTCTAAACCTAATTGTGTCAATTTGATCAATTTTTCAAACTTCTCAAATTTAATTGGCACATCCTAAAATCCTTTAGGATATGAAATTAAACCCTAATTTCCAAAGTATCCCATAACCTTGGAAATAACCTAAAGTGTCAACTTTGCTATGGTTAGGTTAACTACTCATCCATTCAAGGTTGACACAATCTAACCCATCTAGAATGAAGGAATCACGTTCCTACAAATCCAATATCTATTGGAGCTCCTTAGGTTTATTAGGTACTCACTAGGGATGACCTCGCTTGATACTTTCCTAATGACCCTTCTAGGCTTGGAAGCCTTGGTCATTTGGGTCTTGCCTAGGTCAACTCTAGGGATAACTTCCCTTGAGACCTTCTTAGTGTTGGATCGAGAAGCGTCGCTAGAGGGGGGGTGAATAGCGATCGTAAATCTTTTCTTTTTCGTTCGTTCGATACGCAAAGTAAGCACAGCGGAAAATAAATGAACACGTTTATTTTACTTGGTTCACAACCCAGCGGTTGCTACTCCAAGGCCCTATCGGTCCTAGACCACGTACGGAGGGCAAAGCACTAAAACGTCTCCTCCTCGTTGGAGGTAGGAGACAACGATTACAAAAACCGAATATACGAGGATGAGGCAACAAGCCTACCTCACCTCGTTATGAAGATAAAAATATAGAATATAATATCAAAAATATTACTTGAATCTTCTGCCGACGAAGAAGATCAAAACTTGGCGTCGCGTCGGCGTTATGACAGTGTTGAAGCGTTGGCGTTGTAGGAGCACTTGATGAATAATTGATGTGATTTGGAGATGAATCCTCCCCTCCTTTTATAGACTTTAGCCTCTGAATTTGTCTCCTATTTCTTTGGAACGGATCATGAATTTTTCCAAATTTTTATCGCGAAGTGGCCGCGTCAAACGTTATCCGTTTTGACCTAGCGCAAATAAATCGTCGCCATCGGTCGGATCGATGCCTCTCATCGGTCGGATCGATGACGCGATGCATCTCATCGATCGATAACGATCATTGCCCAATGTCCGGTGATTGCCCGGCTGGCCACTTCCTGCGATGAGATTAGCTCGGAAAATGATAAATCGGACGGTTTCTAACCGTCGATCTCGACCTAGACCTTCCACGAAGTCTTAGTCGATCGTCGCCTCTGATGCGTCCCAGTAAAGAGGACACGACCTTACAATCTCTCACTCACTGCGAGCTTACCTCGATAGTAGCTCTCGCTTCCGCCTTCCACTTGATTCCTTGGCTCCCTCGAAGTCACTCAGTGTCGCCCGACCACCGCGGCTTCCTCCGGTGTCGCTAGCCTTTAGCTCCAGCTTTAATACTTTTCTGCACACTTGATAGCTCGTGAGATAACGATGTAAACTTAACTTTGTGTCTTTGCCATAATCAAAACACAGGTTCGATTATCTAGTGCCCCTGCACCAACAATCTCCCCCTTTTTGATCTATGGCAAACCAACACAAAGTTAAGGAAAATTAAAGCATAAAACCAGTATAGTAAATGATGAATGTCATTTTCAAAAACTCCCCCTCAACCAAAACTCCCGCTTAACCCTAGGTGAGTGTTGAAAGAAATAATTTAATTTTCAAAATTAAATTTTATGTTACTCCCCCAATTTTATGTTACTCCCCCTTAACTTTTGCTCTTCTCCCCCTTTTGCCATAAATCAAAAAAAAAAATTTTTTTTGGGGTTTTTGTATAAAATAGGGGTTTAAAACAATGTCGTTTATGAATGCATCTAGATAAATCAAATATGAGTCCAAGCATGCGTCTAGCAATAGTTAGATAGATTGGTTCGAGGTGTGTCCCTCTGCACCAATAATCTAAAGATTTATAATATAACCCTTAAGATTAGTTTGCTCTCCCCCTTAGTCAAATATATGAAGTATAAGAGATGTAGGGGGCGCTAAACTTTGGCCTCAGAGTTGTTAAGTACAATAGTTGAGAAAATAAGTAGTATTTTGAAGGGATTGTTTCAAGTATATTTCAATTATCCTTAACATCTCACCCATTCTATGTGTCTCATAATTTGTTCACCTTATATGTTTTGTGAGATGATTTTAAATTGATTAAAGATAGTCAACCTTGGGTTAGATTCAGATTTAACCTTTAGATCGTTAAGTAACTTTTCGAGAAACTGGCTTCCAGGTCGTGGCGAGGCACAGGGGCCTTCTTTGATCGGAACAACGACCACTTCCTTAGACAAAGCCAAATTCAAGAAAATATCACTTAAGTCACTTAGGGTTACTTCATGGTCTAACTAGTTTAGGATACGGCGAGGTAGCTTCAGCTAGTTCCACTCGGTCAAGTGCACCAAGCTAGATACGCCTTATCTAGCTCGAATACACGAGACTTTGTCTCCCTAACGTACTATCATCTCGCCGCGTCCTGATACTATATTATCAAGAGTTGACTAACTAGTTATTTATGAAAAGAGGCTCCCCGAGGCTCAATCTTTTCGAAGGATTTTAGTTGGTTATGTACGTATTCTAAGTAAGTTCACAAGTTAACAGAAATTCTAAGCATGCAATGGTTTTGCTAAGTAAGCGGGTATACTATTTTAGTGTTAGCTCCCCCTAGACCATTGAACCAATAAGGTCTATTCAAATAATGAACTTGATCCTGAGGAATCCAATACTTATTAGTCCTAATATGTGAATTTAATAAAACCTTTGGGACCCATGCTTGGACTCTTTGATGACTACGATTTACGATAGACATATAAGACCTATTCGTAGTCTTTGACTTAAATCCGAGTCCGGCTTTGTTGTACACGGCTCTTTGGGTTCCAAGTAGTCAGTTAAGGTTCTTAGATCCCAACGTGAACTTTTCCAACCTAGCCTCGACCTCTTGAACTTGGTCTTTCAAGAGAGAATTCTCCTTCTCAAGTTTTTCAATTTGGGTTGAGTTTCTCTCTTGAACTTGACTAGTTGAAGAGATTAGAGTAGCCTCTTGCTTGAGGGTTTCAACCTCCTCAAGTAACGACTCAACCCTAGACTCTGACTTAGTTAATTTCCTATTAAGCAGTTTAATTGTACTGTAAAGTGTACTAATTAAAGAGAAATCAACCTTAACTTTCCCTTTTGGTCCGGCTTTGAGTTTTCTCTAAATAATCTTGGGTTGGAGTCGGAGTTGTAGTTGGACTCGGCCGGATTGACTCGGACTCCTCCGTTCTTGCCATGTAAGCTATGTCTTCTCTGTTGTCCCAAGTTGCATGGAAGGCTTTCCTTGCTTCCTTTTTCTTTTGGTTCTCATTCTTCAATTTCCTTCTTTCTTGTCGAACTATTCTCCACACAATATTGACTATTATGGCCTCCTCTTGGATTCGGATTCGCCTTGGGTTCGAGTTCATCTACTTGCCTAGTAGGTGGCTTGCTTCTTTGTCCCGCAAGTAGAGCAATACCTCTCGGCCCGGATCACGTTAGTTTGCTCGTGAAGTTCAAACTCGAAAAATAATTCATCTAACCTAAGCTCGATAGGTCCTTAGAGACCTTGTAGGCATCGACCATGGATGCCCACAAGGTAGTCCTAGGAAATGAATTAAGAACGCGTACCTTAGTAGGTCACGGTTTTCGACCTTGTGTCCGATGGTGTGTAGGCCATTGACAATGTCCTCGACGCTGGCGCAGTAGTTGCGCTGCCGTCCTCGTGTTCCTGCATCTTGAGGTTATACAACTTATTGAAAAGAAGGTCACATTTACATACCTTAGCATCGGACGCTTCCTTCGTAGCTCAATTAATTTATTCCATAGGTCCTTGGCGCTAATGAATGGTCCGATGCGGTTGAGTTCCTCCTTGGACAAGCCGCATTGCAATATTTGGGTTGCTCTTGCATCGGCTTCGATTTGCCTCTTGGTTGCATTTGTCCACTTGTTGAAATCCAATGGCTCTCCTTGATCATTGGTGGGTAAAGCAAAGCCGATTATTATCCAAGTCTCGACTTGTGTTTTCAAGAAACACTCCATCCGACCTTTCCAATAATGGAAATCATCTCCGTTAAAGAACGGAGGTCGGGTGGTGCTATATCCCTCAATGTGAGCCATTAAGTATCTTGCAAAACACAAATAAAAACCAAAGAGAATTCCAAGACTTGGTCTTGGATTAGTAATGAAATAATAGGAAAAAACAGAAATAAATAAGGAGGATAAGAAACTAACAAAAATTTGAAACTTACGACCTTCGATGTCCCCGAAAGGGTACTAAACGTTGGATTTTGGGGCTGGAAATAGCTTGTTACGGGGGTAAACCCCCAGTAAGAAGTGTATATATTTCAAAGAGCTTCGATTTGGTGGGTAGATCGTTTCGTGAGTCCACTTGTAGCAAAAGTTATGCTCGTTTGATCGTGAGGTACTCCGAAGGAGATTAGTACTTGCAAAAACACAACAAAAAACTATGTACCAAGACTTGGTCTTGGATTAGTAGTGCGGGAAACAAAAACCTAAGAAATATACGAATCAAAAAATACGAAAATAAAACCAAAACGTGCTAGATTGGTGGTTTCACCAAATCTTAGCGCCCCCGCTCTGATACCAATTGTTGGATCGAGAAGCGTCGCTAGAGGGGGGGTGAATAGCGATCGTAAATCTTTTCTTTTTCGTTCGTTCGATACGCAAAGTAAGCACAGCGGAAAATAAATGAACACATTTATTTTACTTGGTTCACAACCCAGCGGTTGCTACTCCAAGGCCCTATCGGTCCTAGACCGCGTACGGAGGGCAAAGCACTAAAACGTCTCCTCCTCGTTGGAGGTAGGAGACAACGATTACAAAAACCGAATATACGAGGATGAGGCAACAAGCCTACCTCACCTCGTTATGAAGATAAAAATACAGAATATAATATCAAAAATATTACTTGAATCTTCTGCCGACGAAGAAGATCAAAACTTGGCGTCGCGCCAAGTTATGACGGTGTTGAAGCGTTGGCGTTGTAGGAGCACTTGATGAATAATTGATGTGATTTGGAGATGAATCCTCCCCTCCTTTTATAGACTTTAGCCTCTGAATTTGTCTCCTATTTCTTTGGAATGGATCATGAATTTTTCCAAGCGTTATCCGTTTGACCGCGCCATCGATCGGTGATGCATCTCATCGATCGTGATCGATCGATCGATGCATCTCATCGATCAGCGATAATGATCAGTGCCCAATGTCGGCCGATCATTGCCCGGCCAGCCACTTCCCTGCAGTAAGAGATTAGCTCGGAAAATGATAAATACGACGGTTTCTAACCGTCCGATCTCGACCTAGACCTTCCACAGGAAGTCTTAGTCGAATCGTCGCCTACGGTCGTCCCCGTAAAGAGGACACGACCTTACAATCTCTCACTCACACGAGCTTACCTCGATAGTAGCTCTCGCTTCCGGCCTTCCACTTGATTCCTTCGGCTCCCTCCGAAGTCACTCGAGTGTCGCCCGACCACCGTGGCTTCCTCCGGGTGTCGCTAGCCTTTAGCTCCAGCTTTAATACTTTTCTGCACACTTGATAGCTCGTGAGATAACGATGTAAACTTAACTTTGTGTCTTTGCCATAATCAAAACACAGGTTCGATTATCTAGTGCCCCTGCACCAACACTTAGTGGCTTTCCTAGGTTTCATGGAAACCTTGGCCACTAGGCATCTACCATGGTTAACCTTAGAGATGACTTCCCTAGCAACCTTGGTTTTCCTAGACCTATGGATAGTTCC
This sequence comes from Wurfbainia villosa, assembly GCA_025175895.1. NCBI lineage: Eukaryota > Viridiplantae > Streptophyta > Magnoliopsida > Zingiberales > Zingiberaceae > Wurfbainia > Wurfbainia villosa. The sequence continues at coordinate 53,272,575 of CM045996.1, read as the reverse complement.
ATAGTCAAATGGAACACTATGATAGGTCTCCTTGGGCTTAGATTTGTGACCCAAACCTTTCATGCCCCAAGATGGTTCTTGTCTATTAACCCCTAAGTTTTGACTCTTAGACCCTTTAATTGAATTTGTCATTATTGCAAGGGTCTTCTCCAATCTTTCAAGCCTTGACCTCAAGACTTGGTTCTCAAACTCTAATTGCCTAATTTTTGAATTTTCATCCATTCTTTGGGCATTGTTCTTCATTTTAGGGATATACCTACCCTTCTTAGGGTTAATGCCTAAATGATTTTCTACCTTCCTAATGGCTTCCTTAGGTAGAATTGTTCTTGGGTTATTGTTTCTAGATTTGTCCTTAGCCCTAATATCGCATGATTTAGCACCTAAGCTATCACGCCCCGAGGTAGACTTTGTCCGGCCAACGAACGACACCCCCTTATGATAATTCCAATACGGGTACAAATAGTCGCAACCAACATAACACATATGGAAAATGTATATCATCAATAGCGGAAGACAACACAATGAAAAAAATATAAACTCAACAACATACGTATACCGGTATATCGGTCCATACTAAAACAAAATCCCATACTGAAACCATAAAGGAAAAACACAACACAATCTCCAATAACAACAGAAGTCCATAAGAAGATACATGCGATATAGGAAACAAAACCCTCGAAAATGCAGTGGGATAGGATCAAATGACGATGCTCCAAGTCAATGCCGAAGTCTTCTATCTACCACCTGGGCGAGAGGAAACCCAGGGTCCAGGGTGGTGAGTATAAAACTCAGGGGTAATATGTAGAAAGTGCATGAATAACATACAGGGTATAGAGATCTACAAGTATACATGTGAAGATCCATAGGTATGCAGTGATGCGCACGGTCGCAACCTTAAATCTTGCGATGGAGACCGTCGAAGACTCAAAGTGTTCGCTCGCGCTCAATGCCCGCAAGTGCATGGATGTCGTCAAGTAATAAATAGATTATTGATCCCATAGGGACTGGGATTCGAGTACCAATACGCTAAGTGGTTGCGATTGTTCAGACGAAATCTCAGTGAGAGTTAGTTGGTGAGGACTATCGGAGGACCCTACTCAATGCGGTGTCACACGGAGGAGGAAAAGAGTGTGCTGGGGTCTTAAAAAGGTGATTCTAGGACTTCGGTTTCACTTGTGTACCACAGAACAATGTTGTCAATTGGCGTCGTCTAAACTTCTACTTATGGTTTTGGGGAAGGGACATCATACACTCTCCCGTAGAGCCGCCGCATTCATCGGGAGTTATCCTCGGCCAAAAGGATGGGATAGAGGGTACGAGGATGCCAAATCAATCCTTGCAGTGGACCGTTTTTGATTCCACCACTCCTTTCTCCCCGCAGTTACGGGAGGTCAGGTTTACCCCTAGGTTCCTTGATCAAACCTCCTAAATCTAGATTGCAAGGGTTGTCACCACCTCGTATCGCCTAAGCACAGCAGAAAGAAAGTCAAATACACATAGGTATAATAAAGAGCAACATCCAATTGTCAAATCAAACTTTTGGCTAGAATTTAATATGAACCAACATTGTCTATGAACACATGCTACTCCTTAATCCTAGAATCAAAAGTCTACTCCATAAACTCGAAGGAAGAATCACAACACATGTTTAAGTTCAATTACAATAGAAAGAGAGCGCAGAAATAGATATTACAATGCGTTGTGACCTTCTCTCCGGCATTGTATTGCAAGTGGTGGACCTCCGGCGGCATTCCTCCTCCCCACTGCGAGTTACCGAAGCTTTTTAGGGCTTCGGCATGCCATCCTAGCCATCCTGCCTCTCCCCTAGGGTATGGGCAGAGCCATCCTTATATAGACGTCACCTCAGACCGCTACGAAATCAGGAAAAAACCCTAGTCGTGCAACTCCATCGGGTCACCACACGACCGTGTGTTTCCACACGGCCAGATCATGTGCGGCCCTGGTGTGCTAATCTTCACCCATCAGACATGGCCGTGTGAATCCACACGCCCTGGTCATGTCCCATTCTGCGTCTAGCATGAAATGTCCTTCTTTCGCTCCGAAAATGCATCTTTTCCGCCCAAAAAGCCAACCTGCATACAAAAGAACAACGAGCAAACCTCCGAACTATAAAATAGAAAATGTATGTAAAAACAGAGTAACAAATGCATGAAACTATCACAACATGTAATAAAATGTGAGTGAAAACTAGTCAAAACTACTCCTAAAATCCTATATGTTTTTCTCACATCACTTCCCTCAGACTTAAATCTTTGCTTGTCCTCAAGCAAACCTCAGTGCCAAGAAATTTTAAAAAGATATTGTTCCATAATTAGCATGCTAACTAAATTTATCAGGTGGTATTTGCAATCAAAGAAAAACAGATATGTTCTAAAAATTCACTAAGTTAGCTCCTCATGCTCGTGTTAGGTGAATCATTCTTAGGGGATGCTTGTTCCATGGTGAGTTAAGTCGTCACCCCAAAGCTTTCCTAAGGTTTCTGGCTCTTAAGCACTTACCTGCCCAAAGCGAGGGTCGTTCCCTAGATTTAGCATAAAGTCTCAAAGGCGTGCTCGGTATTGAGAGAAATTGGGAGGTGTTTCCCCATTAACCTAACTCGATCTCAAAGGGGCACCTAGTCATTTTCACCCACGACAACTGTTTTTTATCCCTCTCAATCTCTCTCTTTTTTTTTCTTTTTTATTTCTTTTCCTCTCTCCTTTTTTTTCTTTTCTTTTATTTCTCTTTTATTTTTCGTCTCACAGATATTTCAATTTTTCCGAATGGGCTTACACAATCCGAGCATCTCCAGTAACTAAAATACTAAACCTAGAGTCGCCTATGGATTCCAAAGTACTAGACTACTAAAGTGAATCATAACTAGGTATGTACTAAATTCTCCCTTTAAGAATGTTCAATATGTTTGAGTGCAAAAATAGAGCTAATCAGTACAGGTCTAGAACATTCAATAGAGCACATAGAATAAAATACCATAAGATAAATGGAGTTAAGCTACTTATGGGAACACTTCATGCAAGCAACTTTCAAAAATATTACTAAGGTAGCTTTATAGACATCAAAAATTAAGTACTGAAAGGAACTAAACAACTCATGCATGAATGAACAAATGAAAATACTAGAAAAGAAACTACCGCTAGGAAAAAAAACAAAATATAGTTTGGACCCCCCCCAGACTTAAACAAAAATATACCTCTAATAAGGTGGAAAGTCTGGGATCCTCGGCATTTCTGGATCCTGGGAGAACCTGCTGCTGAGTCGTTGATGCCACATATACATGTGGTCAATCTGGGAACTGGTGGATGCAGTGGCTACTCGGTGCTCCTCCTCCCTAGCCCACTATGCCTGCTGGGTGGCATATGCTATCGCATCTCCCTGTAATAGGCCGCCTCATCCTAGCTACGAGCGGCCTCCTCATGGAAGTATATGCGGGCCTCGTCGTAGAACTCCTCCGCCCGCTAGAAATGCTCCTGGAATCCCTGGAACTCCGCCTGCTAGTTGGCGCTCTGCTCCTCCCATCACTGCCTCTGTGTCTACTGCTCAGTGTAAATGTCATTGAGGAGCGATCAAAACTCCGAGAAATCATATGTCGATGTACCTGCATTCTGCTCAAAAGTAGAAAAAGATGGTGGCACAGGTGTAGGCTCATGTCGGTGTGGACTAGGTGGGCTCCTATGTACGTGTGGACTGAAGGGAGAGTGATACAAAGGTGGAGAGATGGGTGCTGATGTGGATGGTCCCTCATGTGGAGGGGACTCCACTATCAGGTCCAAGCGTCAATTGGCACGTATAGCGATGGTGGAACGATCTGGGTCGGGGAGCCCAAGGGTCGTAAGATTTTTCCTTACAAAGCATAAGGAGTCTCCTTCTCTTACAATCATTTTCATGGCCTTGCATACTCCTAGGTTGATCCTAGGGCTCCCCTCTATACTTTCCAATGTTGTGTAATCGTACCCCATCCTATAGCAAATGTGGGTAAGTAGGCCTCCCACATGGATCTCTCCGCGTGTTACTTTGCCCATCTTCACTAAGTGTCTGATGAAGTGGGACCCTACATCGATGCTACTCCTTTCTTATAGCATGTCCCATAGGCAAAGAAGCTCACTGGCTCTCACTACACCGTCACTCTCCCCACGACCAAATATAGTACTGGACATGACACGGTGAAGGTATCGAAAGATGGGGTATTGGAGGCACGATGCTTTGGCCCTAGAAGGGTAATAAACGTGCTCCCCTGTCAACTCAGTCCAAATCAAACGAGAGTTGTACCCATTAGGGATTCTTCTCTCTCCCCCACTTGGCAAGCCAAAGCATGAGTTCCATTGGTGAAGGGTCCACTCATGCTCAATATTAAAAAGTCTAAAAGTTATCCTACCCTCCTCGCTCTCTCTACCCGTTAAAACTTCCTCCTCTAAAGAACTCAAAAATTCCAAAACTATCCTAGGGTAGGTTAGGTGTCTTATTCCCATAATCTCATCCCACCCCATTTTTACAAATAGGGTTTGCATATCACCTAACAACCCTAAAGATGCTAGCAAATCCTCATCTAAGTACCTAGTAGCAGTAAGTTTATGAGTAGTGAGCATATTGAACCTATCTCTATGCTCATTATTGCGAAAAAGTAGAGGGGGTAGGGTGTTACCCTCTTCCGGAGCTTGAGAAGCATCTGCTCTTCTTGTTCGTCGCTCTGAGGCACCGGATCGGGATGCTACGGTGTTGGTCCTCCTCATCCTTGCTCCTTTTAGCTTCTAAAGAGGTTGAAAATGCTCCTAGAAGAAGGGGAAAGCGAAATCACACGGCTAGGGCAAGAACTTTTGAAGCACACGATGCAAATGAGGTGAAAACACATGGCTCACCCCTTTTAACCTTGCGTGACACGACCATGTGAAAACACACGGCCAGGTCGTGTGCGCCTCTGGTCAAGCAGGCACGACTATGGGAAAACACACGGCCAGGTCATGTGCCCCCATTTTCCGCCCCTTTTATACACCATGGCCCGAATTTGCTCATACCCTTCGCCGTGTAGACTAATATGGGTTTCATTTTTGCCTAGCAAAGTTCTTTTCTACTCCTGACTCAAAATGTGATGGAAATCAAAACTAAAATCTAACACATGTATGCAATGCAATAGAAAAAGGGAAATCTACAACTAAACTTGGGTTGCCTCCCAAGAAGCGCTTTGTTTAAGGTCGTTTAGCTCGATCGTACTCTTCTATCAAATCGGCTCCAGTGGTTCAATGAACCTCCATTCATCCGTTTCAGGATCCGCGGACTCCCCTAGATACTTCTTCAATCGTTGTCCATTTACCTTGATCTCCCCCGATTCTCTACTCTATATGTCCACTGCCCCGTATGGGTATACCCTTTTTACCCGAAACGGTCCTGACCACCATGATTTTAGTTTTCCTAGGAAAAGTTTTAACCTGGAGTTATACAGGAGAACTAAGTCACCTTCCTTAAGCTCCTTTCTCAAGATTTGTTGGTCATGCCATTTCTTTTTTCTTTCCTTGTATGCCTTAGAATGCTCGTACGCATCTCTTCGAATTTCGTCCAATTCGCTAAACTGCAGCTTCCTTTTTTTCTCCCGCCGCACCGTTGTCTAAGTTGAGTTTCTTAATTTCCCAGAAGGCCTTGTGTTCTAGTTCAACGGGAAGATGGAAAGGCTTCCCGTAGACTAAGCGAAACGGGGGCATGCCTATCAGAGTCTTGTAAGTCATGCGATAAGCCCAAAGAGCATCGTCCAGTTTCGGTGCCCAATCTTTCCGTGATGCCACTGCCATTTTCTCTAGGATACTTTTGATTTCCTGATTCAAAATTTCCACCTGCCCACAAGTTTGTGGGTGGTATGCTGTTGAGACTCTGTGGATCACCCCATACTTATGTAGCAATTTTTCAAACTACTTTTCAATGAAGTGGGATCCTCCATCACTAATTACTACTCGAGGAACCCCGAATCTAGGGAATATGTTCCTTTTGAACATTTTTATTATGGTCTTAGCATCGCAATGGGGTGACACCTGTTGGGATGTATACTGAAAGCCTAGCTCTTTGGTATGAACATTTTATTTTGAAATAAGAATCACATGATCATTGTTTGCACTTTATATTAATATATGTGCATATTGTCTAATACTTTACATTGTAGATAACATGGTGCTTGGGTGTGGCACAGAAGATCATGTTATCAGTCCCTTGTAGAGTATAAGTAGAGGCTCACAACCAAGATGGTTTTGGACAAACCATTGGCATGGTTGTAGTGTAGCTTGGTATTATTTTTTCTTGAACATAGAGTTACACTAGTACACCTCGGTGTATTGAGCAAGACCGACATAGAAGTGATTCAATTTGTTACTGACTACATAATTGAATCGGACCTCGGATATTATGTTGTACATGCTCTTAATCCCGATATAATAACGGGCACATGTACTTAATATTTATTTCTTTGATTTAACAGAGGGTGAGATTTCTATGGATTAAATCAATATGCCCGGTAAGTTGGGAAATGATATTATTTACATGGTGTGTCGTTGATTATAGGAGGAAACCGTGTCCTATATATTAGGTTGATGATGTCCCCTTGAGGAGCTCATAAGGTTCATCATGTAAACCCCGCAGGTTGACTTAGTCAACATGATGATAAGGTTGAGTGGTACTACTCGAGGAGTTAGATGTTAATTAATTGATGGTCAGTAAATCAATTAATTGACGGACATTCGATATCTTAAACACGGGGAGATGGATGTACAAATAATATATGGAGCCCATATTAATTTATGGGGGTTGGTGAGGTAGTTCGATGATGATCCTCTAGTGGAATGGAACATCATTGATGGATCAAGTTTGTGTGGTTCCGATCCATCGGGTGGCCAATACCCAACTCCTCCTCATGGTCCCTATCGTAGCCTAATATAAACCTCATGAACTCTAGATCAAATGATGGAAAACAAATCTCTAAATCCGACGATTGGGATTAAATCCCTAGATCCGACGGTTGAGATTAAATCTCTAGATCCGACGGTTGGGATTAAAACCCTAGAACCGACGGTTGAGATTAAATCTCTAGATCCGACGGTTGAGATTAAAACCCTAGAACCGATGGTGGAGATTAAACGAAGGCCTAAACCTAACTCTATATATAAGGGAGCATGGGTTGGGCGGCAATAAGTTTTTTGGATGATGGAAATTAGGGTTTAGCCTCTCTTTGCTTGGGCAACAAGAAACCCTAAGGAGGAAACCCTAATTAGGGTTTGGCTCCTTGGGTTGGGCGGCCATGGTGAGGAAAGGAGAGTGGGCGGCAACTTGTGGAAGAGTTCTTCTTCTTCCTAGTGAAGGTGGCCGGTTCTAGATCTCCTCCTTCCACCATGGTTGGGCGGCAAGAAATAGGAAGAGGCTAGGGTTAGGGTTTAGTCCATGATGGTGGGCGGAAACCCTTCTTCCTCCTTCCTCCTTGGTTTGGCCGGCGCCCAAGCTTCACCCTTCTTTCTATGGATTAGGTTGGTTTGGGAAATTAGGGTTTGCCCTTCCATTAGTGGGCGGCAAGAAACCCTAGAGTTCTCCTTTCCTTGGTTAGGCGGCTAGGTTATGGAGGGGAAAGTGGGCGGCAACTATAGGAGAGGATATCTTCTTCTTCTTCCTAGGGTGTTGCCGGCTCCTAGATCCTTTCCCTCTACCTTGGTCGGCGCTCAACCTATTCCTCTCATCCTCTTCTTGTTCTCTTTGGACTGGCGGCAAACATCATGCTTGGAGCTTGATGGTTGGTCCTAGATAAGAGATGAGTTTTGTTTCCATTTTGTTCTCTCTATTCTTGGGGTCGGCAGCATCAATCCTTTGTGGATTGGTGGTTGGCTCAAGCAAGAAGGGAAAGAGAGTTGTTCTTTCTTTGGATTGAAGAAGATCTAGGATGCTTCAACTTGTGGAGGATCTTCGCCCACACGAAGTCTACAAAGAGGTTAGGACATACGATAGAAGATCAAGAGGAATAAAAGTTTTACAACTTTTATTATTGTTCTTTGCATGTTCTTATTGATATGCTAGCTTATGTTCTTTATGTTAGTATATGTTGATTATACTAGTTTACATTTGCATGTATTTGTATAATCATGGACCCCGAATAAGAAACACAAAAACCGGCAATCCGTCCGTCGTCTCTTCCGCAGCTAATTGACTAGAAGAGTTTGGTTGCTTGAACAACTAGTTTGTTCAAGCGATCGCTCGAGTCGTTGGCACGATGACGAATTGGTTGTGCTTAGGAAACTCATCTCATCCGGATTAGTTTTCATTAGTGAAAATTTTAATCCGGGGACATGGGAGCCTATGAGCATTCCGAGGTATAGCACATTGCCAACAACACCATGGCCTCCACCCATTTGGAGACGTAGTCTACCGCGACTAGGATGTATCTGTTTCCATCGAAAACGGGAAAGGGTCCCATGAAATCCACTCCCCATACGTCGAAAAGTTCTACTTCTAATATGGTGCTTGCTGGCATTTCATGTCTCCTGCCTATATTTCCTGTTCTCTGACACCGGTCCAGGAAGCTACATAGTTGTGTGTATCCCTAAACAAACTAGGCCAATAGAATCCTAACTAAAGTACTTTCGCGGTCGATTTTGCAATTCCGGCATGACCCCCATATGCGGAAGAATGGCAATGAAAAAGGATGCTATCCACTTCCTCTTCCGGCACACACCTCCGATAGACACTGTCTGCACACTTCCTGAATAGGAAGGGGTCATCCCATACGTATTGTCGAATTTCCGAAAAGAATCTCTTCCTTTGTTGGGTCATTAATTCTGGTGGTATCACTCTTCCCGCAAGAAAATTCACCAAATCTGCATACCAGGGGGTGGTGACCTTAATGGCCATTAGAGTGTCATCCCACAGAGCATCATCTATTTGAGCACTGTCTCCTTCCTTTATCGTACGGTCTATTGGCATGCGCGATAGGTGGTCTGCTACGACATTGTCCGTCCCCTTTTTATCCCTAATATCTACATCAAAATCTTGAAGTAATAAAATCCAGCGAATAAGGCAGGGTTTCGCATCCTTCTTATTTAGTAAGTAACGAACTGCAGCATGGTCGGTGTATACCACTACTTTTGAACCTACCAAGTACTGTCTGAATTTGTCGAATGCGAACACAACTGCTAGTAATTCCTTCTCAGTCGTGGTGTAGTTAATTTGTGCCTTGTTCAGGCTCTTACTGGCGTAGTGAATGGCATGTAATTTTCTCTCCTTCCGTTGCCCTAGGACCGCCCCCACTGCATAATCACTAGCATCACACATGATCTCAAACGGTAGGCTCCAGTCAGGCGGTTGAATTATCGGAGATGTTACTAGGGCCTTCTTTATTGTCACGCCCGCCCTTCCGGGACCCTAAATGTCCGGAGAGGCGGCGCGTGACGCGACCGTACATACATTTCATACAGTGGAAGACTTTATATATATATGTACTTCTTATTTCTTACAGCGGAAGACTTGAGACCTAAATACTTTTTTTTTTCTTTTAAACATAAATATGCATTAACACTTCTTCTTAACATAGAGTATGTTTCATAGCGTAGCATGCATAGATACTTCTTCTTACTTCTTCTTTACTTCTTCTTATCAACATAAAGCATGCATCATATATACACATAGATACTTAAGGCTTAGTAGGTTCATAACATCATCGTCGTAGGGAGACATAAGTAAAGACATCCATAGACATCATCATTATAGGTAATACATGTATAAGTAGACTTAACGGATCTTCTCCACCATGCCACTACCACACACATTGACCCCTCCTGCTGCTCCCTTTAGTTTATCCATCCCTTACCCTTATCTGCAGTACGAGGGAAAATAAACTATAAGCACATAGGCTTAGTAAGATCCTCTCCTACTCACAAAAACCATGCATCATCATTAATCATGACTTGTAGCATTTATAACATATAATCAATATATCATGTAACATACATGGCATCATCAACGTAACTTGTAGCTTAAGTAACATAAACATAACATACATGGCATCATATGTAACTTAGTAACCTAACATCATAGCGTACAATCAACATAACATGTAACTTATACATCATGACATATCATCTAACATAACAGGTAACTTAAACATTAAACATTATGGCATATCATCTAACATAACATGTAACTTAACATTATGGCATATCATCTAACATAACATGTAACGTAAACAATCATGGCATACATATGCAAGATGCTTTTGAAAACATATATGTTAGGTACGTAAATATAGATCTCAACATATTTGGGCCCGGCATTGTACCACTTCTTCATTATCATAGCGCGCATCCCTAAATAGGCCCGAGGTAGCAAGTCTCGAACCTAATAGGTTCCTAGGCCCGAGTCTTATTCCATCGACCTAGGGGCAATCGTCATAGCGTAGAAGCCCATCCTAGGCCCGAGTCTTACTCCATCGACCTAAGGCATCTTGGAGCCCATCCCGTACTAGGCCCGAATCTTATTCCATCGACCTAGGGGCAATCATACATAGAAGCCCATCCTAGGCCCGAGTCTTATTCCATCGACCTAGGGCATCTTAGGAGCGAATCCCTTCTTTGGACCTTGTTTAGGTCTTGGTAGAAGCCATGCAGATAGTAAAATACTTATATGCTTATTTTACAACATAGCTTATTTCTTTAACATAGCATAGCATACTTCATTTCATAACACATCATGCTTCATTTCATTCACATAGCATAGCATACTTCATTTCATAACAACATAGCTTATTTCATTAACATAGCATAGCATACTTCATTTCATACACATCATGCTTCATTTCATTAACATAGCATAGCATACTTCATTTCATAACACATCATGCTTCATTTCATTCACATAGCATAGCATACTTCATTTCATAACAACATAGCTTATTTCATTAACATAGCATAGCATACTTCATTTCATACACATCATGCTTCATTTCATTAACATAGCATAGCATACTTCATTTCATAACAACATAGCTTATTTCATTAACATAGCATAGCATACTTCATGGTATGAACTTCATTGTAACCTAAGGAGATCAAAGGTGGCCGAATGGCCCTTATAGGCTTTTTAGGGTTAGACCTTTAACCTAATTCAAGTAACATACATAGGCATACAAATTCCATAAAATTCATGGTGTGAACTTCATTGTAACCTAAAAGACCAAAGGTGGCCGAATGGCCCTTATAGGCTTTTTAGGGTTTAGATCTTTATCCTCAACCCCCTAACATGTTAACATCATTTATTACAAGTAAAACAAGCTATAAAACTTCAATAAAACACCAAGATCCATATTGGCCGAATGGTTCTTAGGGTTCATTAGGGTTAGCTTTTGTCCTAATCCACTTTAACCCCTAACATCATCATCTAGTTATAGAACATAGCATAAACATAACATGGAGCTTCATTTAGACCCTAGTCCATGACTTGGCCGAATGGTTCATGGAGACCTTTGGGGTTAGATCTTTATCCTAATCCCTCTAACATGCTATCATCATCATTTGCAAGTAAAGCAAGATATAAACTTCAACAAAAACACCAAAATCCCATGTTGGCCGAATGGTCCATAGGGTTTCCTAGGGTTAACTTTTGACCTAATCCCTTTTTAAACCCTAACTACATCATATAGCAATTAAAACATGGCATTCATGAAACCCTAACCCTAATTTCCTAGGGTTAAACACATAAGGGCTCAACTAGGGTTAGCTTTTAACCAACCCTCTTTTCCCATCTTAGCATCATCATATCCTTCCTAAACATAGATTTCAACTTCATTGGTAAACTAAAACATGCTTGGCCAATATAACATACAAAGTTGTTCAAACATTCAATCGCAACTACTCGTATGCAGGTGAGGGATACTTACTTCCTTCGCTTTGTTTTGGGTAGAGAAGATGACCTAAGAACCAACCCTAGCCCTTGCTTCTTGCTTGAAGGAGGTTCGGCCAATGGAGGAAATGGAGAGGGAGCTCAAGATTTTCGGTGAGAAGAGGAAGAAGAAGAGAGGAAGTGACCAAATTCAACCTTCCCTCTTCTTTATAAAGGGGGGAGGAAGAGAAGTTCCTCTTTTCTTTTCCATGCCTCTTCATTTACTCCTAGTCCCACTTATCTATAGTTTCCCCCTCTTCCTTAATCATATAATCCTATTGGGCTTCTGGTTAGTGGGTGCATCTATAAGGCTTGGCTATCTCTAGAGGTTTGGGGTTCAATTCCTAGGCCTTGCACCCCCTTTTTGGCTTATTTCCTTTTATTTTTGAAAAGGCCCACATAAAGCCCATGATCATCAAGCTAAAAATTCTTGTAAAATTGCTAGGAATTTTACGGGCGTTACATTTATTTCCTCAAATGCCACTAAACATTTATGATCAAAAATAAAGTATGTGTCTTTAGCTAGTAGATTTGTCAGTGGTCTAGTTATCTGGGAAAAATCCTTTATAAACCTTCGATAGAAACCCGCATGCCCAAGAAAACTTCGAACCCCCTTTACATCCCTAGGTGGAGGCAATTTCTCTATTACTTCAACCTTTTCCTTGTCTACTTCGATACCATTCCCTGATATATTATGCCCTAGAACTATACCTTCAGTCACCATGAAGTGGAATTTTTCCCAATTCAACACCAAGCTATTCTCCTCACACCTTTGCAAAACCCTTTCCAAATTCCTTAGACATACATCGAAACTTGTTCAGTAGACTGAAAAATCATCCATGAAAACCTCCATAATTTGTTTGATCATATCCGAAAAGATGGCTGTCATACAACATTGGAAAGTGGCTGGAGCATTGCATAGACCAAAGGGCATTCGTCTGTATGCAAAGGTCCCGTACGGACAGGTGAAAATGGTCTTCTCTTGGTCTTTAGGGTGGATTGGGATTTGGAAAAATCCTGAGTACTCATCAAGGTAGCAGAAATAGGAATGTTTAGCCAGGCGTTCCAGCATCTGGTCGATAAACGGAAGTGGAAAATGATCCTTCTTTGTTGCTTTGTTTAATTTACGATAATTTATGCACATTTTCCACCCTGTTACCGTTCGAACCAGAATTAGTTCGTTCTCCTCGTTCTTGACTACCGTAGTACCACCTTTCTTCGAAACTACGTGTACTGGACTCACCCACTCACTATCTGAAATTGTGTATATTATTCCGGCATCCAAGAGCTTAAGTACTTCCTTTTTCACCACCTCCTGTAAATGAGGGTTAAGTCACCTTTGGCGCTCAACGGTTGACTTACACCCGTCCTCAAGTACTATCCTATGCATGCACAGAGACGGGTTTACCCCCTTTATGTCATCGATGGTATACCCCAGTACTTTTTTATATGTCCTGAGCACCTCCAACAATTTTCTTGTCTCTTCTTTACTCAAATTGGTGTTTATGATCACCGGATGGGTTGCAAGTGGGCCTAGAAATTCGTACTTTAGACTGGGGGAAGTGGCTTCATCTCAAGCCCTGTGTGTTTTTCTTCTCCCACCTCCCCTGATTCTTCTTCTTCTTCTGATTCGGAGGATCCGGAGTCTTCTTCCATCAAATACTCTCTTTCTCCATCCTCTCCCTGCACTTGGTAGACTGCTTCAGTACTATCTATCCCCTTGATCGGAAGATCCCCCTGAAAGTGTTGCTCGCTGTTAGCCCATATTTCGAGAGTCCCTACCATTGTCTCTATAATGCTATATGCATCATTTGTGCTCTTTTTCATCAACACGCCCCCTGTGGATGTGTCCAAGAGCTCTTTCGACATGTTAGTTATTCCGGAATAAAAGACATGGAGGAGTAACCACTCTTGTAATCCATGGTGCGGGGCAGCGAATCACTAGCCCTTGTAGCCTCTTCCATGCGTCAACCAGAGTCTCTTCTTGTCCTTGCTCAAATGAAAGGATTTTGTTCCTAAAGTAGGTTGTTTTGTGTGGTGGGTGGGGGGGGGGGGAGAAAGAATTTTCTTAGGAAAGTGTTTTCCATTTGTTCCCACGTCGTTATGCTTCCTTCGGGTAGCGCGCGTATCCATTGCTTAGCCCCCCCTTTCAGTGAGAATGGGAACATAATAAGCTTGATGGCCTCTGTTGGGACCCCTTCATATTGCACCGTCCCGCAGTAAGCCAAGAATTCCTCAAGGTCTAGATAGGGTTCGTCAATCTGAGTCCCTCCAAACTGTTTTCCTTGAATGAGAGTAATTAATGCAGGGTTTATTTCCCAGCTTGCTTCCTGAATTCGGGGAATAACAATGCAGGAGTTCCAGGCCTTTCGTTTAGGCACGATGTAATCTTTCAAGGGTCGAGCAGCCTGTATTAACATCTCTCACGGTGTAGAACCAAACCAAAAAGTTACGAGTGCTAACCTAACGCTATAGCAGGAAATAAATCTAATAAATAAAAACCTAAGATTGCAATAAGTAAATAGGAAACTACACCTAAAAAAAATAAAAACTAAATCTAAATATGGAAAATAAAACTAAAGCAAATAAAATAAACCAAAAGAAAAATAAAGCAGGAAATTAATCTAATCCTAAGTCCCACCCAATCTACCACCGTTCGATTGATATCGAATCAACAGTCCCCAGCAACGGTGCCAAAAACTTGATGCGCACGGTCGCGACCTTAAATCTCACAATGGAGACCGTCGAAGACTCAAAGTGCACGCTCATTCTCAACACCCGCAAGTGCACGGATGTTGTCAAATAATAAATAGATTATCGATCCCACAGGGATTGGGATTCGAGTACCAATACACTAAGTGGTTGCGATTGTTCGGACGAAATCTCAGTGAGAGTCGGTTGGTGTCGGAGGACCCTACTCAGTGCGGTGTCACACGGAGGAGGAAAAGAGTGTGCCGGGGTCTTAAAAAGGTGATTCTAGGACTTCGGTTTCGCTTGTGTACCACAGAACAACGTTGTCAATTGGCGTCGTCTAAACTTCTACTTACGATTTTGGGGAAGGGACATCATACACTCTCCCGTAGAGCCACCGCATTCACCGGGAGCTATCCTCGCCCAAAAGGATGGGATAGAGGGTATGAGGATGCCAAATCAATACTTGTGGTGGACCATTTCCGATTCCACCGCTCCCTTCTCCCCGCAGTTACGGGAGGTCAGGTTTACCCCTAGGTTCCTTGATCAAACCTCTTAAATATAGATTGCAAGGGTTGTCACCACCTCGTATTGCCTAAGCACAGCGGAAAGAAAGCCAAATACACATAGGTATAATAAAGAGCAACATCCAATTGTCAAATCAAACTTTTGGCTAGAATTTAATATGAACCAACATTGTCTTTGAACACAGGCTACTCCCTAATCCTAGAATCAAAAGTTCTACTCCATAAACTCGAAGGAAGAATCACAACACATGTTTAAGCTCAATTACAATAGAAAGAGAGCACAGAAATAGAGATTACAATGCGTTGTGACCTTTTCTCCGGCGTTGTATTGCAAGTGGTGGACCTCTGGCGGCATTCCTCCTCCCCACTACGAGTTACCGAAGCTTTTTAGGGCTTCAGCGTGTCGTCCTAGCCATCCTGCCTCCCCCCTAGGGTTTGGGCAGAGCCATCCTTATATAGATGTCGCCTCGGACCGCTGCAAAATCGAGAAAAAATCCTAGTCGCGTAACTCCATCGGGCCGCCACACGACCGTGTGTTTCCACACGGCCAGGCCGTGTGCGGCCCTGGTGTGCTGATCTTCACCCATCGGATATGGCCGTGTGAATCCACACGCCTTGGCCATGTCCCATTCTGCGTCTAGCATGAAATGTCCTTCTTTCGCTCCGAAAATGCATCTTTTCCGCCCGAAAAGCCAACCTTCATACAAAAGAACAACGAGCAAACCTCCAAACTAGAAAATAGGAAATGCATGTAAAAATAGAGTAACATATGCATGAAACTATCACAAAATGTAATAAGATGTGAGCGAAAACTATTCAAAACTACTCCTAAAACCCTATATATTTTGCTCACATCACTTCCCCCAGACTTAAATCTTTGCTTGTCCTCAAGCAAACCTCAGTGCCATGAAATTTTAAAAAGATATTGTTCCATAATTAGCATGCTAACTAAATTTATCAGGTGGTATTTGCAATCAAAGAAAAATAGATATGTTCTAAAAATTCACTAAATTAGCTCCTCGTGCTCGTGCTAGGTGAATCATTCTTAGGGGATGCTTGTTCCATGGTGAGTTAAGTCATCACCCCATAGCTTTCCTAAGGTTTCCGGCTCTTAGGCACTTACCTGTCCAAAGTGAGGGTCGTTCCCTAGATCTAGCATAAAGTCCCAAAGGCGTGCTCGGTATTGAGAGAAATTGGGAGGTATTTCCCCAGTAACCTAACTCGGTCTCAAAGGGGCACCTATCCATTTCCACCCACGACAACTGTTTTTTATCCCTCTCAATCTCTCTCTTTTTTTCTTTATTATTTCTTTTCCTCTCTCCTTTTTTTTCTTTTCTTTTATTTTTTGGCTCACATGGATTTCAATTTTTCCGAATGGGCTTATACAATCCGAGCATCGCTAGTAACTAAAATGCTAAACCTAGAGTCACCTATGGATTCCAAAGTACTAGACTACTGAAGTGAATCATAACTAGGTATGTACTAAATTCTCCCTTTCAGAATGTTCAACATGTGTGAGTGCAAAAACAGAGCTAACCAGTGCAGGTCTAGAACATTCAATAGAGCACATAGAATAAAATCCCATAAGATAAATGGAGTTAAACTACTTATGGGAACACTTCATGCAAACAACTTTCAAAAATACTACTGAGGCAGCTTTATAGACATCAAAAATTAAGTACTGAAAGGAACTAAACAACTCATGCATGCATGAACAAATGAAAATACTAGAAAAGAAACTACCGCTAGGAAACAAAACAAAATATAGTTTGGCCCCCCCAGACTTAAACAAAAATATACCTCTAATAAGGTGGACAAGGTGGAAAGTCCGGGAGCCTCGGAATTTCTAGATCCTGGGAGAACCTACTGCTGAGCCGTTGATGCCACATATACATGTGGTCAATCTGGGAACTGGTGGATTCAGCGGCTGCTCGGTTCTCCTCCTCCCTAGCCCACTATGCCTGCTGGGCGAGCATATGCTGCCGCATCTCCCTGCGATAGGCCGCCTCATCCTGGCGACGAGCGGCCTTTTCTTGGAAGTATGCGAGCCTCATCGTAGAACTCCTCCGCCCGCTGGAAATGCTTACGAAATCCCTAGAACTCTCCCTACTGGTAGGCACTCTGCTCCTCCCATCGCTACCTCTGTGTCTACTGCTCAGTGTAAATATCATCGAGGCGCGATCGGAACTCTGAGAAATAATATGCTGATGTACCTGCATCCTGCTCAAAAGTAGAAAAAGATGGTGGCACAGGTGTAGGCTCATGTCGGCGTGGACTAGGTGGGCTCTTATGTACGTGTGGACTGGAGGGAGAGTGATACAAAGGTGGAGAGATGGGTGCTGATGTGGATGGTCCCTCATGTGGAGGAGACTCCACTATCAGTTCCAAGCGTCAATTGGCACGTATAGCGATGGTGGTACTATCCAGGTTGGGGAGCCTAAGGGCCGTAAGATTTTTCCTTACAAATCATAAGGAGTCTCCTTCTCTTACAATCATTTTCATGGCCATGCATACTCCTAGGTCGATCCTAGGGCTCCCCTCTATACTTTCCAATGCTGTGTAATCATACCCCATCCTATAGCAAATGTGGGTAAGTAGGCCTCCCACATGGATCTCTCCACGTGCTACTTTGCCCATCTTCACTAAGTGTCTGATGAAGTCGGACCCTACATCGATGCTACTCCTTTCTTGTAGCATATTCCATAGGCAAAGCAACTCACTGGCTCTCACTACACCATCACTCTCCCCACCACCAAATATAGTACTGGCCATGACACGGTGAAGGTATCGAAAGACGGGGTTTTAGAGGCGCGACGCTTTGGCCCTAGAAGGGTCATAAATGTGCTCCCCTATCAACTCAGTCCAAATCAAACAAAAGTTGTACCCATTAGGGATTCTTCTCTCTCCCCCACTTGGCATGCCAAAGCATGAGTTCCATTAGTGAAGGGTCCACTCATGCTCAATATTAAAATGTCTAAAAGTTATCCTACCCTCCTCGCTCTCTCTACCCGTTAAAACTTCCGCCTCTAAAGAACTCAAAAATTCCAAAACTATCCTAGGGTAGGTTAGGTGTCTTATTCCCATAATCTCATCCCACCCCATTTTTGCAAATAGGGTTTGCATATCACTTAACAACCCTAAAGATGCTAGCAAATCCTCATCTTAGTACCAAGTAGCAGTAAGTTTACGAGTAGAGAGCATATTGAACCTATCTCTATGCTCATTATTGCGAAAAAGTAGAGGGGGTAGGGCGTTACCCTCTTCCAGAGCTTGAGGAGTGTCGGCTCTTCTTGTTCGTCGCTCCGAGGCACCGGATTGGGATGCTACGGTCTTGGTCCTCCTCATCCTTGCTCCTTTTTGCTTCTAAAGAGGTTGAAAATGCTCCTAGAGGAAGGGGAAAGCGAAATCACACGACTAGGGCAAGAACTTTTGAAGCATATGACGCAAATGAGGTGAAAACACACGGCTCGCCCCTTTTAACCTCGCGCGCCATGACCAAGTGAAAACACATGGCTAGGCCATGTGCGCCTCTTGTCAAGCGGGCACGGCCGTGGGAAACACACGGCCAGGCCGTGTGCCCCCATTTTCTTCCCCTTTTATACACCATGGCCCTAATTTGCTCATACCCTTCTCCGTGTAGACTAATATGGGTTTCATTTTTACCTAGCAAAGTTCTTTTCTACTCCTGACTCTAAATGTGATGGAAATCAAAACTAAAATCTAACACATGTATGCAATGCAATAGAAAAAGGGAAATCTACAACTAAACTTGGGTTGCCTCCCAAGAAGCGCTTTGTTTAAGGTCGTTTAGCTCGACCGCACTCTTCTATCAACTCGGCTCCGGTGGTTCAGTGAACCTCCATTCATCTGTTTCAGGATCCATGGACTCCCTTAGATACTTCTTCAATCGTTGTCCATTTACCTTGATCTCCCCCTATTCTCTACTCCATATGTCCACTGCCCCGTATGGGTATACCCTTTTTACCCGAAACGGTTCTGACTACCTTGATTTTAGTTTTCCTGGGAAAAGTTTTAACCTGGAGTTATACAAGAGAACTAAGTCTCCTTCCTCAAACTCCTTTCTCAAGATGTGTTGGTCATGCCATTTCTTTGTTCTTTCCTTGTATGCCTTAGCATGCTCATATGCATCTCTTCGAATTTCATCCAATTCGCTTAACTGTAGTTTCCTTTTTTCTCCCACCGCGCCGTAGTCAAGTTGAGTTTCTTAATTGCCCAGAAGGCCTTGTGTTCTAGTTCAACGAGAAGATGGCAAGGCTTCCCGTAGACTAAGCGGAACGGGGTCATGCCTATCGGAGTCTTGTAAGCCGTGCAGTAAGCCCAAAGAGCATCGTCCAGTTTCGGTGCCCAATCTTTCCGTGATGCCACTACCATTTTCTCTAGGATACTTTTGATTTCCCGATTCGAAATTTCCACCTGCCCGCTAGTTTGCAGGTGGTATGCTGTTGAGACTCTGTGGATCACCCCATACTTATGTAGCAAATTTTCAAACTGCTTTTCAATGAAGTGGGATCCTCCATCACTAATTACTACTCGAGGGACCCCAAATCTAGGGAATATGTTCCTTTTGAACATTTTTATTACAGTCTTAGTATCGCAATGGGGTGACGCCACGACCTCCACCCATTTGGAGACGTAGTCTACCGCAACAAGGATGTATCTGTTTCCATCCAAAATGGGAAAGGGTCCCATGAAATCCACTCCCCATACGTCAAAAAGTTCTACTTCTAATATGGCGCTTGCTGGCATTTCATGTCTCCTGCCTATATTTCCTGTTCTCTGACACCGGTCACAGGAAACTATATAGTTGCGCGTATCCCTAAACAAACTAGGCCAGTAGAATCCTGATTGAAGTACTTTCGTGGCCATTTTTGCAATTCCGGCATGGCCCCCATATGCGGAAGAATGGAAATGAAAAAAGATGCTCTCCACTTCTTCTTCCAGCACACACCTTCGAAAACAACCGTGTGAATCCACATGCCCTAGCCGTTTCCCATTCTGCATCTAGCATGAAATGTCCTTCTTTCACTCCGAAAATGCATCTTTTCCGCCCGGAAAGCCAACCTGCATACAAAAGAACAACGAGCAGATCTCCGAACTAGAAAATAGGAAATGCATGTAAAAACAGAGTAACATATGCATGAAACTATCACAAAATGTAATAAGATATGAGCGAAAACTACTCAAAACTACTCCTAAAACCCTATATGTTTTGCTCACATCATGCAGCAAGAGTCCAACAGACATACAGTACTAAATGTAGTAATCAATAACCACAAATACGATCATACACATAGCATACACTAAACTAATCAACTGACATGAAATAATGTACATACCTGACGGTCTGTAATCCACATGACCTATAACATCCTGAACAGGTATACGATAGCATAACCCAAATAGCATGTTATAGTCTAAACCAATACATACTCATGCTCAACACATACACAGCAATATATAAAATATGCAAAAGGCATGTAGCATGATGTACAATCACATGCAGCAAACAAATACAGCATCTCATAGGCATATATAAAACATATATCGAATACATGCATACATATATATCAGCAATGCATATGCTTGGCCATGTCTACGAACCCATCCAACCACGACCCCAGTATGGCCTGGGTGGCACGGCATGATGACTAGCCCGACTCCAGCTACCACTACTCTCGAGTGGCCGAGTTGGGTAGTATGAATGAGTATCATATAAGCGTAAAGAGCTAACTACTCCACGGGGGTCCCTGCTGCTGGATGCTCCGTCACTACCCATAAGTAGACGAGCTCCGTACACAGGACAACTGCACGTCACACAACCACCATCTATAGTGGGCGAGTGTTAACACCACTCTGCACAGTGGCCAGGTGCGCATCTCCAGCTACCACCGTCTATAGTGGTTGAGCGCGGCACAACCAATGCTCTGCCTGTTGGTGCAGTGGGCACCAAAGTCGAACCGGTATTTTGATTATGGCAAAAGGCTCAATAGTTAAGAGTATATTTGTTATCTTACGAGCTCAATTAAGTGTGCAGAAATGCTAAAGTTGAGAGGAAGGTCTGCGACACCTGGTGGGAACCGAGGTGGTCGGGCAACGCTAGAGGGATTTCGGAGGAAGCCGAGGTACTCGGGTGAAGACCGGAAGCGAGGCTACAAGGTAAGCTCGTGTGAAAGTGAAGCAAGGACGTTAAGCGTAGATCCGACCCAATACCTCCAATGGAAGGTCTAGGTCAAGATCAGTTGGTTAGAACCATCGTACTTTATATTTTAAGCTAACTTGTACTGCAGTCCAAAACCCTTTGACCAGTCGTCTACTACAGTCAACTGCTGGTCTAGTTCCAGCCTCGAGAAGAGCTCGAATTTCAAGGGGGTGAATTTGGACTTGACTCGTGTTTTGGTACAAAGGGTGATGTGGCATCAAGGTGGACATCCAAACCATCACCAAGCTTGGACCCCCAAAATTAGGTGATGTGGCATCAAGGTGGACATCCAAACCATCATCAAGTTGGACGCCCAAAATGAGGTGAGTTGGCACAAGATGGTTGGCAAACCACCATCAAGCTTGGACACCCAAAATGAGGAGAGTTGGCACAAGATGGTTGGCTCCCATGATGTGGCACAAGTTGGATGGCTCCAACAAGTTGGCGTGAAGGCCTCCTTGAGGTGGCACAAGGTGGTTGGATGAGCACCTCATCCTTGAGTTGTGGCTCAAGGTGGTTGGATGAAGCACCTCTTCCTTGAGTTGGCGCAAAGGATGTGGATGAGCTAGACTTGGGGGATAAGAACCTCACCTTGGACACTACCTATGTCTAAATTAATATATTAATTTCCTTATATAGACATGTTCACGACAAGCTAAAACATAAGAAATCAAGAGCTCTCAACACGCTGTAACGCCGCTACTACTACTCACATTTGCTACGACGAAGTGCCGCCGACAACGAAAGCTACATCTTCTACTTATAAGAGTTGTCGGTATATTTATTTAAGTTCTACTTCTTTAAATTGTCTTTGTGCTTTAATCGTAACAAGGAAAGGGGAGTGTCCCTTTGCCTTGATTTCTTTTTGTGATCGTTGCTCCTACTTCCAACGAGGAGGAGTGGTTTTAGTGAATTGCTCTCCGTGACGTGATCAAGGATCACTAGGGCCGTGGATTAGCAATCGAAAGATTGTGAACCACGAAAAATATCTTGTCTACTTTATATTTCATGCACTCTACTTGCTTTTACTTATTGCAAAAGTTTTTTTAACGACAATCAGATCGCTTATTCACTTCTCTAGCGGCTACACTTTCGATCCAACAATTGGTATCGAGTCGGGCGCCAAGATTCGTGAAACCACCAATCTAGCTTTGTTTTTCTTTTCACAGATTTTTTATTTATTTATTTCTATTTTCGTATAATTATTTCACTTGCTTATCTTCTCCTACATATAGAATTGCATTAGAGGCTTTAGGATCCGGATAAGGTTGTCCTTCGGGTTAGATCCCGAGTAAGGTTGTCCTCCGGAACTTCAACGACATTCGCATTTGATTGTTTATTTCTTTTTGCAAGTTACATTTTATATATATTTTTTTACTTCCCGCACTACTAATCCAAGACGAAAGTCTTGGAATATTCTTTCCGTGTGTGTTTTGCAAGATTCTTTTCGTCGTTCTTCTTCTTGTTTTTAAATGGCCCATCTCGAAGGGTTTAGCATCGCCCGACCCTATTTTTACAACGGTAATGACTTTGGTTATTGGTAGGGTCGGATGGAATGCTTTCTTAAAACCCAAATCGAGATGTGGATCGTAATCCAAACCGGTTTCACACTTCCTATTAATGAAGATGGTGAATCTTTGGGACGATCAATGGTCAAATTCCATGACACAACAAGTAGAAGCCGATGCCAAGGCAACTCAAATCTTGCAATGTGGGTTGTCCAAGGAAGAGCTCAACCGCGTCGGCCCCTTCATTAGTGCAAAGGACTTATGGACCAAGCTAGTGGAACTACACGAAGGCACCGACGACACGAAGGTATGTAAAAGAGATTTACTTTTAAATAAATTGTATAACTTGAAAATGCAGGAAAACGAGACCGCAACTCAACTACATGCTCAGATCCAAGACGCCGTCAACCAACTCCATGCCATCGGACAAAAGGTCGAGAATCGCGACCTTATCGTATTCGCTTAACTCGCTTTCCTAGGACCACCTTGTGGCATCCATGGTCGATGCCTACAAGGTCTCCAAGGACCTTTCTAAAATTAGGTTAGACGAATTGTTTTCGGAACTTGAATTACATGAGCAAACTAACGTGGTCCAGGCCGAGAAGAGTATTGCGTTAGTTGCAGGTTCCAAGAAGAAGAAGCCCGCAAGCAAGCCACCCCCGAAGGAAGAAGACGAGTCCGAATCAGAAGTAGACTCCGAAATAGAATCCGAACTAGTCAATCTAGTTCGGAAGATGATTAAGAGACGAAAACTACCATCAACTCAAGGTAAGCCTAAACCTAATTCAAATACTTCTAATTTTAGATGCTATGAGTGCAGTTCTGGTCACATCAAGTCCGAGTGCCCAAAGCTAAAGAATAACGCATCAAAGACCAAGAAAGCGCTAAACGCTACTTGGGAGGAGTTGTCGGAGGAAGAAGACGATATCCAAGCTCTAATGGCCAAGCCGACGAGCACGACTCAAACCGAAGAAGAGTCCGAGTCCGAATCGATGAGCTTCCATTCAAGACAAGCCACGGATCCGATCCGTTCAAAAGAATCATTAAGGGTAAGTCGGTCGTTACTTAATACTTTGTATGGTGCAATTAAATTTTTAAATAAGAAACTAGCTAAGTCCGAGTCCAAGGTCGAGACCCTAATTGAGGAGGTTAACCTCTCAAACATGAGGTCTCCTAACCTCTTCGACTACTCGTATTCAAGAGGAGGACTCAACCTGCTGAAAAGCTTGAAGTTGAGAACTCGCTTTTGAAAACACAAGTCAAGACCTTAGGAACACGTTGAAAGGTTCACTTTGGGATCCAAGGGACTTGACCTCTTACTTGATCACAAAGGGCCGTGGTACAACAAGGCCGGACTCGGGTTTAACTCAAATACAACCAATAAGTCATATATGTCTATAGTAAACCAACATAAGAAAATGTCCAAGCATGGGTCCCTAAGATCACTTTGATTTCAACTTTAGGATCTAACATGTATTGGGTTCCCAAGGACCAAATTCACTATGTGAATAGACCCACTGATTCAATGGTCCAGGGGAGCCAATACAAAATGTATTTTGTTAAGTCTTAGAAATTGCATGCTTAGTTTTTCCTTTATTTTTAGAATGGTTAGATAGGACTCATAATCAACTAAAATCCTCTTAAAAGATTGAGCCTCTGGGAGCCTCTTTTCAAAAATAACTAGTTAGACCAAGATGTAGTCTCAAGTAAGTCGAGTTATCAATTTCTTGAAATTAGCTTTGTCTAAGGAAGTGGTCGTTGTTCCGATCAAAGAAGGCCTCAGGCCTCGCCACGACCGAAGCTAATCTCTTGAAAAGATTACTTGATGAGCTTAGACTAAATCCGAATCTAACCTAATGTTGGTTAATTTAAATTCATTAAAATTAATCAAGTAAATTGAAAGTCATCTCACAATAACACATAGGAATAACATGTTTTGATCATGTAGATATTGGTGAGATGATTTAGGTTTAAAACTTACAAACAACCCTTTAGTAATTCCAATATCCGATCCAACTACCTTATATGTAGGATCAATGGATGTTGATGCTGGTTGCTCCGACACATGACCGGGATCAACTCGATTTTCGGGTTACGATTCAAACGACAAGGATCGGTAGCCTTCGAATAACGGCAAGCTCAAAATCATCTCGGATCGTGATATTGAGCTCAACTCTAACTTTACAATTCAAAATGTCTTATTAGTAGAAAACTTTCAATATAATTTACTTAGTGTAAGCCAATTGTGTGATAACAATTATAAGGTCATATTTCTAGAAAATGAATGCGTAATCAAAATAAATGCAACATCTAAAATAATACTTAAAGGAACTAGGAATAGCAACATCTAAACACTAAATTTACCTAACTCTCAACCAAGTGTCTTATGACACAAAGAAGAGGAATCTTGGTTATGGCAATCAAGACTTTGACACTCGCGCACTCCAAGACTCGTCCACAAGATGAGTCGAGTGGTTTGGTTATAGGTTTGCCTAAACTAAACAACTTGGATAATAAAATATGTAATGCTTGTCAACAAGGTAAACAATCTAGGACACAACATCAATTAACTAATCAAGAACTAACCAAAAGTGTTCTTGAGCTCCTACACATGGATCTATTTGATTCACATGGAGCTAAGTCACTCAATGGTAGTCAATTTTGCTTAGTCATAATTGACGACTATTCTAGATTTACTCTGGTTAGGTTTATCAAACATAAAAATGATACCCTAGACCAACTAATCAATCTTTGTAGGTTAATCGAAAATCAAAAGAACCTTAAGATTAAAAGACTTAGAAGCGATCATGGTGGTGAATTCGAAACCACAGTTTACTGATTTCGTAACTCTAAACGGATACCACCATGAGTTTTCATGTCCTAGAACCCCATAACAAAATGGGTTAGTCGAACGGAAAAATAGAACCCTACAAGAAGCCGCTAGGACAATGTTAAACGAGTATAACCTACCCGATAGATTTTGGGCAGAGGCCGTTAGTACGGCTTGCTATGTCCAAAATAGGATCCTTATGGTAAAGAGGCACCAAAAGTCCTCGTACGAGATTTATCACGATAAAATACCGAACATCAAATACTTTAGGGTATTTGGATGCAAGGTACATATCTTAAACACTAAGGATTACCTAGGGAAATTCAAATCCAAAACCCCATCGAACCTTTCTAGGATACTCAACCACCAAGAGAGCTTATCGGGTATACAATCACGACACTCGTAGAGTCGAAGAAACCATTAATATAGTTTTCGACGAAGGACACGAACCCGTTCAATCCTTAACAAAACCAACTAGCAAATCAACTTATAGCAACCCCGACTCTGATCTTGAACTTGAATCTCGTCCTAACCCAAGTCATCCTATCGACCAAGTGATAGATGACCCTAACCCAAGTCATCCTATCAATCAAGTTATAGGTGATCCAAATTTAGGGTTCGAACTAGAGCTTCATATCAAAACATTAGTCAAATCTCGTTAATTTCCAAAATCGAACCCAAAACTATTGAACAAGCACTTCTTGATCCGGATTATTGCTATGCAAGAAGAGCTAGCTCAATTCACTAGAAATGAAGTGGGAATTAGTACCACCACCTAAAGAAAAATCAATTATTGGAACAAGGTGGGTATTTGAAATAAACTTGATGATAAAGGTGAAGTAGTTAGAAATAAAGCTAGGTTAGTCGCAAAAGGGTTTAGTCAAGTCGAAGGTTTAGATTACGATGAGACCTACGCCCGTAGCAAGACTAGAGTCCATCCGAATGTTGTTAGCATATCGCTGCACATCGAGGTTTTAAATTGTTTCAAATGGATGTCAAGTCAGCATTTTTGAATGGATACATTAAGGAAGAAGTTTACGTCACCAACCTCCGGATTGAAAATCTAGATAAACGACCATGTCCTTAGACTTAAGAAAGCCCTATATGGACTCAAACAAGCCCCAAGAGCTTGATGCGAAGGCTTTCGATCTATCTTAAGTCCAAAGGATTCAACCAAGGTTTAGTCGACCCAACCTTATTCGTAAAACCGTAGGAAAAGAAATCTTTATAGCCCAAATCTATGTAGATGATATAATTTTTGGAACTACCAACTCGATCCTGCTAAACGAATTCATCTCACTTATGGAAAGTGAATTTGAAATGAATTTAGTAGGAGAGTTAAGTTTCTTCTTAGGTTTACAAATTAAACAAACTAAAGATGGAATATATTTACATCAACAAAAATATACTAAGGACTTAATAAATCGATTTGGAATGCAAGATGCTAAAATAATTAATACACCTATAGCAACTAATGTTAATATAAACGAAGATGTAGAAGGAAAACCCGTTGACCTAAAATACTATAGGAGCGCAATAGGAAGTCTCCTATACTTGAGCACATTTTATTGCGGTAAGTATGTGCGCAAGGTTACAAACCTGTGCCAAGGAGTCTCACCTAACCCTAGTCAAGCGTATCCTTAGATATCTAAAGGGCACGCTAAACGTAGGTATTTGGTACCCTAGATCTACCGAGTTTAATCTAATCGGCTACTCCGACTCCGACTATGCTGGTAGTAAACTCGATAGAAAGAGCACGAGTGGTTGTTGTCAAATCCTCGGCTCGAGTCTAGTGAGTTGGTGCGAGGAAGCAAAGATTGCGTTGCCTTATCTACCACCGAAGCCGAATACGTTGCGATGGGTGAGTGTGTCTCTCAGCTCCTGTGGATGAAGCACACTCTCCAAGACTTTAGCTTAATCTTTAACAACATTAAAACCTACATAGATAACATCAGTTCAATTAACTTAACTAAAAATCCAATATGTCATTCTAGGACAAAACATATAGAAGTTAAACACCACTTCATTAGGGAACATGTAACTAATGGAACTATACAACTAGAGTATGTTGAGTCCAAATCAAACCTAGCGGACATCTTCACCAAACCACTACCCGAAGCCGAATTTAGTTTATTAAGACGAAAGTTAGGTATGTGCGTAATAGAGTAGGATTTAAATTTCTCTATATATGTACTCTATTTTTGCTTCTTTTTATGAAATTAGCCTAAGTCTTACCTTAGAAATCATATACCTATAGATTTAAGGAGCCAACACATCTCACAACACATAGGACTAATGTGTTTGTGTACTTAGCCACGTAGACGGGCGTGAGATGTTAGGACGTTACTCCTGGTTCCAGATGTAGATTCAGTGCATCGATATGAACCATGGAGTATAATTATTTAAAATTAATCAACTCCTTCAAGACTTATTGATCATTCTATATCAATCAAGTCCAACCGGAGTTGTACATTTTAGATGAACATATTTTCAAGCTTATTATTATTTTAAAATATATATATATATATATATATATATATATATATATATATATATATATATATATATATATATATATATATATATATATATATATATATATATATATATATATATATATATATATTGGGAACTTGCTTGGACTTACAAACCCTAAAATATATTTACAAACTTTTTGAGTTAAGGCAAAAGGGGGAGAAAGTCACAAAAGTAACCAAAATTAACCAAAATTAAAGGGGAAGAAAGTAAACAAAATTATTACCTTTTATATTAAGTAATCTGATTACTTAAGCAACTATTAAGGGAGTAAAAATTATTTTCAAGAACTCACCTTCGTCAAGGGGAGGTTACCTCAAAGGGAGAACTTGAAACAATAATATTTCTCATTCATATTTAATCATTATGCTAGCTCATTCATATTTAATCTTTATGCTAGCTCATTCATGCTTAATCATTATGCTAGCTTAATTTTTCCTTAACTTTTGTGCCGGTTTGCCATGAATCAAGGGGAGATTGTTGGTGCAAAGGGCACCAAAGTCGAACCGATTTTGATTATGGCAAAAGGCTCAATAGTTAAGGGTATATTTGTTATCTTACGAGCTCAATTAAGTGTGCAGAAATGCTAAAGTTGAGCGGAAGGTCTGCGACACCCGGTGGGAACCGAGGTGGTCGGGCAACGCCAGAGGGATTTCGGAGGAAGCCGAGGTACTCGGGTGAAGACCGGAAGCGAGGCTACAAGGTAAGCTCGTGTGAAAGCGGGCGTTAAGCGTAGATCCGACCCAATACCTCCAATGGAAGGTCTAGGTCGAGATCGGTTGGTTAGAACCATCGTACTTTATATTTTAAGCTAACTTGTATCTGCGTCCAAAACCCTTTGACTCGTCCTACTACATCAATCACTTGGTCTAGTTCCAGCCTCGAGAAGAGCTCGAATTTCAAGGGGGTGAATTTGGACTTGACTCGTGTTTTGGTACAAAGGGTGATGTGGCATCAAGGTGGACATCCAAACCATCACCAAGCTTGGACCCCCAAAATTAGGTGATGTGGCATCAAGGTGGACATCCAAACCATCATCAAGTTGGACGCCCAAAATGAGGTGAGTTGGCACAAGATGGTTGGCAAACCACCATCAAGCTTTGACGCCCAAAATGAGGAGAGTTGGCACAAGATGGTTGGCTCCCATGATGTGGCACAAGTTGGATGGCTCCAACAAGTTGGCGTGAAGGCCTCCTTGAGGTGGCACAAGGTGGTTGGATGAGCACCTCATCCTTGAGTTGTGGCACAAGGTGGTTGGATGAAGCACCTCATCCTTGAGTTGGCGCAAAGGATGTGGATGAGCAAGACTTGGGGGATAAGAACCTCACCTTGGACACTACCTATGTCTAAATTCATAGATCAATATCCATAAATAGACATGTTCACGCCAAGCAAAAAAGAAATCAAGAGCTCTCAACACGCCGTCGTAACGCCGCTACTACTACTCACATTTGCTACGACGAAGTGCCGCCGACAACGAAAGCTACATCTTCTACTTATAAGAGTTGTCGGTATATTTATTTAAGTTCTACTTCTTTAAATTGTCTTTGTGCTTTAATCGTAACAAGGAAAGGGGGAGTGTCCCTTTGCCTTGATTTCTTTTTGTGATCGTTGCTCCTACTTCCAACGAGGAGGAGTGGTTTTAGTGAATTGCCCTCCGTACGTGATCAAGGATCACTAGGGCCGTGGATTAGCAATCGAAAGATTGTGAACCACGTAAAAATATCTTGTCTACTTTATATTTCCGCTGTGCACTCTCTACTTGCTTTTTACTTATTGCAAAAGTTTTTTTTAACGACACCGTATCGCTATTCACCCCCCCCCCCTCTAGCGACACTTTCGATCCAACACTGCCCTCAACCTTGCTACCACTACCTTGAGTGGCCGGGGAGGCAGGATGACTGACGACCCGTCTCAACCACAAGGGAGACCCAAATCGACAGCATGCATGTAATGTAATGATGCATAGCTCCACACATGTATCCTCTCAACACTCCCTATCCCGCGGGGAGTCCTAGTCAACCGAAAGTCAACCATGCAAGGTCTACTACTCCATAATCACCACCTACTTATCTATGTATAGATAAATAGATCCACCAAAGATAACCCACTCATATGTGTTCGGTACAACAACTGACTCCATAAATTGGACCCATCACCCAACCTAGTGATGCAACCCGATAACTCAATCTAAGTTCACACTGGTAAGCTTAACCACATACATTTAACTGAACACCTATCAGCTAATACACAATAAGGTTTGTAATTCATATCCAATATGAAGGAACGATGAATTAATAGCAATATCAAAGACTAAGTACAAACACATGATTAAACATGAGTGGATTTAAGGTAAATAGGTATAAACATATAAATCCAAATTCTTGCACTGGAATTCGATTAAACTACCGGACAAGGTATATATTACCCACCTGATACGAAGCTCGAATAATCCTCACGGTCGTGGACCTGCTTTGTATCCCAAACCTGCACATAATAGCAAACAATGATTAAGTACAAGTATCCAACAAATATATAAACTAAACACTACATCGTTTCTATACTTGCATCCTTTCCTCGTCTACGAGTTAAAAACCCCGATCATCCCAATCCGATCCACCATAACCAACTCATAATAAATCACCGACATTCTCAAGATTGATTAAGGTGAATAGATCTAACCACACTTACTTCAACCATCACAGCTCTCTAACAGAGCATAACCAAACATAATCCAATACACTAAGATCTCCAACCACCGAACAAATCACAACACAAACACCATAACCACCTACATCCTACACAGATCAACATCTCCATAGCATAGATCAAACAGAAACCTATCTCCCCGATCTGAGCCAATCAGACCCCCAGCTGCAACCTTCTTCCTCACTAAAAAGAACCATCATCTATAGCAATTATAGCCCTCACAAGTTGCTTGCTCCTCCGAACATCCACACTCCAAATCAGAACATATCATAAATCAAACTCGTAATAACCAAACATAAATCAACACCCGAATCAAACAATACCCCTCCAATCATAGCTCCCCTTCTTCTACAACGATCCGAGCTATCATTGAAACAATCGGCAGAGGACACTCACAGCAAGAATAGATCCATCGACATCCAAAAATCACACCGACACACCACAACACATAGCAATCACAGATGAAACAATAGGAATATGCACAACTTAGTGATCTCAGCACTCCTCCGACAGCCCTTCCTCATCTCCTAATCACCGAGCAATCCAATCTTCAAACACTACCAAAAAACCATAGATCTAAGCTCAACCCGAAAACCCACAGCTAGCTGCAGATCTTATCTCAAAAGAGGAATAAGATTTGCCCTTATCTATGACGACAGCTCACCGTTGTGACGACAACACCGCTGATCCGCCAAGCGAAGAAACCGCTGAAACCCCTAAAGATAAGAACCTACTGATCTCCGGCCAGAGATCAGCTAGGGCGGCGAAGAA
This sequence comes from Wurfbainia villosa, assembly GCA_025175895.1. Classification (NCBI taxonomy): domain Eukaryota; kingdom Viridiplantae; phylum Streptophyta; class Magnoliopsida; order Zingiberales; family Zingiberaceae; genus Wurfbainia; species Wurfbainia villosa. Next base: position 53,240,874 of record CM045996.1, on the reverse strand, counting down.
ATCGTGAAGAACCGAGTAAAAGAGGAAGATGATCCCGACAGAGAAACTCTATGGCTGATCGGCTTTTCTCGGCTTCTTATATGTCGTTGAGCGGTTTGGTTCAGGCCAACCAAGCGCAAATCCAACTTCAGTTCAAGCCAACCCAAACTCAATCCAATTTGGTTCAGCCCAGCCGGCTCAGCCCTTAACCCAAGTCAAACCCAATCACTAATTAGACCCAATTAATCCACTAATTAAACCAAATTAATTAAAGGGATTAATCCTTATAATAAATTTTTTTTTCGTATTTTACATTCTCCCCCACTTAATAAAATTTGGTCCTCAAATTTCTGTATTTAAATGCAGTAATCAACTCAAGAAATTTCTTGAACTACTACATACCTCATGTGAACATGTGAATGTATCGAGCTCGGATGGTATCCTCCAATGCCCACGTAGCCTCCTCATCAGTGTGATGCTGCCATCCAACCTTTACAAGTCGAATGGTTTTGTTCCGTAGCTGACACTCTTTGCAACCAAGAATTCGCACTGGAATCTCCTCATATTTCGCATTAGGCTGAAGTGGAATCGGCACCTCTGTTAGAACATGATCCAGATGTGGTACGTATTTCCTCAGCATAGAAACATGGAATATGTTATGAACACCCGCAAGTGTCGGAGGTAGAGCCAACTGGTATGCTACACCCCCAATCCGCTCCAATATCTCAAATGGTCCAATGTAGCATGGTGTTAACTTCCCTTTAATTCCGAATCTCTTGACTCCTTTTGTAGGTGATACATGTAGAAACACATGATCCCCTACAGAAAACTCCAGAGGTCTTCGCCTCTGATCCGCATAACTTTTCTGCCTATCCTGTGCCTCTGACAATCATCGTCTGATAACACGAACTAACTCTGCATCGTGCTGAATACTCTGAGGGCCCAATAACTGTCGCTCCCCAACATCCTCCCACAATACTGGATATCTGCAGGGTCGATCATACAAAGCCTCAAAGGGAGCCATCTGAATAGAGGAGTGATAACTATTATTATATGCAAACTCCACTAAGTGGACGTGATCGTCCCAGCTGCCTCCAAAATCCATGACGCAAGATCTCAATAAATCCTCTAGAGTTTGAATGGTACGCTCAGACTGTCCATCTGTCTGCGGATGAAATGTTGTACTGAGACGAAGCTCGGTGCCCATAGCATGCTGAAGACTCTGCCATAATCATGAGGTAAAACGCAGATCTCTATCAGATATGGTACTCAAGGGAACTTCATGCAGCCTGACAATCTCTCTATAGTATAGCTCTACCAGTTGATCCAAAGGGTGTGTCTCACGAATCGGAAGGAAATGAGCGGATTTGGTTAACCGGTCCACAATCACCCAAATCGCATCATTTCCTTTACATGTTCTAGGCAATCCCGTAACGAAATCCATCGTGATATGTTCCCACTTCCATTTCGGAATTGAGATTCTCTGTAACAATCCAGCGGGTTTCTGATGTTCAGCCTTTATCTGCTGGCAGACCAAACATCGAGCGATGAAATCCACAATATCCCTCTTCATACCGTCCCACCAGTATGAACGCCTCAAATCCTGATACATCCGGGTACTGCTAGGATGTATAGAAAATCTCGAATGATGTGCCTCTTGTAATAATTCCTCCTTAATCGGATGCGTGTCCGGAACACATAATCTTCCTCGGAAATGAATGACTCCAGTCTCATCACACTAGAAGTCTGTATGTCGTCCTGAGTCCACAGTGTTGCATAAGAACTGTAGATGTTGATCACTAGCTTGTGCCTCTTTAATCCTCTCAAAAATAGCAGATTGGGCAACCATGAATACTAATATCCCCCGAAATGTTTGACCCTGTTCAGATAACCCCAACTCTGAGAACTGTCAAACTAGATCAGTAACTGCTGTCAAATGACTAGCCAAAATCCCACGGGACTTCCTGCTCAGTGCATCTACTACTACATTAGCTTTTCCTGGATGATACTGAATGGTGCAATCATAATCCTTTAGATATTCCATCCATTGTCTCTGTCTAAGATTCAATTCCTTTTGAGTGAAAAGATATTTCAAGCTTTTATGGTCCGTATAGATCTCAAAAGTAATCCCATATAGATAATGTCTCCATATCTTTAGTGCAAAAATAATGGCTTCTAACTCCAAATCGTGCACCGGATAATTTCTTTCATGATCCTTTAGCTGATGGTAGGCATAAGATACTGCACGATCAAACTACATCAGAATTGCTCCCAACCCTTGGAAAGAAGCATCAGTATACAATACCATCCCATCACAACCAGAAGGAATCACTAATACAGGTGCAGAAACTAGTCGTTGTCTAAGCTCCTGAAAACTAGACTCACAAGCCTCTAACCAAGTAAACTTGATCCCTTTCCAGGTTAAACGAGTGAGTGGTGTGGCTATATGAGAAAATCCCTCCACAAATCTACGGTAATACCCGTCCAATCCAAGGAAACTACGAACTTCCTGAAATGACTCTGGCTGCTCCCAACTGGTAATCGCTTCTATTTTTTGGGGATCAACTGAAATACCCCTGCTGGATACCACATGTCCAAGAAAACCCATGGAAGATAGCCAGAAAGCGCACTTATTGAACTTGGCATATAAATGCTCTCGTCGCAATGTCTCCAACACAATCCGAAGATGGTGCTCATGCTCCTCCTCAGAACGAGAATATATTAAGATATCATCTATGAATACGATGACAAACTGATCCAACTACCTCAAGAATACCCGGTTCATCAAATCCATAAATGCAACCGGAGCATTAGTAAGACCAAATGGCATCACCAGAAACTCGTAATGTCCATAACGTGTACAGAACGCTGTCTTATGAACATCCTTGTCTCTTACTCTTAGCTGATAATAACCTGAACGCAGATCAATCTTGGAATACATGCAAGTATCCTTGAGTTTATCAAATAAATCCTCTATCCTCAGCAGTGGATATTTGTTCTTAACGGTCACTGCATTAAGTTGTCGGTAGTCAATACATAACTGCAAAGATCCATCTTTCTTTTTAACGAACAGTACCAGAGCTCCCCATGGTGAAACACTAGGATGAACAAATCTCTTATCCAACAACTCTTGCAGCTATATCTTAATCTCACTCAGCTCTTTCGGTGCCATCCGGTAAGGAGCCTTCGATACTGGTGCAGTTCCTGGGATTACCTCTATCGCGAAATCCACTTGCCTAGGAGGTGGCAAGCCCGGAAGTTCATTTGGAAATACATCCGGATACTCATGAACTACCCGTACACTGGAGAGGGGTGGTATTTCCTGACTCTCCACTTTGCCCAAGGACAATAAGTACCCTTGACAGCCATGAGTCAATAATCTTCGAGCCTGAAGTGCAGATATAATGGACACTCCATCATCTCGGGTACCCACGATTTTCCATGCAGGCTGATCTGGTGGTCGGAAGGTCACTACTCTCGCCCTACAATCCACTACAGCACAGTAAGTAGCCAACCAATCCATTCCGAGTATAATATCAAATTCCACCATCTCCAACACCTGAAGGTCCACCGTAAGTATATGCCCATCGAAATCCAACGAACAACCTTTGATTATTTGATGACTGGTCAAAACCTCGCCCGATGGTAATGATGCCGCTAACCCACAAGAACGAATCATAGGAATTCTTCCAATTTTACTCAGAAATATTCTAGATATAAAGGAATGCGAGCTACCAGTACCAATCAAAGTATCTACATGTATAGAATAAAATGAAATCATACCCCGAATGACCGATCCCTTGGCCCACTGAGCATCCTCTCTGGTAATGGCATAAACCCGTCCAGTCTCCACATTCGATGATTGCGCTCCCAATATGATAGTAGAATGCCTCCACTCAGGATGGATCTGGCTCTATGATACTATTGCTGGAGGCTGACTCTGCTGCACAGGCATAATATATCCTTGGAAACTGGCTGGTAGGTACCGCTGAGTAGGTGCCCCTGAATAATAACCCTCTAGAGCTAGAATATAATGAATCGCCGCTGGCATCCCTGAAGAGTCACTCCCATATATATGATATATCTGGGTTGTGGGAGGTGGTGGCTGCCTCTTACCATGTGTCTACATCCTAGGTGCTGACCTCTACTGATGATACTGGCCAGGCTTCTTTCCCTTGCTGGAGTTACCTGAAAACTCCAACTGTGCCTTTAGAGTACACTCTCGACTCGTATGTCCTGGATGCTTGCAGTAATAGCAAACATTGCGATCTAAGGGACACTCGAGAACACTATGGCTCTCAGACCCACATATCCGGCATCCAGTCATGTGCCGCTCTTACGGTTCTTCTGATAACCTCCAGACGGTCCAGAAGTTGGTCGCTTCCCTTTCTGCACTCTCGATGAACCTTCTGTAGTACCTCGAGAAGCTCCACTCTGATTTTGCTTCTTTTGAGTCTCAGTAGTCATATCCTTCTTTCACTGCTTTCCCTGGGACATCTGCTTCTCCACCTCCTTCTCCTTTGCAACTTGCTGAGAAGTCATCTCAATAGATAGAGCCCTATCCAGTGCCTCTCGATACGAGTTAATGGAGGATCCAGACATTCTCACTCGAATATAAGCTACCAAACCCTGTGTGAACTAGAACATCCGATCCCTATCCTATGATACCAGATGAGGATAGAATTTTGCTTGTCGAGTAAACTCTGCACTGTACTCCATAACTGAACGATCCCCCTACTTAAGACTTAAGAATTCCTGACGGCGGACTGTAGAGAACACAGAAGGAAAATACTGCCTCCAGAAGATATCTCGGAAGACTGCCCAGGTGATGCTCTGCTCTCCAATCAAAGTCTTCTGCATTTTCCACCACGTAACCGCCTACTCCCGGAGGTGATAAGCTGGTAGACCCACCTTCTCCTCATCGGTACAACTCATTAACTCGAAAGTGTCCTCTAGATCATCTAACCAGGTCCGGACAATCTAGGGATCAGACTCGCCTCAGAACAGCGTAAATCGATCCTTGGCTGAACGCGCTAACACAGGTATACGTGCTTTGACTCTGACCCAACTAGAATCCGCAGAAGTCGACATAGTCGAGGGTACTTCTGGCTCTTAGTAGGAGAACGTCGTGGCTCTTCTTGATCAACAGGTCCACCGGTAGTAGGTTGCTTAGGTGGACAACCTCTAGTACGAGTCCGAACAGGTGCCATAATACCGTCTGTGCACACCTGCTGAACGGCTTAAATAAATATCTAACTAGAAATATAAAGTGTCAGGATTTCTTACTTCGTACAACTTGGAGCTCATGCCATGTCAATCCCATCTCACCAAAATCAAAATCAAATCAAATCAAAACAATTTTCGAGGTCCAGAATATGACGAAAATCATTATTGCACGGCATCGCAACCTAGAGCTCTAATACCAATAAAATTGTCACGCCCTGAGGTAGACTCTGTCCGGCCAATGGACAGCACCCCCTTATGACAATTCCAATACAGGTACAAATAGTCGCAGCCAACATAACACATATGGAAAATGTATATCATCAATAGAGGAAGACAACACAATGAAAAAAAAATATAAATTCAACAACATACATATACCGGTATATCCGTCCATACTAAAATAAAATCCCATACTGAAACCATAAAGGAAAAACACAACACAATCTCCAATAACAACAGAAGTCCATAAGAAGATACATGCGATATAGGAAACAAAACCCTCGGAAAAGCGGTGGGATAGGATCAAATGGCGATGCTCCAAGTCCATGCCAAAGTCTTCTATCTGCCACCTGGGCGACAGGAAACCCAGGGTCCAGGATAGTGAGTATAAAACTCAGGGGGAATATGTAGAAAGTGCATGAACAACATACAGGGTATAGAGATCTACAAGTATACAAGTGAAGATCTACATGTATGCAGCAAGAGTCCAATAAACATACAGTACTAAATGTAGTAATCAGTAACCACAAATACGGTCATATTCATAGCATACACTAAACTAATCAACTGACATGAAATAATGTACATACCTGACGGTCTGCAATCTACATGACCTATAACAACCTGAATAGGTATACGATAGCATAACCCAAATAGCATGCAATAGTTTAAACCAATACATACTCATGCTCAACACATACACAACGGTATATAAAATATGCAAAAGGCATGTAGCATGATGTACAATCATATGGAGCAAACAAATGCAGCATCTCACAAGCATATGTAAAACATACATCGAATACATGCATACATATATATCAGCAATGCATATGCATGGCCATGTCTGTGGACCCATCCAACCACGACCCCAGTATGGCCTGGGTGGCACGACACGATGACTAGCCCGACTCCATCTACCACTACTCTCGAGTGGGCGAGTTGGGTAGTATGAATGAGTAGCATATAAGCGTAAAGAGATAACTACTCCATGGGGGTCCCTGATGCTGGCCGCTCTGTCACTACCCATGAGTAGACGAGCTCCGCACACAAGACAACTGCACGTCACACAACCACCATCTATAGTGGGCGAGTGCTAACACCACTCTGCACAGTGGCCAGGTGCGCATCTCTAGCTACCACCGTCTATAGTGGTCGAGCGCAGCATAACCAATGCTCTGCCCTCAACCCTGCTACCACTACCCCCGAGTGGCCAGGGAGGAAGGATGATTGACGACCCATCTCAACCACAAGGGAGACCCCAGTCGACAGCATGCATGTAATGTAATGATGCATAGCTCCACACATATATCCTCGCAACACTCCCTATCCCACAGGGAGTCCTAGTCAACCTAAAGTCAACTATGCAAGGTCTACTACTCCATAATCACCACCTACTTTTCTATGTACAGATAAATAGATCCACCAAAGATAACCCACTCATATGTGTTCGGTACAACAACTGACTCCATAAATTCGACCCATCACCCAACCTAGTGATGCAACCCGGTAACCCAATCTGAGTTCACACTGGTAACCTTAACCACATGCATTTAACTGAACACCTATCAGCTAACACACAATAAGGTTTGTAATTCATATCCAAGATGAAGGAACGATGAATTAACAACAATATCTCAAAGATCAAAGACTAAGTACATACACATGATTAAACATGAGTGGATTTAAGGTAAATAGGTATAAACATATAAATCCAAATTCATGCACTGGAATTCGATTAAACTACCGGACCAAGTAGATATTACCCACCTGATACGAAGCTCGAATAATCCTCACGGTCGTGGACCTACTTCGTATCCCAAACCTGCACATAATAGCAAACAATGATTAAGTACAAGTATCCAACAAATATATAAACTAAACACTACATCGTTTCTATACTTGCATCCTTTTCTCGTCTACGAGTTAAAAACCCCGATCATCCCAATCCGATCCACCATAACCAACTCATAATAAATCATCGACATTCTCAAGATCGATTAAGGTGAATAGATCTAACCACACTTACTTCAACCATCACAGCTCTCTAACAGAGCATAACCAAACATAATCCAATACACTAAGATCTCCAACCACCGAACAAACCACAACACAAACACCATAAACCACCTACATCCTACACAGATCAACATCTCCACAGCGTAGATCAAACAGAAACCTATCTCCCCGATCTGAGCCAATCAGACCCCCAGCTGCAACCTTCTTCCTCACTAAAAAGCACCATCATCCATAGCAATTATAGCCCTCACAAGTAGCTTGCTCCACCGAACATCCACACTCCAAATCAGAACATATCAGAAATCAAACTCAGAATAACCAAACATAAATCAACACCCAAATCAAACAATACCACTCCAATCATAACTCCCCTTCTTCTACAACGATCCGAGCTACCATTGAAACAATCGGCAGAGGACACTCACAGGAAGAACAGATCCATTGACATCCAAAAATCACACTGACACACCACAATGCATAGTAATCATAGATGAAATAATAGGAATATGCATAACTTACCGATCTCAGCACTCCTCCGGCAGCCCTTCCTCATCTCCTAATCACCAAGCAATCCAATCTCCAAACACTGCCCAAAAACCATAGATCTAAGCTCAACCTGAAAACTCACAGCTAGCTGCAGATCTTGTCTCAAAAGAGGAAGAAGATTTTTCCTTACCTATGACGGCAACTCACCGTCGTGACGACAACACCGCCGATCTGCCAAGCGAAGAAACCACTGAAACCCCTAAAGCTGAGAACCTACGGACCTCCAGCCAGAGATCAACTAAAGCGGCAGTGTTGTCGAGCTACTCTCCCCGGATCACCGACGAGCTGAAGGAAGGCGACGGAAGAAATCACGGTGCAAAGAAATCATGAATAATAGAGTAAAAGAGGAAGCTGATCGCGATAGAGAAACTCTACGGCTGATCGACTTTTCTCAACTTCTTATATGTCGTTGAGCGGTTTGGTTCAGGCCAACCCAAGCGCAAATCCAACTTCAATTCAGGCCAACCCAAACTCAATCCAATTTGGTTCAGCCCAGCCGGCTCATCCCTTAACCCAAGTCAAACCCAATCACTAATTAGACCCAATTAACCAACTAATTAAACCCAATTAATTAAAGGGATTAATCCATATAATAATTTTTTTCTCCATATTTTACATAAGCAATAAAATCTATTCCTAGCATGCTTTTGTTCATGAGCAATAGCAACAAAATTCCTAGCATGCTTTTGCCTATTAATTAAAGAATGAGCATTATTTAAATTTACCTTAGGGTTTGCCTTAACTTACTCTACATGTGTAGATCCTTCTTTGACCTTGGATTGCTTCCTTCCCCTAGGGCATTGGCTTCTATAGCGGCCCCGTTGATTGCATTTGAAGCTTGCTCTTCCTAGTGGGGACTCCGACATTCTTTGACTTGTCTTTAACTTTTGGTGTCAGCGCTTTCTCCTTGGTCAATTTTGTGCATTTGCACTTGTAATGCACATGTTCCCTACACTCAAAGTATACAATATGATTTTTATTTTTAATTAAGATGCTTGAGTTACCTAGGTCGGTGGTGGAAGGCGGTGTTGGTTCTTCATCTCTCTCGGAGGTAGAAGCTTCCTCTAGATTTTGCTCTGGAGTGGATGGTCTCTCCTCCCCCTCAATCCTATAGGTGTAGACTGTAGGAACGTTGGTGGCCGGCTAGAGGGGGGTGAATAGCCCTCTTTCATCGTATGAACGGAAGTGCTTGTCTACAAATGTAATTAGCGCAACAGAAACAAAACTAAACAAGCAATAATGATAAGCAAAAACAAAATCAATGCTAACACATGATATAACGTGGTTCATGGCCTCGCCGCTAATCCACGGTCTGATTCATCTCCGGTGAATCACTCTGAAACCAATCCACTATTGGTCTCTCCCTTTAGCTCAAGCAAGGTGGAGATAAACCTTTACAACAATGAGGATACTCCTTATTTTACAATAGATGTGAAAGAAAACTGGAAGAAGGAGTTTGAGCTTTGTGGGGCACTTAGATGATCACTTAGAGCATAAGCATTAACCATCTAAAAGCCCACACCCTCTCTTTTTATAGAGAGGAAGCAAATCTTCCGTACTATCGATCGTGATGCTTTCAATCGGCTCTCCAATGGCTTCCGACTGTGCGATTCGCGGGATTTGCGGCCGCCTTCTCCAACAGTCGGATGATCAGTCGACTGATGATATCATTAGTCGACTGATGTCAACTTCTAGTCGAGTGACGACTAGCTTCTGTGTCCATGCACAATGCGATCACGATCGCTTGCTTTCAAATGATCGATGTCAACGATTCAGTGACCACACCAGTCGATTGTCGATCGACTTGGAGCAGTTGACTGTCATGACATGGCAATCGACTGGTGCCGAGTAAACCTCAACTCAATATCCGTTTGAGCATCCGACGGTCGAGTAAACCTCAACCCTTGCGGTCGAGCATCTGACACTTAGTCATTCGGCCAAGTTCACCTAATTAGTTACTTACAATTCACTCATTCTCTCATCTCACTTGAAGTCCCTCGCCGAAGCTCTCTTCGTTCGCGGCCACGTCCCTCGGCAGCATCAAGCGCATGACTCTGCAATGCTCCTTCGCGTCTCTTGCCCTCGAAGTCTGCTTCCTTGGCTTCGCTTCAAGTCATCTCGTCCGACGGTCCCTCAGATGCATCAAGCGCACAGCTCTGCAATGCTCCTTCGTCGACTCAAGCACGAGGTTGTGAGTGGTGATCTTGTTAAAGCTCTATGTGCGAATTACTAAGTCCTGCAAGACTCCAACGCACATATCAAATCCAATCATCCTAACTTAAACCCTTTGTCACACACATCAAAACCATATCACATGGGTTGATTGCCCTAACAATCTCCCCCTTTTTGATGTGTGACAATCCGTTTAAGTTAGGTAAACAAATAACAATAAACATAAGCAAGGAAAGCATGTAAGTAAAAAACATGAGTATAACTACTCCCCGTTAAACCTCCAACTCCCCCTTAAGACATGCTAAAATCCCAATTAGCATGATTAACTTAAACTTCCCTATTTCTCCCCCTTTGACACTATCAAAAACATTATCCAAATGTTATAATCTAAGGTATCAACTCTTAGGAGGAAAAAATACCAAAAACCAAACAAAACCTGATAAAATTAGGCTACTGTGCTCGTACACAGTACATCAGTCGACTGGTTTAGACTACCAGTCGACTGGCACGCAGTTTTCAGCTTTTCTGATTTTCAGGATGATTTTCAAAAATGCACTAGAAAATATAGAAAATTCAAAAAATTGTGAAATTTTGAAAACACATTTCTTTTAAAGTCCTTTATCAGTGAAAAATGAGTTTTCATGGAAATTACTTATATTTTTAATGATTTGCTAAAAATCCAAAAGCTTCAAAAATAACTAGTTATTTGATCAAGTTTGTATCAATTTTAGCACCTAATTTTGCATTAGATTGTTTCAAAACATGAACACACAGATTTTAAAGTAAGAAATTATTTTGAAAACATATGAAATATCCAACCATGATCTTTGGGCAATATATCTATGAATTAAACACAAGCCTTCCCCATGATTAGCCTATTATTGCTATTTTGATACTTAAAATGACCATCTAAATGCCATAGGCATTAGTGGACCATTTGTATCATCCTATCATCTCACCCATACTATGTTTTCAATCAAAGTTATCCTTATGGTGAGTGTGAGATGTTCCTAAAGGTATTTATGTACTTAACCTTCAAATTCATGTATTTCTACCCAAGGCTAAGTATCACTCTAACATACCACATGATCATAAAAACATATATGCATTGATTTCACATTATGATCATGAAACAAATGTATCTATCAATTTGTAATCATGCATTAGATATAAAATCATGATAATAAGTCAAGTATCATCCAAAGCATGATTTAAACTATTTATGGGTGCATTATCATCACCCAACACTATCTCAAAAATTAAGTCCACGCCATCCTAAGTCAACCAAATAGTATGATGTAAGTAAAATCCTTTTGGTTGACTAACCTAGGGTTTTCTTAACCCTTAAGGATGGATTTAGGAACCCAATATAAGTTCTTTCCTATAGGGTCCACTAAATATTCCTTAGGGATCCATTTTCTAGCAATTGTCTTGTTCTTCGCTTGACCCCTAGCAATCAAACATTTATAGGCCTTTTCATTTGTTTTTCCCTTATAACCTAGGCCTTTTCTATTGAAGCTTGCCCTTTGACTCCCTATGATCATGTTCAATGTATTGGAGCCAATTGTAAATTTTTCTAAGGCCTTGGTTAAATGGTCTACCTTTTCCCTTAAAGCCCTATTTTCTTCAATGCATGCATCATTTACATCAAAAGTCATATAGTCATATGAGCATGCATCATCATCATTAACATTTAAACATGCTTGTTCTAATTTATTTTCTAGGGCCTTAATTTCATCTAGCATGCTCTTATTTTTCTTTTTGGCCCTAAACAAATCCCTAATTAAGCTAGAAATCATGGAAACTATTTTCTTAGGGGTTAGATTTGTTACCATAGTTTCCATGTCTTCTTCTTCGGATGAGGATGAGGATGATGATGAGCTTCCCCCTTTACTAGAGCTCTCCTCACTTGTGCTTGATTTTTCACCTTCAGAGGAGGTAGAGTCTAGATCATCAAACGCCATCAATGCAAGGTTTGTGACAAAAGCATTTTCCTCTTCCGATGATGTTGATGAGGAGGGATCATCCCATGTCCTTGCTTTTAGTGCCTTGGCCTTCCCTTTTTCTTTGGCCTTCTTCTCTTCTTCCTTCTTCTTGCTCCCCTTCTTCTTTTCTTCTTTTCTCCTCCTTTCTTCTTTGCTTTTTTTCAAGAGGGGACAATCATCTCTTATATGTCCCTCTTGTTGGCAATTACAGCATATGATTTTCCTCTTGTGCCTTATCCTATCATAAGATTTGTTAAATTTTAAATTTCTTAAAGCACGCCTTACCTTCCTTACCATATAAGAATCTTCATTGTTATTCATGGAGGAAGAGGAGCATGCTTCATTGGAGGAGGAGGGAGTCTCTATCTTCTTCTTCTTCCCCTTGTTGGCTACCAAGGCTACTCCTCTTGATGGCTTGATACTTGATTCTTCACTTATTCCTTCAAGCCTTGTTTCATGGAGCTCCATTGTTGAGAAGAACTCCTCCAAGGTGCTAACTTCTAAATTTTTGGAGATGTAGAAGGAGTCCACCATTGAGCTCCACTTTGAGGACCGGGGAAAGACATCTATAGCCTTCATTATAATGTCCCAGTTGGAGAGCTTCTCCCCTACACTTGTTAGACCAATCAAATTTTCTTTAAACCTAGAATGTAAAGAATTTACCTTCTCTCCCTTTTCGAGTTTGATATTTGTTAGTTGGGAGCGAAGAAGGTCTCTCCTTGCAAGTTTGGCCTCAGAAGTGCCTTCATAGAGTTCTATGAGTTTCTCCCACATTTCCTTGGCACTTGCACATTCCCCTATCCGATTGATCTCTTGTTGGGGAAGTATGTTGTAGAGATGGTGCTTTGCCTTTGAGTTCACCAAGTACTCCTCCCTTTGCCTTTTTGTCCATCTTGTCTTCTCTATTTGCTCCCCATTTTTATCCCTAGGTATCTCGAAACTATTTTCCATTATTAATAGAATTTCAAAGTCGGTTTTGAAGAATACCTCCATGCGTTTCTTCCACCGCGCAAATTCTCCCTCGAACTTCGGTGGGTGAATGTTAGAGTCGGCCATCATTGATGTAGTGCTTGTTGCGGCGTTTAGTCCTAGACAAGCTTCCTTGGCTCTGATACCACTTGTAGGAACGTTGGTGACCGGCTAGAGGGGGATGAATAGCCCTCTTTCGTCGTATGAACGGAAGTGCTTGTCTACAAATATAATTAGCGCAACGGAAACAAAACTAAACAAGCAATAACGATAAGAAAAAACAAAATCAATGCTAACACACGATATAATGTGGTTCATGGTGTAAAATACTGGGAAAATAAAATAAAATAATAATAAGAGAAAAATACCCTTGCTAATTAAGAAATTATCTTGTGAAATTTTTTAGAAATTTTTAGAAATTTTTATGGATTTAAACGGATGTTTTATGGATATTTCATGGGGATAAAGCAGATAGTCTTTTGTAAAGCCTATTTAGAATATCTACTAGGAATTAATAGGTTTAATTAAAAACCTTTATATCCCTTCAGTTTTTCCCTTATTTCCCAATCGCGTCGATTCTTTTCCCCTCCCGATCCTTTCCCCTCTCGCGATTCCTCACCGTGACTGTGTCTCCGCTGCCACCATCTCCCTCACGCGCCGGCCATGACAGTCGTTGTCGCCATGTCGTTGCCCATGGCCGCCGCCCTCCTAACCTCATCGCCGCCCCGCGACCGTCCATGACCTCTTGAGGTTCCCGGGAAGACCACCTCGCGTCCCGCCATCCCTGCGAACGCAGTCGGCGACCACAACTTGGGCCATCGCCGACTACTACCTGTTCTGCAGATCGCGCATCGCCGAATTGACAGGCAGCCTCCGATCAGCCGGGTTCTTCATTTTTCCCCTGCCCTGCATTTTTTTTTCATTACAATCGAGCTATATCGCCTGCTAGCAACGACCTCCTCTTCAGCAGGTTCATTGCCGGAGCAAGGTTAGGGCACGATTCTGGTTGGTTCAATTGATCTTATATAACTCAACTTGTTTGCTCACGCAAACAACACATCCACGACATCACTGCAGTTGGTCGTTCCGACCAAAGGTGGAGCTTTCTGGTGCATTGGGAAATTAGGGAGGAGAACTGTCGAGGGGGAGGTTTCAATCCCTGGTAAGCTTGATCTAACCTATGTTGTTCATCTGCCAATTTCTATATGTGATATTTGTGGGGATGTTGGGTTTCAGTCAATGGGTATGCCGGTTAAGGGCTGCTGTTTGAGAGGTTTATTCGGTTATGGATGAATGTGAGTTGTGGGTGAGTGAAGAAAGCTTGGGGATGTTGTGTGTTCATCCAGGGTAGGTCAGAATTCTGTGTCTTTTGTGTGCGAATGGTGGGTGGCAAACTAAGTGGTATAATGCTCTGTTTGTGTCTGTGATGGTTGAGCATGGAGCTATAAAGGCTGCGAATTTGGAATTGTGAAGGGCTGTGAAAAGCTGTGAACGACTATGCGCGTCTATGAGTGTTGTTTAGATCTAATTACTTTAATTGATCTTGTGGATGTTAGTGGTCTGTTGTGGATTGAGTTTGGTGTGAATCGACAAAGGATGAATGTAGATTTGGGGTTACAAGAGGTGTGTGCTCGTAGTGCTAACTCACGTTCGATAAAGGGACGGCAGTATAGAGATGACGTAGTAATTATGTATTTATCGGATACTTGTACTTAATCATAGTTTGCTATTATGTGCAGGTTTGGGATACGAAGCAGGTTCATGGCTATGAGGACTATTTCAAGCTTCGTATCAGGTGGATAATTTCCTACCCTGGTCAGGTAGATATAATTGCATTCAGATTTAGTCATAGATATGAGCATGTTAGGTGTTCATATTATCTTGACCCTGCTCTTATTATCCGTATGCTTGATACTTGTCATTGGATATATTTACTCAAAGGTTGATATCACATTTCCTTTATTATGATTTAGGGTTATAGATGTGATGTAAATTGGCCTAGATGTTTAGTAGGGTGTAGATGTTAGAGTACGGGTGATGACCCAATTTATAAATTGGTAAAAAGGTCATCCGTGGGTAGGTAATGCCCTAAATGTAGGGTTTATTTCCAATACCCATATATTGCATACTTATTACCAACCATGTGTTGTGTAATAGTTAAGTGAAGGGTGATTAGTGTGTCGCTACGGACCAGTGGTCTCAGCTTGATATGATTAGTTGAGTACGACTCTCTATAGGATAGAGAGTTCGTCGATCAGTTGAATACGATTCTTTATTGGATAGAGAGTTATGATCAGTCGAGTACGACTCTCTACAGGATAGAGAGTGCGTCGATCAGTTGAGTACGACTCTCTATTGGATAGAGAGTTATGATTAGTTGAGTACGACTCTCTATAGGATAAAGAGTCCATCGATCAGTTGAGTACGACTCTCTACAGGATAGAGAGTGTATTGATCAGATGGGTATCACTCTTTGTTGAACAGAGAGTCTGTGGTAGATGTATGTACGTGTGATATCACATTCATGTCATTTGCATGCATTCTGATGACATAGTCTCCCTTGGGGTTGAGAGAGTCATCAGTCATCTTGCCTCCCAGGTTACCCCCCGAGGAGTAATTGGTGTGAGAGCAGAGCATTTGTTGTGCCGCACTCTACCACTATAGACGGTGGTAGTTGGAGTTGCGTGCAGTTGTCCTGGGTGTGTGGCACTCAACCACTCATTAGTAGTGTCAGTCGGAGTGGCCAACAACAGGGACCCCCATTGTGTAGCGAGCTCTTTACGCTCATATGCTACTTGATTATACTGCCCACTCGGCCACTCTAGAGTGGTGGTTGGTGTTGAGTTAGGACAGTTGTCATGTTGTGCCACCTAGGCCACACTGGGGTCGTAGTAGCGAGTAGGGGTGTGAAAGCATGATCATGCATGTTGCATTGCCGTATCTTATGACACTTTGCATATTACCATATATATACATATATGCATGTATATATATATGGATGGCAGGAGTATATTGTGAGTTGGTATTACTCTTCCTGTTATATATATGTTGGATATATGCTCAGTTTGGATCAGAGTAGCGTAGCAGACTTTCAGGTATGTCTGCATTTTACGTTTTTCATTTGGTTAGATGCTATATGCTTGTATTTATATACTATGCTGATATACCTATTGTACCTCTAGATTATGTTGTTGAATTACATGTGATATTTGATATATATACATGTTTTTCCTATTACCTGTTGAGTTTTACTCACCACCACGGACCCTGGATTTTTCTGTCGCCCAGGTAACAGGTAGCAGACTTTGTGATGGACTTGGAGCACCGCTGGCTGGCATCATCTCATCTCAACTTCGAGAGTCCTAGTTTTTGGGTTTTCCGTATGTCTTGTTATGTATTCTGAGTTTTCATGGTGTTATGTGTTATGTGATGTACGCACATGTTAGTACGGGTTTTGATGAAATTTTCTTTATGTTCTGGTGTTAGTAATACCGGTATGCATGGTGTGTGATTGTATTGTATATGTGTGGTTATGGGTATGTCATTGTATTAGTTTCTGCTGTGTTTCGTTATGTTGTTATGTTTATATATATATATATGTTGTTGTTGTTGTTGTTGTGGCCTACGGGCCTTATATTAACCCAAAATGTTGCCACGTACAGGGGAGATGTCGTCCGTTTGCTTTTCGGCATGGCATGCTCTCGGGGCGTGACAACTTTAGTGGTATCAGAGCCCTAGGTTCTGTGATGTCATACAATGTTTTTGTATCAAATCTTGGATTCTCGAGGGTCGATTTATTCGGTTTTGGTTTTTTGAGATGAGATGGACAGCGGCCTGAGCTCCAAGCAGCACGAGGTAAGAATTCCTGATAACTTGTAGTTGGTAGATATTTATCTAAATTTGCTTAACAGGTATATACAGTTAGAGTTATGACACCTGTACAGACTTGTAGTAGGGGTTGTCCATCGAGGCGATCAACCGGAGTTACCTTTAGTGTTTATACTCCCGGTTTTGTTGACTATGCATTTCGTGTATATAACTGGGAATAACCATAGTGTGATGGTTATTATTCATAACCGTGGTAGGAGTTGACCACGGGAACGACCTGTTGAGTCTGTGAGTCTTGAACCGATGTCAAAAAGGTGATTTACCTTTAAGAGCCGACTGATACCGAGTCGAAAAACAAGGGTCAAGTCGTCACATTTCTTGTGGAAATTAGAGACTACAATCTTAGAGATTTTCACTAACGGTACTAGTCAGATCATTACCTGATGGGTAATGGATAAGACAAGTAGGCTATTGTTGATGCAGATAGAGGAAGGCTAGTTTACGGTGTTGCATAGGTATTTTTATACCTGAGTTGTGCGTACTGGGTTGTATAACTTTGAAGGTACTTTTGAGTACTTAACTCGGGTTATACAGAGAAGGTAGAGTTATTTGCATACCATTATCGGGATTAAGCCGGTATTTGGTGGTAAATGCAAAAAATAATCTTCGGGAAATAATATATCACTTGATCATGGTCTAGTGATGTAGAAAGAGAGTATTTCCCCGTGTCACTTTCAGTAACACATTTTAGTGAATTCTTAAGCTTCAAGTAGGGTGATCTCGATAATGGGAATACCATGCAGAGTCATTAGACTTGCAGAGTTACGCTCACCTAATAGCTCAGGAATGTGAATGGATGTTTTAAACCACCCACGATTGTTGGCTTACTGTTGGATTAAGATGATTGGATCTTCTATCAGATCCTGCTGGAAGACGTTGGATTGAGTCGAGAGTTTAGAAATGACTCTGTACAAGTGGTAAGAGTGGGAGACTGATAAGCAGATATTGCAGGTCAACTGATTAGAGTCAGAAGTCTCTGACTATCGGATAAAAGAAGCAAGATCGAAGTCATAGGCTTTGAGCTACTTTCCGATTATAGAAGACCAATCGCAGATCATCAGGATGTTCTCGTGCACATCAGCGAAATCGGAACAAAGACTCCGAAGGGATTATGTGCATGCAGTGCAGATCACGAAGACACGTGAAGTCAGATTATCTGTTAGATTAGTTCATCTATTGCTATGATAAGCAACCAGTACATTTGAGGTGTATTTTGAAGACTCAATTGAAGACTATCGATGGTATTTCGGGAGGATGATGCATCTGTTGGTGCAACAATGCCCCAAGCATTTATATGTTTTGATGTTTGGATAATCATCTAAGTTAGGCAACAAATTGTGATCTAATTGTGAACGTGTTCAAGTGACAGGGAAATCCAAGTATGAAGACTTGGTAAAGGCAAAGTCCAAGTATGATCTTGGCAAGAGAAGTCCAAGGTAAAGGTTTGGCGGCATAAGACCAAGCATGTTGTCTTGGCGGCATTAAGTCCAAACAAACTTTGGCAAAGGAAGTCTAAAGGCAAGTCTTGGCAGCGTAAGTCCAAGCATGTAGACTCGGCGGCGTAAAGTCCAAGCACGCTTTAGCAAAGGAGAACCCAAGACATGACAAAACCGAAGGAAGCTCTTGGAAGCAAAGCGCGAAGGATGAACAAGTCGCGGACTCGGAGGGATCCTGAAGGCGCAAGGCTTAAGGAAGAGCTAGAAGGTTAAGTCTAGGTCTAGGGGGTTAAATCAAGTGTGAAATAGTCATATTTGATGAGTATCGACCGATCGTACGATGTATCGATCGTGGTCAGGTCTTGGGTCGAGTTAAGATGAAACCACGACCATCGATCATCGCTTTGATCAAGCGATCGGTGATATTGCGATCAGTCGACTGCCAACAGTTGCAGTCGACTGATAAACGTAAATACGAGCATAGAATGGAGTCGCACTCGACTGCGGCCGGCGATCACTCGACTGATCACTCCATTAGTCGACTGATGAAAGTGTCGTTGGATGAAACGACTCTGAATCCCGTGAATCTGGCTATTCAGAAGCCGTTAACCACGCAAGCAGTCGACTGATGTTGTACATCAGTCGACTGATCGTGCTCCAACGGGAAAATCATTCTCTTCTCTATAAAAAGAGGGATGGTGGAGGTTTTTGGGGTTAATGTTCATTCTCTAATCCTTCTCAAAAGCCTCCACGAATTTTCTAGCTTTCTAAGTGATTTCAAATCTCCTCCTCTTCTCTCTAAGCTTAGATCTTCATTCTTTGTAAAGAAGAGGAGTTGTGTTGTAAAGGAAAGCTTCTTAGTGGATTTGCTTGGATTGATCCACCTTAAGGATCGCCGTGGAGTAGGAGCGTTATCTCCGAACCACGTAAAGGCTTTGTTTGCGTTGTTGTTGTTTTTACATATATTATTTGTGTTTGCTTCCGCTAATCATTTTTTTTAGAAACGAAAAATACTATTCACCCCCTCCTCTAGCTTCCAAACAATCACCAACAGCATCGTCTCGATAGCAGAGATCAGCATAAAAGATTGGGTTATTTCATCAGCAGCATCCTACTACCTCAGGCGTGGTTGGAGTTCCTTGATGTAGGGGATCAATACGGCCGGCTAGAGGGGGGTGAATAGCCCTCTTACGATGGATGTCGTAATTCGTTCGTTTGCTCGTCTACACAATCGTTAGCGCAAGCGGAAGCATAAACAATAAAGACAAAGCGATAAACGAAAATACAAATGCTAACAAAGGAATGTAACGTGGTTCACGGCTACGCCGCTAATCCACGATCCCGATTCGTCCGAGGTGAATCACTCCTCCAAAGCCAATCACTATTGGTCTCTCCTTTGCACCAAGCTAGGTGGAGGTAACCTTTACAATCAAGATCACTCTTCTTACAATAAAAATGGAGTAAAAACAAGTAAGAAGAGTTTAGAGCTTGTGGGGCACTAGGAAGATCACTTAGAGCATGAGCATTAGCCTCTCAAAGGCTCACACCCTCTCTTTTTATAGAGAGAGCTGATTTCTTCCGTTAGCGCCGATCACGCCCTTGGCGGTCATTGCCCGTCACTAGCGACCTCCGAACACGTCGGATCCCGACCATTGTAGTCTAACGGAACTCTTGGCGATCATGCTGGACCTCGGCCGATCATTGCTCTATCGTCATTGCCCGATCGGCTACGGCGATAATGCCGCGATATCTTACGGCGGTCATTGTCATTCCATGGCGGCATCGGCTGGCAATCATAAACCCATCGATCGAATACGGTCGAACTCACTCGACTGGAAGCGATCGGCGCCGCCATGACATGGCAGTCGACTAGTGTCGGGAAAACCCATCCGACACTTGGCCAAATGGCCAAGTTTCACCTAAGAGCTACCCCTCCCCGGGTTACAATCGCTCACTCTCATCTCTCGGAGTCCCTCGCCTTCGAAGTTCTCTTCGTTCTCGGCCACGTCCCTCGGCAGCATCAGGCGCACGACTCTGCAATGCTCCTTCGCGTCTCTTGCCTCGAAGTCTACTTCATCCGGCTTCACTCCAAGCTTCTCGTCCGGCGGTCCCTCGGATGCTCCAAGCGCACGGCTTCCGCAAAGCTATCCTTCACTGACTCAAGGCACGAGTCATGAGATGTGAAACTCGCCACGGCTCCATGTGCGAATTACTAAGTCCTGCACGACTTCAACGCACATATCAAATCAACATAACACACTAACTTAAACCCTTTGCCACACCATCAAAACCATATTACGGCAAGAGATTGCCCTAACAATCTCCCCCTTTTTGATGTGTGGCAATCCGTTTAAGTTAGGTAAAAACATTTGATATAAATTTTAAAGGAAAGAAAGCATGTAAACATAAATATGATATAGCAACATGCAACTCCCCCTTAATCCATGAAACTCCCCCTTAATTTCTCCCCCTATCATAATTAACTTAAACATAATCATTTCTCCCCCTTTGACACCATCAAAAAGATTAATACTAAGTTATAAACTCATGGCATCAAGTATAAAGAGAAACATACATTAAAATCAGTCAAAACCTGATAAAATCGATCATTGTTCACTATCGGTATAGCGATGTACCGCACAAAGGAATCCGAATTTCTGATTTTCTGGATGAATTTCAGAAATGCATTATTAATTCCAGAAAATTTGAAAAATCATGAAATTTGGGGAACATATTTCTTTTAAGTATATCTATCAATGAAAAATAGTTTTTCAAGAAAAATCATTATATTTTCCGAGATTTGCCAAAATTCTAAAGGCTTTAAAAAACACTAGTTTTTTAGCATGTTAGTATCCATTTTAACACCTAGTTTTGTATCCAATTGTTTCAAAACATGAATACACTGATTTTAAAGTAAGAAATTGTTTTGAAAACTTATGAAATATTCAACCATGATCTTTGGGCAATATGTCTATGAATTAAACATAAGTCTTCCCCATGATTGGTCTATTATTGTTATTTTGATACTTTAAATGACCATCTAAATGTCATAGGCATTAGTGGACATTTGTATCATCCTAACATCTCACTCATGCTAAGTTTTCAATCAAGGTAGCCTATGGTGAGTGTGAGATACATCCTAGGGGGTATTTGTATATACTTAACCCTTGTATTCATGCAATTCTATCATGGTTAAGTATCAACCTAACAATCATCATGATCATAAAGGCATATGTCAATTAATTTTACATTATGATCATGAAATACATGTATTCATTGAATAATAATCATGCATTAGGTATTATATGATGATAATAAGCAAAGTATCACCTAAAGTATGATTCAACCCTATTTCTCATGATTACGTGCCAAATATTAAAATCATAAATCATGATTTCAAACATACGTAACAATTACATTAATCATCATGATTTATGCATTATTATCTATTTATGGGCACGTTATCATCACCCAACACTATTAAAAAAAATTGTTGTCCCGCCATCCTAAGTTAACCAAAATATGATATAGGTCAATTGCATATGGTTGACTACCCTAGAGTTATCCTAACCCTTAAGGATGGATTTTGGAACCCAAAATAAGTTCTTTCCTATTGGGTTCACTAAGTATTCCTTGGGGATCCATTTCCTAGCTATTACTTTCTTCTTATCTTGTCCCCTAGCTATTAGGCATTTGTAGGCCTTCTCATTTTTCTTTTCCTTGTAGCCTAGACCCTTTTTGTTGAAGCTAGCTCTTTGGCTCCCTAAGATCATGTTCAATGTGTTGGAGCCAATTGTGAATTTTTCTAGGGCTTTTGTTAAATAATCTACCTTTTCCCTTAAAGCCCTATTTTCATTTATACATGCATCACTAACATCTAATGGTACATAAAGGTCATGTGAGCATGCATCATTTAAGCTAGAAGAGATATTATCATTTAAGCATGCATTTTCTAGCTTATTTTCCAATGCCTTAATTTGATTAAGCATGCTTTTATTTTTCTTTTTCATTCCAAATAAGTCCTTAGTTAAACTAGAAATTATGGAAACTATTTTCTTAGGAGAGGCTTTCGTTACCATAGTTTCCATATCCTCTTCTTCTTCTTTGGATGAGGAGGATGTAGAAGCTCCCCCTTCACTTGAGCTCTCTCCTCTTGAGCTTGATTTTTCATTTTCGGATGAAGAGCAATCCAAGTCATCAAAGGCCATCAAGGCCAAATTGGTGACAAAGGCATTCTCCTCATCCGATGATGATGAGGAGGATGAGGATGGGTCATCCCAAGTCCTTGCCTTTAGAGCTTTGGTCTTCCCCTTTTCTTTTGTCTTCTTCTCCTCTTCCTTCTTTTTCTTGCTCCCCTTTTTCTTCTTCTTTTCTTCTTTCTTTTTCTTCTCTTCCTTGCTCTTATTTAGGAGGGGACAATTATCCCTTATGTGTCCCTCTCCTTGGCAATTGTAGCATATGACCTTCCCCCTTGGTCTTCTATTCCTATCATGAGATTTATCAAATCTAAAATTCTTAAATGCACGCCTTACCTTCCTTACCATGTAGGCTTCTTCCGTGGTATCCATGGAGGAGGAAGACGCTTCATCATCGGAGGAGGAGAAGATCTCTATCTTCTTCTTCCCCTTATTTGCCAACAATGCTACTCCCCTTGAAGGTTGTATTTTTGGCTCTTCTTGTATTCCTTCAAGCCTAGATTCATGTAATTCCATAGTGGAGAAAAATTCATCTAGAGTACTTACCTCTAGATTCTTTGAAATGTAAAATGAGTCCACCATTGAACTCCATTTGGATGATCGGGGGAAAGCATCTATGGCCTTCATTATCATATCGCGATTGGAGAGCCTTTCTCCTACACTTGTTAGTCCATTTAAAATTTCTTTGAATCTAGAATGCAAAGAAGTTACCTTTTCTCCCTTTTCTAATTTAATGTTGGATAGTTGGGAGCGGAGGAGATCTCTCCTTGCTAGCTTCGCCTCGGATGTGCCTTCATGAAGCTCAATTAGCTTCTCCCACATCTCCTTGGCGCTTAGGCATTCTCCTATTCGGTTGATTTCTTGTTGGGGGAGCACATTGAAGAGATGATGCTTGGCTTTTGAATTTGCAAGGTGCTCTTCCCTTTGCCTTTTGGTCCACCTAGATTTCTCTATTGGCTTCCCCTCTTCATCCCTAGGCAAAACGAAACCGGATTCCATTGTAATCATAATATCAAAATCCGTTTCGAAAAATACCTCCATTCGCTTCTTCCACCAAGCGAATTCTCCTTCAAACTTTGGAGGATGGATGTTGGAACTGACCATTTTGAAAGTTGTTTGTTGTGGCGGTTAGTCCTCGACAAGCTTTTCTTGGCACTGATACCACTTGTAGGGGATCGATACGTTCGGCTAGAGGGGGGTGAATAGCCCTCTTACGATGGATGTCGTAATTCGTTCGTTTGCTCGTCTACACAATCGTTAGCGCAAGCAGAAGCATAAACAATAAAGACAAAGTGATAAACGAAAATACAAACGCTAACAAAGGAATGTAACGTGGTTCACGGCTACGCCGCTAATCCACGATCCCGATTCGTCCGAGGTGAATCACTCCTCCAAAGCCAATCACTATTGGTCTCTCCTTTGCACCAAGCTAGGTGGAGGTAACCTTTACAATCAAGATCACTCTTCTTACAATAAGAATGGAGTAAAAACAAGTAAGAAGAGTTTAGAGCATGTGGGGCACTAGGAAGATCACTTAGAGCATGAGCATTAGCCTCTCATAGGCTCACACCCTCTCTTTTTATAGAGAGAGCTGATTTCTTCCCGTTGGCCACCACGATCACGCCGCCGCTTGGCGCTGATCGCCTTACTACAACGGCCTCCAACACGCTCGGATCCCGACCGCTGTAGTCAAACAAAACTCTGGCGCCGATCATTGGGACCTCGCAGCCGATCATTCTCAGCAGCCGATCGTTGCCTCGTAGTCGCCGCCTTCGGCTACGAGCGGTTCTGCGGTTCGCTGAGCGATATCTTCTCGCAATGATCATCATTCCGATGCGATCATCGCTGGTCATAAACCCATCAATCGGATACTAGTCGAACTCACTGATTAGCGATCGCCATGACATGGCAATGATCCGTGTGAAACCCATCCGACACTTGGCCAAATGGCCAAGTTTCATCTAAGAGCTACCCCTCCCCGGGTTACAATCTCTCACTCTCATCTCTCGGAGTCCTTCGCCTTCGAAGTTCTCTTCGTTCTCGGCCACGTCCCTCGGCAGCATCAGGCGCACGGCTCTGCAATGCTCCTTCGCGTCTCTTGCCTCGAAGTCTACTTCCTTCGGCTTCACTCCAAGCTTCTCGTCGGGCGGTCCCTCGGATGCTCCAAGCGCATGGCTTCCGCAATGTTATCCTTCACCGACTCAAGGCATGAGTCATGAGATGTGAAACTCGCCACGGCTCCATGTGCGAATTACTAAGTCCTGCACGACTTCAACGCACATATCAAATCAACATAACACACTAACTTAAACCCTTTGCCACACCATCAAAACCATATTACGGCAAGAGATTGCCCTAACACTTGATACAACCCTTCAGCACAGAAGCAGCATCAGCAGAAGACATCGCAGAAGACTCATGCAGACAACAATAGTTACCTCCAGATGTGATTTTCTTTGTACAGAGGAGAGAGTATATGATAATAGTCGTATCTATTTGGTATTATACAGTTACAGCTCGTAGGATTAAGTGATAGGATCGGATGATCTAGGAAAAATCCTCGAATCATTCATCGCAGAAATGTGATCGCTTTGTCGCGAACTGTTGGATCTGATCTGGTTCTCTTCGGAGAAAGGCCGAGACTTGCGGGGAGCCTTTGGATCGGATCGGCAGATAATTGATCGTTAAGGGTATTACTTTAGTTACCCTCTGGGTTAATATATTGGGAGATACTTGTAGTTTACAGGTATCTTTGTCTAGAATATTCTCAGTTGGATTAGAAGGGTCCTTTACATCGACTTGGGGGTCGGTGGTATCTCTACCGTTAGGTGAGATGGGGATCAACAATTAAGAAGTCAAGGGATGCCCTTAGACTTGGATAGACATATCTTTACTGTAAACATATCCTTACGGATGGTCAAATTGTTGAGATTATGATATGATATGTCTCTCAGATGTGCGTATAATCTGAGAGCCTTCGGATGTAGTTTCGAATCAACTCCTAGTCTTGCCGTTGCATAGGCAAGTGGAGTAGGCGATCGAAATGATTGCGAAAATAGTCCCGGTATCGAAGATCCCATACCAGGTGATAATTTGATTGGTATAAGTGTTACTAAATACTATGGAAATTGGAAGAATGTAAGTTGCAATTATAGGAGATGTTGGAAGGGATATTTATCTATCCCAGTATTTCTCCTTGAGAAGATCCATAACTCTTTGTTGAAAGAGAAATGAACCTTTGAGATTAGGCATCGATTATCGATGATGGAATGCGATAGTTGTTGAAAGTAAATATCCTTCGTTGTGGATAGATGATCTATTTAGATCAGTTAAGGACACCTGTGTATACTCTAGGATCGATTTATGACTGGAGTGTTGATATTGTAGTGATGTGGTTTCATACAATTATCATTGTCGTTATGATGATTAATATATCATCAGCTTAGAGTAAAGGGGATGCAGGTGTGTAGAGACGATAATTTTATATTTGGTATGAATTTTATGAGTTTTGATTAAGTTGTGAGACTAATTAACGATTTAGTCGCCACTGGATTTGAGAATCGTGTATCTTGGACATGATTGGATCAGTTTGTGGTTGTTGGAGTTGCGTAACCTAGCCACTGTTGATTGTGGTAATTGGAGTTGTGCACTCGACCACCGTAGATAGTGGTTTTCCTTGTATGTTTTGGTTAATTCCGTAGATGTGAATAGAATGCTTGGCATTACTATACCACAGACTTGTTTGACAAAGGTGATGATGGAAATCATTTAGTCGGAAGCTAGTGAAACCAGTTACAAGACCTAGACGGCGGTTAACTTTTACACGAGTATTAGTTAATCCTTCCGGAGTGGATAAAAGGATGATGTACGCAGATGCGTCATTTCAGGGATCGGAACGATTCCGATGCAGTTGAATGAGACATATCTTATGCCTACGTCAGTTAAGAAACTACGAGATAGTTTGTCATATACATGACGTGACTTTAGTAGTTATTATTTGGATTTGTAGTTGTATGGAGCAGAAGTGCTCATTGAATTTAACAAGCTACTGGGTAGCTACAATGGAGTTGTTGGAGCACCAACAGTTACAACAATTGCAATAAGTGAGATTGATCGCTATAGTCTTCCATGCACTTACAGCGTGTGTGGAGTGGATTTTGGACGGTAGATGGATTTCTCTTGTGAGAAGATAAATTTCCGTCTCTAATATGAATATGAGTTCTGGACACACATCCACTTAAGATAGAGTTGCTACCGAAGGCACCTTATTTGAGATTTGCTACATCCTGGTGGTATTAGGATGTACCGAGATTTGAAACATTTATACTGGTAGGAACGGTATAAAGAGAGATATAGCAGATTTTGCTGCTCGATGTTTAGTATGCCAGTGGGTGAAGGCTGAACATCAGAAACCCACTGGATTGCTCTGGGAAATTTCGATTTTCGGAATGGAAGTGGGAGCATATCACTATTGATTTCGTTACGGGATTGTCTAGAACCTGTAAAATACATGATGTGATTTGGGTGATCATGGATCGACTAACCGAATCAGCTCACTTCCTTCCTATTCGTGGGTCGTACTCGTTGGAGCATCCGGTAGAGTTGTATTGCTGAAAGATTATCGGATTGCATGGGGTACTTTTGAGTACTATATCTGATAGAGACCCGTGATTTACCTCGCGATTTTGGCAAAGTCAGCAGTAAGCTATGGGCACAAAGCTTTGGCTCAGTATAATATTTCATCCGCAAACAGACAGACAGTCGGAGCGTACCATTTAGACTCGGGGGGATCTATTAAGATCTTGTGTCATGGATTATGGAAGAAGTTGGGAGAATTACATTCCTTTAGTGGAATTTGACTATAAGAATAGTTATCCCTCATCCATTCAGATGACTTCTTCTGAGACCCAATACAGTAGACCCTGTAGATCTCCTGTGTTCTGGGAGGAAGTCGGGGAATGACAGCTGTTGGGGGCCATAGAGTTATCCAACATGATGCAGAGTTGGTGCGCATCGTCGGATGATGGTTATTAAAGGTACAGGGTCGACAGAAGAGTTACGCAGACCAGAGGCGAAGGCCTTTAGAGTTCTCAGTTGGGGAACAAGTATTTCTATGTGTTTCACCTACGAAAGAGGTGAAACGATTTGGTCTAAAAGGGAAATTAGTTCCACGCTATATTGGCGTGGATGGGAGGTGTAGCTTAACGGTTGGCTTTAACCTCCGACACTTACGAGTGTTCACAACGTATTTCATGTTTTTATGCTAAGGAAATACGTGTCGCATTCTGATCATATTCTAAAGGAGGTATCAATCCCACCTCAGTCTAATGCGACCTATGAGGAGATTCCAGTGCGGATTCTTGATCGCAAGGAGCGCCAGTTGCGGAACAAAACCATCCGACTCGTAAAGGTTGGATGATAGCATCATATCGATGAGGAGGCTACGTGGGAGCTGGAAGATACTATCCGAGCTCGATACCCTCATCTGTTCACTTAAGGAATGTATGTGGTTCTTTCGGAAACTTGTTTAAAGTAATTTTTGCATGTTAGTACAAAATTTGGGGACCAAATTTTTATAAGTGGGGGAGAATGTAAAATTCTGGGAAATAAAATAAAATAATAATAATAAAAAATACCCTTGTTAATTAAGAAATTATCTTGTGGAATTTTTTAGAAATTTTTCTGGATTTAAACAGAAGTTTTATGAATATTTCATGGGGATAAAGAAGATAGGCTTTTGTAAAGTCTGTTTAGACTATCTGCTAGGAATTAATAGGTTTAATTAAAAACCTTTATATCCCTTCAGTTTTTCCCTTATTTCCCGATCGCGTCGATTCTTTTCCCCTCCCGATCCTTTCTCTCTCACGATTCCTCACCGTGGTTGTGTCTCCGCTTATCTCTCGCGATGACTGCCGCCATGCCATGCTGCCATGGCCGCCGCCCTCCTCACCTCACTGCCACCCCGCGACCGTCCACGGCCTCTCGAGGTTCCCGGGTAGACCATCTCGCGTCTCGTCGTCCCTGCGCACGCGGCCAACAACCACAACCTGGGCCATCGCCGACTACTACCTATTCTGTAGATCGCACATCGCCGAATTGACAGGCAGCCTCCGATCAGCCGGGTTCTTCATTTTTCCCCTGCCCTACATTTTTTTTTCGTTGCGACCGAGCTATATTGCCTACTAGCGACGACCTCCTCTTCCGCCGGTTCATTACCAGAGCAAGGTTAGGGCATGATTCTGGTTGGTTCAATTGATCTTGTATACCTCAGCTTGTTTTCTCACACGAACAACACATCCACGGCGTCACTGCGGTTGGGCGTTCCGGTCAAAAGTGGAGCTTTCCGTTGAATTGAGCAATTAGGGAGGAGAACTGTCAAGGGGGAGGTTTCAATCCCTGGTAAGCTTGATCTAACCTATGTTGTTCATCTGCCAATTTCTATATGTGATATTTGTGGGGATGTTTGGTTTTTGTCGATGGGTATGCCGGTTAAGGGCTGCTATTTGAGAGGTTTGTTCGGTTATGGATGAATGTGAGCTATGGGTGAGTGAAGAAAGCTTGGGGGTGTTGTGTGTTCATCCAGGGTAGGTCAGAATTCTATGTCTTTGTGTGCGAATGGTGGGTGGCAAACTGAGTGGTATAATGCTCTGTTTGTGTTTGTGATGGTTGTGCATGGAGCTGTAAAGGCTGCGAATTTGGGATTGTGAAGGGTTGTGAACAACTGTGAATGACTGTGCGCATCTATGAGTGTTGTTTAGATCTAATTACTTTAATTGATCTTGTGGATGTTAGTGGTCTGTTGTGGATTGAGTTTAGTGCGAATCGACCAAGGATGAATGTAGATTTGGGGTTACGAGAGGTGTGTGCTCGTAGTGCTAACTCACGTTCGATAAAGGGACGGGAGTATAAAGACAATGTAGTAGTTATGTATTTATCGGATACTTGTACTTAATCATAGTTTGCTATTATGTGTAGGTTTGGGATACGAAGCAGGTTCACGGCTGTGAGGACTATTTTGAGCTTCGTATCAGGTGGGTAATTTCCTACCCTGGTCAGGTAGATATAATTGCATTCTGATTTAGTCATAGATATGAGCATGTTAGGTGTTCATATTATCTTGACGCTGCTCTTATTATCGATATGCTTGATACTTGTCGTTGGCTATATTTACTCAAAGGTTGATATCACATTTCCTTTATTATGATTTAGGGTTATAGATGTGATGTAAATTGGCCTAGATGTTTAGTAGGGTGTAGATGTTAGAGTACGGGTGATGACCCAATTTATAAATTGGTAAAAAGATCATTCGTGGGTAGGTAATGCCCTTAATGTAGGGTTTATTTTCAATACCCGTATATTGCATACTTATTACCAACCATGTGTTGTGTAATGGTTAAGTGAAGGGTGGTTAGTGTGTCGCTACGGACCAGTGGTCCCAGCTTGATATGATTAGTCGAGTACGACTCTCTATAGGATAAAGAGTGCGTCGATCAGTTGAGTGCGATTCTCTATTGGATAGAGAGTTATGATCAGTCGAGTACGACTCTCTACAGGATAGAGAGTGCGTCGATCAGTTGAGTACGACTCTCTATTGGATAGAGAGTTATGATTAGTTGAGTACGACTCTTTACAGGATAGAGAGTTCGTCGATCAGTTGAGTACGACTCTCTACAGGATAGAGAGTGTATTGATTAGATGGGTACGACTCTTTGTTGAATAGAGAGTCTGTGGTAGATGTATGTACGTGTGACAGCACATTCATGTCATTTGCATGCATTCTGATGACATAGTCTCCCTTGGGGTTAAGAGAGTCGTCAGTCATCTTGCATCCTAGGTTACCCCCCGAGGAGTAACTAGTGTGAGGGTAGAGCATTTGTTGTGCCGCACTCTACCACTATAGACAGTGGTAGTTGGAGTTGCGTGCAGTTGTCCTGAGTGCATGGCACTCAACCACTCATTGGTAGTGTCAGTCGGAGTGGCCAACAGTAAGGACCCCCGTTGTGTAGCAAGCTCTTTACGCTCATATGCTACTTGATCATACTGCCCACTCGGCCACTCTAGAGCGGTGGTTGGTGTTGAGTTGGGATAGTTGTTATGTCGTGCCACCTAGGCCACACTGGGGTCGTGATAGCGAGTAGGATTGCGCAAGCATGATCATGCATGCTGCATTGCCGTATCTTATGTCGCTTTGCATATTAACATATATATACATATATGTTAGTTAAAGCCCTAGAACCAATCATGTGATGGTTGAATAGGGAACATTTTGTATCATATTCTATAAAGGCAAAGGATTGGTTATTATATTTACATCTTGCTTGTGCCAGCTAATTTAAATATAATAATGCCCTAGAAAAGTAGGTTCTTATCTACAGCACATCAATTGGCAGAATTGATTATGAGAGGCTGTAGAGAACACTTTCCTAAATGTTCCTAGTCGAGTATTAATATGCAAGGGCAATATTAATACATAAAGACTAGCATGTAGGTCAATTGATGACTTGATCTCACAAGTCATGGATATGTGATATCAAGTTGACACATGGGTATATATTGGAGAATATATACTGAACTGACCCGCCATGAGAAAGTTTCATGGATCGTTATATGAGTGTCATAAACTTTCTCATGTGACTATTGGTATGAATAGTCCTTAGACCTGAAGTCACTATGGTTCCCTACATAAGGAGTTATGTACTTTGGTATCGTCAAACGTCACCCGTAACAGGGTGGACCATAAAGGCGATTACTGGGTATGTAACAAATTACGCGAGGGATGTGAGTGATGTAGATGGGATCTATCCTTCCATATGACGGGAGTGATATCGGTGGGTTCTTTGATTGAGTAGAACTACTAAAACGCATGGCCATGCTCGAATGAGTCAATATGAGATATTGAGCTCATTTGTTTGAGTTAGTTTACTCAGTGATCAAGAAACACATAGATTGATCGAGGATGACACGGTGCCTATGCCTCATTGATCAACTGATATCAAGGATAGAAGGACACGGTCATATATTATAGTAGTCACTTAAAGGTTAGTGGATCTTGACTTATCTCAGAACTTGGGTAGCAATGATGTATTGCTAGATGCCGCCATCGCTTGTGTATCTAAAAGAGTTTAGGTCCACCGCCAACGCTATGAGAGCCTATAGGGTCACACACAAAGAGCATGATAATTAGAGGAATTAGAGTATTCTAGTTTGACTAGAATAATATGGGAATAAGCTTAAGTACAAAATGGTTTTTGGACTTTAAGCTTAATGAGAATTTTAGCTAATTGATTTAATGAGATTAATTCAATATGTTACCTTATTGATTTAATAAGATTAATTCAATATGATAACATAAGCTTAATTGAATTAATCATAAGAATGCCACATAAGCATGCCACATAAGCATGCCACCTAAGCATCCACCTAAGCTAGTTAAGGTGGAAGGAAACAAAATGGTTTTGTCTCCTTAAGTGGACGGCCAAACAAGGAAGCCAAATCCTTTTTGAGTGTGTCTCAATGCAATGGATTGCATTGAATGTGAAGGAGGTGGAAGGGTTTTTCCAACCCTATAAAAGGCTCCATGGAGTGGCCGGCCATAGTGTGTTTTTGGTGTTGTGGTTGTGAGAGAGCTTGGTGGAAGCTTTAGTTGTGTGGGTTTGTGAGTGTAGGCTAGCAAGAAGAGGAGTCTTCTTCTTCCTTTCTCCTTTTCCCTCTCTTCCTCTCCTTTAGGGACTTCTCTAGCAAGAAGTAAAGGAGAGCTCTTCTAGTTTTCCTTTTGTGAGACAAGAGCGTGCTCGTGTGGATACGTATAGAGGCACGGACACTTGAACGTGCTAAAGATCCAACAAACCGAAAGAAAAAGCGGGATTAGCAAGGGCACGCAACAAAGGTAATCCTCTCCTATAAGATAGGTTTGGTTTAGAGAAATTTATTTTATACGAGTTTGCTTTCGCATGGATCACTTGGAAGGGATCCTATTTTCCGTTGCGCATATGCCATTTGGCATATGAGATTTCCTACAAAGGGTATCAGGAGCCACTTATAAAGATCGTATAAAAATAGGTTTTCTCTATTTTATATGTGATATAGAAGTAGGATAAATTTTATTATGAGTTGATAATTGCATTAGCAAATTTTCAAACATAATAAAATATCCAATGTCTTTTAAAAGTTAAAATGACATGGTGCATGGTTATGGCCTAGTCCCAAAAAGTTTGTGATTGTGTGTTGTAATTTTAATATTCTTAAGGTCGCGTGTGGCCTTTCTCCTAATATTCTTGTTGTAAAATTAGTTTTAGACTCGAATGTAACTCGAGTATTTCTCCTTTTGTAATGTACAAAACAAGGATGGAGGGTCCATTGGAAGATGAGGTTACAAGGAGGAAGTCAACACACAAGACAACCAAAAGGAAGCACTTAGGAGAAGATGCTATCCCTAGGTTGACCAATCAATCTTTTCATTGGCTTGAGAAGATTGTAGAATAAGGGCCATAACCATGACACGCTTAGTTTAATATGTATGTGATGCATGTTAGTTTAGCTTGTATGTGATGCATGATTTGTTTAGCTTATATGTGATGTATGCTAATATGTATATGATACATGTTTATTTCTTAATAAGTCTAAACGATATGCCTACCAAAGTTGGTACTCACTACTTCCTCGATCATTTGTTATTGGGTTTGCCAAAGCAAAGCAATGCATTTTATCTTGGAGGGGTGCGAGTGGACAATCGTGATGTCCCGCTATCAGTCTTGGTTAAGACTTAATTAAGTGTTTTCTTAATTGGTTAAGAAAGTAGAGGCATATATTAGCTTTGAACATAAGTGTTAACATTAGTTTTGTGTGATTTCCGAACATCAGCTTTGTCTTAGAAGTGGTCGCTGTTCGATATCCAAGAAGGCCCTCGTGCTCGCCACACCGAAGTCGTTTAGGAATAAACACTAAACTAATCTAAAACTTAACCAAAGCTATTAAAGAGTTACATCAGATGTAATTTGCAAAAGATTGCCTACCTAATTATACTACGTCTTGGGCGATTAGCCAAAGCTAACTCAAGACGAATTATGATGTGGATCTTTATCCCATATAAATTTATAGCTAAATAGTAGCTATGAGAATTTAGTGGGAGCCTCATTTAATTAAAGGCCTAATTAAATGATTTAGGTATGATACTTAACTTTGCATTTTAATGTTGTAGATCACCATGTCATCTAACACGACACCCCCTCAACTTGCGATCTGGCCCTTGAGAAGGACAAGCTCAATGGAGCAAACTTTCTTGATCGTATAGGAACTTGAGGATTATCCTCAAGCAAGAACGCAAAACTATATGTCCTAGAGCAGGCTACCTCAAATACCCGCCTACGGCCACTGCGGCTGAAAAGGATGCTTATAAGAAGCATCAAGATGACGATTAGATGTGTCATGCCTTATGCTTGCCACCATGAACTCGAGCTCGAAGCAACATGAGAACATGGATGCCTATGATATGGTTGAGCATTTGAAACAACTATATCAAGGACAAGCTAGGCACGAGCGTTTTGAAGTGTCTAAGGCTCTTTTTGCATGCAAGATGCAAGAAGGAACACTGTAGGAACTCACGACTCAAAATGATTGGGTACGCTGAGAACCTCGAAAGACTAGGTTTTCCATCGAGCCAAGAATTGGCAATCGATGTTATCCCGCAATCGCTGCCGAAGCATACAATCAATTCGTCATGAATTATAACATGAATGAAATTGATAAACCTTTGCCTGAGATTCTCAGCATGTTGAGAACTGCTGAACCAAATCTCAAGAAGAAAGTTAGTAATGTACTAATGGTCAAGAAGGACAAAGGTAAGCGCAAAGGCAAGGGTAAGACCCAAGCCAAAGGCAAGGCCAATTCATCCACTTCAAAGGGTAAAGGTAAAGTACCTAAAGAAGGGATCGCCCATTGCGTGAGATCGACAATCGGAAGCGAACGCAAAGTCTACCTTGAGGAAGTAAAGAACAAGAGAAGTGGGACTTCAGGTATACACGTTATAGAAGTTAATCTATCTATTTCTTCTACATGGGTATTAGATACCGGATGTGCATCTCACATTTGTACTAATGTGCAGGGACTGAGAAATAGTAGAATAATGGCAAAGGGCGAAGTGGACCTACGAGTAGGCAATGGCGCAAAAGTTGTCAGAGTCGAGGAACATATTCTTTGTCTTTGCCCAGGGCTTATCTTAGAACTAGAGGAGTGCTTCTATGTACCTGCATTAACAAAGAACATAATTTCTGTATCTTGTTTAGACAAGAAAAACTTTTCTTTTATAATAAAGGACAAATGTTGTTCCATTTATTTAAATGAAATGTTCTATTGTAATGCACCACTTATGAATGGCCTCTATGTTCTAGATTTAGATAACCCAATTTATAACGTAAATACCAAACGGTTCAAATCGAATGATTTGAACTGCATATCTCTCGCAATCGCCTAGGTCACATAAATGAAAAACGCATATCCCAACTCCATAAAGATGGATTATTGGACTCATTTGATTTTGAATCATATGAGGTATGCGAGTCTTGTCTTTTAGGAAAGATGACTAAAACTCCATTTAGTGGGCATGGCGAGAGAGCGACGGACTTGTTAGGACTCATACATACTGATGTATGTGGCCCTTTCAATGTCGAAGCCAGAGGAGGCTATAAGTACTTTATTACTTTCACTGATGATATGAGTAGATTTGGCTACTTATATTTGATGAGACATAAGTCAGAATCCTTTGAAAAGTTCAAAGAATTCAAGAATGAAGTACAAAACCAACTTGGTAAGCGATTAAGCTACTTCGATCAGATCGAGGTGGTGAATACCTTAGTCAAGAGTTTCGTGATCACCTGGCTGAGTGTGGGATAATATCCCAACTCACTCCACCTGGAACACCACAATGGAATGGTGTATCTGAGAGGAGAAATCGTAATCTATTAGATATGGTACGATCAATGATGAGCCAGATCGATCTACCTACTTCCTTTGGGGTTTAGCTCTAGAGATGTACCGCTTTCACACTTAATCGCGTTCCATCAAAAGTCGAGAAAAGACACCATATACTGATATGGACCGAAGAGTCCCAAAATGTCTTTTATAAAGATTTGGGGTTGTGAAGCTTACGTTAGACGTCCAAGTCTCAGATAAACTAGGACCCAAATCAGATAAGTGTTATTTTGTAGGATATCCCAAGGAAACTAAGGGATATTACTTTTACAATCCCACACTTGGCAAGGTGTTTGTTGCCAGAAATGCTGTCTTTCTAGAAAGACAATTTATTTCTAGAAATACTAGTGGGAGTAAAATTCATCTTGAAGAAGTTCAAGATAATGATAACACTAAGGCTTCGATGGAAAATGAACAGGAACCACAAAGTGTTGTGGATGAGGAAATTGTTGCCCAAAGAGTTGTGGAGCAAACACCTGTTCAAGTAGACCAACATCTTCGTAGATCTAATAGGATCCGTCGTCAACCCGAGAGATATTCTTTTCTCTTGACTGACAACGGTGATGTATTGCTTATCAATCTTGACGAGCCTACATCCTATAAAGAAGCTATGATGAGCCCAGATTCCGAGAAATGGCTAGAGGCCATGAGATCCGAAATGGAATCCATGTACACTAACCAAGTATGGACTTTGTTTGATCCACCTGAAGGGGTAAAACCCATTGGGTGTAAGTGGGTCTTTAAAGTAAAGACTGACATGGATGGTAATAAGCATACCTATAAAGGTAGATTGGTGGCTAAAGGATTCAAACAAATTCATGGTATTGACTATGAAGAAACCTTTTCATCGGGCTATGATGCTTAAATCCATTCGATCATACTTGCTATTGCAGCCTACCATGATTATGAGTTCTGGCAGATTGATGTCAAAACCGCTTTTCTGAATGGAAAGCTACTCGAGGATGTGTACATGACACAACCTGAGGGTTTTGAAGATCCAAAGCATCCTGGAAAGGTATGCAAACTGCAAAGGTCCATTTATGGACTAAAGCAAGCCTCTCGGTCCGGAATCTTCGATTCGATGATGCAATCAAAGAGTTTGGTTTCATCAAGAATGAAGATGAGCCTTGTGTCTACAAGAGAAATAGTGGAGCACAGTTGTATTTCTTGTCTTGTATGTAGATGACATACTTCTCATCGAAATGATATTCCCTCACTCCAAATGTGAAGATGTGGTTAGGGAATTGTTTCTCGATGAAGGACTTAGGTGAAGTGCCTATATTCTAGGCATCAAGATCTATAGAGATAGATCTAGAAGATTACTGCCTAAGTCAGTACATACATTGATAAAGTGCTAGATCGCTTTGCTATGCAAAATTCTAAGAAAGGGTTTCTCGCTTTATCACATGGTGTGAGTCTTTCAAGACTCAATGTCCTCTTCTAAGGAGGAGAGAGATCGCATGGATAAGATCCCTTATGCATCGCTATAGGGTCTATCATATGCGCCATGCTTTGTACTCGTCGACGCCTCGTATGCTTTGAGCATGACGAGTAGATACCAATGATCCAGTGAAAGTCATCGGATAGCGGTCAAAAATATTCTTAAGTACTTACGAAGAACGAAAGAATATTTCCCGATATTCGAGGCAATGAGGAGCTAATCAGAAGGGTTACGATGCAAGCTTCCAAACAGACAAGTATGACTATAGATCGCAATCGGGGTAATGCGTTTTTGCTCGAATGGTGGAGCCGTGAGTGGAAGAGTTCAAGCAGACACAGCTTGCCGATTCTACAATGGTTTAGTATATTGATCTCGATGCAAAGAAAGGAGGCTTTGGCTCCCAAGTTCATCAAGAAACTTGGGGTAGTTCCTAGCATTGCAGATCCAATAGACCTCTATTGTGACAACAATGGGGCTATTGCAGCTAAGGAACCTCGATCACATCACGACCAAACACATATCGGGCGCTTCCATCTCATTCGAGAGATCATCGATAGAGGAGATGTGAGGATATGCAGAGTAATCGATGTAAGCCAACATCGCAGATCCATTGACCAAGGCTTTGTACGGAGGAAGCATGATGGTCACACTAGGTCACGAGGTATTAGATATCATAGTGATTGGTACTAGTGCTAGTGGGAGATTGTTAGTTAAAGCCCTAGAACCAATCATGTGATGGTTGAATAGGGAACATTTTGTATCATATTCTATAAAGGCAAAGGATTGGTTATTATATTTACATCTTGCTTGTGCCAGCTAATTTAAATATAATAATGCCCTAGAAAAGTAGGTTCTTATCTACAGCACATCAATTGGCAGAATTGATTATGAGAGGCTGTAGAGAACACTTTCCTAAATGTTCCTAGTCGTATTAATATGCAAGGGCAATATTAATACATAAAGACTAGCATGTAGGTCAATTGATGACTTGATCTCACAAGTCATGGATATATGATATCAAGTTGACACATGGGTATATATTGGAGAATATATACTGAACTGACCCGCCATGAGAAAGTTTCATGGATCGTTATATGAGTGTCATAAACTTTCTCATGTGACTATTGGTATAAATAGTCCTTAGACCTGAAGTCACTATGGTTCCCTACATAAGGAGTTATGTACTTTGGTATCATCAAACGTCACCCGTGAATAGGTGGACCATAAAGGCGATTCGACATCGGGTATGTAACAAATTATGCGGAGGGATGTGAGTGATGTAGATGGGATCTATCCTTCCATATGACGGAGTGATATCGGTGGGCCCTTGATTGAGTAGAACTACTAAAACGCATGGCCATGCTCGAATGAGTCAATATGAGATATTGAGCTCATTTGTTTGAGTTAGTTTACTCAGGATCAAGAAACACATAGATTGATCGAGGATGACACGGCCTATGCCTCATTGATCAACTGATATCAAGGATAGAAGGACACTGGCCATATATTATAGTAGTCACTTTAAAGGTTAGCCTGATCTTGACTTATCTCAGAACTTGGGTAGCAATGATGTATTGCTAGATCCCGCACATTGCTTGTGTATCTAAAAGAGTTTAGATCCACTGCCAACGTTATGAGAGCCTATAGGGTCACACACAAAGAGCATGATAATTAGAGGAATTAGAGTATTCTAGTTTGACTAGAATAATATGGGAATAAGCTTAAGTACAAAATGGTTTTTGGACTTTAAGCTTAATGAGAATTTTAGCTAATTGATTTAATAAGATTAATTCAATATGATAACATAAGCTTAATTGAATTAATAAGATTAAT
Source organism: Wurfbainia villosa (assembly GCA_025175895.1). Lineage (NCBI taxonomy): Eukaryota > Viridiplantae > Streptophyta > Magnoliopsida > Zingiberales > Zingiberaceae > Wurfbainia > Wurfbainia villosa. The sequence continues at coordinate 53,201,999 of CM045996.1, read as the reverse complement.
TCAATATGATAACATAAGCTTAATTGAATTAATAAGATTAATTCAACATGCATTAATGCCACATAAGAATGCCACATAAGCATGCCACATAAGCATGCCACCTAAGCATCCACCTAAGCTAGTTAAGGTGGAAGGAAACAAAATGGTATTGTCTCCTTATGGCCGCCAAACAAGGAAGCCAAATCCTTTTGAGGTGTCTCAATGCAATGGATTGCATTGAATGTGAAGGAGGTGGAAGGGTTTTTCCAACCCTATAAAAGTCTCCATGGAGGGGCCGGCCATATGTGGTTTTTTGGTGTTGTGGTTGTGAGAGAGCTTGGTGGAAGCTTTAGTTGTGTGGGTTTGTGAGTGTAGGCTAGCAAGAAGAGGAGTCTTCTTCTTCCTTTCTCCTTTTCCCTCTCTTCCTCTCCTTTAGGGACTTCTCTAGCAAGAAGTAAAGGAGAGCTCTTCTAGTTTTCCTTTTGTGAGACAAGAGCGTGCTCGTGTGGATACGTATAGAGGCACGGACACTTGAACGTGCTAAAGATCCAACAAACCGAAAGGAAAAGCGGGATTAGCAAGGGCATGCAACAAAGGTAATCCTCTCCTATAAGATAGGTTTGGTTTAGAGAAATTTATTTTATACGAGTTTGCTTTCGCATGGATCACTTGGAAGGGATCCTATTTTCCGTTGCGCATATGCCATTTGGCATATGAGATTTCCCTACAATATATGCATGTATATATATATGGATGGTTGTGATTAATATATATATAGATGCAGTCTATATATATATGCTTATTGTGATGTTGCATTTGATTGTACTATGCTTGCTGCATTTGGTTGTACATCATATTCATGCATGCTTCTTGCATTTGTTATACGGTTGTGTCGGATACTTGTATATGTGTTGAACAGACCATTAGATACCTTAACCTATAGCAGGAGTATATTGTGAGTTGGTATTACTCTTCCTGTTATATATATGTTGGATATATGCTCAGGTTGGATCAGAGTAGCATAGCAGACTTTCAAGTATGTCTGCATTTTACGTTGTTCATTTGGTTAGACGGTATATGCTTGTATTTATATACTATGCTGATATAACTATTGTACCTCTAGATTATGTTGTTGAATTACATGTGATATTTGATATATATACATGTTTTTCCTATTACCTGCTGAGTTTTACTCACCACCATGGACCTTGGGTTTTTCTGTCGCCCAGTAATAGGTAGTCAACTTCGTGATGGACTTGGAGCACCGCTGGCTGGCATCGTCTCATCTCAACTCCGAGAGTCTGGGTTTTTGGGTTTTCCGTATGTCTTGTTATGTATTCTGAGTTTTCATGGTGTTATGTGTTATGTGATGTATGCACATGTTGGTGTGGGTTTTGACGAGGTTTTCTTTATGTTCTGGTGTTAGTCATATCGGTATGCATAGTGTGTGGTTGTATTGTATATGTGTGGTTATAAGTATGTCATTGTATTAGTTCCGCTGTGTTTCGTTATGTTGTTATGTTTATATATATATATATATATATATATATATATATATATATATATATATATATATATATATATATATATATATATATATATATATATATATGTTGTTGTGGCCTATGAGCCTTGTATTAACCCGAAATGTTGCCACGTACAGGGGAGATGTCTTCCGTTTGCTTTTCGGCACGGCATGCTCTCGGAGCGTGACAACTTTAGTGGTATCATAGCCCTAGGTTTTGCGATGTCATACAATATTTTTGTGTCGAGTCTTGGATTCTCGGGAGTTGATTTATTCGGTTTTGGTTTTTTGAGATAAGATGGACAGCGGCCTGAGCTCCAAGTAGCACAAGGTAAGAATTCCTGATAACTTGTAGTTGGTAGATATTTATCGAAATTTGCTCAACATGTATATACAGTTAGAGTTATGACACCTGTATAGACTTGTAGTAGGGGTCGTCCATCAAGGCGACCAACCGGAGTTACCTTTAGTGTTTATACTTCCGGTTTTGTTGACTATACATTTTGTGTATATAATTGGGAATAACCATAGTGTGATGGTTATTATTCGTAACCATGGTAGGAGTTGACCACGGGAACGACCTGTTGAGTCCGTGAGTCTTGAACCTGTGTCGAAAAGGTGATTTACCTTTAAGAGCCGACTGATACCGAGTCGAAAAACAAGGGTCAAGTCGTCACATTTCTTGTGGAAATTAGAGACTACAATCTTAGAGATTTTCACTAACGGTACTAGTCAGATCATTACCTGATGGGTAATGGATAAGACAAGTAGGCTATTGTTGATACAGATAAAGGAAGGCTAGTTTATGGTGTTGCATAGGGATTTTTATCCTTGAGTTGTGCGTACTGGGTTGTATAACTTTGAAGGTACTTTTGAGTACTTAACTCGGGTTATACAGAGAAGGTAGAGTTATTTGCATATCATTATCGGGATCAAGCCGGTATTTGATGATAAATGCAGAAAATAGTATATCACTTGATCATGGTCTAGTGATGTAGAAAGAGAGTATTTCTCCGTGTCACTTTCAGTGACACATTTTAGTGAATTCTTGAGCTTCAAGTAGGGTAATCGTCGATAATGAGAATAGCATACAGAGTCATTAGACTTGTAGAGTTACACTCACCTAATAGCTTAGGAATGTGAAGTTGAGAAGACATAGGTGTCCTTAACTTCACATTCCTGTTTAGAAGTTGAGAAGACATAACTCATCTACTGATTTCAGATCAATAACAAAACTAAAATCAAACTAATTTTTCTTATGCTTACATCAATCTAAATAGAATCAACTCAATTTGGTCTAAAAATTAAAAAAATTAAACCAAAAATTTTAATTAGGTTAGATTTAACATTTTAATTTAATTAAAAATACTCCTATCACTCTCTGCCTCTCGCTATCATTGACACTTATATTTTCTACTCATTAATGATTTGCTAGAGTATCGATATTATTATATTAGGATCTCCTTCCTTGGCTACTATGCAACGTTACTCAATTCTCACTCATCATCGTTGTGTGCATGGTTGCTCTTGCTATATTATGATATTTTTTTTCTATCATATTTTTATATATTATAATTGTATTTATTTGTCACTTGTCATCTCATCTATTCATGTTTTGAAAATATCTAATTTATTTATGTTACAATTATTACTCTTAGAATTGATATTCATGACCCCACTCGATCAAATACTTTTCTAGCTACATCATTATATTTAATTAACATTTATTTCTCCTAACCACCATTGATTCTTCAAATAATTAAAATTTATGATAAATGTATATACATTGAAGTATTAAAAAACCAAAGCAAGTTTGTATATTTAAAATGCTATTTTTATGTGATACGAATATCCATTGTCCTCCATCATTTTTTAAAGCGCAAAGCACCTAAATAATTAATGGCTTTTATAATATTCCTTTTATCTGTTTAACATTAAAAAAATCTATAGTATATATTTTAAGAACAGATAATTATGCTATAAGGTTTTTAAGTTATATTTTATCACGTAGAAAATTATTTCGGTTTGAATATGATTATGTCATAGATGTGTTCATAGCCATAGTAAAAAATAAAAATAAAAATATAATTTTAACGTAAAACTTAGAGTCATTAATAATTTGAGCTAAAATTAACATATCCAACCAATTAAAAACTCTAACTTTGCATTTAAAATTATTATTTAAATTATAATACTCATTGATAAATATCCCTAGATCTAGATCCTAATGTTTTGTTATAGAAATATTATATTTTAGCTCAAATATATAATTATATGACGTAGACATGAGGTAGCAAGTGATCACAATTAGTGTGTAGTTCATAATTCCTATTCATAAATATTAATGAATTTAAGAAAATAAAATTTATTCATTTAATTGATCTACTAACATAAATAACTTCTTATTAAATTGGATATTTGATTCATTTACTATCCTAATTACATTTACTTAACAACTTAATTAGCTTTATTAATTACATTTAGGAAGCAGAGCATGCATTGCATGCTTCATCTCTAGGAAACATGCAGCAGAAGGCTAATTACAGCATTTCGATGCCATCCAAACTGTCGTCGAACAGCCACGACTCGAACAGGATCAGCGGTGTCTTCGGCTGGCAGATTCCACTCTCCCAGCCCACCGCCGGACAAACACCCTCCTCCGCAGCCGGCGGTGGCGACGCGGAGGCGTTGGAAGTGCTGCTCCGGCTGCCGATGTCTGGTTCTGCCGCGGTCGCCTCTATCGCCAGGGCCTCGCACAGAGCCTCCTTGGCCTTGTGGAGGTCGGTCTGCAGGCAGCGCTCCCACTGCCCCCTCCCCTCGCTGCCCTCCGCCTGATCCCTCGGCCTCTTCCTCTTTTTAAGGTTCGTGTTCCAGTGGTTCTTGATGTCGTTGTCCGTCCTCTCCGGAAGGTACGAAGCTATCGCAGCCCACCTGCACGCACCGCAACCATCAAACACTACTGAGCTCAAACTACCGATCGACGATCAACGGAGACGGACCTATTCCCCAACAGAGCTTGGAGATGCACTATAACCCTGTCCTCCTGTTCGGTGAAATTGCCCCGCTTGATTCCGGGCCTCAGGTAGTTCGTCCACCGCAGCCTGCAGCTCTTGCTGCACCTCATCAACCCTAAACAACCACAAATCATTTAAAGGCTTTAAGCGATCGAGAAGCTCGTATAGTTTAATTTACCGGCGTTGGTAGGCACTGATCTCCAGTTTCCAGGGCCATGTTCTTGGATATAGGCGAAGAGGATCAGGTCCTCCTCCGGCGTCCAAGGACCCTTTTTGATTCCGGCAATATCAAAATCCAGCGATCTGTTCATGTTGTCGTTCAGCTAATTAAAAATCTTGATCGATCGATCTTCTTCTGCAACCTTAATTGGGAAAGAAAGAAATATATATAGAAGTGTAGAAAGATGAGGAACGGCTGAGCTACGCAGTGGTCGTGCATTGAATGTCAGTGGAAGAGCAAGAGAATCAAAGCACGGTAGTTAGGTTGCATTTAAGGACGTGTTCCCTCGACGTGACAGAATGATACATGCCGGCAAGTTTCTTCACATTTGACTATTAGGTTCTGTCAACTTAGTTTAATTTCATTCTGATAATATTTCTGACAATGATATGATTATTAAAAACATTTTTACATGTGAATGCATGGTACTCCATCGTACGGTGAAGTCATTACTTACTACTTTATGGTAATTAAGATAAAAAGAGTTTATGGTGTCAATAACCTCAATCTAGTGGATTTTTAATATTTAAAGCAAATAAGAAAATACATTATTAGTATAAAAAGGCAATAATTAAAAAATAAATCAAATAATTAAAAAAAATAGTTAAAAATACCTTGACTTCATAGAAGAATAATACAGTTAAAAATTTAATTATAGTTATTAATTTTTATAATTTGCTGGAATTTTTTAAAAATTATTTATTTACTTTTAAAAGTTGATTAGATTTCATTGGGATAATTAGAATTTTATTAGAAATTTTTTTTATGTTATATGAAATAGGTCATATTATCAAAATATAAAATGAGGAGTTAAGATACAATATAAAAAAGAGGAGTTGTATCATGGATACAGTTTGAGTTAATATAGTTTTTAATTTTTGTCTCTGAGTAAGAATTAATGATTTTCTTCTTGGTGAAAGTTATTTCTTTATTCATCCATTGTGTTATATTAATATATTAGTTATCTAATATAGCCAAGTAGGTTCATTAGTGTTGATCAAGTTTACAATCATGTTTAACTAATTATTCTTGCAAGAGCTTAGTCTCTGAGTAGGTAGACTCCACTCCGGATCGAGTCTAAATCAGATGCAATGTAACCTAAACCCATAATTGGATCGACGAGTTGATTACTCATTGACCCCATTACATAGGCTCGAATCGTAACTAATTTGTCACCCTAACAAGCCGATAACAATTCTAGACCCAAAATTGTTGGCAATGTGCTAATCCTCGGAATGCTCATCGGCTCCCATGTCCCCGGATTAAAATTTTTACTAATGAAAACTAATCCGGATGATATGAGTTTCCTAAGCACAATCAATTCGTCGTCGTGCCAACGACTCGAGCGATCGCTTGAACAAACTAGTTGTTCAAGTAACCAAACTCTTCTAGTCGATTAGCCGCGGAAGAGACGATGGACGGATCGCCGATTTTTGTATTTCTTATTCGGGGTCCATGATTATACAAATACATGCAAATGTAAACTAGTATAATCAACATATACTAACATAAAGAACATAAGCTAGCATATCAATAAGAACATGCAAAGAACAATAATAAAAGTTGTAAAACTTTTATACCTCTTGATCTTCTATCGTATGTCCTAACCTCCTTGTAGACTTCGTGTGGGCGAAGATCCTCCACAAGTTGAAGCTTCCTAGATCTTCTTCAATCCAAAGAAAGAAGAACTCTCTTTCCCTTCTTGCTTGAGCCAACCACCAATCCACAAAGGATTGATCCCGCCGGTACCAAGAATAGAGAGAACAAAATGGAAACCACCAAGGAACCAAACTAGAGACAAACCCTAGCTTCTAGTGCCGCCGACCAAGAAGAAGAGAAGAGGAGAAAGGGAATTCGGTTGAGCCCCGACCAAGGTGGAAGGAAGAGATCTAGGGACCGGCCACCCCCTAGGAAGAAGAAGAGATCCTCTCCTATAGTTGCCGCCCACTCTCCTTGCCAACCCTAGCCGCCCAACCAAACCCTAACCTAGGATTTCTTGCCGCCCAACCAAAGGAAAGGCAACACCCTAATCTCTTTGAAAACCATCTTCTATGTGCCGGCTATGGAGGAGGGGAAGGAGAATAGAATGAGCACCGACCAAGGTAAAGGGTAGAAGGTAGGGGCCGGCCATGTCTTAGGAAGAAGAAGAAGCTCATCTTCCATGTGTTGCCGCCCAACTTTTCTCCCAAACCCTAGCCGCCCAAAAAATTCTAAACCAACTAGGATTCCTTGCCTCCAAAGGAAGCAAACCCTAATCCCCTAAACCATTCATTATCACTTGCCGCCCAACCCAATAAGCCTTATATATAGAGTTGGGTTTAGGCCTTGGTTTAATCTCCACCGTCGGTTCTAGGGTTTTAATCTCAACCGTCGGATCTAGAGATTTAATCTCAACCGTCGGTTCTAGGGATTTAATCCCAACCGTCGGATCTAGAGATTTAATCTCAACCATCGGTTCTAGGGATTTAATCCCAACCGTCGGATCTAGAGATTTAATCTCAACCGTCGGTTCTAGGGTTTTAATCCCAACCGCCGGATCTAGAGATTTAATCTCCACCGTCGGTTCTAGGGATTTAATCCCAACCGTCGGATCTAGAGATTTGTTTTCCATCATTTGATCTAGACTTCATGAGGTTTATATTAGGCTACGATAGGGACCATGAGGAGGAGTTGGGTCTTGGCCACCCGATGGATCGGAACCACACAAACATGATCCATCAATGATGTTCCATTCCACTAGAGGATCATCATCGAACTACCTCACCAACCTCCATAAATTAATATGGGCTCCTTATATTATTTGTACACCCATCTCCCCGTGTTTAAGATATCGAATGTCCGTCAATTAATTAACATCTAAATCCTCGAGTAGTACCACTCAACCTTATCATCATGTTGACTAAGTCAACCTGCAGGGTTTACATGATGAACCTTATGAGCTCCTCAAGGGGACATCATCAACCTAATACATAGGACACGGTTTCCTCCTATAATCAACGACACACCATGTAAATAATATCATTTCCCAACTTACCGGGCATATTGATTTAATCCATAGAAATCTCACCCTCTGGTAAATCAAAGAAATAAGTATTAAGTACATGTGCCCGTTATTATATCGGAATTAAGAGCATGTACAACATAATATCCGAGGTCCGATTCAATTATGTAGTCAGCAACAAATTGAATCACCTCTATGTCGGTCCTGCTCAATACACCTAAGTGTGCTAGTGTAACTTTATGTTCAAGACAAAACAATACCAAGCTACACTACAACCATGCCAATGGTTTGTCCAAAACCATCTTGGTTGTGAGCCTCTACTTATATTCTACAAGGGACTGATAACATGATCTTCTGTGCCACACCAAGCACTATGTTATCTACAATGTAAAATATTAGACAATTTTGCATAATCATAAAAATATGCAAACAATGATCATGTGATTCTTATTTCAAAATAAAGATGTTCATACAAAAGAGCTAGGCTTTCAGTATACATCCCAACAACCAAAATAACCATAAATCACCAGTTCACACCTTTTTTTTATTTTTTTAATCGTAGAAATTATATGATCATCTTTTATCAATGATAAAAGACAATGAATTTTGATAAAACTGTTATCTTTGAACGCCCATATACCATAAAAGACAACGGTTTCACACTATCCGTTATCGTTGAGTACATTATTTTTTTAATCAACAATGCAATTTACAACGGATTTTCAAAACTGTCGTCTCTAAGATTTTTTTTGTTAACAGTAGTTGGGACAATGGTGCAATAAACGGTTGTAAATGAGAATATTTTTACAACGTTTGGTACAACGAAAAAAATCATTATCGTTATAATATTAATACAACGGCTATAAACCGTTGTCAATGAAATTATAATAGTTTTCTTTTTTCCCATCTTAAAAATCGTGTCAAAAATTGGGACATTGATTAACAATCATAAAAAAATAAATAAATGAAAGTTTTTCTCATTTAGACTTTTCTCCCAATGCCACAAAATTTCTTCCCAAAATAACTCCTCCATCGCACCCCCTCATTTAGGCTTTCTCATTAAGATTTTGTCATCTCTCCGTCGCACCCATCATCCTTGCCGTCCCTCCGTGATCTCAAGTCCTCAACCATCCCTCAATGCCTTACCCACACACACTCTCTCTCTCTAGTTCCTTCAATTTTATTGTTTCACCTTCAAATTTGGGATTGAGACCACATTTGCTCCACGCTTTCAGATCTCTCTTCTCCTCAACTTCGAATTTGTAAGATATCAGAAAATAAAATAATTTTAAAATAATACTTATTAATTAGGAAAATACTTTATATTTTTTTTCCATAATTTTAGAATTTTTTCTAGATTTAAACGGGATCAATATGGTATTTTTTGGTGGAAGATTGAGTATCAAAGTTTTCTTAAGTTGTCATTAGGTTTAATGAGGGATTAATAAGATTAATTAGGTGATAGATATAAACCTAGGTATTTACTTTCTCCATTTAATTTTTCCCCGATCCCTCTTCTCTTCTTCTCCACCTCCGCAATTCCTCTTCTCTCGATCGAGCACCTCACCTCATCGCCGCCGCCATGCTGGTCCCCGCCTGCCTCGCCGATAAGCTGATCGCTGCCGACTTCTCTAGATTTCTCGTCGTAGTTGATCCACGCAAGCCCATTCCTTTCTTTCGCCATTTCTTCTCATCTGTCGGTTGCTGCCATTTCATTACTGCCACTTCATCGTCGGAGATCACTTCGAGTGAATGGCCACCGATCATGGCTCCACTGTGCTTGGTCACAGCGAGCTCGTTCTCGCCGAGGGTTGGATCAGCTGTGTCTTCACCTTCCTTTGATCGTGAGCTACCATTTCGCGATCTCTGCAGCAACCAGGTTAATTGTTGTCCTTTCCCTCTTGATCTCATCATCGTTTTCTCCTTGCTCAGATTCTAGTAGCGATTGGCAGCAATGATCGAGAGCAGTGTGGTAGGAGTTGTCTTCGTTTTGCATATTTGGATCCTTGGTTGTTTCCCTTTCAATTTCTCCAATAGCCAAGTGTCACTGATGCACGCGAACTTAAATCTCGCAACGGAAACCATCGAGGACTCGAAGCGCGCGCTCACGCTTAATGCCCGCAAGTGTACGGATGTCGTCAAGTAATAAAAAGATTATCGATCCCACAGGGACTGAGATTCATGTACCGATTGGTTTAGTGGACATTATTGTTCGGAGTTCCATTCTAATGGTTGTGATGATGAGGGTTGTCCGCGGTCCTAACTCTAGTACGGTGTCACACGGAGGAAGAGAAGGGTTGCTACGAGTTTTTTGAGGGAATTCTAGGATTTCGGTTTCGCTTGTGTGTGGTAGGTTCTTTTAGTTATGCATTTTTAATTAAGTGATTGTTGAGCTTGGGTTGCCTTTGATCACAACAGCAGTTGAATGCCCCTGCTGGCAGCTGGTATTGCCGATCTTCTTGCCTTTGTTGGCGTTGAATAAACCACATATGCACTATGCATATTTCGTGCATACTACCTGCATATACCTTTTGGCATCTTGTTCAACTTACATTGACGACCAGCTAAACTCCTATTTGTGCATTTTGGTTTAGAATTTGAAATTTTTTGTTGCTCTTTATCTATGCATGATTTGTGCTTATGTTGTAAGATATGGAAAAGAAAATAAATAAATAAATATCCCTTACTAAGTAAGAGATTATCTTGTGGAATTTTTAGGAATTTTCTGAGATTTAAATGGAGTTCATATGGTTAGTCTTAGGTCAACTTGAGCTAGCTTAAGCTTGACTTGGGTTAGCCTAACCACAAGCTGAACCACATTGGACTATCTTTAAAGGGTTGAGCCAACCCGCATCCGCTAACCCGTTTTCTTCTTCTTTCTTTTTTCTGCGATTTCTGTCTCTCCCCTATTTCTCCCGATTTCCAACCGTGAGTTCTTCCTCACCATCCAACGCAATTTCGCTGCTGCCACTCCTCGAACTAGATCCCTATTTCTATATCTCCGATTTTCCTTTTCTGTCATTTCTTTCTCTCCGTCGAGCACCAGAGCAGTTGGATGCGTCGGTGCCTCTCCAGTAGCTTCTTCCTTTCTCCAATCCAAATCGCCAGTCGCTGGATCGCATAGCCGCCTGCCCCGTCGGTGAGCTATTCTTGTTGGGTTCCTTTCTTCTTCCTTATGCTTTCATTATCGCCAGCCTCACTGCTTGAGTCGGATCTGAGCTGTGCAACGAGGAACTCTTCTTAGCGTCGTTGTAGTGTTCTGTCGTAGCTTGCCTCGCCGGTGAGCTGCCTCTGCCGGTTGCTGTCGTTGCTAGGAGAGTAGATTGGAAGGGGAATTGGTGTGAACTGCATTGCAAGGTAGGTCTTGGTGTGATTTTGTTCACAATATCTAGTAAGCTAGATTTGTGTGTTGTCACAGAAACATTGAGTTTTATGGCTCTATTTCTAGCAGGGTGAGGACATTCTAACCAGCAGCTGAGATCTTTGATTTGGTTTCCTTGTGTGTGTGATCGAGGTGGAGCTAAGGAAGGCTGGGTTTGTATCGACAGTATGAGGTAAGTGTAGATCTGGGTATTATGGAATGTGGGATTTGATTTGCAGTGTGATTAATATTGGTATAGTTGTATAGCTACCCTAACAGTTGGGTTGAGGATGGTTTAGTTAGGTTCCTTTAAATTGATTTTGTGGATGATGGAAGGATGCGAATATAGAAACGATTTAGTGTTAAGTTCGTATATTTATCAGAGACTTGTACTTAATCATAGTTTGTTATTATTGTGCAGGTTTAGGATACAAAGTAGGTCCACGATCGTGAGGATTATTTCAAGCTTCGTATCAAGTGGGTAATATCTACCCTGGTCAGGTAGTTTTGACTAATTCCAGTGCATGAATTTGGACTTATGATGATACCTTTGATCTTAGATCCACTCTTATTTTTGTTGGGATGTATACTGAAAAGTCTATCTTTTGTATGAACATCTTTATTTTGAAATAAGAATCACATGATCATTGTTTGCATATTTATGGTTATGCATATAGTTAACATGGTGTGTAGTGTCACACGGTAGATCATGTTATCAGCTCCTTGTAAAGTATAAGTAAAGGCTCACAATCGAGATGACTTTGGACAAACCATTGGTATGGTTGTAGTGTGATTTGACATTGGTTTGTCTTGACCATAGAATCACACTAGTACACTATGTGTATTGAGCATGACCGACTTAGAGGTGATTCAATTCACTGCTGACTACATAATCGAATCGGACCTCAGATATTATATTGTACATGCTCTTAATTCTGATATAATAATGAACACATATACTTAGTATTCATTTCTTTGATATACCAATGGGCGAGATTTATAGAGTAAATCGATAGGCTCGGTAAGTTGGGAAATGATATTATTCATATGGTGTGCCATTGATTATAGGAGCAAACCATGTCTTATATATTAGGATGATGATGTCCCCTTGAGGAGCTCATAAGGTTCATCATGTAAACCTTGCAGGTGGACTTGGTCCGACATGATGATAAGGTTGAGTGATACTACTTATGTAGTTAGATATTGATTAATTAATTGTCAATAAATTAATTAATCAACGGACATTCGAGATCTTAAACACGGGGAGATAAATGTACAAATAATATATGGAGCCCATATTAACTTATGGGGGTTGGTGAGGTAGATCAATGATAATCCTCTAGTGGAATGGATTATCATTAATGGATCGGACTTTATTTGGGCTTGATCCATTGGGTGACCAAGATCCAACTCCTCCTCATGGTCCCTATTGTAGCCTATTAAAACCTCATGGAGCCTAGATCCAATGATGGAAAACAAAACTCTAGATCCGACAGTGGAGATTAAATCTCTAGATCCGACGGTTAAGATTAAATCCTTAGAACCGATGGTGGAGATTAAAAACAAGGCTTAAGCCTAACTCTATAAAATGAGGGATTAGGGTGGGCGGCAAAGGCAATTAAAGGCAAAGGGGATTAGGGTTTGGGTGGCAAGAGGCTTGGAGGTTGGGCGGCCACAAATTAGGAAATTTTTCCTTCTTCTTCCTTAGGTGGCCGGCGCCCATCTTCTCCTTTCCTCTCCATTTCCGGCGTCCAAAGCTCTTCATCCTCTTCTCCTTGGCTAGTGGAAACAAGGGTTAGGGTGATTCCTTGGAGCTCTTGGCCGACGCCCACTTCCTCATCTTTTCTTCTTGTTGGCCGGCGACAAGCATCAAGGTTGGTGCTTGGTGGTTGGCTAAAGGAAGGAGAAGAGTTTTGTTTCTATACTTTCTCTTGTTCAGAGCGAGCAAGGAAAGGAAGATCGTGATATAGGAGGCTTCTACTTTTGGAAGATCGTCGCCCACACGACATCCAAAAGGAGGAAGGACATACAATAGAAGATCAAGAGGTATAATGTTTGTTTATATTCTTTTGTATCATATCTATAATTGTTTTCAATTATACACATGTTGTATATTTTGTTTCATGGCTAAATTAACTTGGACCCCAAATACAAACACAAAAACCGGTGATCCGTACATCGTCTATTCCGCGGCTATTTGTAGAATAGAGGTTGGTGGCTTGAACGATAAGTTTGTTCAAGTGACCACTCTAATTGAATAGCACGACGATGAAACGGTAGCTTGGGTAATCCCTCTTGTCAAGAATAATTTTTTTTTATCCGGGGACGTAGAAGGGATTTCCATGAACAAGCGACCGAGTTGAAGTGGGAAGCGAAGTTTCCTACTTTCAAGTGGTATCAGAGCCACGATTTTCGGTTTTGTGTGTTTAGGATTCAGTTACTTTTTTGCACTTTTCATATATTATATGTTCCGGATAATAGTAGGATGTGCATAGGTTAACTTTTTGGTTGCAGGCATAGGATCCAACTATTATGGTCATATGTGTGTTTGTGATTGTATATGTGTAATTGTTTATTTGTTGAATCCTCGGGGTTGACGAGGCTAGTATTTAATTTTTGTAATTAGATATGATATTGTTTAGCCACTCTTTTTATTTTAGTTTACTTTCGATCTAGATTTCATGTACACTCCCTCGTAGAGTATAGGATCGATGGATGTAAATTGAAATAGTTTTTTTTTCTCAACTTGGATCTCCGGATGGCTTGTACATGGCATAGAGAGGAGCGGACGAGACGGCGATACGACGAGAGGCATATTGGAGACAAAAGCCATAATAGTTGAAAAATATTCTTTTTCATATTTATTGCTTATTGTTTGATATGCATGTCGTAGGCTAGAAAATTTCTCAATTTTAAATTACTAAGTGGGAGAGGGATATTTTTATAAATTCCCAAGGCCTCCATTACGATTTGACATGTGATGCAAACAAACTTGCGCGTCGGCTCTGAGTGCCTTCCTCCACATCGGATGAGTTTGTTTGCGGATCACAAGGTCGAATATGGTTATAGGAAATTATTAAGGAGCGTGTGTACTTCCCCATCGGAAGGCACATAACCCGAGATAATTACCTTGGTACCGAGTAATGGTGAACACTTAGATATAAATATAAGTATCCTCCCTATTGGAGTCACTGCTTTTATTTGTAGGGCTGAAGAGGAACCAACTATTAATTTTATTTGTCAAAAAGTTAGGTTGACAAGATAGTAAAATTAATGGATAAAACCTCCTCTTACAAATGTAGAATTCATATACGTCTACACTATCGTGGCATACGATATTCTCGATGTTTTGAGGTGTTGGTTGATTTTAAAATTTTATTATTTAAGGAATCAATAAATTTTTGAAATCTAATGTTTTGATCTATGTGATTCTTAAGTTTTTTTTTTCAAAATGTCTTTCAACCCACTTGCTGTGATACTGAATGAAAATAAACTTACTGGACCCAATTATGTTGATTGGAAGAAGAATCTTGACATTGTCTTGACTACTGAGGATTACAAATATGTACTCCTCGAAGAGTGTCCTCCTAAGCCTGCGGATGATTCTGGGGAAAAGGAAAAGGAGAGTTATAAGAAGTGGATTAAGACCGATGAGATGGCGCGGTGTTATATTTTGGCATCTATGTCAAATGTACTGCAACATCAGCATCATGTCATACCCACTACTTATGACATGATGCTCAATCTCAAAGAGCTTTTTGGACACCAGAATCGGGCTGCAAGGCAGGAAGCCATGAGGAACTTGATGACGACCACCATGATTGAGGGAACACCCGTGAGGGATCATGTTCTCAAGATGATGGCTCATTTGAATGAGCTGGAAGTCCTCGGAGCTGAGATCGATGGGGAAACCCAGGTCAATATCATTCTCCAGTCTCTACCTAGGAGTTTTGAACAGTTTCGCCTAAACTACAACATGAACAAGAGATTGTATTCGTTGGCAGAGCTTCTGACAGAACTCCAGGCGGTAGAGGGGCTTTTTCATCAGAGTGCTCAGGCGCAAGCCATGATTGCCCAAAAGGTTTCTACTTCTAAGCCAAAAGGCAAGAAGAAGAAGAAACAAGATGGGGCAAAAGCGGTGGGAGGAACTCAGGGAGGAGTGAAGAAGCCGAAAGACAAGTGCTTCACTTGTAAGCAGACTGAACACTGGAAGAAGGACTGCCCCAACCGAAAGTAGAACAAAGGTATATCTTTTGGTCTACTCGTTGAAACATGTTTAGTGGTGTTATCTACCGGCACCTGGTGTGTAGATACGGGAGCCATTGATCATGTCTGCAATACTTTGCAGGGGTTCCAGGAAACCAGACGATTGACTGAGAGGGAGATTACCGTATACTTGGGCGATGCCACGAAGGTGGCGGCTGTTGTAGTGGGAGATGTTTATTTGTCCTTTGAGAAAAATAAAGTTTTGGTTCTTAAGAATTGCCTTTATGTACCTTTATTTAGAAAGAATTTGATTTCGATTTCTAAATTATTTATGGATGGATATTCTATTTCTTTTAATGACAGAGTTGTTATAAAAAGGAATAGGGAGATTATCTGTTCTGGTGCATTGATAGGAAATTTGTATACACTTGAACCAAAAGCTTCCACGATGCAAATAGAAGTCAATAACTCATCTTCTAATTCCAATAAGAGAAAAGAACCTTCGAAGATGAACCAAACATATCTTTGGCATCTAAGACTTGGTCATATTAACCTAAGCAGAATTCAAAGGTTGATAGCTGATGGACCTCTGGGTTCATTAGTGGTGGAGGATTTCCCAACCTGCGAATCTTGCTTGGAGGGTAAAATGATCAAGAGGCCTTTTAAGGACAAGGGGTATAGAGCCAAAGATGTGTTAGAATTGGTTCATTCTGATTTGTGTGGTCCTATGTCTATCCAGGATAGAAGTGGTTTTGAGTATTTCGTCTCTTTCATAGAAGATTATTCAAGATATGGATACATTTACTTGATGCACCACAAGTCTGAGTGCTTTGACAAGTTCAAAGAATTCAAGGCTGATGTGGAGAAACGTCAAGGTAAAAGTATCAAGACACTACGATCTGATCGTGGTGGTGAGTACCTCTTGGGAGAGTTTAGAAATTACTTATCAGAGGCAGGGATTCAATCCCAATTGTCTGCACCTGGCACACCCCAATAGAATGGTGTAGCATAGTGAAGGAATAGGACTCTTATGGAGATGGTTAGATTGATGATGAGTTATTCTGAGTTGCTAGATTCGTTCTAGGGATATGCTCTAGATACAGCAGTGTATATTCTGAACTTAGTACCATCTAAATTAGTGCCTTCTACTTTCATAGAATTGTGGACTGGACGAAAGCCTAGTTTGAGACATATTCGGATTTGGGGGAGTCCAGCACATGTGTTGAAGGCAGATGCTGGTAAGTTGGAACCTCGTACAGAAGTGTGCATGTTCGTAGGCTATCCTAGAGGAACGAAAGGTGGTTTGTTCTATAGTCCTAGATATCAGAGGGTGATCGTTAGCACGAACACCAGATTTTTAGAGAAAGACTATGTGATGAACCACAAACCCATGAGTAAGATTGTTCTGGAGGAATTGAGAGGGGAAGTCACTACTTCAGTACCACCGGTACAAGAGGATATACCACAAGTCACTGCACCGCGTGTCACAGAGGATACACAGGCGATACCCCGTCGTAGTGGGAGGGTTGTGAGACAGCCTAATAGATTTATATTCTTGGGAGAATCTTCTGATTTGGTCCATGGCGAACATGAACCTGATCCCTGGACATATGACGAGGCAATCCAAGATAAAGATGCGGTATCTTGGCAAAGTGCAATGAATACTGAGATTGAATCTATGCATTAAAATCAGGTCTGGGAGCTAGTAGAACCACCCAATGGTGTAATAACCATTGGATGTAAGTGGATCTACAAAAGAAAAGAGGAATAGAAGGGAAGGTTGAGACCTTCAAAGCAAGGCATGTTGCGAAAGGGTATACTCAGAAAGAGGGTATCGATTATGAGGAGACTTTTTCGCCGGTAGCCATGCTTAAGTCTATCTGGATTCTCTTATGCATTGCTGCTCATATGGATTATGAGATATGACAGATGGATGTCAAGACAGCTTTCCTTAATGGAAGTCTTGAGGAAAACATCTATATGAAGCAACCAGAGGGATTCATTGCAAAGGGAAAAGAGCATCTTGTGTGCAAGCTTAATCGGTCCATTTATGGATTGAAGCAAGCTTCAAGGTCTTGGAACATCCACTTTGATGAGGTAATCCAGTCTTATAGATTTATTCAAAGTTCGGATGAGTCTTGTGTATACAAGAGATGTGACGTAAACGTAGTGATATTTCTTGTACTATACGTAGATGACATTTTGTTAATTGACAATAATGTCAGGGTGTTATCGGACGTAAGGGTATGGTTATCCAAACAGTTTGATATGAAGGACTTGGGAGAAGTGGGACACATCCTTGGGATCAAGGTTATAAGGGATCGCAGGAAAAAGATGTTGTGCTTATCTCAAGCTTCATACATATACACCATTATGGATCGTTTTAGCATGCAAAACTCCAAGAAGGGTTTTCTACCTTTCAAACATGGAGTTCCTTTATCTAAGGAGATGTGTCCTAGAACATCTAAGGAGATAGAGGAGATAAAGGCGGTTCCTTATGCTTCGGCAGTAGGAAGTCTCATGTATGCTATGCTGTGTATGAGACCGGATATCTGCTTTGTCATCGACATGGTTAGCAGATATCAGAGTAATCCCAGACAGGGACATTAGACTGCGGTAAAGCATATATTGAAGTACCTGAGAAGGACTAGGGATTATATACTAGTTTACCAGGCAGACCAATTACTCTCTGTAGGTTACACAGATTTTGACTTCCAATCAGACAGGGATAACAGTAAGTCTACCTTAGGTTTTGTGTTTACTTTGGGAGGTGGAGCCATTGTATGAAGGAGTGTCAAGTAGAAATGTGTGGCGGACTCTACCATGGAAGCTGAGTATGTGGCAGCCTCTGAGGCGGCCAAAGAAGCTGTGTGGCTCAGGAACTTCTTGATGGACTTGGATGTGATTCCTGGTTTGCCCAGAACTATCACAATTTATTGTAATAATAGTGGTGCAGTTATAAACTCGAAGGAACCACGAGCCCATAAGGCAAGTAAACACATAGAGCGCAAGTACCACCTGATGCGAGAAATCGTAAAGAGAGGAGAAGTTGTTGTGCCCAAGATTGCATCGGAGGATAACCTGGCAGATCCTTTCACTAAGGCCCTTCCAGTGAGAGCTTTTGATAGGCATGTGGAGGGAATGAGAATCAGATATATGGCAGTTTGAGGACAACATAGTATTTTAGTATAAGTGAGAGATTGTTGGGATGTATACGGAAAAGTCTATCTTTTGTATGAACATCTTTATTTTGAAATAAGAATCACATGATCATTGTTTTCATATTTATGGTTATGCATATAGTCTCATACATTACATTGTAGATAACATAGTGTATAGTGTCACATGGTAGATCATGTTATCAGCTCCTTGTAGAGTATAAGTAAAGGCTCACAACCGAGATGGCTTTGGACAAACTATTGGTATGGTTGTAGTGTGATTTGGTATTGGTTTGTCTTGACCATATAATCACACTAGTACACTTTGTGTGTATTGAGTAGGACCGACTTAGAGGTGATTCGATTCATTGCTAACTACATAATCGAATCGGTCCTCAGATATTATATTGTACATGCTCTTAATCCCGATATAATAATGAGCACATATACTTAGTATTCATTTCTTTTATTTACCAATGGACAAGATTTATAGAGTAAATTGATAGGCTCGGTAAGTTTGGAAATGATATTATTTATATGGTGTGTCGTTGATTATAGGAGGAAACCATGTCTTATATATTAGGATGATGATGTCCCCTTGAGGAGCTCATAAGGTTCATCATGTAAACCCTACAGGTGGACTTGGTCTGACATGATGATAAGGTTGAGTGGTACTACTCATGGAGTTAAATGTTGATTAATTAATTGTCAGTAAATTAATTACTAGAGGATGGAGTTGCCAAATGATGGTTTTGGGCGGGACATCAACACGCCAATTCAATACACCATCTATGTGTTGGGAGTATGAGGAATACAATCAAAGTCCCACATTGGTAAGACATGGAAAAGATCATGTGCTTATAAGAAAAAAGATATCTCCATTGGTATGAGGCCTTTTGGGTAAAGCCCAAAAACAAAACCATGAGGGCTTGGGCCCAAAGTGGACAATATCATACCATTGTGGAGATATGTGGATCTTATAAGCACTAACAATTGGTATCAGAGCCATGGTCCATGTCAAGCCATGAACCTCGAACGAAGGAAGTTGAGCTCCCACGTCCGGATCAAGAGAACCAGACATCAGGAAGGAAGTCTAGTTGGGTCGGGGGGACCGAACAACTGGCAGGAAGTCCTGGTGGGTTGAAGATCGGACATCAAGCAGAGAAAATCCTTCGAGGAGGGATAGGCTTGAGGGGGGGCCCAATGTGGTCCTTCGTTTGAGGGGGGGATTGTTGGGAGTATGAGGAATACAATCAAAGTCCCACATTGGTAAGACATGGAAAAGATCATGTGCTTATAAGAAAAAAGATATCTCCATTGGTATGAGGCCTTTTGGGTAAAGCCCAAAAACAAAACCATGAGGGCTTGGGCCCAAAGTGGACAATATCATACCATTGTGGAGATATGTGGATCTTATAAGCACTAACACTATGGATGAGAAGGGTTTGAGCAATGGAGGGCACAAATGAAGAACTTCTTCATGATGGACTTTGAAGATTGGATGATGCTAGTGAAGGGATTTGAACTTCCATGAGGTCCAAAAGGTGGATATCTCAAGAAGAAGAGATGGACCGAAGAGCAAGTCCAAGCTTTCGAAAGAAATAATAAGGTAACGCAATTGATATTAAATTCATTACCTAACGATGTCGTGTCTAGATTAGGTGAATATCAAGATGCCAAGGAGCTATGGGATAAATTGGCCAAGCTCTATGAAGAACCATCCGTGACTCAAGTAGAGAGAGAGCCCGAAGAAGAAAGCTCATCCTCACAAGAAAGTGAGGATTCAAAGGTCGAGAGGTGTTTGACATCCGAGGAAGAAGTGGAATAAATTGAAGAAAGCCTCCATCTTTGGGATTGAGGGGGAGGAGAGAATTTCCACTCTGGAGCAAGATCAAGAAGTAGCCTTCACCTCCAGAAGAAATGATGAAAAAGATCAAGAGGCTTCCACCACCATTGACCTAGATAACTCAAGCACCTTAATAAATAATAAAAAACATATTATGTGTTTTGAGTGTAGGGAATATGGGCACTATAAGAGCAAGTGCCCTAAGAAGATCAAGAAGGCTCAACCGACATCAAAGGTTAAGGATGCCAGTGTCTCCACTAAGAAAAGCAAGGAGCACGTGGTGTGCTTCAAATGCCATCAAAAGGACATTATATGAGCCAATGCCCTAGGGGGAGGAAGAAAGTCAAAGAAGGAGCTACACATGTAGGGGGAGCTTCTAAAGCAAACCTTAAGGAAAATTTAAATAATGCACATTCTTTAAGTAATAGACAAAAGCATGCTAGAAATAATTTTAATACCCTTGCAATTGTGCATAATCATAAGGAGCATGCTAGAAATAATAAATTTTATTGCTTAGGGGTTAAACATATCGATATTAGGACTAAGGATAAATCTAGAAATAATAATCCTAGAAAAATTCTACCTAAGGAAGCAATTAGAAAGGTAGAAAACCATTTAGGCATTAACCCTAAAAAGGGTAGGCATATGCCTAGAAGAAATGGTAATGCCCAAATGCTAAATAAAAAAAATAAAAATTGGGCAATTAGAATTAGAAAATAAAGCTTTGAGGTCAAGACTTGAGAAATTAGAAAAGACCCTTAGAAAGATGCAAAATCAAATTCAAGGGTCAAATAGTTAAAATTTAGGGTCTAGGAGTCAAAGCCTAGGGTCTAGGAGGCAAGGTCCACCCAAGGACAAGAAAGGTTTGGGTCATAAACCTACGCCCAAGGAGACCTACCACAATGTTCCATTCGATTATGGAACACAACCTAGGTCTAGAAAAACCAAGGTTAGTAGGGAAGTTATCCCTAAGGCTAACCATGGTGTGTTCCTAGTGGCTAAGGTTTCAAGGAAACCTAGGGAAGCCACTAAGAAGGTTACAAGGGGAGTTACCCCTAGAGTTAACCTAGGTAAGACCACAATGACCAAGACTTGTAAGCCTAGAAGGGTCATTAGGAAGGTATCAAGGGAAGTCATCCCTACTGAATACCTTGTAAACCCAAGGAGCTCAAATAGGTATTGGGTTCCTAGGAGTGTGATCGATTCACGCTAAATGGGTTAAGATGTGTCAACCTTGATTGGATGGGTAGTTAACCCAACCTTAGCAAAGTTGACACTTTAGGTCATTTCCAAGGTAATGTGATACTTTGGAAATGTGGTTAGAATTTTTATCCTAAAAGATTTTAGGATGTGCCAATATATTTTGAGAACTATGAAAAATTGATCAAATTGGCACAATTAAGGTTTAAAGGTCATAGTGTGTCATTTTGGGTTTTTGGCACACTTGGGATAAGTGGTAATATGACAAAAAGAACTTAATCATAACAAATGGCAATTAATACCAAAACTTAGGTATTATTATACCTTTATATTTTATTTGTCATGATTTGTTTGTCATATGCCATGTCATGATATCATATTTCATTTTATCATTTTATATGTCATGATAATGCTTAGGTTTAAGTTTTTATCTCATGTATATTTAGGTTCATATTTAATGCCATGACATCATGATTTTTGGCACATGCTTATTTATGCTATCATTTATGTCATAATCATCATTCATGCATTTAAGCTAATTGAAATTGATTTAAGGACTATGACATGATTTGAAGTCCCATGTAATACCAAAACTTAGGTATTATTATACCTTTATATTTTATTTTCCATGACTTGTTTGTCATATGCCATGTCATGATATCATATTTCATTTTATCATTTTATCATTTTATATGTCATGATAACGCTTAGGTTTAAGTTTTTATGTCATGTATATTTAGGTTCATATTTAATGCCATGACATCATGATTTTTGGCACATGCTTATTTATGCTAGCATTTATGTCATAATCATCATTCATGCATTTAAGCTAATTGAAATTGATTTAAGGACTATGACATGATTTGAAGTCCCATGTATAAGGGAATCAAATAGAGTTGCCTAGAAAAATGCATGAGACCTTAGTTTAGGATGAACAAAAATCACATCTCACATCAAATTGACATGTATGTGTTTTCATACACCCTAGACACATGTTGTTGGTGCAATCGGCCCAGCAGTACCTTGATGGTATTTTGATGATAGACAAAACTCATGACATGGGATTGTCATGGGAAAGTCCAACATGGGTTGGTATGGAAAATCCAAGCATGGAGCTTGGTGTGAAAGTCCAAAGCATTGTGAAGCCGTGCGCTTGGTGTTTGGCATGGGAAAGTCCAAAGCATTGCGAAGCCGTGCGCTTGGTGCTTTTGGGAAGTCTTGAGGACTTGGTAAGTTCACTAGGCTCGGGGTCCTTGAGTCGGTGAAGGATGGCATTGCGAAGCCGTGCGCTTGGTGCATCCGAGGGACCACCGGACGGGGAGCGAATGGAGTGAGCCCAAAGGGAAGCATACTTCTAGGGCATGAGACGCGAAGGATGGCATTGCGAAGCCATGCGCTTGGCGCATCCGAGGGACGTAGGCCGAGGGAAGAGAGCTTTGGTGGGGAACTCCATGAGGGATAAGGTGGACTTGGCCAAGTGGCTAAGACTGAGTGTCGGAGGCTCAAACATCATTATGTTTGAGGTTTTGCTGACATCGGCCGACCGCATAGGTGCTTGGATTCGATCGATCCAAGTCGACTAGAGTTCGACTGGTGTAAGGCTAGGGTTTTGTGCTTGCGCCGATCGCTATGGATCGGCAATGATCGAAGTCGACAGCAATGATCGGCCGAGGATGGCAATGATCGATGGAAGTGTTGCGAGCAGAGCGCTCCGTAGGCCGATCGGGCGATTATTGGTCACCAATGATCGTGATGGGCATCATCAGTCGACTGGTAGGTGATCCGTTGGAACTTGTCCGACGTGGATCTGGCCGTAGTGAGACAACGGCTATAGGGGCAGTCGACTGGGGCCTTTTGGCAGTCGACTGATAGGCGCGAAAACAACTTGATGCAGGTTATAAATGGAGCACGAGTTGGAGGATTTCGCCAAGACTTTTGTGAAGCTATTGGAGGGGAATTGCTGCTGCATTCCAGACCTTCAAGAGCCATCTAAAGTAAGCAACAAGCAAAGGATTCAAAGCAAGCGTTGTAAAGTGTTCTTTACGTGTATTTCGTATTTGTCTTTGTATTGCTTGTATTTCATTACTTAGTGTAATTGCTTGTGAGAGGTTTCTCCACCTCCGACGTGTTGTCGAGAAGGAGTGTTATAGTTAGTGTCGTGCGCATAACTAGAGCTCGAGGAGCTCACCCGTGGAGTAGGAACCATTCGGTTCCGAACCACGTATATGCTTGTGTATTGATTGTGCTTGTATTGTTGTTATTTCTATTGTTATTCCGCTGCGTATTAACAACAATTGTAGACGAGCACGTACGACGAACGAACGAATTACGACATCCAACGAACGAGGGCTATTCACCCCCCTCTAGCCGGCCGTATCGATCCCCTACAAGTGGTATCAGAGCCGAGGTCGCTCTTCAAGGACTAACCGCCGCGAGAACACTACAAGATGGCCGGCTTCATCCATCCACCAAAATTCGATGGAGATTTCTCTTGGTGGAGGAAACAGATGGAGGTATATCTCAAAACCGATTTTGATTTTATGATTATTATAGAAAATAGTTTTGAGATGCCTAGGGATAAACACAACAAGCTCATTGAAAAATCAAAATGGACCCAAGACCAAATCAAAGACTTCAAGACAAATCTCAAGGTAATCAAGTTGATTAGTGATTTGTTACCTAACACTATTTGGTCTAGATTGGGTGATTATAGGGATGCAAGGGAATTATGGAATAAGGTAATGAAATTCCAAGAAAATTCCCAATCGGCACAAGAAGAGGAGAATGCCGAAGAAGAACCCACAACATTTGAAGATGTTGATGATTTGGTGGAGACCTCCACCTCTAGCATTGAGGGGGAGGAAAGGCAATCTTCCATCCCGGAGCAAGAACAAGAAGCATCCACATCCGGGAGAAGTGAAGATCGGGAAGAGGCTTCCACCAACTCCCTAGGTGACTCATGTATTATAATTAATCGTAAAGATTATATTATTTGTTTTGAGTGTAGGGAGAAAGGGCATTACAAAAGCAAATGCCCTAAATTGGCTAAGAAGAAGGCATCGACACCAAAAGTCAACCCAAAGTCAAACGATGCCGATGTTCCCAAAATCAAGAGCAAAGAGCACATTGTGTGCTTCAAATGCAATCAAAAGGGACACTACCAAAGCAAATGCCCTAGGGGGAGGAAGAAAGGGCAAGAAAGTGCAACTCATGTAGGGGGAGCTCCTAAAGCTAACCCTAAGGTACATTTAGTTAATGCACCTTTAATTCCTAGAGTTAAAAAACATGCTAAGAATTATTTTAGCTCTCTTGCTATTATCAATGAAAAGCATGCTAAGAGAAACAATAAGGTTTATTGCTTAGGTGCCAAGCATGTTCATATGACTAAAGGCAAACCTAGGACTCATAATTCTAGAAATATCTTGCCTAGGGAGTCAATTAGGAGAATTGAAGAAAACTTGGGTGTTAATCCCAAGAAGTCTAGGCACATGCCTAAGAAGAAGAGGTTTTCCCAAAGACCTAATGAAAATTCAAAAATGGGAAAATTAGGGCTAGAGAACCAAGTCTTGAGGACAAGACTTGAGAGAATGGAGAAAGCCCTTAGAATCATAGAAAATTCAATTCTAGGGTCAAATGCCCAAAAGTCAAGACCTAAGGTTCAAAAACGGTCTAAGGGCAAGGAAGGTTTGGGTGACAAACCTAAGCCCAAGAAGACTTATCATAATGTTCCATTTAATTATGGAACTATTTCTAGGTCTAGGAAAACCAAGGCTAATAGGGAAGTCATCCCTAAGTCTAGCCATGGTATGTGTTTAGTGGATAACACCTCAAAGAAATCAAATGTAGCCACTAAGAAGGTCAATGGAGGAGTCACCTCTAGAGTTGACCTAGGAGAGACCCAAAAGACTATGGCTTCAAAGCCTAAAAGGGTCATTAGGAAGGTATCTAGGGAAGTTATCCCTAGAGAATACCTTGTTAACCCAAGGAGCTCCAATAGGTATTGGGTTCCTAAAAGCGTGATCGATTCACGCTAAATGGGTTAGGGTGTGTCAACCCTATGTGGATGGGTAGTTAACCTAACCATAGTAGAGTTGACACATTAGGATGTGCCAATATGCTTGAGAAGTTTAAAATAATTTAAATTAGCACAATTAGGTCATAGAGGCATTGGTGTGCCATTTTGGGTTTTTGGCACACTAGGGAAATGAATGGTTTAAGGCAAAGTGTATTTAATTCCTAGAAATGGCAAATTAATTTTAACACTTAGGTATTCTATACCTTAGTATATTTTACTTGCCATGCTTTATTTGCCTTGCCATGTCATGACATCATTTTCATTTTTATCTATAAAATGTCATGATCATGTTTAGATTTATGTTTAGATGTCATGTATGCTTAAGTTTCATTCACATGCCATGACATCATGATATTGGCATATGTTTTTATCTATATCATATCTATGCCATCATCATATCATGCATGAATTAAAATGAAGTTAAGGACTATGGCATGATTTGATGGGAATCAAATAATATTGCCGAGAAATATGCATGAGACCATTTTAAAGAACAAAAACCCACATCTCACTAGATTAATTGCCTTGAATGTGTTTTTACACATCTAGATATAAGTGAGATGTTTAAGGAAAAGAAATTAAAGGTTTTGAAAACTTTTTGAAAACATTTTGAAAAACCTTGGTGAAGCCTATCTTTTGATAGCTATCACCATTGAATGAGATGATACAAAGAGGGCTTTTTATTGAAGCCTTTCTAAACTTTTGAACTTTGTATCAATCTCCTAATTTAGTGGGTAAAATAATTTTCCAATATTTTTCACCCATAGTGTTTAGGATAAGTATTATACGTATGCATTTTCAAGATTTTTAAAATTACGTATATTTACTTATGGATTTCGGAAATCCATTTCTAAAATCTCAAATCGATTATCGATCGACCGCTATGGATTGGCAATGATCTGATGAAGAAATGGCCATGATTTACGATTTGATTTACAAGTGATTTGATTTCGGGTAAATCTTGTTGGTTAGGCCCATGTTCAGCTAGGTTAAGGTCCCCTAACCACTCCTAACCCTAGGATATGCTTGGGAGAGCATTAGAGAGGGTGGAAATCCATTGGATATGGATTAGGAGTTGGGTTGAGGGTGAGTATCAATTTTAAGGTGGAAAAGAGTTCATTGTTGAACTTTGCCTTAATTTTGATTTGGTTAATGTTCCTATTGGCTTAGGGACTCTCCAAGGACATTGTTAGTGCAATGGTCAAGGGGGAGCAAGCCTCTAGGGGGAGGTATCCATCATGGGAAGATGGATGTGTATTTCTTCATGGGAGGAAAATTGGGTTGCCTCTCTTTAAGTGATATGGGATCACTAGAAAGATTGTAGGCATGTGTTCCTCCAAGGGAGAGATTGTAAGATCTCATTGGGATATGAGACATTCATACCCTTGGGGAGGACCTTTTTGATGTAATGTCAAAAAGGGGGAGAAGTTACCAAGTTACCAATTAGGGTTCGTTGGAATTCTCATTGGGATATGAGAATTGCCAATATGGGAGAATTGATAGACTTGAGATGGTAGTTTTGTCAATCATCAAAAAGGGGGAGATTGTTAGTGCAATCGGCCCAGCAGTACCTTGATGGTATTTTGATGATAGACAAAACTCATGACATGGGATTGTCATGGGAAAGTCCAACATGGGTTGGCATGGAAAATCCAAGCATGGAGATTGGTGTGAAAGTCCAAAGCATTGCGAAGCCGTGCGCTTGGTGTTTGGCATGGGAAAGTCCAAAGCATTGCGAAGCCGTGCGCTTGGTGCTTGGCATGGGAAATCCAAAGCATTGAGAAGCCGTGCGCTTGGTGCTTTTGGGAAGTCTTGAGGACTTGGTAAGTTCACTAGGCTTGGGGTCCTTGAGTCGGTGAAGGATGGCATTGCGAAGCCGTGCGCTTGGTGCATCCGAGGGACCGTCGGACGGGGAGCGAATGGAGTGAGCCCAAAGGGAAGCATACTTCTAGGGCATGAGACGCGAAGGATGGCGTTGCGAAGCCGTGCGCTTGGCGCATCCGAGGGACGTAGGCCGAGGGAAGAGAGCTTTGGTGGGGAACTCCATGAGGGATAAGGTGGACTTGGCCAAGTGGCTAAGACTAAGTGTCGGAGGCTCAAACATCGTTATGTTTGAGGTTTTGCCCGACATCAGTTGACTGGCATAGGTGCCGGTTCGACTGATCCAAGTCGACTAGAGTTCGACTGGTGTAAGGCTAGGGTTTTGTGCTTGGCGATCGATGATCGGCAGTCGGCTGAGGAGGATGACAATGATCGATGGAAGTGTTGCGAGCGCAGGCGCTCGTGGCCGGCGGCCGATCGACTCTTGGTCACGATCGATGGGCATCATCGATCGGTAGTAGGTGATCCGCTGGAACTTGTCCGTGGATCCGCCGTTGTGAGACAACGACTACAGGCGATCGGTGATCGATAGCGCAGCGAAACAGCTTGATGCAGGTTATAAATGGAGCACGAGTTAGAGGATTTCGCCAAGACTTTTGTGAAGCTATTGGAGGGGAATTGCTGCTGCATTCCAGACCTTCAAGAGCCATCTAAAGCAAGCAACAAGCAAAGGATTCAAAGCAAGCGTTGTAAAGTGTTCTTTACGTGTATTTCGTATTTGTCTTTGTATTGCTTGTATTTCATTACTTAGTGTAATTGCTTGTGAGAGGTTTCTCCACCTCCGACGTGTTGTCGAGAAGGAGTGTTATAGTTAGTGTCGTGCGCATAACTAGAGCTCGAGGAGCTCACCCGTGGAGTAGGAACCATTCGGTTCCGAACCACGTATATGCTTGTGTATTGATTGTGCTTGTATTGTTGTTATTTCTATTGTTATTCCGCTGCGTATTAACAACAATTGTAGACGAGCATGTACGACGAACGAACGAATTACGACATCCAACGAACGAGGGCTATTCACCCCCCTCTAGCCGGCCGTATCGATCCCCTACACATGTGAGATGCTAGGAAATGAGTTAAGTTAAAGGTGAATAATTCATGCATCTAGATGAACTCAAACTTATCTTATATCATGGATGAATCATGAGGAAAGCTTATGTTCAAGTCATGTGCATTAAGCCCATAGACCATCGTTCAATATAAGGTTTTAAAAACATTTCAAAATCATTTTGAAAAACCTTGGTGTATTCTATCTTTTGATAGAAGTCACCATTGAAGAAGTTGATACAAAACAAGTCAAAAACATTGAAGTTATCAATGGTTTTGAATTTTGTATCAATCTCACTATTTTATGGGTATTTTATTTTTTAAATATTTTTTACTCATAATAATTGACTTAAGTATTATACATATGAATTTTCATGATTTTTCAATTTATATATAATTACTTATGATTTTCTGAATATCAGTTTTTGAATATGATTTCTACACTTGCAGAAATCAATCAACTGCCATGGATGACAGTCGACTAGCATCAAGGGCAGCCGACTACCAATGCTGAATTCGGGTAAACAATATTTGTTTAGCCTGATTTTAGCTATGTTAGGCTACCCTAACTTCTCCTAACCCTAGGATATGCTTTGGAAAGTATTATAAAGGGTGAAAATCCATTGGATATGGATTAGGAGAATTGTTTAGGGAGTGTATCAAATTTTAAGGTGCAAGAAAGTTCAATGTTGAACTTTTGCCCTTAATTTTGATGGTTTAGTGTTCCTATAGGCTTAGGGACTCTCCAAGTACATTGTTGGTGCAATGGTCAAGGGGAGCAAGCCTTTAGATGGAGGTTATCCATCATGGGATGACGGATGTGTTCTTCCTCATAAGGGGGAGAATTTGGAGAAGTGAGCATTGCCTCTCTTTAGTGATATGGGACTTGTCACTAGGAAGAGTGAAGACATCCTAGATGTTTTTGGACCAAGGGAGAGATTGTAAGATCTCATTGGGATATGAGACATTGATACCCTTAGAGAGAGCCTTTTTGATGTATGTCAAAAAGGGAGAGAATTTATGGGTGAGAATTAATATGAGAATTTGGAATTCCCAATTTGGATAATTGGGAGGATTGGTTTGAGTTAGTGTTCTAACTCAAAGGTGTTTGGTTTTTGTCAAACATCAATAAGAAGGAAATTGTTGGTGCAATCGGCCCAGGTCACGATTGACCAGACTCGAGTTTGACTCAAGTAGTGTTTTGATGTTTGATGAAACATATGACAATGTGATTGTCATGGGAAGTCCAAGTCATGGGTACTTGGCATAGAAAGTCCAAGCATGGGTCTTGGCAATGGTAAAGTCCAAGTCATGAGTACTTGGCATGGAAAGTCTAAGCATAGGTCTTGGCAAGGGAAAGTCCAAGCTTGAGCCTTGGCAATTGGAAAGTCCAACATGGAGTTGGCATAGAAAGTCCAAGGGTGTAGTCTTGGCCATGTAAGTCCAAGTGTATAGTCTTGGCGGTGAAAGTCCAAGTCATGGGTACTTGACATTTGGGTAGTCGAAGGATTGATATTGGCAGCATAAAGTCCAAGAGTGGAGTCTTGGCAGCATAAGTGTAAGATATAGAAAAAAATATAAATAATAATATCCCTTGTCCATTAAGAAATTATCTTATATAATTTCTCAGAAATTCATATAAATTTTTTCGGATTTAAAAGGGGTTCGTATGACTGTTTTGGAGGAAGATTAAAACCTAATTGAGAGTTTAGGCTTAACCTAGGTTGGACCTTGACGCAAAGCTGACTCAATCAAATTGAACGAACTTTATAAGGCTCGAACCCAAACCCAAACCCGATCCGCAGCCATGGTTTCTTCCTCTTCAGATTGCGATTGTGATTTTTCTCCCCATTTCTCCCGATCTGAGCAATTCCCCATTGCGACCTCACTTCACTGAGCTAGATCACAGCCCCTCTGCCACCACCTTAGCTTGACTCATCGCCGTAGCTCATCCTTTTCCCATGCCCTTGTGTTGTCACCATCATCTTCGAGTTCTCGCCGTGAGCTCAATCATAGTGAGCTCATCCTCACCAAGAGTTGGATCAATGGTGACCTCACTTTCCTCTGATCATCCGTTTCTGGATCTCAACACCAGCAAGTATTCCCACTTCATATGGTTGCTGGCATTGTGGGGAATCAAATCGACGTTGTCGTCGCTGCAAGTGAGCATCGTCGAAATTGATTCTTTACCTAGCAGAGTTCTTAATTTTGGCTCGATTGTTAGGTTGTGTTTATTTTGGATCAGTGGTGTCTTCTTCTCCTCTGTTTGCGGACTATTGTTTCGAGATCTTCGCAAATGACCAGCTTTTGATAGTGCTTGGCAGCGACGATCGAAGGTTCTGTGGTTGTGTGAGCTGAGGAGCAGAGTTGGGGTTTCATGTTGGTTCTGCTGTGTTGATGGATTGTGAGGTTGAGAGCTCAGATATGTGTGGTTTGGGGTAGAGATTTGAGGAGTTGGTGGTATGTGTTCAGTTTGATATTAAGCTGATATGGTTTAATCTGTTTTTATTGATGATGGTAGTGGCTATTGAAATTGCCGTGGAGAACAGAGTTGAGCAGGGAATCTGAATTTGGTAAGCAATGCAAGGTAAGTTGGAGTGTAGTTAAAAGGTTTATTGATTTAAATCTAATTGTATGTTGTAGGATTGTGGTTGCGATATTTGTGTCTTATATAGCTCCTAGATTGCGATGTTATTTGCTGAATCGCAGGTTTCTTCGAGTGAATGAGTTGGGAGGGATTAAAGCAATGTGAGGTAAGTATAGGTCTAAGTGATATGGATGCTTATGGTATTTTTAGTTGATGTTGTAATTGATCATTGATTATTAGTTGTGAATAGGGTAGGTGTTGTGGATTGAGATATGGATTTGAGTAGCTTGATTTATAGCTAATTAATTATCAATGGCAGGACTTTGATTGGTGATGGATGTTCGTACATGTGGATAGCTAATACGAGCTTCATACCAGGTGGGTAATATCTACCCTGGTCAGGTAGTTTGTTGACTCCAGTGCATGAATTTGGATTTATGCTGATACCTTTTACCTTGACTCCACTTTTATTTAATCATGTGATTGTACTTAGCCTTTGACCTTTGAGATATATTGTTGATAATTCATCATTCATTTATCATGGATATGAATTACAAACCCTATTGTGTGTTGGCTGATGGATGTTCAGTTAAGTACATGTGGTTAGGGTCACAGTTGTGAACTCAGATTTGGGTTATCGTGTCACATCACTAGGGTTAGGTGATGGATTAGATTATGGAGTCGATTGTTGTATCGTACACATATTAGTTGTGCATCTATGGTGGATCTAGTCATCTGTGCATAGATAAGTGTGTGGTTGTCAGTATGTGGTTATGGACTGGAGGTCCTAACATGATTGTATATCCATTATGAATCATGTGTCTTGTATGGTTATATGGATTGTTGATAGTGTGTTGCTACGGACTGGAGATGTAGCATGGTTGATTGTCGATAGTGTCGCTACGGACTGGAGGTCCTAGCGTGGCTGACTGTCAGTTGTGTATGACTCTCTATGTGGTAGAGAGAGAGTCTTGTGGATTTATGTGTGTGGAGCTATGCATCATTACATTGCATGCATGCTGTCGACTGGGTCTTTCTTGTGGTTGCGACGGGTCGTCAGTCATCCTGCCTCCTCGGCCACTCGGGATAGTGGTAGCAGGATTGAGTGCAGAGTATTGGTTGTGCCGTGCTCGACCACTATAGATGGTGGTAGTTGGAGTTGCGTACTTGGCCATTGTTGGCGGTGGTAGTTGTAGCGCACTCGCCCATTATAGACGGTGGTTGTGTGATGTGCAGTTGTCCTGTGTGCGGTGCTCGACCACTCATGGCTAGTGACGGAGCGGCCTGCAGTAGGGACCCCCGTGGTGTAGCATATAGTCATATGGTGGCTAGCTACTTATTCATACTACCCAATTCGACCACTCGACAGTAGTGGTAGCAGGAGTTGGGATAGTTGTCATGTCGTGCCACCCAAGCAATACTGGGGTCATGGTTGTGGTAGGGTCCACAGACATGACCATGCATATGCATTGTTGGATATGTATATATGTATGCATGTATTTTGATATATGATTTACATATGCCTATGAGATGATACATTTGGTTGAGCTATGATTGCTGTATATGCTTGTATATCATGTTACATGTCATTTGCATATTCTATACTGCTGTGTGTTGAGCATGATGTACGTGTTGGTTCAGATTGTTGTATGGATTTGATTAGCATCATGTCATAGTTTAGTATGGACCGGGTTGTTATTACATGTGATTATATACTGTTCATATGACTGAGTGTTGGTCAGGTGGGGTATTGACCTTGTATGTTATACGGGTTATGTTACTGTATATTTGTTCAGGATGATATATGTTGTGTCACCGCAAACTTTCAGGTACGTCGGTACTTTACATTATATTCAGTTGATCAGTTTAGTATATACATTGATCATGTCTATACTGGTGGTTATTTGTTATTACATTTATGACTATATATCTGTTGAACTCCATCTGTATAACTGTAGATCTCCACATGTATACTTGTAGATCTCCATATCCTTATATGTTGTTCATGCACTTCCTTCATATTACCGTTGAGTTTTATACTCACCACCACAAACCTTGGGTTTTCTTGTCTCCCAGGTCACAGGTAGAAGATTCCTTGGATGTTCGGAGCTCCGCCAGCTAATCCCATCTCACACCGAATAGTTGGATGTTTATTCTGTTTTGTTGTATTCTGTTGGATTATTGGTTTTGGAATTTTATCCAACATTGTTCCACATTTGTGGTATACGGATGTGTTGTATGTATTTGGTCTTTATTATGATTCTTGTTGTGTCAAAGTCACTCTGGAGTGCATAGTTGAGTCATTGTATCTTTATTATTTATTGGGGTATTTTTGTTGTGATTTATGATTATATACATATATATGTTATGTGGTTGTGGCCGAAAGGCCTTATATCAATAGGATATTGTATCATGTACAGGGGAGATGTTGTCCATTTTTTGGCTTGGCATACTCTTGGGGTGTGACAATAAGTCCAATGTTTGGTTGTGTAAAGTTCATGGGTGGAGTCTTGGCAGCATAAGTCCAATGTTTGGCGGCGTAAAGTCCAAGTGTGTGTTTTGGCAGCGTAAGCCCAAATGTGCCTTGGCGGTGTAGACCAGATTAGCATGACAATAGTCGATGGAAGCACCTAAAGGCTAGCGTATAGATGAACGAGTCATGGATGACTTGGAGGGATCCGATAGGCATGAGGCTGATGGAGGTGGCTAGAAGGCTTAGGTCTAGGCTAAGGGTGGTCTACCAAGTATGAGGGCATCATACTTGGGGTTAAACCTCATGGTTGAGGTTTAACA
The DNA here is from genome assembly GCA_025175895.1 of Wurfbainia villosa. Taxonomy (NCBI): domain Eukaryota; kingdom Viridiplantae; phylum Streptophyta; class Magnoliopsida; order Zingiberales; family Zingiberaceae; genus Wurfbainia; species Wurfbainia villosa. Next base: position 53,168,109 of record CM045996.1, on the reverse strand, counting down.
GTCAATTGGGGTTATGGACCAGTCGACTGGTCAAGTGTTTTGACACTTGGCAGCCGAGTCGACACTGAGCAGTCAATTGAGATTATGACCAGTCGACTGTCGTGAGTCCATTGGCATTTGACTGCGGCAAGTGGCCTTGGCAGTCGACTTCCAACATTGGGCAGTCGACTGGCCATGAACAGTCGACTGCCATAGAGGGCAGTCGGCTGCTGCTGGTTTTGATCGCGAAGGAAGAACGCTCGGTAGCCGACTAAGCAGTCGACTACGGACTTGAGCAGTCGATTGCTGGGAATGGTAGTTGACTGACAGTGTATTCGTTGGCTAGAATGCCGACGTGGATTAAGTCATTGTGAGACAACGACACTATTAGCAGTCGACTGGGGCTTTATGGCAATCGACTGCTAGGCGCAGAATCAGCTCAATGTAGGGATAAAAGGAGCAGCTCATGGAGGATTTTGGCCATGGTTTCTTGGGAGGTTGTTGAGGCAATTTGAAGGTGAAGTGCAGGCGCATTTCAGGGTTCTTCAAGCTCATCCAAGCAACCAACAAGCAAAGCATTCAAAGCCCTAGTTTGTAAAGTGCTCTTTATATTTCTGTTGTATTTCTTTGTATTTTCTTGTATATTTTGTTTATTGTTGTAAATACTTATACAAGGTTTCTCCACCTCCGGTGTGTCACCAAGAAGGAGATTTATTAGTGGTGTGTGCATCACCAGAGCTCGTTGAGCTTGCCCCGTGGAGAAGGAACCCTAAGGTTCCGAACCACGTATATTCTTGTGTATTGTGTGCTTGTTGTTGTGTATTTATTCCTATCATTTTATATTCCACTGCGTACACTAACAATATTAGCAAGCATGCGATCAAAGTCCATCGACGAACGAAAACTCGCCATTCACCCCCCTCTAGCTCTCACCGAAGTTTCTATAAGCCTTGCCTCTATCAGTATCCATATCAGTATCTCTTTGAGATAACTTCACGAAGTGACAAGCTTTTTGCCTCCGTTTGGTGCTAGCAATCGAGGACACATAGTTGAGAGAGGAGAAGAAAATGGCTTGCAAGAAAACCCTCATTTAGAGATCTTAAAAAAAAAACTTTTTCCTTCTTGCATCATCATGATTAGGGCATAATAAGACTACCATAAATTTTTAAACTTATGAAAATTATCACATAATTTTGGTGAAAAAAATCCTAACTTGACCAAAATTCGAAACGACCCCCCACCCCACAGTACGACTGTGTTGTGCAACACAACTTGCCCATGTTGAGCTCTATGGCCTAGCCATGCTGAGCTCCGCTATTATGGAGGGTTCCATGGCTTGTCCATGGAGATCTCTAGCATGGTCGTGTCAACCTGACACGACCGCGTTGGCTGGCCAGTGTTGCCATGTCGCCTGGCTAGTCTTGCATGACTATGCTAGCTCTGACATGGTCGTGTTAGGCTCTGTTTTGCCCATTTCAATTTGGCAGAGTGTGGCACGGTCATGCTATGCCCTGGCATAAACATGGAAGGTTCTATTAGCCCCATTTCAAGCCCTTTTAGCCTGATCCACCATATATAACCTCTGTCTTTTAGAATTTCATTCTCAAACTTATTTTACGTCTCTTGATTACTCATATTGTGTGTGACTCAATAGGTTCCTGGCTATGTTGACCATTCATAACTAACTATTAATTATGAATAGATTATGAGTGACACCTACTAGTACATCATGATCTCCAATTGATCGAAAAGTCAAAGTTAACTTCATAACATTTTTGAACCCTTCAACAACTACAGTTATTAGTGTCTTGTTCCTTTCACTCATCCTATACCCACTTGGTTCAGGATATGGTCTTTGTATCAATCTCCACTAGGCTAACTACGTCACACCTAGTCCAAGTTTAGCTCTTATCCTGTGGATTCAAATTACTTAAACATATGTCCAAGAAGACCATCTTCTTGATATGTTTTCTTTGTCTAAAGACTTTTGAATAACAATCTGATAAGAGGCCATAGGGTATACATCTCCTTTAACTGGAGTGGTGAATCCTCTATGGGTTATTTAAACACCTTTCTCTCATGCTATACATTGTATTGTGGACTTTAGTAAATGGATTTAAGATCAAATCATATACACAATGAATATATATCCAAATAGTGAATTTTATTAATTATTCATCTAAGACAACCTCAAAGGCATTTGCCTTGGGACATCTTTCAAATACAGTATACTCCCACTTGACCTATAACCAATCACCTTGTTATCTCATACTAAAAGCATTTACATGCCTCTCAAACTTCTCTTGAGGAAGAGATTTTGTCAAAGGATATGCAAGATTCCTTTTAGTGGGAATTTTCTCAATTTATACATCTCTTCTACCTATGATCTCTCTGATAAGATGATAAAGATGAAGTACATGTTGTTAGGGATCCTTGGAAGGCTAGAGGGGGGTGAATAGCCTCTTTTTTGAGTTCTACAAAAAGGGTTAGTGGAAGCAAAACAAGAAGCTAAACGAAATTGAGAAGCAAGCAAATACAATCACTAACAAGGAAATTTACATGGTTCGGAGATAAAGCACCTACTCCATGGCGATCCTTAAGGTGGATCAACCCAAGCAATTCTCCACTGAAAACTTTCTTCTTACAAGACCCTCCTCTTTTTACAAAGATGAAGATGAAGATTAGAGAGAAGGGGAATTAAAAGTACTTAGAAAGCTTAGGAAAAACATGGGAGCTTGAGAGTATGGTTGGAATGTAAGCACTAACTCACTCAAGCACCCCAAACCCTCTTTTTATAGAGAGAGAGCTATTTTTCCCATTGAGCCTCGATTAGTCGACTGATGTACAACATCAGTCCACCGAAGTCGCAGCCAACGACTTTTGACGAGGCGAATCCACAGGGATACGCATCCGTCATTTCCAACGGTAGCCTAATCAATCGATTGGTCACTTCATCAGTCGACTGATGAAGTAATCAGTCGAGTGATCCCCGCGAGGAGTCGAGTGAGACTCCATTCTATGCCCGATGTCGACTTGATCACCGATCGCTCGCGCTTGATCATTGTCAGTTTTTAGCCCGACTCGAAAGCATTTTATCACGATCGCTACATCATATCAGTCGACTGCTACATCGTATCAGTCGACTGATACTCGTCAAGTTGTTGGGATGTATACTGAAAAGTCTATCTTTTGTATGAACATCTTTATTTTTTAAATAAGAATCACATGATCATTGTTTGCATATTTATGGTTATGCATATTGTCTGATACATTACATTGTAGATAACATGGTGTGTAGTGTCACACGGAAGATCATGTTATCAGTTCCTTGTAGAGTATAAGTAGAGGCTCACAACTGAGATAGTTTTGGACAAACCATTGGTATGGTTGTAGTGTGAATTGATATTGGTTTGTCTTGACCATAGAATTACACTAGTACACTTTGTGTGTATTGAGCAGGACCGACTTAGAGGTGATTCAATTTATTGCTGACTACATAATTGAATCGGACCTCAGATATTATGGTGTACATACTCTTAATCCTGATATAATAACGGGATCATCATGTAAACCCTGCAGGTGGACTTGGTCCGGCATGATGATAAGGTTGAGTGGTACTACTCATGGAGTTAGATGTTGATTAATTAATTGTCAGTAAATTAATTAATTGATGAACATTCGATATCTTAAACACGGGGAGATATTTGTACAATTAATATATGGAGCCCATATTTATTTATGGGGGTTGGTGAGGTAGATCAATGATAATCCTCTAGTGGAATGGATTATCATTAATGGATCGGACTTTATGTTGGCTAGATCCATTGGGTGGCCAAGATCCAACTCCTCCTCATGGTCCCTATTGTATCCTATTAAAATCCTCATGAAACCTAGATCCGACGGACATGATTAAATGGTGGCTTGGGCGAGATCTATATAAGAAGGGGTTGGAGAGGGTTGGGTGGCAACTTGAGAGGTGCTAGGGTTTGGCTTGGCGTTGAGAGAGTTGGGCTGCAAGGATTGGAGGCTTGGGTTTCCTTCCTTAGGGCCGGAGGCTAGGGTTAGGGTTTGTATATCCTTCTCTCAACCTTTGGCTGGCGCCCATCCTTCTCTCAACCTTTGGCCGACAACCATCTCTTTCCTTCTCCTTTGGCCGGCGACAACAAGACTTCTCTTGGCCGGTGCTCACTTCTTCCTTCTTCCTCTCCTTGGCCGGCGACAACATCCAAGATAGGTGTCTTGGTGGTCGGTGCTAGATAGGAGAAGAAGGCTGCGTGCATTCTTCTCTTTGTTCGGAGCGAGCAAGGAAGGGAAGAACGTGATCTAGGAAGTTTCATCTCTTGGAGGATCGATGCCCACACAACGTCCATGAGGAGGATAGGACATACAATAGAAGACCAAGAGGTGTAATTCTTATTTTGGTTTCCTTTTGTTTCTTTATATTATGTATGTAATTTCATGTCGCTAATCTACTTGGACCCTGAAGATAAACACAAAAACCGACAATCCGTACATCATCTATTCTGCGGCTATTCGAGGAAAAGAGTTTGGTTGCTTGAACAAGTTTGTTCAAGAGACCACTCTAATCGAATAGCACGATGCTGGATTGGTTGCTTGGGTAATCCGTCATCGTCTTGGATTATTTTTTTTAATCCGGGGAAGAAGATGGGATCGCCATGCACAAGCGACCAAGTTGAAGTGGGAAGCGAAGTTTCTCCCTTCAAGTGGTATTAGAGCCACGGTTTTCGATTTTGTGTGTTTAGGATTTGGTTACTTTTATGCACTTATCATATATTGTATGTGTCGGATGATAGTAGGTTGTGCGTAGGCTAACTTTTTGGTTGCAGGCATAAGATCCAACTATTATGGCCATATGTCTGTGTATGTGATTGGATGCGTGAAATTGTAATATTATTTGAATCCTCGGGGTTGACGAGGCTAGTATTTAATTTTTGTAATTAAGTACGACATTGTTTAGCCACTCTTTTATTTTAGTTTACTTTCGATATAGATTTCATGTACACTCATTCGTGGAGTATAGGATCGATGGATGTAAAATAAAATAATTATTCTTAGCTCGGATCTCCGGATGGCTTGTACATGGCGTAGGGAGGAGCGGACGAGACGACGACACGACGGGAGGCATATTGGAAAACAAAAGCTATAATAGTTGGAAAATATTTTTTTCATATTTATTGCTTCTTGTTTGATATGCATGTTGTGTGCTAAGAAAATTCCTCATTTTAAATTACTAAGTAGGAGAGGGATATTTTTTTAAAAAAATTCCCATGGCCTCCATTACGATTTGACATGTAATGCAAACAAACTTGTGTGTCAGCTTTGAGTGCCTTCCTCCCCATCGGATGAGTTTGTTTTGCGGATCATAGGGTCAAATATGGTTATAGGAAATTATTTAAGTGTGTGTGTACTTCCCCATCGAAAGACACATAATCCGAGATAATTGCCTTGGTATCGAGTAATGGTGCACACTTAGATGCAAATAAGAGTATCCTCCCCATCGGAGTCATTGCTTTTATTTGTAGGGAGGAAGAGGAACCAACTATTAATTTTATTTGTCAAAAAGGTTAGGTTGACAGGATAATAAAATTAATGTGTAAAACCTCCTCTGACAAATGTAGAATTCGTATACGTCCACACTATCGTGGCATACGATATTCTCGGTGTTTTGAGGTGTTGGTTGATTTTAAAATTTTATTGTTTGACGAATCAATAATTTTTTGAAATATAATATTTTGATCTATATGATTCATAGGTTTTTCAAAAATGACTTTCAATCCACTTGTTGTGATACTAAAGGAGAATAAACTTATTGGACTAAATTATGTTGATTGGAAAAGAAATCTTGATATTGTCTTGACTGCTGAGGAGTACAAGTATGTACTTTTCGAAGAGTGTCCTCCTAAGCCTGCGGATGATTCTGGGGAAAAGGAGAAAAAGAGTTATAAAAAGTGGATTAAGGCTGATGAGATGACACAATGTTACATTTTGGCTTCTATGTCAAATGTATTGCAACATCAGCATCAAGCCATGCCCACTGCTTATGACATGATGCTAAATCTCAAGGAACTTTTTGGACACCAGAATTGGGCTGCGAGGCAGGAAGCCATGAGGAACTTGATGACGACCACCATGATCGAGGGAACACCCGTGAGGGATCATGTTCTTAAGATGATGGCTCATTTGAATGAGTTGGAAGTCCTTGGAGATGAGATCGATGGGAAAACCCAGGTCGATATCATTCTCCAGTCTCTACCTAGGAGTTTTGAGCAGTTTTGCCTGAACTACAACATAAATAAGAGGTTATATTCGTTGGCGGAGCTTTTGACAGAACTCCAGGCGACAGAGGGGCTTTTTCGTCAGAGTGCTCAGGCTCAGGCCATGGTTGCTCAGATGGTTTCGACTTCTAAGCCGAAAGCAAGAAGAAGAAGAAACAAGGTATAGCAAAGGTGGTGGGAGGAACTCAGGGAGGAGTGAAGAAGTCGAAAGGCAAGTGCTTCACTTGCAAACAGATTGGACATTGGAAGAAGGACTGCCCCAACCGGAAGCAGAACAAAGGTATATCTTTTGGTCTAGTTGTTGAAACATGTTTAGCAGTGTTATCTACTAGCATCTGGTGTGTAGATATGGGAGCCACTGATCATGTTTGCAATACTTTGCAGGGGTTCCAGGAAACCAGACAACTAGCTGAGGGGGAGATTACCGTTTACTTGGGCGATGCTACGAAGGTGGCGGCTATTGCAGTGAGAGATATTTATTTATCTTTTGATAGGAATAAAACTTTGGTTCTGAAAAATTACCTTTATGTACCTTTATTTAGAAAGAATTTGATTTCAGTTTCTAAATTATTTTTGGATGGATATTCTATTTCATTTAATGACAGAGTTGTTATAAAAAGGAATAGGGAGATTATCTGTTCTGGTACATTGATAGGAAATTTATATACCCTTGAACCAAAAGCTCGCACGATGCAAATAGAAGTAAATAACTCATCTTCTAAATCTAATAAGAGAAAAGAACCTTCGAAAATGAACCAAACATATCTTTGGCATCTATGGTTAGGTCATATTAACCTAAGTAGAATTCAAAGGTTGATAGCTGATGGACCTCTAGGTTCATTAGTGGTGGAAGATTTCTCAACCTGCAAATCTTGCTTGGAAGGTAAAATGACCAAGAGGCCTTTTAAGGCCAAGGGGTATAGAGCCAAAGATGTGTTGGAATTGGTTCATTCTAATTTGTGTGGTCCTATGTCTATCCAGGCTAAAAGTGATTTTCAATATTTCGTCTCTTTTATAGATGATTATTGAAGATATGGATACATTTAATTGATGCGCTGCAAGTCTGAATGCTTTGACAAGTTCAAAGAATTCAAGGTTGATGTGGAGAAATGTCAAGGTAAAAGTATTAAGACAGTATGATCTGATCGTGGTGGTGAGTACCTCTTGGGAGAGTTTAGGAATTACTTATCAGAGGCTGGGATTCAATCCCAATTGTCTGCACCTGGCACACCCCAGCATAATGGTGTAACGGAGCGAAGGAATAGGACTCTTATGGAGATGGTTAGATCGATGATGAGTTATTCTGAGTTGCCAAATTCATTCTAGGGGTATTCTCTGGATACGACAGTGTATATTCTGAACTTGGTACCATCTAAATCAGTGCCTTCTACTCCCACAGAATTGTGGACTGGGCGAAAGCCTAGTTTGAGACATATTCGGATTTGGGGGAGTCCAGCACATGTGTTGAAGGCAGATGCTGGTAAGTTGGAACCTCGTACAGAAGTGTGCATGTTCGTAGGCTATCCTAGAGGAACAAAAGGTGGTTTGTTCTATAGTCCTAGAGATCAGAGGGTGATCGTTAGCACGAACGCCGGAATTTTAGAGGAAGACTATGTGATGAACCACAAGCCCATGAGTAAGATTGTTCTGGAGGAATTGAGATGGGAAGTCACTACTTCAGTACCACCGGTACAAGAGGATATACCACAAGTGATTGCACCGCGTGTCACAGAGGATACACAGGTGATACCTCGTCGTAGTGGGAGAGTTGTTAGATAGCCTGATAGATTTATGTTCTTGGAAGAATCTTCTAATTTGGTCCCTGGCGAATATGAACCTGATCCCTGGACATATGACGAGGCAATCCAAGATAAAGATGCAGTATCTTGGCAAAGTGCAATGAATTTTGAGAAAGAATCTATGGATTTAAATCAGGTCTGGGAGCTAGTAGAACCACCCAATGGTGTAAAAACCATTAGATGCAAGTGGATCTACAAAAGAAAGAGAGGAATAGATGGGAAGGTTGAGACCTTCAAAGCAAGGCTTGTTGCGAAAGGGTATACTCAGAAAGAGGGTATCGATTATGAGGAGACCTTTTTGCCGGTGTCCATGTTTAAGTCTATCCGGATTCTCTTATGTATTGTTGCTCATATGGATTATGAGGTGTGGCAGATGGATGTCAAGACAGCTTTCCTTAATGGAAGTCTGGAGGAAAATATCTATATGAAGCAACCAGAGGGATTCATTGCAAAGGGCAAAGAGCATCTTGTGTGCAAGCTTAATCGGTCCATTTATGGATTGAAGCAAACTTCGAGATCTTGGAACATCCGCTTTGATGAGGTAATCCAGTCTTATAGATTTATTCAAAGTCTGGATGAGTCTTGTGTATACAAGAGATGTGACGGAAACGTAGTGGTATTTCTTGTACTATACGTAGATGATATTTTGATAATTGGCAACAATGTCAAGGTGTTATCGGACGTAAGGGTATGGTTGTCCAAACAGTTTGATATGAAGGACTTGGGAGAAGTGGGACACATCCTTGGGATCAAGGTTATAAGGCATCGCAGAAAAAGGATGTTGTGTTTGTCTCAAGCTTCATACATAGACACTATTTTGGCTTGTTTTAGCATGCAGAACTCCAAGAAAGGTTTTCTACCTTTTAGGTATGGAGTACCTTTATCTAAAGAGATGTGTCCTAGAACATCAAAGGAGATAGAGGAGATGAAGGCGGTTCCTTATGCTTCGGCAGTAGGAAGCCTCATGTATGCTATGTTATGTATGAGGTCGGATATCTACTTTTCCATGGGCATGGTTAGCAGGTATCAGAGTAATCCAGGATAGGAACATTGGACTGCAGTAAAGCATATATTGAAGTACCTGAGAAGGACTAGGGATTATATGCTGGTATACTAGGCAGATCAATTACTTCCTATGGGTTACACAGATTCCGACTTTCAATCAGAGAGGGATAATAGTAAGTCTACCTCAGGTTTTGTGTTTACTTTGGGAGGTGGAGCCATTGTATGGAGGAGTGTCAAGCAGAAGTGCGTGGCGGACTCCACCATGGAAGCTAAGTATGTGGTAGCCTCTGAGGTAGCCAAAGAAGTTGTATGGCTCAGGAACTTCTTGATGGACTTGAATGTGATTCCTGGTTTACCCAGAACTATCATAATTTATTATGATAACAGTGGTGCAATTGCAAACTCGAAGGAACCACGAGCCCATAAGGCAAGTAAACACATAGAGCGCAAGTACCACCTGATACGAGAGATCGTAAAGAGGGTAGAAGTTGCTGTTGCCAAGATTGCATCAGAGGATAACCTGGTAGATCCTTTCACTAAGGCCTTTCTAGCGAGAGCTTTTGATAGACATGTGGAGGGAATGAGAATCAAATGTATGGCAGTATGAGGACGACATAGTCTTTTAGTATAAGTGGGAGATTGTTGGGATGTATACTGAAAAGTCTATCTTTTGTATGAATATCTTTATTTTTAAAATAAGAATCACATGATCATTATTTGCATATTTATGGTTATGCATATTATCTAATACATTACATTGTAGATAACATGGTGTGTAGTGTCACACGGGAGATCATGTTATCAGTTCCTTGTAGAGTATAAGTAGAGGCTCACAACCAAGATGGTTTTGGACAAACCATTGGTATGGTTGTAGTATGATTTGGTATTGGTTTGTCTTGACCATAGAATTACACTAGTACACTTTGTGTGTATTGATCATGACTGACTTAGAGGTGATTCAATTTATTGCTGACTACATAATTGAATCGGACCTCGGATATTATGGTGTACATGCTCTTAATCCCGATATTATAATGGGCACATGTACTTAGTATTTATTTCTTTGATTTACCAATGGACGAGATTTATAGATTAAATCGATAGGCTCGATAAGTTAGGAAATGATATTATTTACATGGTGTGCCATTGATTATATGAGGAAACTGTGTCCTATATATTAGGATGATGATGTCCCCTTGTGGAGCTCATAAGGATCATCATGTAAACCCTGCAGGTGGACTTGGTCTGACATGATGATAAGGTTGAGTGGTATTACTCTTGGAGTTAGATGTTGATTAATTAATTGTCAGTAAATTAATTAATTGATGGACATTCGATATCTTAAACACAGGGAGATATTTGTACAATTAATATACGGAGCCCATATTTATTTATCGGGGTTGGTGAGGTAGATCAATGATAATCGTCTAGTGGAATGGATTATCATTAATGGATCGGACTTTATGTTGGCTCGATCTATTGGGTGGCCAAGATCCAACTCCTCCTCATGGTTCGTATTGTATCCTATTAAATTCCTCATGAAACCTAGATCCAACGGACACGATTAAATGGAGGCTTGGGCGAGATTTATATAAGAAGGGGTTGGAGATGGTTGGGTGGCAACTTGAGAGGTGCTAGGGTTTGGCTTGGAGTTGAGAGAGTTGGGCGACAAGGATTGGAGGCTTGGGTTTCCTTCCTTAGGGCCGGCGGCTAGGGTTAGGGTTTGGATATCCTTCTTTCAACCTTTGGCCAGCGCCCATCCTTCTCTCAACCATTGGCCTGCAACCATCTCTTTCCTTCTCCTTTGGCCGGCGGCAACAAGACTTCTCTTGGCCGGTGCTCACTTCTTCCTTCTTCCTCTCCTTGGCCGGTGGCAACATCCAAGATAGGTGACTTGGTGGTCGGTGCTAGATAGGAGAAGAAGGGTGCGTGCATTCTTCCCTTTGTTCGGAGCGAGCAAGGAAGGGAAGAACGTGATCTAGGAAGTTTCATCTCTTGGAGGATCATTGCCCACACAACGTCCAAGAGGAGGATAGGACATACAATAGAAGACCAAGAGGTAAACAAGAGGTATAATTCTTGTTTTGGTTTCCTTTTGTTTGTTTATATTATGTATGTAATTGCATGTGGCTAATCTACTTGGACCCCAAAGATAAATACAAAAATCGGTGATCCATACATCATCTATTCCACGGCTAGTCAAGGAAAAGAGTTAGGTTGCTTGAACAACAAATTTGTTTAAGAGACCACTCTAATCGAATAGCACGATGATGGATCGGTTGCTTGGGTAATCCGTCATTGTCTTGGATTATTTTTTTTAATCCGGGGATGAAGATGGGATCGCCATGCACAAGCAACCAAGTTGAAGTGGGAAGCGAAGTTTCTCCCTTCACAAGTATGAGTAATTCATACTTGAATTGACTCCCTAGACCTAGACTTAACCTTCTAGCTCTTCCTTTAGCCTTGCGCCTCTAGGATCCCTCCGAGTCCGCGACTTGTTCATCCTTTGCGCTTGATTCCAAGAGCTTCTTTCGATTTCGTCATGCCTTGGGTTTCCCTTTTCCAAAGTATGCTTGGACTTTACGTCGACAAGACTACATGCTTGGACTTATGCTGCCAAGACTTGCCTTTGGACTTCCTTTGCCATGGGCCGCTTGGACTTTACACCGCCAAGACTACATGCTTGGACTTACGCTGCCAAGATCTTTCCTTAGACTTCTCTTGCCAAGATCATACTTGGACTTTTCTTTCACCAAGTCTTCATACTTGGATTTTCCTGTCACTTAAATATATTCACAATTAGATCATAAAACATTGCCTAACTTAGATGATTATTCAAACATCAAAACATATAAATGCTTGGGGCATTGTTGCACCAACACATGCTTGAATCACTGATGAGACCTCGGTTTCTTAGTCTTTGCAATGGCTTCATTATTGTCACAATACACCTATAATGCTTCAACAATGTTAAAAACTATTGAGGATCTTGTGACGCACTAGAGGGGGGGGGGAGTTAATAGCGATTCTTCAATTTCTACACAAATTGTTAGCAGAAGCAAGAACAAAAACAATTACTAAAATGGAAATCAATACAAACAAGGCTAACACAATTGATGTAATGTGGTTCGGAGATCCACTCCTACTCTATGGCAATCCTTAAGACAGATCACTCCTTGAAAGCCTTAACTAAATTTCACTTTTTGATGAGCACACCAAGATAGAGAAATCTTCTTTACAAAACAATCTCTTCTTCTTATAAGATGATAGAAGTAAGCTTAGGAAGAAGAGACTTAAAGAGAAAAAGACTTAAGAAAGCTTAGGATGAGAAATTTCATGTGTTAGCACTAGCCCCTCAAAGATCCCAAAGCCTCTCTTAAATAATAGACTTTTGGGCATCTGCCCATTTCTGTTTGTTGAGCCTTTCACCAATCGACAACATATGCAACAGTCGACTGGTGCGACCGTTGATCAAATCAATGACTTTTGACTCTGATGCGATTCGCGATCATCACTCTTAATGCTTCATCAGTCAATTGATCACTAGAACAATCGACTGATCACAGCTCAATTGAGTGGCTTCGCCGATAATAGTCGACTCAAAACTTTTTGTGTTGTGCTATAGTAATATCAGTTGACTGCCTTGACACATCAGTAGACTGCCTTGACACATCAGTAGACTGATGTGCTGAGCACCTCAGTTGCTCATCCAACGATTAGTCAATTGCATCAACTTAGCAACCTTCTGCCCGAGCCCGAGTGTGCGATTATTTTGGCTCATCAGTCGACTGCTACACCTCATTTATGATTCTCTCATACTTGAAACCTAACCCTAAGCCTAGACTAACACCTTCAAGCCTCTTCCATTAGCCTCGTACTTTCATAATTACTTCAAGTTGACGACTCCTTCATCCTTTCGCTTGCCTTTAAGAGCTTCCTTCGGCTTTGTCATGATTTAAGGTCTTCCTTTGCCAATATTCACTTGGACTTATGCCGCCAAGACTACACACTTGGACTTACACCGCCAAGTCCTCATCCTTGGACTTTCCTTGCCAAGATTCACTTGGACTTAGCTGCCAATACTACACACTTGGACTTACGCCGCCAAGTCCTCATACTTGGACTTTCTTTGCTAAGTCTTCACACTTGGACTTTCCTTGCCAAGTCTTTGTTGAGAATCAGACGTCGCTAAGGGGGGGGGGGGTGAATGGCACATTCGTTCATTCACTTGGAATTCGATCGCTTTGTGCTTGTCTACAAAACTTGTTAATGCAACAAAATATAGAAATACAATATGAACACAAATACAAACACACAAGCATAATCAACATAAGATATAATTTGGTTTAGAACCTTAGGGTTCCTACTCCATGGGTCGAGCTCAAGTGAGCTTTAGTGATGCACACCACCACTAATAAAACCTCTTCTTCTCGACAACTAGTCGAAGGTGGAGAAAACCCCTTACAATGTGAGCTTACAACAATAAGCAAGAAGATACAATCAAATACAAGTAAAATACAAAAAAAGGACTAAACACTTTACACGAAGTGAGCTTTTCTTGGTAGATGATTTGATTACTTTGGACTGGCTTTGAAGGACTAAAAAGCACCAACTATTTCCCTTTAAATCACCCCAAGAACCATGGAAAAAAACCTCCCCTTCATGCTCCTTATAATGTTGTAACTCGGGCTAATTTTTGCTTAGTAGTTGACTGCCCATACCCATCAATCAATTGCTCTTGTAGTCGTTGTCTCACACTGACTTGATCCATGCTGGATAAACTCCAACGGATAGCTAATCAGTTGATTGCCAAACTCTAGCAGTCGACTATTGCTTTGTCAGTCGACTGTTGCTTGTCAGTCGACTTCCCAATTGATTACGGAACTTTCTATGCCCGCGTCCTCGACCATCAGTCGACTGCCATCCATGGTCGTCGATTGCTTAAGGCCAGTCGACTACCCCAATTTGGCAGTCGACTACAAAGGCCACTCAGCCGCAGTCGATCGCCAATCGACTCCCATCAGTCGAATGGTCATAATCCCAATCGACTACCTAGAGTCGACTCGGTTGCCTGAAGGTTTTGCGAAACTGAAGCTCTGATACCACTTGAAGGTAGGAAACTTCGCTTCCCACTTCAACTCGGTCGCTTGTTCATGGCGATCCCTTCTACATCCCCTGATAAAAAAAATTATCCTTGGCAAGAGGGATTACCCAAGTAACCGTTTCATCGTCGTGCTATTCGATTAGAGTAGTCACTTGAACAAACTTGTTGTTCAAGCAACCAACCTCTATTCTACGAATAGCCGCAGAATAGACGATGTAGGGATCGCCGACTTTTGTGTTTATGTTCGGGGTCCAAGTTATATTAGCCACAAAATAGAATATATCATGCATATATAATTGAAAACAATTATAAACATGTTACATAAGAAAATAGACAAGTGTTATACCTCTTGATCTTCTATCGTATGTCCTTCCACCTTTTGGACGTCATGTGGGCGACGATCTACCAAAAGTCGAAGCTCCTAGATCTCCAATCTTCCTTCCTTGCTCGCTCCGAACAAGAGGAAGAATAAGAAACAAAGCACTTCTCCTTCTTTCAACCAACCACCAAGCTCCAAGCTTGGTGCTTGCTGCCGGCCAAGAAGGAGAAGAAGAAGAAGATGGAAATCGGGCAAGACTCTAAGGGGAGACCCTAAGTCTTGTTTCCACCGGCCAAGGAGAGGAGATGGTCTAGGTTTGAACGTCGGCCAAGGGAGGGAAGGCTGGTATGGGCGCCGACCACCAAGGGAGAAGAAGAAGAAAAGGAAAACCTCCTTATTTGGTGCCGCCAACACCCAAACCCTAATCCTCAAGCTTGCCGCCCACCTTAACCCTAATCCTATCTCTAATGGGATTCCTTCTTGCCGCCCACCCCCTCCTCTCCTTTTATAGAGTTAGGGATAAACCTTGTTTTAATCTCCACCATTGGTTCTAGGGATTTAATATCAACCGTCAGATCTAGAGATTTAATCTCAACCGTCGGATCTAGAGATTTAATCTCTACCTTTGGATCTAGAGTTTTGTTTTCAACCATTGGATCTAGGATTCATGAGGTATTAATAGGCTACAATAGGGACCATGAGGAGGAGTTGGATCTTGGCCACCCAATGGATCAAGCCCACATAAAGTCCGATCCATTAATGATAATCCAATCCACTAAAGGATTATCATTAATCTACCTCACCAACCCCCATAAGTTAATATGGGCTCCATATATTATATGTACATTTTCTCCCCGTGTTTAAGATCTCAAATGTCCGTCGATTAATTAATTTACTGACCATTAATTAATCAACATCTAACTCCATGAGTAGTACCACTCAACCTTATCATCATCCTAATATATAGGACATGGTTTCCTCTTATAATCAACGACACACCATATAAATAATATCATTTCCCAACTTACCGAGCCTATCGATTTAATCTATAAATCTATCCCATTGGTAAATCAAACAAATGAATACTATGTACATGTGCTCGTTATTATATCGGGATTAAGAGTATGTACAATATAATATCTGAGGTCCGATTCGATTATGTAGTCAGCAATAAATCGAATCACCTCTAAGTCAGTCCTGCTTAATACACACAAAGTGTACTAGTGTGATTCTATAGTCAAGACAAACCAATACCAAATCACACTACAACCATACCAATGGTTTGTCCAAAGCCATCTCGGTTGTGAGCCTATACTTATACTTTACAAGGAGTCGATAACATGATCTCCCGTGTGACACCACACACCATGTTATCTACAATGTAATGTATTAGACAATATGCATAACCATAAATATGCAAACAATGATCATGTGATTCTTATTTCAAAATAAAAATGTTCATATAAAAGATAGACTTTTCAGTATACATCCCAACATTGCCAAGTGTCAAAACACTTGACCAGTTGACTGGTCCATAACCACAGTCGATTGATAAACCTAAAACATGAGGTTTACCCCAAGTATGATGCCCTCAACTTGCTAGACCACCCTTAGCCTAAACCTAAGCCTTCTAGCCACCTCTATCAGCCTCACGTTTATCGGATCCCTTTAAGTCATCCATGACTTGTTCATCCATACGCTAGCCTTCAGTTTCTTCCATTGGCTATTGTCATGCTAACCGGGTCTACACTGCCAAGGTACATTTGGGCTTATGTTGCCAAATATTAGACTTATGCTGCCAAGACATAAGCTTGGACTTTACACCGCCAATATCACACCCTTGGACTTCCCAAATGCCAAGATTCATTTGGACTTATATTGCCAAGTCTCTACCCTTGGACTTTACGCTGCCAAACATTGGACTTTATACTGTCAAGACTTCACCCTTGGACTTTACGCTGCCAAGACTCCACCCTTGGACTTTACGCTGTCAATATCACACTCTTGGATTTTCCTTGCCAATTCTGTGTTGGACTTTCCAAATGCCAAGACCCATGCTTGGACTTTTCATTGCCAAGTACCCATGACATGGACTTTCCATGCCAAGTAACCATGACTTGGACTTTACCATTTCCAAGACCCATGCTTGGACTTTCAATGCCAAGTGTCCCACTTGGACTTCTTCATCATATGGTTAACCCCATGTCAACCATATAGTCAACCCATTATCAAACATCAAAATATTACTCAAGTCAAACTCGAGTCTGGTCAATCGTAACCTGGGCCGATTGCACCAACAATCTCCTTCTTTTTGATGTTTGACAATACTTTTAAGTTAGGCTAACAACAGAGTCGACCCTGGGGGAGGGCTGCTGGGGCCCTCGCTCAGGGCCCAAAAATAATTTTCCATAATAAGGACCCAATTTTCAAATTTTTCAATAAAAAATAGGGTCCAATTTCTAAATTTTGCCCAGGGCTCTAACTTCAAATTCTAAAATTAGGACTGGCTCTGGCTAATAATAACCTAAACTTAAATACTTCCAATGCCAAAGCATAGTGAAGGTTTACCTAACTTAAACCTCACTTCTCCCCCTTTGGCATACACCAAAAAGACTCCCCAAAGGTATCAATGTCTCATATACCAATGAGATCTTACAATCTCCCCCTTGGTCCAAAAACATTTATGATGTCTTCACTCTTCCTAGTGATAAGTCTCATATCACTAAATGAGAGGAAATCCTCATTCTCCAATTCTCCTCCTTTGGTGAGCACAATAAGGATTTTCAAAAACCCTTCATGTCTCCCCCTTTGAGGAATAACACATCTATCATCCCATAATAGATAACCTCTCCCTAAAGGCTTTCTCCACCTTGACCATTACACCAATAATGTCCTTGGAGAGTCCCTACGCCTATAGAAACACTAAACTATCAAAATTAAGGGCTAAAGTTCAAACTTGAACTTTCACACACCTTAAAATTTGATTCTCACCCAAACAACTCTCTTAATCCATATCCAATGGATTTTCACCCTTCCAATGCTTTCCAAATTATATCCTAGGCTTAGAAGAAGTTAGGGTAGCCTAAGATGGCTGAAACATGGGCTAAACAACCTTGTTTACTCGAAATCAACCTTGGCAATCAACTCGATCAACAACCAGTCGGCTAATCTCCACGCCAGTCGATTGCCCAATTCGGCAGTCGATTAGTTTCTGTAAATGCAGAATTCCAATTTTAGAAATGAATTTGTGAAAATCATAAGTAAATATACGTAATTTTTTAGTGAAACTTCAAACGTATAATACTTATGTCAATCATAATAGGTGAAAAATATTTGAAAAATAAAATACCCATTAAATATTGAGATTGATACAAAGTTCAAAAACAAAGAATACTTCAATGTTTTGAGCCTACTTTGTATCAACTTCATCAATGGTGACTTCTATCAAAAGATAGACTACACCAAAGTTTTTCAAAATGATTTTGAAATGATTTTAAAACCTTATATTGGATCATGATTTATGGGCTTAATGCACATGATTTGCACATTAGCTTTCCCAATGATCCACCATTAGATTGAAATGAGTTTTGAGCTCATCTAGATGCAATATCTATGCACCTTGAATCTAACTCACTTTCCTAACATCTCACATGTGTCTAGAGTGTATCAATACACACACATGTCAATTTGATGTGAGATGTGGGTTTTGGTTATTCCTAGACTAAGGTCTCATGCATTTTTTCTAGGCAACACTATTTGATTCCCTTATACATGGGACTTCAAATCATGGCATAGTCCTTAAATCAATTTTAATTAACTTAAATACATGAAATATGATCATGGCATATAATGATAGCATAAATAAACATATGCCAATAATCATGATGTAATGGCATATAAATGAACCTAAATATACATGATATTAAAAATAGACCTAAGCATTATCATGACATATAATATGATTAAAATGAGTATGATGTCATGACATGGTATACGGCAAACAAAGCATGACAAGTATAAAATACAAAGGTACATAATACCTAAGTGTTAAGCCAAATTACTATTTTCTAAAATTAACCCTAATTTGCCATAAGCAACTCATCTCCCAACCATGACCTCTAAACTTAATTGTGCAAAATTGATCAATTTTTCAAACTTCTCAAATTTAATTGGCACATCCTAACATCCTTTAGGTTTACAAATTCAAACTTATTTCCAAAGTATCCAACAACCTTGTAAATAACCTAAAGTGCCAACTTTTCTATGGTTAGGTTGACTACCCACCCATTCAAAGGTTGGCACAACCTAAGCCATCTAGCGTGAGTCGATCACGCTCCTAGGAACTCAGTACCTATTGGAGCTTCTTGGGTTTACAAGGTATTCACTAAGGATAACTTCCCTTGATACCTTCCTAATGACCCTTCTAGGCTTTGAAGCCTTGGTCATTTGAGTCTTACCTAGGTTAACTCTAGGGGTAACTCCCCTTGTAACCTTCTTAGTGGCTTCCCTAGGTTTCCTTGAAACCTTAGCCACTAGGAATCTACCATGGTTAACCTTTGGGATAACCTCCCTATTAACCTTGGTTTTCCTAGACCTATGGATGGTTCCATAATTGAATGGAACGCTATGGTAGGTCTCCTTGGGCTTAGGTTTGTGACCCCAAACCTTTCTTGTCCCTAGATGGTTCTTGTCTATTAACCCCTATTTTTTTGGCTCCTACACCGTTTAATTGAATTTGTCATTCTTGCAAGGGTCTTTTCCAATTTCTCAAGCCTTGACCTAAAAGCTTGGTTTTCTAACTCTAATTTTCCCAATTTTGATTGTTCATTAATCTTTTGGGAATGATTTCTCTTCTTAGGGTTAATGCCTACCCTTCATAGGGTTAATGTCTAAATGATCTTCTACCTTCCTAATTAATTCCTTAGGTAGAATTGTTCATGAGTTATTGGTTCTAGACTTATCCTTAGGTCAAAAATTATAACTCTTAGCACCTAAACAAAAGTATTTATTATTACTAGCATGCTTTTTATGGTAAATTACAAGTGAATTAAAAGCATGCTTTTCATTATGAAACAAGGAAGGTGCATTACTAAATTTTACCTTAGAATTTACTTTAGAAGCTCCCCCTACATGTGATGCTCCTTCTTGACCCTTGGTTTGCTTCCTCCCCCTAGGGCATTGACTGCTACAATGCCATTTTTGATTGCATTTGAAGCACACCACGTGCTCCTTGCTTTTAATTATTGGGGCATCGGGTTCCTTGACCTTTGGCACAACTTGTGCTATTTTCTTGACCCATTTCGGACACTTGCTCTTGTTGTGTTCGACTTCCCTACACTCAAAGCATACAATATGATTTTTATTTTTAAATAAAATGTTTGAGTTACCTAGATTGGTGGTAGGGACTGGAGTTGGTTCTTCATCTCTACCGGAGGTTGATGGTTCTTCTTGCTCTTCCTCCAGCATGGAAGGTCTCTCCTCCGCCTCAATCCTTGAAGTGGAGGCTTCCTCCAATTATTCCACCTCTTCCTCGGATGTTAATGATATTTCAACTTCCAAATCCTCACTTTCTTGTGAGGATGAACTTGCTTCTTCAGTCTCCTTCTCCAAATGAGCCGACAAGCATTCTTGTTCTTTGGACTCCTCTATTTCTTAAGTCGTCAAGGGTTCTTCATGGAGCTTAGCTAGCTTGCTCCAAAGCTCCTTGGCATCCTTACAATCTCCTAATCTACACAATATATCATTATGAATCACACTAACTAATATACACATTATCTTATTGTTTATGTTGAAGTATCAGAGTTGCTCTTTGCTCCACTACTTCTTGAGTATCCTTCCATTCTCATCCTTTGGAGCGTCAAACCCTACTATCACATTGATCCAATTATCATAATCGCACATAAGAAAATATTTCATTCTTACCGCCCATTGCTCAAATTCCTTGGCTCCATAGAGTTCATATGGAGGAGGAACATTGATGTTGTCACCTAATCTTTCTTCAAACTCCATTTTCTTCACCTCTAGCATGCTCCCTTGGTTGTTAAGCCTTGAAGAGAGACCTCGCTCTGATACCACTTGTTGAGAATCGGACGTCGCTAGAGGGGGGTGTTTGGATCTTTTGCGAAAATAATAGCAAACGTAGTGAAAAAATAATTGATCCCTCCAGAGATCCATGTGTATACATAAAGGAAATCGTATCTTTTAACTACACTTTAGTTGAGAAGTTACCCTTGTAGCGTAGCCCTTCGCAATCCCGACAGCAACTCCTTGATGACGGATCTTAGCATGATCAGAATGGTCACACCTATACGGTATCCACACAAACACTATCTTGGAGAAGGAGACAAAACCTTTGGTTGTGCTAGCAACCACACCAAGGCTCTCCACCAAAGACTAGTTTTTGGCCAAGAAGAAGGGATAAGGAAAAAGAGATGCAAGGCACAAATGGGATACACAGCAAGGAAGAGATCACCCCTCTCACTCACATTGAGGAGAGCTTAAATCCCATTTCTCATGCATTAAATCCCATTTCATGCATTAACCCCTTTGCATGCAATGTAGAGCATTAAATCTCATTTCATGCATTAACCCTTTTGGATGCAACGTTTGAGGATTAAGTCTTATTTCATGCATTAACCCTTTTGCATGTAATGTTTGAGGATTAAATCTCATTTCATGCATTAATCCCTTTGCATGCAACTTTGAGGATTTTCATGCATTAAATCCCATTTCATGCATTAATCCCCTTTGCGTGCAAGGTTGAGGAGGCTTCTCAAATTCCAATTACATGCATTAATCTCATTTGCATGCAATGTTAATGAGTCCTTTTAAATCCCATTGCATGGATTAAATCTCATATGCATGCATGCATGCAACGTTGAGACATTTTTCTCAAATCCTATTTGCATGCAATAAATCCCTTCTCAATTGCCTTCTTTAATTGGTTTCATTTGAGTCTAACTCAAATTAAACCAATTTAAATCCAACTCAAGTTTGGCCAAGCAATGAGTCTAACTCATTCTAGTCCATTCAATTAACTAATGATTCATTTAGTAAAACTAAGATGATCCTGTCTCTAAAATAATGTGTTCTTTATGTGTGCCCGCAATAGGTTCTTGCAACGTTAGCAATGTTTCTAAAACCCTTTTAGAAACATAAGTAATGAGTGACATCTAGAAATGGATCATTGCTACCCAAGTGGCAAGAATGTCGAGATCCGACATAACCTTACTGTAGCTACTATAATATATAACCTTGTCCTTCTATCCTCGATATCTAGATCTATCAATGAGGCATATATTGTGTTATCCTTTTATCAATCTTTGTGCTCTTGATCCCCAAGTAGACTCACTCAAACAAATGAGCTCAATATCTCATATTGACTCATTTGAGCATGGTCGTGCATTTCGTGGTCCTACTCTATCAAGAGGCCTAAAGATATCACTCCCGTCATATGGGAGGGATAGATCCCATCTATATCACTCACATCCCTCAGTATAATTTGTTACATACCAGTGATCGCCTTTATAGTCCATCCTGTTACGGGTGACGTTTGACGATACCAAAGTACATAACTCCTTATGTAGGGTACCATTGTGATTTTAGGTCTAAGGACTAATCATACCAATAGTCACTATGAGAAAGTTTATGACACTCATATGACGATCCATGAAACTTTCTCATTGTGGGTCAATTCAGTATATATTCTCTAATATATACACATATATCAACGTGATATCACATATCCATGACTTGTGAGATCAAGTCATCAATTGACCTACATGCTAGTCTCAATGCATTAATATTACCCTTGTATATTAATGCTTTACTAGAAATATTTAAGAATAGTATTCTCTACAGACTCTCACAATCAATTCTATCAATTGATGTGTTGTAGATAAGAATCTACTTTCTAGGGCATTATTATATTTATTTGGCTGGCACAAGCATGAAGTAAATATAATAACCAAACTTTGCCTTTATTATTAATAGAATATGATACATAAGTCCCTAGTCAATCATCACATATTGGCTCTAGGGCTTTCTACTAACAGGGGGTGAATGACGCGTTCGTTCATTCGCTTAGAATTCGATCGCTTTTGTTCTTGTCTACAAACCTTGTTAATGCAGCGGAATATAGAAATACAATATGAATACAAATACAAACACACAAGCACAATCAACACAAGATATAATGTAGTTAGGAACCTTAGGATTCCTACTCCATGAGTCGAGCTCAAGTGAGCTCTAGTGATGCACACCACCACTAATAAAACCTCTCTTTCTCGACAACAAGTCGAAGGTGGAGAAAGCCCCTTACAATGTGAGCTTATAACAATAAGCAAGAAGATACAAGTAAAATACAAAACAAAGGACTAAACACTTTACACGAAGTGATCTTTGCTTGCTTGATGATTTGATTATTTTGGACTGGCTTTGAAGGACTAGAAAGCACCAACTATTCCCCTTCAAATCGCCCCAAGAACCATGGCCAAAAACCTCACCTTTATGCTCCTTATAAAGCTGCAACTTGGATTGATTTTCACCTAGCAGTCGATTGTCCATACCCATCAGTCGACTACTCCTGTAGCCGTTGTCTCACACAAACTTGATCCATGCTGGAAAAACTCCAATGGATAGCTCATCAGTTGACTGTCAAACCCTAGCAGTCGACTGCTGCTCTGTGAGTTGACTGTCCAGTCAACTATGGAACTTTTTGTGCCCGCATCCAACCCCATCACCAATCATCCATAGCGATGCCGATCGCTCAAGGCGATCGCCCCTAATATGCCGATTGACTACCAAGCCCCACTCAGCCCGATCGATCGCCAGTCGACTCCCATCAATCGACTGGTCATAATCCCAGTCAACTGCCCAGAGTCGACTCGACTGCCAAGTGTCAAAACACTTGACCAGTCGACTGGTTCATAACCACAATCGACTACTAAACCTTAAACATGTGGTTTACCCCAAGTATGATGCCCTCATACTTGCTAGACCACTCTTAGCCTAGACCTAAGCCTTCTAGTCACCTCCATTAGCCTATCGAATCCTTCCAAGTCATCCATCACTTGTTCATCCATATGCTAGCCTTCAGGTGCTTCCATCGGCTATTGTCATGCTAACCGGGTCCACACTGCCAAGGTATATTTGGTCTTACGCTGCCAAGACATACACTTGGACTTTACGCTGCTAAACATTGGACTTGTGCTACCAAGACACAAGCTTGGACTTTACTCCACCAATATCACACCCTTGGACTTCCCAAATGCCAAGATCCATTTGGACTTATGCTGCCAAGTCTCCACCCTTGGACTTTACGTTGCCAAACATTGGACTTTACGTTGCAAATATCACACTCTTGGACTTTCCTTGCCAACTCCATGTTGGACTTTCCAAATGCCAAGACCCATACTTGGACTTTCCATTGTCAAGTACCCATGACTTGGACTTTCCATACCAAGTACCCATGACTTGGACTTTACCATTGCCAAGACCCATGCTTGGACTTTCCATGCCAAGTACATAAGACTTGGACTTTCCATGCCAAGTGTCCCACTTGGACTTCTTCATCATATGGTCAACTCCATGTCAACCATATAGTCAACCCATTGTCAAACATCAAAATACTACTCGAGTCTGGTCAATCGTGACCTGGGCCGATTGCACCAATAGTCTTCACCCTTGGACTTTCTTTATACCTATCACTTAACATTCATGTTAATCGCCAGCCTAACTTAAACTTGATTGCCCAAACATCAAAAGTAATTAATACTTAGGGTATTCTTGGACCAACAATCTCTCCCGTTTTGATGTTTAACAATCATTTAAGTTAAGTCTTTAAGTATGAAATAAAACATAATATAAAGGCATATATTGTAAACACAATATACCTTTTTCAATTATCATGAATTCTAACTTAAATTCATCCCTCTCCCCCTTTGACATACATAAATAAGAGATAGATAAATTTCCAACATGTCCAATGTTGTCAACAAGCATATCATATATGAATAAGTTTTTATGCTTCGAATTAAGGAATAAAATATACTTGATGCTCTCCCTTAATCCAAGACATATTAGCATAATGAACCAATCAAATTTTTGATAAATATCTGTATTATGGAAGGCCAAAGCATTGAACCATGAATAAAATCATTACATAACTTTGCACCAACAATCAAACACTCACACTTGTGATTTGGGTTTAGATACCTTAGCATTAAAGCCTCCCCTTTAACCATTACATCAATTATCCCTTCTCCCCCTTTTTACCTTAAGAACATTATCATGTTAATGCTCCACTAATCATATCATGGGGTTAGGACTTCATAGGATTGGTGTAGATGACTATAGCAAGTTTATATATATGTAAAAATAGTGTTATCAAGCACAATAGTCGACTGACAAGAGAAACCAATCAACTGCTATAAGGCCAGTCGACTGGTATATGCAGTAGTCGATTGATACTTGTTGAAGTTTGTAGACTGATTTTTCAGATGAAATTACGAAATGCATAACTAAATCGAGGAATGCACAAAATTCATGAAAATTTATAGATACATTTATAATCCTTTCCTATCAAGTAAAAATAATTTTAAAAATAAATATTTTCTAGATATCTAGATTGACACAAACTTGGAAACCAATAAAACCTTTAATATTTTCTAAACTTTGTATCAATCTTGTTGGTGCAATCGGCCCAAGTCATGATTGACCATACTCGAGTTTGACTCGAGTGATGTTTTGATGTTTGACATAGTATGTTTGACATTGATGTCGGTTAATATTTTGGGGAGATTGTTTATACAATCGACCCAGGTTATAATTGACCAGACTTGAGTTTGACTTGAGGGAGTCTTTGATGGTTGACTAGGGATTGACCATGTGATTATGGGAAAGTCCAAGCATGGGTCTTGGCAAGGTAAAGTCCAAGTCATGGGTACTTGGCATGGAAAGTCCAAGTGGGACACTTGGCATTTAGGAAAGTCCAAGTCTTGAGTACTTGGCACAAGGAAAGTCCATGCATGGGGCTTGGCATGGAAAGTCCAACATGGGTTGGCAAGGGAAAGTCCAAGCATGGGTCTTGGCATGGAAAGTCCAACATGGGTTGGCAAGGGAAAGTCCAAGCTTGAGTCTTGGCATTTGAGAAGTCCAAGGGGTTTCATATTGGCGGAGTAAAGTCCAAGCGGAGTCTTAGCGGCGTAAGTCCAATGTGCCTTGGCGGTGTAGACACCGTTAGCATGACATAGCCGATGGAAGCACCTGAAGGCTAGCGCGATGGATGAACAAGTCATGGATGACTTAGAGAGATCCGAGAGGCGTAAGGCTGATGGAGGTGGCTAGAAGGCTTAGGTCTAGGATAAGTGTGGTCTAGCAAGTATGGGGACACCATACTTGGGTTAAAACCTCATCTTTGAGGTTGGCAGTTGACTGGCATTATGCCCGGTTCGACTGCCATGAGTCGACTTGAGTTCGACTGTCGTTTAAGAGCTGAAATTGCTCGCGATCGGCATGATCGCGCCAAGATGGCGATCGTATCGATTGAGTTGCGAAACCTGAGAATGCTCCGTAGCCAGGCGATCGACTATGGCGTTAGCGATCGGGTGAGAGTACCATTGGAACTTGTCCAACGTGGATTGAGTCGTTGTCTCATAGCTACAGTGTTGGCAGTCGACTGGTGACTTATGGCAGTCGACTGCTAGGTAGAAATCCAGCCCGATGGAGGATAAAAGCAGTTGTTCATGGAAGGCTCAAGCAGCGGTTTTCTTGGGCGATTTGAAGGGGAATTGTTGGTGCTCTTCCAGTCCTTCAAGGCTAGTCCAAGGCAACCAAAGATCAAGCAACCAAAGTGCTCTTGTAAAGTGTTTTTCTTTACTTGCATTGTATTTCTTACTTGTATTAGCTTGTATCTTTTGTATTACTTAGTGTAATCCTTGTACGAGGTTTCTCCACCTTCGGATTGTTCCGAGAAGGAGTTATTTGTGATTAGTGAGTGCGTGTGCATCACTAGAGCTCTTTAGAGCTCGATCCATGGAGTAGGAACCATTCGGTTCCGAACCACGTTATATGACCGTGTTGTGATTGTGTATCTTGTTGTATTTATTTGTTATTACTATTCCGCTGTGCTAACAAGATTGTAGACGATCAAACGAGAAAGAATTCCATCATTGTACCATCACGTGACGCTATTCACCCCCTCTAGTGGCCTCAAATTTCCTACAATTGGTATCAGAGCCCGGGGCTCTTCTACGGATTAACAACACGGAGTTAAGACGCTAGAGGAACAAGATGGAATTCAAGGAGAGATTGGGTGACGACATCAACGTTTCGCCCTCCTTCGACCGTGAAGATTTCGCGTACTGAAAAGGTAGAATGATGCATTTTCTAATGTGTGATTTTGATAATTGGATTAGTGTCTTTGTAGGTTTTGACACTCCAAAAGACGAAGAAGGAAGAATTGTCAAGAAGAAGAATTGGAGTCAAGAACAACTTCGATACTATAACACCAACAATAAGGTAATGGGTATTTTGCTTAATATAATCCCTAATGATATTTTAATCAAGATAGGGGATTGTAAAGACGCCAAGGAGGTATGGAACAAATTGGAAAAATTCCATGAAGAGCCTCACTCAATCCAAGAAGATGAGGAGAATGAGGAAGAGAGCTCATCCTCACAAGAAAGTGAGGATTCGGAGGTCGAGGAGTGTTCGACATCCGAGGAGGAAGAAGTGGTGGAAGAGGTAGACATAGAAGAAACCTCAACCTCTAGGATTGAGGGGGAGGGGATTAGAACATCTACACCTGAGAAACCCCAAGAAGAGCCCTCCACATCCGGTCAAGATGAAGAAGCTCCAATTTCGGCACCTTCCACCACCACCCTAGGTAACTCAAATATATCAATTAATAATAAAATGCATATAATATGTTTTGAGTGTAGGGAGCAAGGACACTACAAGAGCAAGTGTCCTAAAAAGATCAAGAAGTCTCCTCCGGCACCAAAAGTCAAGGATGCCGGTCCCCAAAGTCAAAAGAACAAGGAGCACGTAGTATGCTTCAAGTGTCATCAAAAGGGGCACTATAGAAGCCAATGCCCTAGGGGGAGCAAAAAGACCCAAGAAGAAGCATCACAAGTAGGGGGAGCTAAGGCTAACCCTAAGGTACATTTTAGTAATGCATCTTCTAATTTAAATGTTAAAAAGCATGCTAGGAATTTTAATTCTCTTGCAATTTATGAAAAGCATGCTAATAGGAATAAATATTTTTGCTTAGGAGCTAAAAGTGTCCATTTAGGAAATAAGAAAAAATTTGGGACTAATGTCCCTAGAAAAACCATACCTAGGGAATCTATTAGGAAAATACAAGAGCACCTAGGTTTCAATCCTAAATGGACTAGGCATATGCCTAGAAAGAACCATACCCAAGGATTAAATCAAAATTCAAAAATTGGGCAATTAGAATTAGAGAACCAAGCCTTGAGGTCAAGGCTTGAAAAACTTGAAAAGACCCTTAAGGTTATGCAAAATCAAATACAAGGGTCAATTAGTCAAACTTCTAGGTCAAAATCTCAAAGTCAACACTTAGGACCCAAGAAGCAAAAGTCATCAAAGGGCAAGAAGGGTTTGGGTCACAAACCTAAGCTTAAGATGGCTTACCATAGTGTTCCATTTGATTATGGAACACAAACTAGGTCTAGGAAGACCAAGGTCAATAGGGAAGTCATCCCTAAGGTTGACCAAAGGGTGTGCCTAGTGGCTAGGATTTCTAGGAAACCTAGGGTAGCCACTAAGAAGGTTGCAAGGGAAGTTACCCCTAGAGTCAACCTAGGTAAGACCCAAATGACCAAGGCTAACAAGCCTAGAAGGGTCATTAGGAGAATATCTAGGGAGGTTATCCCTAAGGAATACCTAATTAACCCAATGAGCTCAAATAGATTTTGGGTTCCTAGGAGCGTGATAGATTCATGCTAGAAGGGTTTAGGGTGTGCCAACCTTGATTGGATGGGTAGTTAACTCAACCATGATAAAGGTGGCATTTTAGGTCATTTTCAAGGTTATGGTTACCTTGGAAATACATTTGAGCTTTAATCCTAAAAGATTTTAGGATGTGCCAATATTATTTGAGAAGTTTGATAAATTGATCAAATTGGCACAATTTAGGTTTAGAGGTTAGTGTGCCATTTTGGGTTTTTGGCACACTAGGGAGATTAGTAGTATTATGGCAAAAATATGCTTAATTATCTCAAATGGCAACTAATATTAAATTTTAGGCATTATTATACCTATATATTTTATATGTCATGCTTTGATTTGCCATATAACATGCCATGACATCATGCCTTTTTTTTTTCATTTATATGTCATGATTATGTTTAGGAATTAGGATTGAATGTCATGTGCTTTAGTTTTATATCATATGTCATGACATCATGATCATTGGCCATGTTTTATTTTTGCTATTATTATGCCATGATCATTTCATGCATTTAATTGATTAAAATTGATTTAAGGACAATGGCATGACTTGGAGTCCCATTTATAAGGGAATCAAGTAGAGTTGCCTTAGAAAAATGCATGAAACCCTAGTTTAGGGAGAACAAAACCCACATCTCACATTACATTGACATGTATGTGTATTTATACACCCTAGATACATGTGAGATGCTAGGATATGAGTTGAGTTCAAGGTGCATAGTTTTTGCATCTAGATGAACTAAAACTCTTCTAATTGCATATGGTGGATCATTGGGAAAACATGTGTACAAGTCATGTACATAGAGCCCAAGGAATATGATCCAAAATAGGTTTTCAAAAACATTTTGAAATCAATTTAGAAAATCTTGGTGAAGCCTATCTTTTGATAGCAATCACTAATGATGAAGTTGATACAAAGTAAGCTAAAACATTGAAGTTTTTCTTCACTTTTGGATTTTGTATCAATCTCGATATTTTATGGGTAAAACAATTTTCAAATATTTTTCATCCATTGTATTGACTATAAGTAATATATGTATGAATTTTCATGATTTTTTAAAATACGTAGAATTACTTATGACTTTTTAAAACTCGATTCTGATAGTTGAAATTCGAGAATTTCAGTTATCGATCATCATTGTCGATGGCGATCGGTGATGTGAGTGTGATCGGTGATTCTTTGTAAATAGTCGACTGCCAAGCTGATTTTGGGAAAAACAAGGTTGTTTAGCCCGTGTTCAACTATGGTAAAGGTTCCTAATCACTCCTAACCCTAGGATATGCTTTGGGAAGCATTAGAAAGGGTGAAAATCCATTGGATATGGATTAGGAGAGGTGTTAGGGTAATGTATCAAATTTAAGGTGGGGAGAGTTCATGTTTGAACTTTGAGCCTTAATTTTAATGGTTTAGAGTTCCTATTGGCTTAGGGACTTCCCAAAGACATTGTTGGTGCAATGGTCAAGGGGGAGCAAGCCTTTAGGGTGAGTTATCCATCTTGGGATGATGGATGTGTCTTTTCTCCTCTTGAAGGGGAGAAGTTTTTGGGAGACTATCATCAATTGGGAAAATTGATGGGTTTTTGAGAGACCCAATTTGGAAATTGGGAGAGTGGATAGGATTGCCTCTTTTGAGTGATATGAGACTTATCACTATGAAGATGGTAGGCATCCTAGGTATTTTTGGACCAAGGGGGAGATTGTAAGATCTCATTGGGACATGAGACATTGACCTCCTTGGAGAGATAACCTTTTTGATGTTAGTCAAAAAGGGGGAGAATGTTTGGGGGAGAAGTTTTATAGAATGTTTGAGATTACCAATTTGGGATAATTGGTAAGGAAATTTGAGTTAGGGGCCTAACTCAAGGTTTGTTTTGTCAAACATCAAAAAGGGGGAGATTGTTGGTGCAATCGGCCCAGGTCATGGTTGACCAGACTCGAGTTTGACTCGAGTGATGTTTTGATGTTTGACATAGTATGTCTGACATTGATGTTTGACATTGATCTCGGTTAATGTTTTGGGTAGATTGTTTATACAATCGACCCAGGTTATAATTGACCAGACTCGAGTTTGACTCGAGGGAGTCTTTGATGGTTGACTAGGGATTGACCATGTGATTATGGGAAAGTCCAAGCATGGGTCTTGGCAAGGTAAAGTCCAAGTCATGGGTACTTGGCATGGAAAGTCCAAGTGGGACACTTGGCATTTGGGAAAGTCCAAGTCTTGAGTACTTGGCACAAGGAAAGTCCAAGCATGGGGCTTGGCATGGAAAGTCCAACATGGGTTGGCAAGGGAAAGTCCAAGCATGGGTCTTGGCATGGAATGTCCAACATGGGTTGGCAAGGGAAAGTCCAAGCTTGAGTCTTGGCATTTGAAAAGTCCAAGGGGTTTGATATTGGCGGCGTAAAGTCCAAGCAGAGTCTTGGCGGCGTAAGTCCAATGTGACTTGGCGGTGTAGACACCGTTAGCATGACATAGCCGATGGAAGCACCTGAAGGCTAGCGCGATGGATGAACAAGTCATGAATGACTTGGAGTGATCTGAGAGGTGTAAGGCTAATGGAGGTGGCTAGAAGGCTTAGGTCTAGGCTAAGGGTGGTCTAGCAAGTATGGGGACACCATACTTGGGTTAAAACCTCATCTTTGAGGTTGGTAGTAGACTGACATTATGGCTGGTTCGACTGCCGTGAGTCGACTTGAGTTCGACTAACGTTTAAGAGCTGAAATTGCTCTGGCAGTCGACTACTCATTGGAGCAGTCGACTACCAAGGGATGGCAGTCGACTGACAGTTGAGTTGCGAGCACAGAATGATCTATAGCCGACTGGGCAGTAGACTATAGGCGTTGGCAGTCGACTGCCAATGTTGGCAGTCGATTGGTGAGAGTACCGATGGAACTTGTCCAACATGGATTGAGTCGTTGTCCCACAGCTACAGTGTTGGCAGTCGACTGCTAGGCGGAAATCCAGCCCGATGGAGGATAAAAGCAGCTGTTCGTGGAAGGCTCAAGCAGCGGTTTTCTTGGGTGATTTGAAGGGGAATTGTTGGTGCTCTTCCAGTCCTTCAAGGCTAGTCCAAGGCAACCAAAGTGCTCTTGTAAAGTGTTTTTCTTTACTTGCATTGTATTTCTTACTTGTATTAGCTTGTATCTTTTGTATTACTTAATGTAATCCTTGTACGAGGTTTCTCCACCTCCGGATTATTCCGAGGAGTTATTTATGATTAGTGAGTGCGTGTGCATCACTAGAGCTCTTTAGAGCTCGATCCGTGGAGTATGAACCATTCGGTTCAGAACTACATTATATGACCGTGTTGTGATTGTGTATCTTGTTGTATTTATTTGTTATTACTACTCCGCTGTGCTAACAAGATTGTAGACGATCAAACGCGAAAGAATTCCATCATCATACCATCACGCGACGCTATTCACCCAAAACTCCTACAAATCTTTCTTGACTTACAAAAACTATTTTTCCAGATATGGTAAACACAATTTGAAATGCATTTTATTTGACATTTCCAACCATATTCTAAGAGCTATGTGTACTTTGGTTGTACACAAGTCTTCCCAATGATCAGTCCAATTAAGGATTCGTGTCTCTAGATATCGTTTTGGTTCAAAGTAATGCATCATAACATGCATGATGAACCAAATGCATCTTCCTAACATCTCACATGATGTCTACATAGTTAAATAAAAAAATCAAGGTATCTTAAGTCTTTTATGAGATGTGTTAAGGTATAATCCTAAATTTTAGCTATGGGATCATGCAAATCTATACCTCTTACTCTACAAAACACATACCAAGTTCCCTCCTAAGTGATGTAAATTCTACTTCAGGTAGAGCCTTGGTGAAGATGTCGATAAGATTAGACTTAGATTCAATGTAATTGAGTTCAATATCCCTTCTTGCCACATGATCTCTAATGAAGTGATGCTTCACTTCAATGTACTTTGTCCTAGAGTGATGTACTGAATTTTTGGTCAAATTGATGGTACTCACATTATCACAATAAACTTTGACTTTGGAGTAGTGGAGCTCATAATCCTCTAGAGTATGTCTCATCCAAAGTAATTGAGCCACACAACCACCCATGGCCACATATTCGGCCTCAGTTGTGGATAAAGCAGTACAAGGTTTCTTTCTACTACTCCAACTCACTAGGGAAGATCCAAGAAATTGACATCCACCACTAGAACTTTTTCGATCCAATTTGCAACCCGCATAATCAGAATCGGTGTACCCAATCAAATCAAAACTTTGAGTCCTAGAGTGCCAAAGGCCTACATTAAGAATACTCTTGATATATCTCAATATTCTCTTTGGCATAAGATTGGTATATTGCACACATACCTACCGCAAAAAGTATATCCGATCTACTAGCGGTTAGTTATAGTAGACTATCAATCATACTCCTATATGTTGGGACCAATTTGTACGTGTTAGAGAGAAGGGTGAATAGCGATTTGTCAATTTTGCTCATTTGTGTTAGCGTGCTTGTCTACAATATGTTAGTGTGTAGCAGAATGTAGGGATGTATACTGAAAAGTCTATCTTTTGTATGAACATCTTTATTTTGGAATAAGAATCACATGATCATTGTTTGCATATTTTTATAGTTATGCAATATTGTCGAATACTTTACATTATAGATAACAAGGTGTGTGGTATCACACAGGAGATCATGTTATCGGCCCCTTGAAAAGTATAAGTAAAAGCTCACAACCGAGATGGCTTTGGACAAACCATCGGAATGGTTGTAGTGTGATTTGGTATTGGTTTGTCTTGACCATAGAATCACACTAGTGCACTTTGTGTGTATTGAGCAGGACCGACTTAGAGGTGATTCGATTTATTGCTGACTACATAATCGAATCGGACCTCAGATATTATTTAGTACATGCTCTTAATCCCGATATAATAATGGGAACATATACTTAGTACTCATCTCTTTGATTTACCAATGGGCGAGATTTATAGATTAAATCGATAGGCTCAGTAAGTTGGGAGATGATATTATTTATATGGTATGCCATTTATTATAGGAGGAAACCATGTCCTATATATTAGGATGATGATGTCCTCTTGAGGAGCTCATAAGGTTCATCATGTAAACCCTGTAGGTGGACTAGGTCCGGCATGATGAAAAGGTTGAGTGGTACTACTCAAGGAGTTAGATGTTGATTAATTAATGGTCAGTAAATTAATTAATCGACGGACATTCGAGATCTTAAACACGGAGAGAAAATGTACAGATAATATATGGAGCCCATATTATCATATGGGGGTTGGTGAGGTAGATCAATGATGAACCTTTAGTGGATTGGATCATCATTAGTGGATCGGACTTTATGTTGGCTTGATCCATGGGTGGCCAAGATCCAACTCCTCCTCATGGTCCCTAATGTAGCCTATTAACACCTCATGATGCTTAGATCCAATGGATAGAAACAAAACTCTAAGATCCATAGGTAGAGATTAAATCTCTAAGATCCGACGGTTGAGATTAAATCTCTAGATCCAACGGTTGAGATTAAATCCCTAGAACCAATGGAGGAGATTAATTCATGACTTATCTCTAACTCTATAAAAGGATGTCAAGGGAATTGGCATGGAAGAATTGATGAGAGCTAGGGTTTTTGGGCGACAAGGAAGAGGAATCCTAGTTGAGATAGGATTAGGATTAGGGTTTGGAGGCAAGGGTGGCACCAAATAAGGAAGGTATTCTTCTCTTCTTCTTCCTCTTTTGGCCAACGTCCAGCACCTCTCCAGCCTTGGCCAGTGCCCAAAAGCTCCCTTCTCCTTCTCCTTAGGTGGTGGAAACAAGATATAGGGCTTCCCTTGGTGTCTTGGTTGTTTTCCACCATCTTCTCCTTCACCTAGTTGGCTGGCGGCAAGGATAGTTTTAGTTCCTTGTTGGTTGTTTCTAGAGAGGAGAAAAACCTTGTTTCTATTCTTCCTCTTGATTTGGAAGAGCAAGGAAGGAAGATTTGCGATCTAGGAGCTTTGACTTTTGGTAGATCGTCGCCCACACGACATCCAAAAGGAGGAAGGTCATACATTAGAAGATCGAGAGGTATACCTATTCTACTTTCTTCTTTTGTTTATTGCTTGTATTTGTTTTTCAATTATAAGTATGTTATAAATCTGTAAATGGCTAAATAATACTTGGATCCCGAGTATAAACATAAAAACCGGCGATCCGGACATCGTCTATTCCGCGGCTACTTGTAGAATAGAGGATGGTCGCTTGAACAACTATTTTGTTCAAGTGACCTCTCTAAACGAATAGCATGACGATGACTTGGTGGTTTTGGCAATCCCTTTTGTCTAGTATTAAATTTTTTTAATCCGGGGACATCGAAGGGATCGCCATGGACAAGCTACCGAGGTGAAGTGGGAAGCGAAGTTTCCCCTCATGGACTCGATAAGCAAAACCCTTCAATTGGTATCAGAGCCAAGGTTTCCAGTTTTGTGTGTTTAGGATTCGGTTAATTTTTATGCACTTTTTCATATATTATATGTGCCAGATAATAGTAGGATATGCGTAGTTTAACTCTTTGGTTGTAGGCATAATATCCGACTATTATGGTCATATGTGTGTATGTGATTGTGTGTGTGTAAATATTTATTTTGTTGAATCCTCGGGGTTGACGAGGCTAGTATTTAGTTTTTTTAAATTAAATACAGCATTGTTTAGCCACTCTTTATTTTATTTTACTTTCGATCTAGATTTCATGTACACTCCCTCGTGGAGTATAGGATCGATGGATGTATATTAAAATAGGTTTTAGTCTTGGCTTGGATCTCCGGATGGCTCGTACATGGCGTAGGAGGAACGAACGAGATGGCGATGCGACGAGAGTCATATTGAAGACAAAAGCCATAATAGTTGGAAAATAATTTATTTTTCATATTTATTGCTTTTTGTTTGATATGCATGTCGTAGGCTAGGAAAATTCCTCATTTTCAAATTACTAAGTGGGAGAGGGATATTTTTATAAATTCCCACGACCTCCATTACGATTTGACAAGTGATGCAAACAAACTTGCGCGTCGGCTTTGAGTGCCTTCCTCCCCATCTGATGGGTTTGTTTGCGGATCACAAGGTCAAATATGGTTATAGGAAATTATTAAGGAGCGTGTGTACTTGCCCATCGTAAGGCACATAACCCGAGATAATTACCTTGGTATCAAGTAATGGTGAACACTTAGATGCAAATAGGAGTATCCTCCCCATCGGAGTCACTGCTTTTATTTGTAGGGCCGAAGAGAAACCAACTATTAATTTTATTTGTCATAAAGTTAGGTTGACAAGATAGTAAAATTAATGGGTAAAACCTTCTCTTACAAATGTAGAATTCGTATACGTCCACACTATCGTGGCATACGATATTCTCGGTGTTTTGAGGTGTTGGTTGATTTTGAAATTTTATTGTTTGAGGAATCAATAATTTTTGAAATCTATAGTAATGATCTATGTGATTCTTAGGATTTTCAAAATTGATTTTCAGTCCACTTGCTTTGATACTAAAGGAAAATAAACTTACTGTACATAATTTTGATGATTGGAAAAGAATCTAGATATTGTCTTATCTGCTAAGGAGTACAAGTGTGCACTCTTCGAAGAGTGTCCTCAAGCCATGGTTGCTCAAAAAAGTTTCTACTTCTAAGCCGAAAGGCAAGAAGAAGGAGAAACAAGGTGAAGCAAAGGTGGTGGGAGGATCTCAGGGAGGAGTGAAGAAGCCGAAAGGCAAGTACTTCACTTACAAGCAAGATGGACATTGGAAGAAGGATTGTCCCAATCCAAAGCAGAACAAAGATATATCCTTTGGACTAGTCGTTGAAATATGATTAGCGGTGTTATCTACTGGCACCTGGTGTGTAGATACAGAAGCCACTAATCATGTTTGCAATACTTTACAGGGGTTCCAGGAAACCCGACGACTAGCTAAAGGGGAGATTACCATTTACTTGGGCAATGCCATGAAGGTGGCAGCTGTTGCAGTGGGAGATGTTAATTTATCTTTTGAGAAAAATAAACTTTTGGTTCTTAAGAATTGCCTTTATGTACCCTTATTTAGAAAGAATTTAATTTCGGTTTCTAAATTGTTTATGGATGGATATTCTCTTTCTTTTAATGACAGAGTTGTTATAAGAAGGAATAGGGACAATATCTGTTCGGGTGCATTGATAGGAAATTTGTATACACTTGAACCAAAACCTCCCACGATGCAAATTGAAGTTAATAACTCATCTTCTAATTCCAATAAGAGAAAAGAACCTTCGAAGATGAACCAAACATATCTTTGGCATCTTAGGCTTGGTCACATTAACCTAAGCAGAATTCAAAGGTTGATAGCTGATGGACCTTTGGGTTCATTAGTGGTGGAGGATCTCCCAACCTGTGAATCTTGCTTGGAGGGTAAGATGACCAAGAGGTCTTTTAAGGCCAAGGGGTATAGAGGCAAAGATGTGTTAGAATTGGTTCATTCTAATTTGTGTGGTCCTATGTCTATCCAGGCTAGAGGTGATTTTGAGTATTTCGTCTCTTTTATAGATGATTACTCAAGATATGGATACATTTACCTGATGCGCCGCAAGTCTGAATGCTTTGACAAGTTCAAAGAATTCAAGGCTGATGTGGAGAAACGTCAAGGTAAAAGTATCAAGACACTATGATTTGATCGTGGTGGTGAGTACCTCTTGGGAGAGTTTAGGAACTACTTATCAGAGGCTGGGATTCAATCCCAATTGACTGCACCTGGCACACCCCAGCAGAACGGTGTAGCAGAGCGAAGGAATAGGACTCTTATGGAGATGGTTAGATCGATGATGAGTTATTCTGACTTGCCAGATTCGTTCTAGGGATATGCTCTAGATACGGCGGTGTACATTCTGAACTTGGTTCCATCTAAATCAGTGCCTTCTACTCCCACAGAGTTGTGGACTGGGCGAAAGCCTAGTCTAAGACATATTCGGATATGGGGGAGTCCAGCACATGTCTTTGAAGGCGGATCTTTGGTAAGTCGGAACCTCGTCATGCAATGCATGTTCGTTGGCTATCCCAGGGGAACGAAGGGTGGATTATTTTTTAGTCCTAGAGATCAGAGGGTGATTGTTAGCACGAACGCCAGATTTCTAGAGGAAGACTATGTGATGAGCCACAAGCCCAAGAATAAAATTATTCTGGAGGAGTTAAAAGGGGAAAGTCACTTCTTTAGTACCACCGGTACAAGAGGATATACCACATGTCACTACACCGCGTGTCACAGAGGATACACAGGTGATACCTCGTCGTAGTGGGAGGGTTGTGAGACAGCCTGATAGATTCATGTTCTTGGGAGAATCTTCTGATTTGGTCCCTGGCGAACATGAACCTGATCCCTGGACATATGATGAGGCAATCCAAGATAAAGATGCAGTATCTTGGCAAAGTGCAATGAATGCTGAGATTGAATCTATGGATTCAAATCAGGTCTGGGAGCTAGTAGAACCACGCGATGGTGTAAAAACCATTGGATGCAAGTGGATCTACAAGAGAAAGAGAGGAATAGATGGGAAGGTTGAGACCTTCAAAGTGAGGCTTGTTGCGAAGGGGTATACTCAGAAAGAGGGTATCGATTATGAGGAGACCTTTTCGCCGATAGCCATGCTTAAGTCTATCCGGATTCTCTTATGCATAGCAGCTCATATGGATTATGAGTTGTGGCAGATGGATGTCAAGACAACTTTCCTTAATGGAAGTCTTGAGGAAAATATCTATATGAAGCAACCAGAGAGATTCATTGCTAAGGGCAAAGAGCATCTTGTATGTAAGCTTAATCGGTCCATTTATGGATTAAAGAAAGCTTCAAGGTCTTGGAACATCCGATTTGATGAGGTAAATAAGTCTTATGGATTTATTCAAAATCCGGATGAGTCTTGTGTATACAAGAGATGTAACGAAAACTTAGTGGTATTTCTTGTACTATACGTAGATGACATTTTGGTGATTGGCAACAATATCAAGGTGTTATCGGGCGTAAGAGTATGGTTGTCCAAACAGTTTGATATGAAGGACTTGGGAAAGGTGGGACACATCCTTGGGATCAAGGTTATAAGGGATCGCAAGAAAAGGATGTTGTGCTTATCCCAAGCTTCATACATAGACAAGATTATGGATCGTTTTAGCATGCAAAACTCCAAGAAGGGTTTTCTACCTTTCAGGCATGGAGTTCATTTATCTAAGGAGATGTGTCCTAGATCATCCGAGGAGATAGAGGAGATGAAGGTGATTCCTTATGCTTCGGCAGTAGGAAGCCTCATGTATGCGATGCTATGTACGAGACCAGATATCTGCTTTGCCATGGGCATGGTCAGCAGATATCAGAGTAATCCAGGACAGGGACATTGAACTGTGGTAAAACATATATTATAGTGCCTTAGAAGGACTATGGATTATATGCTAGTTTATCGGTCAGACAAATTACTCCCTGTGGGTTACATGGATTGTGACTTCCAATCAGATAGGGATAACAGTAAGTCTACCTCAGGTTTTGTGTTTACTTTAGGAGGTGGAGCCATTGTATGGAGGAGTGTCCAGCAGAAATGCATGGCGGACTTCACCATGGAAGCTGAGTATGTGGCAGCCTCTGAGGTGGCCAAAGAAGTTGTATGGCTTAGGAACTTTCTGATGGACTTGGATGTGATTCCTGATTTGCCCAGAACTATCACAATTTATTGTGATAATAATGGTGCAGTTGCAAACTCGAAGGAACCACGAGCCCATAAGGCTAGTAAACACATAGAGCGCAAGTACCACCTGATACGAGAAATCGTAAAGGAGGTAGAAGTTGTTGTCGCCTAGATTGCATCAGAGGATAACCTAGCAGATCCTTTCACTAAGGCCCTTCCGGCAAGAGCTTTTTATAGGCATGTGGAGGGAATGGGGATCAGATGTATGCCACTTTGAGGACAGCATAGTCTTTTAGTATAAGTGGGAGATTGTAGGGATGTATACTGAAAAGTCTATCTTTTGTATGAACATCTTTATTTTGGAATAAGAATCACATGATCATTGTTTGCATATTTTTATGGTTATGCAATATTGTCTAATACTTTATATTGTAGATAACATAGTGTGTGGTGTCACACAGGAGATTATGTTATCGTCCCCTTGAAAAGTATAAGTAAAAGCTCACAACCGAGATGACTTTGGACAAACCATCGGAATGGTTGTAGTGTGATTTGGTATTGGTTTGTCTTGACCATAAAATCACACTAGTGCACTTTGTGTGTATTGAGCAGGACTGACTTAGAGGTGATTCGATTTATTGCTGACTACATAATCGAATCGGACCTTAGATATTATTTAGTACATGCTCTTAATCCCGATATAATAACGGGCACATATACTTAGTACTCATCTCTTTGATTTACCAATGAGCAAGATTTATAGATTAAATCGATAGACTCTGTAAGTTGGGAGATGATATTATTTATATGGTGTGTCATTGATTATAGGAGGAAACCGTGTCCTATATATTAGGATGATGATGTCCCCTTGAGAAGCTCATAAGGTTCATCATGTAAACTCTGCAGGTGGACTAGGTCCGGCATGATGAAAAGGTTGAGTGGTACTACTCAAGGAGTTAGATGTTGATTAATTAATGGTCAGTAAATTAATTAATCGACGGACATTCGAGATCTTAAACACGGGGAGAAAATGTACAAATAATATATGGAGCCCATATTATCATATGGGGGTTGGTGAGGTAGATCAATGATGAACCTTTAGTGGATTGGATCATCATTAGTGGATCGGACTTTATGTTGGCTTGATCCATGGGTGGCCAAGATCCAACTCCTCCTCATGGTCCCTAATGTAGCCTATTAACACCTCATGATGCTTAGATCCAATGGATAGAAACAAAACTCTAAGATCCGTAGGTAGAGATTAAATCTCTAAGATCCGACGGTTGAGATTAAATCTCTAGATCTGATGGTTGAGATTAAATCCCTAGAACCAATGGAGGAGATTAATTCATGACTTATCCTTAACTCTATAAAAGGATGTCAAGGGAGTTGGCATGGAAGAATTGATGAGAGCTAGGGTTTTTGGGTGGCAAGGAAGAGGAATCCTAGTTGATATAGGATTAGGATTAGTGTTTGGAGGCAAGGGGGGCACCAAATAAGGAAGGTATTCTTCTCTTCTTCTTCCTCTTTTGGCCAACGTCCAGCACCTCTCCAGCCTCTTTTCCAGCCTTGGACGACGCCCAAAAGCTCCCTTCTTCTTCTCCTTAGGTGGTGGAAACAAAATATAGGGCTTCCCTTGGTGTCTTGGTTGTTTTCCACCATCTTCTCCTTCACCTAGTTGGCCGGCGGCAAGGATAGTTTTAGTTCCTTGTTGGTTGTTTCTAGAGAGGAGAAAAACCTTGTTTCTATTCTTCCTCTTGCTTTGGAAGAGCAAGGAAGGAAAATTTGCGATCTAGGAGCTTCGACTTTTGGTAGATCGTTGCCCACACGACGTCCAAAAGGAGGAAGGTCATACATTAGAAGATCGAGAGGTATACCTATTCTACTTTCTTCTTTTGTTTATTGCTTGTATTTGTTTTTCAATTATAAGCATTTTATAAATCTGTAAATGGCTAAATAATACTTGGATCCCGAGTATAAACACGAAAACCGGTGATCCGGACATCGTCTATTCCGCGGCTACTCGTAGAATAGAGGATGGTCGCTTGAACAACTAGTTTGTTCAAGTAACCTCTCTAAACGAATAGCACGACGATGACTTGGTGGTTTTGGCAATCCCTTTTGTCTAGGATTAATTTTTTTTAATCCGGGGACATCGAAGGGATCGCCATGGACAAGCTACCGAGGTGAAGTGGGAAGCGAAGTTTCCCCTCACGGACTCGATAAGCAAAACCCTTCACAGAATATACAAGATAGATAGCACAAAACAAAATACAAACACACACAATCACATCTCAAAAGATTTTACGTGGTTCGGAACCTATGGTTCCTACTCCATGGCCGAGCTTAGTGTCCACACCACTAATAAGTATCTCCTTCTCGGCAACACATCAAAGGTGGAGAAATCTCGTACAAAAAAACTTACAAAAAATACAAAAAGTATGCAATCTAATAAGCAAAATACAAGTAAAGAAAACTTTACACAATAATACTTTGCTTGAGCGCTCTTTGGTTGCTTTGAAAGGCTTTTGAAGACTTGGAATGCATCAATAATTTCTCCCAAAAAGCTCCCAATAACAACTACCAAAATCCTCCCTTTGCTGCTCCTTTTATAACCTATATCGAGCTAAATTTTTGCCTAGCAGTCGACTGCCAAAAGGTACCAGTCAACTACATGCCTATCTGTTGTCTCGCAACGGAATAATTCACGTTGGATTCTAGCCAATGGATACCCTAACAGTCGACTATCCTTACCAGTAGTCGACTGCTAAGCTAGTAGTCGACTGACCAGTTGACTATTAGACATTCTGTGTCATGTCCACTACCACCAGTCGACTACCCATCATTGGTAGTCAACTACCATTGACCAGTCGACTAATGTAAGCCACCAACCGATTGCCACATCACTTAGTCGACAGTTGAGCCTTAGTCGACTACATAACCAGTCGACTGGTCATAATTTTAATCGACTGCTTCGAGTTGACTAGGCTCTCGAGTACTGAACACTCGACTAGTCGACTAACCCAAAGTCTCAGTCGATTGATAAATCTCAACCATGAGATTTAATCCAAGTATGATCCCCTCATACTTGATCAACCACCCTTGGCCTAGACCTAAGCCTTCTAGCCACCTTCATCAGTCTCACACCTCCATTAGGGTCAGTTCAAGTCCTCCACGACTCGTTCACCCTTCGCGCTAGGAACCTCGGGTCTCACACCTCCATTAGGGTCAGTTCAAGTATCCAAACTTGAACTTCCCATCGAGTCTGGTCAACCTTGACCCGAGGTTGATTGCTCCAACAATCTCCCCTTTAAACAAATTCTCCCATATGACCTTGGATGTCCCAAACATCCACTTATCATATGGTCAAACCCATATAGTCAACCATATTGTCAAACCTTAAAACACTACTCGAGTCTCACTCGAGTCTGGTTAATCATGACCTGGGCCAATTACTCCAATAATCTCCCCCTTTTTGATGTTTGACAATACCTTTAAGTTAGGCTATCAATAACCCAACTTAACTCTTCCAATGTCAAAGCATAGTGAAGGTTTACCAAACTTAAACCTCACTTCGCCCCATTTGGCATACATCAAAAGTCTACCAAGGTTTTCAATGTCTCATCTCCAAATGAGAACCATCATTCTCCTCCTTAGTCAAAAAAATATCTAGGATGTCTTCACTCTTCATAGTGATAAGACCCATTGATGTGAGCAAAACATATAGGGTTTTAGAAGTAGTTTTCGCTCACATCTAGCTGTATTTTATACTTATTTCATGCATATCGTACTTTGTTTTGCATGCATTTCCTATTTTCTAGTTCATAGATATGCTCTTTATGCTTTTGTGTGCATGACAACATTTTACGGAATAAACGACACACTTTTGGAGCAAAAGGAAGGCATTCGGCAAGCGGATCGAAGGGAGGCACGGCTCGACCATGTGAAATCACACGGTCGTGCCCCACTAGCCCAGCGCCACACACGACTTGGCCATGTGGATCACACGGTCGTGTGGCACTGGCATTTTTCGGCATGACTAGGGTTTTTTCATGGATTCGGGCGGCGCCGGCCTCAAGTCTATATAAGGAAGGCCACATCCAAACCCTAGGGGAGAGGCACGACGACCAGGACAACACACCGACACCCTAAACAACTTCGAAAACTTACAATGGGGAGGAAGAAGATGGCTAGAGGATCGTATCCTGTGCTCCAACATTGAAGAGAAGAACCAAGAGTACTAAAATTTACTTTCTATTTTTCTCTTGTATTGTAATGATCTATTCTAATATGAATTGTGTTCATTCTTTTCCATCAATCTTCGATTCTAGGATTAGGAACTAACTTGTGTACGTAGAACATGCTAGAACGAATGTAAATTCTGTTTTAGGATTTCTATTCGCAGTTCATGTTTGTTTGATTCGATGAAAATTATGTTTTGGTTTTCTATCTATTGTGCATAGCCGATACAAGGGGTAAAAACCCTTGTATCAAATATCTAGGGGAATTAAAGAGGAACCAAGGGGTTGTCCTCATCTCCGGTAACCGTAGGTAGAAGGGTACGATGGAGTAGGGAATGGGACACGTTCCGACTCCTCATAGGGATTGATTTGGCATCCTCATACCGTCTATCCTATCTTAACGAAAGGGTTGACCTGGTTAAGGATAGGTAGTTCTCGATAGATGTGAAAGCTCATCGGGAAAGGGTATGATGTCCCTTCCACAAGACCCTAATTAGAGAACCAAACTACATTTAATTGATTAGCATGTTCCATGTTGCACAAGTGAAACCGAAGTCCTAGGATCTCTTTTTGAACCTCAAACCAACCTTCCCTTCCTCCATGTGACACCGTACTAGAGTTAGGACCGCCGACAACTCTCATAATCACAACCCTTAGAACTAAACTCTGAACAATAATGTTCACTGAACAATCAGTACTCGAATCTCAGTCTCTGTGGGATCAATAATCTATTTATTACTTGACGACATCCGTGCACTTGTGGGCGTTGAGTGCGAGCGCATGCTTCGAGTCCTCGATGGTTTCCGTCACTAGATTTGAGGTTGTGTTCGCGTGCATCAGGTTTTTGGTGTCGTTGCCAAGGACTGATTGATTTGATATCGAATCAAGAGGTGGATAGTTGGATCGGACTTAGGTTAGATTTATTTACTTGCTTTATTTTTGTTTTTATTTTATTTACTTCAGTTTTAGATATCTAGATTAAGTTTAGATTAATTTTAGTAGTTGCATTCATCAACCTTTAGTTTAAATTTTTTGCATTTGATTTAGTATTTAGACTATTTTATTTCCTATTTTTCAGAATTAGGT
Organism: Wurfbainia villosa; assembly: GCA_025175895.1. Taxonomy (NCBI): domain Eukaryota; kingdom Viridiplantae; phylum Streptophyta; class Magnoliopsida; order Zingiberales; family Zingiberaceae; genus Wurfbainia; species Wurfbainia villosa. Next base: position 53,123,631 of record CM045996.1, on the reverse strand, counting down.
ATACTCCTAATTTAGTGGCTCGGTTCTTTGTATGCATAGATGTTTAGGATCGAAAAATCCATTTTCGATAGACCCAGAAATCGAAAGAACCTACCATCACAGAAGAGTTGCGCAGAGAAGCATGGAGGATCTAGACGCATCTGTGGTAAACTTAGGTAGCCGACCTCTATGAGACTATGCAACCCCTAGTGCTAGAGGATATAGACCGAGCATAACTGGACCATCAATTATGGCCAACAACTTTGAACTAAAACCTGCACTCATACACATGGTCCAGCAGAGCCAATTCGGAGGAGCTGCAACTAAAGATTTGAACCGACACCTGGAAATATTTTTGGAGATATGCTCAACGATGAAATTCAATGGAGTACCTGCTGATACGATTCGTCTGAGCCTATTCCCATTCTCACTGCAGGATAAGGCGAAGACATGGCTCCACTCCCTTCCTTCAGGAAGCATCACCACGTGGGAGCAATGTGAGCAGCAGTTCTTAAATAAAATTTTTCCTCCAAGTAAGACTGCCCACATGCGCCACTTGATCATGAGCTTCTGACAGAATGAGGGGGAGTCCATGTTCGAAGCCTGGGATTGCTACAAAGTGTTGCTCTACGAATGCCCCCATCATGGTCTAGAGAGGTGGCTGGTGATCAACATATTCTATAATGGGATCACGTACGCCACTAAGGTGCCCCTCGATTCTGCTGCAGGAGGTGCTTTGATGAATAAGACTATCGAGGAAGCAAAGGAGCTGATCGAAGAGGTGGCCCAGAACCACCATCAATGGACTTCCGAGCGTAGTCACCCAGCGCCTACAGTCGATCGATATGTTGTTAACTCCGTTGACCACCTAGCGACAAGAATGGACGCACTTAGCAGACGGTTCAACTCTCTAAACCCTGTGTCTGCACGTGCGGTCAATACCTTTGGAAAGGGAGCAATAGCATATCAAGAGGACTATTATGGAGGGCGAGGCAGCTTAGATGAGCAGATTAAGCATGTCGATGCAGTTGGCGACCACTATCAAAGGCCCAACAACCCATATTCTAGTACCTACAATCCCAGATGGAGGAACCACCCGAACTTTTCCTATAGAAATAACTTGGGGAATTTCCAACAAATCGGGAGGATATGGGCAGTAACAAGGTAGCGGACATCAACAACCACCCAAGTCTTGACTAGAACTAATGATGGAAGACTTTATTGCTACCCAAACAAAGGCCAATGTAGAATTCCAGCACCAACATCAGAGATTGGAAGAGGCAATTAAGGAGTTGAAGGCCTCTGTCGATGGGCTCACAAGCCGCACTAAAATGCTGGAAACGCAAGTGGCTCAAATAGCTCAGACCGTGTCACATACCATGGATGGCTCTCCATCATTACTCAAACAAATTCAGGTTAAGGAAGAGGGAGTATGCAGTGAGAGAGTAGGCCAAAAAAATAGATTCACCAAGGGGTGTGCAGCCATGATATCGACGTTACCAAATTAGGTTGAGATTGAAGATAAAATCCCACCCAAGCTGGAGGACCTTGGTGAATTTGTCATACCCTGCACGATTTACAGTAGGAGCTTCGATGAATCACTGTGCAACCTAGGGTCATCAATTAGCATGATGCCCTACACATTCTACCTTGAGATGGGACTGAGTGGTATACAACCGACGAGCATAGGTATTCGCATGGGGGACAACACGATCAAGGAGCCTGTTGGCATGTTGGAACATTTACCTGTGGTGGTTGAGAATTTTGTCATACCCACCGATCTTATCATACTGGACACAGGACCAAACCCTCAAAATCCCATCATTTTAAGAAGACCCTTTCTGGCAATCGCGGGAGCATGCATAGACGTGAAGGCACATAAAGTCTCCTTGGAGGTAGATGACAAGATCATCATATTCAACCTATCAGAGTGTAAGCATCCCTTTGCAGACGAGTATACCTCGTGCTAGATAACAACCACTTCACCCGAAGATAAAGTTTTTGAGACGGATGAAGGGAGGTTTATAGAGCCGCCGGAGCCAAGTTGAGATGATGGAGTGTGGTCGAGCTAAAAGACCTTAAACAAAGTGCTTCTTGGGAGGCAACCCAAGTTTAGTCTTTAGTTGTTTTAATTTTATTGCATTCATGTGTATAGTTTAGACTTTGATTTATGTTCATTTACATTTTTCGCAAATTGTTTTAGGACTAGAAAGAAATTGCTAGATAGTAACAAAAACCCATTTTTGAGAGGCACGGGTGGCTATGTGGTTTCATACGGCCATACCCCCATGAGGAAAAGTCCACACGGCAGAAAAATTGGGGCACACGGTCTGACCATGTGGATTCACATGGTCGTGCCCAAACTTCCAGCGGCACACACGGCCTAGCCGTGTGGATTCACATGGTCATGGCACATGAGGTATAAGGGGCGCTGCACCGTGTGTTTCGCCCCAAACCCACTGTGTACTTCAATTTTTCTTGTCCAAGCTATGTGAAATCATCTTCCCTACCTCTTAGGAGCCTCTCCAACCCTCAAGGAAGCCCAAAATAAGCAACGATGAGGAGGACAAGGCAAGTGGCACCCAGATCTACTACCTCAGAGCAAAGAACAAGGAGAAGGGACGCCCTACAAGCTTCGGAGGAAGGTGACGCTCTTCCCTCCCTTGCATTTCATAATAACGAGCATAGGGAAAGATTTAACATGCTTTCTACTTGAAGAATCACCGCTACTAGGTATCTAGATGATGATCTCTTAGAAACCCTAGGTTTGTTTGGTAGATATTCAAGTCATATTTGCAAAAATGGGGTGGGGAGAGATCATGGGGATAAGACACCCAACCTACCCTAGGATATTTTTAGAATTTTTGAGTTCTTTAGAAGCGAATATCTTGACAGGGAGAGAGAGTGAAGAAGGTAAGATTACCTTTAGGTTGTTTAACATTGAGCATGAATAGACATTACACCAATGGAATAACTATTTTGGCTTGCCTAGTGGGGGAGAGAGGAGAACCCCTATTGGGTTTAATTCTCGGACATTTTGGTCCGAATTGATGGGGGAGAGTGTCTATGACCCTTCTAGGGCCAAAGCCTCACGCCTCCAAAACCCATGGTGAGTACAATTTTTTAGAGAGGAGAGAGTGACGATGTAGTGAGAGCGAGTGAGCTGCTTTGCTTGTGGGACATGTTACAAGAATGGAGTAGCATTGATGTAGGGCCCCATTTCATTAGACACCTAGTGAAAATGGGCAAAGCGGCGAGGGGAGAAATTATTTTGGGAGGCCTAATTACCCATATTTTCCATAGGATGGGGTACGACTACACAACATTAGATAACATAGAGGGGAGCTCTAGGATCGACCTAGGAGTGTGTATGGCAATGAAAATGATCGCAAGAGAGGGACACTCCTTGTGCTTTGTAAGGAAAAACTTATCATCCCTTAGGCTCCCCGACCCCGATCGTACCACCATCACCAACAACGGCAACTGGCATTTGGACCTGATAGTGGAGTCCCTACCATATGAGGGTCTCTCCACTTCGGCACCCATCTCTCCCTCTGTACATCACTCTCCCTCGAGTCCACATGTTTATAGGATCCCACCTAGTCCATGCAGAGAGCCTGCACCTGCACCACCATCTTTTTCTACTTTTGAGTAGGATGCAGGTACATCCGCCTATGATTTCTCAGAGTTCTGATCGTGCCTCAACGACATATACGTCAATCAGCAGACGCAGAGGCAACGATGGGAGGAGCAGAGCACCTACACGCAGGCGGAGTTTCATGGCTTACGGGAGCATTTCCAGCGGGCCAAAAAATTCTACGATGAGGCCAGTATCTACTTCTAGGAGGAGGCTGACCATCGCCAGGAGGAGGCCATATATCGCCAGGAGATTTGGCAACACATGAGTGCCCAACAGGCACAATGGGCCTGGGAGGAGGAGCACAGAGCAGTCGCTGCATCTACTGGTTCTCAGATCGACCACATGTACATATGACTTCAATGGCTGAGCACCAGGTTTTCCCAGTAGCCCGATATGCTGAGACTACCAGTCTTCCCACTTTGGTCGCCATATTAGAGGTATAGATTCATACAAGTCTGGGGGGAGACCCCAAGTTTTGATTTATTTTGTTTCTAGCAGTAGTTTCTTTCTTGATACTTGCATTTTTTAGTTTGCATTCATTTGTTCATGCATAGAGTGTTTAGTTTCTTTCAGCACTTAGTTTTTGCAATCTTTAAGCTGCCTCAGTAGTATTTTTAAGATCCCTTTGCGAATTATTTCCATAGGTAGCTTAACTTTATTTATCTCATGGTATTTTATTTTATATGCTCTAATGAATGTTCTAGACTTGCACTGATTAGCTTTTATTTCTACACTTACACTTGATGAATATTCTGAAAGGAAGAATCTAGTACATACATAGTTATGGTTCATCCCAGTAGTCTAATACTTTGAAATCCATAGGTGACTCTAGGTTTAGCATTTTAGTTACTAGAGATGCTTAGATTGTGTAAGCCCATTCAGAAAAATCAAAATCCCAGTGAAAAAAATGAGGGATAAAAAAATAGTTGTCATGGGTGGAAATAGTTAGGTGCCCCTTTGAGACCGAGTTAGGTTACTGAGAAAACACCTACCAATTTCTCTCAATACTGAGCACGCCTTTAAGACTTTATGCTAGATCTAGGGAACGACCCTCGCTTAGGGCAGACTAGTGCCTAAAAGTCAAAAACCTTAGGGAAGCTATAAGATGATGACTTAACTTACCATGGAACGATGTATCCCTTAAGACGATTCACTTAACACGTGCACAAGAAGCTAACTTAGTGAATTTTTAGAACATATCTATTTTGCTTTTATTGAAAATACCACTTGATAAATCTAGTTGACATGCTAAGTATGGAATAATGCTTTTTAAAATTTCATGGCATTGAGGTTTCCTTGAGGACAAGCAAAGATTTAAGTCTGGGGGAATTGATGTGAGCAAAACATAAAGGATTTTAGGAGTAGTTTTCGCTCACATCTCGCTGCATTTTATACTTATTTCATGCATATTGTACTTTGTTTTGAATGCACTTTCTATTTTCTAGTTCAGAGATCTGCTCCTTGTGCTTTTGTGTGCAAGACAGCATTTTACGGGATTAACGGGAGCAAAAGGAAGGCATTCGGTAAGCGGAATGAAGGGAGGCATGACCCAGTCGTGTGAAATCACACGGTCATACCCCACCAGCCTAGCTCCACACATGGCCTAGCCGTGTGGTGCTGGTGTTTTTCGGCATGACTAGGGTTTTTTCATGGATTCGGGTGGTGCCGACCTCAAGTTTATATAAGGAAGGCCACGCTCAAACCCCAAGGGAGAGGCACGACTGTCGGGATGGCATACCGACGCCCTAAAAAGCTTAAGAAACTCAAAATGGGGAGGAAGAAGATGGCTAGAGGATCGTATCCTATGCTCCAACGTCTAAGAGAAGAACCAAGGGTACTGAAAATTACTTTCTATTTATCGCATGCATTGTAATGATCTATTCTAATATGGATTGTGTTCGTTCTTTTTCGTCTATGGAGTAGAATCTTCGATTCTAGGATTAGGGACTAACTTGTGTACGTAGAACATGCTAGATCGAATGTAAATTCTTTTAGGATTTCTATTCATAGTTCATGTTTGTTTGATTCGATGAAAATTGTGCTTTGATTTTCTATCTATTGTGCATAGCCGATACAAGGGGTGACATCCCTTGTATCAAAGATCTAGGAGAATTAAAGAGGAACCAAGGGGTTGTCCTCATCTTCGGTAACCGTAGGTAGAAGGGTACGATGGAGTAGGGAATGGGACACGTTCTGACTCCTCGTAGGGATTGATTTGGCATCCTCGTACCATCTATCCTATCTTAACAAAAGGGTTGGCCTGGTTAAGGATAGGTAGTTCTGAATAGACGCGAAAGCTCATCGGGAAAGGGTGTGATGTCCCTTCCACAAGACCCTAATTAGAGAACCAAACTACATTTAATTTATTAGCATGTTCCATGTTGCACAAGCGAAACCGAAGTCCTAGGATCTCTTTTTGAATCTCGAACCAACCTTTCCTTCCTCCGTGTGACACCGTACTAGAGTTAGGACCACTGACAACCCTAGTAATCACAACCCTTAGAACTAAACTCCAAACAATAACGTCCACTGAACAATCATACTCGAATCTCAGTCTCTGTGGGATTGATAATCTATTTATTACTTAACAACATCCGTGCACTTGCGGGCGTTGAGCACTAGCACGTGCTTCGAGTCCTCGACGATTTTCATTACTAGATTTGAGGTCGCGTTCATGTGCATCACCCATATCACTAAATGAGAGGCAAACCACAATGAAGGTTTACCTAACCCTCACTTATCCCCCTTTGTAATCAAAGGTTATCCATCATACCAAGATGGACAAAACTCCCCCTAAAGGCTTGCTCTCCCTTGACCATTGCACCAACAATGTCCTTGGAGAGTTCCTAAGCCTATAGGAAACCTAAACCATCGAAAATAAGGGTAAAAGTTCAAACTTGAACTTTGACATCCCTTAAAATTCGATATTCCACTCTAAATAACACTCCTAATCATTTTCAATGATTGTTTCACCCTTCCAATGCTTTCCAATGTATATCTTAGGGTTAGGAGACATTAAAGTACCTAGGGGTGCTGATAACTAGATAAACAAACTTTGTTCAGCCAATATCAGACACGACAGTCGACTGAAATCAAAAACCTATCGACTGCACTACCATCAGTTGACTGTCATCCCCAGTAATCGACTGATTTCTGCAAAATGCAAAAAATAGTTTTCAGAAATGAGTTTCAAAAATTCATAAGTAATTATATATTTTTCTAAAATTTTTGAAATTTCATACGTATAATACTTATGTGAAATACAATGGGTGAAAAATAATTTTATAATAAAATACCCATTAAATTAAAGTATCAATACAAAGTTCAAAACCATTGAAAACTTCAATGTTTTTCCCTAATTTTGTTGTAACTTGTTCAATGATTGCTATCAAAAGATAGACTTTACTAAGATTTTTCAAAATAATTGTAAAATACTTTTAAAACCTTATATCGAACCATGGTCTATAGGCTAGATGTACATGACTTATACATTAGCTTTCCTCATGATTCATTAATGTCATATTATGAGCTTGAGTTCAACTAGATACAACATCTATGCACATTGAACTTAGCTCAATTTTCTAACTGCATGAATGATGATCATGGCATAAAAATGTGCATAATTTAAAATATTTGCCAATAATCATGATGTCATGGCATAAAGATAAACTTAAATACAAACATGACATATTAACTTGAGCATTTTCATGATATTTTATATGATCAAATTGTAGGGTCGATGTATTGGCCGGCTAGAGGGGGTGAATAGCCCTCTTTCGTTCGATGATGGAATTTGCTCATCTACAAAGAATATTAGTGCAACGGAAACAAAACAAGACAAGTAAATATAAATAAGAATACCAAACAATGCTAACACTGAAATATAACGTGGTTCACAGCTGCGTCGCTAGTCCATGGTCTGATTCGTCCACGGTGAATCACTCCGTAAGCTTCCACTATTCTCTCCTTTGCACCAAGCTAGGTGGAGGTAACCTCTTTACAAGAATTCACTCCTCTTACAAATATGATGTAAATAAAACTAAGTAAGAGGATGGAAAAACTTTAGGGTGCTTTGGGAGAAGGTTAGAGCATAAGCATTAGCCTCCCAAAGCCCCACACCCTCTCTTTTTATAGAGAGGGCTGATTTCTTCCCGTTGGCCGCTATAAGTCGACTGCTGCCTTTGGCAGTCGACTGACGCCGCTACAACGGTCTCCGAACACGTCAAATCTCGACCGTTGTAGTCCAACGGATCCCTTGGCAGTCGACTGATATATGCTTCTGTAGTCGACTGGTCAGTCGGCTACGGGAGGTTTTGTGCCCACGACTTTCTCTGGTAGTCGACTGCCATTCCATGGTAGTCGACTGCTGGGCCTAAACCCATCAATCGAACACCAGTCGAACCCCGTTCGACTTAGAGTAGTCGACTGTCATTTCATGGCAGTAGACTGGTATCGTGTGAAACTCAAACTTAACATTCGTTTGAGCTTCCGACGGTCGGGTAAATCTCAACCCTTGCGGTCAAGCCTCCGACACTCAGCCATTTGGCCAAGTTCACCTAATAAGCTACTTATATTTCACTCATTCTCTCATCTCACTTGAAGTCCCTCGCCGAAGCTCTCTTCGCTCGCCGCAACGTCCCTCGACAATGTCAAGTGCACGACTCTGCAATGCTCCTTCGCGTCTCTTGCCTTCGAAGTCTGCTTCCTTGGCTTCGCTTCAAGTCATCTCGTCCGGTGGTCCCTCGGCAGCATCAAGCGCACGGCTCTGCAATGCTCCTTCTCCGACTTAAGCACGAGGTTGTGAGTGGTGAAACCACCAAAACTTCATGTGTGAATTACTAAGTCCTGCAATACTCCAACGCACATATCAAATCACAACATCCTAACTTAAACCCTTTGCCACACACATCAAAACCATATCACGGGTTGATTGCACTAACAATCTCTCCCTTTTTGATGTGTGGCAATCTGTTTAAGTTAGGTAAACATTTGATAAAAATATTAAGGAAAGAAAGCATGTAAATAACATGATTAGCAACTCTCCTCCTTAATACATGAAACTCCCCCTAAATGCATTCCCCCTTTACTTAAACATATATCTTTCTCCCCCTTTGACACCATCAAAAAGATTAAACAAGGTTTATATGGCATGGCATCAAGTCTAGAGAGAAGCAAAAATCAAAATCACTCAAAACCTGATAAAATCAATTTACTGTGCTCGTGCACAGTACATTAGTCGACTGTTATCAGTATGGCAGTCGACTGGCACAAGGAAATAAGGTTTTCTGATTTTCTGGACAAAATTCAGAAATGCACTATAAATTCCAAAAAATTCAAAAAATAGTGAAATTTGGGGAACACATTTCTTATAAGTATATTTATCAATGAAAAATAGTTTTACATAAAAAATCATTATATTTTCAAATATTTGCCAAAGATCCAAAAGCTTTAAAAATAACTAGGTTTTTGATCAAGTTAGTATCACATTTAACACCTAGTTTTGGTTTGAATTGTTTCAAAACATGAACACACAGATTTTAAAGTAAGAAATTGTTTTCAAAACATATAAAATATCCAACCATGATCTTTGGGCAATATGTCTATGAATTAAACATAAGTCTTCCCCATGATTGGTCTATTATTGCTATTTTGACACTTTACATGACCATCTAAATGCCATAGGCATTAGTGGACCATGAGTATCATCCTAACATCTCACCCATGCTATGTTTTCAATCAAGGTAGCCTATAGTGAGTGTGAGATGTATCCTAAAGGTATTTGTATATACTTAACCATTATTTTCATGCAATTCTATACAAGGTTAAGTATCATCCAAACATCCCACATGATCATAAATATACATATGCATTGATTTCATATTATGACCATGAAACAAATGTATTCATCAAATTGTGATCATGCATTAGGTATTACATCATGATAATAAGGCAAATATCACCTAAAGCATGATTTATCTATTTATAGGTGCATTATCATCACCCAACACTATTTCAAAAATATTGTCCCGCCATCCTAAGTCAACCAAAGACATGATATAGGTAAATTCCATATGGTTGACTATCCTAGGGTTTTCCTAACCCTTAAGGATGGATTTAGGAACACAAAATAAATTCTTTCCTATGGGGTTCACTAAAAATTCCTTAGGGATCCATTTTTTAGCTATTACCTTCTTTTTGTCTTGACCCCTAGCAATTAAATATTTATAGGCTTTTTCATTTTGATTTTCTTTATATCCTAGGCCTTTCTTATTGAAGCTTGCTCTTTGGCTCCCAATTATCATGTTAAGGGTATTGGAGCCTATTGTAAACTTTTCTATGGCCTTGGTCAAATGATCTACCTTTTCCCTTAAAGCCTTATTTTCATCCATACATGCATCACTAACATTGAAAGGCATATATTCATATGAGCATGCATTATCATGACTAGAAGAAGTATCATCATTAATATTTAAGCATGCTTTCTCTAGCTTATTTTCTAAATCCTTAATTTGATCTAGCATGCTCTTATTTTTCTTTTTGGCCCTAAATAGATCCTTAGTAAGACTAGAAATCATGGAAACTATTTTACTTGGTGAGAGGTTCATTACCATAGTCTCCATGTCCTCTTCCTCCGATTCCAATGATGGTGAAGAAGCTCCCCCTTCACTAGAGCTCTCCTCACTTGTGCTTGATTCTTCATTTTCGGTGGAGGAGGAGTCTAGATCGTCAAAGGCCATCAAAGCTAGGTTGGTGACAAAAGCATTCTCCTCTTCCGATGATGAAGATGATGAAGAGGGGTCATCCCATGTCCTTGCTTTTAGTGCCTTGGCCTTCCCTTTTTCTTTGGCCTTCTTCTCTTCTTCCTTCTTCTTGTTCCCCTTCTTCTTCTTCTTTTCTTCCTTCTTTCTCTTCTTCTCCTTGCTCTTGTTCAAGAGGGGACAATTATCCCTTATATGTCCCTCTCCTTGGCAATTATAACAAATCACCTTCCCCCTTGGTCTTCTCCTCCAATCATTAGATTTATTAAATTTAAAATTTCTTAAAGCACGCCTTACCTTCCTTACCATGTAAGCTTCTTCCGTGCTATCCATGGAGGAGGATGAGGATGCTTCATCGGAGGAGGAGGGAGTCTCCATCTTCTTCTTCCCTTTATTTTCTACTAGGGCTACTCCTCTTGATGGCTTGATACTTGATTCTTCAATTACTCCCTCAAGCCTTGTTTCATGGAGCTCCATGGTTGAGAAGAACTCCTCCAAGGTGCTCACTTATAAATTCTTGGACATGTAGAAGGAGTCCACCATTGAGCTCCATCTTGAGGACCGAGGGAAGGCATCTATTGCCTTCATGAGCATGTCGCTATTAGAAAGCTTCTCCCCTACACTAGATAAACCGGTTATTATCTCTTTAAATCTAGAGTGTAGTGAGGTTACCTTATCTCCCTTTTCAAGTTTGATATTCATTAGTTGGGAGCGGAGGAGGTCTCTCCTTGCAAGCTTGGCCTCTGAGGTACCTTCATGAAGCTCTACTAGCTTCTCCCACATCTCGTTGGCACTAGAGCATTCCCCAATCCGGTTTACTTCTTGTTGGGGGAGTACGTTGAGGAGATGGTACTTAGCCTTTGAATTTGCAAGGTGCTCTTCTCTTTGCTTTTTGGTCCACCTTGATTTGTCTAGTATTCTCCCCTCTTCATCCCTAGGCATCTCGAAACCGTTTTCCATTATCAACATAATATCGAAGTCGGTTTCGAAAAATACCTCCATTCGCTTCTTCCACCAAGCGAATTCCCCTTCAAACTTCGGCGGATGAATGTTTGAGCCGGCCATTCTTGAATGTGCTTGTTGTGGCGGTTAGTCCTCGACAAGCTTTTTTCGGCTCTGATACCACTTGTAGGGTCGATGTATTGGCCGGCTAGAGGGGGATGAATAACCCTCTTTTGTTCGATGATGGAATTTGCTCGTCTACAAAGAATATTAGCTCAACGGAAACAAAACAAGACAAGAAAATATAAATAAGAATACCAAACAATGCTAACACCGAAATATAACGTGGTTCACAGTTGCGCCGCTAGTCCACGGTCCAATTTGTCCATGGTGAATCACTCCGCAAGCTTCCACTATTCTCTCCTTTGCACCAAGCTAGGTGGAGGTAACCTCTTTACAAGAATTCACTCCTCTTACAAATATGATGTAAATAAAACTAAGTAAGAGGATGGAAAAACTTTAGGGCACTTTGGGAGAAGGTTAGAGCATAAGCATTAGCCTCCCAAAGCTCCACACCCTCTCTTTTTATAGAGAGGGCTGATTTCTTCCCGTTGGCCGCTATCAGTCGATTGCTGCCTTTGGCAGATGACTGTCGCCGCTACAATGGTCTCCGAACACATCGGATCCCAACCGTTGTAGTCCAATGGATCCTTAGCGTCGATCGATGTAACCATCGATCGATTATTCTGCCTCCGTAATCGGACCGTCACCGGCTACGGAGGTTTTGTGCCCGCGACTTTCTCTGGTAGTCGACTGCTGGGCCTAAACCCATCAGTCGAACCCCGTTCGACTTAGAGCAGTCGACTGCCATTTCATGGAAGTCGATTGGTGCCATATGAAACTCAAACCTAACATTCGGTTGAGCTTCCGACGGTCGGGTAAATCTCAACCCTTGCGGTCAAGCCTCCAACACTCAGCCATTTGGCCAAGTTCACCTAATGAGCTACTTACATTTCACTCATTCTCTCATCTCACTTGAAGTCCCTCACCGAAGCTCTCTTCGTTCGCGGCAACGTCCCTCGGCAGCATCAGGCACACGACTCTGCAATACTCCTTCGCGTCTCTTGCCTCCGAAGTCTACTTCCTTCGCTTTGCTTCAAGTCATCTCGCCCCGTGGTCCCTCAGCAGCATTAAATGCACGGCTCTACAATGCTCTTTCTCCGACTCAAGCACGAGGTTGTGAGTGGTGAAACCGCCAAAACTTCATGTGCAAATTACTAAGTCCTACAAGACTCCAACGCACATATCAAATCACAACATCCTAACTTAAACCCTTTGCCACACATATCAAAATCATTTCACGGGTTGATTGCACTAACACAAATGAAATATGATATCATGACATAACATATGGCAAACAAACCATGAAAAATAAAATATAAAGGTACAAGAATACCTAGATTTTAAGCCTAATTGCCATTTACTAGGATTAAACCTTATTTTTCCATAATGCATCAATTTTCCAAGTGTACTAAAAACCCAAAATGGCACACCATTGACTCTAACCTATCTTGTATCAATTTTGATTGACTTTTCAAACTTCTCAAATTTTATTGGCACATCCTAAAATCTTTTAGAATAATAATCTAATCTCATTTTCAAGGTATCACATCACCTTGAAAATGTCCTAAAGTGTCAACTCTACTATGATTAGGTTAACTACCCATCCATTCAAGGTTAGCACACCCTAAACCCATCTAGCATGATGGAATCCCGCTCCTAGGAACCCAATACCTATTAGAGCACCTTGGGTTTTGTAAGTACTCACTAGGGATAAATTCCCTAGCTACCCTCCTAATGCCCCTACTAGGCTTTGAAGTCTTAGTCATTTGGGGCATCTCAAGGTCAACTCTACGTATAAGTTCCCTTGTAACCTTGTTAGTGGTTTTCCGAGGTTTCTTTGAAACCTTAGCCACTAGACACTTGCCATGGTCAACTCTAGGGATAACTTTCTTTGTGACCTTGACTTTCCTAGACCTAGAGCTAGTTCCATAGTTAAATGGAACATTGCGATAGGTTGGCATAACCTCCTTGGACTTAGGCTTGTGACCAAAGCCTTTCTTGCCTTTAGACAGCTCTTGCCTCCTAACTCCTACATTTTGACCATTAGACCCTATAATCATGTTTTCCATCTTCCTAAGCGTCTTCTCTACTTTCTCAAGACTAGACCTCAAAGCTTGATTTTTTATTTCCAATTTTCCAATTTTTTATTTTTCATCATTCTTTTGGGAATTCCTCTTCCTAGGCATATGTCTAGATTTCTTAGGATTACTACCTAGGTTGTTCTTATCCTTAGGTAAGGTCTTGTCCTTAGGAAAATTGACATGTTTAGCACCTAAGCAATAAAATTCATTCCTATAATGCTTTTGTTCTTGAGCAATAGCAATAAAATTATTAGCATGCTTCTTGTCATTGATAATTGAAATTTTATTATTGAAGGTTACTTTAGGCTTTGCCTTTGGGGTTCCCCCTACACTCGAGTCTCTACCTTGTCCTTCTTTGGATGCCTCCCCCTTGGACACTAACTCTGGTAGTGACCCGTTTGGTTGCACCGGAAGCACACTATATGGTTCTTGTCTTTCCTTAGCGGTGCTCCATCCTCCTTTGACTTTTCTTTGGCCTTTGGCACTGGTTGAGCCTTCTTGACTCTTTTTTGGGCATTTGCTCTTATAATGCCCTTATTCTCTACACTCAAAGCATGTTATATGATTTTTATTTTTAATAAGTGTGCTTGAGTTACCTTGAAAGGTAAGGGAAGCTTGGTCGGATTTTTCACTCCTCCTGGATGTAGATGACTCGTCTTGTTGCTCTGGTGTGGAAGATTGTCTCTCGTCTCTCTCAATCCTTGAGGTGGAGACTTCTTCAACCTCCTCTACCTTGAATGCTGAGCACCTCTCAACTTCCAATACTTCATGCTCTTTGGTCTTATCATCATCTCTACTTTGGGTTGTTGAGCATTCTTCCTTGGTCTCATCCTCCTTGTCGTCTTGGGCCAGTGAGAGTTTTTCATAGAGCTCAATCAATTTGCTCCATAGCTCCTTTGCATCATAGAATTCTCCTAGGATATACAATAAATCCTTAGGAATTGATTTAGCTAACATTAACATTACCTTTTTTTATTTTGTATTCCCGATTTTGCTCTTCGATCAACTTCTTCTTCTTCTTGAGAACTCTTCCTTTCTTATCCTTGGGGGGATCAAATCTATACACAATGCAAAACCAATTGTTAAAGTCATTCATTAAAAAGTATGTCATCCTACCCTTCCAGTAAGCGAAGTCTTCGCCATCGAAGATAGGTGGAACTATGATGTCATAACCTAATCCATATTTGGGCAACTCCATTCTCCTTTTAATCCTTTAGTGTGTGCTCTCTTGGCGATTAGTCCTTAAAGAGCATCCTCGCTCTGATACCACTTGTTGGGACTGATTTGTACACACTAGAGGGGGGTGAATAGCGATTTGTCAATTTTGCTCGTTTGCGTTAGCGTACTTGTCTATAATACGTTAGTGCGCAGTGGAATATACAAGATAGATAGCACAAAATAAAATACAAACACACAAAATCACAACTCAAAGGATTTTACGTGGTTCGGAACCTACGGTTCCTACTCCATGACCAAGCTTAGTGTCCTTACCACTAATAACTCTCTCATTCTCGGCAACACGCTGGAGGTGGAGAAACTTCGTACAAAAGAGCTTACAATAAAATACAACAAGTATGTAATGTAATAAGCAAAATACAAGTAAAGAAAACATTGCACAATAACACTTTGCTTGAGCGCTCTTTGGTTGCTTTGAAAGGCTTTTGAAGACTTAGAATGCAACAACAATTCCTCCCCAAAAGCTCCCAATAATATCTACCAAAATTCTCCCTTTGTTGCTCCTTTTATAACCTGCATCGAGCTTGCTTTTCGCCTAGCAGTTGACTACCAAAAGACACTAGTCAACTACTCACCTATATGCTGTCTCACAACGGACTAATCCACATTAGATTCTGGCCAACGGATACCCTAGCAGTCAACTACTCTTACCAACAGTCAACTGACCAGTTGACTACCAAACATTCTGTGCCAGTTTCCACTACCACCAATAAACTGTCCATCATTGGCAGTCGACTGCCGTGGACCAGTCGACTGGTGCAAGCCACCAGTGAACTGCCAGAGCACTTAGTCGACAGTTGAGCCTTAGTCGACTACACAACCAGTCAACTGGTCATAATCCCAATCGACTGCTTCGTGTTGACTAGGCTCTCGAGTGTTGAAAACTCGACCAGTCGACCGAACCAAAGTCTCAGTTAACTGATAAACCTCAACCATGAGGTATAACCTATGTATGATCCCCTCATACTTGATCGATCACCATTGACCTAGATCTAAGGCTTCTATCCATCTCCATATGCCTCACGCCTCCATCAGGGTCCGTCCAAGTCCTCCATGATTCATTAACCCTTCGTGCTAGCCTTCAAGTGCTTCCATCGATTTTGTCATATCTTCGGGTACCTTTGACAAGAGGTCGTGCCTCCAGGACTTCTCCATTGCCAAGCCTCAATGCTTGGACTTTCACCATCAAGACTACACACTTGGACTTATGTGGCCAAGACTACTGTACTCTTAGACTTTCCCTTTGCCAAGTATCAATAACTTGGACTTTCACCGCCAAGACTACACACTTGGACTTACATAGCCAAGACTGCACCCTTAGACTTTCCATTTGCCAAGTATCCAAACTTGGACTTCCATTCCAAGACTATCCTTGGATTTTTCATTTGCCAAGTATCCAAACTTGGACTTCCATGCCAAGACCATGCTTGGACTTTCCATACCAAGATTATTCTTGGACTTTCCATGCTAAGTATCCAAACTTGGACTTCCATGCTAAGACTATGCTTGGACTTTCCATGCCAAGATCAGTCTTGGACTTTCATGCCAAGACCATGCTTGGACTTCTCCATTGCCAAGTATCCAAACTTGGACTTCCCCTCAAGTCTGACTTGAGTCTGGCCAATCTTGACCCGAGGTTGATTACTCCAACAATCTACCCCTTAAACAAACTCCCTCATATGTCCTTGGATGTCCCAAACATTCACTTGTCATATGGTCAACATATGATCAAACCCATATAGTCAACCGTATTGTCAAACATTAAAACACTACTCGAGTTTGATGGAAAGGAAACCTTTCTTGGATTTCGACATGCTAAACCTCTTTAGCACTCAGTCTATATATGTAGACTATGAAAGACCAAACAACCATTTCGATCTATCTCTATAGATCTTAATCTCGAGGATATATGTCGCTTCTCCCAGGTCTTTCATGGAGAATTTCATTTAATTTATTTTTTTTAGTTTTAATAGTGACTTGGGTTTATTTGCACCAACACTATAATGTATTGAGTCTATTGTTTTTCCATCTAGATCGCTATCTATTTTAGTATTGGTTCCCATTGGTGTAGATACTATTTTAGCATTCTCCAAACTAAATTTCTTAATAATTTTCTTAGCATATTTGGTTTGATAGACATAGGTTCATTCACTAGTTTGTTTGACTTGTAATCCTAAGAAAAAAGGTCAATTCTTCTACTAGACTCATCTCAAATTCATTTTCCATGTTTTTGATGAAGTATTGGAGAAGTTCATCATTTGTTGGCCCAAATATGATATCAGCAACATAAACTTGAGCAACAAAGATGTCTTTTTCTTTAGACTTTAGAAATAAAGTTTGGTCGACTTGGCCCCTTCTAAAGCTCTTAGAAATTATGAATGCTGAGAGTCTTTCATATCAAGTCTGGGGAGCTTGTTTTAATCCATATAAAGCTTTCTTAAGCTTATAAACATGGTTTGGATAATCTACATTTTCAAACCTGGTGGTTGATTCACATAAACTTCTTCCTTAACGAACCCATTTAGGAATGCCGATTTCACATCCATTTGATAGAGTTTAAACCCATGTGAGCAACATATCCTAATAGGATTTGGATAGACTCTAACCGAGCTACCGAAGCATAGGTCTCATCATAATCAAGTCCTTCAACTTGATTGAACCCTCGAGCCACTAACTGGCTTTATTTCTAGTGACTTTCCCTTGATCATCTAACTTGTTCCTAAAGACCCATCTTGTTGTAACAATTGTGTCATTATTGGGTCTAGGAACTAGTTTCCATACTTGACTTCTCTTAAATTTATCTAACTTTTCTTGCATTGCTAATATCCAATCCAGATCAAGAAAGACATCATTAATTAATTTTGGCTCAATTTGAAAAATTAGGGCAACTTGACTAGTAGGGTCTCTATAGAAGGACCTAGTCCTTACTCCTTGTGAAAGTTCTTCTACTACTTGGTCTAGGGGATGGTTTTGATGAATTCTTAGAGTCCTAGGAGGTGAATCACTCTTAACTTGATCATTGTTATCCTTCCTTCTTTCATCATCGGGAATATCCTCTTCCTCCCTCATGATCATTACCCCCTAAATTAAAATTTTGATGTCCTTGGGTAATGCCTTGATTTTTGACATTGATATCTTTATCAATGAAGGACTTCCTAGGATAGGTACTAGTAGATTCATCAAATTCAACATTAAAGGATTCCTTAACCTTTTGAGTCCTCTTATTATATACTCTATACCCCCTACTAGTAGATGAATATCCAATTAGGATTCATTCATTCACCTTAGACTCAAATTTTCCTAAATTATCTTTGGTATTTAAAATATAAACTTTGCAACTAAAGACCTTGAAATAATGAATTGTAGGAATTGTACCATTCCATAATTAAAAGGGTTTCTTACCTAAAAATCTATGGAATAAAATATGATTTTGGATATAATAAGCGGTGTTAACCGCTTCCGCCCACAAGTAGCTAAGCTAAGGAATATGCATTAAGCATTATCCTAGCCACTTCTTGTAAGACACGATTTCTCCTTTCCACCACCCCATTTTATTGAGGTGTTCTTGGACAAGAAAATTCATGCTTATATGCTTGTTCTAGGCAAAATTTAGAAAAGTTAGAATTCTCAAATTCTCCATCGTGATCACTTCGAATATGGTTAATTTTGATATTCTTTTCATTTTCTACCCTTTTACTAAAATCTATGATTATTTCTAGAGTATCATTCTTATGTTTCATGAAATAAACCCAATTATATCTAGAAAAATCATCAATTATCACTAAATGTAATAGTTCTAAAGGTAAGGAAGTGCTAGTTAGAGTTTTACCCTTATGTGATGACTTGGATTGTTTTCTTTCTTGGCATGCACCACATATTTTGTCCTTGATATACTTGACTTTTGGTAGTCCTTTCACTAGCTCCAATTTGGCTATCTTGGCTATGTTCTTCATGTTGATGTGCCCAAGTCTTCTATGCCATAGCCATCCTTCTTCTTTTGATATGAGACATTAAGTAGAAATGTTAGAAGCATAGGAAAGATCAACATAATAAAAATTTGTTTTCCTATATCCAACTAGCATGCAATCTTCTAGACTCTTGTGTCTAATCAAATACTTAGTGGATTTAAACTTTACATTATAACTGACATCACATAATTGACTTACACTAAGCAAATTAAACTTCATACTCTTAACTAATAAGACTTTGTGAATGACAATTTTAGGTGATACCTCAATTGTACCTCTACCTAAAATCTTGAGCTTTTCACTATTCCCAAATGATATCATTCCCTTCTTAGTCAATTGTGGAGAACTTGCTCACATCTCCGGTCATGTGTCTTGAGCAATCGCTATCTACAATCCACATACTTGATTCATCTACCTAAACCACACGAAAAACAACATTATTTGGTACCCAAATGTTTGGTTCGGAAACATCATTTAACAATTTCTTTAGTACCCATGCTTTCTTTACTTTACCCTTAATGGTTTGACTTTCTATTTATATGGGAAATATAAGCAACTTCCTTATCCTTAGGCTTATATCCTTTTCCGGCGTTTTTATAAATGACTCTTTGGTCTCTAAGAATCATATCAAGGTATTTGGAGTCATTTGTAAATTTCTCTGAGCATGTCCTTAGCTCAAGTACTTGATTCTTTAAATTTTCATTTTCTTCCCTAACCATGCATGACTCACTAGATATAGATTCTTCATTTCTAATTGCCTTAATTTATACCTTTAAGTCCTTAACCTTAAATTTTGACTTAACTAAAGAATTTTTAAGATAGACAATAGTTTTGTAAAGGAATTCTACTTGAGGAGATTCTTTTACCTCAACGTCACTAGATGACGATTCGTTGCTTGACTTGTAACGCCCGTAAAATTTCTAGCAATTTTACGAGAATTTTGGCTTTATGATGATAGGCTTTATGTGGGTTTTTTTTGGGAAAAATAAAAGAAAATAAGCCAACAGAAAAAAAAAAGATGCAAAGCCTAGGAATTGAACCCCAAACCTCTAGAGATAGCCAAGCCCTATAGATGCACCCACTAACCATAAGCCCAATAGAATTATATCATTAGAGGAAGAGGGGAATTTATAGATAAGTGGAAGAAGGGTAAGTGAAGAGGCATGACAAAGAAAAGAGAAACTTCTCTTCCTCCCTTTATAAAGAAGAAGGAAGATTCCTTTTTGCCATTTTCTTCCTCTCCTCTTCATCCTCACCGAAAACAACCCCCCCCCCCCTTCTTCTTCCTTTGGCCGAGACCCCCCTTCAAGATAGGAGAAAGCTAGGTGACTCCCATTAGGTCATCTCTCAAGCAAAGCGAAGGATGTAAGTTTCCCCTCACCTGCAGTGTATTAGTTTCGTAAGTAAATTTCGTGTAAGAACGATGAAGTTGCAGCCCTTGTAGGTTTCGGCCACTCAAGTTTTCTTGGGCTAAGATTCATGAAAATGTTTCTAGGGAACTTCTATAGGTTGTATGCTCACTATAGGACCTTTTAGGGGACAAAAATTCCAACTTGGTGCCCTTATAGGTTTCGGCCACCAAGGCCTTTTAGGGTTAGGGTTTTTATGACAACTCCCTCTTATGAGGTTAGGCCATGATAATGCTTATGAATGAATTTTAGGGGACAAAACCTAAGCTTGAACCCATTCCATGTTTCGGCCAACCCATATAATTAGGGTTAGGGTTACATGAAAATGTTCCTAATGACACTAGGTTAAGTAATAATGCTTGATGAATGGACTTTAGGGGACAAAACCTAAGTTTGAACCCATTCCATGTTTCGGCCAACCCATATAATTAGGGTTAGGGTTTCATGAAAATGTTCCTAATGACACTAGGGTAAGTAATAATGCTTATGAATGAACTTTAGGGGACAAAAGTCCAAGGATCTAACCTTACAAGATTCGGCCAACCAATGAAAGTAGGGTTAGGGTTGCATGAAAATATCTCTAATGATACTATGATTAGTTATAAGGCTTCATGAGTGAACTTTAGGGAACAAAACCCAAGCTCAAGCCCCTTACAAGATTCGGCCAACCCATGGTTTTAGGGTTAGGGTTTCATGAAAACACCCCCCCCCCCCCCACATGTAGTTGTGCTAAGGGTATGGTTTTTGTTTGTTTATATGTCATGAACTATGCTTGTGTGATGTATATGGTTATGATTCAATGCAACATGAAATAGGCTTAGGTGATGAACATGTTTTTATGATTTAATATGCCTTGAATATGCTAAGGAAATATGCTTCCTGTTTATGATGTAATGTGCCACGAAATATGCTTGTATGATGAACATGTTTATACTTTAGGACCCCTTTAGGGTACTCTTATGTTATGAATGCATGTGTCCTCATGATAAGATGGAGATGCTTCCCTTTCAAGTAGGGACCAAGAGCTCTCCTTATGACAAGATGGAGATGCTTCCCTTTCAAGTAGGGATCAAGAGCTCTCCTTAAGATAAGATAAAATGGAGATGCTTCCCTTTCAAGTAGGGATCAAGAGCTCTCCTTATGATAAGATAAGATTAAGATGCTTCCCTTTTTATGTTGGGGATCAAGAGCATTCTTTATATTATGACAAGAAAAGAAAGGAATTAAGTATTTTACTTTGCAAGAGGTTAAGTACACCAATCGGTGTGGTCGTTAATCAAATCCATAGGGACATAAGAAGGCGTAAGAGGTCTTGCCACTGTAAGGCGTAAGAGGTCTTGCTCTAGTAGGACTGGTGGCTCGCTACTGACCTACTAGGAGCAGCGCATTATGTGGTACTTAACACAGGGCCCCCAAACAAGTTATGATGATTTTGACGTATCTATAAGTATATGTTTTGAAAAGGAAAACTTTTATGATTATTGTGTATGCTCATGTTAAATACTCAATGCTTGCAAACCGTGTTCTTTATGCATGCTAGATGTTATGAAGTTATGATGATTTTGAAGTATCTATAAGTATATGTTTTGAAAAGGAAAGACTTTTATGATTATTGTGTATGCTCATGTTAAATACTCAATGCTTGCAAACCGTGTTCTTTATGCATGCTAGATGTTATGAAGTTATGATGATTTTGAAGTATCTATAAGTATATGTTTTGAAAAGGAAAGACTTTTATGATTATTGTGTATGCTCATGTTAAATACTCAGATGCTTGCAAACCGTGTTCTTTATGCATGCTAGATGTTATGAAGTTATGATGATTTTGAAGTATCTATAAGTATATGTTTGAAAGGAAAGAGACTTTTATGATTATTGTGTATGCTCATGTTTAATACTCTGAATGCTTGCAAACTATGTTCTTCATGCATGCTAGATGTTATGAAGTTATGATGTTTAGAGTTAAGTTTAAGAACGTTGCGACTATGTACTTCATGCTAGTTTAGAATTTATGATGTGGTGAATGTTACGGGTAAGATTATGAATACTTGCGATTATGTTCTTTCTACAAGTTTAGGATTTATGTTATTACAAATGTTTATGTACAAGTTAAACAAATGCTTATGATTATGTCCTTTATGCATGATTGGATTTCCCTGATGAATGGTCATGGTTAAGTTGAAGAATGTTTGTGCCTATGTACTTTATGTAGGTTTAAGATGTAGGATGTTACGGATGCTTAGGTTAGGAATGCTTATTGTTAAGTTTTAAAACACTTATGAATATGTCTTTCCTGCATGCTTAGTTTTATGTAGTTATAATGCTTATGTTCAAATTATGCCCTGCTTAGATTAATTATGCTTAACTGGCTTATGAACAATTCTATGCCATGCTTAGTTTTTTTATTACATGGATATGTTGTTGATTAGTGTTGCTATGAAATACTTAGGTCCTTTATGCTAGTATGCTCATGTTCTAATTGCTTGATGAAGTTGTGGCTTTTGTGAGTAGGCAAGGATCTTACTAAGCTATATGCTTATAGTTCATGTTGTCCATATACTGCAGATAAAGGAAGTCTGCGCTAGAGGAAGTAGCAGGAGGGGCCAAGTGTGTGTGATAGTGGCATGGTGGAAGAAGACCCTATACTATCTGCTTGTATTTATATGCTCTAAGAACAACTTAAGACATTGCTTCCGCTTATAAGACTTGTGTTAATGAGTATCATCTACTTAAGAAGGTTGGAAATGTTAGAACTCACGAACGAATCTTTATGTATGCATGTTATGGAAGATATGTTAACATGCTAATGATGAATATGATATGTGATGCATGTGCAAAAGAAGGTTTAAGTTATGATGACCTGTTAAAGTACGTAGGTTGTGAGAGGATCCATATGTAGTATGTTTAAAAAAAAAAAAAGGAGTAACAGTAGCGCCGCCCTGAGAGCAGATAAGGGCGGGCGTTACAGGTGGTATCAGAGCGGGTTCACCTTTCCACTATCACACATCAAGCCTCCATCCTGCTATTTCCAAGTAAGTAATTTTATGCATACTTAAGTTCCTTTATAATGAAGAATGTTTTCTATCTAGAATGAAATAATACCTCATCATGCTTTAGTAGAATGGACTCACACTTGAGAGTTAGATAGAAATAATACATCGTCCTGTTTAGTATAATAGAATCATAAGTTGTGACCTAGATAGTATATCTGACCAAGCTATTTATACGATGGAAACACGACTCTAACTTAGAAGTATCCCAAGGAAGGATACCTTACCCTGCGAGATTAAGAATTGTTCTTTGTGGTTTTAGCTTAAATATGCATGAATCCATGTAGGGTAATCTTATGCTAGCCTTAGTTTAATTAAACTCCTAAAATTACGAAGATTTGATTTTCGTAATTAGTTGTGGAAGGTCTATGTTCATCTGAATTAAGCGGTTTCACGGGTTAGTCGGTTTTATCGACTTCATTTATTTCACTTTCGGATGGCACGACGATGACTACTATGACCCGTCGTGATGTGTCAAAACCGACAGGGAAGCTATTGAAGAGATAGTCTATAAACCGATGGTGGGGTCATCGACATAAGAAGGCTCGATGGTCTTTTTAGGAGACTCGGCGCAGGAGTTTTCATCGAACAATTATAGGATATGGGCCTTGGTCCGCTCCCGCCAAATGAGTTCATGGCGCACATCACGTGGGGCCGTTATGAAGGGAGGATAACCTATGCGGAGTTGTACTGGGAACTGCTGGAGCACAAGGTTCAAGAGAAGCCGGTGGTAGAGAATCCGGTGGTAGCTGGCCGCGAGAGGAAGGAGGAGGGTTCTGTGAGCAGACCACTTATTGGCCAGCCGAAGACCACCCTAGTGAGACCAAGGAAGATAGGACTAAAAATAATTACAACCGCACTAGGGTTTGTCCTAGTGGGAGTCATAATGAACTATCTTCTCAAATAGTTCTGTGGTTTAATTTGGAAATAAGGAATGTTATATGTTAACATTTTTCCTTCTGGTTGGAAAATATGAATAAGAGATGACAAGTCATTCCTTTTAAAAAAAAAAAATTTGATGATGAGTTCATTGCATGGGATGTGTAGGGTATAGTTGAACTATGCTGGGTAGACCGGAACATACGAATAAGGAGGGGAAACGAAATTTGCCGCTTTGATGTCCTTATCGATGCTATCTCAACCCCTGAAAAGGGAAGTAAGGAATTACGGGATAGAGATTATTTCTGGACAACTTTCCACCATGACTATAACGCCGACGCTGTTCGACGATATAAGGGGAAAGCAAGATGGTGATTCAGACATCCAGAAGATCAAACAAGAAGTACTGGAAGGAAGGGATAATGGGTTCCGCATTTCCAACGGCGGACTATTATACCTCCGGGACCGACTATGTATTCCGGACGATCCAGAATTTCGGAAGAAGATACTCAAGGAATTCCATGGAACACCTTATACCATGCACCCTGGGTCTAATAAAATGTATCAGGACTTAAGGGATAAATTTTGGTGGTCCGGCATGAAAAGGGAGGTGGCTCAGTACGTCAACACATGTCTGACCTGCTAGAAGGTGAAAGTAGAACACCAGAAACCTGGGGGATTACTGCAGCTGATACCGATTCCAGAGTGGAAATGGGAAGAACTATCTATGGATTTCATCTCGAGATTACCCAGAACAACAAATGGTTACGATGCTATATGGGTAATCATAGACCGGTTGACAAAGTCTGCCCATTTCCTGGCAATTAAGATGACCTATTCGGTCGAGCAGCTAGCTCAATTATATGTCAAGGAAATTATCAAATTACATGGAGTGCCTAAGGCTATTATTTCTGACCGTGATGGCCGTTTTACCTCCCATTTTTGGGAATGTGTTCAGAAGGCTCTTGGCACTAAGTTGAGATTCAGCACTGCGTTTCATCCTCAGACCGACGGTCAGACGGAAAGAGTGAACCAGGTGCTGGAAGATATGCTGCGGGCTTGTGCTCTAGACTTTAAGGAGCGATATTTGTGCCTGGCAGAATTTGCTTACAACAACAGTTACCAGGCTACCATTGGAATGGCACCCTATGAAGCTCTATACGGGAGAAGATGCAGGTCTCCTATCTGTTGGTACGAGGGTGGTGAAAGGAGGGAAATGGGTCTTCAGGCCGATATTATTGACAATACCACCCGCGCTATACAGACTATCCGTCAGAGAATCGAAGCTGCTCAGAGCCGACAAAAGAGCTATGCAAATATGCGGCGTAGACCGTTAGAATTCGAAGTCGGGGACCTGGTATTCCTCAAAGTGACCCCCATGAAGGGAGTGATGAGATTCGGAAGGAAGGGTAAACTGAATCCACGCTACGTGGGACCGTATCCGATATCGCAGAGGGTGGGCAAGGTAGCATACAGGCTGGAGCTGCCTCAAGAGATGTCGGCTATACACAACGTGTTCCATGTCTCTATGCTCAAGAAATGCGTATCCAGTGCGGACCAAGTGATCGAGCCACAAACAGTACACGTTCATGAGGACCTGAGTGTTGAAAGTCGGCCTATCCAAATATTAGACCGAGATGTCAAAAGGCTAAGGAACAAAGAGGTGCCCTTAGTAAAGGTCCTGTGGCAGGATTCGCAATATGAGGAAGCTACCTGGGAACGAGAGGAGGACATGAGGCAGAAGTACCCAGAATTGTTTTAAGTTTCGAGGACGAAACTTTTACAAGGTATGAGGGATTGTAACGCCCGTAAAATTTCTAGCAATTTTACGAGAATTTTGGCTTTATGATGATAGGCTTTATGTGGGTTTTTTTGGGAAAAATAAAAGAAAATAAGCCAAAAGAAAAAAAAAGATGCAAAGCCTAGGAATTGAACCCCAAACCTCTAGAGATAGCCAAGCCCTATAGATGCACCCACTAACCATAAGCCCAATAGAATTATATCATTAGAGGAAGAGGGGAATTTATAGATAAGTGGAAGAAGGGTAAGTGAAGAGGCATGACAAAGAAAAGAGAAACTTCTCTTCCTCCCTTTATAAAGAAGAAGGAAGTTTCCTTTTTGCCATTTTCTTCCTCTCCTCTTCATCCTCACCGAAACCAACCCCCCCTTCTTCTTCCTTTGGCCGAGACCCCCCTTCAAGCTAGGAGAAAGCTAGGTGACTCCCATTAGGTCATCTCTCAAGCAAAGCGAAGGATGTAAGTTTCCCTCACTGCAAAGGTGTATTAGTTTCGTAAGTGAATTTCCTGTAAGAACGATGAAGTTGTAGCCCTTGTAGGTTTCGGCCACTCAAGTTTTCTTGGGCTAAGATTCATGAAAATGTTTCTAGGGAACTTCTATAGGTTGTATGCTCACTATAGGACCTTTTAGGGGACAAAAATTCCAACTTGGTGCCCTTATAGGTTTCGGCCACCAAGGCCTTTTAGGGTTAGGGTTTTTATGACAACTCCCTCTTATGAGGTTAGGCCATGATAATGCTTATGAATGAATTTTAGGGGACAAAACCTAAGCTTGAACCCATTCCATGTTTCGGCCAACCCATATAATTAGGGTTAGGGTTGCATGAAAATGTTCCTAATGACACTAGGTTAAGTAATAATGCTTGATGAATGGACTTTAGGGGACAAAACCTAAGTTTGAACCCATTCCATGTTTCGGCCAACCCATATAATTAGGGTTAGGGTTTCATGAAAATGTTCCTAATGACACTAGGGTAAGTAATAATGCTTATGAATGAACTTTAGGGGACAAAAGTCCAAGGATCTAACCTTACAAGATTCGGCCAACCAATGAAAGTAGGGTTAGGGTTGCATGAAAATATCTCTAATGATACTATGATTAGTTATAAGGCTTCATGAGTGAACTTTAGGGGACAAAACCCAAGCTCAAGCCCCTTACAAGATTCGGCCAACCCATGGTTTTAGGGTTAGGGTTTCATGAAAACACCCCCCCCCCCCCACATGTAGTTGTGCTAAGGGTATGGTTTTTGTTTGTTTATATGTCATGAACTATGCTTGTGTGATGTATATGGTTATGATTCAATGCAACATGAAATAGGCTTAGGTGATGAACATGTTTTTATGATTTAATATGCCTTGAATATGCTAAGGAAATATGCTTCATGTTTATGATGTAATGTGCCACGAAATATGCTTGTATGATGAACATGTTTATACTTTAGGACCCCTTTAGGGTACTCTTATGTTATGAATGCATGTGTCCTCATGATAAGATGGAGATGCTTCCCTTTCAAGTAGGGACCAAGAGCTCTCCTTATGACAAGATGGAGATGCTTCCCTTTCAAGTAGGGATCAAGAGCTCTCCTTAAGATAAGATAAAATGGAGATGCTTCCCTTTCAAGTAGGGATCAAGAGCTCTCCTTATGATAAGATAAGATTAAGATGCTTCCCTTTTTATGTTGGGGATCAAGAGCATTCTTTATATTATGACAAGAAAAGAAAGGAATTAAGTATTTTACTTTGTAAGAGGTTAAGTACCCGACCCGTCAGGTGGTCGTTAATCAAATCCATAGGGACATAAGAAGACGTAAGAGGTCTTGCCCTGGTAAGACGTAAGAGGTCTTGCTCTAGTAGGACTGGTGGCTCGCTACCCCAGCCTACTAGGGAACGCGCATTATGTGGTACTTAACTTGGGGCCCCCCAAACAAGTTATGATGATTTTGAAGTATCTATAAGTATATGTTTTGAAAAGGAAAGACTTTTATGATTATTGTGTATGCTCATGTTAAATACTCTGAATGCTTGCAAACCGTGTTCTTTATGCATGCTAGATGTTATGAAGTTATGATGATTTTGAAGTATTTATAAGTATATGTTTTGAAAAGGAAAGACTTTTATGATTATTGTGTATGCTCATGTTAAATACTCTGAATGCTTGCAAACCGTGTTCTTTATGCATGCTAGATGTTATGAAGTTATGATGATTTTGAAGTATCTATAAGTATATGTTTTGAAAAGGAAAGACTTTTATGATTATTGTGTATGTTCATGTTAAATACTCTGAATGCTTGCAAACCGTGTTCTTTATGCATGCTAGATGTTATGAAGTTATGATGATTTTGAAGTATCTATAAGTACATGTTTTGAAAAGGAAAGACTTTTATGATTATTGTGTATGCTCATGTTAAATACTCAATGCTTGCAAACTATGTTCTTCATGCATGCTAGATGTTATGAAGTTATGATGTTTAGAGTTAAGTTTAAGAACGCTATGCGACTATGTACTTCATGCTAGTTTAGAATTTATGATGCGGTGAATGTTATGGGTAAGATTATGAATACTTGCGATTATGTTCTTTCTACAAGTTTAGGATTTATGTTATTACAAATGTTTATGTCCAAGTTAAACAAATGCTTATGATTATGTCCTTTATGCATGATTGGATTTCCCTGATGAATGGTCATGGTTAAGTTGAAGAATGTTTGTGCCTATGTACTTTATGTAGGTTTAAGATGTAGGATGTTACGGATGCTTAGGTTAGGAATGCTTATTGTTAAGTTTTAAAACGCTTATGAATATGTCTTTCCTGCATGCTTAGTTTTATGTAGTTATAATGCTTATGTTCAAATTATGCCCTGCTTAGATTAATTATGCTTAACTGGCTTATGAACAATTCTATGCCATGCTTAGTTTTTTTATTACATGGATATGTTGTTGATTAGTGTTGCTATGAAATACTTAGGTCCTTTATGCTAGTATGCTCATGTTCTAATTGCTTGATGAAGTTGTGGCTTTTGTGAGTAGGCAAGGATCTTACTAAGCTATATGCTTATAGTTCATGTTGTCCATATACTCCAGATAAAGGAAGTCTGCGCTAGAGGAAGTAGCAGGAGGGGCCAAGTGTGTGTGATAGTGGCATGGTGGAACAAGACCCTATACTATCTGCTTGTATTTATATGCTCTAAGAACAACTTAAGACATTGCTTCCGCTTATAAGACTTGTGTTAATGAGTATCATCTACTTAAGAAGGTTGGAAATGTTAGAACTCATGAACGAATCTTTATGTATGCATGTTATGGAAGATATGTTAACATGCTAATGATGAATATGATATGTGATGCATGTGCAAAAGAAGGTTTAAGTTATGATGACCTGTTAAAGTACGTAGGTTGTGAGAGGATCCATATGTAGTATGTTTAAAAAAAAAAAAGGAGTAACAGTAGCGCCGCCCTGAGAGCAGATAAGGGCGGGCGTTACATGACTCCTCTCCTTGGCTTGATTCTTCGGTGACATTTTCAAAGGTCATGAATGCCATGTGTTGAGTGATGTGGCATAGCTCTTCCTCATCCGAAGAGTCCTCAATGCTTTGAGTGTCCCATGTAGCTTGTGCCACCATAGCCTCCTTCTTTTTCTTCTCCTTCTTCTTTTACTTCTCCTTCTCCTTTTCTTCCTACTTCTTTAATTCCGGGCAATTTGGCTTAATGTTCCCCTTTTTGTTGTATTCATAACAAGTAACATTAGTGTTAGAATTTGAATTATTACTAGATTTACCTTTAGAAGATTGAAACATTTTATTCACATTCTTTCTCTTAAATCTTCTTGATCTCCCCATCGACAACTTCTTGACATAATGAGCCACTTCACTAGCTGAAATTTCTTCGTCGCTACTTGATGACTCATGCTCCAACTCGGATGATTAAGAATCTTCCTTCTCCTCCTCCTCCTTCTTTTCCTTCTTCTCTACAAAAGAGTTAGACTTTTCTCCTTGGACGACATGTTAGCTTGCTCATATAATTCAAATTTACAAAATAATTGATCTAATTTGACCAATGAAAGATCTCTAGAAACCTTATAAGCATCAACCATTGATGCCCATAGAGTGTTGATTGAAGAACATACCTTACTAAATCTCGGTTGTCAATTTTCTCACCTATTACATGGTGTCCATTGATAATTTCCTTGAACCTACCATGCATTTGACTTACTGTTTCATTTGTCTTCATGGAGAATGTTTGAAGTTGACCTATCAATAGATCCCTTTTGGCTCTCCTTGATTCCTTTAACCCTTCCTTTAGCTCAATGAGTTTTCCCAAAGCTTCTTTGTGGAATTGAATGACCCGACCTTACTTAGTTTCTCTTTTGAAAGTCCACATTGGAAAGTGGTTGTGGCATTAGCATTTGCTTGAGCCTTCTTCACCATTTTCCTAGTCCAATCCTTGGTCGGTAGAGGCGCTCCAAACTAGTCCACTGGTTTCTCGAAGTCATTTATAACACTAAACCAATTATCAATATAATTCATAAGGTAATACTCCATCCTACCTTTCTAATAGGCAAAGTCATTACCATCGAAGAATAGTGGTCGAGCGGTGCTATATCCCTCATGAAAAGCCATCTTGATGCTCTGATTGATGATTAGTTCTTTCGAGCAATCCAAGATCTGATACTAATTGTTGAGGATCTTGTGACACGCTAGAAGGGGGGGGGGGTGAATAACAATTCTTTGATATCTACACAAATTGTTAGAAGAAGCAAGAATAAAAATAATAACTAAAATGGAAATCAACAAGAATAAGGATAAAACAATCGATGAAATGTAGTTAGGAGATCCACTCCTACACCACAACAATCCTTAAGGTGGATCACTCCTTGCAAGCCTTCACTAAACTTCTCCTTTTGATGAGCACACCAAGGTGGAGAAACCTTCTTTACAAAACAATCTCTTCTTCTTACAAAATGATGGAATTAAGCTTAGGAAGAAGATACTTAGAGAGCAAAAGACTTAGAAGAAGGCTTAAAGAGCTTAGGATGAGAAATTTTGTGTGTTAGCACTAGCCCCTCAAAGTTCCCAAAGTCTCTCTTAAATGGACTTTCGGGTGTCTGCCCGTTGAGCCTTTCGCTACCGATCGCCTACATACCTGTGATCGCGGTGCGTAGCTGATCGAATCCAACGGTTTCTGACTCTGCCGCAATCTGTGATTCGAGATCGTCACTCTCAATGGACACTTCATCAGTCAACTGATCACTAGATTAGTCAACTAATCACAGATCAATCGAGTGGCTTCATCGACAGCAGTCGACTCAAAACTTTATGTGTCATGCTACAATAATATCAGTAGACTGCCTTGACACATCAGTCGACTGATGTGCCAAGCACCTTTAGCGCTCATCCAATGATCAATCAACTGCATCAACTTAGCAGTCTACTTCCCGAGCCCAAGTGTCAAGTGCCACTCAGACTTCCTGAGTGTTGAGCACCCGAGATCAAATGACTGTATCTCATAATAGTAGATTGCCTAAGCACAACTCAACCAGTCGACTGCTAAATAATCTGTGTGATTATTTCAGCTCATTTGTTGAAAGGTTCAAGTACCAATCGACTGGAATACCTCAAGTATGATTCTCTCAGACATGAAACCTAATCCTAAGCCTAGATTATCACCTTCAAGCCACTTCCATCAACCTCGTGTCTTAAGTATCCCTTCGAGTCCATGACTCCTTCATCCTTATGCTTGCCTTCAAGAGCTTACTTCGACTTTATCATGCTTTAGGGTCTTTCTTTGCTAAGATTCACTTGGACTTATGCCGCCAAGACTACACACTTAGACTTATGTTGCCAAGTTCTCATCCTTGGACTTTCCTTGCCAAGATTCACTTGGACTTAAGCTGTCAAGACTACACACTTGGACTTATGCCGCCAAGCCCTCATTCTTGGTATTTCTTTGCCAAGATTCACTTGGGCTTACGCTTCCAAGACTACACACTTGGACTTATGCCGCCAAGTCCTCATCTTTGGACTTTCCTTACCAAGTCTTCACTCTTAGACTTTTCTGTTGGTGTAATAGGCCCTGGGTCAATGTTAACCAGACTCGAGTGAGACTTGAGTAGTGTTTTGATATTTGTCAATACGTGATAATTGCCATTTTGTTGTATTATTTCGGTCCTTAATATCACTGTTTTTATCCTCTCGAGTGATTTATTATTGATTATTATCATGTTTTATGAGTTGGATATATTTTTGGATCTTATTGTAAATTCTCCTAATTTTTGGACTTATATGTAAATTTTATCTTTGTTGTAGGAGATCGAGATGAGCCACTGGACTAGACTCAAGTTGAATCAAATATGGCTTCATCTAGAGCTAGAAGGATTATTTCAAACATGATTAATCTGGACCATTCATCAAGATCAGAAGGCAGAAACAGTAGCCCCAATAGCAGTTCTTTCTTCCCAAATCGCGACAGCACAGCTTCTTCCCAAATCGACTTCGTCGGTGGTTTTTTTCTCCATGCCACCGCCCGAAGCACCGCCAGCCATTCCCTTCCTCCACCAAGGTCGGCGGTGGCATTCCCTCCTCCCTCCTCTTCTCCACGCAAGCAGCTCACCTTCTTCCCTTCACGCACGGCGGCGACGGCTTATTCGCCAGTTCTTCCACAGCAGCACTCCGACGATGGATTCTGGCAATCCATGGTCTTCCCTGATTCCATTTCATTGGGCGTCCACTCCTTCCTTCGGTCCGGCGGAGCACGCAGCTGCATTTGGGCGGCGGCAGTCCGTTGATCGAGCGGTGGGATGTCGTCTGTCTTCACCGGCGATCATTAGATCCATCACCGGCGGAGCTGAGCTACCCTAGAGGGACGTGGTCACGCGAAGCTAGGGGTGACTTGCTATTGTAGGGATCCCACAGAATCTTTTACCAGCTTCGGCGGCAACGCTTCTTCCAATCCAGGGCGGTCTTCAACAACAGCTGGTGGCGACGAGTATCAGTTCCCAGATCCGATTCCATCCACATTGACTGCTCATGGTCATGGCAGTCCCGCATCCACATCGGAGTTGTGAACTACCGCAATGATCCATCTCTCGTCAGAATCCGACGAGAGATCCGCATCCTGAGACCCTTAGAGTGTTCGGTATTGTCGTAGGTCACCGGAGAGGGTGGTACCTTTCCGGTGTTTGTGGATGACTGTTGATTTAATTTATTAATTTACTGTTAATTCAATATTGTGTTCGTTATTATTTTACTGTGTTACCTTGTTACTTTGTGTGATTTTAGTTTGTGTTTTCATTTGTATTTGCACTTGTGTTTTCCTTCGTATTTGCACTTGTGTTTTCATTTGTGTTGTCACTGGTGTTATTACATTGTGTTTGCATTAGTGTTTTCAAATGTGTTTTCACTAGTGTTTTTAATTTGTGGTTTCACCAGTGGCCTTGAATTGTCTTTTTACTAGTGTTTGTAACCTGTGTTTTCACTAATATTTTATTTTGTATTTTAATCTGCGATTTACCTTGTATTTTATTATGTATTCTAACTTGTGTTTAATTCTAGTTGTAGTTAGAGTTTTATTTGTGTTATGCTTTAGTTGTTAGGTTAGTTTCATTTACATTCGACCAATGTACCGTATAGTGACAGTGCGGTGCTTGGTTGAATTGCTTTCGTTTATTGCATTTCGTTTATTGCAGTTTTTAGTGACTGTTGACTACTGTGCCGTATAGTGACAGTGCGGTGCTTGGTCGGATTGTTCACATTTGTTTGATCATTGTACCGTATAGTGACAATGCGGTGCTTGGTCGCTTTCTTTTCTGTCAGTTAGTTTAGTTTTTAAATGACTGTTTGATCATTGTGTCGTATAGTGACAGTGCGGTGCTTGGTTGAATTGTTCACATTTGTTTGATCATTGTATCGTATAATGACAGTGCGGTGCGTGATCACTTACTTTTGCGCATTAGGATAGTGACTTGTTACTTGTTGTTTGGTAGTTAGATTTACTTCATGCAGCTTTAATTTCCATGTTTGTTTGTTTATCAGAATTGTTTCACCATTGCATCGTATGGTGATAGTGCGGTGCAAGGTTGGATCGTTCTTGCATTAGGTTAGTTTCCCGGGAATTAATAATTGGTAGTTAGGTTTACTTTTTGCATGTTTAATTCTCATGTTTGTTTTTGATTTTGCATTTTAATTGTTTTGATAATTATAAAAACCCCCAGTATTTACTTCTATTTAAAAACAACGTCCAGCCATTAGGTTCGTTGGGAGATGACCCAAGTCAGTCCTATACTACATTAGTGTAGTTAGGGGGTTTGGTAAATAATTTGGGAACGATATTGCGACAGTTAAAAATCGTTCGATCAAAATTTTGGCGCCGTTGCTGGGGAACTTTAATGGGTTTGTTTGTCTTTAAACTGTAGTTTGTTTGTTTGTTTTCTTTTTCTTTTGTTATTATTGTCTTTCTTATTATCTATATTTGTTTCGCATTGTATTTGTTTGTGTGGATGACTAGGTCTTCAGGCGATAATCTACTTGAGTTTTATGCAGTAGTTTTTCTCTTCCCTCAGAGGCCCAGCCTAGGAAGGGGGTTGTTGAAGAAAAGGCTAGGGAAGCAGATTCCCAAGTATGCCGAGGTTTTGTTTCACGAGAAGTTGTACTCTTTCTATGGAGGACCTATTTGTGGGCCCTTTTATTATAGACAGGGATATGGAATGTGTAGGGACTTGCACACTTTAGGTGACGCCCCAAGGATCACTTCCATCAGATGTTTATAAGAAATGTCATTTCATGGTAAAGTATGGGATATCTTAGGTTATATTATCTCTGTGTATGGTATTGAAGTAGATCCTGCTAAAATTCATGTTATATCTTCTTTATCTTACCCCGCTTCTGTGCGGGAAATTTGTGTTTTTCTAGGTCATGCAGGTTTCTACAGATGTTTTATCAGAGACTTTAGCAAGATTACCCGTAACCTTGACCAACTTGTTGCTGAAGGAGGTGGTATTTCATTTTGACCAGGATTGTGTGGGAGATCGAGCCCACCTCCATAGCAGATTCTTTTCCAGATGAGCAACTTTTTCACCTGTAGGGTAAGACACCATGGTATGTAGATCTTGCTATTTATTTAGTTGCCATGTTGTACCTTCACATTTTATTTATGCACAATTCCATAAACTGAAACTTGATGTTAAGTATTATGTATGGGATGATCTTTATCTTTGAAAATTTTGTAGTGATCAGATTATTAGACGATGTGGACTTGATTATGAGTTTCATTCCATACTCACTTATCTTTTGTCATTCTCTGGCTTGTGGGTGGCACTTTGGACCCTAAAGAATTGCTAAAAAAGTTTTAGAGTCTGGTTTGTATTGGCCACCCTATTTCATGATGCCTCTGAATTTTATAAGTCTTGTAAGCGATGTCAATGAACAGGGAACATAGGACGTAGAAATGAAATGCCTCACCAATCCTTGTTATTCTGTGATATTTTCGATGTTTGGGGTATTGATTTTATGAGTCCATTTCTTGTATCTTTTGGATTTTCATATATTCTTTTGGCATATGATTATGTTTCCAAATGGGTGGAGGCAACCCCCACCAGGATTGATAATTCTCTAGTTGTTGTGGATTTTGTTAGGTCTCACTTATTTTGCAGATTTGGAGTACCCAGGGCGATCATTAGTGATAAAGGGTCTCACTTTCACAATAGACTCAGGCCATTTTAAGCAAAGAGATCAAGTCTATTCTAGAGAATACGGTGGGGTCAGACATGATTACGCTTCTTCTCCGACTTGAAAGGGGAGTGTGTTCTTTTATTTATTGCATTTATTTTCTTCCTTTCATGTTCGGAATAATTTGTGTGGTTGATTGCTTGTTTGCATGTTTACCTAGGTTTGTTTGTCTGTTGTTGAGTAAAATAATATTCTCTATGCATGCCTTAGTATCATTTCAGAGGTGGTAAAAATTAGTTAAGTTTGATCATCAGATTGTGGATTTTTGTGTATGATAGGAGACTTCACCTGCATGCAGTCACTTGTTATGATGGTGAACTTTTTATTGATAGACTAAGCTTGATGTTTATTTACCTAGTGAGGTTGCAAGCAATTCTTATCATCTACCCACTTTTGTGTGATAACACATGTGATTCTTGTTACTCTAGAACTTGCTTTAAGTCTTTTCAAAACTGCAGTAACATTTACTTACATGAATATGATGAAGGATTTCATTCTTGGATTCTTTTCCTGACTTAGTTTGATTGTCTAATCCACTTGATACTTCCATCTTCCATGTCTTACTTGTCTCATCTCTTCATTTGCTATCCATTGTCTTTGTATCTTTATGGATTATCTTTTGTATATCTATTGTTTTCCATGTTGGAGGAATAGTTTGATGGGTTGTATTGTTCGAGACGGACAAAATTTTTAAGTGTGGGGGAGGAGTTATATTATTTTTGTTGGAAACATGATATGGAAGGCATGATTTTCAAAGGTCATTGGTCCTGAGATATATTTGTATGTGATTAGTACTTGAGTTTCTGCACACAAAAAAAAAAGAAAAAAGAAAAGAAAAAAAATGGTGCCATTGATGTTTCTTTTGTTAAAAAAAAGAGAAGAAAATGTGCAATTGTAATACAGGCGAATGGAATTGCAATGTATTGGATAGAGTCATTTGATCCTGAATCCAATTCTAAAGTTTCCAATTGTCCTAGTCTTTTCCCATATTGCTGGTTACTGAGCATTTCACAGAGCAACTTATCAGGTTTATTTCTCCAATTCTTCTATTGTTCCCTATTCATTGTACCTTTGTCTTGTACTTCTCTTTGTATACTTTATCTGCAGTCTACTTTTGATCTCATTCTGATTCTTGATAAATCCTTTTGATTCATGTATGAGATGTATTGATAGCAGTAGAGAAGTAGATGATAAGCAAGAATATGGTAGTACAAGATTACATGATGTTTTGAGGGCGCCCCACTTCTACGTTATTATATGAGCATCAGGGCATTTATCCATTTTGGGAGGTTTTGTATCAGGCTTAGTCTATTTGATTTGATTGTAAATCATCATACATGTTGACTGTTGTAGGAGTCGGATCTTTTGACTACCTAGGATCCGGATTGATTTGGTGATCCTAAGTAACTTATTTTTCCTGTCTCTGAATTATTGATCTGGGTATTGTTTAAGGAATGAGTGATTGAGTCAGACTTTCTTTATTTTTATTATTGCTCGGGACGCGCAAGAATAAGTGTGGGGGAGTTGATAATTGCCATTTTGTTGTATTATTTCGGTCCTTAATATCACTGTTTTTATCCTCTCGAGTGATTTACTATTGATTATTATCATGTTTTATGAGTTAGATATATTTTTGGATCTTATTGTAAATTCTCCTAATTTTTGGACATATATGTAAATTTTATCTTTGTTGTAGAAGATCGAGATGAGCCACTGGACTAGACTCAAGTTGAATCAAATATGGCTTCATCTAGATCTAGAAGGATTATTTCAAACGTGATTAATCTTGACCTTTCATCAAGATCGGAAAGCGAGCCGCAATAAAGCAGCTTCTTTCTTCCCAAATCGCGACACCGGCCTTCTTCAAAATCGACCTCGTGGCGGTTTTTCTCCACGCCGCCTTCACGCGCCGTTCCCTTCCTCCACCAAGGTCGGCGGTGGCATTCCCTCCTCCCTCCTCTTCTCCACGCAAGCAGCTCGCCTTCTTCCCTTCACGCGCGTCAGCGACGACTTATTCGACAGTTCTTCCACAGCAGCACTCCGGTGATGGATTCCGGCAATCCATGGTCTTCCCTGATTTCATTTCATCAGACGTTCTCTACTTCCTTCGGTCCGACGGAGCACGCAGCTGCATTTGGGCGGCGGCAGTCCATTGATCGAGCGGTGGGATGTCGTCTATCTTCACCGGAGATCCTTAGATCCATCACCGGCGGAGCTGAGCTACCCTAGTGGGACGTGGTCACGCGAAGCTAGGGGTGACTTGCTACTTCGGGATCCCACAGAATCTTTTCCCAGCTCCGACGACAGCACTTCTTCCAATCCAGGGCGGTCTACAATAGCAGCTGGTGGCGACAAGTATCAGTTCCCAGATCCGATTCCATCCACATTGACTGCTCATGGTCACGGCAGTCCCGCATCCACATCGGAGCTGTGAACTACCGCAATGATCCAACTCTCGTCGAAATCCGATGAGAGATCCGCATCCTGAGACCCTTGGAGTGTTCGGTATTGTCGTAGGTCACCGGAGAGGGTGGTACCTTTCCGGTGTTTGTGGATGACTGTTGATTTACTTTATTGATTTACTGTTAATTCAGTATTGTGTTTGTTATTGTTTTACTGTGTTACCTTGTTACTTTGTGTGATTTCAGCTTGTGTTTTCATTTGTATTTGCACTTGTGTTTTTCTTCGTATTTGCACTTGTGTTTTCATTTGTGTTGTCACTAGTGTTATTACATTGTGTTTGCATTAGTGTTTTCAATTGTGTTTTCACTAGTGTTTTTAATTTGTGGTTTCACCAGTGGCCTTGAATTGTGTTTTTTCTAGTGTTCGTAACCTGTGTTTTCACTAATATTTTACTTTGTATTTTAATCTGTGATTTACCTTGTATTTTATTATGTATTCTAACTTGTGTTTAATTCGAGTCGTAGTTAGAGTTTTATTTGTGCTATGCTTTAGTTGTTAGGTTAGTTTCATTTACATTCGACCAATGTACCGTATAGTGACAGTGCGATGCTTGGTTGAATTGCTTTCGTTTATTACATTTTTATTTTTGCAGTTTTTAGTGAATGTTTGACTACTGTGTCGTATAGTGACAGTGCGATTCATGGTTGGATTGTTCACATTTGTTTGATCATTGTACCCTATAGTGACAGTGCGGTGCTTGGTTGCTTTCTTTTCTGTCTGTTAGTTTAGTTTTTCAGTGACTGTTTGATCATTGTGTCGTATAGTGGCAGTGCGGTGCTTGGTTGAATTGTTCACATTTGTTTGGTCATTGTATCGTATAGTGACAGTACGTTGCGTGATCACTTACTTTTGCGCATTAGGATAGTGACTCTTTTACTTGTTGTTTGGTAGTTAGATTTACTTCCTGCAGCTTTAATTTTCATGTTTGTTTGTTTACCAGAATTGTTTGACCATTGCATCGTATGGTGACAGTGAGGTGCAAGGTTGGATCGTTCTTGCATTAGGTTAGTTTCCCGGGAATTAATAATTGGTAGTCAGTTTTACTTTTTTCATGTTTAATTCTCATGTTTGTTTTTGATTTTGCATTTTAATTGTTTTGATAATTATAAAAACCCCCCAGTATTTACTTTTGTTTAAAAACAAACGTCCAGCCATTAGGTTCGTTGGGAGATGACCCGAGTCAGTCCTATACTACATTAGAGTAGTTAGGGGGTTTGGTAAATAATTTGGGAACGGTATTGCGACAGTTAAAAATCGTTCGATCAAAATTTTGGCGCCGTTGTCGGGGAACTTTAATGGGTTCGTTTGTCTTTAAACTGTAGTTTGTTTGTTTATTTTCTTTTTCTTTTGTTATTATTGTCTTTCTTATCATCTATATTTGTTTCTCATTGTATTTCTTTTTGTGGATGACTAGGTCTTCAGGCGATAATCTACTTGAGTTTTATGGAGCAGTTTTTCTCTTCCCTCAGAGGCCCAGCCTAGGAAGGGGGTTGTTGAAGAAAAGGCTAGGGAAGCAGATTCCCAAGTATGCCGAGGTTTTGTTTCACAAGAAGTTGTACTCTTTCTATGGAGGACCTATCTGTGGGCCCTTTTATTATAGACAGGGATATGGAATGTGTAGGGACTTGCACGCTTCAGGTGACGCCCCAAGGATCACTTCCATCAGATGTTTGTAAGAAATGTCATTTCATAGTCAAGTAAGGGATATCTTAGGTTATATTATCTCTGTGTATGGTATTGAAGTAGATCCTGCTAAAATTCATGTTATATCTTCTTTATCTTACCCTACTTCTGTGCGGGAAATTTGTGTTTTTCTAGGTCATACAGGTTTCTACAGACGTTTTATCAGAGACTTTAGCAAGATTACCCGTAACCTTGACCAACTTGTTGCTGAAGGAGATGGTATTTCATTTTGACCAGGATTGTGTGGGAGATCGAGCCCACCTCCATAGCAGATTCTTTTCCAGATGAGCAACTTTTTCACCTGTAGGGTAAGACACCATGGTATGTAGATCTTGCTATTTATTTAGTTGCCATGTTGTACCTTCACATTTTATTTACGCACAAGTCCAGAAACTGAAACTTGATGTTAAGTATTATGTATGGGATGATCTTTATCTTTGAAAATTTTGTAGTGATCAGATTATTAGACGATGTGGACTTGATTATGAGTTTCATTCCATACTCACTTATCTTTTGTCATTCTCTGGCTTGTGGGGGGCACTTTGGACCCTAAAGAACTGCTAAAAAAGTTTTAGAGTCTGGTTTGTATTGGCCACCCTATTTCATGATGCCTCTGAATTTTATAAGTCTTGTGAGCGATGTCAATGAACAGGGAACATAGGATGTAGAAATGAAATGCCTCACCAATCCTTGTTATTCTGTGATATTTTCGATGTTTGGGGTATTGATTTTATGGGTCCATTTCTTGTATCTTTTGGATTTTCATATATTCTTTTGGCATATGATTATGTTTCCAAATGGGTGGAGGCAACCCCCACCAGGATTGATAATTCTCTAGTTGTTGTGGATTTTGTTAGGTCTCACTTATTTTGCAGATTTGGAGTACCCAGGGCGATCATTAGTGATCAAGGGTCTCACTTTCGCAATAGACTCAGGCCATTTTAAGCAAAGAGATCAAGTCTATTCTAGAGAATACGGTGGGGCCAGACATGATTATGCTTCTTCTCCGACTTGAAAGGGGAGTGTGTTCTTTTATTTATTGCATTTATTTTCTTCCTTTCATGTTCGGAATAATTTGTGTGGTTGATTGCTTGTTTGCATGTTTACCTAGGTTTGTTTGTCTGTTGTTGAGTCAAATAATATTCTCTATGCATGCCTTATTATCATTTCAGACGTGGTAAAAATTAGTTAAGTTTGATCATCAGATTGTGGATTTTTTTGTATGATAGGAGACTTCACCTGCATGCAGTCACTTGTTATGATGGTGAACTTTTTATTGATAGATTAAGCTTGATGTTTATTTACCTAGTGAGGTTGCAAGAAATTCTTATCATCTACCCACTTTTGTGTGTTAACACATGTGATTCTTGTTACTCTAGAACTTGGTTTAAGTCTTTTCAAAACTGCAGTAACATTTACTTACATGAATATGATGAAGGATTTCATTCTTGGATTCTTTTCCTGACTTAGTTTGATTGTCTAATCCACTTGATACTTCCATCTTCCATGTCTTACTTGTCTCATCTCTTCATTTGCTATCCATTATCTTTGTATCTTTGTGGATTATCTTTTGTATATCTATTGTTTTCCATGTTGGAGGAATAGTTTGATGGGTTGTATTGTCCGAGACGGACAAAATTTTTAAGTGTGGGGGAGGAGTTATATTATTTTTGTTGGAAATATGATATGGAAGGCATGATTTTCAGAAGTCATTGGTCCTGAGATATATTTGTATGTTATTAGTACTTGAGTTTCTGCACACAAAACAAAAAGAAAAAAAAAGAAAAAAGAAAAGAAAAAAATGGCGCCATTGATGTTTCTTTTGTAAAAAAAGAAAAGAAAATGTGCAATTGTAATACAGGCGAATGGAATTGCAATGTATTGGATAGAGCCATTTGATCCTGAATCCAATTCTAAAGTTTCCAATTGTCCTAGGCTCTTCCCATATTGCTGGTTACTGAGCATTTCACAGAGCAACTTATCAGGATTATTTCTCCAATTCTTCTATTGTTCCCTATTCATTGTACCTTTGTCTTGTACTTCTCTTTGTATAATTTTTCTATAGTCTACTTTTGATCTCATTCTGATTCTTGATAAATCCTTTTGATTCATGTATGAGATGTATTGATAGCAGTAGAGAAGTAGATGATAAGCAAGCATATGGTAGTACAGGATTACATGATGTTTTGAGGGCGCCCCACTCCTACGTTATTATATGAGCATCAGTGCATTTATCCATTTTGGGAGGTTTTGTATCAGGCTTAGTCTATTTGATTTGATTGTAAATTATCATGCATGTTGACTGTTGTAGGAGTCGGATCTTTTGACTACCTAGGATCCGGATTGATTTGGTGATCCTAAGTAACTTATTTTTCCTGTCTCTGAATTATTGATCTGGGTATTATTTAAGGAATGAGTGATTGAGTCAGACTTTCTTTATTTTTATTATTGCTCGAGACGCGCAAGAATAAGTGTGGGGGAGTTGATAATTGTCATTTTGTTTTATTATTTCGGTCCTTAATATCACTGTTTTTATCCTCTCGAGTGATTTATTATTGATTATTATCATGTTTTATGAGTTGGATATATTTTTGGATCTTATTATAAATTCTACTAATTTTTGGACTTATATGTAAATTTTATCTTTGTTGTAGGAGATCGAGATGCGCCACTGGACTAGACTCAAGTTGAATCAAATATGACTTCATCTAGAGCTAGAAGGATTATTTCAGATGTGATTAATCTGGACCTTTCATCAAGATCAGAAGGCAGAAACAATAGTCGCAGCAGCAGTTCTTTCTTCCCAAATCGCGACAGCACAGCTTCTTCCCAAATCGACTTTGCCGGCGGTTTTTTTTCTCCATGCCACCGCCCGAAGCACCGCCGGCCGTTCCCTTCCTCCACCAAGGACAGCGGTGGCATTCCCTCCTCCCTCCTCTTCTCCAAGCAAGCAACTTGCCTTCTTCCCTTCACGCGCGACGGCCACGGTTTATTCGATAGTTCTTTCATAGCAGCACTCCGGCGATGGATTCTGGCAATCCATGGTCTTCCCTGATTCCATTTCATCAGACGTCCTCTCCTTCCTTCGGTCCGACAGAGCACGCAGCTGCATTTGGGCGGCGGCAGTCCGTTGATCGAGCGGTGGGATGTCGTCTGTCTTCACCAGTGATCCTCAGATCCATCACCGGCGGAGTTGAGCTACCCTAGTGGGACGTGGTCAAGCGAATCTAGGGGTGACTTGCTACTATCGGGATCCCACAGAATCTTTTCCCAGCTCCGATGGCAGCGCTTCTTCCAATCCAGGCGGTCTTCAACAGCAGCTGGTGGCGACGAGTATCAGTTCCCAGATCCGATTCCATCCACATTGACTGCTCATGGTCACGACAGTCCGACATCCACATCGGAGCTATGAACTACTGCAATGATCCAACTTTCATCGGAATCCGACGAGAGATCCACATCCTGAGACCCTTGGAGTGTTCGGTATTGTCGTAGGTCACCGGAGAGGGTGGTACCTTTCCGGTGTTTGTGGATGACTGTTGATTTACTTTATTGATTTACTGTTAATTCAGTATTGTGTTCGTTATTGTTTTTCTGTGTTACCTTGTTACTTTGTGTGATTTCAGTTTGTGTTTTCATTTGTATTTGCACTTGTGTTTTCCTTCGTATTTGCACTTGTGTTTTCATTTGTGTTGTCACTGGTGTTATTACATTGTGTTTGCAATAGTGTTTTCAATTGTGTTTTCACTAGTGTTTTTAATTTGTGGTTTCACAAGTGGCCTTGAATTGTGTTTTTACTAGTGTTCGTAACCTGTGTTTTCACTAATATTTTACTTTGTATTTTAATCTGCGGTTTACCTTGTATTTTATTCTGTATTCTAACATGTGTTTAATTCGAGTCGTAGTTAGAGTTTTATTTGTTTTATGCTTTAGTTGTTAGGTTATTTTCATTTACATTCGACCAATGTACCGTAAAGTGACAATGCGGTGCTTGGTTGAATTGCTTTCGTTTATTACATTTCTTTTATTGCAGATTTTAGTGAATGTTTGACTATTGTGTCGTATAGTGACAGTGTGGTGCATGGTTGGATTGTTCACATTTGTTTGATCATTGTACCGTATAGTGATAGTTCGGTGCTTGGTCGCTTTCTTTTCTGTCTGTTAGTTTAGTTTTAGTTTTTTGTTTTGATCATTTGATCATTATTAGTGACTTCACATTTGTTTGGTAATTGTATCGTATAGTGACAGTACGGTACGTGATCACTTACTTTTGCGCATTAGGATAGTGACTCTTTTACATGTTGTTTGGTAGTTAGATTTACTTCCTGCAGCTTTAATATCCATGTTTGTTTGTTTACCAGAATTGTTTGACCATTGCATCGTATGGTGACAGTGCGGTGCAAGGTTGGATCGTTCTTGCATTAGGTTAGTTTCCCGGGAATTAATAATTGGTAGTTAGGTTTACTTTTTGCATGTTTAATTCTCATGTTTGTTTTTGATTTTGCATTTTAATTGTTTTGATAATTATAAAACCCCCAGTATTTACTTCTGTTTAAAAACAAACGTCCAGCCATTAGGTTCATTGGGAGATGACCCGAGTCAGTCCTATACTACATTAGTGTAGTTTGGGGGTTTGGTAAATAATTTGGGAACGGTATTGCGACAGTTAAAAATCGTTCGATCAAAATTTTGGCGCCGTTGCGGGGCAACTTTAATAGGTTCGTTTGTCTTTAAACTGTAGTTTGTTTGTTTGTTTTCTTTTTCTTTTGTTATTATTGTCTTTCTTATTATCTATATTTTTTTCTCATTGTATTTCTTTTTGTGGATAACTAGGTCTTCAGGCGATAATCTACTTGAGTTTTATGCAGC
This sequence comes from Wurfbainia villosa, assembly GCA_025175895.1. Classification (NCBI taxonomy): domain Eukaryota; kingdom Viridiplantae; phylum Streptophyta; class Magnoliopsida; order Zingiberales; family Zingiberaceae; genus Wurfbainia; species Wurfbainia villosa. The sequence goes on along the minus strand of CM045996.1, from coordinate 53,079,038 downwards.
AGTTTTTCTCTTCCCTCAGAGGCCCAGCCTAGGAAGGGGGTTGTTGAAGAAAAGGCTAGGGAAGCAGATTCCCAAGTATGCCGAGGTTTTGTTTCACAAGAAGTTGTACTCTTTCTATGGAGGACCTATCTGTGGGCCCTTTTATTGTAGACAGGGATATGGAATGTGTAGGGACTTGCACGCTTCAGGTGACGCCCCAAGGATCACTTCCATCAGATGTTTGTAAGAAATGTCATTTCATAGTCAAGTAAGGGATATCTTAGGTTATATTATCTCTGTGTATGGTATTGAAGTAGATCCTGCTAAAATTCATGTTATATCTTCTTTATCTTACCCCACTTCTGTGCGGGAAATTTATGTTTTTCTAGGTCATGCAGGTTTCTACAGATGTTTTATCAGAGACTTTAGCAAGATTACCCGTAACCTTGACCAACTTGTTGCTGAAGGAGGTGGTATTTCATTTTGACCAGGATTGTGTGGGAGATCGAGCCCACCTCCATAGCAGATTCTTTTCCAGATGAGCAACTTTTTCACCTGTAGGGTAAGACACCATGGTATGTAGATCTTGCTATTTATTTAGTTGCCATGTTGTACCTTCACATTTTATTTACGCACAAGTCCAGAAACTGAAACTTAATGTTAAGTATTATGTATGGGATGATCTTTATCTTTGAAAATTTTGTAGTGATCAGATTATTAGACGATGTGGACTTGATTATGAGTTTCATTCCATACTCACTTATCTTTTGTCATTCTCTGGCTTGTGGGGGGCACTTTGGACCCTAAAGAACTGCTAAAAAAGTTTTAGAGTCTAGTTTGTATTGGCCACCCTATTTCATGATGCCTCTGAATTTTATAAGTCTTGTGAGCGATGTCAATGAATAGGGAACATAGGACGTAGAAATGAAATGCCTCACCAATCCTTGTTATTCTGTGATATTTTCGATGTTTAGGGTATTGATTTTATGGGTCCATTTCTTGTATCTTTTGGATTTTCATATATTCTTTTGGCATATGATTATGTTTCCAAATGGGTGGAGGCAACCCCCACCAGGATTGATAATTCTCTAGTTGTTGTGGATTTTGTTAGGTCTCACTTATTTTGCAGATTTGGAGTACCCAGGGCGATAATTAGTGATCAAGGGTCTCACTTTCGAAATAGACTCAGGCCATTTTAAACAAAGAGATCAAGTCTATTCTAGAGAATACGGTGGGGCCAAACATGATTATGCTTCTTCTCCGACTTGAAAGGGGAGTGTGTTCTTTTATTTATTGCATTTATTTTCTTCCTTTCATGTTCGGAATAATTTGTGTGTTTGATTGCTTGTTTGCCTGTTTACCTAGGTTTGTTTGTCTGTTGTTGAGTCAAATAATATTCTCTATGCATGCCTTAGTGCCATTTCAGAGGTGGTAAAAATTAGTTAAGTTTGATCATCAGATTGTGGATTTTTGTGTATGATAGGAGACTTCACCTGCATGCAGTCACTTGTTATGATGGTGAACTTTTTATTGATAGACTAAACTTGATGTTTATTTACCTAGTGAGGTTGCAAGCCATTCTTATCATCTACCCACTTTTGTGTGATAACACATGTGATTCTTGTTACTCTAGAACTTGCTTTAAGTCTTTTCAAAACTGCAGTAACATTTACTTACATGAATATGATGAAGGATTTCATTCTTGGATTCTTTTCTTGACTTAGTTTGATTGTCTAATCCACTTGATACTTCCATCTTCCATGTCTTACTTGTCTCATCTCTTCATTTGCTATTCATTGTCTTTGTATCTTTGTGGATTATCTTTTGTATATCTATTATTTTCCATGTTGGAGGAATAGTTTGATGGGTTGTATTGTCCGAGACGGACAAAATTTTTAAGTGTGGGGGAGGAGTTATATTATTTTTGTTTGAAACATGATATGGAAGGCATGATTTTCAGAGGTCATTGGTCCTGAGATATATTTGTATGTGATTAGTACTTGAGTTTCTACACACAAAAAAAAAAGAAAAAAAAAAAGAAAAAAGAAAAGAAAAAAAATGGCGCCATTGATGTTTCTTTTGTTAAAAAAAAGAAGAAAATGTGCAATTGTAATACAGGCAAATGGAATTGCAATGTATTGGATAGAGTCATTTGATCCTGAATCCAATTCTAAAGTTTCCAATTGTCCTAGTCTCTTCCCATATTGCTGGTTAATGAGCATTTCAGAGGGCAACTTATCAAGTTTATTTCTCCAATTCTTCTATTGTTCCCTATTCATTGTACCTTTGTCTTGTACTTCTCTTTCTATATTTTATCTGCATTCTACTTTTGATCTCATTCTGATTCTTGATAAATCCTTTTGATTCATGTATGAGATGTATTGATAGCAGTAGAGAAGTAGATGATAAGCAAACATATGGTAGTACAAGATTACATGATGTTTTGAGGGCGCCCCACTCCTACGTTATTATATAAGCATCAGTGCATTTATCCATTTTGGGAGGTTTTGTATCAGGCTTAGTCTATTTAATTTGACTGTAAATCATCATACATGTTGACTATTGTAGGAGTCGGATCTTTTGACTACCTAGGATCCGGATCAATTTGGTGATCCTAAGTAACTTATTTTTCCTGTCTTTGAATTATTGATCTGGGTATTGTTTAAGGAATGAGTGATTGAGTCAGACTTTCTTTATTTTTATTATTGCTTGGGACGCGCAAAAATAAGTGTGTGGGAGTTGATAATTGTCATTTTGTTATATTATTTCGGTCCTTAATATCACTATTTTTATCCTCTCGAGTGATTTATTATTGATTATTATCATGTTTTATGAGTTGGATATATTTTTGGATCTTATTGTAAATTCTCCTAATTTTTGGACTTATATGTAAATTTTATCTTTGTTGTAGGAGATCGAGATGAGCCACTGGACTAGACTCAAGTTGAATCAAATATGACTTCATCTAGAGCTAGAAGGATTATTTCAAACGTGATTAATCTGGACCTTTCATCAAGATCAAAAGGCAGAAATAGTACCCGCAGCAGCAGTACTTTTTCCCATATCACGACAGCACAGCTTCTTCCCAAATCGACTTCGTCGGCGATTTTTTTTCTCCACACCACCGCCCGAAGCACCACCGGCCGTTCCCTTCCTCCACCAAGGCCGGCGGTGGCATTCCCTCCTCCCTCCTCTTCTCCACGCAAGCAGCTCGCCTTCTTCCCTTCACGCGCGGCGGCGACGGCTTATTCGATAGTTCTTCCACAGCAGCACTCCGGCGATGGATTTCGGCAATCCATGATCTTCCCTGATTCCATTTCATTGGGCGTCCTCTCCTTCCTTCGGTCCGGCGGAGCACGCAGCTGCATTTGGGCGGCGGCAGTCCATTGATCGAGCGGTGGGATGTCATCTGTCTTCACCGGCGATCCTCAGATCCATCACCGACGGAGCTGAGCTACCCTAGTGGGATGTGGTCACGCGAAGCTAGGGGTGACTTGCTACTGTCGGGATCCCACAGAATCTTTTCCCAGCTCCGGCGACAACGCTTCTTCCAATCCAGGGCGATCTTCAACAGCAGCTGGTGGGGACGAGTATCAGTTCCCAGATCCGATTCCATCCACATTGACTGTTCATGGTCACAGCAGTCCCGCATCCACATCGGAGCTGTGAACTACCTCATCGATCCAACTCTCGTTGGAATCCGACGAGAGATCCGCATCCTGAGACCTTTGGAGTGTTCGGTATTGTCGTAGGCCACCGGAGAGGGTGGTACCTTTCCAGTTTTTGTGGATGACTGTTGATTTACTTTATTGATTTACTGTTAATTCAGTATTGTGTTCGTTATTATTTTACTATGTTACCTTGTTACTTTGTGTGATTTCAGTTTGTGTTTTCATTTGTCTTTGCACTTGTGTTTTCCTTCGTATTTGCACTTGTGTTTTCATTTGTGTTATCACTGGTGTTATTACATTGTGTTTGCATTAGTGTTTTCAATTGTGTTTTCACTAGTGTTTTTAATTTTTGGTTTCACCAGTGGCCTTGAATTGTGTTTTTACTAGTGTTCGTAACCTGTGTTTTCACTAATATTTTACTTTGTATTTTAATCTGCGGTTTACCTTGTATTTTATTATGTATTCTAACTTGTGTTTAATTCGAGTCGTAGTTAGAGTTTTATTTGTGTTATGCTTTAGTTGTTAGGTTAGTTTTATTTACATTCGACCAATGTACCGTATAGTGACAGTGCGGTGTTTGGTTGAATTGCTTTCGTTTATTGTAGTTTTTAGTGACTATTTGACTACTGGGCCGTATAGTGACAGTGCGGTGCATGGTTGGATTGTTCACATTTGTTTGATCATTGTACCGTATAGTGACAGTGCGGTGCTTGGTTGCTTTCTTTTCTGTCTGTTAGTTTAGTTTTTCAGTGACTGTTTGATCATTGTGCCGTATAGTGACAGTGCGGTGCTTGGTTGAATTGTTCACATTTGTTTGATCATTGTACCGTATAGTGACAGTGCGGTGCATGATCACTTACTTTTGTGCATTAGGATAGTGACTTGTTACTTGTTGTTTGGTAGTTAGATTTACTTCCTACAGCTTTAATTTCCATGTTTGTTTGTTTACCAGAATTGTTTGACCATTGCATCGTATGGTGACAGTGCGGTGCAAGGTTGGATCGTTCTTGCATTAGGTTAGTTTCTCGGGAATTAATAATTGGTAGTTAGGTTTACTTTTTGCGTGTTTAATTCTCATGTTTGTTTTTTATTTTGCATTTTAATTGTTTTGATAATTATAAAAACCCCCAGTATTTACTTCTGTTTAAAAACAAACGTCTATCCATTAGGTTCGTTGGGAGATGACCCGAGTCAGTCCTATACTACGTTAGCGTAGTTAGGGGGTTCGGTAAATAATTTGGGAACGGTATTGCGACAGTTAAAAATCATTCGATCAATACGGTGTACTATGGTTTGACCATATGTTGACCATATGACTAGTGGATGATTGGGATATCCAAAGTCATATGGGGGAGATTATTTGAGGGAGATTGTTGAAGCAATCAAACCTCAGATCAAGGTTGACTAGACTCAAGTGAGACTGGAGTGAAAGTCCAAATTTGGATACTTGGCAATGGAAAGTCCAAGAATGGTCATGGCAATGGAGAAGTCCAAGAATGGTCTTGGCATCGAGAAGTGCAAGTATGGATGCTTGGCAATTGAAAAGTCCAAGAATGGTCTTGGCATGGAGAAGTCCAAGTATGGATGATTGGTCATTAGAAAGTTTAAGAATGGTCTTGGTCACGTAAGTCCAAGTTTGTAGTCTTGGCGGTGAAAGTCCAAGTTTGGAGACTTGGCAAAGGAGACCTGATAGCATGACATGACTGATGGAAGCACCTGAAGGCTAATGCGAAGGGTGAAGGAGTCGTGGAGGGCTTGGATGGACCCTGAGGGCGTAAGGCTAATGGAGGTGACTCGAAGGCCTAGATCTAGGCTAAGGGTACCCAATAGCATGACATAGCCGATGGAAGCACTTAAAGGCTAGCGCAAAGGGTGAATGAGTTGTGGAGGATTCGGATGGACCCTAAGGACATGAGGATGATGGAAGTGACTAGAAGACTTAGGTCTAGGCTATGGGTGTGTATCAAGTATGAGGGAATCATACTTGGGTTAAACCTCATTTGAGGTTTACTAGTCGATTGGGTTTATGGATCAGTCGACTAGTCTAGTGTTCAGCACTCGGGGAGGCCTGGTTGACTCGAGCAATCGACTGGTCGAGTAGTCGCCTGAGGCTCGACTGCTAGACTGTGGTTCTGGCAATTGACTGCTAGGGGTTTAACAGTCAACTGACCACTAGCAATCGACTAAAATTAAGTGGCTAGGGAACAGAATGTTGGGCAGTCAACTACTGACCCATGGCAATCCACTGGTGCCTGTGGCAGTCGACTGCTGGGTCACGACAGTTGACTGATCGATGACTTTCTGATGTGGATTAAGCCGTTGTAAGACAATGTTACAGTGTCGAGTTGACTGCTAGGTAAGACTAGTCGACTGGAAGGTGAAAATTAGCCCGAGTTGTAGCTTTATAAGGACCTCGTTAAGGAGGTTGATGGAATCGGTCCTTGAGCATTTGAGAGGGGTTTTGCTATGACATTCTAGACCTTTCAAGGCGTTCAAATCAACCAAATAAGAAAGCAATAAAGAGATCATTATTGTAAAGTGTTTTCCCTTGTTCTTGTATTTACTCTTGTATTGTTTATTTTGGTTGTTGTATTTGTGTTGTAAGCACTTGTAAGAGGTTTCTCCACCTCTGGTGTGTTGCCGAGAAGGAGAAAGAGGTTTAGTGGAGTAGACACTAAAGCCCAACCGTGGAGTAGGTACCATAGGTTCTGAACCACATAAAAACTTTGTATTGTGCATGTGATTCTTGTTTTCGTATTTGTTTTTATTAGTATCTTGTATTCCGCTGTGCACTAATCATTTGTAGACAAGCAAACATGAATGTAAACGGTTGAAGAAATCAATAAATCGCTATTCACCCCCCTCTAGTGCATAATCGATCCTCAATAAGTGGTATCAGAGCGAGGACGCTCTTCAAGGATTAACAACCAAGGGAGCAATGCTAGAGGAGATGGAGTTGCCTAAAGATGGATCCGACTATGACACCCAGATCCCTCCATCATTTGACCAAGAAGATTTCTCGGTATGGAGGGGGCGAGGATGGAGAATTTCTTGATGATGAACATAAAGAATTGGGTCATCATCATGGATAAATTTTAACTTCCCATGGAAGAAGGGAGGACTCATCAAAATTAAGAAGTAGACCACGGAGCAATGCCAAAAACTTAAGACCGATTTTAAGGTAATAAAACTTCTAACTAATTTAATTCCTGATGATATTTTTTTTCAAAATTAGGAGAAGTTAGGGATGCCAAGGAAATATGGAGCAAACTGGTAGAACTCCATGAGAAGCCTTCATCGACACTAGTAGAGAAGGAGTCTAAGGAAGAGTGCTCCACATCTCAAGCTCATGAAGACTCGAAAGTTGATAGATGATCAACATCTAAAGAGGAAGAATCATTATCATCTTCTCTTGAGCTTGAAGAATTGAAGGTTGAGAGGTGCTCAATGTCTAAGATAGAAGAAGCCTCGGAAGCCTCCACTTCAATGATTGAGGGGGAGAAGAGATCATCATCGGAGTCAGAGCAAGAGCAAGAGGAACCTTCCACATCTAGGAGAAATGAAGAAAAAATCCAAAATTCTTCTACCATTCAAGAAGGTAACTCAAGCATATCTATTAAAAATAAAATTCATATAAGATTCTTTGAGTGTATGGAGAATGGGCACTACAAGAGCAAATGCCCAAAATTGGTCAAGAAGAAGAGTCAAGTAGTACCCAAGGTGAAGGAGAAGGCCAAGGAGACCATAGCCCCGATACACAAGAATAAGGAGCATATAATATGCTTCAAATGAAATCAAAAAGGGCACTATAGAAGCCAGTGTCCTAGGGGGAGACACCCAACCAAGGGCAAAGGAGAGAGCTCATATGTAGGGGGAGCTTCTAAGGTAAAGTGTAAGGTAACCTTTAATAATGCAACTTCCCAAGGATTTCACTGCTCTGGACTATCGACGAATCCCCTCCTCTGCACTTGGCAACTGAGTTCCTGATTTACCTCCTCCACCGATAGGGACAGGTGGAGGGGGTCGTTAATGTGGTGGTTCCATATTTTTCAATAGTGCAACTTCAATTATAAATGATGAAAAGCATGCTCATAATTTACTTGCAATTGTTCATAAGAAGCATGCTAGCAATAAATATTTTTTCTTAGGTGCCAAACATTGTAATCTTAGAGACAAGGCCACATCTAAGGAGAACTCTAGAGATAACCATGATAAGAACAACCTAGGCATAAATCCCAAGAAAAATAGACATATGCGTAGGAAGAAGAAAAATATCTCAAGAACTTATGAAAAATAAAAAATAGAGAAATTGGAGGAGGAAAATCAAGTCTTGAGGTCAAGACTTGATAAATTAGAAAAGATCCTTGGAAAAATGACCAAATCAATTAAAGTATCTAGTAGTCAAAATCTAGGTTCTAGGAGGCAAGATTTACCTAAGGACAAGAAAGGCTTGGGTCACAAGCCTAAGTCCAAGGTAGTTAAGCCTACCTACCAAAGTATTCCATTTAATTATAGAACTAGCTCTAGGTCTAGAAATACCAAGGTCACAAGGGAAGTCATCCCTAGAGTTGACCATGATAAGTGTCTACTAGCCAAGGTTTCCGAGAAACCTAGAAAAGTCGCTAGTAAGGTTACAAGGGGAGTTGCCTCTCTAGAGTTAACCTTAAGGAGACCCAAATGACTAAGGCTTCTAAGCCTAGGAGGGTCATTAGGAAGGTACTAAGGGAGGTTATCCCTAGTGAGTACCTTGTAAATCCAAGGAGCTCAAATAGATATTGGGTACCTAGGAGCGTGATCCCTTCACGCTAAATGAGTTAGGGTGTTAACCTAACTATGGTAGAGTTGACACCTTAGGATATTTTCAAGGTGATGTGATACCTTAGAAATGAGATAGATAATAATCTTAAAGGATTTTAGGATGTGCCAATAGAAATTTTAAAGGTTAAAAAATTGATCAAAATTGACACAAATAGGATTAGAGTCAAAAGTGTGACATTTTGGGTTTTGGCAAACTTGAGGGAAAATTGGTATTATGTCAAATTAGATATAATTCTAGAAAATGATAATTTGAATTAAAACTTAGGTATTTCTATACCTTTGTATCATATATATGACATGCTTTGATTGTCATATACCATGTCATGACATCATGCTCATATTAATTATTTAAAATGTCATGATAATATTTAGGTTGACAAATGTCATACTAATACTTAGGTTTATTCTTTATTATGTCATGACATCATGCATGATTGAAAAATATTCTTAATTTATGCAATCATTAATGACATGATCATAATTCATGCATTAAATTTATTAATTTGAAATTAAGGACAATGACATTGATTTGAAGTTCCAAGATAAGGGAATCAAATTGGGTATGTGTAGGTATTAATGCATCAACCTTTAGATTAGGGAAGAACAAAATTCACATCTCACAAGAACTATAAGAAGACATGTATGAGTATTGATACACATTGGATACATGTGAGATATTAGAAATATGAGTTAAGTTTAAGGAGCTTAGATGTCGCATCTAGATGAACTCAAACTCATAATATGGCATTGATGAATCATGGGGAAAGCTAATGTACAAGTCATGTGCATTGAACCCATTAACCATGATTCAATATAAGGTTTTAAAATCATTTTAGAAAACTTTGGTGAAGTCTATCTTTTGATAGCAATCACCATTGAGAATGTTGATACAAAGTTAGATAAAACATTGAAAGGTTTCAATGTTTTTGAACTTTGTATCAATCCTTCAAAATAATGGATATTTTAGTTTAAAATTATTTTTTACCCATTGGAGTAATGTATGTAAGGATCTTTTTTATGTAAAATAGAATATGCGCAACGGAAAAATAGGATCCCTTCCAAGTGATCCTTGCGAAAGAAAACCTCGTACAAAAAAATAAATTTCTCTAAAAGAAAAAAAATTTATCTTATAGGAGAATATTACCTTTGTTGTGTGCCCTTTTTAATCCCGCTTCTCCTTGGGTTTGTTTGATCTTTTAGCATGTTCAAATGTCCGTGCCTCTATATGTATCCACACGAGCAAGCTCTTGTCTCACAAAAGAAACTAGAAGAGCTCTCCTTTACTTCTTGCTAGAGAAGTCCCTAAAGGAGAGGAAGGTAGAGAAAAAGAGAAAGGAAGAAGAAGACCACTCTTCTTGCTAGCCTACACTCACAAAAGCCACACAATCAAAGCCTCTCACCACCAAGCTCTCTCCAAGCCTCACGCTTCCACCAAGTTGGCCGGCCACCCCATGGAGTGTTTTATAGGATTGAAAAAACCTTTCACCTCCTATCACATTCAATGCAATCAATTGCATTGAAAAATAATTACACTCCTTGTTTGGCCGGCCACATGTGGAGAAATTCCAAAGGTCAAAACCCTTTGTCTCCTTCCACCTCATCAAGCTTAGGTGGCATGCTTAGGTGGCATGCTTATGTGGCATTCATGCATGTTGAATTAATCTTATTAATTCAATAAGCTTATGTTATCATATTGAATTAATCTCATTAAATCAATAAGGTAACATATTGAATTAATCTTATTAAATCAATTAAGCTTAGGCTATCATGATAACATATTTATTTAATCATATTAAATTAATAAGCTTAGCATATTGAATTAATCTCATTAAATCAACAATCTAAAATTCTCATTAAGCTTAAAGTCCAAAAACCATTTTGTACTTAAGCTTATTCCCAAATTATTCTAGTCAAACTAGAATGCACTAATTCTTCTAATCATCATGCTCTTTGTGTGTGACCCTATAGGCTCTCATAACGTTGGCAGTGGATCTAAACTCTTTTAGATACACAAGCAATGAGCGACATCTAGCGATACATCATTGCTACCCAAGTTACGAAATAAGTCAAGATCCGACTAACCTTTCCGTGACTACTATAATGTATGACCGTGTCCTTCTATCCTTGATATCAGATTGACCAATGAGGCATAGACCGTGTCATCCTCGATCAATCTATGTGTTTCTTGATCCCTGAGTAAACTAACTCAAACAAATGAGCTCAATATCTCATATTGACTCATTTGAGCATGGCCATGCGTTTTAGTAGTTCTACTCGATCAAGGGGCCCACAGATATCACTCCCGTCATATGGGAAGGATAGATCTCATCTACATCTGAAACGACCCAACCTGATACCTAAATATAGACACTTAGTCTGACCCCTCATAATAACATAACCACATACACATGATTGAATAATCCTCTTTATTTTATTCAATTTCAAGTAAAAGTCTCAAATACAGCCTTTACACTCAGCACCTCTCTGAAGTATTTCATCCCTTTCCACCCTACTCACTCAGACAATCTAGCAATCATTAAAGTCCCAGACAGTGTGTGGCATGCTCATCATCATCTCCTCAGTTACATCACCCCAGCGTCTCCCAATTCTGCTTGAGAACTCAGTTCTCTACCTGTAAATATTTAGTGACATCATGAGTTCACAGCCCAGTAAGTAAATCAAGGGTAAATACACGACGTAGAGAGAGAATAAAAAAAAAGAAATCAAACATGAATCGTAAAGTTATATATATATATATCTAGCGTGCAACTCCAGCCTAGCATCAATAACTCATAATAAGACATGCAAATATTACACCATGGTAGTGCAACCAATTCTTATAAAGGGACATGTAAATATAACAAAGCAGTAACCCAATTTATGCTTTTCTATCATACTAACTGTATATAACATAAATCTTCGTGGTACCTCAAATTTTTTGCATTTCTAAATGCGGAGCCAGTCAAAAAAAACCTTATTTTCTTGTGCAATCCTGAGGAACCTCTAGAAAGAACTAAGGGAATCAGTCATCAGTCATCAGTCAATCTGTCAATTTGGGTGGGCCCTTCCCGGAGCTCATCCCGGGAAGCCCAACCCGTCCAAGCACCACTAATACTCATGTACATACAATTAGCTAGATAAAGGAAGTCTACCATTTCTTATCATAGTCCATCATATCTGTCACTTCATATACAGTTGAACAATTTAAGCTAGCACTTAACTCAGAATACAGATGGATGATATCACAGAACATTATGAAGTAGCACCTAATCTCATACACTGGTAGATGTTAGTTATAACTGATTCACATAACAGATAGGCATTTGAAAGCTTTGATGAACAATGAACTAAAATGATAACATGGCACATCATGGATGATCATAAATATCTATACATAGCATCTAACCTCATACACAGGTAGATGGTAATTACACACATTTACATATATCATCTACACTCATACACAGATAGATGGTAATGACACCCATTTACTTATAGCATCTAACCTCATACACAGGTAGATGTTAGTTATAACTGATTCACATAGCAGATAGGCATTTGAAAGATTTGATGAACAATAAACTAACATGATTACATGGCACATCATGGATAATCATAAATATCTATACATAGCATCCAACCTCATACACAGGTAGATGGTAATTATAACATCTTACTTAGCATCTATAGCATAAGGAAAAATCTTCTGAACAGTTAGCTAAGTATGTAAAGGGATAAAGAATATAACAGAATTCCTCTACTAACATTGAAGCCTCATCTATAAATCAGCAATTCCCCCCTTTCCCATGACTCTAACATTTATACTAACAATGAGCTCCTACCTAAAGCGATTTCACTGTTATACCCATCGGTAGATCTAAGAGAATTTCCAGGAAACATAAAATAGCCCCTCCGAGACCCTTGACTGTAGTTGTCCTACACCATAGCTACAACCGGACTGCACCCTCTTCCCATCTCTGTCAAGGCTCCAACAGATTCGTTCAATCACAAACACCGATCACCAATGCAGAAACACCTGTGCCGATCGCCAATCCAACTCGATGGCAAGATTCCTCCCGTTTCCACCGTCCCCTCTGTCCCTAAACCCATCCGGTAATTCCTAACCACACTAAGCAATCCCTCCCTGAAAACGCCCAGCGTCAACCCACACAACCAGCAAAAACATCCGATCGAAAAACCCCCATCTCAAGCGCAAACAAAACCTAAAATCCCCTATTCAAACACCATGTAATCAGCCCTCTAGAACCGATCTACAACCCTAACCACACCAAGCAATTCATCCCTGAAAATGTCCAGCGTCACCCCACGCACTTACCGGAAATCCTTAGCTCAGTTAACACCAGTTTAAATGCCTAAAACTAGCTGCCTTCACCCAGAAATCGGATCGAAAACCCCAATCTCAAGCGCAAACAAACACCATGGATTCAACCCCCTAAAACCGATCTACATCCCTCCATCGCCAGTCATTTTCCAGAGATTTACTTACCGTACAGCCGAGGGAGGACGATCGGATGGCCGCCGACAGCTTTGTGATGATCTTCGGCGGAAGAAATCGTCGAGCAACGCTTATCCGAGGGAAGGCGAGGGCGGAGGAGTAGCGCAGCGAGAGGGAAAGAATTGGATCGGGCGTGTGGCTTATAGGCGCTGTTTCTTTAGGGTTAAGCCAACTCAAGTTAAGTCCATGCTAGCCCAATTTAACCTAAGGCTAACCTCAATTAATCCAAACACCCCTTCAGGCCCAATTCTTTTCCCGAAACGATCATATGAACTCCGTTTGAACTCAGACTTCCCATTCCGACTATACATACCCGTTTATTTCTGTTATTGTTATATATATATATATATATATCTAGATATTTTATTTATTCATTTATTTATTTATTATTATTATTATTATTTTTTTAGACCTGACAACTCTCCTCCCCTTAGAAGAATTTCGTCCTCAACATTCGACTTACCAAATAATTCGGGGTAACGGTCACGCATGTCCTGCTCGGTCTCCCAGGTAGCTTCCTCCTTTTGCTGATTTCTCCATAAAACTTTCACCATTCTGATTTCCTTATTTCTCAGCTTCCGGATGATCCGATCCAAGATTGCAGTATTGCCTCATAAGATAGGTCCGGTGTCCATCAGATGGCCTCATGCCCAATTACATGTGCAGGGTTGGATAGGTACCTCCTGAGCATGGATACATGGAACACATTATGAACTCCTGCCAAATTTGGTGGTAGTGCAACTCGGTATGCCCTGGTCCCAATCCGGTCTAGAATCTCAAAAGGCCCAATATACCTCGGACTGAGTTTGCCCTTCCTGCCAAACCTCAGTACCCCTTTCATAGGTGACACTTTGAGAAATACATGGTCTCCCACTGTGAACTCCAAGTCCCTCCTTCGACAATCTGCGTAACTCTTTTGGCGACTTTGAGCTGACTGCATTCTGTCTCGGATCTTTGCCACCAATTCCCACGATTTGTACCACAATCTCGGACCCAGGCGCCCCTTTCTCCTACCTCTTCCCAATGCAATGGAGTTCTACACCTTCTTCCGTATAGCGCTGCATAGGGAGCCATACCGATGGTGGCTTGATAACTATTATTATAGGTGAACTCCACCAAGGGCAATTTAGACTCCCAGCTCCCTTTAAAATCTATAATGCAAGCTCGTAGCATATCTTCTAAAATCTGAATTACTCGCTCAGATTGACCGTCTGTCTGGGGATGGAAAGCGGTGCTGAAAGTAAGTTTCGTACCCAATCCCCGGTGCAAGCTCTTCCAGAATCCGGATGTAAATTTTGGATCTCTATCTGACACAATCTGATCCGGAATTCCATGTAACCTTACTATTTCCCGTATATACAGCTCTGCGTATTGTACCATAGTGAAAGTGGTTTTCACTGGCAGGAAGTGTGTCGATTTCAATCGATCCACAATGACCCACACTGCATTTGATCCCTTAGTCGAGATCGGTAATCCTACCACGAAATCCATGGCAACAATTTCCCACTTCCAGACGGGTATCGGAAGCGGTTCAAGCAATCCAGCGGGCCTCTGGTGCTCAGCTTTCACCTGTTGACAGGTAAGGCACTCATGAACCATCTTGATTATGTCTCTCTTCATGCCCGGCCACCAATATAATAGCTGCATATCTTTATACATCTTCAGATCGTCGGGTGAACCGAGTAGGCTTCCATCATGAGATTCTCTCTCGTAGATCCTTCTTTAGGCACCCATATCGACCCTTGTATCTCACAATCCCATCAACCAGAGTAGATGGTGCCACCCTTTGCTTCATCTCTGCGTTTCCATTCCATTAAGCGTTGATCCGATGCTTGTTACGAATTTGATTCCGTAAGTCCGATTTAACCGTCTGCCGCTAATCTAGCTCGCCACTGGTGCTATCACTTCCACCTCTCGGTTGGAATTCGATATCAACCTTTCTTTGGGTAGTCAATCGCGTATGTCGCCAACTTGCGACTCAGCGCATCCACCACCACATTTGCCTTACCCGGGTGATAGTTAATATTGCAATCATAATCCTTTACCAATTCCAACCATCGTCTCTGCCGCATATTCAATTCCTTCTGAGAAAAGAGATATTTCAAGCTTTTATGATCTGTGTAGATCTCACAACGTTCTCCGTAAAGATAGTGTCGCCAAATCTTCAAAGCAAATATAACTGCTGCTAATTCCAGATCATGTGTAGGATCATTCTGCTCATGCACCTTCAATTGGCGGGATGCATAGGCAATGACCCTCTCATTCTGCATCAGCACAGCCCCTAGCCCGGTGTTGGAGGCATCAGTGTACATCACAAACTGCCCAGAATTGTCTCGAACCGCAAGCACCGGTGCCATCGTCAACCTTTCCTTTAACTCCATAAAACTCCTCTCACACCGAGCAGTCCATTCATACCTCACCCCCTTTTTGGTCAGCAAAGTCAGGGGTAGCGCAATGCGTGAAATTTTTTTAATGAATCTGCGATAATACCCAGCTAGTCCCAAGAAACTCTGAATTTCTGTAACATTTCTTGGGGTAGCCCAACTCTGGATTGCCTCCACTTTGACTGGATCCACCTCTATTCCCTTCTCTGAGACTATGTGCCCTAGGAATGATATCTGCCTCAACCAAAAATCGCATTTGCTGAACTTAGCGTATAACCGCTTATCCTTCAAAGTCTGCAGCACCAGTGTCAGATGTTGTCGGTGTTCTTCCTGACTTCGGGAGTAAATCAGTATATCATCAAAAAAGACAATCACAAATTGATCCAAATATGGCTGGAAGATCTGGTTCATCAAATCCATAAAGGCTGCGGGGGCATTAGTAAGCCCAAACGGCATAACTAGAAACTCGTAATGGCCATATCGAGTTCTGAACGCAGTTTTATGAACATCTTCTCCTTTCACCCGCAGTTGATGGTACCCCGACCTCAAATCAATCTTTGAGAATACGGTTTCTCCCTGTAGTTGATCAAACAGATCATCGATTCTAGGCAACGGGTACTTATTCTTAACGGTAACCCGGTTCAACTCTCGGTAGTCAACGCACAGCCGCATCGACCCGTCCTTCTTACGGACGAACAACACTGGCACTCCCCATGGTGACACACTGGGTCGGATGAAACCCTTATCCAATAGTTCTTGTAGTTACTCCTTCAGTTCCTTCATTTCAGTAGGTGCCAGGCGGTACGGTGCTTTAGACACAGGGGTGGTTCCCGATATTAGTTCTATCCCAAACTCGACTTCCCGACGAGGGTAAACTGCAATGTCCTCCGGAAACACCTCGGGAAAACTTCGAACTACCTCTACTTCCTCCAGATTTGGTCTATGGGCCTCAGCACTACTCATTATGTTGACTAGGAATCCGTTACACCCCTTACTCAACATTTTCTGAGCTTTACATGCGGACACAATATGAGGAAGACCCAGGGTGGAGGTTGCATTGAAGATGAAAAATTCATCATTTTGTAGTTTCAGTTTAACCATCCTTTGTCTACTGATCAATAATTGCCTCAGCATTCGGCCAATCCATACCCGAATCACATCAAGTCCACCATTTCCAACACAATAAGGTCGGCATACTGTAGAGTTCTCGCATCTTCACTGACAGCCTCACTATTCTATTAATGGGCAGTTCCTCCCCAGAAGGCAAGGACACGCGATAGCCGGTAGCCATCCAATCACATGAAATTTCCAGTCTTGCAACATAAGCCACGGATATGAAAGAGTGTGTAGCTCCAGAATCAATAAAGGAATGATCGGGTAGATTGACAAAAGAAATTCTACATGAGATAATGGTCGAATATGGATCCACCTGCTCCTGTGTCATGGCATACACCCTTCATCTTGTTGGCTCTGAGTGCAGGCGATTCATAGCAAAGTGCCCCGACTTCTTACACTTGTAGCACACGCGTCTGCATCCCACTAAACATTGACTGCATGAGCCTTCTCACACTTGGGACACGAATTTTTCTTTCGCCCTTAGAAAGCGAGTATGGTCGGTCGGGGTTCACGTTAGATTCGCCGTCTGTATGGTAGCTTGCCTCAGCGGCGGCAAACTTCTTCTGACTCGATGCCTGAGGTTCCCTTCCCTGGTAACTCGGTCTCTTGTTCTGTACCTCCCTTATCATGTCATTCCTGTCCCTCTCTGACATCAGAGCCTGATCCACAGCCTCCCTGAAGGTGGTAACTCGGCTCACTCTGACATCATGTCGAATCACGCCTCGGTCCCCTCAAGAAATGTTTGACTCCTCTACTGGTTGACTTGCAATCATAGGTACAAAATACCGCCCCTTCTCGAATTCTCTGACATACTCAGCCACTGTCCGGTCCCCTTGGCGAAGCTCTAGGAATTCCCTAGCCATTCGAGTTCTGGTGTCAGCAGTGAAATATTTACCATAGAATACCTCTTTGAATTCAGCCCAAGTAACTGTAGCTAGGTCCACTGCTGCGCGTGCCCCCTCCCACCATATCCGAGCATCGCCACGCAACATGAATATGGCGCACCTCACCTTGTCAGCATCCATAAGCTGCATGAAGTCGTATATCGTCTCCAATGATCGAATCCATCCTTCTGCAGCGATAGGATCAGATTTTTAAACTCCGTCGGACCAAGATCCTTGAACTGCTTGTACACCGGGTTCACACTGGCTGTAGGCCCCCTGTGCGCATTTCCTTGCTCCCTGGCTCTCAACAGCTGTTGGATTTGTTCTCCCTGAATCCGACTCTGTTCCTGCATGATTGCAGCAAGCTCAGCGAGAAACTGACTACTCTGCCCAACCTCCCCATTGTTCCTTCGACCCGCCATTCCCTACAACGAAATACCTGCACCGTTATCTCCAGTTTTGTACATAACCTCAAACATGATTACATTAAAATTACTACTTGAAAAGTAAGTATAAAACCTACAACCGCGGGGATGAATGTATCCGGGTCCTTGATGAGATGGCATGCCAACACTGTCCTTTGGAATCGAGGCTCTGATACCAACTGAAACGACCCAACCTGATACCTAAATATAGACACTTAGTCCAACCCCTCATAATAACATAACCACATACACATGATTGAATAATTCTCTTTATTTTATTCAATTTCAAGTAAAAGTCTCAAATACAGCCTTTACACTCAGCACCTCTCTGAAATATTTCATCCCTTTCCACCCTACTCACTCGATACCCAAAGAATCATTAAAGTCCCGGACAGTGTGTGGCATGCTCATCATCATCTCCTCAGTTACATCACCCCAGCGTCTCCAAATTCTGCTTGAGAACTCAGTTCTCTACCTATAAATATTTAGTGACATCATGAGTTCACAGCCCAGTAAGTAAATCAAGGGTAAATACACGACGTAGAGAGAGAATAAAAAAAAAGAAATCAAACATGAATCGTAAAGTTATATATATATATATCTAGCGTGCAACTCCAGCCTAGCATCAATAACTCATAATAAGACATGCAAATATTACACCATGGTAGTGCAACCAATTCTTATAAAGGGACATGTAAATATAACAAAGCAGTAACCCAATTTATGCTTTTCTATCATGCTAACTGTATATAACATAAATCTTCGTGGTACCTCACATTTTTTGCATTTCTAAATGCGGAGCTACCAAAAACCTTATTTTCTTGTGCAATCTCGAGGTACCTCTAGAAAGAACTAAGAATCACCATCACCATCAATCAATCATTAATTTGGGTGGGCCCTTCCCGGAGCTCATCCCGGGAAGCCCAACCCGTCCAGGCACCACTAATACTCATGTACATACAATTAGCTAGATAAAGGAAGTCTACCATTTCTTATCATAGTCCATCATATCTGTCACTTCATATACAGTTGAACAATTTAAGCTAGCACTTAACTCAGAATACAGATGGATGATATCACAGAACATTATGAAGTAGCACCTAATCTCATACACTGGTAGATGTTAGTTATAACTGATTCACATAACAGATAGGCATTTGAAAGCTTTGATGAACAATGAACTAAAATGATAACATGGCACATCATGGATGATCATAAATATCTATACATAGCATCTAACCTCATACACAGGTAGATGGTAATTACACACATTTACATATAGCATCTACACTCATACACAGATAGATGGTAATGACACCCATTTACTTATAGCATCTAACCTCATACACAGGTAGATGTTAGTTATAACTGATTCACATAGCAGATAGGCATTTGAAAGATTTGATGAACAATAAACTAACATGATTACATGGCACATCATGGATAATCATAAATATCTATACATAGCATCCAACCTCATACACAGGTAGATGGTAATTATAACATCTTACTTAGCATCTATAGCATAAGGAAAAATCTTCTGAACAGTTAGCTAAGCATGTAAAGGGATAAAGAATATAACAGAATTCCTCTACTAACATTGAAGCCTCATCTATAAATCAGCAATTCCCCCCTTTCCCATGACTCCAACATTTATACTAACAATGAGCTCCTACCTAAAGCGATTTCACTGTTATACCCATCGGTAGAGCTAAGAGAATTTCCAGGAAACATAAAACAGCCCCTCCGAGACCCTTGACTGTAGTTGTCCTACACCATAGCTACAACCGGACTGCACCCTCTTCCCATCTCTGCCAAGGCTCCAACAGATTCGTTCAATCACAAACGCCGATCACCAATGCAGAAACACCTGTGTCGATCCCCAATCCAACCCGATGGCAAGATTCCTCCCGTTTCCATCGTCCCCTCTGTCCCTAAACCCATCCGGTAATTCCTAACCACACTAAGCAATCCCTCCCTGAAAACGCCCAGCGTCAACCCACGCAACCAGCAAAAACATCCGATCGAAAAACCCCCATCTCAAGCGCAAACAAAACCTAAAATCCCCTATTCAAACACCATGTAATCAGCCCTCTAGAACCGATCTACAACCCTAACCACACCAAGCAATTCATCCCTGAAAACGTCCAGCGTCACCCCACGCACTTACCGGAAATCCCTAGCTCAGTTAACACCAGTTTAAATGCCTAAAACTAGCTGCCTTCACCCAGAAATGCGATCGAAAACCCCAATCTCAAGCGCAAACAAACACCGCGAATTCAACCCCCTAAAACCGATCTACATCCCTCCATCGCCAGTCATTTTCCAGAGATTTACTTATCGTACAGCCGAGGGAGGACGATCGGATGGCCGCCGGCAGCTTTGTGACGATCTTCGGCGGAAGAAATCGCCGAGCAACGCTTATCCGGGAGCTGGCGGCGAGGGCGACGAGGGGAGTAGCGCGCGGAAGCAGAGGGAAAGAATTGGATCGGGCGTGTGGCTTATAGGCGCTGTTTCTTTAGGGTTAAGCCAACTCAAGTTAAGTCCATGCTAGCTCAATTTAACCTAAGGCTAACCTCAATTAATCCAAACACCCCTTCAGGCCCAAATCTTTTCCCGAAATGATCATATGAACTCCGTTTGAACTCAGACTTCCCATTCCGACTATACATACCCGTTTATTTCTGTTATTGTTATATATATATATATATATATCTAGATATTTTATTTATTCATTTATTTATTTATTTATTTTTTTTTTTTTGAGACCTGACAACTCTCCTCCCCTTAGAAGAATTTCGTCCTCAACATTCGACTTACCAAATAATTCGAGTAGCGCATGTCTTGCTCGATCTCGGGTAGCTTCCTCCTTTTGCTGATTTCTCCATAAAACTTTCACCATTCTGATTTCCTTATTTCTCAGCTTCCGCATTTGATGATCCAGTATCTGTTCTGGTATTGCCTCATAAGATAGGTCTGGTGTCCACTGTATGGCCTCATGCCCAATTACATGTGCAGGGTTGGATAGGTACCTCCTGAGCATGGATACATGGAACACATTATGAACTCCTGCCAAATTTGGTGGTAGTGCAACTCGGTATGCCCTGGTCCCAATCCGGTCTAGAATCTCAAAAGGCCCAATATACCTCGGACTGAGTTTGCCCTTCCTGCCAAACCTCAGTACCCCTTTCATAGGTGACACTTTGAGAAATACATGGGCTCCCATGAACTCCAAGTCCCTCCTTCGACAATCTGCGTAACTCTTTTGGCGACTTTGGTGTTGCATTACATCTCGGATCTTTGCCACCAATTCCACAGTTTATGCCACAATCTCCGGACCCAGAACTGCCCTTTCTCCTACCTCTTCCCAATGCAATGGAGTTCTACACCTTCTTCCGTATAGCGCTGCATAGGGAGTCATACCGATGGTGGCTTGATAACTATTATTATAGGTGAACTCCACCAAGGGCAATTTAGACTCGGCTCCTTTAAAATCTATAATGCAAGCTCGTAGAATATCTTCTAAAATCTGAATTACTCGCTCAGTTGACCGTGCATGCTGGGATGGAAAGCGGTCTTTGAAAGTAAGTTTCGTACCCAATCCCGGTGCAAGCTCTTCGAATCCGGATGTAAATTTTGGATCTCTATCGACACAATCGATCCGAATTCCATGTAACCTTACTATTTCCGTATATACACTCTGCGTATTGTACCATAGTGAAAGTGGTTTTCAGCGCGGAAGTGTCGACCGTCAATCGATCCACAATGATGACCCTGCGCATTTGATCCCTTAGTCGAGATCGGTAATCCTACCACGAAATCCATGGCAACAATTTCCCACTTCAGGGTATCAGGCGGTTCAAGCAATCAGTAGGGGTGCTCGGCTTTCACTGCATGAACCATCTTGATTATGTCTCTCTTCATGCCCGGCCACCAATATAATAGCTGCATATCTTTATACATCTTCGTACTGTCGGGGTGAACCGAGTACGGAGTATTGTGGGCTTCCATCATGAGATTCTCTCTCAGAGATCCTTCTTTAGGCACCCATATGCGACCCTTGTATCTCACAATCCCATCAACCACTGAGTAGATGGTGCCACCCTTTGCTTCATCTCTGCGTTTCCATTCCATTAATCGTTGATCCGATGCTTGTTCGCTGAATTTGATTCCGTAAGTCCGATTTTAACCGCTGCCGCTTAATCTAGCTCACCTCACTGGTGCTATCACTTCCACCTCACCGTTGGAATTCGATATCAACCTTTCTTTGGGTAGTCAATCGTGATACGCTAACTTATACTCTCCGCCACCACATTTGCCTTACCCGGGTGATAGTTAATATTGCAATCATAATCCTTTACCAATTCCAACCATCGTCTCTGCCGCATATTCAATTCCTTCTGAGAAAAGAGATATTTCAAGCTTTTATGATCTGTGTAGATCTCACAACGTTCTCCGTAAAGATAGTGTCGCCAAATCTTCAAAGCAAATATAACTGCTGCTAATTCCAGATCATGTGTAGGATAATTCTGCTCATGCACCTTCAACTGGCGGGATGCATAGGCGATGACCCTCTCATTCTGCATCAGCACAGCCCCTAGCCCGGTGTTGGAGGCATCAGTGTACACCACAAACTGCCCAGAATTGTCTGGAACCGCAAGCACCGGTGCCATCGTCAACCTTTCCTTTAACTCCATAAAACTCCTCTCACACCGAGCAGTCCATTCATACCTCACCCCCTTTTTGGTCAGCGAAGTCAGGGGTAGCGCAATGCGTGAAATTTTTTTAATGAATCTGCGATAATACCCAGCTAGTCCCAAGAAACTCCGAATTTCTGTAACATTTCTTGGGGTAGCCCAACTCTGGATTGCCTCCACTTTGACTGGATCCACCTCTATTCCCTTCTCTGAGACTATGTGCCCTAGGAATGATATCTGCCTCAACCAAAAATCGCATTTGCTGAACTTAGCGTATAACCGCTTATCCTTCAAAGTCTGCAGCACCAGTGTCAGATGTTGTCGGTGTTCTTCCCGAGTAAATCAGTATATCATCAATAAAGACAATCACAAACTGATCCAAATATGGCTGGAAGATCCGGTTCATCAAATCCATAAAGGTTGCGGGGGCATTAGTAAGCCCAAACGGCATAACTAGAAACTCGTAATGGCCATATCGAGTTCTGAACGCAGTTTTATGAACATCTTCTCCTTTCACCCGCAGTTGATGGTACCCCGACCTCAAATCAATCTTTGAGAATACGGTTGCTCCCTGTAGTTGATCAAACAGATCATCGATTCTAGGCAACGGGTACTTATTCTTAACGGTAACCCGGTTCAACTCTCGGTAGTCAATGCACAGCCGCATCGACCCGTCCTTCTTACGGACGAACAACACTGGCGCTCCCCATGGTGACACACTGGGTCGGATGAAACCCTTATCCAATAGTTCTTGTAGTTGCTCCTTCAGTTCCTTCATTTCAGTAGGTGCCAAAGTGATGCAGTGCTTTAGACACGTGGGTGGTTCCGATATTAGTTCTATCCCAAACTCGACTTCCGACGGGGTAAACCTGCAATGTCCTCCGGAAACACCTCGGGAAAACTTTGAACTACCTCTACTTCCTCCAGATTTGGTCTATGGGCCTCAGCACTACTCATTATGTTGACTAGGAATCCGTTACACCCCTTACTCAACATTTTTTGAGCTTTACATGCTGACACAATATGAGGAAGACCCAGGGTGGAGGTTGCATTGAAGATGAAAAATTCATCATTTTGTAGTTTCAGTTTAACCGTCCTTTGTCTACAGTCAATAATTGCCTCGTACCGGGTCAGCCAATCCATACCCAGAATCACATCGAAGTCCACCATTTCCAACACAATAAGGTCGGCGTACACTGTAGAGTTCTGCATCTTCATCGGACAGTTCCTCACTATTCTATTACTGGGCAGTTCCTCCCCAGAAGGCAAGGACACGCGATAGCCGGTAGCCATCCAATCACATGAAATTTCCAGTCTTGCAACATAAGCCACGGATATGAAAGAGTGTGTAGCTCCAGAATCAATTAAGGCATGAGCGGGTAGATTGACAATAGAAATTCTACCTGTGATAATGGTCGAATCTGGATCCACCTGCTCCTGTGTCATGGCATACACCCTTCCTCTGGTTGGCTCTGTGAGCTGCGGGCAGTTCATAGCAAAGTGCCCCGACTTCTTACACTTGTAGCACACGTCTGTACCCACTAAACATTGACCTGCATGAGCCTTCTCACACTTGGGACACTGAATTTTTCTTTCGCCCTTAGAAACAGTATGGTCAACTGGTCGGGGTTCCTGGGGTCGTTGTCGTGGCTGCGTCTGTAGCTGTGGCTGCTTGCCTCGAAACTGGGCAGGCGCAAACTTCTTCTGACTCGATGCACAGGGTTCCCTTCCTGTAACTCGTCTCTTGTTCTGTACCTCCCTTATCATGTCATTCTGTCCCTCTCGACATCGCCAGCGATCCACACCTCCTGAAGGTGGTAACTCACTCGACATCATGTCGAATCAGCGCCCTCGATCCCTCAAAAATGTTTGACTCCTCTCTACTGGTTGACTTGCAATCATAGGTACAAAATACCGCCCCTTCTCGAATTCTCTGACATACTCAGCCACTGTCCGGTCCCCTTGGCGAAGCTCTAGGAATTCCCTAGCCATTCGAGTTCTGGTGTCAGCAGTGAAATATTTACCATAGAATACCTCTTTGAATTCAGTAATCGTAGCTAGGTCCATCCTTCGCGCCCTCCCACCATATCCGAGCATCGCCACGCAACATGAATATGGCGCACCTCACCTTGTCAGCATCCATAAGCTGCATGAAGTCGTATATCGTCTCCAATGATCGAATCCATCCTTCTGCAGCGATAGGATCTGTATTTCCCTTAAACTCCGTCGGACCAAGATCCTTGAACTGCTTGTACACCGGGTTCACACTGGCTGTAGGCCCCCTGTGCGCATTTCCTTGCTCCCTGGCTCTCAACAGCTGTTGGATTTGTTCTCCCTGAATCCGACTCTGTTCCTGCATGATTGCAGCAAGCTCAGCGAGAAACTGACTACTCTGCCCAACCTCCCCATTGTTCCTTCGACCCGCCATTCCCTACAACGAAATACCTGCACCGTTATCTCCAGTTTTGTACATAACCTCAAACATTATTAAATTAAAATTACTACTTGAAAAGTAAGTATAAAACCTACAACCGCGGGGATGAATGTATCCGGGTCCTTGATGAGATGGCATGCCAACACTGTCCTTTGGAATCGAGGCTCTGATACCAACTGAAACGACCCAACCTGATACCTAAATATAGACACTTAGTCCGACCCCTCATAATAACATAACCGCATCCACATGATTGAATAATCCTCTTTATTTTATTCAATTTCAAGTAAAAGTCTCAAATACAGCCTTTACACTCAGCACCTCTCTGAAATATTTCATCCCTTTCCACCCTACTCACTCAGACAGTCCAGCAATCATTAAAGTCCCGGACAGTGTGTGGCATGCTCATCATCATCTCCTCGATTATCACCCAGTCTCCCAGTGCAGCGAGAACTCAGTTCTCTACCTGTAAATATTTAGTGACATCATGAGTTCACAGCCCAGTAAGTAAATCAAGGGTAAATACACGACGTAGAGAGAGAATAAAAAAAAAGAAATCAAACATGAATCGTAAAGTTATATATATATATCTAGCGTATGCAACTCGACCTAGCATCAATAACTCATAATAAGACATGCAACTATTACACCATGGTAGTGCAACCAATTCTTATAAAGGGACATGTAAATATAACAAAGCAGTAACCCAATTTATGCTTTTCTATCAAGCTAATCAGATATAACATAAATCTTCGTGGTACATCACATTTTTGCATTTCTAAATGCGAGCTACCAAAAAACCTTATTTTCTTGTGCAAATTCACAGGTACTCTAGAAAGAACTAAGGGAATCACCATCATCATCATCAATCACACGATTTGGGCGGGCCCTTCCCGGAGCTCATCCCGGGAAGCCCAACCCGTCCAGGCACCACTAATACTCATGTACATACAATTAGCTAGATAAAGGAAGTCTACCATTTCTTATCATAGTCCATCATATCTGTCACTTCATATACAGTTGAACAATTTAAGCTAGCACTTAACTCAGAATACAGATGGATGATATCACAGAACATTATGAAGTAGCACCTATCTCATACACTGGTAGATGTTAGTTATAACTGATTCACATAACAGATAGGCATTTGAAAGCTTTGATGAACAATGAACTAAAATGATAACATGGCACATCATGGATGATCATAAATATCTATACATAGCATCTAACCTCATACACAGGTAGATGGTAATTACACACATTTACATATAGCATCTACACTCATACACAGATAGATGGTAATGACACCCATTTACTTATAACATCTAACCTCATACACAGGTAGATGTTAGTTATAACTGATTCACATAGCAGATAGGCATTTGAAAGATTTGATGAACAATAAACTAACATGATTACATGGCACATCATGGATAATCATAAATATCTATACATAGCATCCAACCTCATACACAGGTAGATGGTAATTATAACATCTTACTTAGCATCTATAGCATAAGGAAAAATCTTCTGAACAGTTAGCTAAGCATGTAAAGGGATAAAGAATATAACAGAATTCCTCTACTAACATTGAAGCCTCATCTATAAATCAGCAATTCCCCCCTTTCCCATGACTCCAACATTTATACTAACAATGAGCTCCTACCTAAAGCGATTTCACTGTTATACCCATCGGTAGAGCTAAGAGAATTTCCAGGAAACATAAAACAGCCCCTCCGAGACCCTTGACTGTAGTTGTCCTACACCATAGCTACAACCGGACTGCACCCTCTTCCCATCTCTGCCAAGGCTCCAACAGATTCGTTCAATCACAAACGCCGATCACCAATGCTGAAACACCTGTGCCGATCCCCAATCTAACCCGATGGCAAGATTCCTCCCGTTTCCACCGTCCCCTCTGTCCCTAAACCCATCCGGTAATTCCTAACCACACTAAGCAATCCCTCCCTGAAAACGCCCAGCGTCAACCCACGCAACCAGCAAAAACATCCGATCGAAAAACCCCCATCTCAAGCGCAAACAAAACCTAAAATCCCCTATTCAAACACCATGTAATCAGCCCTCTAGAACCGATCTACAACCCTAACCACACCAAGCAATTCATCCTCGAAACGTCCCAGTCACACCCCACGCGACTTAGAATCCCTAGCTCAGTTAACACCAGTTTAAATGCCTAAAACTAGCTGCCTTCACCCAAAAATCTGATCGAAAACCCCAATCTCAAGCGCAAACAAACACCACGGATTCAACCCCCTAAAATCAATCTACATCCCTCCATCGCCAGTCATTTTCCAGAGATTTACTTATCGTACAGCCGAGGGAGGACGATCGGATGGCCGCCTGCAGCTTTGTGATGATCTTCGGCGGAAGAAATCGCCGAGCAACGCTTATCCGGGAGCTGGCGGCGAGGGCGACGAGGGGAGTAGCGCGCGGAAGCAGAGGGAAAGAATTGGATCGGGTGTGTGGCTTATAGGCGCTGTTTCTTTAGGGTTAAGCCAACTCAAGTTAAGTCCATGCTAGCCCAATTTAACCTAAGGCTAACCTCAATTAATCCAAACACCCCTTCAGGCCCAAATCTTTTCCCGAAACGATCATATGAACTCCGTTTGAACTCAGACTTCCCATTCCGACTATACATACCCGTTTATTTCTGTTATTGTTATATATATATATATATCTAGATATTTTATTTATTCATTTATTTATTTATTATTATTATTTATTTTTTTTGAGACCTGACAACATCACTCACATCTCTCCGCATAATTTATTATATACCCAGTAATTGCCTTTGTGGTCCACCCTGTTACGGGTGACGTTTGACGATACCAAAGTACATAACTCCTTATATAGGGAACCGTAGTGACTTCAGGTTTGAGGACTATTCATACCAATAGTCACATGAGAAAGTTTATGACACTCATATGACGATCCATGAAACTTTCTCATGGCGGGTTAGTTCAGTATATATTCTCTAATATATACCCATGTGTCAACTTGATATCATATATCCATGACTTGTGAGATCAAGTCATCAATTGACCTACATGCTAGTCTTTATGTATTAATATTGCCCTTGCATATTAATACTTGACTATGAACATTTAAAAAAGTGTTCTCTACAGCCTCTCATAATCAATTCTGTCAATTAATGTGCTGTAGATAAGAACCTACTTTTCTAGGGCATTATTATATTTAATTTAACTGGCACAAGCAAGACGTAAATATAATAACCAATCCTTTGCCTTTATAGAATATGATACAAAATGTTCCCTATTCAACCATCACATGATTGGTTCTAGGGCTATAACTAACAATCTCCCACTAGCACTAGTACCAATCACTATAATATCTGATACCTAGTGACCTAGTGTGACCATCATGCTTCCTCTGTGCCAAAGCCTTGGTCAATGGATCTGCGATGTTAGCTTCTATCGGTACTCTGCATATCCTCACATATCCTCTATCGATGATCTCTCGAATGAGATGGAAGCGCCGTAGTATGTGTTTGGTCCGCTGATGTGATCGAGGTTCCTTAGCCTGTGCAATAGCCCCATTATTGTCACAATAGAGGTCTATTGGATCTGCAATGCTAGGAACTACCCCAAGTTCACTGATGAACTTGCGGAGCCAAACAGCCTCCTTTGCCGTGACGACGCAAAGAATATACTCGGCTCTATTGTTGAATCGAATCGTGTCCTCGCTTCAACTCTTCCACGCTCCACCATTCGTGCAAAACACGCATTCGATTGCGATCTATAGTCATCCTTGTCTGTTTGGAAGCTTGCATCACTGTAACCCTTTACGGTTAGCTCCTCATTGCCTCCAAATATCAGGAAATATTCTTTCGTTCTTCGTAAGTATTTAAGAATATTTTTGACTGCTATCCAGTGACTTTCACCTGGATCCGACTGGTATATGCTCGTCATGCTCAAAGTGTACGAGACGTCAGGACGAGTACAAAGCATGGCGTACATGATAGACCCTATAGCAGATGCATAAGGGATCTTATCCATGCGATCTCTCTCCTCCTTAGAAGAGGGACATTGAGTCTTCGAAAGACTCACACCATGTGATAAAGGCAAAAATCCTTTCTTGGAATTTTGCATAGCAAAACGATCTAGCACTTCATCAATGTATGTACTCTGACTTAGGCCAAGTAATCTTTTAGATCTATCTCTATGGATCTTGATGCCTAGAATAAAGGCAGCTTCACCTAAGTCTTTCATCGAGAAATAATTCCCTAACCACATCTTCACAGACTGGAGTGAGGGAATATCATTTCCGATGAGAAGTATGTCATCTACATACAAGATAAGAAATACAACTGTGCTCCCACTATTTCTCTTGTAGACACAAGGTTCATCTTCATTCTTGATGAAACCAAACTCCTTGATTGCATCATCGAATCGAAGATTCCAGCTTCGAGAGGCTTGCTTTAGTCCATAAATGGACCTTTGCAGTTTGCATACCTTTCTAGGATGCTTTGGATCTTCAAAACCCTCAGGCTGTGTCATGTACACATCCTTGAGTAGCTTTCCATTCAGAAAAGCGGTTTTGACATCCATCTGCCAAATCTCATAATCGTGGTAGGCTGCAATAGCAAGTATGATCCGAATGGATTTAAGCATCGCAACTGATGAAAAGATTTCATCATAGTCAATACCATGAATTTGTTTGAATCCTTTAGCCACTAATCTACCTTTATAGGTATGCTTATTACCATCCATGTCAGTCTTTACTTTAAAGACCCACTTACACCCAATGGGTTTTACCCCTTCAGGTGGATCAACCAAAGTCCATACTTGGTTAGTGTACATGGATTCCATTTCGGATCTCATGGCCTCTAGCCATTTCTCGGAATCTGGGCTCATCATAGCTTCTTGATAGGATGTAGGCTCGTCAAGATCGACAAGCAATACATCACCGTTGTCAGTCAAGAGAAAAGAATATCTCTCGGGTTGACGACGGATCCTATCAGATCTACGAAGAGATTGATCTACTTGAACAGGTGTTTGCTCCACAACTCTTTGGGCAACAATTTCCTCATCCACAACACTTTGTGGTGCCTGTTCATTTTCCATCGAAGCCTTAGTGTTATCTTCATCTTGAATTTCTTCAAGATGAATTTTACTCCCACTAGTTTTTCTAGAAATAAATTATCTTTCTAGAAAGACAATATTTCTGGCAACAAACACCTTGCCAAGTGTGGGATTGTAAAAGTAATATCCCTTAGTTTCCTTGGGATATCCTACAAAATAACACTTATCTGATTTGGGTCCTAGTTTATCTGAGACTTGACGTCTAACATAAGCTTCACAACCCCAAATCTTTATAAAAGACATTTTGGGACTCTTCCCAGTCCATAACATATATGGTGTCTTTTCTACGGCTTTTGATGGGACGCGATTAAGTGTGAAAGCGGCTGTCTCTAGAGCTATAAACCCCAAAAGGAAGTAGGTAGATCAGTCTGGCTCATCATAGATCGTACCATATCTAATAGAGTACGATTTCTCCTCTCAGATACACCATTCCATTGTGGTGTTCCAGGTGGAGTGAGTTGGGATATTATCCCAGACTCAGCAAGGTGATCACGAAACTCTTGACTAAGGTATTCACCACCTTGATATGATCGAAGTAGCTTAATACGCTTACCAAGTTGGTTTTGTACTTCATTCTTGAATTCTTTGAACTTTTCAAAGGATTCTGACTTATGTCTCATCAAATATAAGTAGCCAAATCTACTCATATCATCAGTGAAAGTAATAAAGTACTTATAGCCTCCTTTGGCTTCGACATTGAAAGGGCCACATACATCAGTATGTATGAGTCCTAACAAGTCTGTCGCTCTCTCGCCATGTCCACTAAATGGAGTTTACCTCATATGATTCAAAATCAAATGAGTCCAATAATCCATCTTTATGGAGTTGGGATATGCGTTTTTCATTTATGTGACCTAGGCGACAGTGCCAGAGATATGTTTGGTTCAAATTATTCGATTTGAACCGTTTGGTATTTACGTTATAAATTGGGTTTTCTAAATCTAGAACATAGAGACCATTCATAAGTGGTGCATTACAATAGAACATTTTATTCAAATAAATGGAACAACATTTGTCCTTTATTATAAAAGAAAAGTTTTTCTTGTCTAAACAAGATACAGAAATTATGTTCTTCGTTAATGCAGGTACATAAAAGCACTCCTCTAGTTCTAAGATAAGCCCAGTGGGCAAAGACAAAGAATATGTTCCTACAGCTACAGCAGCAACTTTTGCGCCATTGCCTACTCGTAGGTCCACTTCGCCTTTTGCCATTAGTCTACTATTTCTCAGTCCCTGCACATTAGTACAAATGTGAGATGCACATCCGGTATCTAATACCCATGTAGAAGAAATAGATAGATTAACTTCTATAACGTGTATACCTGAGGTAGAAGTCCCACTTCTTTTCTTCTTTACTTCCTCAAGGTAGACTTTGCAGTTCCGCTTCCAGTGTCCAGTCTCACCGCAATGGAAACAGTCCCCTTCCTTAGGTACTTTACCTTTACCCTTTGAAGTGGATGAATTGGCCTTGCCTTTGGCTTGGGTCTTACCCTTGCCTTTGCGCTTACCTTTGCCCTTCTTGACTATTAGTACGTTACTAACTTTCTTCTTGAGATTCGGTTCAGCAGTTCTTAACATGCTGAGAATCTTAGGCAAAGGCTTATCAATTTCATTCATGTTATAATTCATGACGAATTGATTATATGCTTCAGGCAATGATTGCGGGATAACATCGGTGTTGGGGCAGTAGGCACCTAAGTCGAACCTGAGTTTTGATTATAGCAAACGATACAAAGTTAAGCTCATGTTGTTATCTCACGAGTTGAATCGAGTGTGCAGAAAATTGCTATAGCTGGAGCTGAAGGCTAGCGACACCCGGAGGAAGCCGCGGTGGTCGGGCGACACTCAAGTGACTTCGGAGGGAGCCGAAGGAATTGAGTGGAAGGCCAGAAGCAAAAGCAACACGTAAGTATCGAGGTAAGCTCGTGTGTGCGAGTGTAAGTAAGGTCGTATCCTCGTTACGGGGAAAGACTTAAGTGTAGATCCAACCCAAGACATCTCATAGGTGGTCTAGGTCGAGATCGGACGGTCGACGACCGTCGAAATAATGTTTTCTTTAAGCTAACATTTCCTTGCAGCCAAGATCGATCAATCGCCAACTCGAAGGACTCATTGCGCTCCATCGGTCGGGTGACTACGCTAGCACTCGGATCTTTTGCCAGAATGACCGTGATGGCCATCACGATCAGTCAAAGGATCACCGAGGAGTCAGGTTTATCACCAAATTTCAAGGGAATGGTGCTCAAATATGATTGGCTAGGGTTCCTCTCGAAAGGGGCTCAAAGGCTATAAAGGAGGTCCTAACCTAGGGTTTTCACAATAATTCTAAGTGCTCAAAGCTTCCGCAGCTGCGACTCTCAGCGACTCTCGACAACGAAGTCTTTGACAACCCTAGCTTAAGGTCTTTCTTTTTAGTTGTTGGTATAATCCTTGTTATTGTTTTCAATATTGCAACTCTTTTACTTGAGGTTTTTCTATCGTTGCATTTTACTTTAATAGAAGAGAGGGTTTGTCTCTCTATCATTTTGCTTCGAAGTTTTTTTTTGTAATCGTCAAACTCCTACCTCCAACGAGGAGGAGTGTTTTAGTGAATTGCCCTCCGTACACGATCTAGGACCGTTAGGGCCTTGGAGTAGTAGCCAAGGCTCTGAACCAAGTAAAAACAAACTTGTCTCTTTTGTTTCATTTACATTTCCGCTATGTATATTTGTCTTGAAGCAGATTCGAAAGAAAAAGGCTTTCTCTATTCACCCCCTCTAGCATCGATCCAACAATTGGTATCAGAGCCGGGGGTTGCTAAGATTTGGTGAAACCACCAATCTAGCCATTTTTACAGATTTATTTTTTTTGTTTCTTTTAATTCTGTTTTTTTTTTCTTTTTTTTTGGATTTATTTCGCTTTGTTAAGTATTCTCCCGCACTACTAATCCAAGACGCGAGTCTTGGCACTTATTTTTGTGTTTTTGTTGTTGCTAGTTTCTTCGTCGTCGTCTCCTTGTGTCTTTTGTTCTAATGGCCCATCTCGAGGATTTTAGCACCGTCCGATCTCCGTTTTACAACGGAGATGACTTCCATTATTGGAAGGGTCGGATGGAATGCTTCCTAAAAACCCAAATAGAGATGTGAATTGTGATCCAAACCGGGTTCACCCTTCCTACTAATGAAGAAGGTGAATCCTTGGATTACAATCAATGGACCATTGCGACAAAACGACAAGTCGAAGCCGACGCCAAGGCAACACAAATCCTCCAATGCGGCCTATCCAAAGAGGAGCTAAATCGCATCGGCCCCTTCATAAGCGCAAAAGATCTTTGGACAAAACTAGTGGAGCTACACGAAGGGACCGATGAAGCCAAGGTATGTAAGCGCGACCTCTTGTTCAATAAATTATATAATCTAAGAATGCAGGAACATGAGTCTGCGACGCAACTCCACGCCCGTATCCAAGACATAGTCAACAACCTACACGCAATCGGGCAAAAGGTAGAAAACCGTGACCTTATAAGGTATGTTCTAAACTCTTTTCCGAGGACTACCTTGTGGGCATCCATGGTCGATGCTTACAAGGTCTCCAAGGACCTCTCTAAACTTAGATTAGATGAACTCTTTTCCTATTTTGAATTACATGAGACCCAACTGAACCCGAGAGGGTATAGCCTTGTTTGTAGGTTCAAAGAAGAAGAAAATCGCAAGCAAGCCACCACCAACCGAGGAGGAAGGCAGTCCGAAGAAGAAGTTGACCCGGAGTTATGAGCTAATGAACCTAGCTCGAAGGATAGCCAAGGGACGAAAGCGAACCACAACTCGACCCAACCAAGGTAAGCCTAAAAGTTCTAATATTAGGTGTTATGAGTGTAACAGGTTTGGACATATCAAGTCCGAGTGCCCCAAGCTCAACCACAAAGCACCTAAGCACAAGAAGGCCCTCAACGCGACATGGGAAGAAGCGTCATCCGAAGAAGACAAAGACCACGTCTTCATGGCGAAATCAATTGAGTCAGACACGGAGACCGAACCTGAACTTGAGTCAGAACCTGAGGATGACTCGGACTATGAAGCTACCTTCAAGTCAAGCCACGGATACGCATCCGGTTCAAAAGATACCCTTAAAGTAAGTCAAACTTTATTTAATACTTTACAAAATACGGTTAGGTTTTTGTCTAGGAAATTAGTTAAATCCGAGTCCAAGGTCGAGACCCTGGTTGAGGAGGTCAAACTCCTCAAACACAAGGTCTCCCTAACCTCTTCGACTAGTCGAGTTCAAGAGAAGGACTCAACTCGGGTTGAAAAACTCGAAGTTGAGAACTCACTCTTGAAAAGTCAAGTCGAAGATCTTAGGAACACGTTGGAAAGGTTCACTTCGGGATCCAAAGGACTTGACCTCCTACTTGGATCTCAAAGGGCCGTGTACAACAAGGCTGGACTAGGGTTTAACTCAAACACGACTAATAGGTCGTATATGTCGATTGTAAGTCGACATAGGAAACATGTCCAAGCATGGGTCCCTAAGAACCTTTTGATTTCAACTCTAGGATCCAACCCGTAATGGATTCCCAAGGACCAAGTCCACTATGTGGATAGACCAAACCGATTCAACCGTCTAGGGGGAGCCAGTATAAAACATGTTTGTGCTTTAACTTAGAAATTGCATGTTTTAACTTAGAAAGTTTGTGCTTTAACTTAGAAATTGCATGCTTTAACTTAGAAAGTTTGTGCTTTAAAACTTGTGAACTCACTTAGAACATGAACATAACCAACTAAAATTCTTCGAAAAGATTGAGCCTCGGGGAGCCTCTTTTCAAAAACATAACCAACTAAAATTCTTCGAAAAGATTGAGCCTCGGGGAGCCTCTTTTCAAAAATAACCAGTTAGACTAGGAAATAATCTTAGGTGAGTCAAGTCATCATTTTCTTGAAAATGGCTTTGTCTAAGGAAGTGGTCGATGATCCGATAAAAGAAGGCCCCTGTGCCTCGCCACGACCTGGAAGCCATGATCTTGAAAAGGTAAACTTGACAAGCCTAGGGTCAAATCCAAATCTAACATAAAATTACTTGAACCTAAATGCACTTAATCAACTTAATTGGAAGTCATCTCACAAAAAACACATAAGTATAACATGCTTGATCATATAGACACAGGTGAGATGACCTAGGTTTAACAACTCACAACCAATTTTTTAAAAATCTAACATCCAATCCAACCACCTTGTGTGTAGGATCAATGGATGTTGGACAGCGGTTGCTCCCGACACATGACCGGGGATCAACTCAAATTCACAAAGCTTCGATTCAAATGACAAGGATCAGTAGCCTTTGGGAATAACGGCAAGCTCAAAATCATCGGATCAGGTGATATTGAGCTTAACTCGAATTTTGTTATCAAAAATGTATTACTTGTAGAGAATTTTGAATATAACCTGCTTAGCGTAAGTCAATTATGTGACAATAACTATAAGGTCGTATTTTTAGAAAATGAATGTGTAATTAAAACAAATAAAACAGCTAAAATAATACTCAAAGGAACTAGGACAAATAACATTTATACAATTAAATTAATCAAATCCTCAGCCAAATGTCTTATGACACAGGAAGAGGAATCTTAGTTGTGGCACCGACGACTCGGTCACTCGCACCCAAGACTCGTCCACAAGATGAGTCAGAGTGGCTTAGTCAGAGGCTTACCCAACCTCAACAACTTGGTTAATAAAATCTGTAATGCTTGTCAACAAGGAAAACAACCTATGACACAACACAAGTTAACTAACCAAGAACGAACCTCAAGTGTACTTGAGCTCCTGCATATGGATCTATTCGATTCACATGGAGCCAAGTCACTCAATAGAAGTCAATATTGCTTAGTCACAATTGACGACTACTCCAGGTTTACCTGGGTTAGGTTCATCAAACATAAAAATGATACCCTAGATCAATTAATCAATCTATTCAAATTAATCGAGAATCAAAAAAACCTTAAGGTTAAAAGACTTAGAAGCGATCATGGTGGTGAATTCGAAAATCAAAGGTTCACCGACTTCTGTAACCTAAATGGATACCACCATGAATTCTCTTGCCCTAGGACCCCTCAACAAAATGGCCTAGTGGTGCGGAAAAACCGAACTCTACAAGAAGCCGCTAGGACCATGTTGAACGAATATGACCTACCTGATAGGTTTTGGGCAGAAGCCATTAGCAAGGGCTTGCTATGTCCAGAATAGGATCCTTATGGTAAAGAGGCACCTTAAGACCTCGTACGAGATTTATCACAATAAAATACCCAACATCAAGTACTTTAGGGTATTTGGATGTAAGGTACATATCTTAAACACCAAGAACCACCTAGGGAAATTCAAATCCAAAACCTCCACCGGAATCTTCTTAGGATACTCAACCACGAGTAGGGCCTATAGGGTATATAACCACGATACCCTTAAAGTCGAAGAGACTATTAATGTAGTGTTCGATGAAGTACCCGAACCTACAAAACCCTTAATGACCCCAAGTGTTGAGCCCACTGATACCAAACTCGTCTCCGACCCTGAGATCGAGTCTAATCCACATCAACCAACTTCTCTTGTCGACCAAGTGACAAGTGATCCGAGTCAAACTAGTGTTCAACCAAGTCACCCCATTGATCAAGCATTAGGTGACACAAACCCAACCCAATCTAGGATTCAAACTAACCACCCTATCGATCAAGTGATAGGAGATCCTAATCTAGGAGTTCGAACTAGAGCATCCTATAGGAACCTTAGTCAAATTTCCTTAATTTCAAAGATAGAACCCAAATCAATTGAACAAGCTCTTCTTGATCCCGATTGGATTATTGCAATGCAAGAAGAGCTAGCTCAATTTACTAGGAATGAAGTGTGGGAATTAGTACCACCACCTAAAGACAAAACGATAATTGGAACAAAGTGGGTGTTTCGAAATAAGCTTGATGATAAAGGTGAAGTAGTTAGAAACAAGGCTAGGTTGGTCGCCAAAGGGTTTAGTCAAGTCGAAGGCTTAGATTACGACGAAACCTATGCCCCAGTAGCTAGACTCGAATCCATTCGAATGTTGCTAGCTTATGCCGCACATCGAGGATTTAAGCTGTTTCAAATGGATGTTAAGTCGGCATTCCTAAATGGATACATTAAAGAAGAAGTTTATATTAGCCAACCCCCCAGATTTGAAAATCTAGATAAACCCGACCATGTTCTAAAACTTAAGAAAGCTCTCTATGGACTTAAACAAGCTCCTCGAGCTTGGTACGAGAGACTTTCAATCCATCTTAAGTCAAAAGGGTTTAACCAAGGCTTAGTTGACCCAACTCTCTTCGTAAAAACCTTAGGTAAAGAAATATTCATAACTCAAATTTACGTAGACGATATAATTTTTGGAACCTCTAACTCAGCCTTACTAAACGAGTTCGTTTCACTCATGGAAAGTGAGTTCGAAATGAACTTGGTAGGCCAGTTAAGTTTCTTTTTAGGTCTACAAATTAAACAAACTAAGGATGGTATATACCTATATCAACAAAAATACACTAAGGAGTTAATTAAAAGATTTGGAATGCAAGACGCTAAGATAATAAACACCCCAATGGAGATTAATGTTAACATAGGAGAAGACCTAGAAAGTAAGTCCATTGACTTAAAGTAATATAGGAGCGCGATAGGAAGTCTCCTATACTTAACTGCGAGCCGACCCGATATCCTATTCACAGTAAGTATGTGTGCCAGGTTTCAAACCTGTGCTAAGGAATCTCACCTAACCCTAGTTAAGCGTATCCTTAGATATCTTAAGGGTACACTTAACGTTGGTATTTGGTACCCTAGATCTACGGAGTTCGAACTAATCAGCTACTCCGATTCGGACTATGCCGGTAGTAAGCTCGATAGAAAGAGCACGAGTGGTTGTTGTCAACTTCTCGGCTCGAGTCTAGTAAGTTGGTGCAGTAGGAAGCAACATTGTGTCGCTTTATATACCACCGAAGCTGAATACATCGCGATGGGTGAGTGTGTCACTCAACTTCATTGGATGAAGCACACTCTCCGCGACTTTAAGTTAGACTTTACGAATACTAAACTTCGCGTAGACAACATTAGTTCAATTAATCTTACTAAGAATTCGATATGTCACTCTAGGACCAAACATATAGAGGTCAAACACCATTTCATTCGAGAACATGTGGCCAATGGAGCAATACAACTCGAATACGTCGAATCGAAGTCTAACTTAGCAGACCTATTTACTAAACCCCTACCCGAAGCCGAATTTAGTCTATTAAGACGAAAATTGGGCATGTGCGTAGTAGAATAGGAACTTGCAAATTATATTTTCTTACTACTATTTCTTAAATTTTCATTTTTATGGAACTAGCATAGGACATACCTTAGATATCATGCACCTATAGATTTAAGGAGCCAATACATCTCACAACACATAGGACTAATGTGTTTGTGTACTTATGCGTAGATGGGCGTGAGATGTTAGGACCTTACTCACAGTTCGGATGTAGATCTAGTGCATCACCATGAACCATGGAGTATAATCATACACACTAGCAGGCTACGACCGGGTGATTGATCTTTCATATCAATCAAGCCAAATATGAGTTGAACATTTTATAGATGAGCTTATTTTCAGTATATTTTTTTTAAAAATAAAAAATGGGGAACATGCTTGGACTTTAAATTTAACACTTATTTTGTTTTCCACACACCCCTTACTCTTTTCGATATACGGCAAAAGGGGGAGAAAAAGGCCAAAGTTAAAAGGTCAGTTAATCAAATTTTTTGACAACTTAAACTCTTACTTCATATTTAAACCAAAAGTTAAAACTTATTCAAAGGCCAAAGAATTCTTAACTTAAATTTATTTATTTTAAATACTATGGCCAATATTAAGTAATTTCGGTTACTTAATTCTTTTTTAGTAGCAAACCTCAAGGGGGAGAGTTAAAACTCTTTCTCAAGTACTCACCCTCGGTCAAGGGGGAGGATTCCTCAAGGGGGAGCACTTGAAAAAGAGTTTTTATACTCCTGTTCATTCATGCTCTTAACACTCCTGCTCATTCATGCATATCTTTTCTTAATGCACTTAACTTTGTATGTGGGTTTGCCATAAATCAAAAAGGGGGAGATTGTTGGTGCAGTAGGCACCTAAGTCGAACCTGAGTTTTGATTATAGCAAACGATACAAAGTTAAGCTCATGTTGTTATCTCACGAGCTGAATCGAGTGTGCAAAAAATTGCTATAGCTGGAGCTGAAGGCTAGCGACACCCGGAGGAAGCCGCGGTGGTCGGGCGACACTCAAGTGACTTCAGAGGGAGCCGAAGGAATTGAGTGGAAGGTCGGAAGCAAAAGCAACACATAAGTATCGAGGTAAGCTCATGTGTGCGAGTGTATGTAAGGTCGTATCCTCGTTACGGGGAAAGACTTAAGCGTAGATCCGACCCAAGACATCTCATAGGTGGTCTAAGTCGAGATCGAACGGTCGACGACCGTCGAAATAATGTTTTCTTTAAGCTAACATTGCCTTGCAGTCAGCATCAGTCGACTGCCAACCTGAAGGACTCGACTGCCGTCCATCAGTCGGGTGACTACGGCTAGCACTCGACTGATGCTTCCAGCAGTCGACTGGTGATGGGCATCAGTCGACTGCTGGTCAAAGGATCAGCCTCGAGGAGTCAAGGTTTATCACCAAATTTCAAGGGGAATGGTGCTCAAATATGATTGGCTAGGGTTCCTCTCAAAAAGGGGCTCAAAGGCTATAAAAGGAGGTCCTAACCTAGGGTTTTCACAATAATTCTAAGTGCTCAAAAGCTTCCACAACGCTGTGACTCTCCGACGACTCTACGACAATGAAGTGTTGCCAATAACCCTAGCTTAAGGTCTTTCTTTTTAGTTGTTAGTATAATCCTTGTTATTGTTTTCAATATTGCAACTCTTTTACTCGAGGTTTTTCTATCGTTGAATTTTACTTTAATAGAAGAGAGGGTTTGTCTCTCTATTATTTTGCTTCGAAGTTTTTTTTTGTAATCGTCAAACTCCTACCTCCAACGAGGAGGAGTGTTTTAGTGAATTGCCCTTCGTACACGGTCTAGGACCATTAGGGCCTTGGAGTAGTAGCCGAAGGCTATGAACCAAGTAAAAAAACAAACTTGTCTCTTTTTGTTTCATTTACATTTCCGTTGCGTATATTTGTCTTGAAACGAATTCGAAAGAAAAAGGCTTTTCGCTATTCACCCCCCCCCCTCTAGCGAACCGCATCGATCCAACAATCGGTTGCCAATTCTTGGCTCAGTGGAAAACCTAGTCTTTCAAGGTTCTCAACGTACCCTATCATTTTAAGTACGTGAGTTCCTACAGGTGTTCCTTCTTGCATCTTGCATGCAAAAAGAGCCTTAGACACTTCAAAACGCTCGTGCCTAGCTTGTCCTTGCTATAGTTGTTTCAAATGCTCAACTATACCATAGGCATCCATGTTCTCATGTTGCTTCTGAAGCTCAGAGTTCATGGTGGCAAGCATAAGACATGACACATCTAATGCATCATCTTGATGCTTCTTATAAGCATCCTTTTCAGCACGAGTGGCCGCAGGAGCAGGTGTTTTAGGGATAGACTGCTCTAGGACATACAGTTTACGTTCTTGCATGAGGATAATCCTCAAGTTCTTATACCAGTCTAGAAAGTTAGCTCCATTGAGCTTGTCTTTCTCAAGGACAGATCGCAAGTTGAGGGGGTGTGTCGTGTTAGATGACATGGTGATCTACAACATTAAAATGAAAAATTAAGTATCATACCTAAGTCATTTAATTAGGCCTTTAATTAAATGAGGCTCCCACTAAATTCTCATAGCTTTGATATGAGCTAATCATTGATGTAGGCAAACACATTTTGCTTACATCATTAGCTTCTATTTAGCTATAAATTTATATGGGATAAAGATCCACATCATACTTCGTCTTGAGTTAGCTTTGGCTAATCACCCAAGACGTAGTATGATTAGGTAGGCAATCTTTTGCCAATTACATCTGATGTAACTCTTTAATAGCTTTGGTTAAGTTTAGATTAGTTTAGTGCTTATTCCTAAACCAGCTTCCAGGCCGTGGCGAGGCACAGAGGCCTTCTTTGATATCGGAGCAACGACCACTTTCTAAGACAAAGCTGATGTTCAAAAATCACACAAAACTAATTTTTAAAACTTATGTTCAAAGCTAATATATGTCTCTACTTTCTTAATTAATTAAGAAAAACTTAATTAAGTCTTAACCAAGTTTGATAGCGGGACATCACGATTGTCTACTCGCACTCTTCCAAGATAAAATGCATTGCTTTGCTTTGGCAAACCCAACAACAAATGATCCAGGAAGTAGTGAGTACCAAACTTTGGTAGGCATATCGTTTTTGACTTATTAAGAAATAAACTTAAACATGCATCACATACATATTAGCATACATCACATATAAGCTAAATTAACATGCATCACATACATATTAAACTAAGTGTATCATGGTTATGGCCCTTATTCTACAATCTTTTCAAGCCAATGAAAAGATTGATTGGTCAACCTAGGGATAGCATCTTCTCCCAAGTGCTTCCTTTTGGTTGTCTTGTGTTGTTGACTTCCTCCTTGTAATGTCATCTTCCAATGGACCCTCCATCTTTATTTTGTATATTACAAAAGGAGAAATACTCGAGTTACATTCAAGTCTAAAACTAATTTTTACAACAAGAATTTTAGGAGAAAGGCACGACACGCAGGCCGTATTAAGAATTACAACACACACATTTACAAACTTTTTGGGACTAGGCCATAACCATGCAC
The DNA here is from genome assembly GCA_025175895.1 of Wurfbainia villosa. NCBI lineage: Eukaryota > Viridiplantae > Streptophyta > Magnoliopsida > Zingiberales > Zingiberaceae > Wurfbainia > Wurfbainia villosa. The sequence goes on along the minus strand of CM045996.1, from coordinate 53,037,175 downwards.
CATGTCAATTTTAACTTTTAAAAGACATCGGATATTTTATTATGTTTGAAAAATTGCTAATGCAATTATCAACTCATAATAAAATTTATCCTACTTCTATATCATATATAAAATAGAGAAAACCTATTTTTTTTTATACGATCTTTCGCAAGTGGCTCTGATACCACTGTAGGGATCTTTTTTATGCAAAATAACATATGCGCAATGGAAAAATAGGATTCCTTCCAAGTGATCCTTACGAAAGAAAACCTCGTACAAAAAAATAAATTTCTCTAAAAGAAAAAAAACTTATCTTATAGGAGAATATTACCTTTGTTGCGTGCCCTTTTTAATCCCGCTTCTCCTTGGGTTTGTTGGATCTTTTAGCATGTTCAAATGTCCGTGCCTCTATATGTATCCACACGAGCAAGCTCTTGTCTCACAAAAGAAACTAGAAGAGCTCTCCTTTACTTCTTGCTAGAGAAGTCCCTAAAGGAGAGGAAGGTAGGGAAAAAGAGAAAGGAAGAAGAAGACCACTCTTCTTGCTAGCCTACACTCACAAAAGCCACACAACCAAAGCCTCTCACCACCAAGCTCTCTCCAAGCCTCAAGCTTCCACCAAGTTGGCCGGCCACCCCATGGAGTGTTTTATAGGATTGAAAAAACCTTTCACCTCCTATCACATTCAATGCAATCAATTGCATTGAAAAATAATTACACTCCTTGTTTAGCCGGCCACATGTGGAGAAATTCCAAAGGTCAAAACCCTTTGTCTCCTTCCACCTCATCAAGCTTAGGTGGCATGATTATGTGGCATGCTTATGTGGCATTCATGCATGTTGAATTAATCTTATTAATTCAATAAGCTTATGTTATCATATTGAATTAATCTCATTAAATCAATAAGGTAACATATTGAATTAATCTTATTAAATCAATTAAGCTTAGGCTATCATGATAACATATTTATTTAATCTTATTAAATTAATAAGCTTAGCATATTGAATTAATCTCATTAAATCAACAATCTAAAATTCTCATTAAGCTTAAAGTCCAAAAACCATTTTGTACTTAAGCTTATTCCCAAATTATTCTAGTCAAACTAGAATGCACTAATTCTTCTAATCATCATGCTCTTTGTGTGTGACCCTATAGGCTCTCATAACATTGGCAATGGATCTAAACTCTTTTAGATACACAAGAAATGAGCGACATCTAGCAATACATCATTGCTACCCAAGTTACGAAATAAGTCAAGATCCGACTAACCTTTCCGTGACTACTATAATGTATGACCGTGTCCTTCTATCCTTGATATCAGAATGACCAATGAGGCATAGACCATGTCATCCTCAATCAATCTATGTGTTTCTTGATCCCTGAGTAAACTAACTCAAATAAATGAGCTCAATATCTCATATTGACTCATTCGAGCATGGCCATGCATTTTAGTAGTTCTACTCAATCAAGGGGCCCACAGATATCACTCCCGTCATATGGGAGGGATAGATCCCATCTACATCACTCACATCCCTCCGCATAATTTATTATATACCCAGTAATCACCTTTATGGTCCACCCTGTTACGGGTGACGTTTGACGATACCAAAGTACATAACTCCTTATGTAGGGAACCGTAGTGACTTCAGGTTTGAGGACTATTCATACCAATAGTCACATGAGAAAGTTTATGACACTCATATGATGATCCATGAAACTTTCTCATGGCGGGTCAGTTCAGTATATATTCTTTAATATATACCCATGTGTCAACTTGATATCATATATCCATGACTTGTGAGATCAAGTCATCAATTGACCTACATGCTAGTCTTTATGTATTAATATTGCCCTTGCATATTAATACTTGACTAGGAACATTTAGGAAAGTGTTCTCTACAGCCTCTCATAATCAATTCTGCCAATTGATGTGCTGTAGATAAGAACCTACTTTTCTAGGGCATTATTATATTTAATTTAGCTAGCACAAGCAAGACGTAAATATAATAACCAATCCTTTGCTTTTATAGAATATGATACAAAATGTTCCCTATTCAACCATCACATGATTGGTTCTAGGGCTATAACTAACAATGTACGTATGAAGTTTCATGATTTTTTAAAATATATATAATTACTTATGTATTTTCAAAATTTATATCTAAAAATAATTTTCATTTGTAGATTCAATCGATCGCTATTTCCGCAATGATTAGTAGTGGCAAGTTTCTAAATCTAAAGTTGATTTCGACTGAACAAGATTTTTTTAGTCATTTATCAACAATGTTAGGCTACCCTAACTGCTCCTAACCCTCTGGTATGCTTGGACAAGCATTGGAAGGGAGAGAATTTCAGTGAAACTGAATAGGAGAGTTGTTTAGGGTGAAAATCGAGTTTGGAAGGGAGGCTAAAGTTCAATGTTGAACTTTTACCTTAATTTCAATTGTTTAGATTTTTTATAGGCTTAGGAACTCTCCAAAGACATTGTTGGTGCAATGGTCAAGGGGGAGTAAGCTTTTAGGAGGAGGACATCCATCTTGGTATGATGGATAAACCTTGATTACAAAGGAGGAAAAGTGAGGGTTAGGTAAACCTTCATTATGGATTGCCTCTCATTTAGTGATAAAGGTTGTATCATTAAGAAGAGTGAAGGTATCCAAGATGATTTTAGACCATGTGGGAGAATGAATGATCTCATTGGTTGAGACATTGAAAACCTTGGTAGGCTTTTTGATGTGTGCCAAAGGGGGAGAAGTGAGGTTTAAGTTAGGTAAACATTTACTATGCTTTGACATAAGAAGAGTTAAGTTGGGTTATTATTGGCCTAACTTAAACGTATTGTTAAACATCAAAAAAGAGGAGATTATTGGTGCAATAGGCCCCGGGTCAATGTTGACTAGACTTGAGTGGGACTCGAGTAGTGTTTTGATGTTTACCAATATGGTGGACTATGGTTTGACCATATGTTGACCATATGACTAGTGTATGATTGGGATATCAAAAGTCATATGGGGGAGATTGTTGGAGCAATCAAATCTCAAATCAAGGTTGACCATACTCAAGTGAGACTCAAGTGGAACTCAAAGTTTGGATAGTTGGCAATAGAAAGTCCAAGAATGGTCTTAGCAATGGAGAATTCCAAGAATGGTCTTGGAATGGAAATTCCAAGAATGGTCTTGGCATGGAAAGTCCAAGAATGGTCTGTTGGAATGTATACTGAAAGCCTAGCTCTTTTTGTATGAACATTTTTATTTTGAAATAAGAATCACATGATCATTGTTTGCACTTTATATTTATTATATGTGTGCATATTGTCTAATATTTTACATTGTAGATAACATGGTGCTTGGTGTGGCACAGAAGATCATGTTATCAGTCCCTTGTAGAATATAAGTAGAGGCTCACAACCAAGATGGTTTTGGACAAACCATTGGCATGGTTGTAGTGTAGCTTGGTATTGTTTTGTCTTGAACATAGAGTTACACAAGTACACTCAGGTGTATTGAGCAGGACCGACATAGAGGTGATTCAATTTATTGCTGACTACATAATTGAATCGGACCTCGGATATTATATTGTGCATGCTCTTAATCCCTATATAATTACGGGCACATGTACTTAGTATTTATTTCTTTGATTTACCATAGGGTGAGATTTAGATGGATTAAATCAATATGCCCGGTAAGTTGGGAAATAATATTATTTACATGGTGTGTCGTTGATTATAGGAGAAAACCGTGTCCTATATATTAGGTTGATGATGTCCCCTTGAGGAGCTCATAAGGTTCATCATGTAAACCCAGCTGGTTGACTTAGTCAACATGATGATAAGGTTGAGTGGTACTACTCGAGGAGTTAGATGTTAATTGATTGGTGGTCAGTAAATCAATTAATTAATGGACATTCGATATCTTAAACACGGGGAGATGGATGTATAAATAATATATGGAGCCCATATTAATTTATGGGGGTTGGTGAGGTAGTTCGATGATGATCCTCTAGTGGAATGGAACATCATTGATGGATCAAGTTTGTGTGGTTCCGATCCATCGGGTGGCCAAGATCCAACTCCTCCTCATGGTCCCTATCGTAGCCTAATATAATCCTCAAGAAGTCTAGATCCAAGGATGTAAAATAAAACTCTAAAACCAACGGTTGGGATTAAATCCCTAGGACCGACGGTTGAGATTAAATCTCTAGATCCGACTGTTGGGATGAAACCCTAGAACCGACAGTTGAGATTAAATCCCTAGATCCGACGGTTGGGATAAAACCCTAGATCCGACGGTTGGGATGAAACCATAGATCCGACGATTGGGATGAAACCCTAGATCCGACGGTTGGGATGAAATCATAGATCCGACAGTTGGGATGAAACCCTAGATCCGACAGTTGGGATAAAACCCTAGATCTGACGGTGGAGATTAAATCCCTAGATCCGATGGTGGAGATTAAAGGAGGCTTAAGCCCAATTCTATAAATAGAGGGCTAAGGCTTGGGCGGCAAGAATAGTTTTTTGGATTAGGGTTTTGCCTCTCAAGAGATTAGGCGGCTAGGGTTTTGGTGTGTGGTTTTGGGCGGCAACAAAGAAGGAGATTAGGGTTTTCCTCCTTTGCTCCTTGGTGGCCGGCGCTTATTCCCTCCTCCTCCTTGTCTTGGCCGGCTCTCTTCCTCATCCTTTTCTCTTTGGTGGCCGGCGGTTCTCCATACATTGGTGACCGGCGCTTCTCCCTTTCATTGGTGGCCGGCGGCAACATTGTCACAATGTTGGCCGACACTCAACCATTCACTCCTTGGCCGGTGGTTACATCGAGCTCCTTGGCTTGGTGGCCGGTTCTAGAAAGGAGAAGGAGCTTTGTTTGGTTCTTCTCTTTGTTCGGAGCGAACAAGGAAGAGAAGAACGTGATCTAGGAGGCTTCTACTCATGGAGGATCTTCGCCCACACGACGTCCACGAAGAGGATAGGACATACGGCAGAAGATCGTGAGGTATAAAAGTTTTATAACTTTATTTTCTGATCTTAGCATGTTCTTTATGTGTGGATTATACTAGTTTACATTTTTATGTATTTTGTATAATCATGGACCCCGAAGACGAACACAAAAACCAGCGATCCGTCCGTCGTCTCTTCCGCGGCTAACCAACTAGAAGAGTTGTGTTGCTTGAACAACTAGTTTGTTCAAGCGATCGCTCAAGTTGTTAGCACGACGACGAATTGGTTGTTCTAAGGAAACTCATCCCATTCGGATTAGTTCTTTCATTAGTGAAAATTTTAATCCGGGGACATGGGAGCCAATGAGCCTCCGAAGCAACTACCAACAAGTGGTATCAGAGCCACGATTTCCGGTTTTGTGTGTTTTGGATTCGGTTACTTTCATGCACATATCATATATTGAGTATGCCGGATAATAGTAGGATGTGCGTAGGCTAACTTTTTGGTTGCAGGCATAAGATCTGACTATTATGGCTATTTGTGTGTATGTGATTGTTTTGTGTGTGATTGTATGTATATTATTTGAATCCTTGGGGTTGACAAGGCTAGATTAGTATTTAATTTTTGTAATTAAATACGACATTGTTTAGCCACTCATTTTAGTTTACTTTTGATCTAGATTATTTGTACACTCCTTTGTGGAGTATAGGATCGATGTATGTAAATTAAAATAGTTGATCTCGGCTCGGATCTCTTTGGTGACTTGCGCACGGGAAAAGATGGAGCGGACGAGGTGGCGACACGACGGGATGCGTATTGGAGAACAATGCCATAATAGTTGGAAAAATTCTGTTTTTTCCATATTTATTGTTGATTTTTTTTTATATGCATGTTGTGTATGCTTGAAAATTCCTCATTGTCAATTTACTAAGTGGGAGAGGGACATTTTAATTAATTCCCGCGGCCTCCATTACAATTTGACGTGTGATGCAACAAACTTGCGCATTGGCTCTGAGTGCCTTCCTCCCCATCGGATGGGTTTGTTTGCAGATCACTAGGTTAAATAATGGTTATAGGAAATTATTTAGGAGCGTGTGTACTTCTCCATCGGTAAGGCACATAATCCGAAATAATTCCCTTAGTATCGTGTAATGGTGCACACTTAGAGGCAAATAAAAAGTATCCTCCCCATCGGAGTCACTGCTTTTATTTGTAGGGTCAAAGAGGAACCAACTATTAATTTTATTTGTCAAAAAGTAAGGTTAACAAGATAATAAAATTAATGGGTAAAACCTCCTCTTACAAATGTAGAATTCGTATACGTCCACACTATCGTGGCATGCGATATTCTCGGTGTTTTGAGGTGTTGGATGATTTTGGAATTTTATTGTTTTGAGGAATCAATAATATTTGAAATCTAATATTTTTATCATTGTGATTCTTAGGTTTTTCAAATGGCTTTCAACCCACTTGCTGTGATATTAAAAGAAAATAAACTTACTGGAACAAACTATATTGATTGGAAAAGAAACTTGGATATTGTCTTAACTGCAGAGGAGTACAAATTTGTACTCTTCGAGGTCTGTCCTCCTAAGCCCACCGATGACTCTGATGAAAAGGAGAAAGAAAGTTATAAGAAATGGATCAAGGCAGATGAGATGGCGCGGTGTTACATTTTGGCATCTATGTCAAATGTGCTGCAACATCAGCATCAGGACATGACCACAGCTTATGACATGATGTTCAATCTCAAGGAACTTTTTGGACATCAGAGTAGGGCAGCTAGACAAGAGGCTATGAGAAACTTGATGACGACCACCATGGTCGAGGGAACACCCGTTAGGGATTATGTTCTCAAGATGATGGCTCATCTTAATGAGATGGAAGTCCTCAGAGCTGAGATCGATGGGGAAACCCAGGTCGATATCATTCTCCAGTCTCTGCCTAGGAGTTTTGAGCAGTTCCGCCTCAACTACAACATGAACAAGAGGTTGTATTCGTTGGCAGAGCTTCTGACAGAACTCCAGGTAGCAGAGGGGCTTTTTCGTCAAAGCGCTCAAGCCACAGTTGCTCAGAAGGTTTCTTCTTCTAAACCGAAAGGTAAGAAGAAGAAGAAGCAAGGTGGAGCAAAGAAAGTGGCAGTGGGACCTCAGGCAGGAGTGAAGAAGCCGAAAGGAAAGTGCTTCACTTGCAAACAGACTAGACATTGGAAGGCGGACTGTCCTCGCCGAAAGAACAAAGGTATATCTTCTTGTTTAGTTGTTGAAACATGTTTAGCGATGTTATCTACCAGTTCCTGGTGTGTAGATACAGGAGCCACTAATCATGTCTGCAATACTTTGCAGGGGTTCCAGGAAACCCGACGACTAGCTGAGGGAGAGATTACCATCTTCATGGGCAATGCTTCAAAGGTGGCGGCTATTGCAGTGGGAGACGTTTATTTATCTTTTGATAGGAATAAAGTTTTGGTTTTGAGAAATTATCTTTATGTACCTACTTTTAGAAAGAATTTAATTTCAGTTTCTAAATTGTTTATGGATGCATATTCTATTTCTTTTAATGACAAAGTGGTTATGAAAAGGAATAGGAAGATTATCTGTTCTGGTACATTGGTTGGCAATTTGTATACTCTTGAACCGAAAACTCCCACGATGCATATAGAAGTAAATAACTCATCTTCTAAGTCTAATAAGAGAAAAGAACCTTCGAAAATGAACCAGACGTATCTTTGGCATCTAAGGCTTGGTCATATTAACCTGAGTAGAATTCAAAGGTTGATAGCTGATGGACCTTTGGGTTCATTAGTAGTGGAGGATCTCCCAACCTGCGAATCTTGCTTGGAAGGTAAAATGACCAAGAGGCCTTTCAAGGCCAAGGGGTATAGAGCCAAAGATGTGTTAGAATTGGTTCATTTCGATCATCTTATGTCCTATGACTATCCGGGCTAGAGGTGGCTTTGAATCGTCTCTTTTATAGATGATTATTCAAGGTATGGATACATTTACTTGATGCGCCGAAGTCTGAATGCTTTGTGAGTTCAAAGAATTCAAGGTGATGTGGAGAAGCGTCAAGGTAAAAGTATCAAGACACTATGATCGATCGTGGTGGCGAGTACCTCTTGGGAGAGTTTAGGAGTTACTTATCGAGTTTGGGATTCAATCCCAATTGTGCGCACTTTGGCACACCCAGTGAGAATGGTGTGGCGGAGAAGGAAACAGGACTCTTATAGAGATGGTTAGATCTATGATGAGTTATTGAGTTACTGATTAGTTACGGGGGTTTGCTCTGGAAGCAGCGGCACACATTCGAACTTGGTTCCATCTAAGTCGATACACTCTACTCCCTGAGTTGTGGGTGGGCAAAAGCTTAGTCTAAGACATATTCGGATTTGGGGTAGTCGGCCACATGTCTTTGAAGGGAGATCTTTGGTAAGTTGGAATCTCGTCAAATGCGCTTGTTTGTTGGCTACCCTAAGGAAGCGAAGGGTGGTTTGTTCTATAGTCCTAGAGATCGAGAAGGTGATCGTGAGTATGAATGTCGATTTCTAGAGGAGGACTATGTGATGAACCACAAGCCCACGAGTAGGATTGTTCTTGAGGAGTTGGCGAAGTCCGACTTGATACCACCGGTACAAGAGGAGATACCACAAGTCAGCATCGCGTGTCAGCGTGTCATGAGCATACACGGGAGGCACCTCATCGTAGTCGGAGGTTGTTAGACAGAGAGATTCATGTTTTTGGGAGAGTCTTGGACTTAGTCACAGTGAACATGAACCTAATCCTGGACATATGTGAGGCACTCCAAGATAGAGATCGATATCTTGGCAAAGAGCGATGAATTCAGAGATAGAATCTATGGATTCTAATCAGGTCTAGGAGCTAGTAGAACCACCCGATGGTGTAAAAGCCATTGGATGCAAGTGGATCTACAAGAGAAAGAGAGGAGTGGACGGGAAGGTTGAGACCTTCAAAGCTAGGCTTGTTGCGAAAGGGTATACTCAGAAAGAGGGTATCGATTATGAGGAGACCTTTTCGTCGGTAGCTATGCTTAAGTCTATCCAGATTCTCTTATCTATAGCTGCTCATATGGATTATGAGATTTGGCAGATGGATGTCAAGACAGCTTTCCTTAACGGAAGTCTTGAGGAGAACATCTATATGCGGCAACCAGAGGGATTCATTGCTAAAGGCAAAGAGCATCTTGTATGTAAGCTTAATCGGTCCATTTATGAATTGAAGTAAGCTTCTAGATCTTGGAACATCCACTTTGATGAGGTAATCCAATCATATGGATTTATTCAAAGTCAGGATGAGTCTTGTGTATACAAGAGATATGATGGAAACATAGTGGTATTTCTTGTAATATACGTAGATGACATTTTGTTAGTTGGCAACAATATCAGAGTGTTATCAGACGTAAGGGTATGGTTGTCTAAACAGTTTGACATGAAGGACTTGGGAGAAGTGGGACACATCCTTGGGATCAAAGTAATAAGGGATCCCAAGAAAAGGATGTTGTGCTTATCTCAAGCTTCATACATTGACACTATCCTTGCTCATTTTAGCATGCAGAACTCCAAGAAAGGTTTTCTACCTTTTAGGCATGGAGTTCCTTTATCTAAAGAGATGTGTCCCAAAACATCAAAGGAGATAGAGGAGATGAAGGCGGTTCCTTATGTTTCGGCAGTAGGAAGCCTCATGTATGCTATGCTATGTACGAGACCAGATATCTACTTTGTCGTGGGCATGGTTAGCAGATATCAGAGTAATCCTGGACAGGGATATTGGACTGCGGTAAAGCATATATTGAAGTACCTGAGAAGGACTAGGGATTATATCTTTGGTTTAAGGCGGATCAATTAGTCACTGGGTTACCTGATTGATTTCCAATCAGATAGGGATAACAGTAAGTCTACCTCGGGGTTTGTGTCTACTTTTGGAGGTGGAGCCATAGTATGGAGGAGTGTCAAGCAGAAATGCGTGGCGGACTCTACCATGGAAGCTGAGTATGTGGCAGCCTCTGAGGCAGCCAAGGAAGCTGTATGGCTCAGGAACTTCTTGATGGACTTGGATGTGATTCCTGGTTTGCCCATATCTATCACAAATTATTGTGATAACAGTGGTGCAGTTGCAAACTCGAAGGAACCACGAGCCCATAAGGCGAGTAAACACATAGAGCGCAAGTACCACCTGATACGAGAGATCGTAAAGCGAGGAGAAGTAGCTGTCGCCAAGATTGCATCAGAGGAGAACCTGGCGGATCCATTCACTAAGGCCCTTCCAGCGAAAGCGTTTGATAGGCATGTGGAGGACATGGGGATCAGATGTATGGCAGTGTGATGACATCATAGTCTTTTAGTATAAGTGGGAGATTGTTGGAATGTATACTGAAAGCCTAGCTCTTTTTTTATGAACATTTTTATTTTGAAATAAGAATCACATGATCATTGTTTGCACTTTATATTTATTATATGTGTGCATATTGTCTAATATTTTACATTGTAGATAACATGGTGCTTGGTGTGTCACAGAAGATCATGTTATCAGTCCCTTGTAGAATATAAGTAGAGGCTCACAACCAAGATGGTTTTGGACAAACCATTGGCATGGTTGTAGTGTAGCTTGGTATTGTTTTGTCTTGAACATAGAGTTACACAAGTACACTCAGGTGTATTGAGCAGGACCGACATAGAGGTGATTCAATTTATTGCTGACTACATAATTGAATCGGACCTCGGATATTATATTGTGCATGCTCTTAATCCCGATATAATAACGGGCACATATACTTAGTATTTATTTCTTTGATTTACCATAGGGTGAGATTTAGATGGATTAAATCAATATGCCTGGTAAGTTGGGAAATAATATTATTTACATGGTGTGTCGTTGATTATAGAAGGAAACCGTGTCCTATATATTAGGTTGATGAGGTCCCCTTGAGAAGCTCATAAGGTTCATCATGTAAACCCAGCTGGTTGACTTAGTCAACATGATGATAAGGTTGAGTGGTACTACTCGAGGAGTTAGATGTTAATTGATTGGTGGTCAGTAAATCAATTAATTAACGGACATTCGATATCTTAAACACGGGGAGATGGATGTACAAATAATATATGGAGCCCATATTAATTTATGGGGGTTGGTGAGGTAGTTCAATGATGATCCTCTAGTGGAATGGAACATCATTGATGTATCAAGTTTGTGTGGTTCCGATCCATCGGGTGGCCAAGATCCAACTCCTCCTCATGGTCCCTATCGTAGCCTAATATAATCCTCAAGAAGTCTAGATCCAAGGATGTAAAATAAAACTCTAAAACCAACGGTTGGGATTAAATTCCTAGGACCGACGGTTGAGATTAAATCTCTAGATCCGACGGTTGGGATGAAACCCTAGAACTGACGGTTGAGACTAAATCCCTAGATCCGACGGTTAGGATAAAACCCTAGATCCGACGGTTGGGATGAAACCATAGATCTGACGGTTGGGATGAAACCATAGATCCGACTGTTGGGATGAAACCCTAGATCCGACGGGTTGGATAAAACCCTAGATCCGACGGTGGAGATTAAATCCCTAGATCCGACGGTGGAGATTAAAGGAGGGTTAAGCCCAATTCTATAAATAGAGGGCTAAGGCTTGGGCGGAAAGAATAGTTTTTTGGATTAGGGTTTTGCCTCTCAAGAGATTAGGCGGCTAGGGTTTTGGTGTGTAATTTTGGGTGGCAACAAAGAAGGAGACTAGGGTTTTCCTCCTTTGCTCCTTGGTGGCCGGCGCTCATTCCCTCCTCCTCCTTGTCTTGGCCGGCTCTCTTCCTCATCCTTTTCTCTTTGGTGGCCGGCGGTTCTCCATACATTGGTGGCCGGCGCTTCTCCCTTTCATTGGTGGTCGGCGACAACATTGTCACAAGGTTGGCCGGCGCTCAACCATTCACTCCTTGGCTGACGGTTACATCGAGCTCCTTGGCTTGTTGGCCGGTTCTAGAAAGGAGAAGGAGCTTTGTTTGGTTCTTCTCTTTGTTCGGAGCGAACAAGGAAGAGAAGAACGTGATCTAGGAGGCTTCTACTCGTGGAGGATCTTCGCCCACACGACGTCCACGAAGAGGATAGGACATACGATAGAAGATCATGAGGTATAAAAGTTTTATAACTTTATTTTCTGATCTTAGCATGTTCTTTATGTGTTGATTATACTAGTTTACATTTTTATGTATTTTGTATAATCATGGACCCCGAAGACGAACACAAAAACCGGCGATCCGTCCGTCGTCTCTTCCGCGGCTAACCAACTAGAAGAGTTGTGTTGCTTGAACAACTAGTTTGTTCAAGCGATCGCTCAAGTTGTTAGCACGATGACGAATTGGTTGTGCTAAGGAAACTCATCCCATCCGGATTAGTTCTTTCATTAGTGAAAATTTTAATCCAGGGACATGGGAGCCAATGAGCCTCCGAAGCAACTACCAACAAGGTCTTGGCAATGGAAAAGTCCACGAATGGTCTTGGCATGGAGAAGTTCAAGTATGAATTGTTAGTGCATATAAGATCCACATATCTCCACAATGGTATGATATTGTCCACTTTGGGCCCAAGCCCTCATGGTTTTGTTTTTGGGCTTTACCCAAAAGGCCTCATCCCAATGGAGATATCTTTTTTCTTATAAGCACATGATCTTTTCCATGTCTTACCAATGTGGGACTTTGATTGTATTCCTCATACTCCCAACAATCCCCCCCTCAAACGAAGGACCACATTGGGCCCCCCCTCAAGCCTATCCCTCCTCGAAGGATTTTCTCTGCTTGATGTCCGATCTTCAACCCACCAGGACTTCCTGCCAGTTGTTCGGTCCCCCCGACCCAACTAGACTTCCTTCCTGATGTCTGGTTCTCTTGATCCGGACGTGGGAGCTCAACTTCCTTCGTTCGAGGTTCATGGCTTGACATGGACCATGGCTCTGATACCAATTGTTAGTGCATATAAGATCCACATATCTCCACAATGGTATGATATTGTCCACTTTGGGCCCAAGCCCTCATGGTTTTGTTTTTGGGCTTTACCCAAAAGGCCTCATCCCAATGGAGATATCTTTTTTCTTATAAGCACATGATCTTTTCCATGTCTTACCAATGTGGGACTTTGATTGTATTCCTCATACTCCCAACATGAATGCTTGGCAATTGAAAAGTCTAAGAATGGTCTTGGCATGGAGAAGTCCAAGTATGGATGCTTGGCGATTGGAAAGTCCAAGAATGGTCTTGGCCATGTAAGTCCAAGTGTGTAATCTTGACAATGAAAATCCAAGTTTGGAGACTTGGAAAAGGAGACTCGACAACATGACATGACTGACATAAGCACCTGAAGGCTAACATGAAGGGTGAAGGAGTCGTGGAGGACTCGGATGGACCCTAAGGGCGTGAGGTTGATGGAGATGGCTTGAAGGCTTAGGTCTAGGCTAAGGGTACCCAATAGCATGACATTGTTGATTGAAGCACTTGAAGGCCAATTTAAAGGATGAATTAGTCATGGAGGACTTGGATGGACCCTGATGGAATGAGGCTGATAGAAGTGGCTAGAAGGCTTAGGTCTAGGCTATGAGTATGTATCAAGTATGAGGGGATCATACTTGGGGTTAAACTTCATGTTTGAGGTTTACCAATCGACTGGGGTTATGGACAAGTCGACTTGCCGAGTGTTCAATACTCAGGGAGGCCTGGTTGACTCGAGCAATCGACTGTGGTTATGACCCAATCGACTGGTCGAGTAGTCGACTGAGGCTCGACTGCTAGATTGTGGCTCTTGCAGTCGACTAGCCACTATTAGTCGACTGCTAGGGTAGAGCAGTAGACTAGAATTAAGTGATCATGGCACAGAATGTTAGACAGTTGACTACTTGCCCATGGAAATCGACTGGTGCATGTGGCAGTTGATTGCTGGGCCAGGACAGTCGACTGATCGGTGACTTTTTGATGTGGGTTGAGCCATTGTGAGACAACGATACATTGTCTAGTCAACTGCTAGGTAAGAGCAGTCAACTATAAGGCGAAAATTAGCCCGAGTTGTAGCTTTATAAGGAGCTCGTGAAGGAGGTTGGTGGAGTCGATTCTTAAATATTTGGGAGGGGTTTTATTGTTGCGTTCCAAACCTTCCAAGGCATTCAAACCAACCAAACAAGCAAGCAATCAAGAGATTATTTTTGTAAAGTGTTTTCACTTGTTCTTGTATTTACTTTTGTATTTCATGTTTTGGTTGTTGTATTTGTGTTACAAGAACTTGTAAGAGATTTATTCACTTCCAGTGTGTTGCCGAGAAGGAGAAAGAGGTTTAGTGGAGTAGATACAAAAGCCCGACCGTAGAGTAGGAACTGTAGGTTCTAAACCACGTAAAACCTTTGTGTTTGCATGTGATTGTTATTTTTGTATTTATTTCGATTAGTATCTTGTATTCCACTATGCACTAATCATTTGTAGACAAACAATCATGAATGCAAAGGATCAAAGAAATCGAGAAATCACTATTCACCCCCTCTAGCGCACAATCGATCCTCAACATTTTCTTGGCAAGTCTTCACCCTTGGCTTACTTTATACCTATCACTTAACATTCATGTTAGATCACTAATATTGCCTAACTTAAACTTGATTGTCCAAACATCAAAAGTAATTAATCTATACTTGGGGCATTCTTGCACCAATAAAAACTACTCCAAGTTCACTGATGAACTTCTTGATCTAAACTTCTTCCTTAGCTGTCTCAGAAGTTGTAATGTACTCTGCCTCAGTGGTAGAATCAATAATAGCTTCTTATTTGAAAATTTTCCAATTCACTACACTTCCATTCAAGGTGAATATGTATCCAAATTGGGATTTGGAATCATCCTTACGGCTTGGAAGATAGCATCAATATACCCGACACTCAGAGTACATGATACATCGAGCCAAGTACATAACATAGTACACATGATAAATCTTATAGCAGATGCATATGAGATCTTACTCATTGTCTCATGGAAATGAAGCCTTTCTTGAATTCATCTATGCTAAACCATTTTAGCACTTTATCTATGTATGTATGTTGTGAAAGACCAAGCAACCATCTCGATCTATTTCTATATATCTTAATCTCCAAGATATATGTTGCTTCTACCATATCTTTCATGAATAAGATTTTGGACAACCAAACTTTTACTGACTATAAGACAAGGATATCATTTCCTATGATCAATATTTCGTCGACAAACAATACTAGCAATACAACGGCATTTTGACTAACCTTCTTGTACACAAAGGGTAAATTAAGATTTTATGAGAAATCAAACTCTTTGATTGTCTCATCAAAATAGATGTTCCAACTCTTGGATGCTTGTTTCAATCCATAAATAGACCGTTGAAGCTTGCGTACTTTATTTTTGTCAATGGATGTGATACCCTCTAGTTGTATCATATACACATCCTCAAGTAGATTTCCATTTAGAAAAGTTATTTTAGTATCGATTTGAGATATCTCATAATCATAATGAGCTACTATGGTCAAGAATATCCGAATAGATTTAAGCATAGTTACTGGTTAAAGGTTTCATCATAGTTAACACATTAACATTGACAATATCCTTTCACCACTAATCTAGCTTTATAGGTAATTACATTACCATCCATGTCAATTTTCTTCTTGAAAATCCACTTACACCCAATAGGTATTATGCCTTCGAGTGGCCGACCAAGTTTTAAACTTAGTTTTCATACATGAAATCCATTTCTGACTTCATGGTTGTTAGCCACTTATCCCTTTCTGAACTTTTCAAAAACTTTTTCATAACTAATGGACTCTTCATCCTGTATGAGTAACATGTTATTCGATTCACTTATGAGAACTCCATATCTCTCATAAGTTTTGCATTTCCTACTAGATCTACGAAGAGTTGGTGTATCAATAGGTTCAACCATTACCTCATCCTTATGAATAATTGATGTGAGCAAAACATATAGGGTTTTAGGCATAGTTTTCGCTCACATCTTATTACATTTTGTGATAGTTTCATGCATATGTTACTCTATTTTCACATGCATTTTCTATTTTCTAGTTCAGAGGTCTGCTCGTTGTACTTTTCTGTGCAAGTTGGCTTTTTGAGAGGAAAAGATGCATTTTCGGAGCGAAAGAAGGACATTTCACGCTAGACGCAGAGTGGGACATGGCCAGGGCATGTGGATTCACACGGCCATCTCCGATGGGCGAAGATTGGCACACCAGGGCCGCACACGGCCTGGCCGTGTGGAAACACACGGTCGTGTGGCGGCCCGATGGAGTTGCACGACTAGGGTTTTTTCTCGATTTTGCAGTGGTCCGAGGCGACGTCTATATAAGGATGGCTCCGCCCAAACCCTAGGGGAGAGGCACAACAGCTAGGACGGCATGTCGAAGCCCTAAAAAGCTTCGGTAATTCACCGCGGGGAGGAGGAACGCCGCCGGAGGTCCACAACTTGCAAATACAACACCAGAGAGAAGATCACAACGCATTGTAATCTCTATTTCTGTGCTTATCTCTATTTGTATTCAAACTTAAACATGTTTTGTGATTCTTCCTTCGTATTTATGGAGTAGTACTTTTGATTCTAGGATTAGGGAGTAGCTTGTGTTCATAGACAATGTTGGTTCATGTTAAATTCTAGCCAAAAGTTTAATTTGACAATTGGATGTTGTTCTCTATTATATCTTCGTAAATTTGGCTTTCTTTCCACTGTGCTTAGGCGATACGAGGAGGCGACAGCCCTCGAAATCTATATTTAGGAGGTTTGATCAAGGAACCTAGGGGTAAACCTGACCTCCCATAACTCCGGGGAGAAGGGAGCGGTGGAATCGGAAACAGTCCATCACAATGATTGATTTGGCATCCTCGTACCCTCTATTCCGTCCTTTCGGGCGAGGATAGCTCCCGGTGAATGCGGCGTCTCTGCGGGAGAGTGTATGATGTCCCTTCCCCAAAACCGTAGGTAGACATTTAGACGACGCCAATTGACAACATTGATATATGGTACATAAGCGAAACTGAAGTCCTAGAATCACCTTTTAAGACCCCGGCACGCACTTTTCCTCCTCTATGTGACACCGCACTGAGTAGGGTCCTCCGATAGTCCTTACCAACCGACTCTCACTGAGATTTTGTCCGAACAATCGCAATCACTTAGTGTATTGGTACTCAAATCCCAATCCCTGTGGGATCTATAATCTATTTATTACTTGATGACATCCATGCACTTGTGGGTGTTGAGCGTGAGTGCGCACTTGAGTCCACGATGGTATCCAACACGCAATTTGAGGATGCGACCGTGTGCATCAAGTTTTTGGCGTCGTTGTCGGGGACTGTCGATTCGATATCAATCGAACGGTGGTAGATTGGATCAGACTTAGGATTAAATTAATTTCCTACTTTATTTTTCTTTTGGTTTATTTTATTTTCTTTAGTTTTATTTTCCATATTTAGATTTAGTTTTTTTTTTTCAGTAGTAGTTTCCTATTTACTTATTGCAATCTTAGGTTTTTATTTATTAGATTTATTTTCTGCTTTAGCATTAGGTTAGCACTCTTACTTTTGTGTGTTGGTTCATCGTATGCTAAGAAGTCTAGGGTCGAAAGGTCTAATTCCGATCAATTTTGAGATAGAGCGAACCTTTCACCGTCGAAAAGCAGAACAACGTAAGATGGAAGATCAAGCTGCTTCCGAGGTGAACATGGGAAGCCAACCTTTGCAGGACTACGCAACTCCTAGTGCTAGAGGATCCAGGTCGTGCATAGCTGGACCATCCATATCGGCGAATAACTTTGAACTGAAGCCGACACTCATACATATGGTCCAGCAGAGCCAATTTGAGAGAGCTGCAACTGAAGACCCGAACCGACATCTTGTAGGGATGTATACTGAAAAGTCTATCTTTTGTATGAACATCTTTATTTTGAAATAAGAATCACATGATCATTGTTTTCATTTTTATGGTTATGCAATATTGTCTAATACATTACATTGTAGATAACATGGTGTGTGGTGTCACACGGGAGATCATGTTATCGGCTCCTTGTAAAGTATAAGTGAAGGCTCACAACCGAGAAGGCTTTGGACAAACCATCGGAATGGTTGTAGTGTGATTTGGGATTGGTTTGTCTTGACCATAGAATCACACTAGTGCACTTTGTGTGTATTGAGCATGACCGACTTAGAGGTGATTTGATTTATTGCTGACTACATAATCAAATCGAACCTCAGATATTATTTTGTACATGCTCTTAATCCCGATATAATAACGGGCACATATACTTAGTATTCATCTCTTTAATTTACCAATGGGCGAGATTTATAGATTAAATCGATAGGCTCGGTAAGTTGGGAGATAATATTATTTATATGGTGTGTCATTGATTATAGGAGGAAACCATGTCCTATATATTAGGATGATGATCTCCCCTTGAGGAGCTCATAAGGTTCATCATGTAAACCCTGTAGGTGGACTTGGTCTGGCATGATGAAAAGGTTGAGTGGTACTACTCATGGAGTTAGATGTTGATTAATTAATGGTCAGTAAATTTATTAATCGATGGACATTCGAGATCTTAAACACGGGGAGAAAATGTACAAATAATATATGGAGCCCATATTAACTTATGGGGGTTGGTGAGGTAGATCAATGATAATCCTTTAGTGGATTGGATTATCATTAGTGGATCGAACTTTATGTGGGCTTGATCCATGGGTGGCCAAGATCCAACTCCTCATGGTCCCTAATGTAGCCTATGTTAGTTAAAGCCCTAGAACCAATCATGTGATGGTTGAATAGGGAACATTTTGTATCATATTCTATAAAGGCAAAGGATTGGTTATTATATTTACATCTTGCTTGTGCCAGCTAATTTAAATATAATAATGCCCTAGAAAAGTAGGTTCTTATCTACAGCACATCAATTGGCAGAATTGATTATGAGAGGCTGTAGAGAACACTTTCCTAAATGTTCCTAGTCGAGTATTAATATGCAAGGGCAATATTAATACATAAAGACTAGCATGTAGGTCAATTGATGACTTGATCTCACAAGTCATGGATATATGATATCAAGTTGACACATGGGTATATATTGGAGAATATATACTGAACTGACCCGCCATGAGAAAGTTTCATGGATCGTTATATGAGTGTCATAAACTTTCTCATGTGACTATTGGTATGAATAGTCCTTAGACCTGAAGTCACTACGGTTCCCTACATAAGGAGTTATGTACTTTGGTATCGCCAAACGTCACCCGTATGGTGGACCATAAAGGCGATTCATCGGGTATATAACAAATTGTGCGGAGGGATGTGAGTGATGTAAGATGGGATCTATCCCTCTCATATGACGAGAGTGATATCGGTGGGCCCCTTGATTGAGTAGAACTACTAAAACGCATGGCCATGCTCGAATGAGTCAATATGAGATATTGAGCTCATTTGTTTGAGTTAGTTTACTCAGGGATCAAGAAACACATAGATTGATCGAGGATGACACGGTCTATGCCTCATTGATCAACTGATATCAAGGATAGAAGGACACTCATATATTATAGTAGTCACGAAAAGGTTAGTCGGATCTTGACTTATCTCAGAACTTGGGTAGCAATGATGTATTGCTAGATGCCGCCATTGCTTGTGTATCTAAAAGCGTTTAGGGCCACTGCCACCGTTCTGAGAGGCTATAGGGTCACACACAAAGAGCATGATAATTAGAGGAATTAGAGTATTCTAGTTTGACTAGAATAATATGGGAATAAGCTTAAGTACAAAATGGTTTTTGGACTTTAAGCTTAATGAGAATTTTAGCTAATTGATTTAATGAGATTAATTCAATATGTTACCTTATTGATTTAATAAGATTAATTCAATATGATAACATAAGCTTAATTGAATTAATAAGATTAATTCAATATGATAACATAAGCTTAATTGAATTAATAAGATTAATTCAACATGCATGAATGCCACATAAGAATGCCACATAAGCATGCCACATAAGCATGCCACCTAAGCATCCACCTAAGCGAGTTAAGGTGGAAGGAAACAAAATGGTTTTGTCTCCTTAAGTGGCCGGCCAAACAAGGAAGCCAAATCCTTTTTGAGTGTGTCTCAATGCAATGGATTGCATTGAATGTGAAGGAGGTGGAAGGGTTTTTCCAACCCTATAAAAGGCTCCATGGAGTGGCCGGCCATAGTGAGTTTTTGGTGTTGTGGTTGTGAGAGAGCTTGGTGGAAGCTTTAGTTGTGTGGGTTTGTGAGTGTAGGCTAGCAAGAAGAGGAGTCTTCTTCTTCCTTTCTCCTTTTCCCTCTCTTCCTCTCCTTTAGGGACTTCTCTAGCAAGAAGTAAAGGAGAGCTCTTCTAGTTTTCCTTTTGTGAGACAAGAGCGTTGCTCGTGTGGATACGATAGAGGCACGGACACTTGAACGCAAGCTAAAGATCCAACAAACCAAAGGAAAAGCGGATTAACAAGGGCACGCAACAAAGGTAATCCTCTCCTAACCACGGGAGAATGGTGCAAAGGAATTGGAAACGGTCCACCAGAGGCAAAAGTCAATAGATATGTCACAACACAATGTCGGGCATGCCGCTTCATTCGTGGCTACGAGGCTGTTCCAGGAGCAATACGTAACTGAAACGAAGCAAAACAAAACTCTAGATCCAAAGGTAGAGATTAAATCCCTAAGATCCGACGGTTGAGATTAAATCTCTAGATCTGATGGTTGAGATTAAATCCCTAGAACCAATGGTAGAGATTAAAAGGAGGCTTATCCCTAACTCTATAAAAGGAGGACAAGGGGTTGGCATGGAGCTTCAATCAAGAGAAGTTAGGGTTTTGGAGGTTGGCGGCAAGAGATAGGAGCTAGGGTTTGGGCTTGGGCGACACCTAATAAGGAAAGATTTCCTTGCCTTCTTCTCCTTCCTCAAGCTGCCGGCGCCCCTCCAGCCCTTTCCAACCATTGGCTGGCGGCCAAAGACCCTCTTCTCCTTCTCCTTAGGTGGTGGAAACAAGATATAAGGCTTTCCCTTGGTGTCTTGGCCGGTTTCCACCATAATCTCCTCCTCCTTCTTGGCCGGCGGTAAGCTCCATCCTTGGAGGTTGTTGGTTGGTTGAAAGAAGGAATAGAGCTTTGTTTCTATTCTTCCTCTTGCTCAGAACGAGCAAGGAAGGAAGATTGACGATCTAGGAGCTTCAACTTTTGGTAGATCATAGCCCACACGACGTCCAAAAGGAGGAAGGTCATACATTAGAAGATCGAGAGGTATATCTATTCTCTATTCTCTTTTGTTACTTGCTTGTATTTGTTTTTCCAATTATGAGCATGATATATCCTGTTTGTTGCTAAATAATACTTGAATCCCGAACATAAATATAAAAGTCGGCGATCCGTACATCGTCTATTCCGTGGCTACTCGTAGAATAGAGGTTGTTCGCTTGAATAACGAGTTTGTTCAAGGACCTCTCTAAACGAATAGCACGATGATGTCTTGGTTGTTTGGGCAATCACTTTTGTCTAGGATTAAATTTTTTTAATCCGGGGACATCAATGGGATCGCCATGAACAAGCGACCGAGGTGAAGTGGGAAGCGAAGTTTCCCCTCACGGACTCGATAAGCAAAAACCATCAATTGGTATCAGAGCCAAGGTTTCCGATTTTGTGTGTTTAGGATTCGATTAATTTTTATGCACTTTTCATATATTATATGTTCCGGATAATAGTAGGATATGCGTAGGTTAACTCTTTGGTTGCAGGCATAAGATCCGACTATTATGGACATATGTGTGTATGTGATTGTATGTGTATATTTTGTTGAATTCTCGGAGTTGACGAGGCTAGTATTTGTTGGTGCAATCGGCCAAGGTCACGATTGACCAGGACTCGAGTTTGACTCGAGTGATATTTTGATGTTCGACAAAAACATATGACAATGTAATTGTCATAGGGAAGTCCAAGTCTTGAGTACTTGGCATGGGAAGTCCAAGTGGGACACTTGGCATTTGGCAAAGTCCAAGCATGGGTCTTGGCAAGGTAAAGTCCAAGTCATGGGTACTTGGCATGGAAAGTCCAAGTGGGACACTTGGCATTTGGGAAAGTCCAAGTCTTGAGTACTTTGCACAAGGAAAAGTCCAAGCATGGGTCTTGGCATGGAAAGTCCAACATGGGTTGGCAAGGAAAAGTCCAAGCTTGAGTCTTAGCATTTGAGAAGTCCAAGGGGTTTGATATTGGCGGCGTAAAGTCCAAGGGTGAAGTCTTGGCAGCATAAGTCCAATGGTTGGCGGCGTAAAGTCCAAGCGGAGTCTTGGCGGTGTAAGTCCAATGTGCCTTGGCGGTGTAGACACCGTTAGCATGACATAGCCGAGGGAAGCACCTGGAGGCTAGCGCGATGGATGAACAAGTCTTGGATGACTTGGAGGGATCCGAGAGGCGTGAGGCTGATGGAGGTGGCTAGAAGGATTAGGTCTAGGCTAAGGGTGGTCTAGCAAGTATGGGGGCACCATACTTGGGTTAAAACCTCATTTTTGAGGTTGAAAGTCGACTGGCATTATGGCCGGTTCGACTGACGTGAGTCGACTTGAGTTCGACTGCCAGTTTAGAGCTGGAAATGCTCGCGATCGGCTATCGATTGGAAGCGATCGTGGTGTCGGCAGATTATTTGCCAAGGGTCGGCGATGACTTCGATCAATGTCGAGCCTAAGCGCTCGTAGATCGCTCGCGGCTACGGGGTATTGCGATGATCGCCAAGAGATCCGTTAGAGTTTTTCCATCGTGGATCGAGTCGTTGTCTCACGACAACAGTGGCATCAGTCGACTGGTGACTTATGGCAGTCGACTGATGGGCGGAAATCCAGGTCGCGCGCAAGGATAAAAGGAGCTCGATGGGAGGTTTTTTGGCAGCGATTTCTTGGAAGTTCTTGAGGCGATTTACTGCTGCAAATCAGGGTCTTCAACCACGATTCAAGCGATCAACAACCAAGCAATCAAAAGGCATTTGTAAAGCTTTTTCTTTACTTATATTGCATTGTATCTCATTGTATTTGCTTGTATCTACTTAGATTATTGTTGTAATCTTTTGTACGAGGTTTCTCCGCCTCTGACTTGTTGTCGAGAAGGAGCTTATTGATTAGTGATTGCATTGGCATCGCTAGAGCTCGTTAGAGCTCGATCCGTGGAGTAGGAACTGTGCAGTTCCGAACCACATTATATCTTTGTGTTTGTGTGTTTGTGTTTTCGTTATTGCTTTATTATCTTTGTTTCCGCTGCGCTAACGAAAATTGTAGACAAGCACGTGAACGTTTTCCATCTACGCAAGAGTAAACGCTATTCACCCCCCCCCCTCTAGAGGCGCCAAATTTCCAATAAGTGGTATCAGAGCTTGGTGGCTCTTCAACGGATTAACAACCGGGAGCAAGACGCTAGAGGGTGAAGATGGAATTCCTAGACAAGCTTGGATGGGATATCAACACACCTATCCCTTATACCTTCTATGGACAAGAAGGATTCAATCAATGGAAGGTGAGGATTGAAGAATTCTTGATGATGAAGGACTTTGAAGAGTGGGGCATTTTGATGGAGGGATTTCAATATCCAAAAGGGCCCAAGGGAGGAATTCTCAAGATGAAGAAGTGGACCGAGGAACAAATCCAAGAGTTTGAAAAGAATACAAAGGTAATTAAATTCTTGGTTGATTTGATTCCTAATAAAATTATGTGTGAGCTAGGTGAGTACAAGGATGCCAAAGAGATTTGGAGTCAAGTGGCAAAATATCATGAAGGCTCACCACCGGTCCAAGAGGAAGAGACCGAAGAGGCTAATGCATCATCCTCACAAGGAAGTGAGGATTCAGAGGTTGATAGGGAATCAACATCCAGATCAGAAGAGGTGGAGGAAGTGGAAGAAGCATCCACCTCAAGGATTGAGGGGGAGGAGATAACTTCCACACCGGAACATCAAGAAGAAGCTTCGACATCCGGTCAAGATAAAGAAGCCCAAAGTCCAATTCCGGTCTCCATTAACCTAGGTAACTCAAACATATGTGTTAATAATAAAATGCATATAATATGTTTTGAGTGTAGGGAAACCGGGCACTATAAGAGCAAGTGCCCAAAGAAGAATAGGAAAGCTCCACCGGCTCCAAAGGTCAAGGATGTCGGTCCCTCAACGCAAAAGAGCAAAGAACAAGTAATTTGCTTCAAGTGCCGACAACCGACATTTTGAGTCAATGCAAGAAGGGGACAAGAAGACTCAAAATGGAGCATCATATGTAGGGGGAGCTAAGGCAAACCCTAGGGTAACTTCTAATTTTGCTCCTTCTTCAATTTACAAGCAAAAGCATGCTAGGGATTTCAATTCACTTGCAATTTATGAAAAGCATGCTAATAGGAACAAGTATTTTTGCTTAGGAGCTAAGAATGTCTACTTAGATAATAGGGAGAAATTTGGGACTAATGTCCCTAAAAACAATTTACCTAAGGACAAACCTAGGTCAAATAACTCAAGATCAATTTTACCTAGGGAGACAATTAGAAAGGTCCAAGAGCACCTAGGTCTAAACCCTAAATGGACTAGGCATATGCCTAGAAAGTCCCATGCCCAAGAATTTAATCAAAAATCAATTGGGCAATTAGAATTAGAAAACCAAGCCTTGAGGTCAAGGCTTGAGAAATTAGAAAAGACCCTTAAGAATATACAAAACCAATTTAAAGGGTCTAATGGTCAAAGTCAAAGTCAACACCAAGGACCTAAGAGTCAAAAGTCAACCAAGGGCAAGAAAGGTTTGGGTCACAAACCTAAGCCTAAAGTGGCTTATCATAGTGTTCCATTTGACTATGGAACACAAACTAGGTCTAGGAAGACCAAGGTCAATAGGGAAGTCATCCCTAGAGTTGATCAAAGGGTGTGCCTAGTGGCTAGGGTTTCTAGGAAACCTAGGGTGGCCACTAAGAAGGTTGCAAGGGGAGTTACCCCTAGAGTCAACCTAGGTAAGACCCAAATGACCAAGGCTAACAAGCCTAGGAGGGTCATTAGGAAGGTATCTAGGGAGGTTATCCCTAAGGAATACCTAATTAACCCTAGGAGCTCAAATCGGTTTTGGGTTCCTAAGAGCGTGATTGATTCACGCTAGATGGGTTTAGGGTGTGTCAACCTTGATTGGATGGGTAGTTAACTCAACCATGGTAAAAGTGGCACTTTAGGATATTTTCAAGGTTATGGTTACCTTGGAAATAGATTTGAATCAATATTCTAAAAGATTTTAGGATGTGCCAATGCACTTTTGAAATTAAGAAAAATCAATTAAATTGGCACAATTTAGGTTTAGAGGTTAGTGTGCCATTTTGGGTTTTTGGCACACTAGGGAGATTAGGTTAATATGGCAAAATATGATTAATCCCAACAAATGGCAATTAATATTAAAATTTAGGTATTACTATACCTATATATTTTATATGCCATGCTTTGTTTGCCATATAACATGCCATGACATCATGTTTATTTTAATCATTTTATATGTCATGTTCATGTTTAGGATTAAGGTTTCAAATGTCATGTGTTTTTAGATTTCATCTTATGCCATGACATCATGATTATGAGCATATGCTTATTTATATCATTTCTAATGCCATAATCATTCATGCATTTAGGACAATTGGTTGAAATTGATTTAAGGACTATGGCATGACTTGAAGTCCCATTTATAAGGGAATCAAGTAGGGTTGCCTAGGAAATGCATGAAACCCTAGATAAAATGAATCAAAACCCATATCTCACATCCAATTGACATGTATGTGTATTTATACACCCTAGATACATGTGAGATGCTAGGATATGAGTTAAGTTCAAGGTGCATAGTTTTTGCATCTAGATGAACTAAAACTCATCTAATTTCAATTTGTAGATCATTAGGAAAGCTTGTGTACAAGTCATGTGCATAGAGCCCAAGGAATATGATCCAAGACATGGTTTTGAAATCAATTTAGAAAACCTTGGTGAAGTCTATCTTTTGATAGCAATCACCATTGATGAAGTTGATACAAAATAGGGCCAAAATATTGAAAATTTTAATAGTTTTGAGTTTTGTATCAAACTCACTATTTTATGGGTAAAATAATTTTCAAATATTTTTCACCCATTGTAATGACTATAAGTAATATACGTATCAAATTTCGTTATTTTTCGATATACGTAGAATTACTTATGTTTTTCCAAATCTCGATTCTGATAGCTGAAATTCGGAAATTTCAGCTGATCGCCTTGGTAGATGATCAGTATGGGTGGCAATGATCGATTACTATCGAGTCATTGCCAGTCTGATTTCGGGTTAACAAGGTTTGTTTAGCCCGTGTTCAGCTATGGAAAAGGTTCCTAATCACTCCTAACCCTAGGATATGCTTTAGGAAGCATTATAAAGGGTGAAAATCCATTGGATATGGATTAGGAGCTGTGTTAGGTCAAAGTATCAAATTTAGGGTGAGTGAAAGTTCTATGTTGAACTTAGAACCTTAATTTTGATGGTTTAGAGTTCCTATTGGCTTAGGGGCTTCCCAAGGACATTGTTGGTGCAATGGTCAAGGGGGAGCAAGCCTTTAGGGGGAGGTATCCATCTTGGGATGATGGATGTGTTTTTCTCCTTGAAGAGGAGAAGTTATTGGGAGAGTATCATCAATTGGGAAAATTGATGGGTTTTTGATACCCAATTTGGAAATTGGGAGAGAGTATAGGATTGCCTCTCTTGAGTGATATGTGACTTATCACTAGGAAGATGGTAGGCATCCTAGGTATTTTTGGATCAAGGGGGAGATTGTAAGATCTCATTAGGACATGAGACATTGACCTCCTTGGAGAGAAGACCTTTTTGATGTTAGTCAAAAAGGGGGAGAATGTTTGGGGGAGAACATTTAAGATTACCAATTTGGAATAATTGGTAAGAGACTTGAGTTAGTGGTCTAACTCAAATGATTTGTTTGGTTTTTGTCAAACATCAAAAAGGGGGAGATTGTTGGTGCAATCGGCCAAGGTCACGATTGACCAGGACTCGAGTTTGACTCGAGTGATATTTTGATGTTCGACAAAAACATATGACAATGTAATTGTCATAGGGAAGTCCAAGTCTTGAGTACTTGGCATGGGAAGTCCAAGTGGGACACTTGGCATTTGGCAAAGTCCAAGCATGGGTCTTGGCAAGGTAAAGTCCAAGTCATGGGTACTTGGCATGGAAAGTCCAAGTGGGACACTTGGCATTTGGGAAAGTCCAAGTCTTGAGTACTTGGCACAAGGAAAAGTCCAAGCATGGGTCTTGGCATGGAAAGTCCAACATGGGTTGGCAAGGGAAAGTCCAAGCTTGAGTCTTGGCATTTGAGAAGTCCAAGGGGTTTGATATTGGCGGCGTAAAGTCCAAGGGTGAAGTCTTGGCAGCATAAGTCCAATGGTTGGCGGCGTAAAGTCCAAGCGGAGTCTTGGCAGCGTAAGTCCAATGTGCCTTGGCGATGTAGACACCGTTAGCATGACATAGCCGAGGGAAGCACCTGGAGGCTAGCGCGATAGATGAACAAGTCATGGATGACTTGGAGGGATCCGAGAGGCGTGAGGCTGATGGAGGTGGCTAGAAGGCTTAGGTCTAGGCTAAGGGTGGTCTAGCAAGTATGGGGGCACCATACTTGGGTTAAAACCTCATTTTTGAGGTTGACAGTCGACTGGCATTATGGTCGGTTCGACTGACGTGAGTCGACTTGAGTTCGACTGCCAGTTTAGAGCTGGAAATACTCTGGCAGTCGTCTGCTCATTGGAGCATTCGACTGGTGTCGACAGCAGTTGATTGCCAAGTCGGTGATCATTGTCGAGTCAATGTCGAGCAGAATGCTCCGTAGCCGATCGATCGGCTCTGAACCGCGGCGATCGCCAATGTTGGCGATCGCGAAGAGATCCGTTAGAGTTTTTCCAGCGTGGATCGAGTCGTTGTCTCACGACAACAGTGGCATCAGTCGACTGGTGACTTATGGCAGTCGACTGATGGGCGGAAATCCAGGTCGCGTGCAAGGATAAAAGGAGCTCGACAGGAGGTTTTTTGGCAGCGATTTCTTGGACGTTCTTGAGGCGATTTGCTGCTGCAAATCAGGGTCTTCAACCACGGTTCAAGCGATTAACAACCAAGCAATCAAAAGGCATTTGTAAAGCTTTTTCTTTACTTATATTGCATTGTATCTCATTGTATTTTCTTGTATCTACTTAGATTATTGTTGTAATCTTTTGTACGAGGTTTCTCCGCCTCCGACTTGTTGTCGAGAAGGAGCTTATTGATTAGTGATTGCATTGGCATCGCTAGAGCTCGTTAGAGCTCGATCCGTGGAGTAGGAACCGTGCGGTTCCGAACCACGTTATATCTTTGCGTTTGTGTGTTTGTGTTTTCGTTATTGCTTTATTATCTTTGTTTTCGCTGCGCTAACAAAAATTGTAGACAAGCACGCGAACGTTTTCCATCTACGCAAGAGTAAACGCTATTCACCCCCCTCTAGCGGCGTCAAATTTCCAACAGTATTTAGTTTTTGTAAATTAGATACGACATTGTTTAGCCACTTTTTTATTTTAGTTTACTTTCGATCTAGATTTCATGTACACTCCCTCGTGGAGTATAGGATCGATGGATGTAAATTAAAATAGATTTTAGTCTCGGCTCGGATCTCTAGATGGCTCGTACATGGCGTAGGAGGAGCAGACGAGAAGGAGATGCGACGGGAAACATATTGAAGACAAAAGCCATAATAGTTGGAAAATAATTTATTTTTCATATTTATTGCTTTTTTTTATATGCATGTCGTAGGCTAGGAAAATTCCTCAATTTCAAATTACTAAGTGGGAGAGGGAAATTTTTATAAATTCCCACGACCTCCATTACGATTTGACAAGTGATGCAAACAAACTTGCGCATCGGCTCTGAGTGCCTTCCTCCCCATCGGATGAGTTTGTTTGCAGATCACAAGGTCAAATATGGTTATAGGAAATTATTAAGGAGCGTGTGCACTTCCCCATCGGAAGGCACATAACCCGAGATAATTACCTTGGTACCGAGTAATGGTGAACACTTAGATACAAATATAAATATCTTCCCCATTGAAGTCACTGTTTTTATTTGTAGGGCCAAAGAGGAACCAACTATTAATTTTACTTGTCAAAAAGTTAGGTTGACAAGATAGTAAAATTAATGGGTAAAATCTCCTCTTACAAATGTAGAATTCGTATACGTCCACACTATCATGGCATACGATATTCTCGGTGTTTTGAGGTGTTGGTTGATTTTAAAATTTTATTGTTTGAGGAATCAATAATTTTTTGAAATCTAATGTTTTGATTTATGTGATTCTTAGGTTTTCTTTCAAAATGACTTTCAACCCACTTGCTATGATACTGAAAGAGAACAAACTTACTAGACCCAACTATGTTGATTGGAAGAGGAATCTAGACATTGTCTTGACTGCTGAGGAATACAAATATGTACTCCTCGAAGAGTGCCCTCCTAAGCCTGCAGAAGATTCTGGGGAAAAGGAGAGAGAGAGTTATAAGAAGTGGGTAAAGGCCGATAAGATGGCGCGGTGTTACATTTTGGCATCTATGTCAAATGTACTGCAACATCAGCATCAAGCCATGCCCACAACTTATGACATGATGCTCAATCTCAAAGAGCTTTTTGAACACCAGAATCAGGCTGCAAGGCAAGAAGCCATGAGAAACGTGATGATGACCACCATGATCGAGGGAACACCCATGAGAGATCATGTTCTCAAGATGATGGCTCATTTGAATGAGTTGGAAGTCCTCGGAGCTGAGATCAATGGGGATACCAAGGTCGATATCATTCTCCAGTCTCGACCTAGGAGTTTTGAGCAGTTTTGCTTGAACTACAACATGAACAAGAGGTTGTATTCATTGGCGGAACATCTGACAGAACTCCAGGCGACAGAGGAGCTATTTCGTCAGAGTGCTCAGGCACATGCCATGGTGACACAAAAGTTTTCTACTTCTAAGTCGAAAGGCAAGAAGAAGAAGAAACAAACTGGGGCAAAGGCGGTGGGAGGTACTCAGGGAGGAGTGAAGAAGCCGAAAGGCAAGTGCTTCACTTGTAAGTAGACTGGACACTGGAAGAAGGAATGCCCCAACCGTAAGAACATAGGTATATCTTTTGGTCTAGTCGTTGAAACATGTTTAGCGGTGTTATCTACCGGCACCTTGTGTGTAGATACAGGATTCACTGATCATATCTGCAATACTTTGCAGGGGTTCTAGGAAACCAGACGACTGGGTGAGGGGGAGATTACCGTGTACTTGGGCGATGCCACGAAGGTGGCGGCTGTTGCAGTGGGAGATGTTCATTTATCTTTTGAGAAAAATAAACTTTTGGTTCTTAAGAATTGCCTTTATGTACCCATATTTAGAAAGAATTTAATTTCGGTTTCTAAATTGTTTATGGATGGATATTCTATTTCTTTTAATGACAGAGTTGTTATAAAAAGGAATAGAGACATTATCTGTTCGGGTGCATTGATAGGAAATTTGTACACACTTGAACCAAAAGCTCCTACGATGCATATTTAAATTAATAACTCATCTTCTAATTCCAATAAGAGAAAAGAACCTTCGAAGATGAACCAAACATATCTTTGGCATCTTAGGCTTGGTCACATTAACCTAAGCAGAATTCAAAGATTGATAGCTGATGGACCTTTGGGTTCATTAGTGGTGGAGGATTTCCCAACCTGCGAATCTTGCTTGGAGGGTAAGATGACCAAGAGGCCTTTTAAGGCCAAGGGGTATAGAGCCAAAGATGTGTTAGAATTGGTTCATTCTGATTTGTGTGGTCCTATTTCTATCCAGGCTTGAGGTGGTTTTGAGTATTTCGTCTCTTTTATAGACGATTACTCAAGATATGGATACATTTACCTGATGCGTCGCAAGTCTGAATGCTTTGACAAGTTCAAAGAATTCAAGGCTGATGTGGAGAAACGTCAAGGTAAAAGTATCAAGACACTATGATCTGATCATGGTGGTGAGTACCTCTTGGGAGAGTTTAGGAACTACTTATCAAAGGCTGGGATTCAATCCCAATTGACTGCACCTGGCACACCCCAGCAGAACGGTGTAGCAGAGCGAAGGAATAGGACTCTTATGGAGATGGTTAGATCGATGATGAGTTATTCTGAGTTGCCAGATTCGTTCTGGGGATATGCTCTAGATACGGCGATGTACATTCTGAACTTGGTTCCATCTAAATCAGTGCCTTATACTCCCACTGAATTGTAGACTGGACGAAAGCCTAGTCTAAGACATATTCGGATATGGGGGAGTCCAGTACATGTGCTGAAGGCAGATGCTGGTAAGTTGGAACCTCGTACAGAAGTACGCATGTTCGTTGGCTATCCTAGAGGAATGAAGGGTGGTTTGTTTTATAGTCCTAGAGATCAGAGGGTGATCGTTAGCACGAATGCCAGATTTCTAGAGGAAGACTATGTGATGAGCCACAAGCCCAAGAGTAAAATTATTCTTGAGGAATTAAAAGGGGAAGTCACTTCTTTAGTACTACCAGTACAAGAGGATATACCACATGTCACTACACCGCGTGTCACAGAGGATACACAGGTGATACCTCATCGTAGTGGGAGGGTTGTGAGACAGCCTGATAGATTCATGTTCTTGGAAGAATCTTCTGATTTGGTCTCTGGCAAACATGAACCTGATCCCTGGATATATGACAAGGCAATCCAAGATAAAAATGCAGTATCTTGGCAAAGTGCAATGAATGCTGAGATTGAATCTATGGATTCAAATCAGGTCTGGGAGCTAGTAGAACCACCCGATGGTGTAAAAACCATTGGATGCAAGTGGATCTACAAGAGAAAGAGAGGAATAGATGGGAAGGTTGAGACCTTCAAAGCAAGGCTTGTTGCGAAGGGGTATACTCAGAAAGAGGGTATCGATTATAAGGAGACCTTTTCGCCGGTAGTCATGCTTAAGTATATCCGGATTCTCTTATGCATTGCAGCTCATATGGATTATGAGGTGTGGCAGATGGATGTCAAGACAGCTTTCCTTAATGGAAGTCTTGAGGAAAACATCTATATGAAGCAACCAGAGAGATTCATTGTGAAGGGCAAAGAGCATCTTGTATGTAAGCTTAATCGGTCCATTTATGGATTGAAGCAAGCTTCGAGGTCTTGGAACATTCGCTTTGATGAGGTAATCCAGTCTTATGGATTTATTCTAAGTCCGGATGAGTCTTGTGTATACAAGAGATGTGACGGAAACATAGTGGTATTTCTTATATTATACGTAGATGACATTTTGTTGATTGGCAACAATATCAAGGTGTTATCGGACGTAAGGGTATGGTTGTCCAAACAGTTTGATATGAAGGACTTGGGAGAGGTGGGACACATCCTTGGGATCAAGGTTATAAGAGATCGCAGGAAAAGGATGTTGTGCTTATCCCAAGCTTCATACATAGACACGATTATGGATCGTTTTAGCATGTAGAACTCCAAGAAGAGTTTTCTACCTTTCAGGCATGGAGTTCCTTTATCTAAGGAGATATGTCCTAGATCATCTGAGGAGATAGAGGAGATGAAGGCGGTTCCTTATGCTTCGGCAGTAGGAAGCCTCATGTATGCGATGCTATGTACAAGATCAGATATCTTCTATGCCGTAAGCATGGTCAGCAGATATCAGAGTAATCTAGGACAGGGACATTGGATTGCGGTAAAGCATATATTGAAGTACCTGAGAAGGACTACGGATTATATGCTAGTTTACCAGGCAGACAAATTACTCCCTGTGGGTTACAAGGATTCCGACTTCCAATCTGATAGGGATAACAGTAAGTCTACCTCAGGTTTTGTGTTTACTTTGGGAGGTGGAGCCATTGTATGGAGCAGTGTCAAGCAGAAATGCGTGGCGGACTCCACCATGGAAGCTAAGTATGTGGCAGCCTCTGAGGCGGCCAAAGAAGTTGTGTGGCTCAGGAACTTCCTGATGGACTTGGATGTGATTCTTGGTTTGCCCAGAACTATCACAATTTATTGTGATAATAGTGGTGCAGTTGTAAACTCGAAGGAACCACGAGCCCATAAGGCTAGTAAACATATAGAGCGTAAGTACCACTTGATACGAGAAATTGTAAAGAGAGGAGAAGTTGTTGTGGCCAAGATTGCATCAGAGGATAACCTGGCAGATCCTTTCACTAAAACCCTTCTGGCGAGAGCTTTTGATAGGCATGTGGAGGGAATGGGAATCAAATGTATGGTAGTTTGAGGACAGCATAGTCTTTTAGTATAAGTGGGAGATTGTAGGGATGTATACTGAAAAGTCTATCTTGTGTATGAACATCTTTATTTTGAAATAAGAATCACATGATCATTGTTTGCATTTTTATGGTTATGTAATATTATCTAATACATTACATTGTAGATAACATTGTGTGTGGTGTCACACGGGAGATCATGTTATCGGCTCCTTGTAAAGTATAAGTGAAGGCTCACAACCGAGATGGTTTTGGACAAACCATCGGAATGGTTGTAGTGTGATTTGGTATTGGTTTGCCTTGACCATAGAATCACACTAGTGCACTTTGTGTGTATTGAGCAGGACCGACTTAGAGGTGATTCGATTTATTGCTGACTACATAATCGAATCGGACCTCAGATATTATTTTGTACATGCTCTTAATATCGATATAATAACAGGCACATATACTTAGTATTCATCTATTTGATTTACCAATGGGCGAGATTTATTGATTTAATCGATAGGCTCGGTAACTTGGGAGATAATATTATTTATATGGCGTGTCGTTGATTATAGGAGGAAACCGTGCCCTATATATTAGGATGATGATGTCCCCTTGAGGAGCTCATAAGGTTCATCATGTAAACCCTGCAGTTGGACTTGTTCCGGCATGATGAAAATGTTGAGTGGTACTACTCATGGAGTTAGATGTTGATTAATTAATGGTCAGTAAATTAATTAATCGACGAACATTCGAGATCTTAAGCACGGGAAGAAAATGTACAAATAATATATGGAGCCCATATTAACTTATGGGGGTTGGTGAGGTAGATCAATGATAATCCTTTAGTGGATTGGATTATCATTAGTGGATCGGACTTTATGTGGGCTTGATCCATGGGTGGCCAAGATCCAACTCCTCCTCATGATCCCTAATGTAGCCTATTAACACCTCATGAAGCTTAGATCCAATGGATAGAAACAAAACTCTAGATCCAAAGGTAGAGATTAAATCCCTAAGATCCGACGGTTGAGATTAAATCTCTAGATCCGACGGTTGAGATTAAATCCCTAGAACCAATGGTAGAGATTAAAAGGAGGCTTATCCCTAACTCTATAAAAGGAGGACAAGGGGTTGGCGTGGAGTTTCAATCAAGAGAAGTTAGGGTTTTGGAGGTTGGCGGCAAGAGATAGGAGCTAGGGTTTGGGCTTGGGCAGCACCTAATAAGGAAAGATTTCCTTGCCTTCTTCTCCTTCCTCAAGCTGCCGGCGCCCCTCTAGCCCTTTCCAGCCATTGGTCGGCGGCCAAAGACCCTCTTCTCCTTCTCCTTAGGTGGTGGAAATAAGATATAGGGCTTTCCCTTGGTGTCTTTGTCGGTTTCCATCATAATCTCCTCCTCCTTCTTGGCCGGCAGTAAGCTCCATCCTTGGAGGTTGTTGGTTGGTTGAAAGAAGGAATAGAGCTTTGTTTCTATTCTTCCTCTTGCTCGGAATGAGCAAGGAAGGAAGATTGGCGATCTAGGAGCTTCAACTTTTGGTAGATCATCGCCCACACGACGTCCGAAAAGAGGAAGGTCATACATTAGAAGATCGAGAGGTATATCTATTCTCTATTCTCTTTTGTTACTTGCTTGTATTTGTTTTTCCAATTATGAGCATGATATATTCTATTTGTGGCTAAATAATACTTGAATCCCAAACATAAATACAAAAGTCGGCGATCCGTACATCGTCTATTCCGCGGCTACTTGTAGAATAGAGGTTGGTCGCTTGAACAATGTGTTTGTTCAAGTGACCTCTCTAAACGAATAGCACGACGATGTCTTGGTTGTTTGGGCAATCCCTTTTGTCTATGATTAAATTTTTTTAATCTGGGGACATCGATGGGATCGCCATGAACAAGCGACCGAGGTGAAGTGGGAAGCGAAGTTTTCCCTCACGGACTCGATAAGCAAAAACCATCACATCTTGAGGCTTTCCTTGAAATCTGCTCAACAATGAAACTGAATGGAGTCCCTTCTAACGCGATCTTCCTGAGTCTGTTTCCGTTTTCACTGCGGAATAAGGCTAAGACTTGGCTTCACTCCTTACCCTCTGGCAACATCACCACATGGGAGCAGTGTGAGCAGCAGTTTCTGAATAAATACTTTCCACCAAGTAAAATTGCTCACATGTGCCATCTTATCACGAGCTTTCGCCAGAAGGAGGGGGAGTCCCTGTTTAAAGCATGGGATCGCTACAAGGGGCTACTTTATCAATACCCACACCACAGACTGGAGAGGTGGCTAGTGATCCACATTTTCTATAATGGGATCGCTTACGCCACAAAGATGTCCTCAGATTCTACCGCAGGAGGAGCCTTAATGAATAAGACAATCGAGGAAGCAGAGGAGCTTATTGAGGAGGTGGCACAAAACCACCATCAATGGGCCTCCGAATGTGGTCAACCCACGCCTGCAGCGGAACGTTACACTGTCAACTCCATGTACCATCTTTCAGCAAGGATAGACGCGCTAAGCAGACGGTTTGACTCTTTGAATCGGTCATCTACATGCGCGACCATTGACTTTGGAGAGGGGGCGGCAGCATATCGAGAGGATCACTTTGGAGGGAAGGAAACCTAGGACGAGCAGATTGAGCACTGTGATGCGGTTTGGGACCATAACTCAAGGCCCAACAACCAATTCTCCGATACTTCTCATCTGGGATGGAGGAATTACCAAAATTTTCCTTATAAGAATATCGTGGGAAGGTTTCAACCGTCGGGAGAGAATGTACAACTCCGTCCCTCTAACACTCGTCTGGAGAATATGCTGGAAAACTTCATTCGAACGCAGCGAGAGGCGAACACTGACTTTCAGTGACGGCATTCACAGACGAATACGATGATCAAAGGGTTAGGATCATCTGTAAAGGATCTTGCCACTAGGCAAAAGTTGCTAGAAATTCAAGTAGCCCAGATCGTGAACCAAATCTCCAAGATACCAGGGAAGCTACTAGGAAGAGCAGAGGCTAATCCAGTGGAACAATGCGAGGTGGTAACGCTGCGAAGCGGGAAGATTCTGAGAGATATGCAAGGACAGTCGAGTGTTGAAAAAGTCCTGGGACCTAAACCGTTAGAACTCCAGGGGAGGCCGAGAATGAGAAAACAAGGGAAACGAATAGGGAGCTTGCCGCGAGGGCTCAACCCTCCCTTACTGTACCATTCCCACAACGGTTGATGAATGCAAAGAAAGATGTCGAGTTTGGTAAATTCTTGGACATGTTGAAATCGATCTCGGTGGAGGTACCGATACTCGAAGCATTGCACCAAATGCCCTAGTTCGCCAGGTTCATGAAAGACATTTTGGCGCATCGTAGGAAGGTCACAAAGTCAGAAACAGTGGCCCTCACAGAGGAATCGAGCGCTTACCTCCGAAACGAAGCTACTCAGAAACTAAAGGATCCGAGGAGCTTCTATATCCCATGTTATATAGGGACGACATTGATTAGCAGAGCCTGTTGGTACAACAATGCCCCAAGCATTTATATGTTTTGATGTTTGGATAATCATCTAGGTTAGGCAATAATTTGTGATCTAATTGTTACAATGTTCAAGTGACAGGAAAATCCAAGTATGAAGACTTGGTGAAGGCAAAGTCCAAGTATGATCTTGACAAGAGAAGTCCAAGGTAAAGATTTGGCGGCATAAGACCAAGCATGTTGTCTTGGCAGCATTAAGTCCAAACGGACTTTGGCAAAGGAAGTCCAAAGGCAAGTCTTGGCAGCGTAAGTCCAAGCATGTAGACTTGGCGGCGTAAAGTCCAAGCACACTTTGGCAAAGGGAAACCCAAGACATGACAAAACCGAAGGAAGCTCTTAGAAGCAAAGCGCAAAGGATGAACAAGTCACGGACTCGGAGGGATCCTGGAGGCGCAAGGCTTAAGGAAGAGCTACAAGGTTGAGTCTAGGTCTAGGGGGTGAAATCAAGTATGAATTACTCATACTTAATGAGTATCAGTCGATTGATATGATGTATCGGATCGTTAAATCTTTCGGATCGAGTCGAGATGAAACCACTATCATCGATCGCTGGTCATGCGATCGGTGATGTTGCGATCAGTCGACTGCCAACAGTGGCAGTCGACTAATCAAGTTAAATACGGGCACAGAGTGGAGTCACACTCGACTACGGCCTATGATCACTCGACTGATCACTCCATCAGTCGACTGATGGATGGATCAGTCGACTGATGAGAATGTCGTTGGAGGAAACGACTCTGAATCTCATGAATTTGGCTATTCAGAAGTCATTAACCACGCCGGCAGTCGACTGATGTTGTGCATCAGTCGACTGATGGTGCTCCAACGGGAAAATCAGCCTTCTCTCTATAAAAAGAGGGTTGGTGGAGGTTTTTGGGGTTAATGCTTATTCTCTGATAATACTCTCAAGCCTCCACGAGTTTTCAAGCTTTTCTAGTGATTTTGAATCCCCTCCTCCTCTCTCTAAGCTTAAGTTTCATTCTTTGTAAGAAGAGGAGGATTGTTGTAAAGGAAAGCTCCATAGTGATTTGATTAGGGTTGATCTGCCTCAAGGATCACCGTGGAGTAGGAGCGCTATCTCCGAACCACGTAAAAGAATCGTGTTAGCGTGTTTTTCATTTGTGTTATTATTACTTTTGTTGTGCTTCCGCTAATATTTTTGTAGAGACGAAAAACAAGCTATTCACCCCCCCCCCCCACCTCTAGCTTCAAATCGATCACCAACAGAGCCTTCTATGACTTGGGAGCGAGTGTGAGTCTTATGCCCTACACCTTATGCAAAAAGTTAGGGTTAGGAAATTTGAAATTCACTACTATGACACTACAACTAGCTGACCACACATACCGCTACCCATTGGGGATTTTAGAGGACGTGCCTATTAAGGTGGGGAATTTTACATTGCCGATGAACTTTGTGGTGATGGAGATGGAAGAAGATCCCAAGATACCCGTCATCCTGGGGAGATAATTTTTAGCAACTGTGGGAATGGTCATTGATGTGAAGAATCACAAGCTGACCTTGAAAGTAGGAGAGGACAAACTAGAGTTTGAGCCTGTTGGGACAGGAAGTCAGGAACCTGCATCAGGGAAGTATGTGATTCCAGCAAGAGCTAGGAAGGAAGCTGCATACGGGGATCCAGAGATGGATGAATGGAGGTTCATTGAACCACCAGAGCTGAGTTGATAGAAGAGTGAGGTCGTGCTAAATGACCTTAAACAAAGCACTTCTTGGGAGGCAACCCAAGTTTAGTTGTAGATTTCCCTTTCATTGCATGCATTTGTTTGATTTTTAGTTTTGATCTCCATTGCATTTAGAGTTAGGAGTAGAAAAGAACTTTGCTAGGTGAAAATTGAACGCATATTAGTCTACATGGAGAAGTGTATGAACAAATTCGGGTCATGGTGCATAAATGGGCGAAAAATGGGGACACACGGCCTGACTGTGTGTTTTCCCATGGTCGTGCCCAACTGACCAGAGGCGTACATAGCCTGGCCATGTGTTTTCACACGGCCGTGGCGCGTGAGATTAAAAGGGACGAGCCGTGTGTTTTCACCTTATTTGCATCATGTGCTTCAAAAGTTCTTGCCCTAGCCATGTGATTTCGTTTTTCCCTTCCTCTAGAAGCATTTTCAACCTCTTTAGAAGCCAAAAGAAGCAAGGATGAGGAGAACCAAGACCGTAGCATCCCGATCCGGCACCTCAGAGCGACGAACAAGGAGAGTCGATGCTCCTCAAGCTCTAGAAGAGGGTAACGCCCTACCCCCTCTACTTTTTCGCAATAATGAACATATGGATAGGTACAATATGCTTTCTACTCGTAGACTTACCGCTACTAGGTACTTAGATGAGGATTTGTTGGAAACCTTAGGGTTGTTAGGTGATATGCAAACCCTATTTGCAAAAATGGGGTGGGAATAAAGCACCTAACTTACCCTAGGATAGTTTTGGAATTTTTGAGTTAATTAGAGGCGGAAGTGTTAATGGGTAGAGAGAGTGAGGAGGGTAGGATAACTTTTAGATTTTTTAATATTGAGCATGAGTGGACCCTTCACCAATGGAACTTATGCTTTGGCTTGCCAAGTGGGGGAGAGAGAAGAATCCATAATGGGTACAACTCTCGTTTGATTTGGACTGAGTTGATAGGGGAGCATGTTTATGACCCTTCTAGGGCCAAAGCGTCGCGCCTCCAAAACCCCGTCTTTCGATACCTTCACCATGTCATGGCCAGCACTATATTTGGTCGTGGGGAGAGTGACGGTGTAGTTAGAGTCAGCGAGCTACTTTGCCTATGGGATATGCTACAAGAAAGGAGTAGCATCGATGTAGGGTCCCACTTCATCAGACACTTGGTGAAGATGGGCAAAGCAGCACGCGGAGAGATCCATGTGGGAGGCCTACTTACCCACATTTGCTATAGGATGGGGTATGATTACACAGCATTGGAGAGTATAGAGGAGAGCCCTAGGATCGACCTAGGAGTATGCATGGCCATGAAAATGATTGTAAGAGAAGGAGACTCCTTATGCTTTGTAAGGAAAAATCTTACGACCCTTAGGCTCCCCGACCCGAATCGTACCACCATTGCTATACGCGCCAATTAACGCTTGGACCTGATAGTGGAGTCCCCTCCACATGAGGGACCATCCACATCAGCACCCATCTCTCCACCTTTGTATCACTCTCCCTCCAGTCCACACGTACATAGGAGCCCACCTAGTCCACGCCGACATGAGCCTACACCTGTGCCACCATCTTTTTCTACTTTTGAGTAGGATGCAGGTACATCGGCATATGATTTCTCGGAGTTCTGATCATGCCTCGACGACATTTACACTGAGCAGCAGACGTAGAGGCAGCAATGGGAGGAGCAAAGTGCCTACCAGCAGGCGGAGTTCCAGGGATTCCGGGAGCATTTCCAGCGGGCAGAGGAGTTCTACGACGAGGCCCGTATATACTTCCAGGAGGAGGCCGCTCATCGCCAAGATAAGGCGGCCTATCGCAGGGAGATGTGGTAGCATATGTTCGCCCAGTAGGCACAGTGGGCTAGGGAGGAGGAGCACCGAGTAGCCGCTGCATCCACCAGCACTCAGATCGACCACATGTACATGTGGCATCAGCGGTTTAACAGCAGATTCTCCCAGGATCCAGAGATGCCCAGGCTCCCAGACTTTCCACCTCGTCCACCTTATTAGAGGTATGTTTTTGTTTAAGTCTAGGGGGGACCCCAAAATCTATTTTGTTTATTTTCCTAGTAGTTGTTTCTTTTCTAGCATTTTCATTTGTTCATGCATGCATGAGTTGTTCAGTTCCTTTCA
The DNA here is from genome assembly GCA_025175895.1 of Wurfbainia villosa. Lineage (NCBI taxonomy): Eukaryota > Viridiplantae > Streptophyta > Magnoliopsida > Zingiberales > Zingiberaceae > Wurfbainia > Wurfbainia villosa. Next base: position 52,996,635 of record CM045996.1, on the reverse strand, counting down.
GTACTTAATTTTTGGTGTATATAAAGCTACCTCAGTAGTACTTTTAAAAGTTGCTTACATAAATTATTCCCATATGTAGCTTAACTTCATTTATCCTGTGGTATTTTATTTTATTCGCTTTATAGAATGTTCTATACTTACACTGGTTAGCTTTGGATTTGCACTTACACATGTAGAACATTCTGAAAGGGAGAATCTAGTACATACCTAGTTATGATTCACCTCAATAGACTAGTACATTGGAATCCATAGGTGACTCTAGGTTTAGCATTTTAGTTACTGGAGATGCTTAGATTGTGTAAGCCCATTTGGAAAAATCAAAATACCAGTGAAAAAAAAAAGAGATATAAAAAGAAAGAAAAAAGAGAGAAAGAGAGCTCGAGAAGGATAAAAAAATAGTTGTCGTGGGTGGAAATGACTAGGTGCCCCTTTGAGACCGAGTTAGGTTACTGGGGAAACACCTCCCAATTTCTCTCAATACCGAGCATGCCTTTGAGACTTTATGCTAGACCTAGGGAACGCCCCTCGCTCTGGGCAGGTAAGTGCCTAAGAGCCAGAAACCTTAGGAAAACTATGGGGTGACGACTTAACTTACCATGCAACGGGTATCCCCTAAGAATATTTGCCTAGCACGAGCACAAGAAGCTAACTTAGTGGACTTTTAGAACATATTTGTTTTGCTTTGATTGCAAATACCACTTGATAAATTTAGTTAGCATACTAAATATAGAATAGTATCTTTTTAAAATTTCATGGCACTGAGGTTTGCTTGAGGACAAGCAAAGATTTAAGTCTGGGGGAAGTAATGTGAGCAAAATATATAGGATTTTAGGCATAGTTTTCACTCACATCTTATTACATTTTTTGATAGTTTCATGCATATGTTACTCTATTTTCACATGCATTTCCTATTTTCTAGTTCGGAGGTCTGCTCGTTGTACTTTTTTGTGCAGGTTGGCTTTTCGGGCAGAAAAGACGCATTTTCGGAGCGAAAGAAGGAAATTTCACGTTAGACGCAGAGTGGGACACGGCCAGGGCATGTGGATTCACATGGTCGTGTCCGATGGGCGAAGATTGGCACACCAGGGCTGCACACGGCCTGGCTGTGTGGAAACACACGGCCGTGTGGCGGCCCGATGGAGTTGCACGACTAGGGTTTTTTCCCAATTTCGCAGTGGTCCGAGGCAATGTCTATATAAGAATGTGTAGGGGATCGATGTTGGCCGGCTAGAGGGGGGTGAATAGCCTTTATCATAGATGGTGGAAGTCATTCGTTCGTTGATCATCTACAAACACTATTAGCGCAAGCGGAATATACTAATACAAACAATTAGAGACAAGACAAAGGAAGAATAGAAGCACAAACGCTAACACCACAATGTAACGTGGTTTACGGTCTCGCCGCTAATCCACGATCCGATTCGTCCAAGGTGAATCACGCCTCAAGCTTTCACTATTCTATCCTTTGCACCAAGCTAGGTGGAGGTAACCTCTTACACAAGAATCCACTCTTCTTATAATGAAATGAAGATTAGCACAAGTAGAAGAGTAGAAGATCTTTAGAGCACTTTGGGAGATGTTATGAGTTGAAGCATTAGGCTCCCAAATGCCCTCACCCCTTCTTTTTATAGAAGAAGAGGGTTTCTTTCCATTGACACAGGACCAGTCGACTGATGCACCGATCAGTCGACTGATTTCTATAGTCGTTGCCCAATAAAGGCTTCTTCCACGTTGGATTTCACCCAATGGCTCCTACATCAGTCAACTGATCTTACAATCAGTCGACTGATGGAGCTATCAATCGAGTGCCGGAAGCGAACACTCCATTCTGTGCTCGAAACCCTTGTGACCAGTCGACTGATGCCTTAATCAATCGACTGCCAATCCATGGTAGTCGACTATTGGCACATGAACCGGACTCGAACACTAGTCGAGTCACAGTCAACTTAGAGTAGTCGACTACCATAACATGGCAGTTGACTGATGTCGGGAAATCCCATCTGACACTTAGCCAATTGGCCAAGTTCACCTAATGAGCTACTTACATTTCACTCATTCTCTAATCTCACTTGAAGTCCCTCGCCAAAGCTCTCTTCGTTCACGGCCACGTCCCTCGGCAGCATTAGGCGCACAACTCTGCAATGCTCCTTCGCGTCTCTTGCCCTCGAAATCTGCTTCCTTGGCTTCGCTTCAAGTCATCTCGTCCGGCGATCCCTCAGCATCATCAAGCGCACGACTCTGCAATGCTCCTTCTCTGACTCAAGCACGAGGTTGTGAGCGGTGACATTTTCCTAAGCTCCATGTGCGAATTACTAAGTCCTACAAGACTCCAACACACATATCAAATCCAAACATCCTAACTTAAACCCTTTGCCACACACATCAAAACCATATCACGGATTGATTGTACTAATAGGATGGCTCCGCCCAAACCCTAGGGGAGAGGCACGATGGCTAGGACGGCACATCGAAGCCCTAAAAAGCTTCGGTAACTCACCGCGGAGAGGAGGAACACCGTCGGAGGTCCACAACTTGCAAAGACAATGTCGGAGAGAAGATCACAATGCATTGTAATCTCTATTTCTATGCTTATCTCTATTTGTATTCGAACTTAAACATGTTTTGTGATTCTTTCTTCGTATTTATGGAGTAGTACTTTTGATTATAGGATTAGGGTTCATAGACAATGTTGGTTCATGTTAAATTCTAGCCAAAAGTTTAATTTGACAATTGGATGTGGTTCTCTATTATATCTTCGTGAATTTGGCTTTCTTTCCGCTGTACTTAGGCGATACGAGGTGGTGATAGCCCTCGAAATCTATATTTAGGTGGTTTGATCAAGGAACTTAGGGGTAAACCTGACCTCCTGTAACTACGGGGAGAAGAGAGCGGTGGAATCGGAAACGGTCCACCGCAAGGATTGATTTGGCATCCTCGTACCCTCTATTCTATCCTTTCGGGCGAGGATAGCTCCCGGTGAATGCGGCAGCTCTGTGGGAGAGTGTATGATGTCTCTTCCCCAAAATCATAGGTAGACATTTAGACGACGCCAATTGACAACATTGATATATGGTACACAAGCGAAATCGAAGTCCTATAATCACCTTTTAAGACCCCGGCATGCTCTTTTCCTCCTCCGTGTGACACCGCATTGAGTAGGGTCCTCCGATAGTCCTCACCAACCATCTCTCACTGAGATTTCGTCCGAACAATCGCAACCACTCAGTGTATTGGTACTCGAATCCCAGTCCCTGTGGGATCGATAATCTATTTATTACTTAACGACATCCGTGCACTTGTGGGCATTGAGCGCGAGCGCGCACTTGAGTCCATGACGGTATCCGTCGCGCGATTTGAGGATGCGACCATGCGCATCAATAATTAGTTGTGGTTCCTGACTAAACATCTCTTTAGTGTCTATTGGAGTCTCTTGAACTATCTCTAGTTTAACCTCACTCCCACTATTTTTATGTAAGGGAAACTCTTTCTTTTGAAATACAACATGTCTTGAAACAAACATCTTTTTTTCCAAGGGATGATAGAATTAAAAACCCTTGTTTCCTTAGGGTAATCAATAAATAAACACTTATTAGACTTAGCATCTAGCTTGTCTGATACTGTTCTCTTCACATAAGCAAGACTTGTCTTCAAATAAAACAAATGAGGTTTCTTACCATTCCATATCTTATATAGAGTATTAGAGATAACCTTTGTCGGAACTCTATTTAACAAGTAAATAGTCGTCTCAAGTGCGTAACTCCAAAAGATATGGGAAGACTTGTATGATGCATTATTGACCTAACCATATCCAACAAGGTTTGATTTCACCTTTCAACCACACCATTATGTTGTGGTGTATAAGGAGGAGTCCATTGGGACAATATGCTATTATCCTTGAGATAATCTTGAACCTCTTGGCTTAAGTATTCTTTACCTCGATCTGATCAAAGTAATTTGATACTTTTCTCAAATTTTTTCTCTACTTTATGTCTAAATTCTTTGAACTTTTCAAATGCCTCATACTTGTATCTCAACAGATACACATACCCAAATCATAAGTGATCATTAATGAAGGTAATGAAGTAGTTATAATCTCCTCTTGCTTGAGTTGACATGGGTTCACATACATTGGTATGTATAAGGCCCATAACTTCAAGTTCTAACTCACCTTTTCCACTAAAAGACAATTTAGTCATCTTGCCTTTTAAGCATGAAACACATGTATCAAATGAATATAATTTAAAAAATTCCAAAATGCTAAACTCGTACAATTTAGTCATATGTTTTTTACTTATATGGCTAAGATGACAATGCCACATATAGGAGGTTAATAGGTTAATCAATTATCTATTTTAGTGCATTTGTAACTCGTTTCGATATTGAATATGTCATTTGATATATCTAGCACGTAGATTCTATTGTTTAACATTTCAGTTCCATAAAGAATATCATTCAACATATTATAACAATAATTGTTACTGAAAGTCAAATGAAAGTATTTTTTATTTAAACAATAAATAGAAATAATGTTCTTTATTAAGGAATGAACATAAAAAATAATTATCCAATTCCAAAAGTAATCCATTAGGAAGTTGCAATAAATAAGTTCCTATGGCTACAGTAGCAAATTTTGCTCCATTACCAACCATCAGATTTGTTTCTCCCTTGATTAGTTGTCTACTATTCTTTAGCCCTCGTATGTCATTACATATGTGTGAGGCACACTCAGTATCTAATACCAACGTGTCAGAAGAAACAATATGACATTCAATAATGAAAATATTTGAAGTAGATTAGGCATCGAATGTCTTTTTCTTCTTCAAGGACTCTAGATAATGATTGCAGTTTTCCTGTTCAGAATCAACCACATGCTTTTGATAGATCAACTTTTGATCACCAGTAGCATTGTCAATAGGTCATTCTGGAAGAACCTCTTCAAGGACATAGCCAATCTTCTCAGTCTCGAAAATAATTCTCAGGTTTCAAAGTCAGTCCAAGAAATTAGGCCCAGTCAACTTGTTTGTTTTTAAAATTGAATGCAAGTTAATAGAAGTCATGCTATTCTTAAGAATCTAGACATACAAAAGAGTATATAAGAGAGATGAATTAAAATATAATGCGAACAATTCACATTAATAAAAACTCACTATTTTGTTCAAATTCAAGAGCTTTTACTTTGAATTCGAGATATGATTGGTTCTTTCTTAGTGGGTTGATATTTATTATGGCTAAAAACAACCTTGGAGAGAGTCCAACAAGTCATTCTTAGTTCTAAAGGTAGATATCAATTGTATCAATTATATATCATATATATAACTATCACATTATGATATCAACAATTGAATATTTACACAAACATTAAGTTGTTAACTCAATAATACATATACATCATATGTATATTACACAACTTCACCTTTATCCATATTAATCTTGGAGAGAGTTCAATAAATTAATGCTTCAAGTTAAAGCCGACTCATTAATCAATCATAAAATTATATCTCAATGATCCTAACATATCCAATTTCAAGCAAGGCTTGGAGAGAGTCCCACAACCTAACCTAGAAATTGAACTCTGGTTCTTACCATATTTAATGGAATGTGTTAGCTTTAATATTTGTGCAAGCTATTTGCACAAGGGATTTAGCTTTAATATATGCATTGTAAACTATTTACAATGCAAGCTATCCTTAGTCTTACTCAAAAGTAAAAACCTAATTAGGAAAACCCAAGGTCACATTGGGAAACAATTTCCAAATGCGTATGTGGGCTAAGCACTAGACGCACTTGCCACTATTCGAAATTGATCATGTGAAATGTGAAGCCTATTCTATTGCATGGATCGCCTATATATTATTCCGACCTCCATCTATGTGACCAAAACCTTTAGTGCTTCTAGGCGCATCCTTGGTTATTTTCCTTCACATGAAAACTTATAAAAATATGTGTAAATCATGCCTATCTCATAGTAAAACCATTATACATGCATACACAACCTAAGTCATATTATCTATGCTAAATACAAGGTGGGCTCGGATACCAATTGTTGGAGATTCTGGGATGCATGCATAGCTCACATGCCTTGCCTTTATCAATATCCATGTTGAGATCTCTTCGAGACAACTTCATGAAGCGACAAGCTTTTGCCTCCGTTTGGTGCTAGCCAATCGAGGAGATAAAGTTGAGAGAGGAGAAGAAAATGACTCGTAAGAAAACCCTCATTCAGAGATCTAAAAAAACATTTTTTCCTTCTTGCATATAGATCTCTTGATTATGGCATAATAGGATTACCATAAATGGTTAAACTTACCAAAATTATCACATACTTTTGGTGAGAAAACCCTAACTCGGTTAAAACTCGAAATGACGCTCCGTAGTATGACTGTGTTGTGCAACATAGCCTAACTGTATTGAGCTCCACGACCATGGAGGGCTCAATGACCTGGCCATAGAGGTCGGCATGACCGTGTTAGCCTGACACTATCGTGTCGACTGGCCCGTGTTGATGTGTCATCCAGGCAAAGTCCGGCATGACCATGTTGGCTTAACACGACCGTGTCAGGCTCTGATTTGCTCATTTCAATTTAGCAGAGTGTGGCATAGTTGTGCCATGCCTTGGCACATATGTGGTAGGTTTTGTTAACCCCATTTCAAGCCCTTTTAGTTTTGTACAACCAGATACAATCTCTCTCTTTGAGAATCTCATTCTCAAACTAGTTTTCATCTCTTGATCACCCATATTGTGTGTGACTTAATAGGTTCATGGCTATGTTGGTCATTTATAATTAACTATTAATTATGAATAGATCATGAGCTAGTAGTACATCATGACCCCCAATTGATCAGAAAGTCAAAGTCGACTTCAGAACATTTCTAAACTCTTCATCAACTATAGTTATTAGTGTCTTGTTCCTTTCACTCATCCTATACCCACTTAGTTCAAGATATTATCTTTGTATCAATCTCTACTAGGTTGACTACATCACACCTAATCTAAGTTTAGTTCTTTGTCCTATGGATTCAAATTACTCAAACACATGTCCAAGAAGATCATCTTCTTAATATGTTTGCTTTGGCCAAAGACTTCTAAATAACAATCCTAACAAGAGGTCATAGGTATATACTTCTCTTTTAATAGGAATGATGAATCCTCAATGGGCTATTCAAATATCTTTAGACACCTTAACTTATATCCAATCATTCCAAAACTACATCTCCTTGGAGATGTTTGTTAAGATGTCAAAGTATAAGTCTCTGTGACTAAGATGATTTGAATACTTCAAGTCTAAGGAAATTTGCACCAAAACTGTAATGAGATCTTCATTGACATAAAAAACTATATGAAATCTCATAGCATATCATATCCAATGAACTAGTTACTCTTAATTAGCATTCATATGTTAACTCTCAACATCTCTATATTTCCATTTAGTGAGAATCAAATGCTTGAATGCACCAAGAATTATAACATGTGCTAGTCTTATATACAAAACTGATGATGTACAGTCTCATCAGTTATTCAACTAGGAAAGATTTTAATACATACATAATTACAACAAATTAAAATTTTTCTCATGCTATGCAATATATTGTGGACTTCAGTAAATTGATTTAAGTTAAAATCATATATACAATGAATGTACATCTAAATAGTGAATTGGATTAATTATTCATCTAAGACAACCTCAAAGGTGATTGCCTCAGAATATCTCTTATATACAACATCTTGTCTCAAGGGAGGAGTTGGAAATCATGGTAATAATATATCTGGTTGGGTATTCAATGCATGATCTAATATAAGGGAAAGACTACTGTTCCGTGGGATAGTATTACCTTGCAACTTGAATCTTCGAGTGATTGCGAAGTTGCTCTTTGATTATGAAGCTTCGAGAGGTTCTTGTAGTTCGGATATCTCAATCGCATTCGAATAAGTGATGAATGAGCTTGCTTCAAGGTTGACCTCTATGGAATGGGTATCCGACTAATACTATGAGAATAAAAAAAACAAAAGTGAGCTACTTTCTGAGATAAGAAGAGTACATAGATTTTGATTTTCCTATACCTTAAAAGGATAAATAGGCAACTTAAATAATTATAAATCTTTTTTTATATATTTTAAATAAATTATATATATATAAATTTTTAAAATAAATAATAATAATTTCAAACTGTGCCAAATCATAAACGAAATCGTAATGATCTTGGATAGTTAAAGTTAAGGGTTGACTTTTCATAAATTATCAATTCTAAATCATGATCCAATCTACCTCTAAGTATGCATAAGTTGTACTTCGAATTTACTCGGTAGGTAAACCAGGAGGCAACACCATCTACCTCTAAGATTAATGTCAAACACCTAGATCATAAAAAAAAAAAAAAAAAAAAAAATGGTCCATCAATTTTGTTGGATAAGTCGAGCTTTTAATGACCATCTTCCATGTTTACTTGGTCAATGTAATTAACTAAGGCCAATTATGAGGATAACTAGGTCAACCACCCTAGCTTATCATGTTCTCACTATCAAAATAATTTTAATCCATTTGGTTGACTCAAGGAACTGCTATATTATTTGCCCCTGCCCCAAGGAACTGCTATATTTACTCGAATCTAATTTTACCAGAAAAATACAAGAGACAAGGGAAGTAGGAAAAATAAATACATAAATAAAACTACTGTACACGATTGAGTGGGCCAGAACAATTTATTTCTGTGTAATTTTTATAATTGAAATTATGATACTTTGATAAGGATATAATATCTCGATAATTATTTATTGGCTCCTATAAATTGCATCAAATTTTTATATGTTAACAGAATCGATGGCACTTTTGTAACATTTTAATTGCATTGTAATAGTTAGTTGATAGCACTTAAATAAAAGAAAATAGGTAAAATTAAAAGTGTGCCTTTCTTATCGTTTTGATTGAAAGACCATTTTTTAAAATATCAAAAATAGCAATCCTAATATATTTTTTTATCTCAAAAATATCTTATTCTAATGTTGTTGTAGGAGTAATTAAAGTGGCACCCACTATAGCTTATAATAGTTGTGTATGAAATAGTCCCTTCGAGATGAGCGTTAGTACAGAAGCTATTGTAATAGATAATGATCGAATATTGATATAAAATTTAAAATTATCATTCGGATTCAGAAGTTCTCTACTGTTTTAGTCAACAATTCAAGAGATATAATCCTCCGTGATTAACCTCTTTCATATTGACGGGGACACTAGGAGCGCGAGTGAATCGTCTTTTACTACAATAATTACTGAAATTCGATCAAAATCATTTTAAAATTAGTATAGAAATTATAACATAGCTACTGTAATGTTGAAGTTATGACTTAATTGTTACACTTGAATTTGTAATACTCATGTGGTATAATAATTTTGAAGTAATTTTGATCCATTATTGAGGTGATTTTGATATGTTTAAGTAAATTTAATCAAGTGGATAAAGAATATTTTGATATAAACTAATTTTAATTAAATTGAAATAATTTTTTCTTATATTATACCAATTGCTGCTGTAACTACTATAACAACACTAAAACTATTTTAAATATAAAATGAAGATAATAGTTTTTTTATTAGCACCAAATTCGATTTGAATAATTCTGGAGATGACTGATCCGATCTTACAGATTTTTGATGAAGCACTAAATAATTCCTAGATAAGATATATTTTATTGACCACCAGAGTAAATTAGGAAAGTAGTTACGGCTCTACAGTTAAATTTGGTGATGTAGTCGTACCATTCTTATAAGGTAGATTCGACGTCGAAGATTTACTCCATTCAAGAAGATAAACTCTCGACATACACTAGGCTCATGATCACCTATCTAAATTTTTTCAAAATTCAAAATCAAATTTGTCCTAGTAGAAAATCAAATCGTGCTAGATCATCTATGTGATAATTTAAACGCGAGCAAATGTCTATATGTCAAACTTAATGAATGTTGAAAAACTAAACCACTAAATTAATTAAAAAAATGCTTCAAAAATTATAAATTTCAACGAAATCGGTAATTAAGTATCAAAAAACTGATCTGGTTCACTCAAAATAATAGAAGATGCAGCAAAAAACTTATAAAGTATTATAGTATTTCAATTATTTGATGTACGTAACTAAGAACAGTACAGATAAATACAGGCTCAGATAAATAAATAAAAAAAAAAGCAGAACATGAGGTGCTCTAGATAAGTGTTGTAGGAAAAAAAAATCTCAAGACCATTTTTGTAGCATTTTATACGTATAAAACCAAACTGGTTCAATCACACTTGACTATTTCAAACTAAGTCACCAACTCTCATAACATTTCATAGGCTGCTTTTCAATTCAGTTTGTGGGCCATAATCATAAATTTATGCATAACATGAATGAGAAGCACTTGAAGTTTGTAAGGTTTACAAAAATGTAATTTTTTTAAAAAAAATGAAAATTATAAATTAGCATGTGGCTTAGAATAGATTTTATTAGAAGAGTATTATTGTGCAAAGTGGTTTACCAATCTTTTTATAGTACATTTTATCCTCCTTCTATTGGTAGTAATTTATTTGAAATCGTATATAAATCAAAATTCTATCAGTCGGTTACTTTGATTTCCTTATCTTCATATAGATGTTAAAAGAAAATTCACATTGAATAATAATAAAACTTATAAAATACAATTGTTGATGTATATCATAAGTTTAAAGAGAATAATATAAGAGATTATATAATTGTCCATATTTTTATGTGCCGATAAAGGTTCATAAAAGTTGTCCTTTTGCTATGTTAATTCTAGATTGAACAATATATTCTCCGTGATTTATCTCCTTCGTATTGACTATGAAATCGATTGACAAGAGCACTGAGGACGAACAAATCGCTTTTTATACCAATAAAGATTCATAAAAGACACCGTAACAAAATTGATAAATCACTTTGCACAATATATAATTCTCTTCTACTAGAATCTATTCTAAGCCACATGTTAATTTATAAATTTCATTTAAAAAAAAATAAATCTTCAAGTGCCTCCTCACTGATCATGTTATTCATAAATTTATGATTTTGACCAACAAACTGAATTGAAAAGCAGCCTATGAAATGTTATGAGAGTTGGTGACTTGTTTGAAATAGTCAAATATGATTGAATCAGTTTGGTTACAAAAATGGTCATGAGGTTTTTTTTTTCCTGCAACTTATCTAGAGCACCTCATGTTCTCCTTTTTTATTATTATTATTTATTTATCTGAGCCTGTATTTATTTACTGTTCTTTGTTACATCAAATAATTGAAATACTATAATACTTTATAAGTTTTTTGCTGCATCTTCTATTATTTTGAGTGAACAAGATCAGTTTTATGATATTTAATTGCCGATTTCATTGAAGTTTATAATTTTTGAAGCATTTTTTTTTATTAATTTAGTGGTTTAGTTTTTCAACAATTATTAAGTTTGACATATAGACATTTGCTCATGTTTAAATTATCACATAAATGATCCATCAATCATAATGACATAAGAATTATTATGTTCATTAAGTGTGATGGCCTTGCTCGCTACTGCGAGCAACCTCTTGGTCATGGGCAACCTCCTTTATGATCATGAGCGATCTCGTGACTGCAAATGACTTCACTAATGATCGTGAGTAATAGAGTCGGTCTGGATTATTTAAAGGTTCAAAATGACTTTAAAATTTTTGGACCTATGAATAGGAGTCATATTGAACTTTAAAAATTTTTATACCCTGATCAAGAATTATAATAGACTACAATTTTTAGATCTTGAATGGGAGTAGAGCCAACTCTAGTGAGGAATCTCATGGCCATAGGCGACCTTATTTGGGGTGACAAACTTATAGTCTTTTTTTTTCCTCTCTCTCTCTAATTTCTTTTCTGTTTTCCTTCTTTTTCCTTTTATTTTCCCTATAGATTTTTTTTCACTTGAATTATTCTTTCCCTTCTCCAATCCACACCTTAGAATAAACAAAACATTAGAGTAGTTTAAGAATCAAATACGGTGAGCACAATTTGATAAAGTGTGTTAGAGATCTTTGGAAGACTAGAGGGGGGTGAATAGTCTCTTTTCATTTCTACAAGCAAAGTTAGCGGAAACAAAGTAAATACTATATGAAATTAAGAGACTAAAAGTACAATCGCTAACAAAAAAGAGTTTACGTGGTTCGGAGATCAAGCTACTACTTCACAATGATCCTTAAGGTGGATCAATTCAAAGAGCCTCCACTAAGAAAGCTTTCTTTACAACACTCTCTCCTCTTCTTTACAATTGATGAAGATGAAGATTAGAGAAGAGGAGAATTAGAACACTTAGAAAGCTTAGAAAATTGTGGGAAGCTTGAGAGTAAAGTTGGAAGATAAGCACTAGCCTCATCAAACACCCCATGCCCTCTTTTTATAGAGAGAGGGTTGTTTTTCCCGTTGAGTCTCTATCAGTCGACTGATGGTCTCCATTAATCGACTGCCGCCAAAACTAACGGCTTCTAACAAGGTGGATCTGTGGGGATTCGCAGCTGCCATTTCCAATGGCAGGTTGATCAGTCGACTGATGAAGTGATCAGTCAAGTGATCCCCGCGAGGAGTCGAGTCCGACTCCATTCTGTACCGATGTAACCTTTGATCGAGCTTGATCGCCAGGTTGGCAACGATCGCTGTCTAGGTAGTCGATCAAGACTTACTTTCTCACCGTCGATCACGAGTATCCTATCACCAATCGGCATATCGCATATCACCGATTGATACTAGTCAAGTATGAGTAATTCATACTTGAATTGACTCCCTAGACCTAGACTTAACCTTCTAGCTCTTCCTTTAGCCTTGCGCCTCCAGGATCCCTCCGAGTCTGCGACTTGCTCATCCTTTGCACTTGCTTCCAAGAGCTTCCTTCGATTTTGTCATGTCTTGGGTTTCTCTTTGCCAAAATACGCTTGGACTTTATGCCGCCAAGACTATATGCATGGACTTACGCTGCCAAGACTTGCCTTTCAACTTCCTTTGCCAATGTCCGCTTGGACTTTACGCCGCAAAGACTCCATGCTTGGACTTACGCTGCCAAGACCTTTCCTTGGACTTTGTTGGAACGTCGGTGGCCAGCTAGAGGGGGGTGAATAGCCTTTCTTTTGTGTATGATGGAGATCGTTCGTTGATTGCCTACGAATATGATTAGCGCAGCAGAATAATAAAAGACAATACAAGAGGCAATGCTAACAAACCGATGTAACGTGGTTCATGACCCTTGCTGCTAGTCCACGACCCGATTCGTCCAAGGTGAATCACGCCTATAACACTTCCACTAATCTTTCCTTTGCACAAAGCTAGGTGAAGGTAACCTTTCTTACAAGAATTCTCTTCTCTTACAATAAGATGAAATTAAACATAAGGAAGAGGAGGAAAATAGTTTTGGGCACTTGGGAGATGTTTAACAATGAACCATTAACCATCCCAAGTCACCCAAGGCCCCTTATTATAGGGAAGAACCCATTCTTCCTGTTGGGCGCCTAGCAGTTGACTGATGCCTCGATCAGTCGACTGCTGCCATAGTCGTTGCCCTCTAACGGCTTCTTCCACGTTGGATTTTAACCATCGACTCCCACATCAGTCGACTGATGGAGCCATCAGTCGAGTGTTCGATGTGATCACTCAAGCTCTTTGAAGCTTACGTAACGAAACCCTCGACATCGATGGGTGCTCCCCTTAGCGATCGGTTGATGGAGCTAGCAATCGGATCGCCATAAGCTAGCAAATCGTGATCGGCTGACCGAACCGGGAACACAAGTCGAGTCTCCAGTCGACTTGGAGGAGTCGACTGCTACCAATAGTAGTCGACTAGTGTCGGGAAAACCCATCCGACACTTAGCCAATTGACCAAGTTCACCTAAGAGCTACCCCGTGCCGGGTTACAATCGCTCACTCTCATTCCCTTGGAGTCCCTCGCCTTTGAAGTTCTCTTCGTCCGGCCATGTTCCTCGAATGCGCCAAGCGCATGGCTTCGCAGCGCCATCCTTCGCGTCTCACCCTGAAGTCTACTTCCTTCGGCTTCACTCCAATGCTCCTCGTTCGGCGGTTCCTCGGATGCACCAAGCGCACGACTTCTGTAATGCATCTTTCACCGACTCAAGGACCGAGTCATGAGATGGTGAATCTTACCAATGCTATCTTCATCCATGTGTGAATTACTAAGTCCTGCATGATTTCAACACACATATCAAATCCATAACAATCCTAACTTAAACCCTTTGCCACACACATCAAAACCTCATCACATTGGTTGATTGCCCTAACAATCTCCCCCTTTTTGATGTGTGACAATCCGTTTAAGTTAGGTAAAAAAAAATTACAAAAATACATAAGGCAAGAAAGCATGTAAGTAAACATGAGTATCAAACTCCCCCTTAAGCATGCAACTCCCCATTAAGACATGCTAAATTTCCACGTTAGCATGATTAACTTAAACTCACCATTTCTCCCCCTTTGACACCATCAAAAACATCATACAAATGTTATACATGCAAGACATCAAGTCTAATGGAAGAAAAATACCAAAACAAGTTCAAAACCTGATAAAAATAAGTTACTGTGCTCGTGCACAGTACATCAGCCAATTGAATCAGTCCATTAGTCGACTGACACCTAAAATTCAGGATTTCTGATTTTTGAAGTTCATATTCAGAAATGCATTAAAAATTTTAAGAAATTCGAAAAATCATGAAATTTGGAGTACATATTTCTAATGAGTTCCTTTATTAGTGAAAAATAATTTTTCATGAAAATTAATTCTATTTTTGAAAATTAAGCAAAAACTCAAAAGTTACAAAAATGTCTAAAGTTTGTATCATCTTTAAAGCAAGTTTTGCCTTAGAAACTTTTCAAAATGTGAACTCACTGTTTATGAAACATGAAATGTTTTTAAATCATTTAAAATATCCAACTATGATCTATGGGCAATATGTCCATTGATTAAACATTTGCTTTCCCCATAGTTGGTTTATTATTTCTATCATGATACACTTAATGACCCATCTAAATGTCATAAGCATTAGTGGACCATTTGTATCATCCTATCATCTCACCCATGTTATGTTTTCAATCAAAGTAGCCTATAGTGAGTGTGAGATATACCTAATGGTATTGATACTTAACCAAAATTTTATGCAATTCTACCCATGGTTAAGTGTCATGCATCCTAAAACCACCCAACATGATCATAAAAAATATGTATTATCAATCATGATCAAATATTTTCAATTATTGCTTATCATGATCATAGAATCAAATATTATTATGATTTCTATATTATGATCATATTATCTTCACCCAACACTATAAATCAAAAAGTTATAGCCCACATCATCCTAAGTCAACTATATAATATGATATGAATAAAGTCTACTTATGGTTGACTAACCTAGGGTTTTCCTAACCCTTAAGGATGGATTTGGGAACCCAATACAAATTCTTTCTTATAGGGTTCATCAAAAACTCCTTAGGGATCCATTTTCTAGCTGCCATTTTATTTTTAGCTTGACCCCTATCAATCAAACAATGGTAGGCCATTTTATTTTTATTTCCCTTATGACCTAAGCCTTTCCTATTGAAGCTAGCCCTTTGGCTCTCAATTATCATGCTCAAAGTATTGGAGCCTATGGTAAATTTTTCTAAGGCCTTGGTTAGGAAATCTACCTTTTCCCTTAAAGCCTTATTTTCTTCAATACATGCATCATTAACATTAAACGACATATAGTCATCATGTGAGCATGCATTATTGATACTAGAAGAAACATTATCATTTACATTTAAATATGCTTTTTCTAGCTTTTCTTCTAGGGCCTTAATTTCATCAAGCATGCTCTTATTTTTCTTTTTAGCCCAAAATAAGTCCTTAGTTAAACTCGAAATCATAGACATAATCTTTTTGGGAGGAAGATTCATTACCTCACTTACTAAATCCTCTTCCGATGATGAGGATGAAGATGAAGCTCCCCCTTCACTTGAGCTCTCCTCCTCATTTGTGCTTACTTCTTGTTTGGAAGATGAGGTGGAGTCCAAGTCTTCTATGGCCATTAGGGCAAGGCTTGTGAAGGCTTCTTCTTCTTCCGATGAGGATGATGGATCATCCCATGTGGCCATGTGTGCCTTAGTCTTCCCTTTTTCTTTTGATTTCTTCTCTTCATCCTTCTTCTTGCTCCCCTTCTTCTATTCTTTCTTTCTCCTTTCTTCTTTTCTCTTATTCAATAAGGGACAATCATCTCTTATATGTCCCTCTCCTTGGCAATTGTAGCAAATAATCTTCCTTCTAGGCCTTCTCCTCCTATCATTAGATTTTTTAAATTTAAAATTTAAAATTTTTAAGTGCACGTTTTACCTTCCTTACCATGTAGGCTTCTTCATTGCTATCCATGGAGGAGGAGGAAGAATCTTCATCAGATGAGGAGGGTAAAGACATCTTGTTCTTTCCTTTATTTGCTATTAGTGTCACTCCCCTTGGTTGACTCCTTGGTTCCTCTACTATACCTTCAAGTCTAGTTTCGTGAAGTTCCATAGTAGAGAAAAATTCATCTAGATTACTTACCTCTAGATTCTTAGAAATATAGAAGGAGTCCACCATTGAGCTTCACTTTGAGGATCGGGGGAAAGCATCTATTGCCTTCATTATCATGTCCCGGTTGGAGAGTTTTTCACCTACACTCGACAACCCATTAATTATCTCTTTAAACCTAAAGTGTAGTGACAATACCTTCTCCCCTTTATCAAGCTTGATGTTATTTAGTTGAGAGCGGAGGATATCCCTTCTTGCTAGCTTTGCCTCGGAGGTGCCTTCATGAAGCTCCACTAGCATCTCCCACATCTCCTTGACACTAAGGCACTCTCCAATTCTATTAATTTCTTGTTGAAAAAGCACATTGTAGAGATGGTGCTTGGCTCTTGAATTTGCAAGGTGCTCCTCTCTTTGCTTGTCACGCCCCAAGAGTATGCCTTTCCGAAAAGCAAACTTTCGGCATCTCCCTTGTACGTGGCAACATCTCGTGTTAATACAAGGCCCGTAGGCCCACAACTACAACATAATAAGCAAATATATATATCAAACACAGCGGAAACATACAACCACATATCCATAACACATATATCATACGAAACCGAAACCACACAGGTGTACACCACCTTACAAGTCCACAGTACTAAATCGTATATAAAACATTGACACAAAATAAAGTCCACGACATAAAGACAAAGTCCATAACATAAACCAAAGTCCATGACATAAAACAAATTCTTCGGGAGACTCGGAAAAACGGTGATGGAATGGATCGCCGACGCAGCTCCAAGCCATCATGAAGACTTCTACTTGTTACCAGGGTGACAGAAAAATCTAGGGTCCGTGACGGTGAGTAAAACTCAACAGGTAATAGGAAAATATGTATATATCAAATATCACATGTAATTCAATAGAAAAATCTATAGGTATATCAAGTAACACTATCATGATAACATATCCATGTATATACCTTCTAACCAAAGGCCAATGTAAAATGCAGACATACTTGAAAGTTTGCTCCGCTACACCTATTCAACCTGAGCACATATCCACAATATATGTATATAACAGGAAGTCTACTCTAAACCATACAACGACATAAATACAGGTCAAAGAATGCAATAGACAAACCAACAACTATACAGGTATCCGACATAACCATATAAGTGATGCGGGTAGCATGTATGAAGATGATGTACAACCAAATGCAACAAGCATAGTACAATCAAATGCATCATCACAATAAGTATATATATATATATAGACTGTATCTATATATATGTACTAATCACAACCATCTATATATATATATATATATGCAAAAATGCCATAAGTCGGTAATGCAACATGCATGGTCATGCCGGCTCACCCTAAAGCTACCACGCCCCCAGTGTGGCCTCGGTGGCTCGACATGACAACTGTCCTAACTCAACACCAACCACTACTCTCGAGTGGCCGAGTGGGCAGTATGATCGAGTAGCATATAAGTGTGAAGAGCAAGCTACTCGACGGGAGTCCCTGCTATTGGCCACTCTGACAGTCACTACCCATGAGTGGTCGAGTGCCACACACACTGGACTACGACATGCAAATCTAACTACCACTGTCTATAGTGGTAGAGTGCGACACCATAATGCTCTTCCCTCACACCGGTTACTCCTCCTATGAGAAACCGTGGAGGTAGGATGACTGACAACCCTATCGACCATAAGGGAGACCACATTGCCAGCATGCATGCAAATGACATGAATGCTTTGTCACAAATAGACATCCACTACAAACTCTCTATTCTAAAGAGAGTCAAACCAATCAGATCAACGCACTCTCTATCCTGCAGAGAGTAGTACTCAACTGATTATAATGAGCTAGGACCACCGGTCCATAGTGATACACTAAGTACAATTCACCTGACCATTTACACAGTACATGGTCAATAGTAAACATGAAATCTAAGGGTATTAGAATTAACCCTATGTTCAAGACATTACCTACCCACGGATGACCTTTTTGCCCAATTTACAATCAGGTCGTCATTCGGACTTTACTATTTACACTTAACTAAATAAAATTCTAGGTTACTTACATCACATATATAACTCCTAATCATGATGAAGTGAAACATGATAGCAGCAATAGAGTTTAATAGCCAAAGATCAGGTATCAAGCGCAAGAGTAAACAAGAGAAGAGTCAAGGTAACATGATCATATAAGATGATCATATATCTAAATCTGTATGCATTAAAACTACTTGACCAGGGTAGGAAATTACCCACCTGCTGTAATGCTCGAACTAATGAAATCCTCACGATCGCGGTCCTGCCTCGTATCCACGTCTTGCACAATCAAACATTATGGTTAAGTGCAAGCACATGACAATATACAAATTAACTACTACTTCGTTCTTATATTCATATCCTTTAACGAATACGAAATTAGAAACCCCTAATTATCCAAGGTCGAATCACTATAACCAACCTTCACATTAGACCCTCAACTGGTACGATTTACATCGTAATAAAACTCACCGTCTCTAATTAGCGAACATGCTAACTTACAACATTCTATTCCCTACACAATTATAGCATAGATCATCATTACACACATCTATCCATACTGAATTCAATAGCCCAACCAACTACAGATCAATATACTGTTAGTGTCAGCCCTTAGTGCCAATCATGAGATGTAGTGCCAATCATGAGATGATTGATTAGGGATCATGTGTATCATATTTCATTAATAAAAGACAAGGATTGTTTATTATATTTACTTTATGCATGTGCCAGCTAAAATAAATATAATAATGCCCTTGAATAGTATGTTCTAATCTACAGTTTATCAATTGGTAGAATTGATTATGAGAAGTTGTAGAGAATACTATTCTTAATATTCCTAGTCAAGTATTAATATACAAGGGCAATATTAATACATTGAGACTAGCATGTAGGTCAATGGATGACTTGATCTCACAAGTCATGGATATGTGATATCACATTGACACATGGGTATATATATTGGAGAATATATATACTGAATTGACCCTCCATGAGAAAGTATCATGGATCGTTATATGAGTGTCATATACTTTCTCATGTGACTGTTGGTATGAATAGTCCTTAGACCTGAAGTCACTACGGTTCCCTACATAAGGAGTTATGTACTTTGGTATCGTCTAACATCACACCGTAACTGGGTGCACTATAACGGCGATCACTGGGTATGTAACGAATTATACGGAGGGGTGTGAGTGATGTAGATGTGATCTATCCCTCCCATATGACTGGAGTGATATCTTTGGCCTCTTGATATAGTAGGACCACGAAATGCATGGCCATGCTCAAATGAGTCAATATGAGATATTGAGCTCATTTGTTTGAGTGAGTCTACTTGGGGATCAAAAAACATAAAGATCGATAAGGGGATGACATGGTCTATGCCTCATTGATCGATCTAAGATATAAGAGATAGAAGGACACCGTCATACATGATAATAGTCACAGAAAGGTTGTCAGATCTTGATGATCTTATAACTTGAGTAGCAATGATGTATTGCTAGATGTCGCTCATTGCTTATGTATCTAAAAAGGGTTTTAGATACATTGCCAACGTTACAAGAGCCTATAGGGTCATACACAAATGATATTCTGTTTTGGAGATGGTTTCTTTTAGTAGGACTAAAAGGGCAATTGAGCATATGGCCAAGATTTGAGTTTGACTCAAACTGGTTAAACTTGAGTTAGACTCAAGTTGAACCATGGAAGATTATTCATCATCATGCATGATTAATTTGATCAATCATGCATATGAATACAAAGGGACTTGGTATTCATGATGCGAATTAAAGAAGGGAATACCAAGGGTCTTGGTATTAAGAGATTTTTTAATGGGAGATAATGGCATTGATGGCTATGGGATTAAATGGCCTTTTTTTGGTGTTCAACGTGGTTCATCAATTTTGTGTGTGGCTTTTGGTGTTTGGGCATGCAAGCCAAAAGGGCCAAGAGAGAAAGTGTTCTCTCATCTCCTCCTTCCTCTCCTTCTTCTTCCAAAAAGAGTTCTTGGCATTTTGCTAGGGGTTGCTAGCACAACGTGACTCCAAAGCTAGTGTGGGTGTCAGTGTGGATACCATAGATATACGGTTACCCTTACCGTATTGAGATCCGACAACGTTTGGAAAAGTGGGATTGCGAAGGGCATGCACTGAAGGTATATTCCTCCTCTAGATAAGATCTAGACTAGATTATAGAAAATGATTTATATAGTTTTGCATGGATCTCTAGTGGGATCCGGTATAATTTATTATTTCTACTGCGATTGTGCGAAGTATTCGCCCGCGATGTTGTGAACATAATATCTGGAGTTTTCCCAACATATACTCCTTTCTTCATAAATCAATCCAGTCAACCAAACTTACTATTAATTCATACCCAGTTCCTACCCAATCCATCAATTGCCGTTTCAACAAATTTGAGCTCTCAAACACAGCTCATCAATGCAGTAGGACACAACCCGACAACACCTCTAATCCTCATCAACCCGATCAAATAGATCATTATGAATAATTGAGTAATACTCTAAATTGAAGCTATATAATTCAATAATTTCCCCACTACAATAATCCTATTATATATCCTTAACATACTCAAATCAAAACTTACCTAACTCATTCAGCCACTACAATACTACCACAACCCTTACACCGTTCAACACTCACGGCAGGAAACAACATTAACATAGCAATGCAACTAATCCAACTGAACTCAACATAAAAAGGGAAAAGGGTTCATGCTTACCAACAATTTGGAACCTCCACTGGCAAAACAACCCTTCCGAATCCTTAGTCTGCCGGAAGAAGGCCTCTGCTCCAAATTTGCAATTGTGTCAGCCAAGGAAAGGAACAACACAGTAACCTAAGGAGAGATTAGACTTACCGACAGTTGGAACCTCACCAGCTGGGCAATACCCCAAAATCGGCAGCCCTGTTCACCGGACAACCTACTGCCCAAACCAAAAAAATTCAAGTTTAGCCATGGCAAATCCACAGAACTCCAAAATTCCATCCACTGTAAGAAAATCCACGTCTTACCTTGCTCCGGCTGCGATCGATCGGATCAAACCCACCACCGACAGTGTGCAATCGGGAGCAAGTGATGTTGTCGCCGACCCAAGCCTCCAAACCACGAGCACCCTAGTTGCTCTGGTTTGTCAGCGAGCACCGGCGCGGGAATGTTGCTTGTCGCCGTCCACTCACACAGCAATGTCGGAGCTCTGGGGTGGCAGGAGTCGAAGAGGTCACGAGCGAAGAAAAAGGGGATCGCGCTGAGGAGGGGTCGCGAGACGCGATTCGCGAGGAAGAAAATAAAAGGAAGAGTTCGGTGAAGAGGGTTCATCGCGTGGAGAAAGCAATAAAAAGGGGGAAGTAAAGATCGCGACTGGGAAACGCTCGCGAGGATGAAAACTGCATGCGGTGAGGGAAGAGTCGAACGGTTTAGCGTTAGGAAGGGGAAGCGGGTTGGGTTTGAAAACGGGTTGGATCCAATAACCCTATAAGATGTAAACCTAATTTCGATTAAACCCCTTTAAGACTATTAAATCTCTCTTCGCAAATTGCCTTAGAAATTTCCATTTAAGTCCAGGAAAATTTTTAAAAATTCCTAGAAAATGCCATAGGGTATTTCCTCTAATTATATATATATATATATATATATATATATATATATATATATATATGGTATTTTACATTTTCCCCCACTTATTAAAATTTGGTCTCCAAATTTCGTACTTAAATGGAAAAATTAGGTCAAGCATATTCCGAAATGACCACATACCTTAGGTAAACAAATGAGGGTATCGAGCTCGAATAGTATCTTCCAGCTCCCATGTAGCCTCCTCATTTGTATGATGTTGCCATCTCACCTTTACGAGTCAGATGATTTTGTTCCGTAATTTCCGCTCCTTGCGACCAAGAATCCGTACTGGAATCTCCTCATAAGTCGCATTCGCCTGAAGTGGTATCGGAACCTCTTTCAGAACATGGTCAAATCGCGGCACGTATTTTCTCAGCATAGAAACATGAAATATGTTGTGAACACCCGCAAGTATCGGAGGTAAAGCCAGCCGATAAGCTACACCCCCAATCCGCTCCAATATCTCAAATGGACCAATGTAGCGTGGAGCTAATTTTCCTTTTAGCCCAAATCATTTCACCCCTTTCATAGGTGAAACTCGTAGAAATACATGATCCCCTACTGAGAATTCTAAAGACCTTCGCCTCCGGTCTTCATAACTCTTCTGTCTATCCTGTGCCTCTGGTAATCATCGTCTGATGACTCATACCAACTTCGCATCATGCTGGATACTCTGAGGCCCCAATAGTTGTCGTTCCCCAACTTCCTCCCATAACACTAGAGATCTGCAGGGTCTACTGTATAAGGCCTCGAAAGGAGCCATCTGAATAGAAGAGTGGTAGCTGTTGTTATAGGAAAATTTCACTAAAGGAATGTGATCCTCCCAACTGCCACGGAAATCCATGACACAAGATCGCAGTAGATCCTCCAGAGTCTGAATGGTACGCTCATACTGTTCATCTGTCTGTGGATGAAAGGTGGTACTGAGTCGAAGCTCTGTGCCCATAGCTTGCTGCAAACTCTGCCAAAATCGTGAAGTAAATTGCGGATCTCTATTAGATATGATACTCAAAGGTACGCCATGCAATTTGATAATCTCCCGATAGTACAATTCTGCTAGACGATCCAATGAGTCCATCCCACAAATCGGAAGGAAGTGAGATGATTTGGTCAACTGATATACGATCACCCAAATCGCATCATGTCCTTTATAGGTTCTGGATAATCCCGTAATGAAGTCCATCGTGATATGCTCCCACTTCCATTTCGGGATCAGAATTTCCTGAAGTAACCCAGTAGGTTTTTGATGTTCAGCCTTCACTTACTGGCATATTAAACATCGTGCAATAAAGTCTACAATATCTCTTTTCATACTGTTCCACCAGTATAAGTGCTTAAAATCTCGACTAATGTGTTTCTGTAGCAATTCCTTCTTAACTGGATGCGTGTCTGGAACACATAATCGTCCATGAAAACCATTCTGGTCACTCGAGAAATCCGTCTAACATTCTGAGTCTATCGTGTTGCACAAGAACTCCAGATGCTGGTCACTGACTTGTGCTTCCTTGATCCTCTCAGCAATAGCGGACTGGGCAACCATAGAAACTAATATCCCCCGGGATATTTGATCGTGTTTAGACAATCCCAACTCTGAGAACTGTCGAACTGTATCAGTAACTACTGTTAGGTGACTGGCCAAAATTCCACGAGACTTCTTGCTCAACGTATCTGCTACCACATTAGCTTTTCCCGAATGATAATGGATGGTGCAGTCGTAATCCTTTAGATATTCCATCCACCATCTCTGTCTCAGATTTAGCTCTTTCTGTGTGAACAGATACTTCAAACTTTTATGATCTGTATAGATCTCAAAAGTAATCCCATATAAGTAGTGTCTCTATATCTTCAATGCGAAAATGATAGCTGCTAACTCCAGATCGTGCACTGGGTAATTTCTCTCGTGATCCTTTAGTTGATGGGAGGCATAAGATATCACGCGGTTGGACTGCATCAGAACTGCACCCAACCCTCGGATAGAAGCATCCGTATAGATAACCATCCCATCAACACCAGAAGGAATCACTAAGACTGGTGCAGAAACTAGTCGTTGCTTAAGCTCTTGAAAGCTAGTTTCACAAGCCTTTGCCCAGGTGAATTTGACCCCTTTCCGAGTCAGGCGAGTGAGTGGCATGACAATACTTGAGAATCCCTCCACGAATCTCCGATAATACCAGGCTAAACCAAGGAAACTACGGACCTCATGAACTGATTTTGGCTGTTCCCAACTGGTAATTGCCTCAGTCTTCTGGGGATCTACAGAAATACCTTTGTTAGACATTACATGTCCAAGAAAACCCACTGAGGATAACCAGAATGCACATTTGCTAAACATGGCATACAACTGCTCCTGTCGCAATGTCTCCAACACTATCCGCAGATGTTGTTCATGCTCCTCCTCGGATCGAGAATAAATCAATATATCATCAATGAACACTATCACGAACTGATCTATATACCTCAGGAATACCCAGTTCATTAAGTCCATAAATGCAGCTGGGGCATTCGTGAGATCAAAAGGCATAACTAGAAACTCGTAATGCCCATAACGAGTACGGAAAGCTATTTTCTGAACATCCTCATCTCTTATCCGAAGCTGATCATATCCTGAGTGCAAATCAATTTTAGAATACACACATGTATCCTTAAGCTGATCGAACAAATCTTCTATCCTTGGCAGTGGATATTTGTTCTTAACTATGACTGCATTCAGTTGTCGATAGTCAATACATAACCACAATGATCCATCCTTCTTTTTGACAAAGAGTACCGAAGCTCCCCATGGTGAAATACTAGGGCAAATGAATCCATTATCCAGTAACTCCTGCAGTTGAACTTTAAGTTCATTCAGTTCTTTTGGCGCCATCCGATAAGGAGGTTTCGATATAGGCGTGGTTCCTGGAATCACCTCTATCGCAAATTCCACTTGCCTAGGAGGTGGCAAGCCTGGAAGTTCATCTGGAAATACATCTGGATACTCTCGGACTACTCGCACATCAGAGAGGGGTGGTAGTCTTTCGTTAACAACTTTGACTAGAGATAGTAAATAACCCTGACAACCTTGGGCTAATAACTTCTGAGCCTATAAAGCTGATATAATGGATAATCCATCGTCTCTAGTGCTAACAAATTCCCAAGTTGGTTGATCCAATGGTTGAAATGTCACCACCCTTGCTCTACAATCCACTATAGCATAATAAGCAGCCAACAAGTCCATACCGAGAATAATATCAAACTCTACCATTTTCAACACCTGGAGGTCCACTGTAAGGATATGCCCATCAAAATCTAATGGGCAACCTTTGATTTCTTGGTGGCTAGTCAGCACATCTCCTGATGGCAAGGATACTGTTAACCCTCAAGATCGAACCATTGGGATCCTTCCAACTCTACCTAGAAATATTCTTGACACAAATGAATGGGAACTATCAGTATCAATCAAAGTATCAGCATATATAGAATAAACTGAAACCATACCCTGTATGACTGATCCCTCAGCCCGCTGTGCCTCATCTCTGGTGATGGCAAAAACTCGTCCAGTCTCGATATTTGTCGACTGCATCCCTGATGAAGTAGTAGTGTGCCTCCACTCGGGCTAAGTCTGACTCTGAGGTGCTTGAGACTGAGTCACTGGTGCAGACATAAGATAACCCTGAGAGTTGGCTAGTAATATTGGCGGTGCAAATACCCCTGGATAGTAGATTACTGGAGATGTACGATACTGGATAGCCGTTGGCATCACTAAAGGGGAACCCCCTTGTATCTGATACAACTGCGCCTGCGAGGTCTTGTGCCTTGACCATAAGATGCATCATGATCTTGTCCTCTGTTATCCTTCTTTGGTTGGACTTTCCTCCCTTGTTAGAGCTATCAAGATACTCCAGCTGCGCTCTCATTGTACACTCTCGACTGGTATGTCTAGGTTGCTTGTAATAGTAGCAAACAGGCTGCTCTAAAAAGCACTCTAGAGCTCTATGACTTCCAGATCCGTATCTATAACATTAAGTTCTGTTCTGACTCTTACGGTTCTTTTGGGAACCTCCTACCTGTTTAGAACCTGGGCGCTTTCCTTTTTGCACCATAGACGATCCATCTGTAGTACCTCGAGTATTGGCCTTCTGCTCCTGCTTCTTCTGAGTCTGATTCCCTGAATTTTGCTTCTGCTGCTTACTCTGGGACATTTGCTTCTCTATATCCTTTTCCTTGGAGATCTGTTGGGAAGTCATTTCAATACAAATGGCTCGGTCCAGTGCCTCCCTGTAAGAGGCAATAGAAGATCCTGACATCCTCACTCGAATATAAGTGCTAGGCCCTATGTGAACTAGAACATCCGATCTGCATCCTGTGCTATCAGGTGAGGGCAGAACTCTAAAAGTCTGGTAAACTCTGCATTATATTCCATGATGGAAAGGTCACCTTGCTTCAGACTCAGGAACTCCTGACGACGTGCCGTAGAAAATGTGGAAGGAAAGTACTATCTCCAAAAAGCATCTCGAAAGATGACCCAAGTAATCCCTCGCTCCCCAAGTAGGGTCTTCTGCATTTTCCACCAAGTAATAGCCTTATCTCTAAGGTGATACGTAGAAAGGCCCACCTTCTCATCGTCCGTACAATCCATGTACTCGAAAGTGTCCTCCAAATTATCCAGCCATGCATGTGCGATCCATGGATCAGACTCCCCTCGGAATAAGGTGAATTTATCCTTGGTCGAACATGCTAATACGAGTATTCATGCTTTAACATTCAGCCAACTGAAATCCGTAAATACCAGCCTAGTCGGTGGTATATCCAGATTCTGGGGTACTGTACCACCAATAGAGGATTGCTGAGGTTGTGCTTGAGTAGTTGGCTCAATCATAACCGTATCTTGTCCCACCACTCTGGCTGATCGCCTGGATGGACGACCTCGACAACGAGTCTGCACAGGTGCCATAACTCTGACAGTATACACCTGTTGAACAAGTCTAGATAAGTATCTAACTAAAGTATAAGTTATCAGGAATACTTACTTCGTGCTGCCCGGAGCTTATGCTGCTGTCAATCCCATGTCACAAAACCAAATCCAAAAAATAAACCGACTCCCGAGAATCCAAGACTGAAAAATAAAATCATTGTATGACATCGCAGAACCTTCAGCTCTGATACCAATAAAGTTTGTTAGTGAAATCCCTAGAGCCAATCATGTGATGATTATTATATGGACTTTGTTGTATCATATTCTTATTTATAAAGGAAATTCATTATGGTTATTATACTTACTTGTATTGGTGCTAAATAACTAAGTATAATAACATCCTTGAGTAGAAGGTTCTTATCTATATCAATCGATTGGTTGAATCGATAATGAGATGATATAGAGAACACTACTCTTAATCATTCCTAGTCAAGTATTAACATTCATGGACAATGTTAATGCGAAGAGACTACCATGTAGGTCAACTCAATGACTTGATCTCACAAGTCATGGATATGAGATATCAAGTTGACACATGGGTATGCATTGGAGAATGTATACTGAATGACCCGCCATGAGAAAGTATCATGGATCGTTATATGAGTGTCATATACTTTCTCATGTGACTATTAGTATGACTATTAGTCCTTGCACCTGAAGTCACCATGGTTCCCTACATAAGGAGTTGCATACTTTGGCTTCGTCAAACGTCACCCGTAAATGGGTGGACTATAAAGGCGATTACTGGGTACGTAACAAATTATGCCGAGGGATGTGAGTGATGTAGATGGGATCTATCCCTCCTATATGACGGGAGTGACATCATGATTCTTGATAGAGTGAGACCACTAAGTGCATGACCTTGCCCAAATCAGTCAATAGGAGATATTGAGCTCATTTGATTAGAGTGAGTCTACTTGGAGTTAAAGATATATATTGTACAGAGGATGACATGGTCTATGCCTCAATTGGTCAATCTAGATGTCAAGGATAGAGGGACATTGTCACATATTGTGAGAGTCACAATTAGTAGTCATAAAGGTGATGTTGGATCTCAACATTCTTGTAACTTGGGTAGCAATGATGTGTTGCAAGATATCACTCATTGCTTATGTTTCTAAATCAGTTTAGGAGCATTGCCAACATTACAAGAACCTATAGGGTCACACACAAAGGGCAATTAGATGGATATTAGGTTCATATGATGGACCATGAGGATTAGGTTCATGTGATGAACCAAATTGGATTAAGACTAATCCAAATTAGACTAATTGAGTTGGACTCAATTTGATTCAAGTGTTGAATGAGTCTAATTTAGATTTGATTCATTGATTAAATTTAAACTAATGAATAGAGATTCATTAAATTAAATTGACTTGAATCAAATGGTTAGATTTGATCAACCATGGGAGATAAGAGGTAAAGTTTGACTTGACTTGAGAGGGAAGATGAATGATCAAGTTTGACTTGACCAAATGTCATGTCATGGTGACTTGACATGGAGCCGGCCAATGATGATGTTCCACATCATCATGGACACATCATAGTGTGCCACCTCATGAGGGAGACCAAGAGCCATGGCTCTTGGTATTACATGGTTTAAGTTCCCTTAATGTGGCTGGCCAAAAACTAATGCATGTGTGAGTGGGAATTTTAACTTCATCTTCTTCCTCATCTCTTCTCAAGCTCTCTCTTCCTCATCCTTGCCATGGGCTTCTAAAGGTTCTAGCACACTCTAAGTTGCCTTTTCTCCACCTATTGTTCATGTGGATACTTGTAGAGGAGTGTGCGCTTGACACTCTTGAGTTTCGACAAGCCATTTGGACGAGCGGGATAAGCGAAGGGCGTCGCATCAAGGGTAAATCTCTTCACATGTAGATCTAAGGTTTTTAAACATGTACATGTATTTTTGTTTATATTTTCATGGATCCGTGGCTGACTTCCAAGGTTTCCGCAACGCAAAAAGCGGTTTTTGCGGCTCGGATAGTCCAACAGTGGTATTAGAGCCACATGCAAAGAATGTATGTGTTTAATTTTGTAATTTTTGTATTAGATATAAAAATTACAGATATGTAAGTTTCTGTAAATTTCCTATTTTATAGATTTTTTTGGGTAGTTTTCTCGAAGAGTCGAAGCAACAAGTGTTGGGACACTTGTAGGCTTCAACCACCAATAAAAACTCTCCGAAACGGTGAATTCTCGCTCTAGTCTTTTGGTACAGCGACTTAAGGCACTGTAAGATCAAGATGGGACACTCGTGAGATTCATTTTGTGGGTAGGGGCACTGTCCCTAACCCTGCAAGGTGCATTGTCCTGCGATCACGCCCGAAAATCGCTTAGCGGGACTGTTACGGAGATGTGACTCATAAAATTGAAAAAATAATAGGAAAAATTATATAAATTTCTGTAAAATATATAATTTAGAATTATGTATAATACTGTGATGATCATGGCCCAATAACCCCAATGTGATTGGACAAAAATGTGTTGTAATTCATAATTCGGCTTGTACGCTGTTTTTGTATTGTGCATGTTGTATAATGTATGTGACCTGCATGTCGTGCCTCTCTTTTTAATATTCCTATTGTAAATAGTTTTAGACTCGAAAGTAACTCGAGTTTCATGTTTTTAATGTACAAAATGAAGCAGTGGAAGGTCCACTCTTTTCATCGGACGGAGTTACGAGGAGGGCGCCGATGACACATGACGGTTAAAGGAGGCGCTTGGATCTTGATGCGTATATAATACACAAGGTGCATTCATGATTATTAAGGACTTAATGCGTATATAATACACATTCACGATTATATTAGATCTTAATCGAATCAACTCGAAAATGGCTACCAAGTTTTGATACCCAACACTACCTCGATCATTTGTTGTTATTGAATCTGCTAAAGTAGAGCAACGCATATTATCTTGGTAGGGTGCGGAGGGACAATCTTGGTCCCGCCTATCATAGCTTGGGTGAGAAAAAGCTCAATTAGATTGAGTGAAACTTGTTAACTCAATTTGATCGAGTAAAACTATAGGTATATTCCAATGGTTGGAAAGGTAGGATAAGATTACATTTACACTAAATCTTGGGCGATTTAGCCAAAGCTAACTCAAGGTCTTTTGTAAATGTGGATCTTGATCCTATAAACAAGAGTTGCATAGAGATGTAATCGGTAATTTGTTACCTACCGATCATACTAAGACTTGGGCGATTTAGCCAAAGCTAACTCAAGGCGTAATATGATGTGGATCTTGTCCCGCGAGAATTATAGCTAGTTTGTATGAATCTAGTAGTGTGGTTTGACCACATCCATGACTCAATTATACAAAAGTCCTATAATTCAGTGGGAGCATCATTTGATTAAAGGCCTAATTAAATGATAAATGGAATATGATATTAATTTTCTGCATTGTGTATGTTGTAGATTACCATGTCGACAAATATGAACACTCTCTCCTTGTGTTTTGTCCTTGAGAAGGATAAGCTCAATGGAACTAATTTTCTAGACTGGTAAAGGAATCTGAGAATCGTTCTCACCCAAGAAAGAAAACTGTACGTTCTAGAGCAGCCCATTCCGGAGGCACCTCCTGCCAGTGCCTCGCGAGCTGACCGAGATGCTTACAAGAAGCATCAAGATGATGCATTAGATGTGTCATGCCTCATGCTCATGACCATGAACTCCGAGCTTCAGAAGCAACACGAGTTCATGAATGCTTTTGAAATGGTTGAACATCTTCGTCAACTGTATCAAGGACAAGCAAGACATGAGAGATACGAGATCTCTAAGGCACAATTTCAGTGCAAGATGCAAGATGGGACTCCCGTAGGTCCATATGTACTCAAGATGATTGGGTACATAGAGAACTTACAGAGGTTGGCATTCCCACTTGGCCAAGAGTTGGCCAATGACTTGATCTTGCAATCTTTTCCACAAAGCTACAATCAATTTGTCATGAATTACAATATGAATGAAATTGATAAGTCACTGCCTGAGATGCTCAGCATGTTGAGAACTGTTGAGCTCAACCATAAGAAGGGAAAACTTGATTCCATTTTGATGGTGCAAAAGAAGAAAGGCAAGGGCAAGCCTAAAGGTAAGGGAAAGTCCCAAGCCAAGGCACTGAAACCGAAAGGAGGGGTGGCCAAGGAAGGGACTTGCTTCCACTGTAAGGTGTTGGGATGTATACTGAAAGTCTATCTTTTGTATGAACATCTTTATTTTGAAATAAGAATCACATGATCATTGTTTGCATATTTATGGTTATGCATATTGCCTAATATATTACATTGTAGATAACATGGTGTGTAGTGTCACATGGGAGATCATGTTATCGGTTCCTTGTAAAGTATAAGTAAAGACTCACAACCTAGATGACTCTGGACAAACCATTGGAATGGTTGTAGTGTGATTTGGTATTGGTTTGTCTTGGCCATTGAATTACACTAATACACTTTGTGTGTATTGAGCAGGACTGACTTAGAGGTGATTCGATTCATTGTTGACTACATAATCGAATCGGACCTCAGATATTATATTGTACATGCTCTTAATCCCGATATAATAACGGGCACATATACTTAGTATTCATTTCTTTGATTTACCAATGGGTGAGATTTATAGAGTAAATCAATAGGCTCGGTAAGTTGAAAAATGATATTATTTATATGGTGTGTAGTTGATTATAGGAGGAAACCGTGTCCTATATATTAGGATGATGATGTCCCCTTGAGGAGCTCATAAGGTTCATCATGTAAACCCTGCAGGTAGACTTGGTCCGACATGACGATAAGGTTAAGTGGTACTATATTCATAGAGTTAGATGTTGATTAATTAATTTTTAGTAAATTAATTAATTGATGGACATTCGAGATCTTAAACACAGGGAGAAAAATGTACAAATAATATATGGAACCCATATTAACTTATGGGGGTTGGTGAGGTAGATCAATGATAATCCTCTAGTGGAATGGATTATCATTAATGGATCGGACTTTATGTGGGCTTGATCCATTAGGTGGCCAAGATCCAACTCCTCCTCATGGTCCCTATTGTAGCCTATTAAACCCTCATGGAGCCTAGATCCAATGATGGAAAATGAAACTTTAGATCCGACGATGGAGATTAAATCTCTAGATCTGACGGTTGAGATTAAATCTCTAGATCCGACAGTTGAGATTAAATCTCTAGATCCGACGGTGGAGATTAAAAGGAGGCTTAAGCCTAGCTTTATAAAAGGAGGCTTAAGGGGTGGGCGGCAAGAGCATGGAAGGGAGATTAGGGTTTTTCTTCCCTTGGCTTGGCTTGGGCGGCAACTAAGAGAGGCTAGGGTTTGTTGGGCGGCAACTAGGAGGTGGCTAGGGTTTGCTTCTCATATTGGGCGGCAACCTAGGGTTAGCTTCTCCTCTTGTCCGGCGGCAACAACACCATCATCTTCTCTTTTGGCCGGCGGCACCACCCTCTTCTCCTCTTCCTTGGCCGGCGACAAGAGCTAGGGATTCTTCCCTTGGAGTTTTTGGCCGGTGCCTATACTTCTATCTTCTTCTCCTTGGCCGGCAGCAACCACCAAGCAAGGTGGCTTGGTGGCCGGATCTAAATAGGAGAAGATTTTTGTTTTATCATCTTCTTTTGTTCGGAGAACAAGGAAAGGAAGATTGGTGATCTAGGAGGCTTTGACTTTTGGAAGATCGTCGCCCACACGACGTCCAAAAGGAGGAAGGACATACAATAGAAGATCGAGAGGTATAATGCTAGTTTATATTCTTTTGTGTTATGTATATAATTGTTTTTCAATCATATACATGTTGTATATTCTATTTTGTGGTTAAATTAACTTGGACCCCGAATACAAACACAAAAGACGGGGATCCGTACATCGTCTATTCCGCGGCTAATCGTAGAATAGAGGTTGGTTGCTTGAACAACAAGTTTGTTCAAGTGACCACTCTAATCGAATAGCACGACGATGAAATGGGAGCTTGGGTAATCCCTCTTGTCCAGGATTAATTTTTTTTTTCTGGGGACATAGAAGGGATCACCATGAACAAGCGACCGAGTTGAAGTGAGAAGGGAAGTTTCCTACCTTCAAGTGGTATCAGAGCTTCGGTTCCGCAAAACCTTCAAGTGGTATCAGAGCCACGATTTTCGATTTTGTGTGTTTAGGATTCGGTTACTTTTATGCACTTTTCATATATTATATGTGTCGGATAATAGTAGGATGTGCATAGGTTAACTTTTTGGTTGCATGCATAGGATCCAACTATTATGGCCATATGTGTGTATGTGATTGTATGTGTGTAATTGTATATTTTGTTGAATCCTCGGGGTTGACGAGGCTAGTATTTAATTTTTTTAATTAAGTATGACATTGTTTAGCCACTCTTTTTATTTTAGTTTACTTTCGATCTAGATTCATGTACACTCATTCGTGGAGTATAGGATCGATGGATGTAAATTAAAATAGTTTTTCTCGGCTCGGATCTCCGGATGGCTTGTACATGACATAGGGAGGAGCGGACGAGATGGCGATACGACGGGAGACATATTGGAGACAAAAGCCATAATAGTTGGAAAATATTCTTTTTCATATTTATTGCTTATTGTTTGATATGCATGTCGTAGGCTAGAAAATTCCTCAATTTTAAATTACTAAGTGGGAGAGGGATATTTTTATAAATTCCCACGGCCTCCATTACGATTTGACATGTGATGCAAACAAACTTGTGCGTCGGCTCTGAGTGCCTTCCTCCCCATCGGATGGGTTTGTTTGTGGATCACAAGGTCGAATATGGTTATAGGAAATTATTAAGGAGCGTGTGTACTTCCCCATCGGAAGGCACATAACCCGAGATAATTACCTTGGTACCGAGTAATGGTGAACACTTAGATGCAAATAGGAGTATCCTCCCCATCGGAGTCACTGCTCTTATTTGTAGGGACGAAGAGGAACCAACTATTAATTTTATTTGTCAAAAAGTTAGGTTGACAAGATAGTAAAATTAATGGGTAAAACCTCCTCTTACAAATGTAGAATTCGTATACGTCCACACTATCGTGGCATACGATATTCTCGGTGTTTTGAGGTGTTGGTTGATTTTAAAATTTTATTATTTGAGGAATCAATAATTTTTTGAAATCTAGTGTTTTGATCTATGTGATTCTTAAGTTTTTCAAAATGTATTTCAACTAACTTGCTGTGATACTGAAAGAAAATAAACTTACTGGACCTAATTATGTTGATTGGAAAATGAATCTTGATATTGTCTTGACTGTTGAGGAGTACAAGTATGTACTCTTCGAAGAGTGTCCTCCTAAGCCTGCGAATGAGCTGGAAGTCCTTGGAGCTGAGATCGATGGAGAAACCCAGGTCGATATCATTCTCCAGTCTCTACCTAGGAGTTTTGAGCAGATTCACCTGAATTACAACATGAATAAGAGGTTGTATTCGTTGGAGGAGCTTCTAACAGAACTCCAGGCGGCAAAAGGGCTTGCTCAGGCTCTGGCCATGGTTGCTCAGAAGGTTTCTACTTCTAAGCCGAAAGGCAAGAAGAAGAAGAAACAAGGTGGAGCAAACATGGTGGGAGGATCTCAGGGACGAGTGAAGAAGCCGAAAGGCAAGTGCTTCACTTGTAAGCAGACTGGACATGGGAAGAAGGACTGTCCCAACCAGAAACAGAACAAAGGTATATCCTTTGGTCTAGTCGTTGAAACATGTTTAGCGGTGATATCTATCGGGACCTGGTGTGTAGATACAGGAGCCACTGATCATGTCTGCAATACTTTGCAGCGGTTCCAAGAAACCAGACGACTAGCTGAGGGGAAGATTACCATATACTTGGGCGATGCCACGAAGGCGGCGGTTGTTGCAGTGGAAGATGTTTATTTGTCTTTTGAGAGGAATAAAGATTTGGTTCTTAAAAATTGCCTTTATGTACCTTTATTTAGAAAGAATTTGATTTCGATTTCTAAATTGTTTATGGATGGATATTCTATTTCTTTTAATGACAGAGTTGTTATAAAAATGAATAGGGAGATTATCTGTTCTGATGCATTGATAGGAAATTTATATACACTTGAACCAAAAGCTCCCACGATGCAAATAGAAGTAAATAACTCATCTTCTAATTTCAATAAGAGAAAAGAACCTTCGAAGATGAACCAAACATATCTTTGGCATCTAAGACTTGGTTATATTAACCTAAGTAAAATTCAAAGGTTGATAACTGATGGACCTATGGGTTCATTAGTGGTGGAAGATTTCCCAACCTGCGAATCTTGCTTGGAGGGTAAAATGACCAAGAGGCCTTTTAAGGCCAAGGGGTATAGAGCCAAAGATGTGTTGGAATTGGTTCATTCTGATTTGTGTGGTCCTATGTCTATCCAGGCTAGAGGTGGTTTTGAGTATTTCGTCTCTTTCATAGATAATTATTCAAGATATGGATACATTTACTTGATGCGCCGCAAGTCTGAATGCTTTAACAAGTTTAAAGAATTCATGGCTGATGTGGAGAAACGTCAAGGTATCAAGACACTATGATTTGATCATGGTGGTGAGTACCTCTTGGGAGAGTTTAGGAATTACTTATCAGAGGCTGGGATTCAATCCCAATTGTTTGCACCTGGCACACCCCAGCAGAATGGTGTAGCAGAATGAAAGAATATGACTCTTATGGAGATAGTTAGATTAACGATGAGTTATTCTTAGTTGCCAGATTCATTCTGGGGGTATGCTCTAGATACGACAGTGTATATTCTGAACCTGGTACCATCTAAATCAGTGCCTTCTACTCCCACAGAATTGTGGACTGAGCGAAAGCTTAGTCTAAGACATATTCGGATTTGGGGGAGTCCAGCACATGTGCTGAAGGCAGATACTGGTAAGTTGGAACCTCATACAGAAGTACGGAGGTTTGTTGGCTATCTCCTTAGATATGAAGGACTTGGGAGAAGTGGGACACATCCTTGGGATCAAGGGTATAAGAGATCGCAGGAAAAGGATGTTGTGCTTATCTCAAGCTTTATACATAGACACCATTATGGATCATTTTAGCATGCAGAACTCCAAGAAAGGTTTTCTACCCTTTAGACACGGAGTTCCTTTATCTAAGGAGATGTGTCCTAGAACATCTGAGGAGATGAAGGCGGTTCCTTATGCTTCAGCAGTAGGAAGCCTCATGTATGTGATGCTATGTACGAGACCAGATATCTGCTTTGCCATGGGCATGGTCAGCAGATATCAGAGTAATCCAGGACAGGGACATTGGACTACGGTAAAACATATATTGAAGTACCTGAGAAGGACTAGGGATTATATGCTAGTTTACCAGGTAGGCCAATTACTCCCTGTGGGTTACAAAGATTTTGACTTCCAATCAGACAGGGATAACAGTAAGTCTACCTCAGGTTTTGTGTTTACTTTGGGAGGTGGAGCCATTGTATGGAGGAGTGTCAAGCAGAAATGCGTGGCAGACTCCACCATGGAAGCTGAGTATGTGGCAGTCTCTGAAGCGGCCAAAGAAGTTGTGTGGCTCAGGAACTTCTTGATGGACTTGGATGTGATTTCTTGTTTACCCAGAACTATCACAATTTATTGTGATAATAGTGGTGCAGTTGCAAACTCGAAGGAACCATGAGCCCATAAGGCAAGTAAACACATAGAGCGCAAGTACCACCTGATATGAGAAATCGTAAAGTGGGTAGAAGAAGCTGTCGCCTAGATTGCATCAGAGGATGACTTGTAGATCCTTTCACTAAGGCCCTTCCGGCAAGAGCTTTTGATAGGCATGTGGAGGGAATGGGGATCAGATGTATGACAGTTTGAGGACAACATAGTCTTTTAGTATAAGTGGAAGATTGTTGGGATGTATACTGAAAAGTCTATCTTTTGTATGAACATCTTTATTTTGAAATAAGAATCACATGATCATTGTTTGCATATTTATGGTTATACATATTGCCTAATATATTACATTGTAGATAACATGGTATGTAGTGTCACACGGGAGATCATGTTATCGGTTCCTTGTAAAGTATAAATAAAGGCTCACAACCTAGATGGCTCTGGACAAACCATTGGAATGGTTGTAGTGTGATTTGGTATTGGTTTGTCTTGGCCATTGAATTACACTAATAAACTTTGTGTGTATTGAGCAGGACAGACTTAGAGGTAATTCGATTCATTGCTGACTACATAATCTAATCGGACCTCAGATATTATGTTGTACATGCTTTTAATCCCGATATAATAACGGGCACATATACTTAGTATTCATTTCTTTGATTTACCAATGAGCGAGATTTATAGAGTAAATCAATAGGCTTGGTAAGTTGGGAAATGATATTATTTATATGGTGTGCCATTGATTATAGGAGGAAACCGTGTCCTATATATTAGGATGATAGTGTCACCTTGAGGAGCTCATAAGATTCATCATGTAAACCCTGTAGGTGGACTTGGTCCGACATGATGATAAGGTTGAGTGGTACTACTCATGGAGTTAGATGTTGATTAATTAATTGTCAGTAAATTAATTAATCGACGGACATTCGAGATCTTAAATACGGGGAGAAAAATGTACAAATAATATATGAAGCTCATATTAACTTATGGGGGTTGGTGAGGTAGATCAATGATAATCCTCTAGTGGAATGGATTATCATTAATGGATCGGACTTTATGTGGGTTTGATCCATTGGGTGGCCAGGATCCAACTCCTCCTCATGGTCTCTATTGTAGCCTATTAAACCCTCATGAAGCCTAGATCCAATGATGGAAAATGAAACTTTAGATCCGACGGTGGAGATTAAATCTCTAGATCCGACAGTTAAGATTAAATCTCTAGATCCTACGGTTGAGATTAAATCCCTAGATCCGACGGTGGAGATTAAAAGGAGGCTTAAGCCTAGCTCTATAAAAGGAGGCTTAAGAGGTGGATGGCAAGAGCATGGAAGGGAGATTAGGGTTTTACTTCCCTTGGCTTGGCTTGGGCGGCAACTAAGAGAGGCTAGGGTTTGTTGGGCGACAACTAGGAGGTGGCTAGGGTTTGCTTCTCATCTTGGGCGGCAACCTAGGGTTAGCTTCTCCTCTTGGCTGGCGGCAACAACACCATCATCTTCTCCTTTGGCCGGCGGTGCCACCCTCTTCTCCTCTTCCTTGGCCGGCGGCAAGAGCTAGGGATTCTTCCCTTGGAGTTTTTGGCCGGTGCCTACACTTCTATCTTCATCTCCTTGGCCGGCGGCAACCACCAAGCAAGGTGGCTTGGTGGCCGGTTCTAGATAGGAGAAGAGTTTTGTTTTATCATCTTCTTTTGTTCTAAGTGAACAAGGAAAGGAAGATTGGTGATCTAGGAGGCTTCGACTTTTAAAAGATCGTCACCCACACGACGTCCAAAAGGAGGAAGGACATACAATAGAAGATCGAGAGGTATAATACTAGTTTATATTCTTTTGTATTATGTCTATAATTGTTTTTCAATCATATACATGTTGTATATTCTGTTTTGTGGTTAAATTAACTTGGACCCCGAATACAAACACAAAAGACGGCGATCCATACATCATCTATTCCGCGGCTAATCGTAGAATAGAGGTTGGTTGCTTGAACAATAAGTTTGTTCAAGTGACCACTCTAATCGAATAGCACGACAATGAAACGGGAGCTTGGGTAATCCCTCTTGTCCAAAATTAATTTTTTTTTTCTGGGGACGTAGAAGGGATCGCCATGAACAAGTGACTGAGTTGAAGTGGGAAGCGAAGTTTCCTACCTTCAAGTGGTATCAGAGCTTCGGTTCCACAAAACCTTCATAAGGAAGCTGGACACTGGAAGTGTAACTGCAAAGCATACCTGGAAGATATTAAGAAGAAGAGAAGTGAGACTTCTACTTCAGGTATATATATTATAGAAGTCAATCTATCTATTTCTTCATCATGAGTATTTGATACCGGATGTGCTTCTCACATTTGTACTAATGTGCAGGTGTAGAGAAACAGCAGGGCATTGACCAAGGGCGAGGTGGACCTACGAGTAGTCAATGGAGAAAGGGTTGCTGCTATTGCTGTAGGAACTTATTATCTATCTCTGCCCTTTGGGCTTGTACTAGAATTAGATGAATGTTGTTATGTGCCTGCTCTGACTAAGAACATAATTTCAGTTTCTTGTTTAAACAAGAAAAGTTTTTCATTTATAATAAAGAACAAATGTTGTTCAGTTTATTTAAATGATATGTTCTATTGTAGTGCACCTCTAATGAATGGACTCTACATTCTAGACTTAGAGACCCCCATCTATAATAGAAGTACCAAAAGGTTCAAGTCAAATGAGTTGAACCAAACCTATCTCTAACATTGTCGCTTAGGTCACATAAATGAGAGTCGCTTATTCCAGCTCCATAAGGATGGGTTGCTGGACTCATTTGATTTTGAATCATATGAGACTTGCGAGTCTTGCCTTCTAGGCAAGATGACCAAGACTCCCTTTAGTGGACACAGTGAAAGAGCAATAGACTTGTTAGGACTTATACATAGTGATGTATGTGGCCCTTTCAATGTTGCCGCTAAAGGTGGTTATAGGTACTTCATTACATTTATGGATGACTTCAGTAGATATGGTTATGTGTATCTGATGACACATAAGTCAAAATCCTTTGAAAAGTTCAAAGAATTCAAGAATGAAGTACAAAATCATCTTGGAAAGAGTATTAAGATACTTCGATCAGATCGAGGTTGTGAATACCTTAGCCATGAGTTTCTTGACTATCTAGCTGAGTGTGAGATTCTATCCCAACTCACTCCTCCTGGAACACCACAGTGGAATGGTGTATCTGAAACGAAGAAATGTACCCTATTAGATATGGTACGATCTATGATTAGTCACATAGATATTCCTATATCCTTTTGGGGATATGCTTTAGACACAGCAGCCTTCACACTTAATTGTGTACCATCCAAGGCTGTGATAAAGACACCATATACGATATGGATAGGGAAAAATCCCAAGATGCCTTTCATGAGGATTTGGGGTTGTGAGGCTTACGTTCGACGTCAAGTCTCAGACAAACTGGGACCCAAATCCGATAAGTGCTATTTTTTTGGATATTCCAAGGAAACAAAGGGATATTACTTCTACATTCTCAGTCAGCACAAAGTGTTTGTGGCAAAGATTGGGGTATTTCTAGAAGGGATTTTGTTTTTAGAAAAATAAGTGGGAGTACGTTAGATTTTGAAGAAATTCAAGATAAGGACCATAGCACTGAGGCTTTGATGGAGGTTGAACAGGAACCACAAAGTATTGTGGATGATGAGATTGTTGCACAAAGAGTTGTGGAATGACAACCTGTTCAGCCTGAGAGATACTCATTTCTCTTATTTGACCATGATGACATTATTCTCATTAAGAATGAGCCTACCTCCTATCAAGAAGCTGTGATGAGCCCAGATTCTGAGAAATTGCTAGAGGCCATGAGATCCAAGATGGAATCCATGTACACCAACCAAGTATGGACTTTGGTTTATCCACCTGAAGGCGTCAAACCCATTGGGTGTAAGTGGGTCTATAAGAGAAAGACTGACATGGATGGACTTATGCATACCTATAAGGGTCAATTGATGGCTAAAGGTTTAAAGCAAATTCATGGTATTGACTGTGATGAAACTTTTTCTCCAGTGGCAATATTTAAGTCCATTCAGATCATGCTTACTATTGCAGCATACCACGATTATGAGATCTGGCAGATGGTCGTCAAAACTGCATTTCTGAATGGAAACTTGCTCGAGGATGTGTACATGACACAACCTGAGGGTTTTGTAGATCCACAACATACTAGGAAAGTATGCAAGCTGCAAAGGTCCATTTATGGGCTAAAAAAAGCTTCTCGGAGCTGGAATCTTCGATTCGATGATGCGATCAAATAGTTTAGTTTCATCAAGAATGAAGATGAACCCTATGTCTACAAGAGGGTTAATGGAAACACAGTTGTCTTCCTTGTATTGTATGTGGATGACATACTACTCATTGGGAATGACATCCCTTCGCTACAGTCTGTGAAGACTTGGCTGGGAACATGCTTCTCAATGAAGGACTTAGGTGAAGCAGCCTGTATTCTAGGCATCAAGATCTATAGAGATAGATCTAAGAGATTGCTTGGCCTAAGTCAGAGTACATATATTGACACGGTATTACTACAGTTTGCCATGCAGAATTCCAAGAATGGACTTCTGTCAATGTCACATGGTGTGAGTCTTTCGAAGACTCAAAGTCCCTCTTCTAGAGAGGAGAGATATCGCATGGATAAGATCCCTTATGTATATGCCATAGGATCTATCATGTATGTCATGCTATGTACTCGTCCTGATGTCTCGTATGCTTTGAGCATGACGAGTAGATACCAGTCAGATCTAGGTGAGCGTCACTGGATAGCAATCAAGAATATTCTTAAGTACTTGAGAAGGACTAAAGATTATTTCTTGATATTTGGAGGCGATGAGGAGCTAGCTGTAAAGGGTTACAGTGATGCCAGCTTCCAAACTGACCAGGATCATTATAGATCGCAGTCAGGGTTCGTGTTTTGCTTGAATGATGGTGCTGTGAGCTGGAAGAGTTTGAATCAGGACACAGTTGCTGATTCTACAATAGAGGCCGAGTATATTACTGCATCAAAGGAAGAAAAGGAGGCAGTTTGGATCCGTAAGTTCATTACTGAGCTTGGGGTGGTTCCTAGCATAGCAGATCCTATAGAGCTCTATTGTGACAACAATGGAGCGATTGGGTAGGCTAAGGATCCTCGCTTACACCAACAGACCAAACACATACTACGACACTTCCATCTCATTTGAGAGATTATCGATAGAGGAGATGTGAAGATTTACAAAGTACCCACAGATGCTAACGTCGCAGATCCCTTGACCAAGGCTTTGGCACAGAAAAAGCATGATGGTCACATGATGCGCATGGGCGCGACCTCAAATCTTGCGACGACTATCGTCGTGGACTCAAAGTGTGCACTCGCGCTCAACGCCTGCAAGTGCATGGATGTCGTCAAGTAATAAAGATTTATTGATCCCATAAAGACTAGTATTTGAATACCAATACACTAAGTGGTTGTGATTGTTCAGATGAAATCTCTGAGAGAGTCGATTGGTGAGGACTATCGGTGGACCCTACTCTGTGCGGTGTCACACGGAGGGGGAAAAGAGGGTACCGGAGTCTTAAAAGGCGATTCTAGGACTTCGATTTCGCTTGTGTACCACAAAACAATGTTGTTAATTGGCGTCGTCTAAATGTCTACCTACGATTTTAGGAAAGGGATATCATACACTCTCCTACAGAGTCGCCGCATTCACCGAGAGCTATCCTCGCCCAAAAGGATGGGATAGAGGGTATGAGGATGCCAAATCAATCCTTGCGGTGGACCGTTTCCGATTCCACCGCTCCCTTCTCTCCACAGTTACGGGAGGTCAGGTTAACCCCTAGGTTCCTTGATCAAACCTCCTAAATCTAGATTTGTGAGGGCTGTCACCACCTCGTATCGCCTAAGCACAGTGGAAAGAAAGCCAAACTCACGAAGATATAATAGAGAGCAACTACCAATTGTCAAATCAAACTTTTGGCCAGAATTTAATATGAACCAACATTGTCTATGTACACAAGCTACTCCCTAATCCTAGAATCAAAAATACTTTTCCATAAATACGAAGGAAGAATCACAAAACATGTTTAAGTTCGAATATAATAGAGATAAAGAGCAGAAAAAGAGATATACAATGCTTCGTGATCTTCTCTCCGGTGTTGTATTGCAAGTTGTGGACCTCCGACAATGTTCCTCATCCCCACTGTGAGTTACTGAAGCTTTTTAGGGCTTCGGCGTGTCGTCCTAGCCGTCGTGCCTCCCCCCCTAGGGTTTTGGCGGAGCCATCCTTATATAGATATCGCCTCGGACCGCTGTAAAATATAGAAAAAACCCTAGTCGCGCAAATCCATCGGGCCGCCACATGGCCAAGCCGTGTACAACCCTGGTGTGCTATTCTTCACCCATCAGACACGACCATGTGAATCCACACACCCTGGCCGTGTCCCACTCTGTGTCTAGCATCAAATGTCCTTCTTTCGCTCCAGAAATACGTCTTTTCCCCCCCGAAAAGCCAACTATAAAATACGGAAAAAAAATCTATGAATTAACCCTTTAATTAATTGAGGTTAATGAGTAGATTAATTGGGCATAATTATTGGGTTAAGAAAGATGATTCTTTAGTTGGGCTGGAAATTGGGCTTGATTTGGAATGGGCTTGGGCTGGAAACAGGCTAAATCTATTTGGATTAGACTCAGGTTTGGGATTGGGATGAGTTAACCAGATCAGTTCGAACGTCTTTTATAAGCTGCCGAACGAACTAATTTCATCAGATCGCGATCCCTGTTTCTATTTCTTTTCCATCTCGTTCCTTCCGCTCTGCGCAATCGAGTCGCCGACCTTCGCTCGTCGACGTCCGGTGCATGAAGCTCGACGGCGCCATCCCTGGACTGATCTCCGGCCAGGGATCAAGGGGTTCTCGCCAGGGGAAGGTCGCGGCGACACTCCCATCGGACAGTGGCATCGTTGTCGCAGCAGCGAGCTGCCATCGAAGGTAAGGACCGATTGTTGTCTTTCCTTTTGAGTTTAAGCTTTGCTGTTACCTGTGGTTTGCGTGATTTTAGCTTAGATCTATGAGTTAGCAGTGACCGGGAGTCTGGATTGATTCGGCGAGCAGCCAGGATTTGGGAAATTTCGCCATCGGTGGAGTTTAGATCTGGTAAGTTTGGATTTAACCTAACATTTCCCCGTGGTATTGTGATTATGGTGTTCTGTTAATGTGATTTTGGGTATTCGGTTGATTCGGATGTATTCGTGATATCGGTGATTGATGCGAACTCGGGGTTTGCCGATTGAAGCGAGGAGGTTGAGAAGAGGAACTGTGAAGTTCGGATGGTTAGGAATTTCAGTTAGGTTGTGGAAATTAATTTGTTATTTGAATGGCTTACATTGTTTCTACTGATTTGGTGTAGATTGATATCGCTGGTTTCGGGTGATGATGTATGTTTGGACTGTTATTAG
Organism: Wurfbainia villosa; assembly: GCA_025175895.1. Lineage (NCBI taxonomy): Eukaryota > Viridiplantae > Streptophyta > Magnoliopsida > Zingiberales > Zingiberaceae > Wurfbainia > Wurfbainia villosa. The sequence goes on along the minus strand of CM045996.1, from coordinate 52,952,384 downwards.
TTAAGGCTTGATATGTTCTGAGTTGGTGATGATTTGATCAATAATGTTGATATCCCAATTGTGCAGCTATAGTGTGGTGTTTGATTCAAAAATAGGTTGTTGCTAGGGGTTGTATTGATGTGGCAGCTTTCCTATTTTCCTTGATCGGTTATGAACATGATATTCCCGGACTTGTCATTCTGTGGATGACGTAGGTGGTGAAGAAATTGATGTTGTAGATCAGAGAGATACTATGGCAGTGATCGAAGGTAAGTGTGAATTGATTTGGATGCAGTGATTTGGAGATTTAGGTCAGCTTGGATGGTTGCGAGTAGTGTTTAGATCCCTATATTTCAATTGATCTATGTAGTGTATCGGATTGGGATAGTTGGAGTTAACACGTATTCGGAGGGGGATGCGAATATAGAAAGAATTATTATTTTGTTCGGATAATTATCGGAGACATGTACTTAACCATGATTGTTATTATTGTGCAGGTGTGTGATACGAAGCAGGTCCGCGGCCGTGAGCATTATTCGAGCTTCGTATCATGTGGATAATATTTACCTGGTCTGGTAGTTTTGATCAAATTCTAGTGCATGAATTTGGATATATGTTTATACCTGTTTACCTTAAATCCACTCTTATTTAATCATATACTTGTACTGCCTTGATCTTTGAGATATATACTCTGGTACTTCATTGATTATCTAGCTCGGATAGGAACTATAAACCCTATTATGTATTAGCTGATGGATGTTCAGTAAGTACAGGTGGTTAGGGTTATCTTTGTGACCTCAGATTGGGTTACTGTGTTACATCACTAGGGTTAGGTGATGAATTGGATTATGGAGTCGATTGTTGTATCGTACACATATTAGTTGTGCATCTATGATGGATTTAGTTGTCTGTGCATAGATAAATGTGTGTGGTTGTCAGTATGTGGTTACGGACTAGAGGTCCTAGCATGATTGTATATCCATTATGGATCGTATATCTGGGTATGATTATATGGATGGTCGATAGTATCTCGCTACTGACTAGAGGTCTTAGCGTGGTTGACTGTCAGATGAGTATGACTCTTTATACGATAGAGAGAGTCTTGTGGATTGTAGTCCTTGCATAGTTTAACTTTTGGTTGACCAGGACTCCCCGTGAGATAGGGAGTGTTGCGAGGATACTTGTGTGGATCTATGCATCATTACATTTGCATGCATGCTGTTGACTGGGTCTCCCTTGTGGTTGAGACAAGTCGTCAGTCATCCTGCCTCCCCGGCCACTCGGGGTAGTGGTAGCAGGGTTGAGGGCAGAGCATTGGATGTGCCGCGCTCGACCACTATGGATGGTGGTAGCTGGAGATGCGCACCTGGCCACTGAGCAGAGTGGTGTTAGCACTCGCCCACTATAGACGGTGGTTGTGTGACGTGCAGTTGTCCTGTGTGCAGAGCTCGTCTACTCATGGGTAGTGACGGAGCGACCAGCAGCAGGGACCCCCGGGGAGTAGTTAGCTCTTTACGCTTATATGCTACTCATTCATACTACCCAACTCGGTCACTCGAGAGTGGTAGTGGGCGGCCGAGTCGTCGTCATGTGCCACACATCTTAGTCGTGGTTGGACGGTCATGACATGGCCATGCATATGCATTGCTGATATATATGTATGCATGTATTTGATATATATTTTATATATGCCTGTGAGATGCTGCATTTGATTGAGCTATGATTGTTGCACATGCTTGTCCATCATGATACATGCCATTTGCATTTTATATACTGCTATGTGTTGAGCATGATACATGCGTTGATTCAGACTGTTGTATGCATTTGATTAGCGTCATGTCATAGGGTGGTATGGACCGGGTTGTTATTACAGGTGATCATATACTGTTCATATGTTGGCATATTGGTCAGGTATGGGATTGACTTAGTATGTTATATGGGTTATGTTATTGTAAATCTGTTCAGGATGATATAGCTTATGGTGTTGCGGACCGTCAGGTACGTTGGTACATTACTTCATGTTCAGTTGATCAGTTTAGTATATACACTGAGTATGACTTTACTGTAGTTACTTGTTATTAGAGTTGGATAGGACTGTATGTCTATTGGACTCATGCTGTATACCTGTAGATCTTCACATGTATACTTGTAGATCTATCCTTATATGTTGTTCATGCACTTTCTACATATTACCCCTGAGTTTATACTCACCACCCCGGGACCCTAGGCTTCCTGTCACCCAGGTAACAGGTAGAAGATTCCTTGGACGTTCGGAGCTCCGCCAGCTGATCCCATCTCACACCAGACGAAGGGATATGTTTTTCCATATTGTTGTATTATTATGGATTGTTAGTTTGGGTTTTTACCCTGTATTGTTTCCATATTTGTGATATACGGATGTGATGTACGTATTTGGTCTTTGATTCGATTTCTGTTATGATTCTTGTCGTGTCAAGTCACTCCGGAGTGCACAGTTAGTCTTTGTATCTTGGTTATATATTTGTATTGTTTCCGCTGTGTTTTGTATAATTGGTATGTTGGTATCTTTATATATTGTGTTGTTGTTGGGTCTACGGGCCTTGTATTAACCCGATATATTGCCACGTACAGGGGAGATGCCGTCCGTTTACTTTTCGGTACGGCATACTCTCGGGGCATGACACCAACCTACACACAAAAGTACAACGAGCAGACCTCCGAACCAGAAAATAGGAAATGCGTGTAAAAACAGAGTAACATATGCATGAAACTATCACAAAATGTAATAAGATGTGAGCGAAAGCTACGCCTAAAACCCTATATGTTTTTCTCACATCACTTCTCCCAGACTTAAATCTTTGCTTATCCTCAAGCAAACCTCAGTGCCATGAAATTTTAAAATATTGTTCCATAATTAGCATGTTAACAAAATTTACCAAGTGATATTTGCAATCAAAGCAAAACAAATATGTTCTAGAAGTTCACTAAGTTAGCTCCTTGTGCTCGTGCTAGGCGAATCATTCTTAGGGGATGCCCGTTCCATGGTGAGTTAAGTCGTCACCCCATAGCTTTCCTAAGGTTTCTGGCTCTTAGGCACTTACCTGCCCAAAGCAAGGGTCGTTCCCTAGATCTAGCATAAAGTCTCAAAGGCGTGCTCGGTATTGAGAGAAATTGGGAGGTGTTTCCCCAATAACCTAACTCGGTCTCAAAGGGGCACCTAGCCATTTCCACCCACGACAACTGTTTTTATCCCTCTAAATCTCTCTCTCTCTCTCTCTCTCTTTTCTCTCTTTTTTTTTCAGCTCGCTGGGATTTTGATTTTTCAAAATGGGCTTACACAATCTGAGCATCTCCAATAACTAAAATGCTAAACCAAGAGTCACCTATGGATTCCAATGTACTAGACTATAGAGGTGAATCATAATTGGGTATGTACTAGATTCTTCCTTTTAGAATGTTTGATATGTGTAAGTGCAAATCCAAAGCTAACCAGTGTAAGTCTAGAACATTCTATAAAGAGAATAAAATAAAATACCACAGGATAAATGAAGTTAAGCTACCTATGGGAACAACTTATGCAAGCAACTTTTTTTAAAAATACTACTGAGGTAGGCTTAAACATTACAAAAATTAAGTACTGAAAGGAACTAAACAACTCATGCATGCATGAACAAATGAAAATACCAGAAAAGAAACTACTATTATGAAAACAAAACAAAATATATTTTGGGGTCTCCCCCCCAGACTTAAACAAAAATATACCTCTAACATGGTGGACGAGGTGGAAAGTCTGGGAGCCTCGACATCTCTGGATCCTGGGAGAACCTGCTGCTAAGCCGCTGATGCCACATATACATGTGGTCGATCTGGGAATTGGTGGATGCAGTGGCTGCTCGGTGCTCCTCCTCTTTAGCCCACTATGCCTACTGGGCATGCATATGCTGTCGCATCTCCCTGTGGTAGGTGGCCTCATCCTGGCGACGAGCAGCCTCCTCCTGGAAGTATATGCGGGCCTCGTCGTAGAACTCCTCTGCCCGCTGGAAATGCTCCAGGAATTCCTGGAACTCTGCCTGCTGGTAGGCGCTCTGCTCCTCCCATCGCTGCCCCTGCGTCTGCTGCTCAGTGTGAATGTCGTCGAGGTGCGATCGAAACTTCGAGAAATCATATGTCGACGTACCTGCATCCTGCTTAAAAGTAGAAAAAGATGGTGGTATAGGTGTAGGCTCATGTCGGCGTGGACTAGGTGGGCTCCTATGCATGTGTGGATTGGAGAGAGAGTGATACAAGGGTGGAGAGATGGGCGCCGATGTGGATGGTCCCTCATGTGGAGGGGATTCCACTATCAGGACCAAGCGCTAGTTGGCGCGTATGGTGATGGTGGTACGATCCGGGTAGGGGAGCCTAAGGGCCGTAAGATTTTTCCTTACAAAGCATAAGGAGTCTCTTTCTCTTACAATCATCTTCATGGCCATGCATACTCCTAGGTCGATCCTAGGGCTCCCCTTTATATTCTCCAATGTTGTGTAATCGTTCCCCATCCTATAACAAATGTGGGTAAGTAGGCCTCCCACATTGATCTCTTCGCATGCTGCTTTGCCCATCTTCACTAAGTGTCTGATGAAGTGGGACCCTACATCGATGCTACTCCTTTATTGTAGCATATCCCATAGGCAAAGCAGCTCGCTGGCTCTAACTACACCGTCACTCTCCCCATGACCAAATATAGTACTGGCCATGATGCGGTGCAGGTATCGAAAGATGGGTTTTGGAGGAGCGATGCTTTGGCCCTAGATGGGTCATAAGCATGCTCCCCTATCAACTCAGTCCATATCATACGAGAGTTGTACCCATTAGGGGTTCTTCTCTCTCCTCCACTGGGCAAGCCAAAGCATGTGTTCCATTGGTGAAGGGTCCACTCATGCTCAATATTAAAAAGCCTAAAAGTTATCATACCCTCCTCGCTCTCTCTACCCGTTAAAACTTCCGCCTCTAAAGAACTCAAAAATTCCAAAACTATCCTAGGGTAGGTTAGGTGCCTTATTCCCATAATCTCATCCCACCCCATTTTTGTAAATAGGGTTTGTACATCACCTAACAACCCTAAGGATGCTAGCAAATCTTCATATAAGTACCTAGTAGTAGTAAGTTTACGAGTAGAGAGCATATTGTACCTATCTCTATGTTCATTATTGCGAAAAAGTAGAGGGGGTAGGGTGTTACCCTCTTCCGGAGCTTGAGGAGCGTCGTCTCTTCTTGTTCGTCGCTCCGAGGTGCCGGATCGGGATGCTACGGTCTTGGTCCTCCTCATCCTTGCTCCTTTTGGCTTCTTAAGAGGTTGAAAATGCTTCTAGAGGAAGGGGAAAATGAAATCACACGGCTAGGGCAAGAACTTTTGAAGGACACGGTGCAAATGAGGTGAAAACACATGACTCACCCCTTTTAACCTCGCGCGCCATGGTCGTGTGAAAACACACAGCCAGGCCGTGTGCGCCTCTGGTCAAGTGGGCATGGCCATGGGACAACACACAGCCAGGCCGTGTGTCCCCTTTTTTTCGCCCATTTATGCACCATGGTCCGAATTTGTTCATACACTTCGCCGTGTAGACTAATATGGGTTTCATTTTTGCCTAGCAAAGTTCTTTTCTACTCCTAACTCTAAATGTGATGGAAATCAAAACTAAAATCAAACACATGTATGCAATGCAATAGAAAAGGGAAATCTACAACTAAACTTGGGTTGCCTCCCAAGAAGCGCTTTGTTTAAGGTCGTTTAGCTCGACCGCACTCTTCTATCAACTCGACTCCGGTGGTTCAGTGAACCTCCATTCATCCATCTCGGGATCTGCGTATGGAGGTTTCGACTTCAATCTACTAATCGTAAAGCCGTCAAAGTAGGGAGCTCTGTGCTCTGAAAGACTGAAAAGGATGATCTCCCCCTCTACCTCCAGGGAGATCTGGTGTGCCTTCACATCTATGCACACCCTTGCGGTTGCTAGAAAAGGCCTTCTCAGAATGATGGGATTCTAGGGATTCGGTCATGTGTCCAGTATGACGAAGTCTGTGGGTATCACGAAATCCTCAATCATCATAGAAACATGTGGTAGCAGGCCAACGGGCTCCTTCACTGAATCATCCCCCATACGAATACCAAGATTCGCTGGTTGGAGCCCGCTTAGTCCCATCTTCAGAAAATATGCATAGGGAATCACACTGACCGATGACCCCAAGTCGTATAGTGCTTCGTCGAAGCTCTCCCCATAAATTGAGCAGGGAATAATGAATTCACTAGGGTCCTCAAGCTATACTGGAATCTTCTCTTCGAATTCATCTTGGTCAGGTAGGGTGGTAATCATTGCTACACACCCCTTGGCGAATTGGCTACTTGGCCCCACTCCTTCCTCTTTTCCTTGGCTCGCCGGAGAGCTCTTCACAGGTTGTGTCACGGATTGGGCTATTTGGGCCACTTGTGTCTCCAACATCTGTGTATGACTTGCAAGGCCATCAACGGTGGCCTTCAAGTCTCTCAGTGCTTCTTCAGACTTTTGATGCTGGCGATAGAATTCCTCATTGGCCTTAGTTGGGGTAGCGATGAAGTCCTCCATCATCTGTTCCAGTCTGGACTTCTGTGGTCACTGCCCATTGCCCTACTGTTGCCCGTACCCTCCAGATGGTTGGGGGTTTCCCGAGTTATTTTTGTAGGAGAAATTCAGGTGACTCCTCCATCCGGGATTGTAGGTATTAGAGTACGAGTTGTGGGGCCTTTGATCATAGTCCCCAATCGCGTCATAATGCTCAATCTGCTCGTCTGTGGTCCCTTGCCCTACATAGTGGTCCTCACGATACCCTGTCGCTCCTTCTCCAAAGTCGATAGCCGCACATGTAGATGAAGGATTCAAAGATTCAAATCGTCTACTGAGCACGTCCATCCTCGCTGAAAGGTGGTCCATGGAGTTGACAGTGTATCGTCCTGTCGTAGGCGTGGGTTAACCACGTTCGGAGGCCCATTGATGGTGGTTTTGGGCCACCTCTTCGATAAGCTCCTCCGCCTTCTCTATGGTCTTGTTCATTAGAGCTCCTCTTGCGGCAGAATCTAGGGACATATTTGTGCCGTAAGCGATCCCATTATAGACAATGTGGATCACCAACCACCTCTCCAGTCCATGGTGTGGGCATTGATAAAGTAGCCCCTTGTAGTGATCCCATGCTTCAGACAAGGACTTCCCCTCCTTCCGACGAAAGCTAGTGATAAGGTGGCGCATGTGAGCAGTCTTACTTGGTGGGAAGTATTTATTCAGAAATTGTTGCTCACACTCCTCCCATGTGGTGATGCTGCCAGAGGGTAAGGAGTGAAGCCATGCCTTAGCCTTATCCCGCAGTGAAAATGGGAACACGCTCAGGCGGATCGCGTCAGAAGGGACTCTGTTAAGTTTCATGGTTGAGTAGATTTCGAGAAAAGCCTCAAGATGCCAGTTCGGGTCTTCAGTCGTAGCTCCCCCGAATTGGCTCTGCTAGACCATATGTATAAGTGCCAGCTTCAGCTCAAAGTTATTTGTCGAAATCGATGGTCCAGCTATGCTCGACCTGAATCCTCTAGCACTAGGAGCTGCATAGTCCCGCAGAGGTCGGCTTCCTATGTTCACCTCGGATGTTGCTTGATCTTCCATCTTTCGCTGTACTGCTCTCCAATAGTGAAAGGTTCACTCAATCTCTAAATCGATCGGAATTAGACCTTCCGATCCTAGTCTTCTAAGCATACGATGAACCAAACCACAAAAGTAAGAGTGCTAACCTAATGCTAAAAGCAGAAAATAAATAAATCTAGCAAATAAAAACCTAAGATGCAATAAGTAAACAGGAAACTACTACTGAGAATAAAAACTAAATCTAAATATGGAAAATAGAACTAAGCAGATAAGATAAACTGAAAAGAAAAATAAAGAAGGAAATTAATCTAATCCAAAGTCCGATCCAATCTACCACTGTTCGATTTGATATCGAATCGACAGTCCCCGACAATGGAGCCAAAAACTTGATGCGCATGGGCACGACCTCAAATCTCGTGACGACTTTCGTCGTGGACTCAAAGTGCGCGCTCGCGCTCAACGCCTACAAGTGCACGGATGTCGTCAAGTAATAAAGATTTATCGATCTCATAGGGACTGGGATTCGAATACCAATACACTAAGTGGTTGTGATTGTTCGGACAAAATCTTTGAGAGAGTCGGTTGGTGAGGACTATCAGTGGACCCTACTTTGTGCGGTGTCACACGGAGGAGGAAAAGAGTGTGCCGGGGTCTTAAAAGGCGATTCTAGGACTTCAGTTTCGCTTGTGTACCACAGAACAATGTTGTCAATTGGCGTCGTCTAAACGTGTACCTACGGTTTTGAGGAAGGGACATCATACACTCTCCCGTAGAGCCACCGCATTCACCGGGAGCTATCCTCGCCCAAAAGGATGGGATAGAGGGTATGAGGATGACAAATCAATCCTTGCGGTGGACCATTTTCGATTCCACCCTCCCTTCTCCCCGCAGTTACGGGAGGTCAGGTTTACCCCTAGGTTCCTTGATCAAACCTCCTAAATCTATATTTGCGAGGGTTGTCACCACCTCGTATCACCTAAGCACAACGGAAAGAAAGCCAAACTCACGAAGATATAATAGAGATCAACTACCAATTATAAAAACAAACTTTTGGCCAGAATTTAATATGAACCAACATTGTCTATGTACACAAGCTACTCCCTAATCCTAGAATCAAAAGTACTACTCCATAAATATAAAGGAAGAATCACAAAACATGTTTAAGTTCGAATACAATAGAGATAAAGTGCAGAAATAGAGATATACAATGCTTTGTGATCTTCTCTCCGGCAATGTATTGCAAGTTGTGGACATCCGGCGGCGTTCCTCCTCCCTGCTGTGAGTTACCGAAGCTTTTTAGGGCTTTGGCGTGCCATCCTAGCCGTCGTTCCTCCCCCCCTAGGGTTTGGGTGGAGCCATCCTTATATAGATATCGCCTCGGACCGCTACAAAATCCGAAAAAAACCCTAGTTGTGCAAATCCATTGGGCCGCCACACGGCTGTGTGTTTCCACACGGCCAAGCCGTGTGTGGCCATGGTGTGCTGTTCTTCACCCATCGGACATGACCGTGTGAATCCACATGCCCTGGTTGTGTCCCACTCTGCGTCTAGCATCAAATGTCTTTCTTTCGCTCCGGAAATGCATCTTTTCCCCCCGAAAAGCCAACCTGCACACAAAAATATAACAAGCAGACCTCCGAACCAAAAAATAGGAAATGCGTGTAAAAATAGAGTAACATATGCATGAAACTATCACAAAATATAATAAGATGTGAGCGAAAACTATGCCTAAAACTCTATATGTTTTGCTCACATCATCACACTAGATCATTGGGTATTAGATACTATAGTGATTGACACTAGTGCTAGTGGGAGATTGTTAGTGAAAGCCCTAGAGCCAATCATGTGATGATTGTTGTATGGACTTTGTTGTATCATATTCCTATTTATAAAGGCATTTCTATATGGTTATTATACTTACTTGTATTGGTGCCAAATAACTAAGTATAATAACGTCCTTGAGTAGAAGGTTTTTATCTATATCAATCGATTGGTTGAATCGATAATGAGATGATATAGAGAACACTATTCTTAATCATTCCTAGTCAAGTATTAACATTCATGGACAATGTTAATGTGAAAAGACTAGCATGTAGGTCAATTCGATGACTTGATCTCACAAGTCATGGATATGAGATATCAAGTTGACACATGGGTATGCATTGAAGAATGTATACTGAATGATCCACCATGAGAAAGTATCATGGATCATTATATGAGTGTCATATACTTTCTCATGTGACTATTAGTATGACTATTAGTCCTTGCACCTGAAGTCACCATGGTTCCCTACATAAGGAGTTGCATACTTTGGCTTCGTCAAACGTCACCCGTAAATGGGTGGACTATAAAGGCGATTACTGAGTATGTAACAAATTATGCGGAGGGATGTGAGTGATGTAGATGGGATCTATCCCTCTTATATGACAAGAGTTACATCATGATTCTTGATAGAGTGAGACCACTAAGTGCATGGTCATGCCCAAATGAGTCAATATGAGATATTGAGATCATTTGATTAGAGTAAGTCTACTTGGAGTTCAAGATATAGATTGTACAAAGGATGACACGGTCTATGCCTCAATTGGTCAATCTAGATGTCAAGGATAGAGGGACATTGTCACATATTGTGAGAATCACAATTAGTAGTCACAAAGGTAATGTTGGATCTAAACATTCTTGTAACTTGGGTAGCAATGATGTGTTGCTTGATACCACTCATTGCTTATGTTTCTAAATCAGTTTATGAGAATTGCCAATGTTACAATAACCTATAGGGTCACATACAAAGGGCAATTAGATGGAGATTAGGTTAATATGATGAACCATGAGGATTAGGTTCATGTGATGAACCAAATTGGATTAAGAGTAATCCAAATTAGACTAATTGAGTTGGACTCAATTTGATTCAAGTGTTGAATGAGTCTAATTTAGATTTGATTCATTGATTCAATTTAAATTAATGAATAGAGATTCATTAAATTAAATTGACTTGAATCAAATGGTTGGATTTGATCAACCATGGGAGATAAGAGGTCAAGTTTGACTTGACTTGAGAGGGAAGATGAATGGTCATGTTTGACTTGACCAAATGCCATGTCATGGTGACTTGGAATGGGGTTGGCCAATGATGATGTTCCACATCATCATGGACACATCATGGTGTGCCACCTCATGAGGGAGACCAAGAGCCATGGCTCTTGGTATTACATGGTTTAAGTTCCCTTAATGTGGGCGGCCAAAAACTAATGCATGTGTGAGTGGGAATTTTAACTTCATCTTCTTCCTCCTCTCTTCTCAAGCTCTCTCTTCCTCATCCTTGCCATGGGCTTCTAAGGGTGCTAGCACACTCTAAGTTGCCTTTTCTCCACCTATTGTTTGTGTGGATACTTGTAGAGGAGTGTACGCTTGACACTCTCGAGTTTCGGTAAACCATTTGGACGAGCGGGATAAGCGAAGGGCGTCACATCAAGGGTAAAGCTCTTCACATGTAGATATAAAGTAGATCTAAGGTTTTCAAACATGTACATGTATTTTTGTTTATCTTCGCAGGGATCCGTGGCCGACTTTCGAGGTTTTCGCAATGCAAAAAGTGGTTTTTGCAGATCTGATAGTCCAACAAAGTTGTCACGCCCCGAGAGTATGCCTTGCCAAAAAGCAAACGGACGACATCTCCCCTGTACGTGGCAACATCTCGTGTTAATACAAGGCTCGTAGGCCCACAACTACAACATAATAAGCAAATATATATATCAAATACAGCGGAAACATACAACCACATACCCATAACACATATATCATATGAAACCGAAACCACACAGGTGTACACCACTTGACAAGTCCACAATACTAAACCGTATATAAAACATCGAAACAAAATAAAGTCCACGACATAAAGACAAAGTCCATAACATAAACCAAAGTCCATGACATAAAATAAATTCCTCGGGAGACTCGGAAAAACGGAGATGGCATGGATCACCGGCGCAGCTCTAAGCCGTCACGAAGACTTCTATCTATTACCTGGGTGACAGAAAAACCTAGGGTCCTTGGTGGTGAGTAAAACTCAACAGGTAATAGAAAAACATGTAATTCAATAGAAAAATCTACAGGTATATAAGGTAACACTATCATGATAACATATCCATGTATATACCTTCTAACCAAAGGCCAATGTAAAATGCAGACATACCTGAAAGTCTGCTACGCTACACCTATCCAACCTTAGCACATATCCACAATATCTGTATATAACAGGAAGTTTGCTCTAAACCATACAACGACATAAATACGGGTCAAAGAATGCAATAGACTAACCAACAACTATATAGGTATCCGACACAACCATATAAGTGAAGTGTGTAGCATGTATGAAGATGATCTACAATCAAATGAAACAAGCATAGTACAATCAAATGCAGCATCACAATAAGCATATATATATAGACTGCATCTATATATATTTACTAATCACAACCATCCATATATATATATATATATATATATATATATATATGCAAAAATGCCATAAGTCGGCAATGCAGCATGCATGGTCATGTCGACTCACCCTAAAGCTACCACGACCCCAGTGTGGCCTCGGTGTCTCGACATGACAACTATCTCAACTCAACACCAACCACTACTCTCGAGTGGTTGAGTGGGCAGTATGATCGAGTAGCATATAAGCGTGAAGAGCAAGCTACCCGACGGGGGTCCCTGCTGTTGGCCACTCCGACAGTCACTACCCATGAGTGGTCGAGTGCCACACACACAGGACTACGACACGCAAATCCAACTACCACCGTCTATAGTGGTAGAGTGTGGCACCATAATGCTCTAGCCTCACACTGGTTACTCCTCCTATGAGAAACCGTGGAGGCAGGATGACTGACGACCCTCTCGACCATAAGGGAGACCACTTCGCCAGCATGCATGCAAATGACATGAATGCTTTGTCACAAATAGACATCCACCACAGACTCTCTATTCTAAAGAGAGTCAAACCAATCAGATCAACGCGCTCTCTATCCTACAGAGAGTCGTACTCAACTGATTATAATGAGCTAGGACCACCGGTCCATAGCGACACACTAAGTACAATTCACTTGACCATTTACACAGTATATGGTCGGTAGTAAACATGCAACCTAAGGGTATTAGAATTAAGCCTACGTTCAAGACATTACCTACCCATGGATGACCTTTTTGCCCAATTTACAATCAGGTCGTCATCCGGACTTTATTATTTGCACTTAACTAAACAAAATTCTAGGTTACTTACATCACATATATAAATCCTAATCATGATGAAGTGAAACATGATAGCAGCAATAGAGTTTAATAGCCAAAGATCAGGTATCAAGCGCAAGAGTAAATAAGAGTAGAGTCAAGGTAACATGATCATATAAGATGATCATATATATAAATTTGTATGCATTAAAACTACCTGACCAGGGTAGGAAATTACCCACCTGCTGTAATGCTCGAACTAATGAAATTCTCACGGTCACAGTCCTGCCTCGTATCCATGTTATAAAATACCACAGAAAAAAAAGTTGGACTATAATTAATACCTAATCTAGGTATTAATTAAAGGGGTTAATCAAACCTAGTTTTAGTCTTATAGTATAAGAACCCAATAAGCATTTTTTGCCCAACCCATTAAATCCGCCCGACCCGCTAAACTATTAACGTCGCTGGTTTCTTCTTTTCCGTTCTTCGCCGACTCCGCCGACTCCGCCGAACATTTTTCTAGTCGAAAAATCTCTTCAATTACTTCTCTCCGTCGCACCTAGACGCCTCGTGATCCCCCTGCTTCCTAACTCTCGATTTCCTTTGTCTCTCCTGCGATCTCTCTTCCTTTCGTCTCCACCGCATCCCAGCCGCTGCCAACGCTTTGCCGATGGGAGATCCAGCTGAAGTAGAGGAAGCCGACAGGCATCGATGCGTGTGGTCAGGAATTCGGGTCGGCGTCAAGTCGATCAGGAGTCGTACTTCCTGATCGCTGTCAGAGCAAGCCACCTTCAGGTCTTTCCATCGCAAGTTGCTGATCTCCTCTGCCGATCAGTGTCGGGGATAGGTAAGCGTTTCTCCTCTCCCTATCGTGGACGAAATCGACTCCAAGATGTGTTTTTTTCCTTCACTGAGCTCGGTCTGGTTTGGGCAGTGATTGGAGATTGGTTTTTGCCGTGAACAGGAGACGAGGAAGGGCTGCCGATGGAGATCTGAGATCGGTAAGGTTGATTTCCTTCTTTCTTGTGGTGTTGTCGGTTGGTCAGTGTTGCTGTTAGTGTTAGTTGATTGTCGATGTGTTGATTTGTTTTGTGAATTCCTTTCAATGGAGATGGCTATGGGATTGGTTGTGAAGTGTTGACTGGGAATTGTCAGCCTTACGGCTGTGAACAGGGTGATGGGTGGTTTGTGTGGCTGTGAGTAAGAGGAGAGGACTTGTGGGGTTGTTCCGGTAAATTTAACCAGCTGTGAGGTCGGTAATTTTCTGTTTGAGAGGTTGTGAGTGGAGTTAGGTCAGTTGTAATTGTCTGAGTGAGCGAGGATCGAATGTACGGCTAAAATTGAGTGTAAAAGACTGTGTGAGTAAGCTGTGAACAGATGTGCGATGTGGGCAAGGAATTGCCGACAGTGTGGCTGTGACCAAGGCTGCTCTTGGTCGCAAAGGGGCTGAAATGACCTTGAAATTGTTAGTACTGGGATTAGCTTGGTTGGAGCTAAGTGGAAAAGAGTCGGCTGGAATGGAGTGTATCAATTAGAGTGGTTAGATTCCTGATTTGGCGTAATTATAGGTGATTATGCACCGTTTTAAGGTGAGTAATTAGGGCTTGGTTGAGATTAGTCAGGTCCTGAAACTAGTGCGAAATGTTGGTTGTCGATCGAGCTGTGTGATGCTCTAATCTCGGCTACAAAATGGAAGTTATAACACGTATTCGATAAGGGATGTGGATATGGGGAAATACGTAGTAGTTAATTCATATTTTGTTGTATGCTTGCACTAAATTATAATTGATGATATTTGCCAGATGTGGATACGAGACATGTCCGCGGACATGAGGACTCTACTACTACGAGCATTTACAGTAGATGGGTAATTTCCTACCCTGGTCAGGTAGATGTAATTGCATTCAGATTTAGTCATAGATATGAGCATGTTAGGTGTTCATATTATCTTGACCCTGCTCTTATTTATTTTATGCTTGATACTTGTCATTGGCTATATTTGCTCAAAGGTTGATATCACATTTTTTCTTTATCATGATTTAGGAGTTACAGGTGTGATGTAAGTAGGTCTAAATGTTTAGTAGGGTGTAGATGTTAGAGTACAAGTGATGACCTAATTTGTAAATTGGTAAAAAGGTCATCCGTGGGTAGGTAATGCCCTAATTGTAGGATTTATTCCAATACCCATATGTTGCATACTTATTTACCAACCATGTGTTGTGTAAATGGTCAGGTGAGTAGTGAATAGTGTGTCGCTACGGACCGATGGTCCTAGCTTGCCATGATCAGTTGAGTATGACTCTCTACAGGATAGAGATTGTACTGATCAAATGGGTATTGTTAGTGCATATAAGATCCACATATCTCCACAATGGTATGATATTGTCCACTTTGGGCCCAAGCCCTCATGGTTTTGTTTTTGGACTTTTACCCAAAAGGCCTCATGCCAATGGAGATATCTTTTTTCTTATAAGCACATGATCTTTTCCATGTCTTACCAATGTGGGACTTTGATTGTATTCCCCATACTCCCAACAATCCCCCCCTCAAACGAAGGACCACATTGGGCCCCCCCTCAAGCCTATCCCTCCTCGAAGGATTTTCTCTGCTTGATGTCCGATCTTCAACCCACCAGGACTTCCTGCCAGTTGTTCGGTCCCCCCGACCCAACTAGACTTCCTTCCTGATGTCTGGTTCTCTTGATCCGGACGTGAGAGCTCAACTTTCTTCGTTCGAGGTTCATGGCTTGACATGGACCATGGCTCTGATACCAATTGTTAGTGCATATAAGATCCACATATCTCCACAATGGTATGATATTGTCCACTTTGGGCCCAAGCCCTCATGGTTTTGTTTTTGGGCTTTTACCCAAAAGGCCTCATGCCAATGGAGATATCTTTTTTCTTATAAGCACATGATCTTTTCCATGTCTTACCAATGTGGGACTTTGATTGTATTCCCCATACTCCCAACAGGTATGACTCTCTATTGAACAGAGAGTCTGTGGTAGATGTCTATATGTGAGACAGTACATTCATGTCATTACATGCATACTGATGACATAGTCTCCCTTGGGGTTGAGAGAGTCGTCAGTCATCCTACCTCCCAGGTTACTCCCAGGGGAGTAACTAGTGTGAGGGTAGAGCATTTGTTGTACTGCACTCTACCACTATAGAAGGTGGTAGTTAGAGTGCGTGCAATTTTCCTAGGTGTGTGACACTCGACCACTCATTGGTAGTGTCAGTCGGAGTGACCAGTAGCAGGGACCCCCATTGTGTAGCGAGCTCTTTATGCTCATATGCTACTTGATCATACTGCCCACTCGGCCATTCTAGAGTAGTGGTTGGTATTGAGTTGGGACAGTTGTCATATCGTGCCACCTAGGCCACACTGGGGTCATGGTAGCGAGTAGGGGTGCACAGGCATGACCATGCATGCTGCATTGTCGTATCATATGACGTTTTGCATATTGCTATATATATATACATGGATGATGGTGATTAGTATACATACAGATGCAGTATACATGTATACTCACTTTGATGATGCATTTGTATGTACTATGTTTGTTGCATTTGTTTGTACATATTCATACATGCTATTGCATTTTCTGTATGATAGTAGGTCGGGTACTTGTATACCTGTTGGTCAGTTACTGTGATACTCTCGACCCATATCACAATGTAGTGTGAGTTAGTATTACTCTTTATACCTTATGTTGTGGATATATGCCCAGGTTGGATGAGTGTAGAGTAGCTAATTGTCAAGTATGTAAGCACCTTTTGTTGTTTAGTTTATTTAGTGTATGCATGTAAGTATATTTATTATGCTGATGTATACCTGTCGTACCAGTAGATTTTGTTGTTGAATGACATGTGATATTGATATATATTTACATGTTCTATCTTATTACCTGCTGAGTTTTTACTTACCACTATAGACCCTGGGTTTTTCTGTCGCCCAGGTAATAGGTAGAAGTTTTCGTGACGGCTCGGAGTTGCACCGACGATCCATCCCATCTCCATTTTTCTGAGCTTCCCAGGAACTTTGTTTATGTTTTGGACTTGTTTTATGTTATGAACTTTGTCTTTATGATGTGGACTTTATTTCGGTGTCTGATGTTTTATGTACGGCTTGCTACTGTGGACTTGTCAGGTGGTGTACACCTGTGTGTTTTTAGTTTGTATGTTAGTATGTATGTTGTGGGTATGTGGTTTTATGTTTCCGCTGTGTTTGTTATATTTATATTTGCTTATGATGTTGTAGTTGTGGGCCTACGGACCTTGTATTAACTCGATATGTTGCCATGTATAGGGGAGATGCCGTCCGTTTGCTTTTCGGCATGGCATACTCTCGGGGCGTGACAACTTTATTGGTATCAGAGTCGAAGGTTCTGCGATGCCATACAATGATTTTTGTTTTTGAGTTTTGGATTCTCAGGACTCGGTATATTTTTTGGATTTGGTTTTTGTGAGATGGGATTGACAGTGGCATAAGCTCCAGGCAGCATGAAGTAAGAATTTCTGATAACTCATATTTCAAATAGTTACTTACCTAAACTTGTTCAACAGGTGTATACAGTCAAAGTTATGGCACCTGTGCAGACTTGTAGTAGAGGTCATCCATCATGGCAATCCGTCGGAGTTGAGGGACAGGAGGCTAGTGCTACTGAGCCCGTTATTCGGGAACAACCTCAGCTTTCCCCTATTGGTGGTTCGGAGCCTTAGAATCCGAATATACCATTGACTATGCCAGAGCCTGCAGAGTCCAGTTGGCTCAATGATAAAGCATGGATACTCTGCTAGCACGATCAGCCAAGGATAAGTTCACCTTGTTCCGAGGGGAGTCTGACCCATGGATTGCCCAATCTTTACTGGAGAATATGGAAGACACTTTCGAGTACATAAAATGTACAGATGAAGAGAAGGTGGGCCTTGAAGCATACCATCTCAGAGATCAGGCTGTTACTTGGTGGAAAATGCAGAAGACTCTACTCGGGGAGCGTGGGATTACTTGGGCAAGCTTTCGAGACACTTTCTGGAGACAGTACTTTCCTTCGGCGTTTTCTATAGCATGTCGTCAGGAATTCCTAAGCTTGAAGCAAGTGTAGGATTTGCTTCGGAGGCTCATTGGCTCCCATGTCCCCGGATTAAAATGTTCACTAATGAAAAAACTAATCTGAATGGGATGAGTTTCCTAAGCACAACCATCTCGTCGTCGTGCTAACAACTTGAGTGATCGCTTGAACAAACTAGTTGTTCAAGCAACCCAACTCTTCTAGTTGATTAGCCGCGGAAGAGACGACGGACGGATCGCCGGTTTTTGTGTTTGTCTTCGGGGTCCATGATTATACAAATACATACAAATGCAAACTAGTATAATCAACACATACTAACATAAAGATAAGAACATGCAAAGATCAATAAAAGTTGTAAAACTTTTATACCTCTCGATCTTCTATCGTATGTCCTATCCTCCTTGTGGACGTCTTGTGGGCGAAGATCCTCCACGAGTAGAAGACTCCTAGATCACGTTCTTCCTTTCCTTGCTCTATCCGAACAAAGAGAAGAACCAAACAAAGACTCCTTCTCCTTTCTAGAACCGACTGTTAGTAATATATGAGAGATGTCCTAAGGCAATCGTCTTATGTATGAACCATTTATATGATAAATGAAGATTTACTATTTGAGTATACATATTTCATGTATTTGATTGGATCTTAAACTCATTTACTGAATGTCCACGATGCGATTCACAGCATGAGAGAATTTGTGATTGGATCACAACTAGTGAGTATCTCTACATGTGTAATTGTGATGTATCAGAATTATCCCTAGTCGATGAATTGATGAATTTGGACACCATCAATTCTGTCGAGACTAGCACGAGGTATACTCCTTGGTGTATCCAAGCAGCTGATTCTCACTGGCTGGAGACATTGTGATGTTCGGAGTTGATCGTGGATGCTAGTTATGGTAACTAGTTCATTAGAGTGACCAGCCATAAGACTTCATATGGTTCTCTGCATATATAGATATGTCAATGAAGTTCTTACTATAGCTTAAGTGCGATGTTCCTTTGACTTGCGGTATTCAAGTCATCTTGATCATGGAGACTTGTGCTTTGACATCTTAAGCAAACATCTCCGAGGAGATGTGGACCCGGGATGATTGGGTATAAGTCAAAATGATCGAAGGTGTTTGAATAGCCTATAAAGGATTCACCACTCCTTGCGAGGAGATGTATACCCATGGCCTCTCGTCGGATTATTACTAAAGTCTTTGGCCAAAGCATTACATGTTTAGAATAAGGTACTCTTCGAGACATGTGGAGTAACTAGAATCCGTAGGACGAGGAAATGATACTTGGGCTAGGTGTGACGTAGTCAGCCTAGTGGGGACTGACACAATAGACCATGTCCTGAACCAAGTGGGTATAAGATGAGTGAAGGGAATGGGGCACGAATCATTCGAGCTGCTGAAGGGTTTCAGAAATAGTTCTGGATCAACCATTGATCTTTTCGGTTAATTGGGGATCATGATGTACTACTAGGTGCCACTCATGATCATTCTATAATTAATGGTTAATTATAGACGGCCAACATAAACCGAGAACCTATTTGGTCACGCGCTGTGGCGTAATCCAAAGGATTTAAAGCGAGCTTGAGAATGAGATTCTCGAGGAGAGAAACTAGGTTTGGTTGGACCAAACATAAGCGAGCATGAAATCGTTTGATCGCAATGGAAGCATGGATGGGCGAGTCTTATGAAGGCGTAATGGATGAACCAAAATGGTTTGGTTCTAATCCAATGGAGGAGAATAAACCAAAGGGTTTGGTTTATTTTAAACGAATGAACCAAAAGTTGGTTCGGTTCGTTTTAACTTAAAATAAACCATCATGGTTTGGTTTATTTTAACTTATCTTAATGGAGCGGGTTAACGGGCCTAATGGTTATGATCCAATAACCATTAAGAGAATTAGTTCTCTATAAAAGAGGGATTAAGGGATTGTTAAGCCCTAATCCACAACCCTAAGTTGCCGCCCACCTCTCCTTGGAGAAATTCGGAGCCAACTCTCCTCCTCCTTGTCGCCGCCCACCTTGAGGCTTCAACCGGCATCCAGAAGGTGCTGACCTTCCCCCTCGCCGACGTCGAGCTGCTGCCGGTTAGTGTTCCAGTGATCTCCTTCAAGTTTGGCATCAAGGTGAGCTCTATCTCCCTTGGTTGGCCGGCGCCTATCACCTCCACCAAAGCTGTCCAGTTTTCTGGACAGCTTGTTCTCCTCTAGTCGGAGCGTCGTTTGGACGACGGTTAGAGCTCCGACAGCGGCTAACTTACCGGGGATTCGATCTCCGGTAATCCTCTGAGGTGGAGGACGAAGGATTCGTCAATTGGTTGACGAATACCTCTCCGGAGAAGCGAGTTTTGAGAACTCGTATTAGGATCCGAATTTGGATTCGGATCGTGATCATCTCTCGATCACATCGTCTTCAACATGAGGCTAGTAACCCGTACGAAGATGAAGCTCGTGGCTTAGCGAAGTCATCCCGAGGAACTCGGCGTGGATACGGATAGAGACGATTCTAGCGAGGATCGTTCCGGTTGATGTCGTTCCCGCTACACGTCATACGAAAGGTATAACGTAGATAAATTTCCTTTTATTGCAAATTTAAATTTACGGTTATGTCTACACTTGTTGTAATATGCATGCGTGTGTTGTGTGTGTTGTAATAAATGTAGATTTATTATTTTTATTGCTTCCGCTGTGTTCATGTTTACGAAACGTGATCGAACACACACACGCCGCGGTGCCGGAAACCCAATAGTGGTATCAGAGCCCAGGTTGTGTTTCGACATAATCGTAAAAATGGTTTTGCGATAGTCATAATGTATTTCTGGAAATTTTATAATTTTGGAAATTTAGAAGTATTTATGGAAAATTTTTATTTTTAGAAAGTCTAGAAGTATTTATGAAAATCTTCCACTTTTGGAAAGTTGGAAGTATTTATGGAAATTGATATTTTCCATAAATAAAATATTTGATTAGATTCTGGAAATTTGTTTCCTAATTTAATCATGATTTGATTTGGGAAATCAAATCTTTAAATATTTTATTTCCATAAGTAGTTTTAATGATTTAGGAAATTGGTTTCCTAAATAGATTTTCCTTAATCAAATAATTCCATAAATAAAATATGTGATTAGATTTGGAAATTTGTTTCCTAATTTAATCATGATTTGATTTGGAGAATCAAATCTTAAACATATTTTATTTCCATAAATAGTTATGACATATAAGGAAATTATTTACATGACATAATTGTATGTCATGTAATTGCATTAGATGCATAACATTATGCCATGTGTGTCGTGACATGTAGATGTATGCCATGTATGTCATGTCATGTAGATAATAGTTATTTGCATGCAAAGAGAATGAGACATAAAAACCCTTAAACAATATTAAAGCCTACACCTTCCATTAATATGGTTAGAACCAGAGTTCCGTTTCTTGTTTGGGTTGTTGGACTCTCTCCAAGCCCGTCTCGAACCCGAACATGTTCAAACCATGGAATAGTTTAATACTAATATGGTAAGAGTCAGAGGTCAATCGTTAGCTTTGGTTGTTGGACTCTCTCCAAGCTGGGCTAATTGGTTGAATGCGCTCTAACCATATTAAAACTATGTCCTGATTAATGGGTTGGCTTTAACCTGGAGCATCGGCTTGTTGGACTCTCTCCAAGGTTGATGTAAAGGGAGGTGAAGTTGGGTGCTATGCATATGATGCATACTTGTTAATGTGTTAACAACCCGATGTATGTGTGAACATTCAATTAGTTGATAGCACATTGTGATAGTTGCATATACGTGATATGCAATCGGTATAGTTGATACCTACCGTTGTAGTTATGAATGGCTTGTTGGACTCTCTCCAAGGTTGTTCATAACTATGATGGATATCAGCCCATTCGGAGATGGACCTACGATCTTCCGAAGTGATTTTGGGGTTTTTGAAATTCAAAAAATGAATGGGATTTATAAATGTATATTGATGCATTTTAAAAATCATCTTTCTCATATATGCTCATTTTGTATTTCTAAAATTGATCATGTTGTCTTTTAATTTGCGTTCCATTTTGGATTCAAATAAATTGACTGGGCCGAACTTCTTGGACTGGCTTAGAAACTTGAGAATTGTTCTCAAGGTGAAAAGCTTGCGTATGTCCTCGAAGCGCCTCTTCCCGCCCATCCTAGTGACGATGCAACTCCGGACCAATTGTTGGCCTATCAGAAACATGTGAGTGATTCTGAACAAATGAGTTGCATCATGCTAGCCGCGATGAAACCCAAGCTATGAAAGCAGCATGAGCATATGAATGCTCATATCGTAGTCCTTCATCTTTGTGAGTTGGTTGATGAGCAAGTGAGATTCGAAAGGTTCGAAGTCTCAAAGCTCCTCTTCACCTCTGAGATGCTAGAAGGTTCATCTGTGGTACTGCTCAATATGCTGAAGACTATGGAGTCTTCTGAGAAGCATGAGCAGGGGACGGTGCTATTAGTTGATTCCTCAAAGAAAGGTTCTAAGAGGAAGTCAAAGGAACAGCAGAAGGGAAAGAAGAGAAGGGCTAAGAAGGTAGAACTAGCACAAAAGGAAACTTGCCATCATTATGGCAAGGAGAGCCATTTGCGAAGAAAGTGCAAGATTTATCTTGAGTCCGTGAAGAAGAATAAGGCATCGGATGCCCCATCTTCTTCAGATATCTTCGTTATTGATTGTCATTCTATTTCCTCAAACACTTGGGTATTGGATACTGGGTGTGGCTCACATATATGTAATGACATACATGGGCTAAGGAATAGAAGAAGACTCGTCAAGGGAGAGTCAAATTTGCGTGTTGGGAATGGAGCAAAGGTTGCTGCAGTCGCCATTGGAACGCATTTGTTGAAACTCCCTACAGGACTTGTCTTAGAACTGGACAATTGCTTTTATGTTTCTTCGTTGATAAAGAACATCATTTCTATTTCTTGTTTAAATAGAAATGGGTACCATTTGACTTTTAGTAACAATTGTTGTTACATAACTTTGAATGGAGTTCTTTATGGGACTAGAACTTTAAGTAATGGTGTTTATACGTTGGACGTATCCAGTGACATCTTCAATATCGAAGCGAGCAACACACGTGCTCAAAAGGATAATCAAATAGAC
Source organism: Wurfbainia villosa (assembly GCA_025175895.1). Classification (NCBI taxonomy): domain Eukaryota; kingdom Viridiplantae; phylum Streptophyta; class Magnoliopsida; order Zingiberales; family Zingiberaceae; genus Wurfbainia; species Wurfbainia villosa. The sequence goes on along the minus strand of CM045996.1, from coordinate 52,929,344 downwards.
TCCTATATGTGGCATTGTCGTCTTGGCCATGTAAGCAAGAAACGCATGTCCGAATTACACAAATGTGGAATTCTGGAATCGTTTGAATTGGATTCATACGATACATGCGAATCATGCTTAAAAGGCAAGATGACTAAGTTACCTTTTACTGGAAAAGGTGAACGAGTGGGAGAGTTACTAGGTCTAATACATACTGATGTATGTGGACCTATGTCAACTCAAGCTTTAGGAGGCTATAACTACTTCATTACCTTCACCGATGATCACTCACGGTTTGGGTATGTGTTCTTGATGAAACACAAGTCTGAAGCCTTTGAAAGGTTCAAAGAATTCAGAAATGAAGTAGAGAGACAACATGACAAGAGTATTAAAATACTTCGATCGGATCGAGGTGGTGAATACTTAAGTCAAGAGTTTCTTGATTATCTAAGAGACAATGACATATTGTCTCAATGGACTCCGCCATATACACCACAACATAATGGTGTATCTGAGAGGCGTAACCGGACCTTGTTGGACATGGTCAGGTCAATGATGAATCATGCGACTCTTCCCAAGTCCTTTAGCACATTGTTACTTGTTAAACAGAATGCCTACCAAGGTAGTCTCAACTACTCCATATGAGATATAGAATAGTAAGAAACCTCATGTATCTTACTTGAAGATATGGGGTTGTCCTGCTTATGTGAAGCGGACTGTATCAGACAAATTGGATGCTAAGTCTGATAAATGTCTATTTATTGGATACCCTAAGGAAACAAGGAGTTACCAATTCTATCACCCTGTGGAACAAAAGGTGTTTGTTTCAAGGCATGCTGTGTTTCTAGAGAAAGAATTTCTCTTGCAAGAAAACAGTGGGAGTGTCGTCGAGCTTGAGGAGGCTCGAGAGACTCAAATAGACATTGATGAGATACCTGGTGAAGCACAACAGCCGACAACTCATAGTGATGAGCAATCAACTGAACCTATTGTAACACCACATCTTCGTAGATTTGGTAGAACACGCAATATTCCCGAGAGATATGGATTTCTCGTAAGTGAATCGAACGACGTGTTACTCATTGATGATGAGGAGCCTACCAGTTATGAAGAAGTGCTGACAAGTTCAGAAAGGGATAAGTGGCTTGGTGCCATGAAGTCAGAAATGGATTCCATGTATGAAAACCAAGTTTGAAACTTGGTTGACCCACCTGAAGGCATAAAGCCTATAGGGTGCAAGTAGGTTTACAAGAAGAAAACCGACATGGATGGTAATGTGATTACCTATAAGGCTAGATTGGTGGCGAAAGGATATCGTCAAAAACAAGGTGTTGATTATGACGAAACCTATTCGCCTGTAGCTATGCTTAAATCCATTCGGATGCTCCTGGCCATAGCGGCTCATTATGATTATGAGATATGGCAGATGGATGTGAAAATAGCTTTCCTTAATGGAAACCTGCTCGAGGACGTGTATATGATACAACCTGAGGGTTTCACATCGGTTGATAAAACCAAGGTATGCAAATTGCGACGGTCCATTTATGGATTGAAGCAAGCATCCAGGAGCTGGAATATCCGTTTTGATGAGACAATCAAAAATTTTGATTTCTCACAAAATCCAGACGAACCTTGTGTGTACAAGAAGGTTAGTGGGAGTGCAATCGTGTTCCTAGTATTATATGTCGATGACATATTACTTATAGGAAACGATGTTTCAGTCTTACAGTCAGTTAAGGTTTGGTTATCCAAGACATTCTCCATGAAAGACCTGGGAGAAGCAACCTACATCCTCGGGATTAAGATCTATAGAGATAGATCGAAACGGTTGCTTGGTGTTTCGCAGTCTATATATATAGACCGAGTGCTAAAGAGGTTTAGCATGTCGAAATCCAAGAAAGGTTTTCTACCCATCAGGCATGGGATACACCTTTCGAAGTCTATGTGTCCGCACACAGAAGACGAGAGGATTTGCATGTGTAAGATTCCCTATGCATCCGCAATAGGATCTATCATGTATGATATGTTATGTACGAGGCCCGATGTATCGTACGCTCTGAGTGTCACGAGCAGATACCAGTCTGATCCAGGAATGGATCATTGGGTGGCTGTTAAGACGATCCTTAAGTACTTGAGAAGAACTAAGGATGCGTTCCTAATATATGGAGAAGGGTACATGGTGATACGTGGGTATACGGATACCAGCTCCAGACAGACAAGGATGATTCCATGCCTCAGTCTGGGTATGTATTCACCTAGAATGGAGGAGCAATAAGTTGGAAAGGTTCCAAGCTTGATACTATAGCGGATTCTGCCACTAAGGCAGAATACGTTGCAGCTTTGGAAGCAGCAAAGGAAGCGGTTTGGATCAAGAAGTTCATCTATGAACTTGATGTGGTCTCATCAATGATCCAAACATGTGCTTCGCCGCTATCATCTTATCAGAGAGATCATAAGTAGGAACGAAATACAAATCGAGAAAATTCCCACTGAAAGGAACTTAGCGGATCCTTTGACTAAAGCATTACCTCAAAGTAAGTTTGAGGGTCATGTTAGTGCTTATGGTATTGGATACCGTAGCGATTGGCATTAGGCCAAGTGGGAGTCTGTTAGTAATATATGAGAGATGTCCTAAGGCAATCGCCTTATGTATGAACTATTTATATGATAAATGAAGATTCACTATTTGAGTATACATGTTTCATGTATTTGATTGGATCTTAAACTCATTTACTGAATGTCCACAATGCGATTCACAGCATGAGAGAATTTGTGATTTGATCACAACTAGTGAGTATCTCTACATGTGTAATTGTGATGTATCAGAATTATCCCTAGTCGATGAATTGATGAATTTGGACACCATCAATTCTGTCGAGACTAGCACGAGGTATACTCCTTGGTGTATCCAAGCAGCTGATTCTCACTGGCTAAAGACATTGTGATGTTCGGAGTTGATCGTGGATGCTAGTTATGGTAACTAGTTCATTGGAGTAACCAGCCGTAAGACTTCATATGGTTCTCTGCATATATAGATATGTCAATGAAGTTCTTACTGTAGCTTAAGTGCGATGTTCCTTTGACTTGCGGTATTCAAGTCATCTTGATCATGGAGACTTATGCTTTGACATCTTAAGCAAACATCTCTAAGGAGATGTGGACCCGGGATGATTGGGTATAAGTCGAAGTGATCGAAGGTGTTTGAATAGCCTATAAAGGATTCACCACTCCTTGCGAGGAGATGTATACCCATGGCCTCGCGTCGGATTGTTACTAAAGTCTTTGGCCAAAGCATTACATGTTTAGAGTAAGGTACTCTTCGATACATGTGGAGTAACTAGAATCCGTAGGACGAGGAAATGATACTTGGGCTAGGTGTGACGTAGTCAACCTAGTGGGGACTGACACTATAGACCATGTCCTCAACCAAGTGGGTATAAGAGGAGAGAAGGGAATGGGGCACGATTCATTCGAGCCAAAGGGTTTCGTAAATAGTTCTGGATCAACCGTTGATCTTTTCGGTTAATTGGGGATCATGATGTACTACTAGGTGTCACTCATGATCGTTCTATAATTAATGGTTAATTATAGACGACCAAAATAAACCGAGAACCTATTTGGTCACACGCACAACGAGCGTAATCCAAAGGATTTAAAATGAGCTTGACAATGGGATTCTCAGACCGAGAGAAACTAGGTTTGGTTGGACCAAACATAAAGCGAGCATGAAATCGTTTCAGTCGCAATGGAAGCGTGGATGGGCCGAGTCTTATGAAGACGTAATGGATGAACCAAAATGGTTTGGTTCTAATCCAATGGAGGAGAATAAACCAAAGGGTTTGGTTTATTTTAAACGAATGAACCAAAAGTTGGTTCGGTTCATTTTAACTTAAAATAAACCATCATGTTTTGGTTTATTTTAACTTATCTTAATGGAGCGGGTTAACGGGCCTAATGGTTATGATCCAATAACCATTAAGAGAATTAGTTCTCTATAAAAGAGGGATTAAGGGATTGTTAAGCCCTAATCCACAACAGCCAACTCCTCCTTGCCGCCACCTTGAGGCTCCAACCGCGCCCGTATGCAGCTTTCCCCTTGCCAAGGCCGCCTGCTGCTGCTAGTGCTCCGGTGATCTCCTTCAAGTTTGGCATCAAGGTGAGCACTTGGCTTCCTTGTTTTGGCCGGCGCCTACTCCTCCACCAAGCTGTCCAGTTTTCTGGACAGCTTCTTCTCCTCTCGTCGGAGCGTCGTTTGGACGACGGTTAGAGCTCCGACAGCAGATAACTTATCGGGATTTGATCTCCGTAATCCTCTGAGGTGGAGGACGGGCGATCTGGCCAATTGGTTGACGAATACCTCTCCGGAGAAGCGAGTTTTGAGAACTCAGATTAGGATCCGAATTTGGATTCGATCGTGATCATCTCTCGATCACGCCGCCTTCAACACGAGGCTAGTAACCCGCATAAAGACGGCTCGTGGCTTAGCGAAGTCATCCCGAGGAACTCGGCGTGGATACGGATAGAGACGATTCTAGCGAGGATCGTTCCGGTTGATGCCGTTCCCGCTACACGTCATACGAAACGTATAACGTAGATAAATTTCCTTTTATTGCAAATTTAAATTTACGGTTATGTCTACACTTGTTGTAATATGCATGAGTGTGTTGTGTGTGTTGTAATAAATGTAGATTTTTTATTTTTATTGCTTCCGCTGTGTTCATGTTTACGAAACGTGATTGAACACACACACGCCGCGGTGCCGGAAACCCAATACCGACCACCAAGCCAAGGAGCTTGATATAACCGCCGGCCAAGGAGTAGTTTCTTGAGCGCCGGCCAACCTTGAGAAGAGTTGCCGCCGGCCACCAAAGAGAAAGCAAGAGGGCGCCGGCCAAGAGCTCCAAGGATGAAACCTAGCCCTTGTTTCCACCGGCCAAGGAGAAAAGGATGAAGGGAAGAGCGCCGGCAAAGGATGAGAAGAGGAAGAGGGGCACCGGCCAAAACCCTAGGGAGAACAAAGCTTGCCGCCCACTTCTAGCCGCCCAAAACCCTAACTTCTCTAGGGTTTGTTGCCGCCCACTTTTAGATAGGCAAAACCCTAATCCACAAGCATTAGTTGCCGCCCAAGCCTTAGCCCTCTATTTATAGAGTTGGGCCTAAGCCTCCTTTAATCTCCACCGTTAGATCTAGGGATTTAATCTCCACCGTCGGATCTAGGGTTTCATCCCAACCATCGGATCTAGGGTTTCATCCCAACCGTCGGATTTAGGGTTTCATCCCAACTGTCGGATCTAGAGATCTAATCTCAACCGTCGGTTCTAGAGTTTTGTTTTCCATTATTGGATCTAGGCTTCATGAGGATTATATTAGGCTACGATAGGGACCATGAGGAGGAGTTGGATCTTGGCAACTCGATGGATCGGAACCACACAAACTTGATCCATCAATGATCTTACATTCCACTAGAGGATCATCATTGAATTACCTCACCAACCCCCATAAATCAATATGGACTCCATATATTATTTGTACATCCATCTCCCCGTGTTTAAGATATCGAATGTCCGTTAATTAATTGATTTACTGACCATCAATCAATTAACATCTAACTCCTTGAGTAGTACCACTCAACCTTATCATCATGTTGACTAAGTCAACCAGCTGGGTTTACATGATGAACCTTATGAGCTCCTCAAGGGGACATCATCAACCTAATATATAGGACACGGTTTCCTCCTATAATCAACGACACACCATGTAAATAATATCATTTTCCAACTTACCGGGCATTTTGATTTAATCCATCTAAATCTCACCCTTTGGTAAATCAAAGAAATAAATACTAAGTACATGTGACCATTATTATATCAAGATTAAGAGCATGTACAACATAATATCCAAGGTCCGATTCAATTATGTAGTCAGCAATAAATTGAATCACCTCTATGTCAGTCCTGCTCAATACACCTAAGTGTACTAGTGTAACTCTATGTTCAAGACAAAACAATACCAAGTTACACTACAACCATGCCAATGGTTTGTCCAAAACCATCTTGGTTGTGAGCCTATACTTATATTCTACAAGGGACTGATAACATGATCTTCTGTGCCACACCAAGCACCATGTTATCTACAATGTAAATATTAGACAATATGCACACATATAATAAATATAAAGTGAAAACAATGATCATGTGATTCTTATTTCAAAATAAAAATATCCATACAAAAAGAGCTAGGCTTTCAGTATACATTCCAACAATCTCCCACTTATACTAAAAGACTATGTTGTCATCACACTGCCATACATCTGATCCCCATGTCCTCCACATGCCTATCAAACGCTTTCGCTGGAAGGGCCTTAGTGAATGGATCCGCCAGGTTATCCTCTGATGCAATCTTGGCGACAGCTACTTCTCCTCGCTTTACGATCTCTCGTATCAGGTGGTACTTGCACTCTATGTGTTTACTCGCCTTATGGGCTCGTGGTTCCTTCGAGTTTGCAACTGCACCACTGTTATTACAATAAATTGTGATAGTTCTGGGCAAACCAAGAATCACATCCAAGTCCATTAAGAAGTTCCTGAGCCATACAGCTTCCTTGGCTACCTCAGAGGCTGCCACATACTCAGCTTCCATGGTGGAGTTCGCCATGCATTTCTGCTTGACACTCCTCCATACTATGGCTCCACCTCCAAAAGTAAACACAAACCCCGAGGTAGACTTACTGTTATCCCTATCTGATTGGAAATCCGAATCCGTGTAACCCACAGGGACTAATTGATCTGCCCGGTAAACCAGCATATAATCCCTAGTCCTTCTCAGGTACTTCAATATATGCTTTATCGTAGTCCAATGTCCCTGTCCAGGATTACTCTGATATCTACTAACCATGCCCACAACAAAGCAGATATCTGGTCTCGTACATAGCATAGCATACATGAGGCTTCCTACTGCCGAAGCATAAGGAACCGCCTTCATCTCCTCTATCTCCTTTGATGTTTTAGGACACATCTCTTTAGATAAAGGAACTCCATGCCTGAAAGATAGAAAACCCTTCTTGGAGTTCTGCATGCTAAAACGAGCTAGGACCGTGTCTATGTATGAAGCTTGAGATAAGCACAACATCCTTTTCTTGAGATCCCTTATAACTTTGACCCCAAGGATGTGTCCCACTTCTCCCAAGTCCTTCATGTCAAACTTTTTGGACAACCATACCCTTACGTCTGATAACACTTTGATATTGTTGCCAACTAACAAAATGTCATCTACGTATAGTACAAGAAATACCACTACGTTTCCGTCACATCTTTTGTATACACATGGCTCATCCGGACTTTGAATAAATCCATATGACTAGATTACCTCATCAAAACGGATGTTCCAAGATCTGGAAGCTTGCTTCAATCCATAAATGGACCGATTAAGCTTACACACTAGATGCTCTTTGCCTTTAGAAATGAATCCCTCTGGTTGTCGCATATAGATGTTCTCCTCAAGACTTCCGTTAAGGAAAGCTGTCTTGACATCCATCTGCCAAATCTCATAATCCATATGAGCAGCTATAGATAAGAGAATCCGGATAGACTTAAACATAGCTACTGGCGAAAAAGTCTCCTCATAATCGATACCTTCTTTCTGAGTATACCCTTTCGCAACAAACCTAGCTTTGAAGGTCTCAACCTTCCCGTCTACTCCTCTCTTTCTCTTGTAGATCTACTTGTATCCAATGGCTTTCACATCATCGGGTGGTTCTACTAGCTCCCAGACATGATTAGAATCCATAGATTCTATCTCTGAATTCATCGCTATTTGCCAAGATACCACATCTCTATCTTGGAGTGCCTCGTCATATGTCCAGGGATCAGGTTCATGTTCGCTAGGGACCAAATCAAAAGATTCTCCCAAGAACATGAATCTCTCGGGTTGTCTAACAACCCTCCCACTATGACGAGGTGCCTCTTGTGTATGCTCTGTGACACGCAGTGCAGTGACTTGTGGTATCTCCTCTTGTACCAGTGGTACTGAAGTCTGGACTTCCCCTGTCAACTCCTCAAGAACAATCCTACTCGTGGGCTTGTGGTTCATCACATAGTCCTCCTCTAAAAATCTGGCATTCGTACTCACGATCACCTTCTGATCTCTAGGACTATAGAACAAACCTCCCTTCGTTCCCTTAGGGTAGCCAACAAACAAGCGTACTTCTGTACGAGATTCCAACTTACCAGCATCTCCCTTCAGCACATGTGCTGGACTACCCCAAATTCGAATATGTCTTAGACTAGCCTTTCGCCCAGTCCACAATTCTGTGGGAGTAGAGGGTACTGACTTAGATGGAACCAAGTTCAGAATGTGTGCTGCCATTTCTAGAGCAAACCCCCAGAACGAATCAGGTAACTCAGAATAACTCATCATTGATCTAACCATCTCCATAAGAGTCCTATTCCTTCGCTCCGCCACACAATTCTGCTGGGGTGTGCCCGGTGTGGACAATTGGTATTGAATCCCAGCCTTTGATAAGTAACTCCTAAACTCTCCCAAGAGGTACTCGCCACCACGATCAAATCGTAGTGTCTTGATACTTTTACCTTGACGGTTCTCCACATCAGCCTTGAATTCTTTGAACATGTCAAAGCATTCAGACTTGCAGCGCATCAAGTAAATGTATCCATATCTTGAATAATCGTCTATAAAAGAGATGAAATATTCAAAACCACCTCTAGCCTGGATAGACATAGGACCGCACAAATCAGAATGAACCAATTCTAATACATCTTTGGCTCTATACCCCTTGGCCTTGAAAGGCCTCTTGGTCATTTTACCTTCCAAGCAAGATTCACAGGTTGGGAGATCCTCCACCACTAATGAACCCAAAGGTCCATCAGCTATCAACCTTTGAATTCTACTCAGGTTAATATGACCAAGTCTTAGATGCCAAAGATATGTCTAGTTCATTTTCGAAGGTTCTTTTCTCTTATTAGACTTAGAAGATGAGTTATTTACTTCTATATGCATCGTGGGAGCTTTTGGTTCAAGAGTGTACAAATTGCCAACCAATGTACCAGAACAGATAATCTCCCTATTCCTTTTTATAACCACTTTGTCATTAAAAGAAACAGAATATCCATCCATAAACAATTTAGAAACTAAAATTAGATTCTTTCTAAAAGTAGGTATAGAAAGACAATTTCTCAAAACCAAAACTTTATTCCTATCAAAAGATAAATAAACGTCTCCCACTGCAATAGCCTCCACCTTTGAAGCATTGCCCATGAAGACGGTAATCTCTCCCTCAGCTAGTCGTCAGGTTTCCTGGAACCCCTGCAAAGTATTGCAGACATGATCAGTGGCTCCTGTATCTACACACCAGGCACTGGTAGATAACACCGCTAAACATGTTTCAACAACTAAACAAGAAGATATACCTTTGTTCTTTCGGCCAGAACAGTCCGCCTTCCAATGTCCAGTCTACTTGCAAGTGAAGCACTTGCCTTTCGGCTTCTTCACTCCTGCCTAAGGTCCTACTACCACTTTCTTTGCTCCACCTTCCTTCTTCTTCTTCTTACCTTTCGGTTTAGAAGAAGAAACCTTCTGAGCAACCATGGCTTGAGCGCTTTGACGAAAAAGCCCCTCTGTCGCCTGGAGTTCTGTCAGAAGCTCCGCCAACGAATACATCCTCTTGTTCATGTTGTAGTTGAGGCGGAACTGCTCAAAATTCCTAGGCAGAGACTGGAGAATGATATCGACCTAGGTTTCCCCATCGATCTCAGCTCCGAGGACTTCCATCTCATTAAGATGAGCTATCATCTTGAGAACATGATTTCTGACGGGTGTTCCCTTGATCATGGTGGTCGTCATCAAGTTTCTCATAGCCTCCTGTCTAGCCGCCCTACTCTGATGTCCAAAAAGTTCCTTGAGATTGAACATCATGTCATAAGCTGTGGTCATGGCCTGATGCTGATGTTGCAGCACATTTGACATAGATGCCAAAATGTAACACCGCGCCATCTCATCTGCCTTGATCCATTTCTTATAACTTTCTTTCTCCTTTTCATCAGAGTCATCGGTGGGCTTAGGAGGACAGACCTCGAAGAGTATAAATTTGTACTCCTCTGCAGTTAAAGACAATATCCAAATTTCTTTTCCAATCAATATAATTTGTTCCAATAAGTTTATTTTCTTTTAATATCACAGCAAGTGGGTTGAAAGCCATTTGAAAAACCTAAGAATCACAATGATCAAAATATTAGATTTCAAATATCATTGATTCCTCAAACAATAAAATTCCGAAATCAACCAACACCGAGAATATCGCATGCCACGATAGTGTGGACGTATACGAATTCTACATTTGTAAGAGGAGGTTTTACCCATTAATTTTATTATCTTGTCAACATTACTTTTTGACAAATAAAATTAATAGTTGGTTCCTCTTTGGCCCTACAAATAAAAGCAGTGACTCTGATGGGGAGGATACATTTTATTTGTATCTAAGTGTCCACCATTACACGATACTAAGGGAATTATTTCGGATTATGTGCCTTACCGATGGGGAAGTACACACGCTCCTAAATAATTTCCTATAACCATTATTTGACCTAGTGATCCGCAAACAAACCCATCCGATGGGGAGGAAGGCACTCAGAGCCGACGCGCAAGTTTGTTACATCACACGTCAAATTGTAATGGAGGTCGTGGGAATTAATTAAAATGTCCCTCTCCCACTTAGTAAATTGACAATGAGGAATTTTCAAGCACACACAACATGCATATAAAACAAATCAGCAATAAATATGGAGAAAACATAATTTTTCCAACTATTATGGCATTGTTCTCCAATATGCGTCCCGTCGTGTCGCCACCTCGTCCGCTCCACCTTTTCCCGTGCGCAAGTCACCAAAAAGATCCGAGCCGAGGTAAACTATTTTAATTTACATCCATCGATCCTATACTCCACGAAATAGTGTACAAATAATCTAGATCGAAAGTAAACTAAAATAAGTGGCTAAACAATGTCGTATTTAATTACAAAAATTAAATACTAATCTAGCCTCGTCAACCCCGAGGATTCAAATAATATACATACAATCACACACAAACAATCACATAAACACATATAGCCATAATAGTCGGATCTTATGCCTGCAACCAAAAAGTTAGCCTACACACATCCTACTATTATCCGACATACTCAATATATGATATGTGCATGAAAGTAACCGAATCCAAAACACACAAAACCGAAAACCGTGGCTCTGATACCATATTGTAGGATTTGCTTCGGAGGCTCATTGGCTCCCATGTCCCCGGATTAAAATTTTCACTAATGAAAAAACTAATCCGAATGGGATGAGTTTCCTAAGCACAACCATCTCGTTGTCGTGCTAACAACTTGAGTGATCGCTTGAACAAACTAGTTGTTCAAGCAACCCAACTCTTCTAGTTGGTTAGCCGCAGAAGAGACGACGGACGGATCGCCGGTTTTTGTGTTTATCTTCGGGGTCCATGATTATACAAATACATACAAATGCAAACTAGTATAATCAACACATACTAACATAAAGATAAGAACATGCAAAGATCAATAAAAGTTGTAAAACTTTTATACCTCTCAATCTTCTATCGTATGTCCTATCCTCCTCGTGGACGTCGTGTGGGCGAATATCCTCCATGAGTAGAAGACTCCTAGATCACGTTCTTCCTTTCCTTGCTCTATCCGAACAAAGAAAAGAACCAAACAAAGACTCCTTCTCCTTTCTAGAACCGGCCACCAAGCCAAGGAGCTTGATATAACCGCCGGCCAAGGAATAGTTTCTTGAGTGTCGGCCAACCTTGAGAAGAGTTGCCGCTGGCCACCAAAGAGAAAGCAAGAGGGCGCCGGCCAAGAGCTCCAAGGATGAAACCTAGCCCTTGTTTCCACCGGCCAAGGAGAAAAGGATGAAGGGAAGAGCGCCGGCAAAGGATGAGAAGAGGAAGAGGGGCGCCGACCAAAACCCTAGGGAGAACAAAGCATGCCGCCCACTTCTAGCCGCCCAAAACCCTAACTTCTCTAGGGTTTGTTGCCGCCCACTTTTAGATAGGCAAACCCTAATCCACAAGCATTAGTTGCCGCCCAAGCCTTAGCCCTCTATTTATAGAGTTGGGCCTAAGCCTCCTTTAATCTCCACCGTTGGATCTAGGGATTTAATCTCCACCGTCGGATCTAGGGTTTCATCCCAACCGTCGGATCTAGGGTTTCATCCCAACCGTCGGATTTAGGGTTTCATCCCAACCGTCGGATCTAGAGATCTAATCTCAACCGTCGGTTCTAGAGTTTTATTTTCCATCATTGGATCTAGGCTTCATGAGGATTATATTAGGCTACGATAGGGACCATGAGGAGGAGTTGGATCTTGGCCACCCGATGGATCGGTACCACACAAACTTGATCCATCAATGATGTTCCATTCCACTAGAGGATCATCATTGAATTACCTCACCAACCCCCCATAAATTAATATGGGCTCCATATATTATTTGTACATCCATCTCCTCGTGTTTAAGATATCGAATGTCCGTTAATTAATTGATTTACTGACCATCAATCAATTAACATCTAACTCCTCGAGTAGTACCACTCAACCTTATCATCATGTTGACTAAGTCAACCAGCTGGGTTTACATGATGAACCTTATGAGCTCCTCAAGGGGACATCATCAACCTAATATATAGGACACGGTTTCCTCCTATAATCAACGGCACACCATGTAAATAATATCATTTCCCAACTTACCAGGCATTTTTATTTAATCCATCTAAATCTCACCCTTTGTTAAATCAAAGAAATAAATACAAGTACATGTGCCCGTTATTATATCGGGATTAAGAGCATGTACAATATAATATCCGAGGTCCGATTCAATTATGTAGTCAGCAATAAATTGAATCACCTCTATGTCGGTCCTGCTCAATACACCTAAGTGTACTAGTGTAACTCTATGTTCAAGACAAAACAATACCAAGTTACACTACAACCATGCCAATGGTTTGTCCAAAACCATCTTGGTTGTGAGCCTCTACTTATATTCTACAAGGGACTAATAACATGATCTTCTGTGCCACACCAAGCACCATGTTATCTACAATGTAAAATATTAGACAATATTTTACATTGTAGATAACATGGTGCTTGGTGTGGCACAGAAGATCATGTTATCAGCCCCTTGTAGAATATAAGTAGAGGCTCACAACCAAGATAGTTTTGGACAAACCATTGGCATGGTTGTAGTGTAACTTGGTATTGTTTTGTCTTGCACCAACAGCAAGGTGATCATTCCATCATGGAGTACAATGCAGAGTTTACCAGACTTTCAGAGTTTTGCTCTCATCTGGAAGCACAGGATGCAGATCGGATGTACCAATTCACACAGGGTATTGCTGCTTATATTCGGAGCGGGATGTTAGGATCTATCAATACCTCATACAGGGAGGCATTAGATTGTGTTGGTGCAACAATGCCCCAAGCATTTATATGTTTTGATGTTTGGATAATCATCTAAGTTAGGCAACAAATTGTAATCTAATGGTGAACATGAATAAGTGACAGGTAAAGGCAAAGTCCAAGTATGATCTTGGCAAAAGGAAGTCCAAAGGAAAGTCTTGGCAGCGTAAGTCCAAGCATGTAGTCTTGGCGGCGTAAAGTCCAAGCACGCCTTGGCAAAGGAAAACCCAAGACATGACAAAACCGAAGGAAGCTCTTGGAAGTAAAGTGCAAAGGATGAACAAGTCGCGGACTCGGAGGGATCCTGGAAGTGCAAGGCTTAAGGAAGAGTTAGAAGGTTGAGTCTAGGTCTAGGGGGTGAAATCGAGTATGAAATACTCATACTTGATGTGTATCAATCGACTGATACGATGTATCAGTTGACTGGTCAAGTGCTCGACTGAGTCAGGTTGAAACCCTGACTATCAGTCAACTGCCTTGGGAATGGGAGTCGACTGATGATGCTATCAGTTGACTGCCAATAGTGGCAGTCGACTGATCAAGGCAAAAATAGGCACAGAATGGAGTCCCACTCGACTATGGCTTGTGATCACTCGACTGATCACTTCATCAGTCGACTGATGGAGGGATCAGTCGACTGATGAGAATGTCGTTGGGCGAAACGACTCTAAATCTCGCAAATCCGGCTGTTCAGAGGCCGTTAATCACGTCGGCAGTCAACTGATGTTGTACATCATTCAACTGATCGTGCTCCAACAGGAAAATCAACCCTCTCTCTATAAAAAAAGGGCTGGTGGGGGGTTTTTGGGGTTAATGCTTATTCTCTGATTCTTCTCCAAATCCTCCACGAGTTTTCTAGCTTTCTAAGTGATCTTAAATCACCTCCTCTTCTAAGATTAAATTTTCATTCTTTGTAAAGAAGAGGAGTTGTGTTGTAAAGGAAAGCTTCTTAGTGGATTTGCTTGGGTTGATCCACCTTAAGGATCGCCGTGGAGTAGGAGCGTTATCTCCGAACCACGTAAAGGCTTTGTTTGCATTGTTTTTTGTTTTTACATATATTATTTGTGTTTGCTTCCGCTAATCACTCTTGTAGAAACGAAAAGCGCTATTCACCCCCCCCCTCTAGCTTCCAAACGATCACCAACAAGTGGTATCAGAGCCCGGATCGCATCGGAAGATCTAGCAATCAATCGGAGCAAAGATGGCTTTTCAAGAGGGGTATAGCACGGCGAGGCCTCCATTCTTCGACGACAACGACTTCGGATATTGGAAAGGTAGGATGGAGTATTACTTAATGAATGATATTGAGAATTGGTTTAGTGTTGTAGATGGTTTCGAGAAACCGGTCGACGAATTCGGAGCACCACTACCGACAAAAGATTGGACAAGAGAAATGGCCATGAAAGCACAAGCAAATGCAAAAGCAACGACCACACTTCAATGTGGTCTATCCAAGGAGCAACTCTCTAAAGTCGGGCCCTTCAACTCCGCAAAAGAGCTTTGGGAGAAGCTCATCGAACTCAATGAAGGATCCAAAGAAACAAGAAGGGCCAAGAGGGATCTTTTGATTGGCCAACTCCAAAGATTCAATATGAAGACAAACGAGACCGTGAGCCAAATGCACGGGCGTTTCAAGGAAGTACTCAATGGACTACACGTTATAGGTGAGAAGGTCGACAACCGAGACCTTGTAAGGTATGTGTTACAAGCTTTCCCTAGAACCACCTTATGGGCTTCAATGGTAGATGCCTATAAGGTCTCTAGGGATCTTTCATTAGTTAAGTTAGATGAGCTATTTTGTGAATTTCAATTACATGAACAAGCTAACACTTCATCCAAAGAGAAGGGTATAGCTCTTTTTGTAGGAAAGAAGGAGAAGAAGAAGAAGGAGAAGAAGGAAGTGTCCTCCTCATCCGAATCCGAGGAAGACTCATCAAGTAGTGAAGATGAGTTATTGGCAAGCGAGGTGGCACATTACGTCAAGAAGTTTGGTGGGAAGTCAAGGAGACTCACCAAGAAAGATGTGAAGAGGATGTTCCAATCCTCAAGAGGTAAATCTTCAAACAATTCAAATTCTACCTCTAACGTGACTTGTTTTGGTTGCAACAAGAAAGGGCATATAAAGCTAAATTGCCTGGAACTAAAGAAGAAGGAGGAGAAGGAAAAGAAAAAGAAGGAAAAGAAGAAGGAGGCGATGGTGGCACAAACATGGGACACTCTAAGCATGGAGTAGTCTTCTGACGATGAAGAAGTTTGTCATTCCACCCGGAATCTAGCCCTCATGGCATTGGAAGAAGCCGGGAGCTCAAGCGAGGAGTCTTCTTCCTCTTCAAGCGATGAATCATCATCAAGTGATGATGATGAGGTAAACAACTCACCCAAAGTAGATTTACTTTATAAGACTATTGCATGTTTAAAAAATGCTTTAAATAGATCGAAAACTAGGATTAAGGATCTAAAATTAGAGATCAAATCACTTAAGAGTGTAGATTCATCATGTGGTAAACCATCTAGTGATAACGATGAATGTACCCTTAGGGATGAAAATGATGAGTTAAGAAAAGAAATAGGTAAATTAAGAGCATGCTTAGAAAAATTCACCAATGGTTCAAAATACCTAGACATGATTATTAAGGATCAAACGGCTATCTACAACAAGGCCGGATTAGGATATAGGCCTAAGGAAAAAGAGGTAGCATTTACATCTCTCGTTAGTAGAAAATCAATAATTAAAAGCAAGGGGAGAAAGGCATGGGTACCTAAGAAATTTATAATTGATGCTAGTGGTCCTAAGATTTGGGTACCTAAGGATTGTGTTTTTTATGTGATATAGGTAGAAGAACCAAGCTTGTGGATAGTTGAAAGTGGGTGCTCAAAGCATATGATCGGTGATGAGAAGAAATTCTCCACTATCAACCACACTAGCAAGGGAAAGGTGTCATTTGGTAATAGCGACAAACTTAAGATTCTAGGAAAGGGCACAATTGAGGTATCCCCCGACCTTGCCATTCATAAAGTGCTATTATTTAAAAATATGAAATTTAATTTACTTAGTGTAAGTCAACTATGTGATGCAAACTTTGATGTTATATTTGATTCCTCAAAATGTTTTATAAGACACAAAACTCTAAATGATTGCATGTTAGTAGGCTTTAGGAAATCAAATATATATTATGTTGATTTATCCTATGCTACTAATGCTTCCACTAAGTGTCTTATTGCAAAAGAGGAAGAAAGTTGGCTTTGGCATAGGAGGCTAGGACACATAAACATGAAGAACATAGCCAAATTAGCAAAAATGAAGTTAGTCAAAGGGTTGCCCAAAGTCAAATTTCTCAAGGACAAAATGTGTGATGCATGCCAAGAAGAGAAACAATCAAAAACATCACACAAAGGTAAAAATTTACTTAGTACCTCTTTACCGTTAGAACTTTTACATATGGATTTATTTGATTGCCATAGTACCCCTTCTATAATTGGTAGTAAATATTGCTTGGTAATAGTAGATGACTTCTCTAGGTTTACTTGGGTATTTTTCTTAAAAAATAAAGATGAAACCTTAGGAATAATCATAAGATTTAGCAAAAGAGTAGAAAATGAAAGAAAACTCAAAATCAACCGGATCCGTAGTGATCATGGTGGAGAATTTGAGAATTCTAACTTTTCAACTTTTTGCTTAGAACAAGGGTACAAGCATGAGTTTTCTTGTCCTAGAACACCCCAACAAAATAGGGTTGTGGAAAGAAAAAATCGTACCCTACAAGAAGCGGCTAGGACAATGCTTAATGCATACTCCTTACCTAGCTACTTGTGGGCGGAAGCGGTTAATATCGCTTGCTATATCCAAAATAGGATATTGATTCATAGGTTTTTAGGAAAATCTCCATTTGAATTGTGGAATGGTACAATTCCAACAATTCATTATTTTAAGGTCTTTGGATGTAAAGTCTATATTTTAAATACCAAAGACAACCTAGGTAAGTTTGAGTCCAAAGCGGATGAGGGAATCCTAGTTGGATACTCATCCACTAGTGTAGGGTATAGAGTTTACAATAAAAGGACTCAAAGGATTGAAGAATCTTCAAATGTTCAATTTGATGAATCCTCAAATACATATCCTAGGAAATCCCCTATTAATGATGATATCAATAATGAAAATCAAGATTTTACCCAACAATTTCAAGATTTAACCTTAGGGGGTAATGATCAAGGGGGAGGTTTGAATCAAGGGGGAGTAAGGGATGATTCCGATGATGAGCATAGGATTGAGGTTGATCATGATCAAAACCAAATTAGTACACCTCCTAGAACCATAAGAGTTCATCAAAGTCACCCCTTAGATCAAATTGTGGGTGAATTATCTCAAGGAGTTAGGACTAGGTCATTCCATAGGGATCCCACTAGTCATATAGCTCTCATTTCTCAAATTGAGCCAAAAACAATTAAAGATGCATTACTTGATCCGGATTGAATCTTAGCAATGCAAGATGAATTGGCTCAATTTGAAAGGAGTCAAGTATGGGAGTTAGTTCCTAGACCAAGTGAAAACACCATTGTTACTACAAGATGGGTTTTTAGGAACAAACTAGATGACCAAGGAAATATCACTAGAAATAAAGCAAGATTAGTTGCAAGGAGCTTTAATCAAGTGAAGGACTTGATTATGATGAAACATATACCCCGGTTGCTAGGTTAGAGTCAATTAGAATACTTTTAGCATATGCCTCCTATATGGGTTTCAAACTCCATCAAATGGATGTCAAATCGGCATTCCTAAATGGGTTTATTAAGGAGGAGGTATATGTAGAACAACCTCCCGGTTTTGAAAATATGGACTATCCAAACCATGTATACAAGCTTAGGAAAGCTTTGTATGGTTTGAAACAAGCTCCCCGGGCTTGGTATGAAAGATTATCATCTTTCTTAATTTCTAAGGAATTTAAAAGGGGTAGTATAGATCAAACTCTCTTTATAAAGTCAACATCTAAGGACATCTTTGTAGCCCAAGTATATGTTGATGACATTATCTTTGGGCCAACAAATGATGAACTCCTTCAAGACTTTATTCAAAATATGGAAAAAGAGTTTGAAATGAGTCTAGTTGGGGAATTAAATTTCTTCCTAGGATTGCAAGTCAAACAAACTAGTGAAGGTATTTATATTTATCAAACCAAATATGCTAAGGAAATGATTAAGAAATTTGGTTTGGAAAATGCTAAGGTTGTTTCAACTCCAATGGCAACCAATACTAAAATAGATAGTGATAGTGAGGGAAAACAAATAGATCTTACACTTTATAGGAGCATGATTGGTAGCCTTTTGTACTTAACCGCTAGTAGACCCGACATATTATTTGCGGTTGGTATGTGTGCTAGGTATCAATCATGTGCTAAAGAATCTCATTTAGTTGCCGTTAAGAGAATTCTAAGATATGTTAAAGGCACACTAAATGTAGGTCTATGGTACCCTAGGACTAGGTCTTTTGATTTGATTGGGTACACCGATTCCAATTATGCCGGTTGCAAATTGGATCGGAAGAGTACTAGTGGTGGATGTCAATTCCTTGGGTCCTCCCTAGTTAGTTGGAGTAGTAGGAAGCAACCTTGTGTTGCTTTATCCACCACCGAGGCCGAATATGTGGCTATGGGTAGTTGTGTAGCTCAACTACTATAGATGAAACATACCTTAGAAGATTATGAGCTATCTTACTCCAACATGAAAGTATTTTGTGATAATGTGAGCACCATTAACTTGACCAAAAATCCAGTGCATCACTCTAGGACCAAGCACATTGAAGTAAAACATCACTTCATTAGAGATCATGTGGCAAAGGGGGATATTGAGCTTAATTACATTGAATCCAAGTCCAACCTAGCCGACATATTTACCAAGGCTCTTCCCGAGGTAGAATTTTCATCACTTAGGAGAGAACTTGGAATGTGCTTGGTTGAGTAAAGGTATAGGTTTGCATGATCCTATAGAAATACTAGGATTTATACCTTTGAGCATCTCACAAAATACCTAAGAAACCATGATTTTTGTATTGAGCAACTTAGAGAACATGTGAGATGTTAGGAAGATGCACTTGGTTCATCATGCTTGTTATGATGCATTACTATGGACCAAAGTGTCATCTAGAGACATTAATCCTTCATTGGATCAATCATTGGGAAGGCTTATACACAATTGATGTGCATATAGCTCCAAGAACATGATTGGAAATGTCAAATAAAACATATTTTAAACTATGTTTATCATACTTTGAAAAACAGTTTTCAAGTGAAACACAAAAGTGATACAAAGTTTGCAAACATTTTAGAACTTTTGCTAGTTTCTAAGTTTGTATCAATATTGAAATCTGGAAAACATATATTTTTCAAAATATTTTTCCTTGATAAAGTATGATCTCAGAAATGTGTACACAAAATTTCATGATTTTTTGAGGTTTCTGGAATTTCTGACGCATTTCTGAATTTGGACTGAAAAGGCTGAATTCAGATATGTATTACAGGCGTAGCGATCGATCGATTCGAAACCAGATCGATACATCGTGTTTTCGAAAGATTAGCTCCATTTTCTGATATTTAGTGTATCCTTGTTGATCTAAAACTATAGCTTGATAATATTGAGTATAAACAACTTGTATGACTGTTTAAATACGGTATTTAGGGGGAGTTTCACATAACGTAACTTTCTTATTCCAAGAAGTTACATTGTTGGGGCAAAGTTAGAAGTTAAATCCTCAAATTACTTGGTAGACTTTTGTTCCACATGTTTTGTTTACTCATCATGAACTATATCTTGGATTAAGGGGGAGCTAAAATTCATATATGTACTTTAGTTCAAAATTATAATACATTCAATTCTTCTATGAATCATATGACTTCTTCACTTTTTGATGTGTGTCAAAGGGGGAGAAGAAATGTTAAGTTAGAAATTGGATATATGATTATGTGATTAT
Source organism: Wurfbainia villosa (assembly GCA_025175895.1). Lineage (NCBI taxonomy): Eukaryota > Viridiplantae > Streptophyta > Magnoliopsida > Zingiberales > Zingiberaceae > Wurfbainia > Wurfbainia villosa. The sequence goes on along the minus strand of CM045996.1, from coordinate 52,908,923 downwards.
GTGTATCTTTAAAAGACCTAACTTAAATGATTGCCAAACATCAAAAAGGGGGAGATTGTTGGTGCAACAATGCCCCAAACATTTATATGTTTTGATGTTTGGATAATCATCTAAGTTAGGCAACAAATTGTAATCTAATGGTGAACATGAATAAGTGACAGGTAAAGGCAAAGTCCAAGTATGATCTTGGCAAAAGGAAGTCCAAAGGCAAGTCTTGGCAGCGTAAGTCCAAGCATGTAGTCCTGGCGGTGTAAAGTCCAAGCACGCCTTGGCAAAGGAAAACCCAAGACATGACAAAACCGAAGGAAGCTCTTGGAAGCAAAGTGCAAAGGATGAACAAGTCACGGACTCGGAGGGATCCTGGAAGCACAAGGCTTAAGGAAGAGTTAGAAGGTTGAGTCTAGGTCTAGGGGGTGAAATCAAGTATGAAATACTCATACTTGATGTGTATCAGTCGACTGATACGATGTATCAGTCGACTGGTCAAGTGCTCGACTGAGTCAGGTTGAAACCCTGACTATCAGTTGACTGCCTTGGGAATGGGAGTCGACTGATGATGCTATAAGTCGACTATCAACAGTGGCAGTCGACTGATCAAGGCAAAAATAGGCACAAAATGGAGTCCCACTCGACTACGACTTATGATCACTCGACTGATTGTTGGTGCAGGGGCACTAGATAATCAATCTGTGTTTTGATTATGGCAAAGACACAATCTCACGAGCTAAATCAAGTGTGCAGAAAAGTGTTAAAGCTGGAGCTGAAGGCTAGTGACACCCGGAGGAAGCCGCGGTGGTCGGGCGACACTCGAGTGACTTCGGAGGGAGCCGAAGGAATCGAGTGGAAGGTCAGAAGCGAGAGCTACTATCGAGGTAAGCTCGTGTGAGTGAGAGATTGTAAGGTCGTGTCCTCTTTACGGGGATGACCGTAGGCGGCGATCCGACTAAGACTCCCTGTGGAAGGTCTAGGTCGAGATCGGATGGTTAGAAACCGTCATATTTATCATTTTCCGAGCTAACCTCTTATTGCGGGGAAGTGGCCAAGCTGGCAGTCGACTGCTGGAAAATGGAGCAGTCGACTGATGGGAGGCATCAGTCGACTGATGGTGACGATTCAACTTTTGCGCTAGGTCAAAACGGATAATGTTTGACGCGGCCACTTCGCGATAAAATTTGGACAACTTCCTGATTCATTCCGAAATAAGAGGAGACAAATTCAGAGGCCAAAGTCTATAAAAGGAGGGGAGGATTTCATCTCCTAAACACATCAAGTTTATTCATCAAGTGCTCCTACAACGCCAACACTCCAACATCGTCATAACGTCGATGCGACGTCAAGTTTCGATCTTCTTCGTCGGCAGCAGAATCAAGTAATATTTTTGATATTGTATTCTTTGTTTTTCTTCATAACGAGGTGAGGTAGGCTTGTTGCCTCATCCTCGTATATTCGGTTTTGTGATCGTTGTCTCCTACCTCCAACGAGGAGGAGATGTTATAGTGCTTTGCCGTCCGTACGCGGTCTAGGACCGATAGGGCCTTGGAGTAGCAACCGCTGGGTTGTGAACCAAGTAAAATAAACGTGTTCATTTATTTTCGGCTGTGCTTACTTTGCGTATCGAACGAACGAAAAAGAAAAGATTTACGATCGCTATTCACCCCCCCTCTAGCGACGCTTCTCGATCCAACAATTGGTATCAGAGCGGGGGCGCTAAGATTTGGTGAAACCACCAATCTAGCACGTTTTGGTTTTCTATTCGTATTTTTCGATTCGTATTTTTTTTTTGGTCTTTTTCCTCCCGCACTACTAATCCAAGACGAAGTCTTGGTACGTTTCTTTTGGTTGTGTGCTTGCAAGTTTTCTCTCTTGGAGTAGCCGACGGTAAAATGGCCATAACTTTTCGCACAAGTGGACTCACATAAGGATCTACGAGGGTTTACCCTCATAACAAGCTGTTTCCAGCCCCAAAATCCAACGTTTAGTACCCTTTCGGGGACATCGAAGGTCGTAAGTTTCGAGTTTTTGTTAGTTTCTTATTCTCCTTATTTATTTCTGTTTATTTCCTATTATTTCCCGCACTACTAATCCAAGACCAAGTCTTGGAATTCTCTTTGGTTTTTATTCGTATTTTGCAAGATATTTAATGGCTCACATTGAGGGGTATAGCACCACCCGACCTCCGTTCTTTAACGGAAATGATTTCCGTTATTGGAAAGGTCGGATGGAGTGTTTTCTAAAAACACAAGTCGAGACTTGGATAATAATCCAAACCGACTTTGCTCTACCCACCAATGATCAAGGAGAGGCCTTGGATTTCAACAAGTGGACAAATGCAACCAAGAGGCAAATCGAAGCCGATGCAAGAGCAACCCAAATATTGCAATGCGGCTTGTCCAAGGAGGAACTCAACCGCATCGGACCATTCATTAGTGCCAAAGACCTCTGGAACAAATTGATTGATTTACACGAAGGGACGGCCGATGCTAAGGTATGTAAAAGAGATTTACTTTTAAATAAACTGTACAATCTAAAGATGTAGGATCATGAGACCGCCACCCAACTACATGCGCGGATCCAAGATATCGTCAACGGTCTTCATTCGATCGGGCAAGCCATAGAGAACCGGGACCTTATAAGGTACGCTTTAAATGCTTTCCCTAGGACTACCTTGTGGGCATCCATGGTTGATGTCTACAAGGTCTCTAAGGACCTTTCGAAGCTTAGGTTAGACAAATTATTTTTCGAGTTTGAACTTCATGAGCAAACTAACGTGGTCCGGGCCGAGAGAGGTATTGCTCTACTTGCAGGACAAAGAAGGAAGCCACCTACTAAGCAAGTAGATGAACTCGAACCCGAAGACGAATTCAAATCCGAAGAGGAGGCCATAATAGTCAACATTGTGCGGAGAATAGTTCGACAAGAAAGAAGGAAATTGAAGAATGAGAACCAAAAGAAAAAGGGAGCAAGGAACGCCTTCCATGCAACTTGGGACAACAAAGAAGACATAGCTTACATGGCAAGAACGGAGGAGTCCGAGTCAGAATCCGAAGCCGAGTCCAACTACAACTCTGACTCCAACCCCGAAGATTATTTCGAGAGAAAACTCAAAGCCGGACCAAAAGGGAAAGTCAAGGTTAATCACTCCTTAATTAGTACACTTTACAGTACAATTAAAATGCTTACTAGGAAATTGACTAAGTCCGAGTCTAGGGTTGAGTCATTACTTGAGGAGGTTGAAACCCTCAAGCAAGAGGCTACTCTAACCTCTTCAACTAGTCAAGTTCAAGAGGGAAACTCAACCCAAATTAAAAAACTTGAGGAGGAGAATTCTCTTTTGAAAGACCGAGTTCAAGAGGTTGAGGGTAGGTTGGAAAGGTTCACATTGGGATCTAAGATCCTTAATCGACTACATGGAACCCAAAGAGCCGTGTACAACAAAGCCGGACTCGGATTTAAGTCAAAGACTACGAATAGGTCTTATATGTCTATCATAAATCGTAGTCATCAAAGAGTCCAAGCATGGGTCCCAAAGGTTTTATTGAATTCACATATAAGGACTAATAAATATTGGATTCCTCACGATCAAGTTCATTATTTGAATAGACCATATTGGTTCAATGGTCCAGGGGGAGCTAACACTAAAATAGTATACCCGAGTATTGAGCAAAATCATTGAATATTTTTCTTTAATTTTTAGAATGGTTAGATAGAAAAAATAGTTAGTCAACTCTTGACAACATAGTATCAGGACGCGGCGAGATGATAGTACGTTAGGGAAACAAAGTCTCGTGTATTCAGGCTAGATAAGGCGTATCTAGCTTGGTGCACTTGACAGAGTGGAACTAGCTGAAGCTACCTCGCCGTATCTTAAACTAGTTAGATCAGGAAGTAACCCTAAGTGACTTAAGTGATATTTTCTTGAATTTGGCTTTATCTAAGGAAGTTGTCGTTGTTCCGATCAAAGAAGGCCCCTGTGCCTCGCCACGACCTGGAAGCCAGTTTCTCGAAAAGTTACTTAACGATCTAAAGGTTAAATCTGAATCTAACACAAGGTTGACTATCTTTAATCAATTTAAAATCATCTCACAAAACATATAAGGTGAACAAATTCTGAGACACATAGAATGGGTGAGATGTTAAGGATAATTGAAATATAACCTCTTCAAAATACTACTTATTTTCTCAACTATTGTATTTAACAACTCTTAGACCAAAGTTTAGCGCCCCCTACATCTCTTATACTTCATATATTTGACTAAGGGGGAGAGCAAACTAACCTTAAGGGTTATATTATAAACATTTAGATTATTGGTGCAGAGGGACACACCTCGAACCAATCTATCTAATTACTGCTAGACGCATGCTTGGACTTATATTTGATTTATCTTGATGCATGCATATACCATATTGTTTTTAAGCCCCTATTTTATATACCAAACTTCAATTTTACATAAAAACCCCAACATTTGTTTTGATTTATGGCAAAAGGGGGAGAAGAGCGAAAGTTAAGGGGGAGTAACACAAAATTTAATTTATTTAGTTTTGAATTATTCAAAACTCAACTAGGGTTAAGGGGGAGTTTTGGTTAAGGGGGAGTTTTTGAAAATGACATTCATCATTTACTATACTTGTTTTTTGCTTTAATTTTCCTTAACTTTGTGTTGGTTTGCCATAGATCAAAAAGGGGGAGATTGTTGGTGCAGGGGCACTAGATAATCAACCTGTGTTTTGATTATGGCAAAGACACAAAGTTAAGTCTACATTGTTATCTCACGAGCTAAATCAAGTGTGCAGAAAAGTGTTAAAGCTGGAGCTGAAGGCTAGTGACACCCGGAGGAAGTCGCGGTGGTCGGGCGACACTCGAGTGACTTCGGAGGGAGCCGAAGGAATCAAGTGGAAGGCCGGAAGCGAGAGCTACTATCGAGGTAAGCTCGTGTGAGTGAGAGATTGTAAGGTCGTGTCCTCTTTACGGGGATGACCGTAGGCGGCGATCCGACTAAGACTTCCTGTGGAAGGTCTAGGTCGAGATCGGACGGTTAGAAACCGTCGTATTTATCATTTTCCGAGCTAACCTCTTATTGCAGGGAAGTGGCCAAGCTGGCAGTCGACTGCTGGAAAATGGAGCAGTCGACTGATGGCGACAATTCAGCTTTTGCGCTAGGTCAAAACGGATAACGTTTGACGCGGCCACTTCGCGATAAAATTTGGACAACTTCATGATCCATTCCGAAATAAGAGGAGACAAATTCAGAGGCCAAAGTCTATAAAAGGAGGGGAGGATTCCATCTCCAAAACACATCAAGTTTATTCATCAAGTGCTCCTACAACACCAATGCTCCAACATCATCATAACGCCGACGCGACGTCAAGTTTCGATCTTCTTCGTCGGCAGCATAATCAAGTAATATTTTTGATATTGTATTCTTTGTTTTTCTTCATAACGAGGTGAGGTAGGCTTGTTGCCTCATCCTCGTATATTCGGTTTTGTGATCGTTGTCTCCTACCTCCAACGAGGAGGAGACGTTATAGTGCTTTGCCCTCCGTACGCGGTCTAGGACCGATAGGGCCTTGGAGTAGCAACCGCTGGGTTGTGAACTAAGTAAAATAAACATGTTCATTTATTTTCCGCTGTGCTTACTTTGTGTATCGAACGAACGAAAAAGAAAAGATTTACGATCGCTATTCACCCCCCCTCTAGCGACGCTTCTCGATCCAACACTGATCACTTTATCAGTCGACTGATGGAGGGATCAGTCGAATGATGAGAATGTCATTGGGTGAAACGACTCTAAATCCTGCGAATCCGATCGCTCGTAGGTCGTTATCGTAGCAGCAAATGATCGGCCGCACATCACCGATCGCGTCTAACGGGAAAATCAACCCTCTCTCTATAAAAAGAGGGCTGGTGGGGGTTTTTGGGGTTAATGCTTATTCTCTGATTCTTCTCCAAAGCCTCCATGAGTTTTCTAGCTTTCTAAGTGATCTTAAATCCCCTCCTCTTCTCTCTAAGCTTAAATTTTCATTCTTTGTAAAGAAGAGGAGTTGTGTTGTAAAGGAAAGCTTCTTAGTGGATTTGCTTGGGTTGATCCACCTTAAGGATCGCCGTGGAGTAGGAGTGTTATCTCCAAACCACGTAAAGGCTTTGTTTGCATTGTTTTTTGTTTTTACATATATTATTTGTGTTTGCTTCCGCTAATCACTCTTGTAGAAATGAAAAGCGCTATTCACCCCCCTCTAGCTTCTAAACGATCACCAACAGATTGCGCCATCTTCATCGAGATGACTTCCTAGTAAATTTTTAGGGAAAAGGATATAGAGAAGCAGATGACTCAGGGCAAGTAGTAGAACCAGGGTTCAACTCAGGGGACTCAGAAGAAACGGGAGCAAAAAAGAACTGCGCGAGGTGCTACAGAGGGGTCAGCTAGATCGCATAAGGGGAAACGTTCAGCATCAGAGTATTCTGGAGGGTCTCAGAATAGCCGTAAGGGCCAAAACAGGAATGGATGTTATAAATATGGATTTGAAAGCCATAGAGTATCAGAGTGTCCTTTGGAGCAGCCTGTTTGCTATTATTGCAAACAACCTGGTCATACTAGCTGTGATTGTACATTGAAAGCACAGTTGGAGTTTCTTGATAGCTCCAACAAGGGGAAGAAGTCTACCTAGCAGCGGCAGCAAAGGACAACACCACAGACTCAGACATATGGTCAGAGGCAGCCAGTACCTGCACCAGCACAATTGTACCAAATGTAGGGGGTGCCCCTACAGTGATGCCAACAACTATCCAGTATCCTGCATCTCCGGTGATCTACTATCCAGGAGTATCTGCACCACAACAATTCTTACCAGCCAACTCTCAGGGATATCTGATGCCTGCACCAGCGACTCAGTCTCCAGTACCACAGAGCCAGATCTAGACGGAGTGGAGACACACTACTACTTCATCAGAGACGCAACCAACAAATATCGAGACTGGATGAGTTTTTGCCATCACCAGAGATGAGGCGCAGCGGGCTGAGGGATCAGTCATATGGGGTATGGTTTCAGTTTATTCTATATACACTGATACTTTGATTGATACCGGTAGTTCCCATTCATTCATATCTAGAATATTTCTGGGTAGAGTTGGAAGAATCCCAATGGTTCGTTCTTGTGGGTTAGCAGTATCCTTGCCATCAGGAGAGGTGCTAGTAGCCACCAAGAAATCAAAGATTGCCCATTAGATTTTGACAGGCATATCCTTACGGTGGACCTCCAGGTGTTGGAAACGATAGAGTTTGATATTATTCTCAGTATGGACTAGTTGGCCACTTATTATGCTACAGTGGATTGTAGAGCGAGGATGGTGACATTTAGACCGCCGGATCAACCAGCTTGGGAATTTGTTGGTACTAGAGATGATGGATTATCCATTATATCAGCTTTATAGGCTCAGAAGTTATTGGACCAGGGTTGTCAGGGTTATTTATTATCTCTAGTCAAAGTTGTGAACGAAGGACTACCACCCCTCTCTGATGTGTGAGTAGTCCGAGAGTATCCAAATGTATTTCCAGATGAACTTCCAGGCTTGCCACCTCCTAGGCAAGTGGAATTTACGATAGTGGTGATTCTAGGAACCGCGCCTATATCGAACCTCCTTATTGGATGTCACCAAAAGAACTGAATGAACTTAAAGTTCAACTACAGGAGTTGCTCGATAATAGATTCATCCGACCTAGTGTTTCACCAAGGGGAGCTCCAGTACTCTTTGTCAAAAAGAAGGATAGATTGTTGCGGTTATGTATTGACTATCGGTAACTGAATACAGTCATAGTTAAGAATAAATATTTGCTGCCGAGGATAGAAGATTTGTTTGATCAGCTTAAGGATACATGTGTGTATTCTAGAATTGATCTACGCTCAGGATATCATCAGCTTCGGATAAGAGATGAGGATGTTCAGAAAATAGCTTTCCGCACCCGTTATGGACATTACGAGTTTCTAGTGATGCCTTTCAGCCTCACGAATGCCCGAGCTGCATTTATGGACTTAATGAATCGGGTATTCCTGAGGTATATAGATCAGTTCGTGATAGTGGTCATCGATGATATATTGATTTATTCTTGATCCGAGGGGGAGCATGAACAACATCTGGGGATAGTGTTGGAAACGTTGCGACAGGAGCAGTTGTATGCCAAGTTTAGCAAGTGTGTGTTCTGGTTATCCTCAGTGGGTTTTCTTGGACATGTAGTGTCCAACAGAGGTATTTCTGTAGATCCCCAGAAGATCGAGGCAATTACCAGTTGGGAGCAGCCAAAATCAGTACATGAGGTCCATAGTTTCCTTGATATGGTCGGGTATTATCGGAGATTCGTGGAGGGATTCTCGAGTATTGCCATGCCACTCACTCGCCTAACTCAGAAAGGGGTCAAATTCACCTGGTCAGAGGCTTGTGAAACAAACTTCCAGGAGCTTAAGCGATGACTAGTTTCTACACCAGTCTTAGTGATTTCTTTTAGTGTTGATGGGATGGTTCTTTATATGAATGCTTCTATCCAAGGGTTGGGTGCAGTTCTGATGCAGTCCAACCGTGTGGTATCTTATGCCTCTCGTCAACTAAAGGATCACGAGAGAAATTACCAGTGCACGATCTGGAGTTAGCCGCCATCATTTTCGCATTGAAGATATAGAGGCACTACTTGTATGAGATTACCTTTGAGATCTACACAGACCATAAAAGTATGAAGTATCTGTTCACAAAGAAAGAGCTGAATATGAGACAGAGATGGTGGATGGAATATCTGAAAGATTACGACTGCACCATCCATTATCATCCAGGAAAAGCTAATGTGGTAGCAGATGCACTGAGCAGGAAGTCTCGTGGATTTTTGGCAAGTCATCTGACAGCAATTACCGACCTGGTTCGACAGTTCTCAGAGTTGGGATTGTCTAAACACGATCAAACATCCTAGGGGATATTAGTTTCTATGGTTGCCCAGTCCGCCATTAATGAGAGGATCAAGGAAGCATAAATCAGTGACCAGCATCTGCAGTTCTTGTGCAGCACGATAGACTTAGAACATCTAACGGATTTCTTGAGTGACGAGAATGGAGTACTTTATTTCCGTGGACGATTATGTGTTCCGGACATGCATCCGACCAGTTAAGGAAGAACTGCTATAGGAAGCACATCAGTCGAGATTTGCTTTACATCCTGGTGGTACTCGGATGTACCGAGATTTAAAGCACTTATACTGGTGGAACGGTATGAAAAGAGATATTGCGGACTTTGTTGCACGATGTTTGGTATGCCACCAAGTGAAGGTTGAACATCAGAAACCTACTGGGTTACTTCAGGAAATTCCGATCCCGGAATGGAAGTGGGAGCATATCACGATGGACTTCGTTATGGGATTACCCAGAACCTGTAAAGGACATGATGCGATTTGGGTGATTATAGATCGGTTGACCAAATTAGCTCACTTCCTTCCAATTCGTGGGACGAACTCATTGGATCATCTAGCGAAATTGTACTGCCAGGAGATTATCAGATTGCATGGCGTACCTTTGAGTATCATAATTGATAGAGATCCGCGATTTACTTCGCTATTCTGGTAGAGTCTGCCGCAAGCTATGGGCACATAACTTCGACTCAGTACCGCCTTCCATCCACAAACAGATGGATAGTCTGAGCGTACCATTCAGACTCTGGGGGATCTATTGAGATCTTGTGTCATGGATTTCGGTGGCAGTTAGGAGGATCACATTCCTTTAGTGAAATTTGCCTACAACAACAACTATCACTCTTCTATTCAGATGGCTCCTTTTGAGGCTTTATACGGCAGACCCTGCAGATCTCCTGTGTTATGGGAGGAAGTTGGGGAATGATAGTTATTGGGGCCTCAGAGTATCCAACATGATGCAGAGTTGGTATGAGTGATCAGACGATGGTGATCAGAGGCACAGGATCGACAGAAGAGTTATGCGGACCAAAGGCGAAGACCTATGGAATTCTCGGTCGGGGACCATGTATTCCTACGAGTGTCACCCACCAAAGGAGTCAAGAGATTTGGGTTGAAAGGAAAATTAGCTTCATGCTACATTGGTCCATTTGAGATATTGGAGCGAATTGGAGGTGTAGCTTATCGGTTGGCTTTACCTTCGACACTTGCGGGTGTTCACAACGTATTTCATGTTTCTATGCTGAGAAAATACGTGCCGCGATCAGATCATGTTATGAAAGAGGTTTCGATACCACTCCAGGCGAATGCGACTTATGAGGAGATTCCAGTGCGGATTCTTGGTCGCAAAGAACGACAGTTGCAGAACAAAACCATCCGACTCGTAAAGGTTGGATGACAATATCATACTGATGAGGAGGCTACATGGGAGCTTGAAGATACTATCCGAGCTCGATACCCTTATCTGTTTACCTGAGGTATGTGGTCATTTCGAAATTTGCTTGATCTAATTTTTCCATTTAAGTACGAAATTTGGGGACCAAATTTTAATAAGTGGGGGAGAATGTAAAATACCACAGAAAAAAAGTTGGACTATAATTAATACTTAATCTAGGTATTAATTAAAGGGGTTAATCAAACCTAGGTTTGGTCTTATAGGATAAGAACCCAATAAACATTTTTTTGCCCAACCCGTTAAATCTGCCCGACTCGCTAAACCATTAACGCCGCTGCTTTCTTCTTTTCCGCACTTCACCAACTTCGCCGAACGTTTTCCTAACCGAAAAATCTCTTCAATTACTCCTCTCTGCCGCACCCAGACACCTCACGATCCCCCTGCTTCCCAACTCTCGATTTCCTTTGTCTCTCCCGCAATCTCTCTACCTTTCGTCTCCACCGCATCCTAGCCGTTGTCGATGCTTTGTCGGTGGGAGATCCGACTGGAGTAGAGGAAGTCGATAGGCATCGATGCGCGTGGCCGAGAATTCGGGTCGGCGGCAGGTCAATCCGGAGTCATACTTCCCGATCACTGTCGGAGCAAGCCACCTTCGGGTCTTTCCATCACGAGTTGTTGATCTCCTCTGCCGATCAGTGTCGGGGATAGGTAAGCATTTCTCCTCTCCCTATCATGGAGGAAATCGACTCCAAGATGTGTTTTTTTCCTTCACTGAGCATGATCTGGTTTGGGCAGTGATTAGAGATTGGTTTTCACCATGAACAGGAGACGAGGAAGGGCTATCGATGGAGATATGAGACCGGTAAGGTTGATTTCCTTCTTGCTTATGGTGTTGTCGGTTGGTTAGTATTGCTGTTAGTGTTAGTTGATTGTCGATGTGTTGATTTGTTCTATGAATTCCTTTCGGCGGAGATGGCTATGGGATTGGTTGTGAAGTGTTGTTTGGGAATTGTCAGCCTTACGACTGTGAATAGAGTGATGGGTGGTTTGTGTGGCTGTGAGTAAGAGGAGAGGACTTGTGGGGTTGTGCCAGTGATTTTAACCGGCTGTGAGGTCGGTAATTTTCTATTTGAGAGGTTGTGAGTGGAGTTAGGTCAGTTGTAATTGTCTGAGTGAGCAAGGATCGGCTGTACGGTTGGAATTAAGTGTAAAAGACTGTGTGAGTAAGCTGTGAACGACTGTGCGACTGTGGACAAGGAATTGACGGCGGTGCGGCTGTGAACAAGGCTGCTCTTGGTCATAAAGGGGATGAAATGACCTTGAAATGGTTGGTACTGGGATTAGCTTGGTTGGAGCTAAGTGGAAAAGAGTCGGTTGGAACGGAGTGTATCAATTAGAGTGGTTAGATTCCTGATTTTCCCTATTTATGGGTGGTTATGCACCGTTTCAAGGTGAGTAATTATGGCTTGGTTGAGATTAGTCAGGTCCTGAAACTAGTGCAAAATGTCAATTATCGATCGAGTTGTGTGATGCTCTGATCTCGGCTATAAAATGGAAGTTATAACACGTATTCGTTAAGGGATGTGGATATGGGGAAATACGTAGTAGTTAATTCATATTTTGTTGTATGCTTGCACTAAATTATAATTGATGATATTTATAGGACCTGGATACGAGACAGGTCCGCGGACGTGAGGACTCTAGTACTACGAGCAATTACAGCAGGTGGGTAATTTCCTACCCTAGTCAGGTAGATGTAATTGCATTCAGATTTAGTCATAGATATGACATGTTAGGTGTTCATATTATCTTGACCCTGCTCTTATTTATCTTATGCTTGATACTTGTCATTGGCTATATTTGCTCAAAGGTTGATATCACATTTTTTTTTTCCTTCTTTCATGATTTAGGAGTTACAGGTGTGATGTAAGTAGGTCTAAATATTTAGTAGGGTGTAGATGTTAGAGTACGGGTGATGACCTAATTTGTAAATTGGCAAAAAGGTCATCCGTGGGTAAGTAATGCTCTAAATGTAGGATTTATTCCAATACCCGTATGTTGCATACTTATTTACCAACTATGTATTGTGTAAATGGTCAGGTGAGTCGTGAATAGTGTGTCGCTACGGACCGGTGGTCCTAGCTTGCCATGATTAGTTGAGTACGACTCTCTACAGGATAGAGAGTGTAATGATCAAATGAGTATGACTCTCTGTTGAACAGAGAGTCTGTGGTAGATGCCTGTATGTGAGACAGTACATTCATGTCATTGCATGCATACTGACGATATGTCTCCCTTGGGGTTAAGAGAGTCGTCAGTCATTTTGCCTCCCAGGTTACTCCCAGAGGAGTAACTGGTGTGAGGGCAGAGCATTTCTTGTGCCGCACTCTACCATTATAGAAGGTGGTAGTTGGAGTACATGCAGTTGTCCTGGGTGCGTGGCACTCGACCACTCATTGGTAGTGTCAGTCGGAGTGGCCAGTAGCAGGGACCCACGTTGTGTAGCGAGCTCTTTACGCTCATTTGCTACTTGATCATACTGCCCACTCGGCCACTCTAGAGTAGTGGTTGGTGTTGAGTTGGGACAGTTGTCATGTCATGCCACCTAGGCTACACTGGGATCCTGGTAGGGAGTAGGGGTGCGCAGGCATGACCATGCATGCTGCATTGTCGTATCATACGACGTTTTGCATATTGCTATATATATATATATATATATATATATATATATATATATATACATGGATGATGGTGATTAGTATACATACGGATGCAGTCTATATGTATACTCACTTTGATGATGCATTTGTATGTACTATGCTTGTTGCATTTGTTTGTACATATTCATACATGCTATTGCATTTTCTGTATGGTAGTAGGTCGGGTACTTGTATACCTGTTGGTCGGTCACTGTGATACCCTCGACCCATATCATGATGTAGTGTGAGTTAGTATTACTCTTTATAGCTTATATTGTGGATATATGCCCAGGTTGGATGAGTGTAGAGTAGCTGACTGTCAGGTATGTTAGCACCTTTTGTTGTTCAGTTTATTTAGTGTATGCATGTATGTATATTTATTATGCTGATGTATACCTGTCGTACCAGTAGATTGTGCTATTGAATGACATGTGATATTGATATATATTTACATGTTCTATCTTATTAGCTGCTGAGTTTTTACTCACCACTACAGACCCTGGGTTTTTTTGTCGCCCAGGTAACAGGTAGAAGTTTTCGTGATGGCTCAGAGCTTTGTCGATGATCCATCCCATCTCCGTTTTTCCGAGCTTCCCAAGAACTTTGTTTATGTTGTGGACTTGTTTTATGTTATGAACTTTGTCTTTATGTCATGGACTTTATTTCGGTGTTCGATGTTTTATGTATGACTTGCTACTGTGGACTTGTCAAGTGGTGTACACCTGTGTATTTTTGGTATGTATGTCAGTATGTATGTTGTGGGTATGTGGTTTATGTTTCCGCTGTGTTTGTTATATTTATATTTTCTTATGATGTTGTAGTTGTGGGCCTACGGGCCTTGTATTAACCTGATATGTTGCCACGTACAGGGGAGATGTCATCCGTTTGCTTTTCGACCTGGCATACTCTCGGGGCGTGACACATGTCCTGCACAATCAAACATTATGGTTAAGTGCAAGCACATGACAATATACAAATTTGTTGGAATGTATACTGAAAGCCTAGCCCTTTTTGTATGAACATTTTATTTTTGAATAAGGATCACATGATCATTGTTTGCACTTTATATATTTATTATATGTGTGTGCATATTGTCTAATATTTTACATTGTAGATAACATGGTGCTTGGTGTGGCACAGAAGATCATGTTATCAGTCCCTTGTAGAATATAAGTAGAGGCTCACAACCAAGATGGTTTTGGACAAGCCATTGGCATGGTTGTAGTGTAGCTTGGTATTGTTTTGTCTTGAATATAGAGTTACACTAGTACACTTAGGTGTATTGAGCAGGACCGACATAGAGGTGATTCAATTCATTGTTGACTACATAATTGAATCGGATCTCGGATATTATGTTGTACATGCTCTTAATCCCGATATAATAACGGGCACATGTACTTAGTATTTATTTCTTTGATTTACCAGAGGGTGAGATTTAGATGGATTAAATCAATATGCCCGGTAAGTTGGGAAATGATATTATTTACATGGTGTGTCGTTGATTATAGGAGGAAACCGTGTCCTATATATTAGGTTGATGATGTCCCCTTGAGGAGCTCATAAGGTTCATCATGTAAACCCAGCTGGTTGACTTAGTCAACATGATGATAAGGTTGAGTGGTACTACTCGAGGAGTTAGATGTTAATTAATTGATGGTCAGTAAATCAATTAATTGACGGGCATTCGATATCTTAAACACGGGGAGATGAATGTACAAATAATATATGGAGCCCATATTGATTTATGGGGGTTGGTGAGGTAGTTTAATGATGATCCTCTAGTGGAATGGAACATCATTGATGGATCAAGTTTGTGTGGTTCCGATCCATCGGGTGGCCAAGATCCAACTCCTCCTTATAGTCCCTATCGTAGCCTAATATAATCCTTGTGAAGTCTAGATCCAAGAATGTAAAACAAAACCTAGAACCAACGGTTGGGATTAATTCCCTAGATCCGATGGTTAGGATGAAACCCTAGAACCAATGGTTGGGATTAAATTCCTAGATCCGATGGTTAGGATGAAATCCTAGATCCGACGGTTGGGATGAAACCCTAGATCCTACGGTTGGGATAAAACCCTAGATCCGACGGTGGAGATTAAATCCCTAGATCCGACGGTGGAGATTAAAGGAGGCTTAAGCCCAATTCTATAAATAGAAGGCTTAAGCTTGGGCGGCAATAATAATTGAATTGGAATTAGGGTTTGGCTCTTCTCAAAGTGGGCGGCTAGGGTTTGGAGCAAAAGCTTGGGCGGCAACCTTCTTCCTTCTAGTTGTTGCTGGCGCCCACCTTCCTCCATCAAGACTTGGCCGGCACCCATCCTCTAGGCCTCTCTCTTATTCCTTGGCCGGCGGTTCTCCTTCCATTGGTGGCCGGTGCCTCATCCACTTGTTCCTTGGTCGGCAGTTGCATCAAATTCCCTAACTTGGTGGCCGGTTCTGTTGGATCGAGAAGCGTCGCTAGAGGGGGGGTGTGAATAGCGATCGTAAAACTTTTCGGCGTTTCGTTCGAGTAGACAATTAAATGAGTAAACACAGCGGAAAATAAAGCGACATGTTTATTTTACTTGGTTCACAACCCAGCGGTTGCTACTCCAAGGCCCTATCGGTCCTAGACCGCGTACGGAGGGCAAATCACTATAACGTCTCCTCCTCGTTGGAGGTAGGAGACAACGATCACAAAACCGAAATTACGAGGATGAGGCAACAAGCCTACCTCACCTCGTTATGAATAAAAATAAAGAATACAATATCAAAATATGTTACTTGCTACTGCTGCCGACGAAGAAGATCGAAACTTGTCGTCGCGTCGGCATTATGACGGTGTTGGAGCATTGGCATTGTAGGAGCACTTGATGAATAAACTTGATGTCCTTTGGAGTTGGAATCCTCCTCCTTTTATAGACTTTGGGCTCTGAATATGTCTCCCTTTTTTTTGGAACGGATCACGAAGTTTTCCAAATTTTATCGCGAAGTTGCCGCGTCAAACGTTATCCGTTTTGACCTAGGGCAAAGGCTGAGTCGTCGCCATCAGTCGATTGCTACATGTCCAGCAGTCGACTGCCAGCCTGGCCACTTCCCTGCAGTGAGAGGTTAGCTCGGAAAATGATAAATACGATGGTTTCTAACCGTCCGATCTCGACCTAGACCTTCCACAAGAAGTTTTAGTCGGATCGCCGCCTACGGTCATCCCCGTATAGAGGACACGACCTTACCATCTCTCACTCACACGAGCTTACCTCGATTCTTACTGTGATGCTTTCGCTTCCCGCCTTCCACTCGATTCCTTCGGCTCCCTCCGAAGTCACTCGAGTGTCGCCCGACCACCACAGCTTCCTCCGGGTGTCGCTAGCCTTCAGCTCTATCTTTAGTACTTTTCTGCACACTCGATTTAGCTCGTGAGATAACGATGTAAACTTAACTTTGTATCTTTACCATAATCAAAACACAGGTTCGATTATCTAGTGCCCCTGCACCAACAGGTTCTAGAAAGGATAGGTATTTGTTGGTTCTTCTCTTTGTTCGTAGCGGACAAGGAAGGGAAGAACGCGATCTAGAAGGCTTCTACTCGTGGAGGATCTTCGTCCACACGTCGTCCACGAGAAGGATAGGACATACGGTAGAAGATCATAAGGTATAAAGTTTTATAACTTTATTTTCAGATCTGAGCATGTTCTTTTAAGTGTTGATTATACATGTGTGCGTATGTATATATTTTGTATAATCATGGACCCCGAAGACAAACACAAAAACCGGCGATCTGTCCGTCGTCTCTTCCGCGGCTAATCAACTAGAAGAGTTGTGTTGCTTGAACAACTAGTTTGTTCAAGCGACCACTCAAGTTGTTAGCACGACGACGAATAGGTTGTGCTAAGGAAACTCATCCCATCCGGATTAATTCTTTCATTAGTGAAAATTTTAATCCGGGGACATGGGAGCCAATGAGCCTCCGAAGCAACTCCCTACAACTGGTATCAGAGCCACGGTTTCCGGTTTTGTGTGTTTTTGATTCGGTTAATTTTTATGCACTTTTTCATATATTATATGTGCCGGATAATAGTAGAATATGCATAGTTTAACTCTTTGGTTGCAGGCATAAGATCCGACTATTATGGCCATGTGTGTGTATGTGAATGGATGTGTGTAAATTTTTATTATTTGAATCCTCGGGGTTGACGAGGCTAGATTAGTATTTAATTTTTGTAATTAAATACGGCATTGTTTAGCCGCTCATTTTAGTTTACTTTCGATCTAGATTATTTGTACACTCCTTCGTGAAGTATAGGATCGATGGATGTAAATAAAATGATTCATCTCGGCTCGGATATCTTTGGTGACTTGCGCACGGGAAAAAGGTGGAGCGGACGAGGTGGCGACACGACGGGATGCGTATTGGAGGACAATGCCATAATAGTTGGAAAAATTCAGTTTTTTCTATATTTATTGCTTATTTGTTTTATATGCATATTGTGTATGCTTTAAAATTCCTCAATTTCAATTTACTAAGTGGGAGAGGGAAATTTTAATTAATTCCCGCGACCTCCATTACAATTTGACGTGTGATGCAACAAACTTGTGTGTTGGCTCTGAGTGCCTTCCTCCCTGCGGACGGGTTTGTTTGCGGGTCACTAGGTCAAATAATGGTTATAGGAAATTATCTAGGAGCATGTGTATTTCCACAGCGGTAAGGCACATAATCCGAAATAATTCCCTTAGTATCGTGTAATGGTGCACACTTAGATGCAAATAAAAGTATCCTCCCCATCGGAGTCACTGCTTATATTTGTAGGGCCAAAGAGGAACCAACTATTAATTTTATTTGTCAAAAAGTAAGGTTGACAAGATAATAAAATTAATGGGTAAAACCTCCTCTTACTAATGTAGAATTCGTATACATCCACACAGCGTGGCATGCGATATTCTCGGTGATTTGAGGTGTTGGTTGATTTCGGGATTTTATTGTTTTGAGGAATCAATAATATTTGAAATCTAATGTTTTGATCATTGTGATTCTTAAGATTTTCAAATGGCTTTCAACCCACTTACTATGATGCTAAAGGAAACAAACTTACTGTACCCAAATAATAATGATTGGAAAAGAAATTTGGATAGTGTCTTAACTGTCGATGAGTGTCCTCCTAGGCCTGCGGATGATTCTGGGGAAAAGGAAATTTTCGGATACCAGAATCGAGCTGCTAGGCAGGAAGCCATGGTTGCTCAGAAGGTTTCTACTTCTAAGCCGAAAGGCAAGAAGAAGAAGAAACAAGGTAGAGCAAAGGTGGTGGGAGGGTCTCAGGGTGTGAAGAAGCCGAAAGGCAAGTGCTTCACTTGTAGACAGACTAGACATGGGAAGAAAAACTTCCCCTTCCTAAAGCAGAACAAAGGTATATCTTCTGCCTTAGTCGTTGAAACATGTTTAGTGGTGTTATCTACCGGTACCTGGTGTGTAGATACGGGAGCCATTGATCATGTCTGCAATTCTTTGCAGGGGTTCCAGGAAACCCGACGACTAGCTGAAGGAGAAATTACCTTCTACATGGGCAATGCTACAAAGGTAGCGGCTATTGCAGTGGGAGACGTTTATTTATCGTTTGATAGGAATAAAGTTTTGGTTTTGAGAAATTGTCTTTATGTAGCTACTTTTAGAAAGAATTTGATTTCGGTTTCTAAATTGTTTATGGATGGATATTCTGTTTCTTTTAATGACAGAGTTGTTATAAAAAGAAATAGAGAGATTATCTGTTCAGGTACATTGGTTGGCAATTTGTATACTCTTGAACCAAAAGCTCCCACGATGCATATAGAAGTGAATAACTCATCTTCTAAGTCTAATAAGAGAAAAGAACCTTCGCAAATGAACCAGACATATCTTTGGCATCTAAGGCTTGGTCATATTAACCTAAGCAGAATTCAAAGGTTGATAGCTGATGGACCTTTGGGTTCATTAGTGGTGGAGGATCTCCCAACCTGCGAATCTTGCTTGGAAGATAAAATGACCAAGAGGCCTTTCAAGGCCAAGGGGTATAGAGCCAAAGATGTGTTAGAATTGGTTCATTCTGATCTTTGCGGTCCTATGACTATCCAGGCTAGAGGTGCCTTTGAATACTTCGTCTCTTTTATAGACGATTATTCAAGGTATGAATACATTTACTTGATGCGCCACAAGTCTGAATGCTTTGACAGGTTCAAAGAATTCAAGGCTGATGTGGAGAACCATCACGGTAAAAGTATCAAGACATTACGATCTGATCGTGGTGGCGAGTACCTCTTGGGAGAGTTTAGGAATTACTTATCAGAGACTGGGATTCAATCCCAATTGTCTGCACCTGGCACACCCTAGCAGAATGGTGTAGCGGAGCGAAGGAATAGGACTCTTATGGAGATGGTCAGATCGATGATGAGTTATTCTGAGTTACCTGTTTCGTTCTGGGGGTATGCACTGGAT
Organism: Wurfbainia villosa; assembly: GCA_025175895.1. Taxonomy (NCBI): domain Eukaryota; kingdom Viridiplantae; phylum Streptophyta; class Magnoliopsida; order Zingiberales; family Zingiberaceae; genus Wurfbainia; species Wurfbainia villosa. Next base: position 52,889,447 of record CM045996.1, on the reverse strand, counting down.
ACGACAATGTATACTTTGAACTTGGTTCCATCCAAATCAGTACCTTCTACCCCTGTAGAATTGTGGACTGGGCGAAAGCCTAGTCTGAGACATATTCGGATATGGGGGAGTCCAGCACATGTGATGAAGGCTGATGCTGGTAAGTTGGAACCTCGTACAGAAGTGTGCATGTTTGTTGGCTACCCTAAGGGAACGAAAGGTGGTTTGTTTTATAATCCTAGAGATCAGAGGGTGATCGTTATCACGAACGCCAGATTTCAAGAGGAGGATTATGTAATGAACCACAAGCCCAAGAGTAGGATTGTTCTTGAGGAGTTGACAGGGGAAGTCCCGACTTCAGTACCACCGGTACAAGAGGAGATGCCACAAGTCACTGCACCGCGTGTCACAGAGTATACACAGGAGGCACCTCGTCGTAGTGGGAGGGTTGTTAGACAACCCGAGAGATTCATGTTTTTGGGAGAGTCTTCGGACTTAGTCCCTGGTGAACATGAACCAGATCCCTGGACATATGACGAGGCACTCCAAGATAGAGATGCGGTATCTTGGCAAAGTGCGATGAATTCAGAGATAGAATATATGGATTCTAATTAGGTCTGGGAGCTAGTAGAGCCACCCGATGGTGTAAAAGCCATTGGATGCAAGTGGATCTACAAGAGAAAGAGAGGAGTAGATGGGAAGGTTTCAAAGCTAGGCTTGTTGCGAAAGGGTATACTCAGAAAGAGGGCATCGATTATGAGGAGACCTTTTCGCCGGTAGCTATGCTTAAGTCTATCCGGATTCTCTTATCTATAGCTGCTCATATGGATTATGAGATTTGGCAGATGGATGTCAAGACAGCTTTCCTTAACGGAAGTCTTGAGGAGAACATCTATATGCGGCAACCAGAGGGATTCATTGCTAAAGGCAAAGAGCATCTTGTATGTAAGCTTAATCGGTCCATTTATGGATTGAAGCAAGCTTCTAGATCTTGGAACATCCACTTTGATGAGGTAATCCAGTCATATGGATTTATTCAAAGTCCGGATGAGCCTTGTGTATACAAGAGATGTGACGGAAACGTAGTGGTGTTTCTTGTACTATACGTAGATGACATTTTGTTAGTTGGCAACAATATCAAAGTGTTATCAGACGTAAGGGTATGGTTGTCCAAACAGTTTGACATGAAGGACTTGGGAGAAGTGGGACACATCCTTGGGATCAAAGTTATAAGGGATCGCAAGAAAAGGATGTTGTACTTGTCTCAAGCTTCATACATTGACACTATCCTTGCTCGTTTTAGCATGCAGAACTCCAAGAAAGGTTTTCTACCTTTTAGGCATGGAGTTCCTTTATCTAAAGAGATGTGTCCCAAAACATCAAAGGAGATAGAGGACATGAAAGTGGTTCCTTATGTTTCGGCAGTAGGAAGCCTCATGTATGTTATGCTATGTACGAGACCGGATATCTGCTTTGCCGTGGGCATGGTTAGACATATCGAGTAATCCTAGACAGTGACATTGATCGCAGTAAAGCATATATCAAGTACCCGAGAAGGACTAGGATTATATGTCGTTTACGCAAATCAATTAGTCCTCGGGTTACACGGATTCGAATTTCCAATCGATAGGGACAAGAGTAAGTCTACCTCGGGTTTGTGTTTACTTTTGGAGGTGGAGCCATAGTATGGAGGAGTGTCAAGGTAAATGCGTATGACTCTACCATGGAAGCCGAGTATGTGGCACCTCGAGGCAAAAGGAAGTTGTATGGTTCAGAACTCTTGATGGACTTGGATGTGATTCCCGGTTTGCTAACTATCACAATTTATTGTGATAACAAGGTGTAGTTGCAAACTCAAGGAACCACGAGCCCATAAGGCAGTAAACACATAGAGCGCAAGTACCACCTTATACTAGAGATCGAAAGCGAGGAGAAGTTGTTGTCGCCAAGATTGCATCGTGAGGATAACCTCGGGCGGATCCATTCACTAAGGCCCTTCCAAATAAAGCGCTTGATAGGCATGTGGAGGACATGGGGATCGATGTATGGCAGAGTGATGACGATAGTCTTTTAGTATAAGTGGGAGATTGTTGGAATGTATACCTAAAAAGCCTAGCTCTTTTGTATTTAACATTTTATTTTGAAATAAGAATCACATGATCATTGTTTGCACTTTATATATTTATTATATGTGTGCATATTGTCTAATATTTTACATTGTAGATAACATGGTGCTTGGTGTAATGTACGTAAGATCATGTTATCACCCTTGTAAAATATAAGTAGAGGCTCACAACCAAGATGGTTTTGGACAAACCATTGGCATGGTTGTAGTGTAGCTTGGTATTGTTTTATCTTGAACATAGAGTTACACTAGTACACTTAGGTGTATTGAGCAGGACCGACATAGAGGTGATTCAATTTAGTGTTGACTACATAATTGAATCGACTGATATTATGTTGTACATGCTCTTAATCCCGATATAATAACGGGCACATGTACTTAGTATTTATTTCTTTGATTTACCAGAGGGTGAGATTTAGATGGATTAAATCAATATGCCCAGTAAGTTGGGAAATGATATTATTTACATGGTGTGTCATTGATTATAGGAGGAAACCGTGTTCTATATATTAGGTTGATGATGTCCCCTTGAGGAGCTCATAAGGTTCATCATGTAAACCCAGCTGGTTGACTTAGTCAACATGATGATAAGGTTGAGTGGTACTACTCGAGGAGTTAGATGTTAATTAATTGATGGTCAGTAAATCAATTAATTGACGGGCATTCGATATCTTAAACACGGGGAGATGAATGTACAAATAATATATGGAGCCCATATTGATTTATGGGGGTTGGTGAGGTAGTTCAATGATGATCCTCTAGTGGAATGGAACATCATTAATGGATCAAGTTTGTGTTGTTCCGATCCATCGGGTGGCCAAGATCCAACTCCTCCTTATGGTCCCTATCGTAGCCTAATATAATCCTTGTGATGTCTAGATCCAAGAATGTAAAACAAAACCTAGAACCAACGGTTGGGATTAATTCCCTAGATATGATGGTTAGGATGAAACCCTAGAACCAACGGTTGGGATTAATTCCCTAGATCCGATGGTTAGGATGAAACCCTAGAACCAACGGTTGGGATTAAATTCCTAGATCCGATGGTTAGGATGAAACCCTAGAACCAATGGTTGGGATTAAATTCCTAGATCCGATGGTTAGGATGAAATCCTAGATCCGACGGTTGGGATGAAACCCTAGATCCGACGGTTGGGATAAAACCCTAGATCCGACGGTGGAGATTAAATCCCTAGATCCGACGGTGGAGATTAAAAGAGGCTTAAGCCCAATTCTATAAATAGAAGGCTTAAGCTTGGGTGGCAATAATAATTGAATTGGAATTAGGGTTTGGCTCTTCTCAAAGTGGGCGGCTAGGGTTTGGAGCAAAAGCTTGGGCGGCAACCTTCTTCCTTCTAGTTGTTGCCGGCGCCCACCTTCCTCCATCAAGACTTGGCCGGCGCCCATCCTCTAGGCCTCTCTCTTATTCTTTGGCCGGCGGTTCTCCTTCCATTGGTGGCCGGCGTTCACTCCTCCAATCTCTCCAAAGTGGCTGGCGGTTCTCCTTCCATTGGTGGCCGGCACCTCATCCACTTTTTCCTTGGCCGGCGGTTGCATCAAATTCCCTAACTTGGTGGCCGGTTCTAGAAAGGATAGGTATTTGTTGGTTCTTCTCTTTGTTCGCAGCAGACAAGGAAGGGAAGAACGCGATCTAGAAGGCTTCTACTCATGGAGGATCTTCGTCCACACGTCGTCCACGAGAAGGATAGGACATACGGTAGAAGATCGTAAGGTATAAAGTTTTATAACTTTATTTTCAGATCTGAGCATGTTCTTTTAAGTGTTGATTATACATGTGTGCGTATGTATATATTTTGTATAATCATGGACCCCGAAGACAAACACAAAAACCGGCGATCAGTCCGTCGTCTCTTCCGCGGCTAATCAACTAGAAGAGTTGTGTTGCTTGAACAACTAGTTTGTTCAAGCGACCACTCAAGTTGTTAGCACGACGACAAATAGGTTGTGCTAAGGAAACTCATCCCATCCGGATTAATTCTTTCATTAGTGAGAATTTTAATCCGGGGACATGGGAGCCAATGAGCCTCCGAAGCAACTCTCTACAAAATTAACTACTACGTCGTTCTTATATTCATATCCTTTAACGAATATGAAATTAGAAACCCCTAATTATACAAGGTCGATTCACTATAACCAACCTTCACATTAGACCCTTAACTGGTACGGTTTACACCGTAATAAAACTCACCGTCTCTAATTAGCGAACATGCTAACTTACAACATTCAATTCCCTACACAATTACTGCATAGATCATCATTACACACATCTATCCATACTGAATTCAATAGCCCAACAAATTACAGATCAATATACTCCTTTCTTCATAAATCAAGCCAGTCAACCAAATTTACTATTAATTCAAACCCAGTTCCTACCCAATCCATCAATTGTCGTTTTAACAAAGTTGAGCTCTCAAACACAGCTCATCAATGCAGTAGGACACAACCTGACAACACCTCTAATCCTCATCAACCCAAATCAAATAAATCATTATGAATAATTGAGTAATACTCTAAATTGAAGCTATATAATTCAATAATTTCCCCACTGCAGTAATCTTATTATATATCCTTAACATACTCAAATCAAAACTTACCTAACTCATTCAGCCACTACAATACTACCACAGCCCTTACACTGTTCAACACTCACGGCAAAAAATAACATTAACATAGCAATGCAACTAATCCAACTGGACTGAACAGAAAATGGGAAAAGGGTTCATTCTTACCAACAATTTGGAACCTCCACCGACAAAACAACCCTTCCCAATCCTCAGTCTACCGGAAGAAGGCTTCTGCTCCAAATTCGCAATTGTGTCAGCCAAGGAAAGGAACAACATAGTAACCTAAGGAGAGATTAGACTTACCGACAGTTGGAACCTCACCGGCCGAGCAATACCCCAAAATCGGTAGCCCTGTTCACTGGACAACCTACTGCCTAAACCAACAATATTCGAGTTTAGCCATGGCAAATCCATAGAACTCCAAAATCCCATCCATTGTAAGAAAATCCATGCCTTACCTTGCTCCGGCTGGGATCGATCGGATCAAACCCACCACCGACAGTGTGCAATCAGGAGCAAGTGACGCTGTCGTCGAGCCAAGCCTCCAAACCGCGAGCACCCTAGTTTCTTTGGTTTGTCCGCGAGCATCGGCGAGGGAATGTTGCTCATCGTCGTCTAGTCACGCAGTGAAGCCGGTGAGCTATGGGGTGGCAGGAGTCGAAGAGGTCGCGAGCGGAGAAAAAGGGGATCGTGCTGAGGAGGGGTTGCGAGACACGATTCGCGAGGAAGAAAAGAAAAGGAAGAGTTCGGTGAAGAGGGTTCGTCGCGAGGAGAAAGCAATAAAAAGGGAAAAGTAAAGATCGCGGCTGGGAAACCCTCGCGAGGATGAAAACTATGTGCGGTGAGGGAAGAGTCGAACGGTTTAGCGTTAGGAAGGGGAAGCGGGTTGGGTTTGATAACGGGTTGGATCCAATAACCCTATAAGGTGTAAACCTAATTTCGATTAAACCCCTTTAAGACTATTATATCTCTCTTCACAAATTGCCTTAGAAATTTCCATTTAAGTTCAGAAAAAATTCTAAAAATTCCTAGAAAATATCATAGGGTATTTCCCCTAATTACCAAACATTATTATATATATATATATATTTGTTTTTTTTCTGTGGTATTTTACATTGCTTCTTGGTCCACCTTTATTTTTCTATTGGCTCCCCTTCTTCATCCCTAGGCAAATCGAAACCGGTTTTCATTGTAATCATAATATCAAAATCCATTTCGAAAAATACCTCCATTCGCTTTTTCCACCAAGAGAATTCTCCTTCAAACTTCGGCGGATGAATATTGGAGTCAACCATCTTTGTTGTCGTGCTTGTTGCAGCGGTGAGTCCGGTGACAAGCAACCTGGCTCTGATACCACTAGTTGGAACGTCGGTGGTCGGCTAGAGGGGGTGAATAGCCTTTCTTTTGTGTACGATGGAGATCGTTCGTTGATTGCCTACAAATATGATTAGCGCAGCGGAATAATAAAAGACAATACAAGAGGCAATGCTAACAAACCGATGTAATGTGGTTCACGGACCTTGCCGCTAGTCCACGACCCGATTCGTCCAAGGTGAATCACGCCTATAACACTTCCACTAATCTCTCCTTTGCACAAAGCTAGGTGGAGGTAATATTTCTTACAAGAATTCTCTCCTCTTATAATAAGATGAAATTAAACATAAGGAAGAGGAGGAAAATCATTTTGGGCACTTGGGAGATGTTTAGCAATGAACCATTAACCATCCCAAGTCACCCAAGGCCCCTTCTTAAAGGGAAGAGTCCATTCTTCCCGTTGGGCGCCTAGCAGTCGACTGATGCCTCGATCAATTGACTGCCGTCATAGTCGTTTCCCTCTAACGACTTCTTCCACATTGGATTTTAACCAATGGCTCCCACATCAGTCGACTGATCTTCCCATCAGTCGAATGATGGAGCCATCAATCGAATGATGGAGCCATCAGTTGAGTGGTCGACGCGATCACTCGACTGCTGAAGCTTTTGTGCTCGAAACCCTCGACATCAGTCGACTGCTCCCCTTTGCAGTCAACTGATGGAGCTTACAGTGGACTGCCACAAGCTGGCAGTCGACTGATCGGCCAAAACTTTGACTCGAACACCAGTCGAGTCTCTAGTCGACTTGGAGTAGTCGACTGCTACCTATAGCAGTCGACTGGTGTCGGGAAAACCCATCAGACACTTAGCCAATTGACCAAGTTCATCTAAGAGCTACCCCATCCCGGGTTACAATCGCTCACTCTCATTCTCTTGGAGTACCTCGCCTTTGAAGTTCTCTTTGTCCGGCCACGTCCCTCGGATGCGCCAAGCGCATGACTTCGCAGCGCCATCCTTCGCGTCTTGCCCTGAAGTCTACTTTCTTCGGCTTCACTCCAAAGCTCCTCGTTCGGTGGTCTCTCGGATGCACCAAGCGCACAACTTCCGCAATGCATCTTTTACCGACTCAAGGACCGAGTCATGAGATGGTGAATCTTGCCAATGCTATCTTCATCTATGTGTGAATTACTAAGTCCTGCATGACTTCAATGCACATATCAAATCCATAACAATCCTAACTTAAACTCTTTGCCACACACATCAAAACCTCATCACATGGGTTGATTGCCCTAACAGAATTCTCTTGCCAAGTTCACACTTGGACTTTTCTTTTACCAAGTCTTCATACTTGGATTTTCCTGTTACTTAAACATGTTCACAATTAGATCACAAATATTGTCTAACTTAGATGATTATCCAAACATCAAAACATATAAATGCTTGGAGCATTGTTGGACTAACAAAATGTACACAAGAGTTGTGATTATCCATAGTAACCTTAATTCTAGATAAATTTTTTTTGGTAAAATAGATTTTATACTTTTTTGCTACACATTAACCATATGACATAGCACAACCGATGAAAATTAATTAAAAAAAGACGTGATCCTCACCAAGAGGAGTAAACTCTCACAGAGAGAAAATAAAATTTTAATTAATTAAAAAATATAAGAAAAAATTAATTTAGTAGGGATTATAATTAATTCTTTATTTATTGATTAAATAGAAAATATTAGTTACTAAATAACAAACAAATCAAATATCTAATTACTATATCAACTTTGTTCTTCAATTTGTTTCCTTATACTATTGAAGTTATAATTTAGAATTATCTTCAATTTCTTTTTCTTCAAGTGTTGCCTATTATTATTGATTTCCTTCTTTGCATTATTCTCCCCCACCAAAAAATACCTTGATTCCCTTGAGTGGGGAGATAGAGCTTAGAAATAAAGTCGGTGCCACACATTGGTGCAAGGTGGTGATGTCTCTTTAATTGAATTGGATTATTATTGCTCCATTTCTTCTAGAAGCTCAAAAGAGAGTTCTCTAAACTCATCTTTATTGATTCAAGTATCGTGAATTTTTGAAAGTCCTTTCCAATGAATTAGATATTTATGAATACTTTCATTTGGAGATATCATTGTTTGATGATCTGAAATACTCTCAATCTGATGAGAAGATTATGTGACATGTAAGCAAATCAACAAACAAAGTTGAAAGTTCAAATGTCACTAAACATGGCAGTAAATCCTTAATATTGAAAATTGAACTAAAGTTAAAATTAGCAGACAAGTCAACAATATATACATTAGTCTTAATTTTTCTCATAATTTGAAATGGATCAGAAAAACGAGTATGAAGTTTTTTGAAGGAGTTTTTGGACAAACATTTGAGGCAAATGTGGACAAGTACATAATCTCTTATATTATTCTCCTTAAACTTATGATATGCATCAACTTGTATTTTATAAGTTTCATTATTCAATATGATTTTTCTCTTAACATCGCCATGATTCTGTTTAATGTGATTAGTAAAACTCTCTCAGCTAATTTAGAAGAATTAATGATAAGTGATAGGTAAAGGAATCAAATCAATAGACTAATAGGATTTTGACTTGTACACAGTTTCAAATGGATTACGACTGGTAGACCGATTTACTGAATTGTTGTAAGCAAAATCAATAAGTGACAAGATTGAGTTCCAAATACTCGATTTTTCATCCACTAAACATCTTAGCAAATTTCTTAGATTGCAATTAACAACTCTGATCTGACCATCAGTCTGTGGATGAATGGTGGAAGGAAATTTAAGTTGCATCCTAATATTTTTCATAGTGCTTCCAAAAATAGCTAACAAATTTCACATCTTTATCTAATGATCTCCCTAAAGAATAATTTGGTCATTGGTGATGTATCGTTTGTATTATTGTATGGAATAAAAAGTGTAATTTTTGAAAATTGATCTACTACTACTAAGATAAAATCATAACTTCGAATAGTCCTGGATACTCTTAAAACAAAGTCCATGCTAATATATTTCTAAGGTCCATGGGGTAGAGGTGGTGGGGTGTACAATCCCACTCCTTGTTTAGTTGTCTTTGTCATTTGACATGTATAACATTATAACACAATCCGTGCAACATCTTGTCATAATGAAGGCTAATAGAATCAATCTAACACAAGGGAAATAATCTTTTCCAAAGTGTAGCTAAGTCACCTGCATGAAGTTCCCAACTAATAAAATCTCTAAACGAAATCTTAGAAATGCACAAGAACCTACTATTAAAATAGTAACTATCTTGGATTACAAAATCTACTAAATCATGACAATTCCCATTTTGAACATCTTGAAAAACTATCCCGAAGTCAAGGCAAGTGACATCTTCATCTTTGAATCAATTGAATCAGTCATATTCATGGCATGTAATATGGTAATAACACAACTTAGTGATTAGCAGATTTGTTGTGCACACTAAAACTATGTTTTAGAATAAAAGTATAATATTGCAAGAACACAACCAATTTACATGTTTAGCAATTAATTTTTTTTTTATGATTGAATGAATCTTAATGCTTTGGTCTTAATTGAGAAAGAATTTATGGGGCAATAGGCAATAGTGCTAATGTCTTAGGGCTTGAAGAAAAAATATAAAACTCTTTGTCATAGGTGAAATAATATTGATTTTTTCACTAAAGAATGCAATTGAATGACCTTCTTGGCTCAATGTGTCCCTGTATACCTACTCTTGACATGTAGCAAGACACCTCAAATGGTTTGGATAGGTCAAGATGTCTAAGAATAGGAGTCATAGTAATTCTATCTTTTATCTCCATAAAGGCAGCTGAGTAGATTTGGTCTACTAAAATTTCTCATTTTTATGGCAATTAATTAAGGGGGACATCTTGGTACTGAAGTCCTTAACAAGCGATAATAAAAGGTTGCAAAGCTAGGAAAGCTTCGAGCCTATGAGAGGATACGTGGTTCATGTCATTTTTGGATTACCCTAATCTTTTTTGGATTTGTTGAAATGTCTTTTGTAGAAATAATAAGCCCAAGAAAGAAAGAAAACTTGGGGTTGTAGAAAGAGCATTTTTTTATATTGACAAATAATTTTTCTTTCCAAGAGTCTTTAGGACGATGTGGATGTGCTTTAAGTGATCATCATGTGTAAGATTATAGATTAAAATGTCATCAAAATAGGCTATAAGAAGTTTTCATACGAAAGGTTTTAAGACTTAGTTCATCAACTTCATGAAAGTACTAGGTGCATTTTAAAGTTCAAAGGATATGACTAACCACTCATACAATTCATAATGTGTTTTAAAGATAGTTTCCATTCATTGTCATCCCTAATTTTAATTTGACGATATCCACTGTGCAAGTCAATCTTAGAGAACTAGCATGCTCTAGCAATCAAGTCTAGTAGATCTAATTCCACCAACATTTATGGGTTGCAAAGCCTTTCACACCTTGAGTTGTGTCACTAAATTTGTTTGTTAATTTGAAACCATCACTCTAAGTTTAATAAGGATGAGACTTGAAATCACTTATCTCTTGGTTTTGGTTACCAAGATAGTGTGCTTTAGTTTGTACTTGGCTCTAAATTGTCACATCCCTTCAAGAGATGATCAGACTCCTTTGTGTGTTCTCTAAAAGAATGGTTCCCTTAAAACAAATTCTTCTTCTTAATATATATTGAAAATAATCTCCGGTAAGAATTTCTACTAGAGTTTTTTCTTTATTTTCTAGCATATTTTATTCTTTGGCCTACCTTAGTGAGCTTTTTGATGTTTAAGATATTCCCAACACATAGGAATATAGTTAGTAAGTTTGATGACAACATTTATTGTTGGATCGAGAAGCGTCGCTAGAGGGGGAGGAGGGTGAATAGCGAGTGTAATTCTTTTCGTTCGTTCGTTCGATACACGAGTAAGCACAGCGGAAAAATAAAAAGACACATTTATTTTTACTTAGTTCACAACCCAGCGGTTGCTACTCCAAGGCCCTAACGGTCCTAGACCGTGTATGGAGGGAAAAGCACTATAACGTCTCCTCCTCGTTGGAGGTAGGAGACAACGATCACAAAACCGAAAGTATGAGGATGAGGCAACAAGCCTACCTCACCTCGTTACGAATAAAAACAAAGAATACAATAACAAAATATGCTACTTGTTGCTGCTGCCGACGAAGAAGGTGAAAGCTTGGCGTTGCATCGGCGTTATGACGATGTTGGAGCTTTAGCGTTGTAGGAGCACTTAAGAATAATCTTGATAATCTTTGGAGTTGGAATCCTCCCCTCTTTTTATAGAGTTTGACCTCTGAATATGTCTCCTCATCTTTTGGAACAGATCACGAAGTTGTACCAAATTTTATCGCGAAGTGGCCGCGTCAAACCTTATCCGTTTTGACCTAGTGCAAAGGCTGATTCATCGCTATCAGTCGACTGCCCAATGTCAAGCAGTCGACTGCAAGTCTAACCACTTCCCTGCAGTAAGAGGTTAGCATGAAAAATGATAAATGTGACAGTTTCTAACCGTCCGATCTCGACCTAGACCTTACACAGGAAATCTTAGTCGGATCGCCATCTACGATCGTCCCCGTACAAAGGACACGACCTTACCATCTCTCACTCACACGAGCTTACCTCGATACTTACCTTGTAGCTCTCGCTTCTGACCTTCCACTCGATTCCTTTGGCTCCCTCCGAAGTCACTCGATTGTAGCCCGACCACCGCGACTTTCTCTGGGTGTCGCCAGCCTTCAGCTCCTACTTTAGCACTTTTCTGCACACTTGATTTAGCTCGTGAGGTAATGATGTAAACTTAACTTTGTGTCTTTTCCATAATCAAAACACAGGTTCGATTATCTGGTGCCCCTGCACTAATAATCTCCCCCTTTTTGATCTATGACAAACCAATACAAAGTTAAGGGAAATTAAAACATAAAACAAGTATAGTAAATGATGAATGTCATTTCCAAAAACTCCCCCTTAACCAAAACTCCCCCTTAACCCTAGGTGAGTTTTGAAAGAGATACTTTAGTTTTCAAAAATAAATTGTGTTACTCCCCCTTTTGCCATAAATCAAAACAAATGTTGGGGTTTTTTTGTATAAAATAGGGGTTTAAAAATAATATGGTATATGCATGCATCACGATAAATCAACTATGAGTCCAAGCATGCGTCTAGCAGTAGTTAGATAGATTGGTTCGAGGTGTGACCCTCTGCACCAATAATCTAAAGGTTTGTAATATAACCCTTAGGGTTAGTTTGCTCTTCCCCTTAATCAAATATATGAAGTATAAGAGATGTAGGGGGCGCTAAACTTTGGCCTAAAGAGTTGTAAATAGTCATTAAGTACAATAGTTGAGAAAATAAGTAGCATTTTGAAGAGGTTGTATTTTAAGTATATTTCAATTGTCCTTAACATCTCACCCATTTTGTGTCTCAGAATTTGTTCACCTTATATGTTTTGTGAGATGATTTTAACTTACTTAGAGATAGTCAACCTTGAGTTAGATTCAGATTTAACCTTTAGATCATTAAGTAACTTTTCGAGAAACTGACTTCCAGGTCGTGGCGAGGCATAGGGGCCTTCTTTGATCGGAACAACGACCACTTCCTTAGACAAAGCCAAATTCAAGAAAATATCACTTAAGTCACTTAGGGTTACTTCCTAGTCTAACTAGTTTAGGATACGGCGAGGTAGCTTCAGCTAGTTCCACTCGGTCAAGTGCACCAAGCTAGATATGCCTTATCTAGCTCGAATACACGAGACTTTGTTTCCCTAACGTACTTTCATCTCGCCGCGTCCTTATACTATGTTATCAAGAGTTGACTAACTATTTTCCCTATCTAGCCATTCTAAAAATTAAAATAAAATATGCAATGGTTTTGCTAAGTAAGCGGGTATACTATTTTAGTGTTAGCTCCCTCTGGACCATTGAACCAATATGGTCTATTCAAATAATGAACTTGATCCCGGGGAATCCAAAACTTATTAGTCCTTATATGTGAGTTCAATAAAATCTTTGGGACCCATGGTTAGACTCTTTAATGACTACGATTTACGATAGACATATATGACCTATTCGTAGTATTTGGACTAAATCCGAGTCCAACTTTATTGTACACGGCTCTTTGGGTTCCAAGTAGTCGGTTAAAGTTTTTAGATCCCAACGTGAACCTTTCTAACCTAGCCTCGACCTCTTGAACTCGGTCTTTTAAGAGAGAATTCTCCTCCTCAATTTTTTCAACTTGGGCTGAGTTTCTCTCTTGAACTTGACTAGTTGAAGAGGTTATAGTAGCCTCTTGCTTGAGGGTTTCAACCTCCTCAAGTAACGACTCAACCCTAGACTCGGACTTAGTTAATTTCCTAGTAAGCATTTTAATTGTAAGGTAAAGTGTACTAATTAAAGAGCGGCTAAACTTGACTTTCCCTTTTCGTCCAGCTTTAAGTTTCCTCTCGAAGTAGTCTTTGAGGTCAGAGTCGGAGTTGTAGTTGGACTCAGCTTCGGATTCTGACTCAGACTCCTCCGGTCTTGCCATGTAAGCTATGTCTTCTTTATTGTCCCAAGTTGCATGGAAGGCCTTCTTTTGATTTGATTTGAATTGTACCCTCTTTTAGTTCTTTAGTAGTCTCCTTTCCCTCCGAATGATCTTCCGCACTACGTTCAATATTGCTTCCACCTCTTCAAATTTGGACTCTGATTCGTCTTCAGGTTCGAGTCCATCTTCTTGCCTGGTAGATGGCTTGCTTCTTTGTCCTGTAAGTACAACAATACCTCTCTCAGCCTGGACCATGTTAGTCTGCTCGTGAAGTTCAAACTCGGAAAATAATTCATCTAACCTAAGCTTTGAAAGGTCCTTAGAGACCTTGTAGGCATCGACCATGGATGCCCATAAGGTAGTCCTAGGAAATGAATTAAGAACGTACCTTAGGAGGTCGCGATTTTTGACCTTGTGTCCGATGGTGAGCAAGCCGTTGATAATGTCCTGGACGCGGGCGTGTAGTTGTGTCGCCGTCTCATGTTCCTGCATATTAAGGTTATACAACTTATTGAAAAGAAGGTCACGTTTACATACCTTAGCATCAGGTGTTCCTTTGTGTAGCTCGATTAATTTATTCCATAGGTCCTTTGCGCTAATGAAGGGTCCGATGCGATTGAGCTCCTCTTTGGACAAATCACACAGCAACATTTGGGTCGCCTTTGCATCGGCTTCGATTTGTCTCTTGGTTGCATTGGTCCACTTGTTGAAGTCGAAGGGCTCGCCTTGATCATTGGTGGGTAAAGCAAAGCCGGTTTAAATGATTATCCAAGTCTCGACTTGTGTTTTTAGAAAACACTCCATCCGACCTTTCCAATAATGGAAATCATTTCCGTTAAAGAACGGAGGTTGGGTGGTGCTATACCCCTCAATGTGAGCCATTAAATATCTTGCAAAACACGAATAAAAACCAAAAGGAATTCCAAGACTTATTCTTGGATTAGTAATGTGGAAAAAAATAAGAAATAAACAGAAATAAATAAAAAGAACAAGAAACTAACAAAAACTAGAAATTTACGACCTTCAATTGTTGAGATGTATACTGAAAAGTCTATATTTTGTATGAACATCTTTATTTTTGAAATAAGAATCACATGATCATTGTTTGCATATTTATGGTTATGCATATTGTCTAATACATTACATTGTAAATAACATGGTGTGTAGTGTCACACGGGAGATCATATTATCGGTTCCTTGTAAAGTATAAGTAAAGACTCACAACCTAGATGGCTTTGGACAAACCATTGGTATGGTTGTAGTGTGATTTGGTATTGGTTTGTCTTGACCATAGAATTACACTAGTACACTTTGTGTGTATTGAGCAGGACCGACTTAGAAGTGATTCGATTTATTGCTGACTATATAATCGAATCAGACCTCAGATATTATATTGTATATTCTCTTAATCCTAATATAATAATGGACACATATACTTAGTATTCATTTCTTTGATTTACCAATGGGCGAGATTTATAGAGTAAATCGATAGGCTCGATAAGTTGGGAAATTGTATTATTTATATGGTATGTCATTGATTATAGGAGGAAACTGTGTCCTATATATTAGGATGATGATGTCCCCTTGAGGAGCTCATAAGATTCATCATGTAAACCCTACAGGTGGACTTGGTCCGGCATGATGAAAAGGATGAGTGATACTTGTAGGATCGAAATGAACGCTAGGGGGGGGGGATAGCGGAAAACGGTTTTTCTTTTCTTTTGTTGTAAAAACGATAATTGGAAAGATAAACGGAGCGAAAAAGAGATGGACACAAGGAATTTTACTTGGTTCATAGCCAACCGGCTGCTAATCCAAGGCCCTAATGGTCCTAGACCACGTACGGAGGGTAATCACTAAAACACTCCTCCTCGTTGGAGGTAGGAGTTACGATTACAAAACTTTCGACAAAAACACAAGGATGAGAGACAAGCCCCTCTCTCCTTTTTGATATAAAAGCTCGAAAAACACAACTTAAATTAATCGACTAAAACGATTACCAACACTTTAACGATGAAGCTTTGTGTTGGCAGCACTTCGTTGTAGTAGCGTCGTCGTAGAAGAGCGGCGTTGTGGAGGCATTTGAGAGCTTTGTAATAATTGTTGTCTAAGATGTGAAGCACCCCCCTCTATTTGAAGCCTTGTCCGCCCACTTGAGATCCGACCACCTCACCACCAATTGAGGGATAAGTTTCCACCTTGCTTTTGACCGGCCACCTCACCAAGATTTGGGGGATAAGTTGTCACCTTGCTTTTAGTTCCTTTTGCCCATTTTTAGGATACTTTAGTTATTTAATTTTATTTCAATTCGAGTTCTAATTTTAATTCGAATTCGAATAAATTTGAATTCTAATTTTAATTCGAATTAGAGTAACTTCGAATTCAAACAAGGGTTAGCTCAAAGCAATATGTAGAAATATTAAATGTGATGGATTTAGATGGTTTCTAACCATCCGATCTCGACTTAGACTTTCATGGAAAGTTTTGGGTCGGATTGTCGCCTAAGATCAACTCCTAAACGGAGGATCCGACCTCACTTACGCTCGTCGGACACGAGTCTTACCTTGCACTTACTGTGTCGCAGATCTCTAACTCAAGCTTAACCTGTTTCTGCACACTCAAGTAGACTCATGAGATAACAAAATAGACTTAACCTTGTGTCTTTGCTATAATCAAAACACAGGTTCGATTTGATGCCTCACCGCACCAACAATCTCCCCTTTTGATCTATGGCAAAAACACACAAAGTTAAGGAAATTAAGTGCATGAAACAGTAAAGACATGAAGCAAAAGTAGGAGTAGTAAAAATATTTCTCAAGTTCTCCCCTTAGAGGAACCCTCCCCCTTGACCGAGGGTGAGTACTTGAAAAAGACTTTTAGTTCTCCAAACACAAAAGATAACGAGTTAAGTAAATGACATTACTTAACTTAGGCTCCTTAGAGTCAAAAATAAGTGCAAGTTAAGTAATCAAAAGTTAAGTCAAAAGGTTAATTATTCAAAAGGTTTAACTTTTGATTTCTTAACTTGGGCCTTTAAAGTTTTCAATTCCGAAGAGTTGAAACATAAACCTTACTCCCCCTTAACTTAGGCCAGAATCAAAGTTTTAAGTTAAGTTATCAAATTCAAAAATTTGAATTTATTGAACCTTAACTTTGGCCTTTTCTCCCCCTTTTGACATAAATCAAGAAAACCCTAAGTCCAAGCATGATGATTTTGAAAATAGTATGTGAAAATAATTCATCTAAATGTTCAACTCTAGTTTGACTTGATTGAAATGATATTATCAACAAGTCCTGATTAGAGTTGGTTAATATTAGTTGCATATTTATACTCCGAGGTTCATATTGACGCACTTGATCTACATCTTGGAACTGGAGTAGGGTCCTAACATCTCACGCGCTTTAGGTGGCTTAATACACAAACACATTAACCCTATGTGTTGTGAGATGTGTTGGCTCCTTAAATCTATAGGATCATGATATCTAGGGGAAGTCCTAAACTAGTTCCATTTGCATAAAGAAAAAAAATGAGAAAAATAAAATTCGAAAATAAAATTTTTGAAAATAGAATTTGAAAACTTTTGCTAACCTATTCTATTACGCACAAGCCCAATTTTCGTCTCAAGAGACTAAATTTGGCTTCGGGTAGTGGTTTAGTAAATAGGTCTGCTAGGTTAGACTTGAGTCAACATATTGAGTTGTATGGGCCGTTGGCTACATGTTCTCGAATGAAATGGTGTTTTACCTCTATATGCTTTGTCCTTGAATGACATATAGGGTTCTTAGTTAGATTTATCGAACTTATGTTGTCTACAAAAATTTTAGTTTTGGTGAAGTCCAACCTAAGGTCTCGGAGAGTGTGCTTCATCCAAAGAAGCTGAGTTACACACTCACCCATCGCAACGTATTCGACTTCGGTGGTAGATAAGGCAACACAATGTTGCTTCCTACTGCACCAACTCACTAGACTCGAGCCGAGTAGTTGACAACAACCACTCGTGCTCTTTCTATCGAGTTTACTACAGGCATAATCCGAATCGGAGTAGCCGATTAGTTCGAACTCCGTAGATCTAGGGTACCAAATACCAACGTTAAGTGTACCCTTAAGATATCTAAGGATACGCTTAACTAGGGTTAGGTGAGACTCCTTAGCACAGGTTTGAAACCTGACGCACATACTTACTGCGAATAGGATGTCGGGTCGACTCGCAGTTAAGTATAGGAGACTTCCTATCGCGCTCCTATTGTACTTTAAGTCAATGGACTTACTTTCTAGGTCTTCTCCTATGTTAACATTAATCGCCATTGGGGTGTTTATTATCTTAGCGTCTTGCATTCCAAATCTTTTAATTAACTCCTTAGTGTATTTTTGTTGATATAGGTATATACCATCCTTAGTTTGTTTAATTTGTAGACCTAAAAAGAAACTTAACTCGCCTACCAAGTTCATTTTGAACTCACTTTCCATGAGTGAAACGAACTCGTTTAGTAAGGCTGAGTTAGAGGTTCTAAAAATTATATCGTCTACGTAAATTTGAGCTATGAATATTTCTTTACCTAAGGTTTTTACGAAGAGAGTTGGGTCAACTAAGCCTTGGTTAAACCCTTTTGACTTAAGATGGATTGAAAGTCTCTCGTACCAAGCTCGAGGAGCTTGTTTAAGTCCATAGAGAGCTTTCTTAAGTTTTAGAACATGGTCGGGTTTATCTAGATTTTCGAATCCGGGGGGTTGGCTAACATAAACTTCTTCTTTAATGTATCCATTTAGGAATGCCGACTTAACATCCATTTGAAACAGCTTAAATCCTCGATGTGCGGCATAAGCTAGCAACATTCGAATGAATTCGAGTCTAGCTACTGGGGCATAGGTTTCGTCGTAATCTAAGCCTTTGACTTGACTAAACCCTTTGGCGACTAACCTAGCCTTGTTTCTAACTACTTCACCTTTATCATCAAGCTTATTTCGAAACACCCACCTTGTTCCAATTATCGTTTTGTCTTTAGGTGGTGGTATTAATTCACACACTTCATTCCTAGTAAATTGAGCTAGCTCTTCTTGCATTGCAATAATCCAATCGGGATCAAGAAGAGCTTGTTCAATTGATTTGGGTTCTATCTTTCAAATTAAGGAAATTTGACTAAGGTTCCTATAGGATGCTCTAGTTCGAACTCCTAGATTAGGATCTCCTATCACTTGATCGATAGGGTGGTTAGTCTGAATTCTAGATTGGGTTGGGTTTGTGTCACCTAATGCTTGATCAATGGGGTGACTTGGTTGAACACTAGTTTGACTCGGATCACTTGTCACTTGGTCGACAAGAGAAGTTGGTTGATGTGGATTAGACTCGATCTCAGGGTCGGAGACGAGTTTGGTATCAGTGGGCTCAACACTTGGGGTCATTAAGGGTTTTGTAGGTTCGGGTACTTCATCGAACACTACATTAATAGTCTCTTCAACTTTAAGGGTATCGTGGTTATATACCCTATAGGCCCTACTCGTGGTTGAGTATCCTAAGAAGATTCCGGTGGAGGTTTTGGATTTGAATTTCCCTAGGTGGTTCTTAGTGTTTAAGATATGTACTTTACATCCAAATACCCTAAAGTACTTGATGTTGGGTACTTTATTGTGATAAATCTCGTACGAGGTCTTAAGGTGCCTCTTTACCAAAAGGATCCTATTCTGGACATAGCAAGCCGTGCTAACGGCTTCTGCCCAAAACCTATCAGGTAGGTCGTATTCGTTCAACATGGTCCTAGCGGCTACTTGTAGAGTTCGGTTTTTCCACTCCACTAGGCCATTTTGTTGAGGGGTCCTAGGGCAAGAGAATTCATGGTGGTATCCGTTTAGGTTACAGAAGTCGGTGAACCTTTGATTTTCGAATTCACCACCATGATCACTTCTAAGTCTTTTAACCTTAAGGTTTTTTTGATTCTCGATTAATTTGAATAGATTGATTAATTGATCTAGGGTATCATTTTTATGTTTGATGAACCTAACCCAGGTAAACCTAGAGTAGTTGTCAATTATAACTAAGCAATATTGACTTCTATTGAGTGACTTGGCTCCATGTGAATCGAATAGATCCATATGCAGGAGCTCAAGTACACTTGAGGTTCGTTCTTGGTTAGTTAACTTGTGTTGTGTCCTAGGTTGTTTTCCTTGTTGACAAGCATTACAGATTTTATTAACCAAATTGTTGAGGTTGGGTAAGCCTCTGACTAAGCCACTCTGACTCATCTTGTGGACGAGTCTTGGGTGCGAGTGACCGAGTCGTCGGTGCCACAACCATGATTCCTCTTCCTTTGTCATAAGACATTTGGCTGAGAATTTGATTAAGTTAATTGTATAAATGTTATTTGTCCTAGTTTCTTTGAGTATTGTTTTAGCTGTTTTATTTGTTTTAATTACACATTCATTTTTTAAAAATACGACCTTATAGTTATTGTCACATAATTGGCTTACGCTAAGCAGGTTATATTCAAAATTCTCTACAAGTAATACATTTTTAATAACAAAATTCGAGTTAAGCTCGATATCACCTGATCCGATGATTTTGAGCTTGCCGTTATTCCCAAAGGCTACCGATCCTTGTCGTTTGAATCGAAGCTTCGTGAATTTGAGTTGATCCCCGGTCATGTGTCGGGAGCAACCGCTGTCCAACATCCATTGATCCTACACACAAGGTGGTTGGATTGGATGTTAGATTTTTTTTTAAAAAAAATTGGTTGTAAGTTGTTAAACCTAGGTCATCTCACTTGTGTCTATATGATCAAGCATGTTATACTTATGTATTTTTTGTGAGATGACTTCCAATTAAGTTGATTAAGTGCATTTAGGTTCAAGTAATTTTATGTTAGATTTGGATTTGACCCTAGGCTTGTCAAGTTTACCTTTTCAAGATCATGGCTTCTAGGTCGTGGCGAGGCACAGGGGCCTTCTTTTATCGGATCATCGACCACTTCCTTAGACAAAGCCATTTTCAAGAAAATGATGACTTGACTCACCTAAGACTATTTCCTAGTCTAACTGGTTATTTTTGAAAAGAGGCTCCCCGAGGCTCAATCTTTTCGAAGGATTTTAGTTGGTTATGTACGTGTTCTAAGTGAGATCACAAGTTTAAAAAAAAAAAGCATGCAATTTCTAAGTTAAAGCACAAACATGTTTTGTACTGGCTCCCCCTAGACCGTTGAATCGGTTTGGTCTATCCACATAGTTGATTTGGTCCTTGGGAACCCAGTACGGGTTGGATCCCAGAGTTGAAATCAAAAAGTTCTTAGGGACCCATGCTTGGACATGTTTCCTATGTCGACTTACAATCGACATATACGACCTATTAGTCGTGTTTGAGTTAAACCCTAGTCCAGCCTTGTTGTACACGGCCCTTTGAGATCCAAGTAGGAGGTCAAGTCCTTTGGATCCCGAAGTGAACCTTTCCAACGTGTTCCTAAGATCTTCAACTTGACTTTTCAAGAGAGAGTTCTCAACTTCGAGCTTTTCAGCTCGAGTTGGGTCCTCTTCTCGAACTTGACTAGTCGAAGAGGTTAGGGAGACCTTGTGTTTGAGGAGTTTGACCTCCTCAACCAGGGTCTCGACCTTGGACTCGGACTTAACTAATTTCCTAGACAAAAACCTAACCATATTATGTAAAGTATTAAATAAAGTTCGACTCACTTTAAGGGTATCTTTTGAATCGGATGCGTATCCGTGGCTTGACTTGAAGGTAGCTTCGTAGTCCGAGTCATCCTCAGGTTCTGACTCAAGTTCAGGTTCGATCTCCGTGTCTGACTCAATCAATTTCGCCATGAAGACGTGGTCTTCGTCTTCTTTAGATGACGCTTCTTCCCATATCGCGTTGAGGGCCTTCTTGTGCTTAGGTGCTTGGTGGTTGAGCTTGGGGCACTCGGACTTGATATGTCCAAACCTGTTACACTCATAACACCTAATATTAGAACTTTTAGGCTTACCTTGGTTGGGTCGAGTCGTGGTTCGCTTTCGTCCCTTGGCTATCCTTCGAGCTAGGTTCATTAGTTCGGCAGTTAACTCCGGGTCAATTTCTTCTTCGGACTCATCTTCCTCCTCGGTTGGTGGTGGCTTGCTTGCGATTTTCTTCTTCTTTGAACCTGCAAACAAGGCTATACCCCTCTCGGGTTCTGAGTTAGACTGCTCATGTAATTCGAAATCTGAGAATAATTCGTCTATTCTAACTTTAGCTAGGTCCTTAGATACCTTGTAGGCATCGTCCATGGATGCCCACAAGGTGGTCCTAGGGAAAGAATTTAGAACATACCTGATTAGATCTCAGTTTTCGACTTTCTATCCTATTGAATGCAGCTGGTTGACTATGTCCTGGACGCGGGCGTGCAATTGTGTTGCCGTCTCGTGTTCCTGCATTTTTAGTGTGTACAATTTATTGAACAACAAATCACATTTGCAAACCTTAGCTTGATCCAATCCTTCGTGTAACTCGATCAGCCTCGTCCAGAGATCTCTTGCGCTGATGAAGGGTCCGACTCGGTTCAGCTTCTCCTTGGATAACCTGAACTGCAGGATTTGAGTCGCCTTTGCATCTGCCTCGACTTGTCGTTTAGTGGTAATGGACCACTGATTGTAATCCAAGGATTCACCTTCTTCATTAGTAGGAAGGGTGAACCCGGTTTGGATCACAATCCACATCTCTATTTGAGTTTTTAGGAAGCACTCCATCCGACCTTTCCAGTAACGGAAATCGTCACCGTTGTAAAACGGTGGTCAGATGGTGCTAAACCCTCGAGATGGGCCATTAACACGAAACAGTAAGAAGAGAAAAAAAGAAAGAACACACAGACAACAAAGGTCCCAAGACTTGCGTCTTGGATTAGTAGTGCGGGAAGAAGAAAAGATAAATAAATCAATCAATAGATTAACTAATTAGAAAATTAATTTTAATTCTGTAAAAAAAAATTAATTAATTAATTTCGAAAATTAATTAAAAACTATTTTGTAGAAAAAAAATCTAATGTTGAAAATAAGTAAAAAATATTGAAAAACCAAACTTATATTCTAGACAAGATTTAAAAATTAAAATAAGTTTTTAATTGATTTTTAATTGATTAAATTTGAAAATTGATTGAAAATCTATTTTAGTGGAAATAAGATTTAATTCAATGCTAAGATTAACGAGAAAACTTTATAAAACGAAATATAAAGATTTTAGGGTTTGAAAAATTCAAGTGTTTTAAAAAAAAATGAAAGAATTTTTAATTCTGGGAAAAACTAATTTTAATTAGTAATAGAATTAAAAAATCATAATTAAGAGTTTTTTTTGTTAGGATGATCAATAGAAAGATTAAAAGCGATAAAAATTAAATTAAAGAAAAGTCTGAAAAAAAAATTTAGAAAAATTAAAAAAAAACACAAAAAATAACGTAGACAGAAACAAAGGAAACAAAAGAAATAAAAATTACTCAAATTGGTGGTTTCACCAAATTTGAGTGCCCCCAGTTCTGATATCAATTGTAGGATCGAAATGAGCGCTAGGGGGGGGGGGGGAATAGCGCAAAACGGTTTTTCTTTTCTTTTGTTGTAAAAACGATAATTGGAAAGATAAACGGAGCGAAAAAGAGATGGACACAAGGAATTTTACTTGGTTCAAAGCCAACCGACTGCTAATCCAAGGCCCTAATGGTCCTAGACCACGTACGGAGGGTAATCACTAAAACACTCCTCCTCGTTGGAGGTAGGAGTTACGATTACAAAACTTTCAACAAAAACACAAGGATGAGAGACAAGCCCCTCTCTCCTTTTTGATATAAAAGCTCGAAAAACACAACTTAAATTAATCGACTAAAATGATTACCAACACTTTAACGGTGAAGCTTTGTGTTGGCAGCACTTCGTTGTAGTAGCGTCGTCGTAGAAGAGCGGCGTTGTGGAGGCATTTGAGAACTTTGTAATAATTGTTGTCTAAGATGTGAAGCACCCCCCTCTATTTGAAGCCTTGTCCGCCCACTTGAGATTCGGCCACCTCACCACCAATTGAGGGATAAGTTTCCACCTTGCTTTTGACCGGCCACCTCACCAAGATTTGGGGGATAAGTTGCCACCTTGCTTTTAGTTCCTTTTGCCCATTTTCAGGATACTTTAGTTATTTAATTTTATTTCAATTCGAGTTCTAATTTTAATTCGAATTTGAATAAATTCGAATTCTAATTTTAATTCGAATTAGAGTAACTTCGAATTCAAACAAGGGTTAGCTCAAAGCAATAAGTAGAAATATTAAATGTGATAGATTTAGATGGTTTCTAACCATCCGATCTCGACTTAGACTTTCATGGAAGGTTTTGGGTCGGATTGTCGCCTAAGATCAACTCCTAAACGGAGGATCCGACCTCACTTACACTCGTCGGACACGATTCTTACGTTGCACTTACTGTGTCGCAGATCTCTAACTCAAGCTTAACCTGTTTCTGCACACTCAAGTAGACTCATGAGATAACAAAATAGACTTAACCTTGTGTCTTTGCTATAATCAAAACACAGGTTCGATTTCGGTGCCTCACTGCACCAACAGTACTACTCATGGAGTTAGATGTTGATTAATTAATGGTCAGTAAATTAATTAATCGACGGACATTCGAGATCTTAAACACGGGGAGAAAAATATACAAATAATATATGGAGCCCATATTAACTTATGGGGATTGGTGAGGTAGATCAATGATAATCCTTTAGTGGATTGGATTATCATTAATGGATCGGACTTTATGTGGACTTGATCCATTGGGTGGCCAAGATCCAACTCCTCCTCATGGTCCCTATTGTAGCCTATTAATACCTCATGAAGCCTAGATCCAATGGTTGAAAACAAAACTCTAGATCCAAAGGTAGAGATTAAATCTCTAGATCCGACGGTTGAGATTAAATCTCTAGATCCGATGGTTGAGATTAAATCCCTAGAACCAATGGTGGAGATTAAAACAAGGCATATCCCTAACTCTATAAAAGAAGAGCATGGGGTGGGCGACAAGATGAATTCTAATAGAGATAGGATTAGGGTTAGTGGGCGACAAGTTTGAGTGATTAGGGTTTGGGGTGTTGGCGGCACTAAATAAGGAAAGTTCTTCCTTTTCTTCTTCTTCCTCCTTGGTGGTCGACGGCCAAACCAGGCCTTCCCTCCCTTGGCCGGCGTCCAAACTCCTTCATCCCCTTCTCCTTGGCCGGTGGAAACAAGACTTAGGGTCTTCCCTTGGAGTCTTGGCCGGTTTCCATCTTATTCATCTTCTCCTTCTTGGCAGGCGGCAAGCACCAAGCTTGGAGCTTGGTGGTTGGTTGAAAGAAGGAGAAGTGTCTTGTTTCTTATTCTCCTTCTTGTTCGAAGCGAGCAAGGAAGGAAGATAGGTGATCTAGGAGCTTCGACTTTTGGTAGATCGTCGCCCACACGACGTCCAAAAGGAGGAAGGACATACGATAGAAGATCGAGAGGAATACTACTTGTCTATTTTCTTATGTAACATGTTTATAATTGTTTCTCAAATATATATGCATGATATATTCTATTTTGTGGCTAATATAACTTGGACCCCAAACATAAACATAAAAGTCAGTGATCCGTACATCGTCTATTCCGCGGCTATTCGTAGAATAGAGTTTGGTGGCTTGAACAACAAGTTTGTTCAAGTGATGACTCTAATCGAATAGCACGACGATGAGACGATTGCTTGGGTAATCCCTCGTGTCAAGGATAAATTTTTTTTATTCGGGGACGTAGAAGGGATGGCCATGAACAAGTGACCGAGTTGAAGTGGGAAGTGAAGGTTCCTACCTTCAGGAGTCACTGCTTTTATTTGTAGGGCCGAAGAGAAACCAACTATTAATTTTATTTATCAAAAAGTTAGGTTGATAAGATAGTAAAATTAATGGGTAAAACCTCCTCTTACAAATGTAGAATTCGTATACGTCCACACGATCGTGGCATACAATATTCTCAGTGTTTTGAGGTGTTGGTTGATTTTAAAATTTTATTGTTTGAGGAATCAAAATTTTTTTGAAATCTAAAGTTTTGATCTATGTGATTCTTAAGTTTTTCAAAAATGACTTTCAGTCCACTTGCTATGATACTAAAGGAAGATAAACTTACTGTACATAATTATGATTGGAAAAAGAAATCTTGACATTGTCTTAACTGTTGAGGAGTACAAGTATGTACTCTTCGAAGAGTGTCCTCCTAAGCCTGCGAATGAGCTGGAAGTCCTTGGAGCTGAGATCGATGGGGAAACCCAGGTCGATATCATTCTCTAGTCGACAGAAAGGCTTGCTCAGGCTCAAGCCATGGTTGCTCAGAAGGTTTCTACTTCTAAGCCGAAAGGCAAGAAGAAGAAGAAACAAGGTGGAGCAAAGCTGGTGGGAGGATCTCAGAGAGGAGTGAAGAAGCCAAAAGACAAGTGCTTCACTTGTAAGAAGGATGGACATTGGAAGAAGGACTGTCCCAATCTGAATTGGAACAAAGGTATATCTTTTGGTCTAGTCGTTGAAACATGTTTAGCGGTGTTATCTATCGACACCTGGTGTGTAGATATAGGAGCCACTGATCATGTCTGCAATACTTTGTAGGGGTTCCAGGAAACCCGATGACTAGCTGAGGGGAAGATTACCATTTACTTGGGCAATGCCACGAAGGTGACGACTGTTGCAGTGGGAGATGTTTATTTGTCTTTGGTGAAAAATAAAGTTTTGGTTCTTAAGAATTGCCTTTATGTACCTTTATTTAGAAAGAATTTAATTTCGGTTTCTAAATTGTTTATGGATGGATATTCTATTTCATTTAATGATAGAGTTGTTATAAAAAGGAATAGGGAGATTATCTGTTCGGGTGCATTGATAGGAAATTTGTACACACTTGAACCAAAAGCTCCCACGATGCAAATAGAAGTTAATAACTCATCTTCTAAATTTCAATAAGAGAAAAGAACCTTCGAAGATGAACCAAACATATCTTTGGCATCTAAGACTTGGTCATATTATCCTAAGCAGAATTCAAAGGTTGATAGCTGATGGACCTTTGGGCTCATTAGTGGTGGAAGATTTCCCAACTTGCGAATCTTGCTTAGAGGGTAAAATGACCAAGAGGCCTTTTAAGGCCAAGGGGTATAGAGCCAAAGATGTGTTGGAATTGGTTCATTCTGATTTATGTGGTCCTATGTCTATCCTGGCTAGAGGTGGTTTTGAGTATTTCGTCTCTTTTATAGATGATTATTCGAGATATGGATACATTTACTTGTTGCACCGCAAGTCATAATGCTTTGACAAATTCAAAGAATTAAGGCTGATACGGAGAAACGTCAAGGTAAAAGTATTAAGACACTACGATCAAATCGTGGTGGTGAGTACCTCTTGGGAGAGTTTAGTGTAGGGATGTATACTGAAAAGTCTATCTTTTGTTTGAACATCTTTATTTTGGAATAAGAATCACATGATCATTGTTTGCATATTTTTATGATTATGCAATATTGTCTAATACTTTACATTGTAGATAACATGGTGTGTGGTGTCATATAGGAGATCATGTTATCGGCCCCTTGAAAAGTATATGTAAAGGCTCACAACCGAGATGACTTTGGACAAACCATCAGAATGGTTGTAGTGTGATTTAGTATTGGTTTGTCTTGACCATAGAATCACACTAGTGCACTTTGTGTGTATTGAGCAGGACCGACTTAGAGGTGATTCGATTTATTGTTGACTACATAATCAAATCAGACCTCAGATATTATTTAGTACATGCTCTTAATCCCGATATAATAACGGACACATATACTTAGTACTCATCTCTTTGATTTACCAATGGGCGAGATTTATAGATTAAATCGATAGGCTCGGTAAGTTGGGAGATGATATTATTTATATGGTGTGTCGTTGATTATAGGAGGAAACGACAAATAGCACGATGATGACTTGCCTTTCGGCTTCTTCACTCCTCCCTGAGATCCTCCCACCACCTTTGCTCCACCTTGTTTCTTTTTCTTCTTGCCTTTCGGCTTAGAAGTAGAAATCTTTTTGAGCAACCATGGCTTGAGAACACTCTTCGAAGAGTGCATACTTGTACTCCTTAACAGATATGACAATATCTAGATTTTTTTCCAATCAACATTTTTTGGGTACAGTAAGTTTATTTCCTTTAGTATCATAGTAAGTGGACTGAAAGTCATTTTTAAAAATCCTAAGAATCACATAGATCATTACTGTAGATTTCAAAAAATTATTGATTCCTCAAACAATAAAATTTTAAAATCAACCAACACCTCAAAACACCGAGAATATCGCATGCCACGATCGTGTGGACATATACGAATTCTACATTTGTAAGAGGAGGTTTTACCCATTAATTTTACTATCTTGTCAACCTAACTTTTTGACAAGTAAAATTAATAGTTGGTTTTTCTTCGGCCCTACAAATAAAAGCAGTGACTCTGATGGGGAGGATACTTATATTTGTATCTAAGTGTTCACCATTACTCGGTACCAAGTTAATTATCTCGGGTTATGTGTCTTACGATGGGTAAGTACACACACTCCTTAATAATTTCCTATAACCATATTCGACCTTGTGATCCGTAAACAAACCCATCCGATGGGGAGTAAGGCACTCAGAGCCGACGCGCAAGTTTGTTTGCATCACATGTCAAATCGTAATGGAGGCTGTGGGAATTTATAAAAATATCCCTCTCCCACATAGTAATTTGAAAATGAGGAATTTTCCTAGCCTACAACATGCATACCAAACAAAAAGCAATAAATATGAAAAATAAAATTATTTTCCAACTATTATGGCTTTTGTCTTCAATATGTCTCCCGTCGCATCGCCATCTCGTCCGCTCCTCCTACGCCATGTACGAGCCATCCGGAGATCCGAGCTGAGACTAAAACCTATTTTAATTTACATCCATTGATCCTATACTCCATGAGGGAGTGTACATGAAATCTAGATCGAAAGTAAAATAAAATAAAGAGTGGCTAAACAATGCCGTATTTAATTTACAAAAACTAAATACTAGCCTCGTCAACCCCGAGGATTCAACAAAATAAATATTTACACACATACAATCACATACACACATATGGCCATAATAGTCGGATGTTATGCCTGCAACCAAAGAGTTAAATTATGCATATCCTACTAATATCTGGCACATATAATATATGAAAAAGTGCATAAAAATTAACCGAATCCTAAACACACAAAACCGGAAACCTTGGCTCTCATACCAATTGAAGGTTTTTGCTTATCGAGTCCGTGAGGGGAAACTTCGCTTCCCACTTCACCTCAGTAGCTTGTCCATGGTGATCCCTTCGATGTCCCCAGATTAAAAAAATTTAATCCTAGACAAAAGGGATTACCAAAGCAACCAAGTCATCATCGTGCTATTTGTTTAGAGAGGTCACTTGAACAAACTAGTTGTTCAAGCGACCATCCTCTATTCTACGAGTAGCCGCGGAATAGAGGTTGTATTCGTTGGCGATCTTCTGACAGAACTCCAGGCAGCAAAGGGACTATTTCGTCAGAGTGCTCAGGCGCATGCCGTGGTGACCCAAAAGTTTTCTACTTTTAAGCCGAAAGGCAAAAAGAAGAAGAAACAAACTGGGGCGAAGGCGGTGGGAGGTACTCAGGGAGGAGTGAAGAAGCCGAAAGGCAAGTGCTTCACTTGTAAGCAGACTGGACACTGGAAGAAGGACTGCCCCAACCGCAAGAACAAAGGTATATCTTTTGATCTAGTCGTTGAAATATGTTTAGTGGTGTTATCTACCGGCACCTGGTGTGTAGATACGGGACCCACTGATCATGTCTGCAATACTTTATAGGGGTTCCAGGAAACCAGACGACTGGCTGAGGGGGAGATTACCGTGTACTTGGGCGATGCCACGAAGGTGGTGGCTATTGCAGTGGGAGATGTTCATTTATCTTTTGAGAAAAATAAACTTTTGGTTCTTAAGAATTGCCTTTATGTATCCTTATTTAGAAAGAATTTAATTTCAGTTTCTAAATTATTTATGGATGGATATTCTATTTCTTTTAATGACAGAGTTGTTATAAGAAGGAATAGGGACATTATCTGTTCGGGTGCATTGATAGGAAATTTGTACACACTTGAACCAAAACCTCCCACGATGCAAATTGAAGTTAATAACTCATCTTCTAATTCCAATAAGAGAAAAGAACCTTCGAAGATGAACCAAACATATCTTTGGCATCTTAGGTTTGGTCACATTAACTTAAGCAGAATTCAAAGGTTGATAGCTGATGGACCTTTGGGTTCATTAGTGGTGGAGGATCTCCCAACCTGTGAATCTTGCTTGGAGGGTAAGATGACCAAGAGACCTTTTAAGGCCAAGGGGTATAGAGCCAAAGATGTGTTAGAATTGGTTCATTCTGATTTGTGTGGTCCTATGTCTATCAAGGGTAGAGGTGGTTTTGAGTATTTTATCTCCTTTATAGATGATTACTCGAGATATTGATACATTTACCTGATGCGCCGCAAGTCTGAATGCTTTGACAAGTTCAAAGAATTCAAGGCTGATGTGGAGAAACGTTAAGGTAAAAGTATCAAGACACTATGATCTGATCGTGGTGGTGAGGACCTCTTGGGAGAGTTAAGGAACTACTTATACGAGGCTGTGATTCAATCCCAATTAACTGCACCTGGCACACCCTAGCAGAACGGTGTAGCAGAGCGAAGGAATAGGACTCTTATAGAGATGGTTAGATCGATGTTGAGTTATTCTGACTTGCCAGATTCGTTCTGGGGATATGCTCTAGATACGACAGTGTACATTCTGAACTTGGTTCCATCTAAATCAGTGCCTTCTACTCCCACAGAGTTGTGGACTGGGCGAAAGCCTAGTCTAAGACATATTCGGATATGGGAAAGTCTAGCACATGTGCTGATGGCAGATGCTGGTAAGTTGGAACCTCGTACAGAAGTACGCATGTTCGTTGGCTATCCTAGGGGAATGAAGGGTAGATTGTTTTATAGTCCTAGAGATCAGAGGGTGATCGATAGCACAAATGCCAGATTTCTAGAAGAAGACTATGTGATGAGCCACAAGCCCAAGAGTAAAATTGTTCTGGAGGAGTTAAAAGGGGAAGTCACTTCTTTAGTACCACCGGTACAAGAGGATATACCACATATCACTGCACCGCATGTCATAGAGGATACATAGGTAATACCTCATCGTAGTGGGAGGGTTGTGAGACAGCCTGATAGATTCATGTTCTTGGGAGAATCTTCTGATTTAGTCCCTGGCGAACATGAACTTGATCCCTGGACATATGAAGAGGCAATCCAAGATAAAGATGCAGTATCTTGGCAAAGTGCAATGAATGTTGAGATTGAATCTATGGATTCAAATCAAGTCTGGGAGCTAGTAGAACCACCCGATGGTGTAAAAACCATTGGATACAAGTGGATCTACAAGAGAAAGAGAGGAATAGATGGGAAGGTTGAGACCTTCAAAGCGAGGCTTGTTGCGAAGGGGTATACTCTGAAAGAGGGTATCGATTATGAGGAGACCTTTTTGCCGGTAGCCATGCTTAAGTCTATCCTGATTCTCTTATGCATAACAGCTCATATGGATTAGGAGGTTTGACATATGGATGTCAAGACATCTTTCCTTAATGGAAGTCTTGAAGAAAACATCTATATGAAGCAACTAGAGGGATTCATTGGTAAAGGCAAAGAGCATCTTGTATGTAAGCTTAATTGGTCCATTTATGGATTGAAGCAAGCTTCGAGGTCTTGGAACATCCGCTTTGATGAGGTAATATAGTCTTATAGATTTATTTAAAGTCTGGATGAGTCTTGTGTATACAAGAGATGTGACGGAAATGTAGTGGTATTTCTTGTACTTTACGTAGATGACATTTTGTTGATTGGTAACAATATCAAGGTGTTATTGGACGTAAGGGTATGGTTGTCCAAACAGTTTGATATGAAGGACTTGGGAGAGGTGGGACACATCCTTGGGATCAAGGTTATAAGGGATCGCAGGAAAAGGATGTTGTGCTTATCCCAAGCTTCATACATAGACACGATTATGGAGCGTTTTAGCATGCAGAACTCCAAGAAGGGTTTTCTACCTTTCAGGCATGGAGTTCCTTTATCTAAAGAGATGTGTCCTAGATCATTTGAGGAGATAGAGGAGATGAAGGCGGTTCCTTATGCTTCGGCAGTAGGAAGCCTCATGTATGCGATGCTCTGTACGAGACCAGATATCTATTTTGTCGTGGGCATAGTCAGCAGATATCAGAGTAATCCAAGACAGGGACATTAGACTGTGGTAAAGTATATATTGAAGTACCTGAGAAGGACTAGGGATTATATTCTGGTTTACCGAGTAGACCAATTACTCCCTGTGGGTAACACGGATTCCGACTTCCAATCTGATAGGGATAACACCAAGTCTACCTCAGGTTTTGTGTTTACTTTGGGAGGTGGAGCCATTGTATGGAGGAGTGTCAAGTAGAAGTGCGTGGCGGACTCCACCATGGAAGCTGAGTATGTGGCGGCCTCTGAGGCGGCCAAAGAAGTTGTATGGCTCAGGAACTTCTTGATGGACTTCGATGTGATTCCTGGTTTTCCTAGAACTATCACAATTTATTGTGATAATAGTGGTGTAGTTGTAAACTCGAAAGGAACCACGAGCCCATAAGGCTAGTAAACACATAGAGCGCAAGTACCACATGATACGAGAAATCGTAAAGAGAGGAGAAGTTGCTGTGGCCAAGATTGCATCAGAGGATAACCTGGCAGATCCTTTCACTAAGGCCCTTCCGGCGAGAGCTTTTGATAGGCATGTGGAGGGAATGGGGATCAGATGTATGACACTTTTAGGACAACATAGTCTTTTAGTATAAGTGGGAGATTGTAGGGATGTATACTGAAAAGTCTATCTTTTATATGAACATCTTTATTTTGGAATAAGAATCACATGATCATTGTTTGCATATTTTTATGATTATGCAATATTGTCTAATACTTTACATTGTAGATAACATGGTGTGTGGTGTCACACAGGAGATCATGTTATCGGCCCCTTGAAAAGTATAAGTAAAAGCTCACAACCGAGATGGCTTTGGACAAACCATTGGAATGGTTGTAGTGTGATTTGATATTGGTTTGTCTTGACCATAGAATCACACTAGTGCACTTTGTGTGTATTGAACAGGACCAACATAGAGGTGATTCGATTTATTGCTGACAATATAATCGAATCCCACCTCAGATATTATTTAGTACATGCTCTTAATCCCGATATAATAACGGTCACATATACTTAGTACTCATCTCTTTGATTTACCAATGGGCGAGATTTATAGATTAAATCGATAGACTCGGTAAGTTGGGAGATGATATTATTTATATGGTGTGCCATTGATTATAGGAGGAAACCGTTTCCTATATATTAGGATGATGATGTCCCCTTGAGGAGCTCATAAGGTTCATCATGTAAACCCTGTAGGTGGACTTGATCCGGCATGATGAAAAGGTTGAGTGGTACTACTCAAGGAGTTAGATGTTGATTAATTTAATGGTCAGTAAATTAATTAATCGACGGATATTCGAGATCTTAAACACGGGGAGAAAATGTACAAATAATATATGGAGCTCATATTATCATATGGGGGTTGGTGTGGTAGATCAATGATGATCCTTTAGTGGATTGGATCATCATTAGTGGATCGGACTTTATGTGGGCTTGATCCATGGGTGGCCAAGATCCAACTCCTCCTCATGGTTCCTAATGTAGCCTATTAACACCTCATGAAGCTTAGATCCAATGGATAGAAACAAAATTCTAAGATCCATAGGTAGAGATTAAATCTCTAAGATCCGACGGTTGAGATTAAATCTCTAGATCCGACGGTTGAGATTAAATCCCTAGAACCAATGGAGGAGATTAAATCATGACTTATCCCTAACTCTATAAAAGGAGGGCAAGGGAGTTGGCATGAAGATCATCCATGAGAGCTAGGGTTTTGGGCGGCAAGAGAGCAATCCTAGTTGAGATAGGATTAGGGTTAGGGTTTGGAGGCTTGGGCGGCACCAAATAAGGAAGGCTTTGCTTTCTTCTTCTTCCTTCATTGGCCGGCGTCCAGCAGCTCATCCAGCCCCTTTCCAAACTTTTTTGGTAGCCAAAGCTTCTCTTCTCCCTCTCCTTAGGTGGTGGAATCAAGATATAGGGCTTTCCCTTGGTGTCTTGGCCGGATTCCACCACAAACTCCTCCTCCTAGTTGGCCGGCGGCAAGGATCTTATTTGTTCCTTGTTGGTTGGTTTTAGGGAGGAGAAGGACCTTGTTTCTATTCTTCCTCTTTCTTTGGAAGAGCAAGGAAGGAAGATTTGTGATCTAGAGCTTTGACTTTTGGTAGATCGTCGCCCACACGACGTCCAAAAGGAGGAAGGTCATACATTAGAAGATCGAGAGGTATACCTATTCTTCTTTCTC
This sequence comes from Wurfbainia villosa, assembly GCA_025175895.1. NCBI lineage: Eukaryota > Viridiplantae > Streptophyta > Magnoliopsida > Zingiberales > Zingiberaceae > Wurfbainia > Wurfbainia villosa. The sequence goes on along the minus strand of CM045996.1, from coordinate 52,855,418 downwards.
TTTTGTTACTTGCTTTTTTTTGTTTTTCAACTATGAGCATGATATAAATCTGTATATGGATAAATAATACTTTGATCCCGAACATAAACACAAAAACCGGCGATCCGGACATCGTCTATTCCATGGCTACTCGTAGAATATAGGATGGTCGCTTGAACAACTAGTTTATTCAAGTGACTTCTCTAAACGAATAGCACGATGATGACTTGGTTGTTTGGGCAATCCCTTTTTTCTAGGATTAAATTTTTTAATCCGGGGACATCGAAGGGATTGCCATGATCAAGCAACCGAGGTGAAGTGGGAAGCGATGTTTCCCCACACGGACTCGATAAGCAAAACCCTTCAATTGGTATCAGAGCCAAGGTTTTCGGTTTTGTGTGTTTAGGTTTCGGTTAATTTTTATGCACTTGTTCATATATTATATGTGCCGAATAATAGTAGGATATGCGTAGTTTAACTCTTTGGTTGCAGACATAAGATCCGACTATTATGGCCATATGTGTGTAAATATTTATTTTGTTGAATCCTCGGGGTTGACGAGGCTAGTATTTAGTTTTTGTAAAATAAATACGGCATTATTTAGCCACTCTTTATTTTATTTTACTTTCGATCTAGATTTCATGTACACTCCCTCCTGGAGTATAGGATCGATGGATGTAAATTAAAATAGGTTTTAGTCTCGGCTCGGTTCTCCGGATGGCTCGTACATGGCGTAGGAGGAGCGGACGAGATGGCGATACGACGGGAGTCTTATTGAAGACAAAAGCCATAATAGTTGGAAAATAATTTATTTTTCATATTTATTGCTTTTTGTTTGATATGCATGTCGTAGGCTAGGAAAATTCCTCAATTTCAAATTACTAAGTGGGAGAGGGAATTTTTTAAAAATTCCCACGACCTCCATTACGATTTGACAAGTGATGCAAACAAACTTGCACGTCGGCTCTGAGTGCCTTCCTTCCCATCGGATGGGTTTGTTTGCAGATCACAAGGTCGAATATGGTTATAGGAAATTATTAAGGAGCCTGTGTACTTGGCCATCGTAAGGCATATAACCCGAGATAATTACCTTGGTACCGAGTAATTGTGAACACTTAGATACAAATATAAGTATCCTCCCTATCAGAGTCACTGCTTTTATTTGTAGGGCCAAAGAGGAACCAACTATTAATTTTACTTGTCAAAAGGTTAGGTTGACAAGATAGTAAAATTAATGGGTAAAACCTCCTCTTAAAAATGTAGAATTCGTATATGTCCACACTATCGTGGCATACGATATTCTCGTTGTTTTGAGGTGTTGGTTGATTTTAAAATTTTATTGTTTGAAGAATCAATAATTTTTTGAAATCTAATGTTTTGATTTATGTGATTCTTAGGTTTTCTTTCAAAATGACTTTCAACCCACTTGTTGTGATACTGAAAGAGAACAAACTTACTGGACCCAACTATGTAGATTGGAAGAGGAATCTAGACATTGTCTTGACTGCTAAGGAATACAAATATGTACTCCTCGAAGAGTGTCCTCCCAAGCCTGCAGATAATTCTGGGGAAAAGGAGAGAGAGAGCTATAAGAAGTGGATCAAGGCCGATGAGATCGCGCGGTGTTACATTTTGGCATCTATGTCAAATGTACTGCAACATCAGCATCAAGCCATGTCCACTGCTTATGCTCAATCTCAAGGAGCTTTTCGGACACCAGAATCGGGCTGTGAGCCAAGAAGCCATGAGAAACTTGATGACGACCACCATGATCGAGGGAACACCCGTGAGGGATCATGTTCTCAAGATGATGGCTCATTTGAATGAGATGGAGGTCCTAGGAGCTGAGATCGATGGGGAAACCCAGGTCGATATCATACTCCAGTCTCTACCTAGGAGTTTTGAGCAGTTTCGCCTGAACTACAACATGAACAAGAGGTTGTATTCGTTGGCGGAACTTCTGACAGAACTCCAGGCGGCAGAGGGACTATTTCGTCAGAGTGCTCAGGCACATGCCGTGGTGACCAAAAAGTTTTCTACTTCTAAGCTGAAAGGCAAGAAGAAGAAGGAACAAACTGGGGCAAAGGTGGTGGGAGGTACACAGGGAGGAGTGAAGAAGCCGAAAGGCAAGTGCTTCACTTGTAAGCAGACTGGACACTAGAAGAAGGAATGCCCCAACCGCAAGAACAAAGGTATATCTTTTGATCTAGTCGTTGAAATATGTTTAGTGGTGTTATCTACCGGCACCTGGTGTGTAGATACGGGACCCACTGATCATGTCTGCAATACTTTATAGGGGTTCCAGGAAACCAGACGACTGGCTGAGGGGGAGATTACCATGTACTTGGGCGATGCCACGAAGGTGGCAGCTGTTGCAGTGGGAGATGTACATTTATCTTTTGAGAAAAATAAACTTTTTGTTCTTAAGAATTGCCTTTATGTACCCTTATTTAGAAAGAATTTAATTTCAGTTTCTAAATTATTTATGGATGGATATTCTATTTCTTTTAATGACAGAGTTGTTATAAGAAGGAATATGGACATTGTCTGTTCGGGTACACAATTGAAGTTAATAACTCATCTTCTAATTCCAATAAGAGAAAAGAACCTTCGAAGATGAACCAAACATATCTTTGGCATCTTAGGCTTGGACACATTAACCTAAGCAGAATTCAAAGGTTGATAGCTGATGGACCTTTGGGTTCATTAGTGGTGGAGGATCTCCCAACCTGTGAATCTTGCTTGGAGGGTAAGATGACCAAGAGGCCTTTTAAGGCCAAGGGCTATAGAGCCAAAGATGTGTTAGAATTGGTTCATTCTGATTTGTGTGGTCCTATGTCTATCCAGGCTAGAGGTGGTTTTGAGTATTTTATCTCCTTTATAGATGATTACTCGAGATATGGATACATTTACCTGATGCGCCGCAAGTCTGAATGCTTTGATAAGTTCAAAGAATTCAAGGCTGATGTGGAGAAACATCAAGGTAAAAGTATCAAGACACTATGATCTGATCGTGGTGGTGAGTACCTCTTGGGAGAGTTTAGGAACTACTTATCAGAGGCTGAGATTTAATCCCAATTGATTGCACCTGGCACATCCCAGCAGAACGGTGTAGCAGAGCAAAGGAATAGGACTCTTATGGAGATGGTTAGATCGATGATGAGTTATTCTGAATTGCCAGATTCATTCTGGGGATATGCTCTAGATACGGCGGTGTACATTCTGAACTTGGTTCCATCTAAATCAGTGCCTTCTACTCCCACAGAGTTGTGGACTGAGCGAAAGCCTAGTCTAAGACATATTCGAATATGGGGGAGTCCAGCACATGTGCTGATGGCAGATGCTGGTAAGTTGGAACCTCGTACAGAAGTACGCATGTTCGTTGGCTATCCCAGGGGAACGAAGGGTGGATTGTTTTATAGTCCTAGAGATCAGAGGGTGATGGTTAGCACGAACGCCAGATTTCTAGAAGAAGAATATGTGATGAGCCACAAGCCCAAGAGTAAAATTATTCTGGAGGAGTTAAAAGGGAAAGTCACTTCTTTAGTACCTCTGGTATAAGAAGATATACCACATGTCACTGCACCGCGTGTCACAGAGGATACACAGGTGATACCTCATCGTAGTGGGAGGGTTGTGAGACAGCCTGATAGATTCATGTTCTTGGGAGAATCTTCTGATTTGGTCCCTGGCGAACATGAACCTGATCCCTGGACATATGACGAGGCAATCTAAGATAAAGATGCAGTATCTTGGCAAAGTGCAATGAATGCTGAGATTGAATCTATGGATTCAAATCAGGTCTGGGAGCTAGTAGAACCACCCGATGGTGTAAAAACCATTGGATGCAAGTGGATCTACAAGAGAAAGAGAGGAATAGATGGGAAGATTGAGACCTTCAAAGCGAGGCTTGTTGCGAAGGGGTATACTCAGGAAGAGATTATCGATTATGAGGAGACCTTTTCGCCGGTAGCCATGCTTAAGTCTATCCTGATTCTCTTATGCATAGCAGCTCATATGGATTATGAGGTGTGACATATGGGGATGTCAAGACATCTTTCCTTAATGGAAGTCTTGAAGAAAACATCTATATGAAGAAACTAGAGGGATTCGTTGGTAAAGGCAAAGAGCATCTTGTATGTAAGCTTAATCGGTCCATTTATGGATTGAAGCAAGCTTCGAGGTCTTGGAACATCCGCTTTGATGAGGTAATCTAGTCTTATGGATTTATTCAAAGTCCGGATGAGTCTTGTGTATACAAGAGATGTGACTTATTTCTTATACTTTACGTAGATGACATTTTGTTGATTGGAAACAATATCAAGGTGTTATCAGATGTAAGGGTATGATTGTCCAAACAGTTTGATATGAAGGACTTGGGAGAGGTGGGACACATCCTTGGGATCTAGGTTATAAGGGATCGCAGGAAAAGGATGTTGTGTTTATCCCAAGCTTCATACATAGACACGATTATGGAGCGTTTTAGCATGCATAACTCCAAGAAGGGTTTTCTACCTTTTAGGCATGGAGTTCCTTTATCTAAGGAGATGTGCCCTAGATCATCTGAGGAGATAGAGGAGATAAAGGCGGTTCCTTATGCTTCAGCAGTAGGAAGCCTCATGTATGCGATGCTCTGTACGAGACCAGATATCTGCTTTGCCGTGGGCATGGTTAGCAGATATCAGAGTAATCCAAGACAGGGACATTGGACTACAGTAAAGCATATATTGAAGTACCTGAGAAGGACTAGGGATTATATGCTGGTTTACCGGGCAGACCAATTACTCCCTGTGGGTTACACGGATTCCGACTTCCAATCTGAGAGGGATAACAATAAGTCTACCTCAGGTTTTGTGTTTACTTTGGGAGGTGGAGCCATTGTATGGAGGAGTGTCAAGAAGAAGTGTGTGGCGGACTCCACCATGGAAGCTGAGTATGTGGCGGCCTCTGAGGTGGCCAAAGAAGTTGTATGGCTCAGGAACTTCCTGATGGACTTGGATGTGATTCCTGGTTTGCCCAGAACTATCACAATTTATTGTGATAATAGTGGTGTAGTTGCAAACTCGAAAGGAACCACGAGCCCATAAGGCTAGTAAACACATAGAGCGCAAGTACCACCTGATATGAGAAATCGTAAAGAGAAGAGAAGTTGCTGTGGCCAAGATTGCATCGCAGGATAACTTGGCAGATCCTTTCACTAAGGCCCTTCCAGCGAGAGCTTTTGATAGGCATGTGGAGGGAATGGGGATCAGATGTATGACACTTTGAGGACAGCATAGTCTTTTAGTATAAGTGGGAGATTGTAGGGATGTATACTGAAAAGTCTATCTTTTGTATGAACATCTTTATTTTGGAATAAAAATCACATGATCATTGTTTGCATATTTTTATGATTATGCAATATTGTCTAATACTTTACATTGTAGATAACATGGTGTGTGGTGTCACACAAGAGATCATGTTATCGACCCCTTGAAAAGTATAAGTAAAGGCTCACAACCGAGATGACTATGGACAAACCATCGGAATGGTTGTAGTGTGATTTGGTATTGGTTTGTCTTGACCATAGAATCACACTATTGCACTTTGTGTGTATTGAGCAGGACCGACTTAGAGGTGATTCGATTTATTGCTGACTACATAATCGAATCAGAACTCAGATATTATTTAGTACATGCTCTTAATCCCGATATAATAACGGGCAAATATACTTAGTACTCATCTCTTTGATTTATCAATGGGCGAGATTTATAGATTAAATCGATAGGCTCGGTAAGTTGGGAGATGATATTATTTATATGGTGTGCTGTTGATTATAGGAGGAAACTGTGTCCTATATATTAGGATGATGATGTCCCCTTGAGGAGCTCATAAGGTTCATCATGTAAACCCTGCAGGTGGACTTGATCCGGCATGATGAAAAGGTTGAGTAGTACTGCTCAAGGAGTTAGATGTTGATTAATTAATGGTCAGTAAATTAATTAATCGACGGACATTCGAGATCTTAAACACAGGGAGAAAATGTACTAATAATATATGGAGCCCATATTATCATATGGGGGTTGGTGTGGTAGATCAATGATGATCCTTTAGTGGATTGGATCATCATTAGTGGATAAGACTTTATGTGGGCTTTATCCATGGGTGGCCAAGATCCAACTCCTCCTCATGGTTCCTAATGTAGCTTATTAACACCTCATGAAGCTTAGATCCAATGGATAGAAACAAAATTCTAAGATCCATAGGTAGAGATTAAATCTCTAAGATCCGACGGTTGAGATAAAATCTCTAGATCCAACGGTTGAGATTAAATCGCTAGAACCAATGGAGGAGATTAAATCATGACTTATCCCTAACTATATAAAAGGAGGGCAAGGGAGTTGGCGTGAAGATCATCCATGAGAGCTAGGGTTTTGGGCGGCAAGAGAGCAATCCTAGTTGAGATAGGATTAGGGTTAGGGTTTGGAGGCTTGGGCGGCACAAAATAAGGAAGGCTTTGCTTTCTTCTTCTTCCTTCATTGGTCGGCGTCCAGCAGCTCATCCAGCCCCTTTCCAACCTTGGCCGGCGGCCATAGCTTCTCTTCTCCCTCTCCTTAGGTGGTGGAATCAAGATATAGGGCTTTCCCTTGGTGTCTTGGCCGAATTCCACCACAAACTCCTCCTCCTAGTTGGCCGGCGGCAAGGATCTTATTTGTTCCTTGTTGGTTGGTTTTAGGGAGGAGAAGAACCTTGTTTCTATTCTTCCTCTTGCTTTGGAAGAACAAGGAAGGAAGATTTGCGATCTAGGAGCTTCGACTTTTTGTAGATCGTCGGCCACACGACGTCCAAAAGGAGGAAGGTCATACATTAAAAGATCGAGAGGTATACCTATTCTTCTTTCTCTTTTGTTACTTGCTTGTTTTTGTTTTTCAACTATGAGCATGATATAAATATGTATATGGCTAAATAATACTTGGATCCCAAACATAAACATAAAAACCGGCGATCCGGACATCGTCTATTCCGTGGCTACTCGTAGAATAGAGGATGGTCGCTTGAACAACTAGTTTGTTCAAGTGACTTCTCTAAACGAATTGCACGACGATGACTTGGTTGTTTGGGCAATCCCTTTTGTCTAGGATTAAATTTTTTAATCGGGGGACATCGAAGGGATCTCCATGATCAAGCAACTGAGGTGAAGTGGGAAGCGAAGTTTCCCCACACAGACTCGATAAGTAAAACCCTTCAATTCGTATAAGAGCTTCCAGGCAAAACCTTCTTTTTGGAATTACTTATCAGAGGCTGGGATTCAATCCCAATTGTCTACACCTGGCACACCCCAGCAGAATGGTGTAGCAGAGCAAAGAATAGGAATCTTATGGAGATAGTTAGATCAATGATGAGATATTCTGAGTTGCCAGATTTGTTGTGGGGATATGCTCTACATAAGGTAGTGTATATTCTGAACTTGGTTCCATCTAAATCAGTACCTTCTACTCCCATAGAATTGTGGACTGGGCGAAAGCCTAGTCTAAGACATATTTGGATATGGGGGAGTCCAACACATATGCTGAAGGTAGATGCTGGTAAGTTGGAACCTCGTACAGAAGTGCGTATGTTTGTTGGCTATCCTAGAGGAACGAAAGGTGGTTTGTTTTATAGTCCTAGAGATCAGAGGGTGATCGTCAGCATGAACGCCAGATTGTAGAGGAAGACTATGTCATGAACCACAAGCCCATGAGTAAGATTGTTATGGAGGAATTGAAAGGGGAAGTCGCTTCTTCAGTACCACCGGTACAAGAGGACATACCACAAGTCACTGCACCGCGTGTCACACAGGATACACAGGTGATACCTCATCATAGTGGGAGGGTTGTGAGACAGCCTGATAGTTTCATGTTCTTGGGAGAATCTTTTGATTTGATCCTTGAAGAACATGAACCTGATCCCTGGACATATGACGAGGCAATCCAAGATAAAGATGCGGTATCTTGGTAAAGTGCAATGAATACTGAGATTGAATCTATGGATTCGAATTAGGTCTGGGAGCTAATAGAACCACCTGATGGTGTAAAAACCATTGGATGCAAGTGGATCTACAAAAGAAACAGAGGAATAGATGGGAAGGTTGAGACCTTCAAAGCCAGACTTGTTACGAAAAGGGTATACTTAGAAAGAGGGTATCGATTATGAGGAGACATTTTCGCCGGTAGCCATGCTTAAGTCTATCCGGATTCTCTTATGCATTGTAGCTCATATGGATTATGAGGTATGGCAGATGGATGTCAAGACAGCTTTCATTGCAAAGGGTAAAGAGCATCTTGTATGTAAGCTTAATCGGTCCATTTATGGATTGAAGCAAGCTTCGAGGTCTTGGAACATCCGCTTTGATGAGGTAATCCAGTCTTATGGATTTATTCAAAGTTCGGATGAGTCTTGTGTATACAAGAGAAGTGACGGAAACGTAGTTGTATTTCTTGTACTATACGTAGATGATATTTTATTATTTGGCAACAATGTCAAGGTGTTATCGGACGTAAGGGTATGGTTGTCTAAACAGTTTGATATGAAGGACTTGGGAGAAGTGCGACACATCCTTGGGATCAAGGTTGTAAGGGATCGCAAGAAAAGAATGTTGTGCTTATCTCAAGCTTCATACATAGACACCATTATAGATCGTTTTAGCATGCAGAACTCCAAGAAGGGTTTTCTACCTTTCAGGCATGGAGTTCCTTTATTTAAGGAGGCGTGTCATAGAACGTTTGAGGAGATAGAGGAGATGAAGGTTGTTCCTTATGCTTCGACAGTAGGAAGCCTCATGTATGCGATGTTATGTACGAGACCAAATATCTACTTTGCCGTGGGCATGGTCAGTAGATATCAGAGTAATCCAGGACAGGGACATTGGACTACGGTAAAGCATATATTGAAGTACTTGAGAAGGACTAGGGATTATATGCTAGTTTACCAGGCAGACCAATTACTCCCTGTGAGTTACACAGATTCCGACTTCCAATCAGACATGGATAACACTAAGTCTACCTCAGGTTTTGTGTTTACTTTGGGAGGTGGATCCATTGTATGAAGGAGTGTCAAGAATAAATGCATGGCGGACTCCACCATGAGAGCTAAGTATATGACAGCCTCTGAGGCGGCCAAAGAAGCTATGTAGCTCGGGAACTTCTTGATGGACTTGGATGTGATTCCTGATTTGCCCAGAACTATCACAATTTATTGTGATAATAGTGTGCAGTAGCAAACTCGAAGGAACCACGAGCCCATAAGGCAAGTAAACACATAGAGCGCAAGTACCACCTGATATGAGAAATCATAAAGGAGGTAGAAGTTGTTGTCGCCTAGATTGCATCAGAGGATGGCCTGGTAGACCCTTTCACTAATGCCCTTCAAGAGAGAGCTTTTGATAGGCATGTGAAGGGAATGAGAATCAGATATATGACAGTATGAGGACAATATAGTCTTTTAGTATAAGTGGGAGATTGTAGGGATGTATACTGAAAAGTCTATATTTTGTATGAACATCTTTATTTTTTAAATAAGAATCACATGATCATTGTTTGCATATTTATGGTTATGCATATTGTCTAATACATTACATTGTAGATAACATGGTGTTTAGTGTCACACGGGAGATCATGTTATCGGTTCCTTGTAAAATATAAGTAAAGGCTCACAACCTAGATGGATTTGGACAAACTATTGGTATGGTTGTAGTGTGATTTGGTATTGGTTTGTCTTGACCATAGAATTACACTAGTACACTTTGTGTGTATTGAGCAGGACCGACTTAGAGGTGATTCGATTTATTGCTGACTACATAATCGAATCAGATCTTAGATATTATATTGTACATGCTCTTAATCCTGATATAATAACGGGCACATATACTTAGTATTCATTTCTTTCATTTACCGATGGGCGAGATTTATAGAGTAAATCGATAGGCCCGGTAAGTTGGGAAATGGTATTATTTATATGGTGTGCCGTTGATTATAGGAGGAAACCGTATCCTATATATTAGGAAGATGAAGTCCCCTTGAGGAGCTCATAAGGTTCATCATGTAAACCCTGCAGGTGGACTTGGTCCAGCATGATGATAAGGATGAGTGGTACTACTCATGGAGTTAAATGTTGATTAATTAATGGTCAGTAAATTAATTAATCGACGGACATTCGAGATCTTAAACACGGAGAGAAAAATGTACAAATAATATATGGAGCCCATATTAACTTATGGGGGTTGGTGAGGTAGATCAATGATAATCCTTTAGTGGATTGGATTATTATTAATGGATCGGACTTTATGTGGGCTTGATCCTTTTGGTGGCCAAGATCCAACACCTCCTCCTGGTCCCTATTGTATCCTATTAAAACCTCATGAAGCCTAGATCCAATGGATGTAAACAAAACTCTTGATCCAAAGGTAGAGATTAAATCTCTAGATCCGACGGTTGAGATTAAATCTCTAGATCCGACGGTTGAGATTAAATCCCTAGAACCAATGGTGGAGATTAAAACAAGGCTTATCCCTAACTCTATAAAAGGAGAGGATAGGGTGGGCGGCAAAGAGAATTAGAGAAGGAATAGGATTAGTGTTTGAGAGGCTTAGGGTTTGGAGGCTTGGGCGGCCACAAATAAGGAATTTATTTCCTTTCTTCTTCCTCTTCCTAGTTGGCCGGCACCCAAGGTTTGCTTCCTCTCCCTTTGCCGGCGTCCAAACCTCCTCCCCTCTTCTCCTTGGCTGGTGGAAAGAAGTTTAGGGTCTCTTCCCTTAGAGTCTTGGCCGGCGTTCACTCTCCTTGATCTCCTTCTTGGCCGGCGGCAAGCACCAAGAGCTTGGTGGTTGGTTGAAAGAAGGAGAAGTGTTTTGTTTCTTAGTCTTCCTCTTGTTCGGAGCGAGCAAGGAAGGAAGATTGGTGATCTAGGAGCTTCAACTTTTGGTGGATCGTCGCCCACACGACGTCCAAAAGGAGGAAGGACATACAATAGAAGATCGAGAGGTATATCAATGGTCTATATTCTTTTGTAACATGTCTATAATTCTTTTTCAATTATATGTATGTTATATATTCTGTTTTGTGTCTAAATATACTTGGACCCCGAACATAAACACAAAAGTCGGTGATCCGTACATCGTCTATTCTGCGGCTATTCGTAGAATAGAGGTTGGTGGCTTGAACAACAAGTTTGTTCAAGTGACCACTCTAATCGAATAACACGACGATGAAACGGTTGCTTGGGTGATCCCTTTTGTCTAGGATTAATTTTTTTTATCCAGGAACATCGATGGGATCGCCATGAACAAGCGACCGAGTTGAAGTGGGAAGTGAAGTTTCCTACCTTCATCAATGTCCCCAAAAGAGTATTAGATGTTGGTTTTTGGGGATGGAAACAGCTTGTTACGTGGGTAAACTCTCTTAAGAAGTGTAGATCTTTTAGAGAGCTTCGATTTGGTAGGTAGATCGTTTTGTGAGTCCACTTGTGCGAAAAGTTATGGTTATTTTACCATCGACTACTTCAAAAGAGAATACTTACAAACACACAACCAAAAGAAGCGTACCAAGACTTCGTCTTGGATTAGTAGTGCGGGAGGAAAAAAATAACCTAAAAAAAATGCAACTTGAAAAATACGAAAAGAAAACCAAAAAGTGCTAGATTGGTGGTTTCACCAAATCTTAGCGCCCCCGCTCTGATACCAATTGTTGGATCGAGAAGCGTCGCTAGAGGGGGGGGGGTGAATAGAGAGCGTAAATCTTTTCGTTCGTTCATTCGATACACGAGTAAGCATAGTGAAAAAAATAAAAAGACACGTTTATTTTTACTTGGTTCACTGATGTGACCAAAACATATAGGGTTTTAGGAGTAGTTTTCGCTCACATCTTGTTGCATTTTGTGTTAGTTTCATGCACATGTTACTCTATTCTTGCACGCATTTTCTATTTTCTGGTTCGGAGGTCTGCTCGTTGTACTTTTGTGTGCAAGTTAGCTTTTCTGGTGATAAAGATGCATTTTCGGAGCAAAAGAAGGACTTTCGTAGCTAGATTCAGAGTGGAACATGGTCAGGGCATGTGGATTCACACGGTCATATCCGATGGGCGAAGAACAACACCCCAGGGCCACACAAAGCCTAGCCATGTGGAAACACACGGCCGTGTGGCAACCCGATGGATTTGCATGACTAGGGCTTTTTTTGGATTTTGCAGCGGTCCGAGGCGATGTCTATATAAGGATGGCTCCACCCAAACCTTAGGGGGGAGGCATGACGGCTAGGACGGCACGCCGAAGCCCTAAAAATCTTCAGTAACTCACAGCGGGGAGGAGGAATGCCACCGGAGGTCCACAACTTGCAATACAACGCCGGAGAGAAGATCACAACGCATTGTATATCTCTATTTTCGTGTTTTATCTCTATTGTATTCGAACTTAAACATGTTTTGTGATTCTTCTTTCGTATTTATGGAGTAGTACTTTTGATTCTAGGATTAGGGAGTAGCTTGAGTTCATATACAATGTTGGTTCATATTAAATTCTGGCCAAAAGTTTGATTTGACAGTTGGTAGTTGTTCTCTATTATACTTTTGTGAATTTGAGTTTCTTTCCGCTGTGCTTAGGCGATATGAGGTGGTGACAACCCTCGCAATCTATATTTAGGAGGTTTGATCAAGGAACCTAGGGGTAAACCTGACCTCCCGTAACTACGGGGAGAAGGGAGCGGTGGAATCGGAAACGGTCCACTGCAAGGATTGATTTGGCATCCTCGTACTCTCTATCCCGTCCTTTTGGGAGAGGATAGCTCCCGGTGAATGCGGCGGCTCTACGGGAGAGTGTATGATGTCCCTTCCCCAAAATCGTAGGTAGATGTTTAGACGATGCCAATTGACAATATTGTTATATGCTACACAAGCGAAACCGAAGTCCTAGCATCGCCTTTTTAAGACCTCGGCACACTCTTTTCCGCCTCCGTGTGACACCGCACTGAGTATAGTCCTCCGATAGTCCTCACCAACTGACTCTCTCTGAGATTCCGTTCGAACAATCACAACCACTTAGCGTATTAGTACTCGAATCTCAGTTCCTGTGGGATCGATAATCTATTATTACTTGACGACATCCATGCACTTGCGGGCGTTGAGCACGAGCGCGGACTTTGAGTCAACGACGGTATCCGTAGTGCGATTTGAGGACGCGTCCATGCGCATCATTCACAACCCAGCAGTTGCTACTCCAAGGCCCTAACGGTCCTAGACCGCGTACGGAGGGCAAAACACTATAACGTCTCCTCCTCGTTGGAGGTAGGAGACAACAATCACAAAATCGAAAGTATGAGGATGAGGCAACAAGCCTACCTCACCTCGTTACGAATAAAAATAAAGAATACATTAACAAAATATGTTACTTATTGCTGCTGCCGACGAAGAAGGTGAAAGCTTGGCGTCGCGTAGACGTTATGATGGTGTTGGAGCTTTAGCGTTGTAGGAGCACTTAAGAATAATCTTGATAATCTTTGGAGTTGGAATCCTCCCCTCCTTTTATAGAGTTTAGCCTCTGAATATGTCTCCTCATCTTTTGGAATAGATCACGAAGTTGTACCAAATTTTATCACGAAGTGGCCGCGTCAAACCTTATCCTTTTTGACCTAGCACAAAGGCTAATTCGTCGCCATCACGATCGATGTTTTCCATCACCGATCGATGAGCATCGATCGTCTTCAATGTCTAGCAATGATCACACCGCTACTTCCTTACAGTAAGAGGTTAGCATGAAAAATGGTAAATGCGACAATTTCTAACCGTCCGATCTCAACCTAGACCTTCCACGGAAGTCTTAGTCGGATCACCGCCTACGGTCGTCCCCATACAGAGGACACGACCTTACCATCTCTCACTCACACGAGCTTACCTCGATACTTACCTTGTAACTCTCGCTTACAACCTTCCACTCGATTCCTTCGGCTCCCTCCAAAGTCACTCGAGTGTCGCCCGACCACCGCGGCTTTCTTCGGGTGTCGCTAGCCTTCAGCTCCAGCTTTAGCACTTTTCTGCACATTCGATTTAGCTCGTGAGGTAACGATGTAAACTTAACTTTGTGGCTTTGCCATAATCAAAACACAGGTTCAATTATCTGGTGCTCCTGCACCAACATTTTTTAATCTTATTATGTTTATACAATACCTGTAACTATAGATTCACTCAATGAAGTTAAGTTAATCTATAGTGTTAACTTAAAATTGATATCTCATTTAATAGGATGTTAACCTTTTGTTATGTCACCAAGAAATGACTTTATTTTTTTCATTTGAGACTTGATTTCTAATATTGTGGAAAGATTTAGGCTTGGCATATTCTACACTTTGATATGTTGAGTTAGTGAAAGTGTTAATTTGGAATTATCTTCACTTTCTTTTTCTTTAAATGTTATCTGATGGTATCCTCTTCTTCGGCTCATTTAGATCTCCTTTTCATTTTCTTGAGAATCTCTATTGATCACCTTAAATCCTCAGGCCAGAGGCTAGATTTGTTACTCAAAGAGAATATTAGAGGTGGGTCGACTTTATCGTCACGACCCCTCCGACGCTCAAGTCAAAATCACAAGAATAGAGTAGTGGAATGAAAAAGAAGTGAGAAGATCTTTGTGTACCAAATAGAGGAGAAAGAACCATCCCTTTCCATTCATCTCCACCCCCTTTTATAGGAGGTTTGCCTGCCTTGTTCCCAAATAAATTTACTTTAATACCCCTACTAGCCGGTTGGAGCATAACTACTTTTTCCGCTCTTTTTCAAAATAATTCCTTCCATGTCTTCTATGTGTCCCTCCTTTTACCTAAAAACAAACTACACAAAAATTTCTAACAATCAATAATAAAAATACTTTTTATTCAAAAAATCCCTTGATAACCTTTTTAATCATATCACAAAATATCTATGTCATTTACCCTTACTAAATTCGAGAAATCCTTCTGAAACTCAAAAAGTAGCAACACACTCAGGAAATACATATGCCCGTCAAGAAATATAAGGTCGCTTGGGAAATGCATACACAACTCGGGAAATACACAACTTGCTCTGCACAACACACAACTGAGCTTTGGATCAACTACTCTGCACATCGCTACTGAGCTCGGGAAATACATAAGTTGCTCGGGAAATGCATTGACAAATTTGGAAATACATAACTTGCTTTGCACAACACACAACAGAGCTCTGGATCAACTATTCTGCACATCTCTACTGAGCTCGGGAAATACATAAGTCACTCAAGAAATGCATAAACAACTCGGGAAATACATAAACTGCTCTGCACAATACACAACTGAGCTTTGGATCAAATACTTTGCACCTCCCTACTAAGCTCGGGAAATACATAGGTTGCTCAAGAAATGCAAAGACAACTCAGGAAATACATAAACTGCTTTGCACAACACACAACTGAGCTCTGGATCAACTACTCTTCACATCCCTACTGAGCTTGGGAAATACATAGGTCGCCCAAGAAATACATAGACAACTCGAGAAATACATAACTTACTCTACACAACACAACTGAGCTCTGGATCAACTACTCTACACATCCTTACTGAGCACGGGAAATACATAGGGTGCTCGATAAATTCATAGATAGCTCGGGAAATACATAAGTTGCTCTGCATAAAACAAAATGCTCTGGACTCTACAAATACACCTAATGCTCTGTAAATATACTAGGTATTTTGCCTTAACTAAATAAACTTTCAACCCTATCATAAGTTCCTCCTCTTTAGTAAAATTGAAGAGCAAAATCGAATGAAGTTTTGCAAGTGTCTACTGAAACTACTGTACTAAACTCAAGCAAATAAAAATATTCTGCGTTAGCTAAAAAATCTCAAACCCATCATAAGTTCCCCCTCTTCAGTAAAACTGAAGAGAAAAGTCGAATGAAGTTTTGCAAGTGTCTACTGAAACTACTATACTGAACTCAAAATTTTTTACCATACACTGTCCTGCTATGCTTTATTCAATCACCATGTTACTAGGTGTAGTGCATGAATAATTTATTATAGCCCTTGGGCTATCACATTATGCGCTGAGCCCCAAAGAATTTTACCTAGCCACTATAGCGGGCTGTTATAGTCCCACTGGGAGAATGTAATTACCTAGCCGATAGACTGTTATATTAGGCATTGATCCTTGAAATTTTACTTAGCCACTATAGCGGGTTGTTATAGTCCCACTGAGGAAATGTAATTACCTAGCCCATAGGCTATTATATTAAGAGTCAAGCCTTGAAACTTTATTCATCCACTTTAACAAACTGTTATATTAGGCGTAAAGCCTTGAAATAATCACCTGCTTCCTGCAAAAGAAATGTAATTATTTAGCCTTTAGGCTATTATATTAGGTATATAGCCTTCAGAAAACCACTTGCTTCCTGCAAAAGAACACATTTTAAAGAAAGTTTCACTTATTTCCTAAGAAAAAAATACAAAAACTGAGAAGAAATACAAAAATTTTTCCTTTATCTTAATTTCCCCCCTTCATCTATCATTTTTACTTAATTTTATCTTTCCCTTCTCTCTTTGTTTTTTTTTAAAGAACCCCCTCACTTACCATTTAACATGACTCATCTCCACTCTTCCAGAAACCCTAACCTCCTTCATCTTCGACACCTTCAAAACCTCTGCAACCAATTTCTTCTCCAATGGCTTCTTCTTCCACCTTCCCTCCTTGGTAAGAAACCACCCCCACCTGACTAACCCTCAACCACTCTTTCTTCTGTCACGAACCTAAGTACATCCCAGAAAGCTTCTCTGCCATCATCCTAGGTCCCCATTAGCGACCTCACTGCCCCCCAACCGACACCAACACCCTCTTCACAGGCCAACTCAAGGGAGGCCTCCACCTTCCCATCCCTAAACCTTTCTTTGACATCTTATCATTCTATGGTTTGCCTATTAACCAACTAACCCCAATTCTATCCGCATCCTCATCAGAACCCTACTCGTCTTCAAGCACCTAAACATCTCTCAAACTTTCCACATATTCCACTATCTATACCAACTCAAAATGGCAGATACTGTCATCTTCTACTTCATGGCACGCCAAGATTGCCAATTCCTCACCGATATGCCCACTTCACACAAAGGCTGGAAAGACTTGTATTTCTTTGTCCCCATAGACCCCGTTCTATAGTTCTTCATGACTTGGAGAACTACCCTTCCCCGACTCCTCGAGCTTAAAGGCATCAAATCCTATTATAATTTCTCCTCCATTGAACCCCTGCTAAAAAACAAACGATTCGACATTGCTGACCTTTTATAAGAACCCATCCTATCTTAATAAGGGTTATCTCTCATTCCTTTTTTTGAAGCTCATCCCATAGGTAAACATTACTTATCGTGTACTTATTTTGCTCTTATTTCCAAATGCTTACTAACATATACCCATTTTGCAGAAGACATGATGCACGTGGCCATTGCTAGAGCCCTAGCAAAGAAATAGAAGAAAAGAAAAACTTCTGCCATAAGTAGATCTTCCCCTAGTAAACGACTCTCATCCTCCTCTGTAAGTATTTCAATCCATACTAATTACTATCTCCAATTATGTTTAACATTTAAAAATATCCTATATAAAAATTAACACCCTTCTATAACAGGTTCCTTCTACAATCCTGACATCCCTATATTAATCATCGAAGAGCTAGGAACACTTCCCTTTTCCATCCCTCTCCCCCATCTAGAGTATATTCCCCAAAATTCTTCATCAATTTCCCCTTCTCAAGAATTACCCCTTACAGAAGCACCTACTTCATTTCCTGACCCCTCTGAGACCCCTCTCGACCTCTCCTCCTCTCCTTCCCCAACTTCCTCTGCAGATAACTCCCTTAGCCTCCCTTTTCCCTACTACACACATCATCATTTATCTCCTCCCCCTAGCCCCATAATTCTTGACATCCCAACCTCATCTCCCCTTGATCTTCAAGTACAAGTCGTATCAGATGCCTACACTACCAATCCTCCTAGTTCTCATCAGGTACTTCCTATGCCCCCATCTAGTCCCAACTCTCCCAACATACCTCCATTATCCTCAGGCCCCCCAAGAATTCCCATTACTGACTCCACACAACCACAAACCACTCCTACCCTTACCAATTCTGACATACCCCAATTTTTGCAAGAGCTACATCAGATCCTCACTATGGTAAGTTTTCCTTCTTTTTATTAACTCATACTATTGTACAAATAGATTTCCAATGTTACTTTCATTTGCTTATTTTTCAAAGTACTTTCAAGCTACATAGCTTCATCCAATGGTTTTCAGAATTCCAGACTCAGTAGTCTCAGCCTCTACCCATATGTACAGAAATACCTCCACCCATTATTCCTTCCTCAGAACCCTCAACCTCTTCAAAGGGCCTCCAAACTAGTCCCTTTGAATCCCTTGAATGGATTGAAAAAGAAAAAGCATATCTCCAACAACAACAATCACTACAATCCCAGATACAAGCACTTACAACAAAAAGAGACCAGCTATTAGCAGAAATAGAAAAGACATTTATCCAGCATAGACACGAAATGCATGAGGTGGAATGGGGAAGTGCTTGCAAAGACACCATCATCTGACTGTTGCGAGAAGAGGTAGACTTCTATAAACAACAAATAGAACCATTACAATCGAAATTAACTACATCCCAGGAGCAAATCCAAAAATTGACATAGAAGGAAAAAGACTGGCACTTTCAGTCGGGCCAGTGTATCCAACCTCTGCATGACCTCAGAAATGCCTTTGATGAACTCAACAAGAGGATTAGCCATAGTATAATAGAATTTCAATTTCATTTGTATACTTACACAACATTTTCAACAACTATCAGAGGTTTGTAATGAACATACTCGCTGTGCTGCACACCTCCATACGGGAAACTGAGGCAGAGCATTGGACAACCCAAGAAACTACACTATTGACCAAAATGGCATCAAAGCACGGGAGATATTTCCAAAGGGGATTTGAAGGAGCCTTTAGGAAGTTAATGATAGAGGCCTCCTCTGTCACGCCCGCCCTTTCCAGGGGTTGGAAGGGCGGCGCGACGCGATCATACATACATGCATTTATAGCGGAAGACTATATACTTCTTACAGCGGAAGACTTTAAACTTTTTTTTTTCTTTTTTTTAAACATAGGCATGCATCATCATTTCATAAGTACTTAGTTCAAGTTCATGACATTCAACTTAAAAGAAAACATGCATAAGTATGAGAAACATAAATAGATCTCCTCCACCATGCCACTACCACACACACTTTGCCTCTTCTGCTGCTCCCTTTAGTTTAGTCATTCTTTACCCTTATCTGCAGTACACGGGAACATAAAACTATAATCACATAGTCTTAGTAAGATCCTTTCCTACTCACAAAAACCATACATCGAGAATTAGACATAGAGTAGTGACATGATCTTTTAAGGACATATGAGCATAGCATGCATATAAACATACAGGAACATAAAAGCATAGCATTCATATAAACATACAAGAACATATAAGCATAGCATTCATATAAATATATCATTCATATAAGAAATGACATGAGCATTCAGAAACATATAAGCATAACAACCATATAAACATCATAATCACCTAGACATGAAATAAGGGTATATGCAAGATGCTCTTTGAAAACATATATCTTATAGGTACTTAAACATAATCTCAACATATTGGGCCCGACATTGTACCACATACATCATCATCATAGTGCGCATCCCTAATAGACCCGAGGTAGCTAATCCCGAACCTATTAGAGACCTAGGGGCAACATAACATAGAAGCCCATCCTAAGCCCGTACTTATGACCGTCGGCCTAGGGCAACTGGAGCCCATCCCGTACTGAGTCCGTACTACGACCGTCGACCCAGGGGCATGTAGGAGCCCATCCCTTGGACCTTGTTAGGGTCCGGTACAAGCCATGCAGAAAGTAAAATAGCATATCATGTTCCTTATCATTACATATCACATTTCTTTTCATAACATATCATGTTCCTTATCATAACATATAACATTCCTTTTCATATACATATCATATTCCTTATCATGGCATATCATGTTCCTTCTTCATAGCATATCATTTTCCTTCTTCATAACATATCATATTTCTTTACATAACATATCATGTTCCTTCTTTATGACATATCGTACATTCATACAATTAACATGGCAATGAGCATGGCATAATCATACATTCATACAACTAGCATGGCAATGAGCAAGACATATTCATACATTCATGCAATCAACATGGACATAAGTTAGTGCCATAAACCAATCATGCTATCGTAAAATCTAACTAACATCATATTTGCATTTTTTTTTCTACATGTAGCATGGCATGGAGGACTTAGTAGAGGGCATGTACATGGGCTGGCCGAAACCCTAAGGGAGGGTTCTTAGGAGTTTACATGCTAAACACTTGTGCAAGATCTACTTAACATAATACTAACATCACACACATATAGAGTATGGCATAAACATCATAAACAAGCATAACATGGTGTGGTCTAAACTTCATGGGGTTCTAACAAGATTTTAAACTCTAAACAACTTGTACAAGATCTAACTAACCACATGTTAATCTCCATCACATATAGATCATGGCATGGAAGGCCCTTAGGGGCCTAAATGGGTCTTGGCCGAGAGGTTCAAGAGACTTAAGGATCCCAC
Organism: Wurfbainia villosa; assembly: GCA_025175895.1. Taxonomy (NCBI): domain Eukaryota; kingdom Viridiplantae; phylum Streptophyta; class Magnoliopsida; order Zingiberales; family Zingiberaceae; genus Wurfbainia; species Wurfbainia villosa. Next base: position 52,834,754 of record CM045996.1, on the reverse strand, counting down.
ACTTAAATCTAGCTTAGCTATCAACATATTATCTTCATCTACATTCAAAACATAACATGACTACATATAGATCATAGCATAGAAAACCATTAGGAGCTTCAAATAGGTCTTGGCCGAGAGTCTTATGGGGCTTAAAGGTCATACACTTAAACCAAGCCTATCTAGAAACATTTTATCATCATATTCATACAAAACATAACATAGACAATCATGGAAAGCATAAAAGAGGTCTTGGCCGAAAGTTTCATGAAGCTTGAAGATTAAACCCTTAGACCAAACCTATCTAGCAACCTATTATCATCATATTCATACTAAACATAGCATAGACAACCATGGCGAGCATAAAAGAGGTCTTGGCCGAAAGTTTCATGAAGCTTGAAGATCAAACCCTTAGATCAAACCCATCTAGCAACCTATTATCATCATATTCATACTAAACATAGCATAGACAACCATGGCAAGCATAAAAGAGGTCTTGTCCGAAAGTTTCATGAAGCTTGAAGATCAAACCCTTAGACCAAACCTATCTAGCAACCTATTATCATCATATTCATACTAAACATAGCATAGACAACCATGGCAAGCATAAAAGAGGTCTTGGCCGAAAGTTTCATGAAGCTTGAAGATCAAACCCTTAGACCAAACCTATCTAGCAACCCATTATCATCATATTCATGCAAAGCATAGCATGGACAATCATGGAAAACATAAGGAAGGTCTTGGCCGAAAGTTTCATGTAAGGATTTTCTTAATAACATCGACCGAAACAACTTGTATGCAGGTGAGGGGATACTTACATCCTTCGCTTTGTTTAGTAGTAGAAAATACCCTAGGTTGTGCCAAGACTAGAGCTTTCTCCTAGATTAGTTGGTTTTCGGAAAATGGAAGAGGGGGAGCTTAGGGTTTCGGTGAGGAAGAAGAAGAGAAGTGGAGAATGACAATTGTGGTTTCTCTTGTCTCCTCATTCCCCTATTTATTCACTTGAAGGTGTCCCTTAGCCTCCCTTACCCTTATCTATCATTTCCCATATCCTTCTAATAGCACAACCTTGCTGGGCTTCTGGTTATTGGATGCATCTTAAGGTTTAGCTATCTACTTGGAGGTTTGGGGTTCAAATCCTGGGCCATGCATCCTTTTTGGCTCTATTTCTTTTATTTTTTGAAAGAGCCCATACAAATCCCATTATAATCATGCAAAAATTCTTGTAAAATTGCTAGGAATTTTACGAGCGTTACATCCTCCACTCCGACCAACCCACCATTAACTTAGACATGGAGGCTATATTTAAAAAATTCCCTCCATAATCTTTTAACACTGAATCGGATACTTATTCCCATTATGTAATGAATACTTATTTCTTAATCTATAATGAATGTTTATTTTCCTATTCTGAATTGAATTCTTGTTCTTGAATCTGTACTGTGGATATCCAATATAATTGCTTCTGTGAGCTTTCATACTTTCAACCTTATGATGTATGCTGTAATGTGCATATTTTCCACAACAAAATGTAAGTAATTCTCTACACATCATACTTACCCTACTCATATCATCATCTGAGATTAATAACACAATTCAATCGATTCTATAACTGAAAATGGACCCCTCCAGAATCACCGACTTGCCCATTATTCTCCATAACAAACTAATTTGATTCCCTGGCCCCAATTCTCTTTCTGCAAAGAGTAAGCAGGAAATATTATTATTTCTCTCCCTTTTCCTCTTCTTTTTCCCTATATATACAGAACCAATCCTCACTAATTCTTCTTACCTCCCTGCTTTCTTTTTCTAAAAACACAACCTACAAAGATGCAACCTTCTTCTTCCCAAACCCCTCTTCCTCGGTACGCATCTACTCGCTCCAAAATAACAGGTGATCAATGAAGATCCCTATCCCACCAGTTCTAAATTCCTTCTGAATACTATCTGATACAAGCTACCTCTACTGAACACCGCCATTTACCTCCCGATCATACCAAAGCCTTCTTCCTTGAACAACTAGAAGCTGGACTACATTTTCCCCTTCATCCTTTTTTCCTTGAAATATCCCAGTATTTCTCTATTCCTTTAAACCAACTAAGTCCTAATTCATTTCGCTTTATGCTAAGCTTTTATCTTGTCACTTCCTATTTAAACATCACCCCTTCACCCTTCTTATTTCATTGCTTTTTCCAACTAAAATCATTAGAAACTAGTATCTTTTATTTCCAATCCCGCTCTGACTTTCAATTCTTAACAGACATCCCCTCTTCCCATAAAGGATGGAAAGAACACTTTCTCTTTATCCATCCTCCTTCCCCCTTCACTTTCCCCTACACCTGGCTATACACTCTTCCACCTCGTCCTTCTCTGGGTTAGTATCGAGACAACACCGAATACCAACTGGTCATCTCCTCCTTAGCAGAAGAACAATTCAACCAGAACCAACTACTCAACAGATCAACATTTACGTTAATCAGAGCAAATCACCCCTTGTAGTTGACTGATACTCTAGGTAAGTTATTTACCAATTACTTTCCTATATATATATATATATATATATATATATATATATATATATATATATATATATATATATATATATATATATATATATATTTCTTTCTTTTCTTCATTTTTACAGAATCACTTTTATTACAAGCTTCCAACAACATTCCTCCACCTTCTCGTATAAATCCTATTCAACTACACCCTCGTCCCTTAGCATCCTCTTTTAAACCTCTACCTCTACCTGCCAATCTAGATACCCAAACCCCTATTCCTTACATAAACAATCCTCAAAATTTTCTCACCCCCACACGTTCAACCAACCTCATTCCTCAATCTCATCTTCCTTCACCATTATTCGAGGATTTACCAAATCCCCTTTTACACAACATTAACTAGGTCAGCCTATCGTTTCCTTTATTATTTTTAATTGAGTATGATGTTTGCTTCATTATTTTCAATTAATGTTGATGCTCCACTTTTTAGAGCTTTATGAGAATAACTCAATTAAAAAATCATTGGGCTTAATACACCTCTACTCTGAAAAAAGAACTACAAGAAAGCCAAGCTCATGAAGTATCCCTACAACACACATACCAAAAGCTTGAAAGAGAACTACAAGCCTCTCGAATAAAAGCATAGGTTGATCTAGCAGAACTTACAACCCTTCACTTCCAATAAACTTACTTACAAAATGCCTTGAATACTAAACCAACTCAGTCATCATCCAAGGGAAAAAACAATACATCTCCAGAATAAACCTTTTGGTCTTCCACCAAAATTATTGACTTATTTCTCGACTGAGGTTTTGGCTTCCTGCAATGGGGCTTTCATGATTGCATAAATCAATTTCAAGAAGTAGACTATCCCCCTCCTGGACATCCCCTCACTTTCCTGGATTTAGGCACTATTATAGATCGCATTCCTCTTGATCTACTGTCTTTCCCTTTCCAATTTAACAATGACAAAATGTAAATTTTGTATCTGTTGGAAAAAGTTTCTATTAATAGCTTAATGGACTATAATACCCTTTGATACATTGAGAAATAATAGTTATACATGATGATGAGGAAATTTGTAATCGGTTGATTGAAAAGGTCAAAATACGAGGTCTGTAATGAGGCGATCGATTGATACTGAAATGAAGGCTGGTGCCCTCCAAGGATGAGAGTGATCGGAAAATTCATAAGCGGGTCGGGAAATACATAGATCAATCGAGAAATATATAAATAAGTCGAGAAATAAGTCTGAGTGCTTGGGAACAAGTCTAATTGCTCAAGAATACCTTCAAAAATTCCTAGGTATCATCAGTATTTGTTATAATACTAAGAGTACAATACACCTTATCCAGTCTTTCTATTACACACTTCTAGAAAAAAATATAAAACAATTACAAGATTATCCGCTAAAATAAGGATGCAAATGATACACATTCCATGGTCATGCTAAAAGCCTTCCTTGTGCATCCTTCAAGTAATAATCTCCAATTCCTACTTGGCTCTCCACTTGAAAGGGACCCTCTCACTTAGGTTCTAGCTTACCTTTGCATCCGTCAGGTAATACCTTTTTTAACACTAAATCTTCTACTTGAAAAAGAGCATGGCACCACCTTCTTATTATAAGCCTTCATCACCTGTGACCTATACTTTTCAACATGATACAAAGCTTGATCCCTTTTCTCTTGAATTAAGTCCAATTCCATATGTCGACCCAATTCATTATCACTCGGGTATAAGCTACAATTCGAGCAGCTTCTATCTCGACCTTTACAGGCAATATTGCTTCCGTGCCATATACCATACTAAAAGGAGTTTCTCTTGTAGGCCTTTTAGTATTGCTATGAAAGGACCACAATATACTAGGTAACTCTTCTACCCAACTCCCCAACACCCCCCCCCCCTCCCTTCCCCCCACATACTCTAATTTAACTTTTAACCCATGTACCAATTCCCTATTAGTGACTTCAGTATATCTATTTCTCTAAGGATAAGCCACTGATATAAATACTTGTTCAATTTTAAAATCTTGACACCATTTAGCTAGCCTTTTGCCTTGAAACTGCCGCCCATTATCTGATATTAATCGCCTAGGTATATCAAAATGACATTATATTTTTTCATAAAAAGTTTAATACCATCTGCTTCGTAATACAGGTTAAGAGCTCAACTTCTACCCACTTAGAAAAATAATCAATAGCCACCCACAAAAACTTCTTCTGACTTGTCCCAACTAGAAATGACCCTACTATATCCATACCCCACTGATAAAAGGGATAAGATGGCACAACTGCCTTAATATACTCAGCCGGCCGATATTGCTAATTGTGATGCTTTTGACAACTATCACACTGCAATACTAACTGAATAGCATCCTTCATTAGGGTAGGCCAAAAGTAACTAGCCCACAATAATTTTCTAGCTAGTGACCAACTACCTATATGACTTCCACAGGCTCCCTTATGTATCTCTCAGAGCACATAATTCGCCTCAATCATCCCTAAACATCACAACAAAGGCCCAGTATTGGTTCTTTTATATAAAACTCCTTTTAGCATGTAGAAATGAATAACTCATTATTTAAATTGTTGAGCTCGTATAGGATCCTCGGGCATCTTCTGATCCTGAAAAAAATGATACTAACTCCCTTCTCTAATCATCCTCCATTAATTCTTATGACCTCTCCCCTTGGGGAAACAATTCAATCTATGCAATTACATCCTGAGTACTCTAATTTCTTGAAGTGCTGGCTAATTGAGCCAACTCATCAACCCTCTGATTTTCTGCCCTAGTAATCTTCTTTAATAATACCTTTGAAATGTGCCCCTTATCTTTCTCTACTAATTCACAATAATTCTGACATTTATCATCCCTAACTTCAAATCCTCCACTTGTCTGTTGCAATACTAATTGAGAATCCATATGTATCACTACCCGCTCAACCTCTATATTTTTAGCATCCTGGAGTGCTATAAGAAAAGCCTCATACTTAGCCTCATTATTAGAAGCTCTAAAATGCAATCGAACTGTTAACTTAACCTCTTCTCCCTATGGTAAAATCAAAATTACTCATACTTCACAACCTTCTTTTCTAGAGGACCCATCTGCATATAAAGTCCAAGGATCTTGCTCCTCTTTGTGCATGGTTTCTACCAAGAAATCAGCTAAAGCTTGGGCCTTAATAGAAGTACAAGGTTGGTACGTGATATCATATTCACTAAGCTCAGTAACCCATTTAATAAGCTTCCTAGTACCTTCAGGATGAGTAAGTATATGTCCCAAGGGAGTATTAGTAAGTACTATCAATGGGTGCGATAAAAAATAAGGGTGTAATCGCCGAGCAGTTAAGACTAAACCCCAAGTCAATTTCTTCAAATTAGTATAACGAATTTCTGACCCCTTTAAAAGATAACTAGTATAATAAACTGGATGTTGCTGATTCTACTCCAATCGTATCAATACAGAACTTATAACAACTTCAGAAAGGGACATATATATCCATAGCATTTCTCCAGGTTGAGGTTTGGCTAAAAAAGGAGGCTCAGATAAATACTCCTTTAAGTATTGAAAAGCCTTATCATAATGCTCATCCCATTGAAATCGAGCATCTCTTTTTAATATTTTGAAAAAGGAAAGACTCCTATTTGCCAACTGGGATATGAATCGGGATAAAACAGTAATTCTCCCTAAGAATCTTTGTACCTCAAATTTTTTCGAGGCTGCATTTGCTGGATAGCATCAATCTTACTAGGATTAGCTTTTAAACCTTGCTCAATATTCACATATCCCAAGAAACATCCTTGTGTGACTCCAAACACACATTTTTCAGGGTTGAGCTTCATTCTAAATCTTCGCAAAGTACTAAAAGTTTCCTCTAAATCAGATATTAATTGCTCGACCTGTAAAGTCTTAACAAGAATATCATCAACATACACTTCAATATTTCTTCCCAACTACTCCTTAAAAATCTTATCCATTAATCTTTGATAAGTAGCCCTAGCATTCTTCAGACCAAACAACATAACAATATAGCAAAAAATTCCTTCAGTTGTAAAAAAACTAACTTTATCTTGATCTTCTAATGCCAATGGTATCTGATGATATCCCTGATAAGCATCCATCATTGAAAAAAATTGATGTCTTGCAGTGGAATCTACTAATTGATCTATTCGAGGCAAAGGATAACAATCTTTAGGTCATGCCTTATTAAGATCAGAAAGTCAACACATATCCTCCATTTTCCAAATGGCTCGGGCACCAACACTACATTAGATAACCAGGGTGGGTAATGTACTTCCCTAATATGCCCCGCTTTCAACAATTTGAGCACCTCCTCCTTAATACTGCATCCTTTCTAGCTCCAAAATAATAACGCTTCTGTTTTACAGGCATTATGGTGGGCAAAATATACAACTTGTGCTCCATAATAGCAAGATCAATTCTTGTCAAATCTTGAGGTGACCATGCAAAAAACATCAACATTTTTAATAAGGCATTCTATTAGAGAAGATTTAAATTGTATAGAAAGTTCTCTAGCTATAAATGTTACATGAACAACACACTTAACATCAATCAACTCGGCTTATTTATCAGATTCTCTTATATCCTCCGAACCACCTTTCTAAATAACACAGAACGTATCCATATGCTGAATAGCCTTCTGAAAAGAATTGTTCAGAATTTTTCCCTTCTTTCCTGTTTGGATAGCATCCACATAACATTTTCTAGAAAGCTATTGATCCCCTCTAACTTCTCCTACCTCATTTTCAATAGGGAATTTGATCTTCTGATGGTAAGGGGAAGCTACTGCCTGTAAACTCCCTAAGACAGGTTGACCCAAAATAGCATTATAAGAAGAAGGCATGTCTACCATTGTAAAATTAATAAGTGATATTTTTCTTCTTGGCTCCTCTTCTAATGACAATGGTAGCTTTATCTGCTCCATTGGCTGTACTTCGTGCCCAGAAAACCCAAACAGAGAAGTACCTAAGGTTGCAAATCCTCTATGCCCACTCCCATTTGTTCTAGCACAGACCAATACAAAATATCCCCCGAATTGTTTGGGTCCACAAATATTCTTTCTACATAAAAATTCGCAATCAGAGCTCGAATTACTAAAGCATCAATTTAAGGAGTCATCACTCCCTCTAGATCATTAGGACCAAAACCTAAGATAGGTACTCCTACTCTAGGTAGAGCTGTCACTGCTAAACAATTTTCTCGGCTGTCTTTTTCGAGCCTTATTTGAGTCTCCGTTAATAGAACCTCCAGAAATCATGTTAATGACACCTCTTACATGAGGTTACCCAATAGGAATTACCCTATCAGAAATTGTTTCCCTCGGCTGAGCTAGATGGAAAGGTCGGTTAGTATGAGGCCTTAATTGATTTCCTCTAACATAATTTCTAACCCATGACCTTGGTTGATATGGGGCCTGATGCATGACCATAGCCCTAACTATGGGATGAGTTTCTGTCGTTCTTTGTCACTCAGAATCTAGTTGTCGATAATCCTGAGTACCATGCCCATATTCTTGATGGTAGGAACAAAAAGTAGTAGTGGGTGGCCTTTGAGACCCTCTAGTAGCTCCCATTGGCCTTCTCAATAATTGTTGCTCTTCATAAATATTCATAGCTTGTTCTTTAAAAACTCTCCACTATGGGGCATATAAAGGTCTTTCCCTTGAAGGATGAGCGGGTCTTGACCATTTAGCTCGGTGCTCTGGCATCTCTATCACTCGATAATTTAGATTCTTGATGAGCTTTTTGAGCATCCTCTAGATGAATAAACTTCTCAGCTCTATACAGTAAGACATCAAAATCTATAGGAGGCTTCTAGCTAAAGATCAAAAAAATATCTTTCCTTCAACCCCTACATAAATACCCCAGACTTAATGGTGGAGGAGGATATTTTTTGGTACTAGAAAAATACCTAAAAAATAATGTAGAAAAATCCTTAAATGAAGCAATACTACAAGGCTTTAAATTATTAAACCATTGTTGTGCAGGGCCTACTAAACTGGTATGGAAAAATCAGCATTTAATTCCCTCAGTGTACTGATGTAATTGTTAGTGAAAGCCCTAGAGCCAATCATGTGATGATTATTGTATGGACTTTATTGTATCATATTCCTATTTATAAAGGCATAGTTATTATATTTACTTGTATTGGTGCCAAATAACTAAGTATAATAACGTCCTTGAGTAAAAGGTTCTTATCTATATCAATCGATTGGTTGAATCGATAATGAGATGACATAGAGAACACTACTCTTAATCATTCCTAGTCAAGTATTAATATTCAGGGACAATGTTAATGAATAGAGACTAGCATGTAGGTCAACACGATGACTTGATCTCACAAGTCATGGATATGAGATATCAAGTTGACACATGGGTATGCATTGGAGAATGTATACTGAATGACCCGCCATGAAAAAATATCATGGATCGTTATATGAGTGTCATATACTTTCTCATGTGACTATTAGTCCTTGGACCTGAAATCACCATGGTTCCCAACATAAGGAGTTGTATACTTTGGCTTCGTCAAACGTCACCCGTAAATGGGTGGACTATAAAGGCGATTACTGGGTATGTAACAAATAATGTGAGTATGTGAGTGATGTAGATGAGATCTATTCCTCCTATATGACAGGAGTGATATCGTTATTCTTGATAGAGTGAGACCATGAAGTGCATGGCCATGCCCAAAATGAGTCAATATGAGATATTGAGCTCATTTGATTAGAGTGAGTCTACTTGTAGTTCAAGATATAGATTGTACCGAGAATGACACGGTCTATGCCTCAATTGGTCAATCTAGATGTCAAGGATAGAGGGACATTGTCACATATTGTGAGAGTCACAATTAGTAGTCACAAATGTGATGTTGGATCTCAATATTCTTGTAACTTAGGTAGCAATGATGTGTTGCTAGATACCGCTCATTGCTTATGTTCCTAAATCAGTTTAGGAGCATTGCCAACATTACAAGAACCTATAGGGTCACACACAAAGGGCAATTAGATGGAGATTAGGTTCATATGATGAACCATGAGGATTAGGTTCATGGGATGAACCAAATTGGATTAAGAGTAATCCAAATTAGACTAATTGAGTTAGACTCAATTTGATTCAAGTGTTGAATGAGTCTAATTTAGATTTGATTCATTGAGTCAATTTTAATTAATGAATAAAGATTCATTAAATCAAATTGACTTGAATCAAGTGGTTAGATTTGATCAACCATGGGAGATAAGAGGTCAAGTTTGACTTGACTTGAGAGGTAAGATGAATGGTCAATTTTGACTTGACCAATTGCCATTTCATGGTGACTTGGCATGGGGGCTGGCCAATGATGATGTTCCACATCATCATGGAATTATCATGTGGTGCCACCTCATGAGGGAGACCAAGAGCCATTGACTCTTGGAGTTACATGCATGCATGTAACCCCCCAAAACAAAGTGGCCGGCTACTTTTCATTAGATGTGAAGTTATTTTGGAATTAACATCATCTTCTTCTTCCTTGCTCTCCTTCTTGCTCTCTCCCATTCCTCATCTTGGCCGAAACTTTCAAGGAGTGCTAGCACACTCTAGGTTGTTTTTCTCCACCATTTGTCCGTGTGGATACCAATAGAGGAGTGTACACTTGACACTCTTGAGTTTCGACAAAGCATTTGAACGAGCGGTATAAGCGAAGGGCGTCGCTACGAGGGTAACACTCTCATCATGTAGATCTAAGGTAGATCTTGGTTTCCATAACACATACATGAATTTATTTTAGTTATACTTCGCACGAATCCGTGGCCGGGCTTTCGAGGTTTCCGCAATGCAAAAAGCAGTTTTTGCGGCTCGGAAAGTCCAATAGTGGTATTAGAGCCATGTGCGAAGCATGTATGTGTTTAATTTTTTTAGTTTTTGTATTAGATATAAAAATTACAGATCTGTAAGTTTCTGTAAATTTCCTATTTTTAAAGAATTTTTGGGTATTTTTCTCGAAGAGTCGAAGCAACAAGTGTTGGGACACTTGTAGGCTTCACCCACCGAGAAAAACTCTCCGAAACGGCGAGTTCTCGCTTTAGGTTTTTGGGACAGTGACTTAAGTTGTTGGAAGATCAAGTAGGGACACTTGCAAAGTTTATTTTTGTGAGTAGGGGCGCTGCCCCTATCCCCGAAAGGGGCCTTGTCCCGCGATCGCGCCCGAAAATTGCTTAGCGGGACCGTTACGAAGAGGTGACTCATAAAATTGAAAGAAAATAGGAAAAATTATAGAAATTTCTGTAATATACATAATTTAGAATTATGTATAATTCTGTGATGGTCATGGCCCACGAACTCTAATATGATTGGATGATAAATGTGTTGTAATTCATAATACGGTCTGGGTGCCATTTTTGTGGTTGTGCATGTTGTATAGGGTATGCGACCTACGCGTCGTGCCTCTTCTTTTAAAATTCTAGTTGTAAATAGTTTTAGACTCGAATGTAACTCGAGTTTCATGTTTGTAATGTACAAAATGGAGCGGTGAAAGATCCACTAGTAGACGGAGTTACGAGAAGGGTGACGACGACACATGGCGGTCAAAGGAGGCACTTGGAGAAGCCGCTAACCCTAGGTTGACCGTCCGATCTTCTCATTGGCTTGAGAAGATCGTAGTAGGGTCCATGACCACATCACAATTAATTTATATATATATATATATATATATTTGGTTTTGCTTGTATGTATGTGATGCATGCTAGTAAATTTAGCTTGTATGTATATGATGCATGCTAGGATTTTTTTCTTGTATGTATATGATGCATGCTAGAATAATGCTTGTAAGCATGTGATGCATGCTAGTGTAGGATAATAAAGGCCTTGATGCATATATGATACACATTCACGATTAGATTAGATCCTAATCGAATCAACTCGAAAATGCCTACCAAGTCTTGATACCCATCACTACCTCGATCATTTGTAGTTGTTGAATCTGCCAAAGTAGAGCAACACATATAATCTTGGTAGGGTGCGGAGGGACAATCTTGGTCCCGCCTATCATGGCTTGGGTTAGAGTAAGCTCTGAAGGTATTGGAACCGAAGCTCTTTTACCACTTGAAGGTAGGAAACTTCGCTTCCCACTTCCTCTCGGTCACTTGTTCATGGCGATCCCGTCTTCGTCCCCGGATTAAAAAAAATTTAATCCTAGACAAAAAGGATCACCCAAGCAACCGTTTCATTGTCGTGCTATTCGATTAGAGTAGTCACTTGAACAAACTTGTTGTTCAAGCAACCAACCTCTATTCTACGAATAGCCACGGAATAGACGATGTATGGATTGCCGACTTTTATGTTTATGTTCGGGGTCCAAGTATATTTAGCCACAAAATAAAACATATAACATGCATATAATTGAAAAACAATTATAGACATAATACAAAAGAATACTAATCAAAATAAACAAGATTATACCTCTTGTTATACCTCTTGATCTTCTATTGTATGTCCTTCCTCCTTTTGGACGTCGTGCGGGCGACGATCTTCCAAAAGTCAAAGCCTCCAAGATCACCAATCTTCATTTCCTTGTTCACTCCGAACAAATAAAGATCATAAAACAAAACTCTTCTTCCTATATAGAACCGACCACCAAGTCAATAGACTCGATATTGTCGCCGGCCAAGGAAGAGAATATGGAGTATGGGAACTGGCCAAAGGAGAATCAAGGAGGGTGATGGGCACCGGCCAACTCTTGGAGAAGAGAAAGGAAACCAACCTTTCACCTTGTAGCCACCCAAAACCCTAACCCTAGCTCTCCTAGTTGTCGCCGTCCAAAGAAGAGGGGAAGAGGAATAGGTTAAGCACCAGCCAAAGTAGAGGGAAGAAGGATAGGTTCTGGAAACACCTTAGGAAGAAGAAGAAGGGAACCTATCCTCTTGTTGCCGCCCACTCCACCTCCCAAACCCTAGCCGCCCAACTCAATCCTAACCTCCCTAGGATTCCTTGCCGCCCAAGCTAAAGGGAACCAAACCTTAATCTCCTAAGCCATGCCTTGCCCTCACCTTAATCCTCTATTTATAGAGTTGTGCTCAAGCCTTGTTTTAATCTCCACCATTGGTTCTAGGGATTTAATCTCAACCGTCGGATCTAGAGATTTAATCTCAACCGTCGGATCTAGAGATTTGTTTTCAACCATTGGATCTAGACTTCATGAGGTTTTAATAGGCTACAATAGGGACCATGAGGAGGAGTTGGATCTTGGCCACCCAATGGATCAATCCCACATAATGTCCGATCCATTAATGATAATCCAATCCACTAAAGGATTATCATTGATCTACCTCACCAACCCCCATAAGTTAATATGGGCTCCATATATTATTTGTACATTTTTCTCCCCATGTTTAAGATTTCAAATGTCCGTCGATTAATTAATTTACTGACAATTAATTAATCAACACCTAACTCCCTGAGTAGTACCACTCATCCTTATCATCATGCCGGACTAAGTCCACCTGCAGGGTTTACATGATGAATCTTATGAGCTCCTCAAGGGGACATCATCATCCTAATATATAGGACACAGTTTCCTCCTATAATCAACGACACACTATATAAATAATATCATTTCCCAACTTATCGAGCCTATCGATTTAATCTATAAATCTCGCCCATTGGTAAATCAAGGAAATGAATACTAAGTATATCTGCCCGTTATTATATCGGGAATAAGAGTATGTACAATATAATATCTGATGTCCGATTCGATTATGTAGTCTGCAATAAATCGAATCACCTCTAAGTCGGTCCTGGTCAATACACACAAGGTGTACTAGTGTAATTCTATGGTCAAGACAAACCAATACCAAATCACACTACAACCATACCAACGGTTTGTCCAAAGCCATCTCGGTTGTGAGCCTTTACTTATACTTTACAAGGAACCGATAACATAATCTCCCGTGTGACACTACACATCATGTTATCTACAATGTAATGTATTAGACAATATGCATAACCATAAATATGCAAACAATGATCATGTGATTCTTATTTCCAAAATAAAGATGTTCATACAAAAGATAGACTTTTCAGTATACATCCAACAATCTCCCACTTATACTAAAAGACTATGATGTTCTCATACTGTCATACATCTGATTCTCATTCCCTCCACATGTCTATCAAAAGCTCTCACTAGAAAGGCCTTAGTGAAAGGATCTACTAGGGTATCCTCTGATGCAATCTTGGCGTTCTACCTCCTTTACGATTTCTCGTATCAGGTGGTACATGCACTCTATGTGTTTACTTGCCTTATGGGCTCGTGGTTCCTTCGAGTTTGCAACTGTACCACTTTTATCGCAATAAATTGTGATAGTTCTGGGCAAACCAGGAATCACATCCAAGTCCATCAGAAAGTTACTGAGCCACACAGCTGAAGGGTTTTGCTTATCGAGTCCGTGAGGGGAAACTTCGCTTCCCACTTCACCTCGGTTGTTTGTTCATGGCGATCCCATTGATGTCCCCGGATTAACAAATTTAATCCCAGACACAAGGGATTGCCCAAACAACCAAGTCATCGTCGTGCTATTCGTTTAGAGAGGTCAATTGAATAAACTCGTTGTTCAAGCGACCATCCTCTATTCTACGAGTAGCCGCGGAATAGACGATGTACGGATCGCCGGTTTTTGTATTTATGATCGGGATCCAAGTATTATTTAGCCATATACAGATTTATATCATGCTCATAGTTGAAAAACAAAAACAAGCAAGTAACAAACGAGAATAGAGAATAGATATACCTCTCGATCTTCTAATGTATGACCTTCGTCCTTTCGGACGTTGTGTGGGCGACGATCTACCAAAAGTCGAAGCTCCAAGATTGCAAATCTTCCTTCCTTGCTCTTCCAAAGCAAGAGGACGAATAGAAACAAGGGTCTTTTCCTTCCTAAAGCCAACCAACAAGAAACAAAGAAAATCCTTGCAGCCGGCCAACAAGGAGAAGGAGATGATGATGGAAACCAACCAAGACACCAAGCGAAACCCCTAAGTCTTGTTTCCACCACTCAAGGAGAAGGAGAAGAGAGGTTTGGATGATGGACAATGGCTGGAAAAGGCTGGGAAAACAAGCTGGACGCCGGCCACCTTGAAGGAAGAAGAAGAAAGGAATTACCTTCCATATTTGGTGCTGCCCAAGCCTCCGAAACCCTAACCCTAGCTTTGCCGCCAACTCCAAAACCTTAGCCTCTATTGATGATTCCTCCATGCCAACCCCTCAAACTCCTTTTATAGAGTTAGGGATAAGCCTCCTTTTAATCTCTACCATTGGTTCTAGGGATTTAATCTCAACCGTCGGATCTAGAGATTTAATCTCAACCGTCGGATCTTAGAGATTTAATCTCTACCTATGGATCTAGAGTTTTGTTTCTATCCATTGGATCTAATCTTCATGATGTGTTAATAGGCTACATTAGGGACCATGAGGAGGAGTTGGATCTTGGCCACCCATGGATCAAGCCCACATAAAGTCCGATCCATAAATGATAATCCAATCCACTAAAGGATTATCATTGATCTACCTCACCAACCCCCATATGTTAATATGGGCTCCATATATTAAATGTACATTTTCTCCCTGTGTTTAAGATCTCAAATGCCCGTCGATTAATTAATTTACTGACCATTAATTAATCAATATCTAACTCCATGAGTAGTACCACTCATCCTTTTCATCATGCCGGACCAAGTCCACCTGCAGGGTTTACATGATGAACCTTATGAGCTCCTCAAGGGGACATCATCATCCTAATATATAGGACATGGTTTCCTCCTATAATTAACGACACACCATATAATCAATATCATCTCCCAACTTACCAAGCCTATCGATTTAATCTATAAATCTCGCCCATTGTTAAATCAAAGAGATGAATACTAAGTATATGTGCCCGTTATTATATCGGGATTAAAAGCATGTACATAATAATATCTGAGGTCCGATTCGATTATGTAGTCAACAATAAATTGAGTCACCTCTAAGTCGGTCCTGCTCAATATACTCAAAGTGTACTAGTGTGATTCTATGTTCAAGACAAACCAATACCAAATCACACTACAACCATTCCGATGGTTTGTCCAAAGTCATCTCAGTTGTGAGCCTTTACTTATACTTTACAAGGAGCCAATAACATGATCTCCCGTGTGACACCACACACCATGTTATCTACAATGTAATGTATTAGACAATATGCATAACCATAAAAATATACAAATAATGATCATGTGATTCTTATTTCAAAATAAAGATGTTCGTACAAAAGGTAGACTTTTCAGTATACATCCCTACAATCTCCCACTTATACTAAAAGACTATGTTGTCCTCAAACTGCCATACATCTGATCCCCATTCCCTCCACATGCCTACCAAAAGCTCTCGACGGAAGGGCCTTAGTGAAACGATCTGCCAGGTTATCCTCCGATGTAATCTTGGCCACAACAACTTCTCCTCTCGTTACGATTTCTCGTATCAGGTGGTACTTGCACTCTATGTGTTTACTAGCCTTATGGGCTCGTGGTTCCTTCGAGTTTGCAACTGCACCACTATTATCACAATAAATTGTGATAGTTCTGGGAAAACCAGGAATCACATCCAAGTCTATCAGGCAGTTCCTGAGCCATACAGCTTCTTTGGCCGCCTCAGAGGTTGCCACAAACTCAGCTTCCATGGTAGAGTCCGCCACACATTTCTACTTGACACTCCTCCATACAATGGCTCCACCTCCCAAAGTAAACACAAAACCTGAGGTAGACTTACTGTTATCCCTATCAGATTGGAAGTCGGAATCTGTGTAACCCACAGGGAGTAATTGGTCTGCCCGGTAAACCAGCATATAATCCCTAGTCCTTCTCAGGTACTTCAATATATGCTTTACCGCAGTCCAATGTCCCTGTCTTGGATTACTATGATATCTGCTGACCATGCCCACGGTAAAGTAGATATCTGGTCTTGTACATAGCATCGTATACATGAGGCTTCCTACTGCCGAAGCATAAGGAACCACCTTCATCTCCTCTATCTCCTCATATGATCTAGGACACATCTCCTTAGATAAAGGAACTCCATGCCTGAAAGGTAGAAAACCCTTCTTGGAGTTCTGCATGCTAAAACGATCCAAAATCGTGTCTATGTATGAAGCTTGGGATAAGCACAACATCCTTTTCCTGCGATCCCTTATAACCTTGATCCCAAGGATGTGTCCCACCTCTCCCAAGTCCTTCATATCAAACTGTTTGGACAACCATACCCTTACGTCCGATAACACCTTGATATTGTTGCCAATCAATAAAATGTCATCTACGTAAAGTACAAGAAATACCACTACATTTCCATCACATCTCTTGTATACACAAGACTCATCCGCACTTTGAATAAATCCATAAGACTGGATTACCTCATCAAAGCGGATGTTCCAAGACCTCAAAGCTTGCTTCAATCCATAAATGGACCGATTAAGCTTACATACAAGATTCTCTTTGCCCTTAGTAATGAATCCCTCTGGTTGATTCATATAGATGTTTTCCTCAAGACTTCCATTAAGGAAAGCTGTCTTGACATCCATCTGCCACACCTCATAATCCATATGAGCTGCTATACATAAGAGAATCCGTATAGACTTAAGCATGGCTACCGGCGAAAAGTCTCCTCATAATCAATACCCTCTTTCTGAGTATACCCCTTCGCAACAAGCCTCGCTTTGAAGGTCTCAACCTTCCCATCTATTCCTCTCTTTCTCTTGTAGATCCACTTGCATCCAATGGTTTTTACACCATCGAGTGGCTCTACTAACTCCCAGACCTGATTTGAATCCATAGATTCAATCTCAGCATTCATTGCACTTTGCCAAGATGCTGCATCTTTATCTTGGATTGCCTCGTCATATGTCCAGGGATCAGGTTCATGTTCGCCAGGGACCAAATCAGAAGATTCTCACAAGAACATGTATCTATCAGGCTGTGTAACAACCCTCCCACTACGACGAGGTATCTCCTCTGTATCCTCTGTGACACACCGTGCAGTGACTTGTGGTATATCCTCTTATACCGGTGGTACTAAAGAAGTGACTTCCCCTTTTAATTCCTCCAGAACAATTTTACTCTTGGGCTTGTGGCCTATCACATAGTCTTCCTCTAGAAATCTGGCATTCGTGCTAATGATGACCCTTTGATCTCTAAGACTATAAAATAGACCACCCTTCGTTCCTCTAGGATAGCCAACGAATATGCGTACTTCTGAACAAGGTTCCAAATTACCAGCATCTGCCTTTAGCACATGTGTTGGACTCCCCCATATCCGAATATGTCTTAGACTAGGCTTTTACCCAGTCCACAATTCTGTGGGAGTAGATGACACTGATTTAGATGGAACCAAGTTCAAAATGTACACCGCCATATCTAGAGCATATCCCCAGAACGAATCTGGCAAGTCAGAATAACTCATCATCGATCTAACCATCTCCATAAGAGTCCTATTCCTTCGCTCTGCTACACCATTCTGCTGGGGTGTGCCAGGTGCAGTCAATTGGGATTGAATCCCAGCCTCTGATAGGTAATCCCTAAACTCTCCCAAGAGGTACTCGCCACCACGATCAGATCGTAGTGTCTTGATACTTTTACCTTGACGTTTCTCCACATCAGCCTTTAATTCTTTGAACTTGTCAAAGCATTCAGACTTGCGGCGCATCATGTAAATGTATCCATATCTTGAGTAATCATCTATAAAAGAGACGAAATACTCAAAACCACCTCTAGCCTGGATAGACATAGGACCACACAAATCAGAATGAACCAATTTTAACACATCTTTGGCTCTATACCCCTTGGCCTTAAAAGGCCTCTTGGTCATCTTACCCTCCAAGCAAGATTCACAGGTTGGGAGATCCTCCACCACCAATGAACCCAAAGGTCCATCAGCTATCAACCTTTGAATTCTGCTTAGGTTAATGTGACCAAGCCTAAGATGCCAAAGATATGTTTGGTTCATCTTTGAAGGTTCTTTTCTATTATTGGAATTAGAAGATGAGTTATTAACTTCAATTTGTTTGGATCGTGGGAGGTTTTGGTTCAAGTGTGTACAAATTTCCTATCAATGCACCCGAACAGATAATGTCCCTATTCCTTCTTATAACAACTCTGTCATTAAAAGAAATAGAATATCTATCCATAAACAATTTAGAAACCGAAATTAAATTCTTTCTAAATAAGGGTACATAAAAGCAATTCTTAAGAACCAAAAGTTTATTTTTCTCAAAAGATAAATGAACATCTCCCACTGCAACAGTCGCCACCTTCGTGGCATCACCCAAGTACACAGTAATCTCCCCCTCAGCCAGTCGTCTGGTTTCCTAGAACCCCAGCAAAGTATTGCATACATGATCAGTGGCTCCCGTATCTACACACCAGGTGCCGGTAGATAACACCGCTAAACAGGTTTCAACGACTAGACCAAAAGATATACCTTTGTTCTTGCGGTTGGGGCAGTCCTTCTTCCAGTGTCCAGTCTGCTTACAAGTGAAGCACTTGCCTTTCAGCTTCTTCACTCCTCCCTGAGTTCCTCCCACTGCCTTTGCCCCAGTTTGTTTCTTCTTCTTCTTGCCTTTCGTCTTAGAAGTAGAAACCTTTTGGGTCACCACGGCATGCACCTGAGCAGTCTGACGAAATAGTCCCTCTGCCGCCTGGAGTTCTGTCAGAAGTTCCGCCAACGAATACAACCTCTTGTTCATGTTGTAGTTCAGGCGAAACTGTTCAAAACTCCTAGGTAGAGACTGGAGTATGATATCGACCTGGGTTTCCCCATCGATCTCAGCTCCTAGGACCTCCAGCTCATTCAAATGAGTCATCATCTTGAGAACATGATCCCTCACAGGTGTTCTCTCGATCATGGTGGTCGTCATCAAGTTTCTCATGGCTTCTTGCCTCGCAGCCCGATTCTGGTGTCCAAAAAGCTCTTTGAAATTGAGCATCATATCATAAGTAGTGGACATGGCTTGATACTGATGTTGCAGTACATTTGACATAGATGCCAAAATTTAACACCGCGCCATCTCATCTGCCTTGATCCACTTCTTATAGCTCTCTCTCTCCTTTTCCCCAGAATCATCTGCAGGCTTGGGAGGGCACTCTTCGAGGAGTACATATTTGTATTCCTCAGCAGTCAAGACAATGTCTAGATTCCTCTTCCAATCAACATAGTTGGGTCCAGTAAGTTTGTTCTCTTTCAGTATCACAGCAAGTGGGTTGAAAGTCATTTTGAAAGAAAACCTAAGAATCACATAAATCAAAACATTAGATTTCAAAAAATTATTGATTCCTCAAACAATAAAATTTTAAAATCAACCAACACCTCAAAACATTTGTTTGCATCACTTGTCAAATCGTAATGGAGGCCGTGGGAATTTTTTTTTTAAAAAAATTCCCTCTCCCACTTAGTAATTTGAAATTGAGGAATTTTCCTAGCCTACGACATGCATATCAAACAAAAAAAGCAATAAATATGAAAAATAAATTATTTTCCAACTATTATAGCTTTTGTCTTCAATATGTCTCTGTCGCAATGCCTTCTCGTCCGCTCCTCCTACGCCATGTACAAGTCATCCGGAGATCCGAGCCGAGACTAAAACGTATTTTAATTTACATCCATCGATCATATACTCCACGAGGGAGTGTACATGAAATCTAGATCGAAAGTAAAATAAAATAAAGAGTGGCTAAACAATGTCGTATCTAATTTACAAAAAATCAAATACTAGCCTTGTCAACCCCGAGGATTCAACAAAATATACACATACAATCACATACACACATATGACCATAATAGTCGGATCTTATGCCTGCAACAAAAGAGTTAAACTACGCATATCCTACTATTATCCTGCACATATAATATATGAAAATTGCATAAAAATTAACCGAATCCTAAACACACAAAACAGGAAACCTTGGCTCTGATACCAATTGAAGGGTTTTGCTTATCGAGTCCGTGAGGGGAAACTTCGCTTCCCACTTCACCTCGATCGTTTGTTCATGGCGATCCCATCGATGTCCCCGGATTAAAAAATTTAATCCTAGACACAAGGGATTGCCCAAACAACCAAGTCATTGTCGAGCTATTCGTTTAGAGAGGTCATTTGAACAAACTCGTTGTTCAAGTGACCATCCTCTATTCTACGAGTAGCCGTGGAATAGACGATGTACGGATCGCCGGTTTTTATATTTATGATCGGGATCCAAGTATTATTTAGCCATATACAGATCTATATCATGCTCATAGTTGAAAAACAAAAACAAGCAAGTAACAAAAGAGAATAGAGAATAAATATACCTCTCAATCTTCTAATGTATGACCTTCCTCCTTTTGGACGTCGTGTGGGCGACGATCTACCAAAAGTCGAAGCTCCAAGATTGCAAATATTCCTTCCTTGCTCTTCCAAAGCAAGAGGAAGAATAGAAACAAGGTTCTTCTCCTTCCTAAAGCCAACCAATAAGGAACAAAGAAAATCATTGCCGCCGGCCAACAAGGAGAAGGAGATGATGATGGAAACCAACCAAGACACCAAGGGAAACCCCTAAGTCTTGTTTCCACCACTCAAGGAGAAGGAGAAGGGAGGTTTGGACGCCGGACAATGGCTGGAAAAGGCTGGGAAACCAAGCTGGACGCCGACCACCTTGAAGGAAGAAGAAGAAAGGAATTATCTTCCTTATTTGGTGTCGCCCAAACCTCCAAAACCCTAACCCTAGCTTTGCCGCCAGCTCCAAAACCTTAGCCTCTCTTGATGATTCCTCCAAGCTAACCCCTCAAACTCCTTTTATAGAGTTAGGGATAAGCCTTCTTTTAATCTCTACCATTGGTTTTAGGGATTTAATCTCAACCGTCGGATCTAGAGAT
Organism: Wurfbainia villosa; assembly: GCA_025175895.1. NCBI lineage: Eukaryota > Viridiplantae > Streptophyta > Magnoliopsida > Zingiberales > Zingiberaceae > Wurfbainia > Wurfbainia villosa. The sequence continues at coordinate 52,813,347 of CM045996.1, read as the reverse complement.
TTAATCTCAACCGTCGGATCTTAGAGATTTAATCTCTACCTATGGATCTAGAGTTTTGTTTCTATCCATTGGATATAATCTTCATGAGGTGTTAATAGGCTACATTAGGGACCATGAGGAGGAGTTGGATCTTGGCCACCCATGGATCAAGCCCACATAAAGTCCGATCCATAAATGATAATCCAATCCACTAAAGGATTATCATTGATCTACCTCACCAACCCCCATATGTTAATAGGGCTCCATATATTATATGTACATTTTCTCCCCGTGTTTAAGATCTCGAATGTCCGTCGATTGATTAATTTACTGACCATTAATTAATCAACATCTAACTCCATGAGTAGTACCACTCAACCTTTTCATCATGCCGAACCAAGTCCACCTGCAGAGTTTACATGATGAACCTTATGAGCTTTTCAAGGGGACATCATCATCCTAATATATAGGACATGGTTTCCTCCTATAATGAACGACACACCATATAAACAATATCATCTCCCAACTTACCGAGCCTATTCATTTAATCTATAAATCTCGCCCATTGGTAAATCAAAGAGATAAATCAAAGTATATGTGCCCATTATTATATCGGGATTAAGAGCATGTACATAATAATATCTGAGGTCCGATTCGATTATGTACTTAGCAATAAATCGAATCACCTCTAAGTTGGTCCTGCTCAATACACTCAAAATGTACTAGTGTGATTCTATGGTCAAGACAAACCAATACTAAATCACACTACAACCATTCCGATGGTTTATCCAAAGCCATCTTAGTTGTGAGCCTTTACTTATACTTTACAAGGCGCCGATAACATGATCTCCTGTGTGACAATACACACCTTGTTATCTACAATGTAATGTATTAGACAATATGTATAACCATAAAAATATGCAAACAATGATCATGTGATTCTTATTTCAAAATAAAGATGTTCATACAAAAGGTAGACTTTTCAGTATATATCCCTACAACAGCTTCCATGGTAGAGTCCGCCACGCATTTCTTCTTGACACTCCTCCATACAATGGCTCCACCTCCCAAAGTAAACACAAAACTTGAGGTAGACTTACTGTTATCCCTGTCTGATTGGAAGTCAGAATTTGTGTAACCCACAGGGAGTAATTGGTCTGCCTGGTAAACTAGCATATAATCCCTAGTCATTCTCAGGTACTTCAATATATACTTTACCGCAGTCCAATGTCCCTATTCTGGATTACTCTGATATATGCTAACCATGCCTACGACAAAATAGATATTTGGTCTCGTACATAGCATCGCATACATGAGGCTTCCTACTGCCGAAGCATAAGGAACCGCCTTCATCTCCTCTATCTCCTCAGATGTTTTAGGACACATCTCCTTAGATAAAGGAACTCTGTGCCTGAAAGGTAATAAACCTTTCTTGGAGTTCTGCATGCTAAAATGATCCATAATGGTGTCTATGTATGAAGCTTGAGATAAGCACAACATCCTTTTCCTGCGATCCCTTATAACGTTGATCCCAAGGATGTGTCTCACTTCTCCCATGTCCTTCATATCAAACTGTTTGGACAACCATACCCTTACGTCCGATAACACCTTGACATTGTTGCCAATTAACAAAATGTCATCTACGTATAGTACAAGAAATACCACTACGTTTCCGTCATATCTCTTGTATACATAAGACTCATCTGGACTTTGAATAAATCCATAAGACTGGATTACCTCATCAAAGCGGATGTTCCAAGACCTCGAAGCTTGCTTCAATCCATAAATGGACCGATTAAGCTTACACATAAGATGCTCTTTGCCCTTCGCAATGAATCCCTCTGGTTGCTTCATATAGATATTTTCCTCAAGACTTCCATTAAGTAAAGCTGTCTTGACATCCATCTGCCATACCTCATAATCCATATGAGCAGCAATGCATAAGAGAATGCGGATAGACTTAAGCATGGCTACCGGCGAAAAAGTCTCCTCATAATCGATACCCTCTTTCTGAGTATACCCTTTCACAACAAGCCTCGCCTTGAAGGTCTCAACCGTCCCGTCTATTCCTCTCTTTCTTTTGTAGATCCACTTGCAACCAATGGTTTTTACACCATCGGGTGGTTCTACTAGCTCCTAGACCTGATTTGAATCCATAGATTCAATCTCAGTATTCATTGCACTTTGCCAAGATACTGCATCTTTATCTTGGATTGCCTCATCATATGTCCTGGGGTCAGGTTCATGTTCGCCAGGGATCAAATCAGAAGATTCTCCCAAGAATATGAATCTATCAGGTTGTCTAACAACACTCCAACTACGATGAGATATCACCTGTGTATCCTCTGTGACACACGGTGCAGTGACTTGTGGTATATCCTCTTTTACCGGTGGTACTGAAGAAGTGACTTCCCCTTTTAATTCCTCCAGAACAATCTTACTCATGGGCTTATGGTTCATCACATAGTCTTCCTCTAGAAATCTGGCGTTCGTGCTAACGATCACCCTCTGATCTCTAGGACTATAAAACAAACCACCTTCCGTTCCTCTAGGATAGCCAACGAACATACATACTTCTGTACAAGGTTCCAACTTACCAACATTTGCCTTTAGCACATGTGCTGGACTTCCACAAATCCGAATATGTCTCAGACTAGGCTTTCGCCCAGTCCACAATTCTGTGGGAGTAGAACACACTGATTTAGATGGTACAAAGTTCAGAATATACACTGTCATATCTAGAGAATATCCCCAGAATGAATCTGGCAACTCAGAATAACTCATCATCGATATAACCATCTCCATAAGAGTCCTATTTCTTCGCTCTGCTACACCATTCTACTGGGGTGTGTCAGGTGCAGACAATTGGGATTGAATCCTAGCTTCTGATAAGTAATTCCTAAACTCTCCCAAGAGGTACTCACCACCACGATCTGATCATAGTGTCTTGATACTTTTACCTTGACATTTCTCCACATCACCCTTGAATTCTTTGAACTTGTCAAAGCATTCATACTTGCGGCGCATCAAGTAAATGTATCCATATCTCGAATAATTGTCTATAAAAGAGACGAAATACTCAAAATCACCTCTAGCCTGGATAGACATAGGACCACACAAATCAGAATGAACCAATTCTAACACATCTTTGGCTCTATACCCCTTGGCCTTAAAAGCCCTCTTGGTCATTTTACCCTCCAAGCAAAATTCGCAGGTTGGGAAATCTTCCACCACTAATGAACCCAGAGGTCCATCAGCTATCAACCTTTGAATTCTGCTTAGGTTAATATGACCAAGCCTAAGATATTTTTGGTTTATTTTTGACGGTTCTTTTCTCTTATTGGAATTAGAAGATGAGTTATTAACTTCTATTTGCATCGTGGGAGCTTTTGGTTCGAGTGTATACAAATTTCCTATCAATGCACCATTACAGATAATCTCTCTATTTCTTTTTATAACAACTCTGTCATTAAAAGAAATAGAATATCCATCCTTAAACAATTTAGAAACCAAAATCAAATTCTTTCTAAATAAAGGTACATAAAGGCAATTTTTAAGAACCAAAACTTTATTCCTCTCAAAAGACAAATGAACATCTCCCACTGCAATAGCCGCCACCTTCGTGGCATTGCCCAAGTAAACGGTAATCTCCCCTTCATCTAGTAGTTGGGTTTCCTGGAACCTCTGCAAAGTATTGCAGACATGATCAGTGGCTCCCGTATCTACACACCAGGTGCCGGTAGATAATACCGCTAACCATGTTTCAACGACTAGACCAAAGGATATACCTTTGTTCTGCTTCAGATTGAGACAGTCCTTCTTCCAATGTCCATCCTACTTGCAAGTGAAGCACTTGCCTTTCGGCTTCTTCACTCGTCCCTGAGATCCTCCCATCACCTATGCCCTAGCTTATTTCTTCTTCTTCTTGCCTTTCGGCTTAGAAGTAGAAACCTTTTGAGCAACCATGGCCTGAGCCTGAGCAAGCCCTTCTGTCGCTTGGAGAATGATATCGACTTGGGTTTTTCCATTGATCTCAGCTCCAAGGACTTCCAACTCATTCGTAGGCTTAGGAGGACACTCTTTGAAGAGTACATACTTGTACTCCTCAGCAGTTACGACAATATCTAGATTCCTTTTTCCAATCAATATAATTATGTACAGTAAATTTATTTTCCTTTAGTATCACAGCAAGTGGACTGAAAGTCATTTTTGAAAAACCTAAGAATCACATAGATCAAAACTTTAGATTTCAAAAAATTATTGATTCCTCAAATAATAAAATTTTAAAATCAACCAACAACCTCAAGACACCGAGAATATCGTATGCCACGATAGTGTGGACGTATACAAATTCTACATTTGTATGAGGAGGTTTTACCCATTAATTTTACTATCTTGTCAACCTAACTTTTTGACAAGTAAAATTAATAGTTGGTTCCTCTTTGGCCCTACAAATAAAAGCAGCGACTCCGATGGGGAGGATACTTATATTTGTATCTAAGTGTTCACCATTACTCGGTACCAAGGTAATTATCTCGGGTTATGTGCCTTCCTATGGGGAAATACACATGCTCCTTAATAATTTCCTATAACCATATTCGACCTTGTGATCCGCAAACAAACTCAACCAATGGGGAGGAAGGCACTCAGAGCCGACACGCAAGTTTGTTTGCATCACATGTCAAATCGTAATGGAGGCCGTGAGAATTTTTTAAAAATATCCCTCTCCTACTTACTAATTTAAAATTGAGGAATTTTCTAGCCTACGACATACATATCAAACAATAAGCAATAAATATGAAAAATAAATATTTTCCAACTATTATGGCATTTGTCTTCAATATGTCTCCCGTCGTATTGCCATCTCGTCCGCTCCTCCCTACGCCATGTATGAGCCATCCGGAGATCCGAGCCGAGACTAAAAACTATTTTAATTTATATGCATCGATCCTATACTCCAGAGGGAGTGTACATGAAATCTAGATCGAAAGTAAACTAAAATAGAAAGAGTGGCTAAACAATGCCGTATCTAATTACAAAAATTAAATACTAGCCTCGTCAACCTTGAGGATTCAGCAAAATATACAATTACACACATACAATCATATACACACATATGACCATAATAGTTGGATCCTATGCCTGAAGCAAAAAAGTTAACCTGCGCATATCCTACTATTATTTGGCACATATAATATATGAAAAGTGCATAAAAGTAACCGAATCCTAAACATACAAAATCGGAAATTGTGGCTCTGATACAACTTGAAGGTATTGGAACCGAAGCTCTTTTACCACTTGAAGGTAGGAAACTTCGCTTCCCACTTCTACTCGGTCGCTTGTTCATGGCGATCCCGTCTTCATCCCCAGATTAAAAAAAAATTTAATCCTAGACAAAAGGGATCACCCAAGCAACCATTTCATCGTCGTGCTATTCAATTAGAATAGTCACTTGAACAAACTTGTTGTTCAAGCAACCAACCTCTATTCTATGAATATCCGCAGAATAGATGATGTACGGATCGCCGACTTTTGTTTTTATGTTCGGGGTCCAAGTATATTTAGCCACAAAATAAAATATATAACATGCATATAATTGAAAAACAATTATATACATAATACAGAAGAACACTAATCAAAATAAACAAGATTATACGTCTTGTTATACCTCTTGATTTTCTATTGTATGTCCTTCCTCCCTTTGGACGTCATGTGGGCGATGATCTTCCAAAAGTCGAAGCCTCCTAGATCAACAATCTTCCTTTCCTTGTTCACTCCGAACAAAGAAAGATCATAAAACAAAACTCTTCTTCCTATCTAGAACTGGCCACCAAGTCAATAGACTCGATGTTGTCGCCGGCCAAGGAAGAGAATATGGAGTATGGGAACTGGCCAAAGGAGAATCAAGGAGGGTGATGGGTGCCGGCCTACTCTTGGAGAAGAGAAAGGAAACCAACCCTTCACCTTGTAGCCGCCCAAAACCCTAACCCTAGCTCTCCTAGTTGCCGTCGGCCAAAGTAGAGGGGAAGAGGAATAGGTTGAGCACCGGCCAAAGTAGAGGGAAGAAGGATAGGTGCCGGCAACACCTTAGGAAGAAGAAGAAGGGAACCTCTCCTCTTGTTGCCGCCCACTCCACCTCCCAAACCCTAGCCGCCCAACTCAATCCTAACCTCCCTAGGATTCCTTGCCACCCAAGCTAAAGGGAAGCAAACCCTAATCTCCTAAGCCATGCCTTGCCGCCCACCTTAATCCTCTATTTATAAAGTTGGGCTCAAGCCTTGTTTTAATCTCCACCATTGGTTCTAGGGATTTAATCTCAACCGTCGGATCTAGAGCTTTAATCTCAACCGTCGAATCTAGAGATTTATTTTCAACCATTGGATCTAGACTTCATGAGGTTTTAATAGGCTACAATAGGGACCATGAGGAGGAGTTGGATCTTGGCCACCCAATGGATCAAGCCCACATAAAGTCCGATCCATTAATGATAATCCAATCCACTAAAGGATTATCATTGATCAACCTCACCAACCCCCATAAGTTAATATGGGCTCCATATATTATTTGTGCATTTTTATCTCCGTGTTTAAGATCTTGAATATCCGTCGATTAATTAATTTACTGACAATTAATTAATCAACATCTAACTCCATGAGTAGTACCACTCATCCTTATCATCATGTCCGACCAAGTCCACCTGCAGGGTTTACATGATGAACCTTATGAGCTCCTCAAGGGGACATCATCATCCTAATATATAGGACACCGTTTCCTCTTTTAATCAACGACACACCATATAAATAATATCATTTCCCAACTTACCGAGTCTATCGATTTAATCTATAAATCTTGCCTATTGGTAAATCAAAGAAATGAATACTAAGTATATCTGTTCGTTATTATATCGGGATTAAGAGTATGTACAATATAATATCTAAGGTCCGATTCGATTATGTAGTCAGCAATAAATCGAATCACCTCTAAGTCGGTCCTGCTCAATACACACAAAGTGTACTAGTGTAATTATATGGTCAAGACAAACCAATACCAAATCACACTACAACCATTCCAATGGTTTGTCCAAAGCCATCTAGGTTGTAAGCCTTTACTTATACTTTACAAGGAACTGATAACATGATCTCCCATGTGACACTACACACCATGTTATCTACAATGTAATGTATTAGACAATATGCATAGCCATAAATATGCAAACAATGATCATGTGATTCTTATTTTAAAAATAAAGATGTTCATACAAAAGATAGACTTTTCAGTATACATCCCAACAAGCTCAATTAGATTGTGTAAAACTAGTTAACTCAATTGGATCGAGTAGAACTATAGGCATATTCCAATCATTGGAAAGATAGGATAAGATCGCATTTACACTCAATCATTGGCGATTTAGCCAAAGCTAACTCAAGGTCTTTTGTAAATGTGGGTCTTGATCCTATAAACAAGAGTTGCATAGAGATGTAATCGGTAATGTGTTACCTACCGATCATACTAAGTCTTGGGCGATTTAGCCAAAGCTAACTCAAGGCATAGTATGATGTGGATCTTGTCCCGCAAGAATTATAGCTAGTTTGTATGAATCAAGTAATGTAGTTTGACCACATCCATAACTCGATTCTACAAAAGTCCTATAATTCAGTGGGAGCATCATTTGATTAAGGCCTAATTAAATGATAAAAGGAATATGATATTAATTTTCTGCATTGTGTATGTTGTAGATTACTATGTCGACAAACACGAACACTCTCTCCCTATGTTCTATTCTTGAGAAGGACAAGCTCAATGGAGCAAATTTCCTGGACTGGTACAGGAATCTGAGAATTATTCTCACCCAAGAAAGGAAACTGTACTTCCTAAAGCAATCCATTCCGGAGGCACCTCCTACCACTGCCTCGCGAACTGACAAAGATGCTAACAAGAAGCATCAAGATGATGCATTAGATGTGTCATGTTTTATGCTCGCGACCATGAACTCTGAGCTTCAGAAGCAACACAAGTTCATGAATGCTTATGATATGGTTTAACATGTTCGTCAACTATATCAAGGACAAGCAAAGCACGAGAGATATGAGATCTCTAAGGCATTATTTCAGTCCAAGATGCAAGATGGGACTCCCATAGGTCCATATGTACTCAAGATGTTTGGGTACGTAGAAAACCTACAGTGATTGGGATTCCCACTTGGCCAAGAGCTGGCCACTGACTTGATCTTGCAGTCTTTGCCACAAAGCTACAATCAATTTGTCATGAATTACTGTAGGATCGAAATGAGAGCTAGAGGGGGGGGGTGAATAGCGCAAAACGATTTTTCTTTTGTTGTAAAAATGATAAGTGAGAGATAAACGCAGCAAAAAAGAGATGGACACAAGGAGTTTTACTTTGTTCACAGCCAACCGGCTGCTAATCCAAGGCCCTAATGGTCCTAGACCACGCACGGAGGGCAATCACTAAAACACTCCTCCTCGTTGGAGGTAGGAGTTACGATTACAAAACTTTCGACAAAAACACAAGGATGAGAGACAAGCCCCTCTCTCCTTTTTGATATAAAAGCTCGAAAAACACAACTTAAATTAATCGACTAAAACTATTACCAACACTTTAACGGTGAAGCTTTGTGTTGGCAGCACTTCATTGTAGTAGCGTCGTCGTAGAAGAGCGGCGTTTTGGAGGCATTTGAGAGATTTGTAATAATTGTTATCTAAGATGTGAAGCACCCCCCTCTATTTGAAGCCTTGTCCGCCCACTTGAGATCCGGCCACCTCACCACCAATTGAGGGATAAGTTTCCACCTTGCTTTTGACCGGCCACCTCACCAAGATTTGGGGGATAAGCTGCCACCTTGCTTTTAGTTCCTTTTGCCCATTTTCAGGATACTTTAGTTATTTAATTTTATTTCAATTCGAGTTCTAATTTTAATTCGAATTCAAATTCAAATTTTAATTCGAATTAGAGTAACTTCGAATTCAAACAAGGGTTAGCTCAAAGAAATATGTAGAAATATTAAATGTGATGGATTTAGATGGTTTCTAACCATCCGATCTCGACTTAGACTTTCATGGAAAGTTTTGGGTCGGATTGTCGCCTAAGATCAACTCCTAAACGGAGGATCCAACCTCACTTACGCTCGTCGGACACGAGTCTTACCTTGCACTTACTGTGTCGCAGATCTCTAACTCAAGCTTAACCTGTTTCTGCACACTCAAGTAGACTCATGAGATAACAAAATAGACTTATCCTTGTGTCTTTGCTATAATCAAAACACAGGTTCGATTTCGGTGCCTCACTGCACCAACAATCTCCCCCTTTTTGATCTATGGCAAAAACACACAAAGTTAAGGAAATTAAGTGCATGAAACAGTAAATACATGAAGCAAAAGTAGGAGTAGTAAAATTATTTCTCAAGTTCTCCCCTTAGAGGAACCCTCCCCCTTGACCGAGGGTGAGTACTTGAAAAAGACTTTTAGTTCTCCAAACACAAAAGATAACGAGTTAAGTAAATGGCATTACTTAACTTAGGCTCCTTAGAGTCAAAAATAAGTGCAAGTTAAGTAATCAAAAGTTAAGTCAAAAGGTTAATTATTCAAAAGGTTTAACTTTTGATTTCTTAACTTGGGCCTTTAAAGTTTTCAATTCCGAAGAGTTGAAACCTAAACCTTACTCCCCCTTAACTTAGGCCAGAATCAAAGGTTTAAGTTAAGTTATCAATTTCACAAATTTGAATTTATTGAACCTTAACTTTGGCCTTTTCTCCCTTTGCCATAAATCAAGAAAAAGTGGGGTTTAAGAAAACCCTAAGTCCAAGCATGATGATTTTGAAAATAGTATGTGAAAATAATTCATCTAAATGTTCAACTCTAGTTTGACTTGATTGAAATGATATTATCAACAAGTCCTGATTAGAGTTGGTTAATATTAGTTGCATATTTATACTCCGAGGTTCATATTGACGCACTTGATCTACATCTTGGAACCTGGAGTAGGGTCCTAACATCTCACGCCGTTCTAGGTGGCTTAATACACAAACACATTAACCCTATGTGTTGTGAGATGTGTTGGCTCATTAAATCTATAGGATCATGATATCTAGGGGAAGTCCTAAACTAGTTCCATTTGCATAAAGAAAAAAATGAGAAAAATAAAATTCGAAAATAAATTTTTTGAAAATAGCATTTGAAAACTTTTGCTAACCTATTCTATTACGCACAAGCCCAATTTTCGTCTCAAGAGACTAAATTCGGCTTCGGGTAGTGGTTTAGTAAATAGGTCTGCTAGGTTAGACTTCGAGTCTGTTGGGTTTCCGGCACCGCGGCGTGTGTGTGTTCGATCATGTTTCGTAAACATGAGCACAACGGAAGCAATTAAAATAATAAATCTATATTTATTACAACACACACAATACACGCATGCATATTACAACATGTGTAGACATAACCGTAAATTAAAATTTGCAATAAAAGAAAATTATCTACGTTATACCTTTCGTATGACGTGTAGCGGGAACGGCATCAACCGGAACGATCCTCGTAAGAATCGTCTCTATCCATATCCACGCCGAGCTCCTCGGGATGACTTCGCTAAGTCACGAGCTTCGTCTTCGTACGGGTTACTAGCCTCGTGTTGAAGACGACGTGATCGAGAGATGATCACGATCCGAATCCAAATTCGGATCCTAAAACGAGTTCTCAAAACTCGCTTCTCCGGAGAGGTATTCGTCAACCATTTGACGAATCCTTCGTCCCCCACCTCAGAGGATTACCGGAGATCAAATCTCCGGTAAGTTAGCCACTGTCGGAGCACTAACCGTCGTCCAAACGACGCTCCGACAACAAAGAAACAAGCTGTCCAGAAAAACTGGACAGCTTTTGGTGGAGGAATAGAGGCCGGCCAAAGGAGATGTGGAGCTCACCTTATCACCGAACCCACAAGAGATCACCGGAGGGTCGCCAGAGTGTTCACCGGCTGAATCTTGGTCGCCGGCAATGACTTGGACGGCGGCACAAAAGCTGGGCGGCGACACACCTAGGGTTGGCGCCGACTAGGAGAGAAGATGGAGGGGGCGGCACAATTAGGTTGGGCGGCAACTCTAATTAGGGTTAGGGTTTAAGCCCTATTTTATAGAGAACTAATTATCTTAATGGTTAATGGATCATATCCATAAAGCCCGTTAACCCGCTCCATTAAGATAAGTTAAAATAAACCAAACCATGATGGTTTATTTTAAGTTAAAACGAACCGAACCAACTTTTGGTTCATTCGTTTAAAATAAATCAAACCCTTTGGTTTATTCTCATCCATTGGATTAGAACCAAACCATTTTGGTCCATCCATTATGTCTTCATAAGACACGGCCCATCCACTCTTCCATTGCGACTGAAACAATTTCATGCTCGCTTTATGTTTGGTCCAACCAAACATAGTTTCTCTCGGTCTGAGAATCCCATTCTCAAGCTCATTTTAAATCCTTTGGATTACACTCGTTGTGCGTGTGACCAAATAGGTTCTCGGTTTATGTTGGCCGTCTATAATTAACCATTAATTATAGAACGATCATGAGTGGCACCTAGTAGTACATCATGATCCCCAATTAACCGAAAAGATCAACTTGATCCGAACTATTTCAAACCCTTGATGCTCGAATTAATCGTGCCCCATTCCCTTCACTCATCTTATACCCACTTGGTTCAGGACATGGTCTATAGTGTCAGTCCCCACTAGGCTGACTACGTCACACCTAGCCCAAGTATCATTTCCTCGTCCTACGGATTCTAGTTACTCCACATGTATCGAAGAGTACCTTACTCTAAACATGTAATGCCAAAGACTTTAGTAACAATCCGACGAGAGGCCATGGGTATACATCTCCTCGCAAGGAGTGGTGAATCCTTTATAGGCTATTCAAACACCTTCGACAATTCGACTTATACCCAATCATCCCGGGTCCACATCTCCTTAGAGATGTTTGCTTAAGATGTCAAAGCATAAGTCTCCATGATCAAGATGACTTGAATACCGCAAGTCAAAGGAACATCGCACTTAAGCCACAAAGAAGAACTTCATTGACATATCTATATATGCAGAGAACCATATGAAGTCTTACGGCTGGTCACTCCAATGAACTAGTTACCATAACTAGCATCCACGATTAACTCCGGACATCACAATGTCTCCAGCCAGTGAGAATCAGCTGCTTGGATACACCAAGGAGTATACCCTGTGCTAGTCTCGACAGAATTGATGGTGTCCAAATCCATCAATTCATCGACTAGGGATAATTCCGATACATCACAATTACACATGTAGAGATACTCACTAGTTGTGATCCAATCACAAATTCTCTCATGCTGTGAATCGTATCGTGGACATTCAGTAAATGAGTTTAAGATCCAATCAAATACATAAAACATGTATACTTAAATAGTGAATCTTCATTTATCATATAAATGGTTCATACATAAGGCGATTGCCTTAGGACATCTCTCATATATTACTAACAGACTCCCACTTGGCCTAATGCCAATCGCTACGGTATCCAATACCATAAGCTCGAACATGACCCTCAAACTTATTTTGAGGTAATGCCTTAGTCAAGGGATCCGCTAAGTTCCTTTCAGTGGAAATTTTCTCGATTTGTATTTCTTTCCTACTGATGATCTCTCTGATAAGATGATAGCGGCGAAGCACATGTTTGGATCATTGATGAGACCACATCAAGTTCAGAGATGAACTTCTTGATCCAAACCGCTTCCTTTGCTGCTTCCAAAGCTGCAATGTATTCTGCCTTAGTGGCAGAATCCGCTATAGTGTCAAGCTTGGAACCTTTCCAACTTGTTGCGCCTCCATTCTAGGTGAATACATACCCAGACTAAGACATGGAATCATCCTTGTCTGTCTGGATCTGGCATCCGTATACCCACGTATCACCATGTACCCTTCTCCATATATTAGGAACACATCCTTAGTTCTTCTCAAGTACTTAAGGATCGTCTTAACAGCCGCCCAATGATCCATTCCTGGATCGGATTGGTATCTGCTCGTGACACTCAGAGCGTACGATACATCGGGCCTCGTACATAACATAGCATATATGATAGATCCTATTGCGGATGCATAGAGAATCTTACTCATGCAAATCCTCTCGTCTTCTCTGTAACGCCCGTGAAATTCTAGCAATTTTACGAGAATTTTTGGCTTTATGAGGATGGGCTTTATGTAGGCCTTTTTGGAGAAATAAAAGAAAATAAGCCAAAAAGAGATGCAAAGCCTAGGAATTGAACCCCCCACCTCTAGAGATAGCCAAGCCTTATAGATGCACCCACTAACCATAAGCCCAATAGAATCATATCATTAGAGGAAAGGGGGAACCTATAGATAAAGGGGAGGAGGGTAAATGAAGAGGCTTGACAAGGAGAAGAGAAACTTCTCTTCCTCCCCTTTATAAAGAAGAGAGAAGTTCCACTTGGCCACTTCTTCCTTCCTTCTTCCTCTTCTCTTCATTCTCACCGAAACCCCAAGCTCTTCTTCCTCCTTTGGCCGAGAGCTCCTTGCAAGCTAGGAGAGAGCTAGGTGACCTCCATTAGGTCATCTCCCCAAGCAAAGAGAAGGATGTAAGTTTTCCCTCACTGCAAAGATATTAGTTTGATAGGGTTGGTTGCTTGAAAGAAATATGAAATTGTAGCCTTATAAGTTTCGGCCAACTAAGTTGGTGGGCTAGGATTCATGAAAATGCTACTAAGGGAGGTTTTTATGGGTGATATGTTTCAAGTAGATACCTTTAGAGACCAAAGTGCAAAGGTGATGACCCTATATGGTTCCACACCCCAAGATTTTAGGGTTAGGGTTGCATGAACTTGATCCTAAAGTGATATTCTTGGTTGGTATGTTTCAAGTAAGACCCTTGGGTATCCACCATCCAAGATGAGGCCCTTGTAGGTTTAGGACACACTAGGTAATTAGGGTTAGGGTTGTATGAAAATATCCCTAATGATGCTATGCTAGATGATAATGCTCATGAATAAATATTAGGTGGCAAGAACCCTAGTTGAGCCCCTTGTAGGTTTCGCCACCCTAGGTAATTAGGGTTAGGGTTGTATGAAAATATCCCTAATGATGCTATGCTAGATGATAATGCTCATGAATTAATATTAGGTGGAAAGAACCCTAGTTGAGCCCCTTGTAGGTTTGCCACCCTAGGTAATTAGGGTTAGGGTTGTATGAAAATATCCCTAATGATGCTATGCTAGATGATAATGCTCATGAATAAATATTAGGTGGCAAGAACCCTAGTTGACCTTGTAGGTTTCGCCACCCTAGGTAATTAGGGTTAGGGTTGTATGAAAATATCCCTAATGATGCTATGCTAGATGATAATGCTCATGAATGAATATTAGGTGGCAAGAACCCTAGTTGAGCCCCTTGTAGGTTTCTGCCACCCTAGGTAATTAGGGTTAGGGTTGCATGAAAATATCCCTCATGATGCTAAGCTAGGTTATAATGCTTTATGAATGAATTTTGGGACCAAACCTAAGCTTGAGCCCCTTACAAGTTTCGCCAACCCATGGTTTTAGGGTTAGGTTTCAGGAAAACACCCTATATGTAATTGTGCTATGTGTATAGTTTTTAATATGACATGAACTTTGCTTGGGTGATGAATATGTTATGATTCAATGCAACATGAAATTAGGCTATGTGATGAGCATGTTTTACGATTTAATATGCCATGAATAAGCTTAGGAAATATACTTCTGTTATGATGTAATGTGCCATGTAATATGCCATGATGAACATGTTGTGTGAAGTAATATGCCATGTATATGCTTCGGAATGTGCTTCAAGTTATGGAGTATTGTGCCATGAAATATACCTAGGTGAAGAATATGTTTTGTGATTTAATATGTCATGAATATGAAATATGCTTGTATGATGAACATGTTTATACTTTAGGCCCCTTTAGGGTACTCTTATGTTATGAATGCATGTGTCCTCATGATAAGATGGAGATGCTTCCCTTTCAAGTAGGGACCAAGAGCTCTCCTTATGACAAGATGGAGATGCTTCCTTTCAAGTAGGGATCAAGAGCCTCCTTAAGATAAGATAAAATGGAGATGCTTCCTTTCAAGTAGGGATCAAGAGCCTCCTTATGATAAGATAAGATTAAGATGCTTCCTTTTATGTTGGGGATCAAGAGCATTCTTTATATTATGACAAGAAAAGAAAAGAATTAAGTATTTTACTTTGCAAGAGGTTAAGTACCCGACCCGTCCAGTGGTCGTTAATCAAATCCATAGGGACACAAGAAGACGTAAGAGGTCTTGCCTCGTAAGACGTAAGAGGTCTTGCTCTAATAGGATCGTGGCTCGCTACTCTGCACCTATTAGGAACGCGCATTATGTGGTACTTAACTGGGCCCCCAAACAAGTTATGATGATATTGAAGTATTTATAAGTATATGTTTTGAAAAGACAAGACTTTTATGATATTGTGTGTGCTTATGTTAAATGCTCAATGCTTACTTAACTAGGTTCTTTATGCATGCTAGATGTTATGAAGTTATGATGATATTGAAGTATTTATAAGTATATGTTTTGAAAAGACAAGACTTTTATGATATTGTGTGTGCTTATGTTAAATGCTCAATGCTTACTTAACTAGGTTCTTTATGCATGCTAGATGTTATGAAGTTATGATGATATTGAAGTATTTATAAGTATATGTTTTGAAAAGACAAGACTTTTGATATTGTGTGTGCTTATGTTAAATGCTCAATGCTTACGTAACTAGGTTCTTTATGCATGCTAGATGTTATGAAGTTATGATGATATTGAAGTATTTATAAGTATATGTTTTGAAAAGAAAAGACTTTTATGATATTGTGTATGCTTATGTTAAATGCTCAATGCTTACGAACCAGGTTCTTTATGCATGCTAGATGTTATGAAGTTATGATGATATTGAAGTATTTATAAGTATATGTTTTGAAAAGAAAAGACTTTTATGATATTGTGTATGCTATGTTAAATGCTCAATGCTTACTTAATCCAGGTTCTTTATGCATGCTAGATGTTATGAAGTTATGATGATATTGAAGTATTTATAAGTATATGTTTTGAAAAGAAAAGACTTTTATGATATTGTGTATGCTTATGTTAAATGCTCAATGCTTACGTAACTAGGTTCTTTATGCATGCTAGATGTTATGAAGTTATGATGTTTAGAGTTAAGTCTAAGTATGTGGTGACTATGTACTTTATGCTAGTTTAGAATATGTGCAAGTGATCTGGCATTAAATCAAGAAGACCCTATACTTCATCTCTGCTTATTAAATTTAATATGCTTGTATACAATTAATCCCAACTAAGACATTAAAGCAATACGTAAATTGAACGCTTTCATGCACGCTTAGTTTATGCAGCTTATAACACTCATGTTCAAAGTATGCCCCGCTTAGATTAATTATGCTTAACACCGCTTATGAACAATTCTATGCAATGCTTAGTTTTTTTTGTACTATTACCGGATATGTTGTTGATTAGTGTTGCTATGAAATGCTTAGGTCATTTTCTATGCCAACATGCTCATGTTCTAATAGTTTGATGAAATCGTGGTTTTTGTGAGTAGGCAAGGATCTTACTAAGCTATATGCTTATAGTTTATGTTGTCCATATACTGCAGATAAAGGAAGTCTGCACTAGAGGGAGTGGCAGGAGGGGCCATGTGCGTGTGTGATAGTGGCATGGTGAAAGAAGACCCTACACTATCTGCTTATATTTATATGCTCTAAGAACAATTTAAGACATTGCTTCCGCTTATAAGACTTGTGTTTAATGAGTATCCCTTAATTTAAGAGGTTCGACATGTTAGAACTCATGAACGAATCCTTTCGCTATGCATGTTATGAAATAAGATAAGATATGTGGTCATGCTAATGATGAATAAGATAGGTGATGCATGTGCCAAAGAAGATTTCAGTTATGATAACCTGTTCAAGCATGTAGACTTTCAACGGATCCATATGTAGTATGCTAATAAAAAAAATATATATAGACACTCGCCTTAAGGCATGACACATAGCCTTCGAAAGGTGTACCCCATGCCTGATGGGCAGATAACCTTTCTTGTATTCCAACATGCTAAACCTCTTTAGCACTCGGTCTATATATGTAGACTGCGAAAGACCAAGCAACCGTTTCGATCTATCTCTATAGATCTTAATCCCAAGGATGTAGGTTGCTTCTCCCAGGTCTTTCATGGAGAATGTCTTGGATAACCAAACCTTAACTGACTGTAAGATTGACACATCGTTTCCTATAAGTAATATGTCATCGACATACAATACTAGGAACACGACTGCACTCCCACTAACCTTCTTGTACACACAAGGTTCGTCTGGATTTTGTGCGAAATCAAACTTATTGATCGTCTCATCAAAATGGATATTCCAGCTTCTGGATGCTTGCTTCAATCCATAAATGGATCGTCGCAATTTGCATACCTTGGTTTTATCAACCGATGTGAAACCCTCAGTCAGATCATATACACGCCTCGAGGTGTTTCCATTAAGGAAAGCTATTTTCACATCCATCCGCCATATCTCATAATCATAATGAGCCGCTATGGCCGTGAGCATCCGAATGGATTTAAGCATAGCAAAGTAATAGGTTTCACATAATCAACACCTTGTTTTTGACGCATATCCTTCGCCACCAATCAAGCCTTATAGGTAATCACATTACCATCCATGTCGGTTTTCTTCTTGAAAACCCACTTGCACCCTATAGGCTTTATGCCTTCAGGTGGGTCAACCAAGTTCCAAACTTGGTTTTCGTACATGAAATCCATTTCCGACTTCATGGCACCAAGCCACTTATCCCTTTCTGAACTTGTCAGCACTTCTTCATAACTGGTAGGCTCCTCATCATCAATGAGTAACACGCTTCGATTCACTTACTGAGAAATCCATATCTCTCAGAATATTGCGTGTTCTACCAGATCTACGAAGATGTGGTGTTACAATAGGTCCAAATGATTGCTCATCACTATGAGTTGCCTACGTCACAGTGCTTCACCGTGTATCTCATCAATGTCTATTTGAGTCTCTCGAGCCTCCTCAAGCTCGACGACACTCCCACTGCTTTTCTTGCAAGAGAAACTCTTCTCTAGAAACACAACATGCCTCAAACAAACACCTTTTGTTCCACAGATGATAGAATTGGTAACCCTTGTTTCCTTAGGGTATCCAATAAATAGACATTTATCGTACTTAGCATCCAATTTGTCCGATACATCCGCTTCACATAAGCTGACAACCCCATATCTTCAAGTAAGATACATGAGGTTTCTTACTATTCCATATCTCATATGGAGTAGTTGAGACTACTCGTAGGCATTCTGCTTAACAAGTAAACAACCTGTCAAGTGCATAGCCCCAAAAGGACTTGGGAAGAGTTGCATGATTCATCATTGACTGACCATGTCCAACAAGGTCCTAAGATACGCCTCGATACACCATTATGCCGTGGTGTATAGGGCGGAGTCCATTGAGACAATATAGCCATTGTCTCTTAGATAATCAAGAAACTCTTGACTTAAGTATTCACCACCTCGATCCGATCGAAGTATTTTAATACTCTTGTCATGTTGTTTCTCTACTTCATTTCTGAATTCTTTGAACCTTTCAAAGGCTTCAGACTTGTGTTTCATCAAGAACACATACCCAAACCGTGAGTGATCATCGGTGAAGGTAATGAAGTAGCTATAGCCTCCTAAAGCTTGAGTTGACATAGGTCCACATACAAGATGTATTAGACCTAGTAACTCTCCCACTGCTCACCTTTCCAAGAAAGGTAACTTAGTCATCTTGCCTTTAAGCATGATTCGCATGTATCGATGAATCCAATTCAAACGATTCCAATTCCACATCGGTGTAATTCGACATGCTTGCTTATATGGCCAAGACGACAATGCCATGAGGAGTCTTATTTGATTAATCTTTTCGAGCACACGTGTTGCTCGCCCGATATTGAAATAAATCCGATACGTCCAACGTATAAGCACCATTGCTTAAAGTTCCAATCCCATAAAGAACTCCATTCAAAGTTATGTAACAACAATTGTTACTAAAAGTCAAATGGAACCCATTTCTATTTAGACAAGAAATAGAAATGATGTTCTTTATCAACGAAGGAACATAAAAGCAATTGTCTAGTTCTAAGACAAGTCCTACAGGGAGTTCCAACAAATACGTTCCGATGGCGAGTGCAGCAACCGTTGCTCCATTCCCAACACGTAAATTTGACTCTCCCCTTGACGAGTCTTCTTCTATTCCTTAGCCCATGTATGTCATTACATATATGTGAGCCACACCCAGTATCAAATACCCAAGTGTCTGAGGAAATAGATTGACAATCAATAAAGAAGATTTCTGAAGAAGATGGGGCATCCGATGCCTTATCCTTCTTCACGGACTCAAGATGAATCTTACATTTTCTTCGCAAATGGCTCTCCTTGCCATAATGATGGCAAGTTTCCTTTTGTGCTAGTTCTACCTTCTTAGCCCTTCTCTTCTTTCCCTTCTGCTGTTCCTTTGACTTCCTCTTAGAACCTTTCTTCGAGGAATCAACTAACAGCACCGTCCCCTGCTCATGCTTCTCAGAAGACTCCACAGTCTTCAGCATATTGAGCAGTACCACAGATGAACCTCCTAGCATCTCAGAGTTGAAGAGGAGCTTTGAGACTTCGAACCTTTCGAATCTCACTAGCTCATCAACCAACTCACAAAGATGAAGGACTACGATATGAGCATCCATATGCTCATGCTGCTTTCGTAGCTTGGGTTCCATCATGGCTAGCATGATGCAACTCATTTGTTCAGAATCACTCACATGTTTCTGATAGGCCAACAATTGGTCCAGAGTTGCATCGTCACTAGGACGGGCGGGAAGAGGCGCTTCGAGGACATTTACAAGCTTTTCACCTTGAGAACAATTCTCAAGTTTCTAAGCCAGTCCAAGAAGTTCGGCCCAGTCAATTTATTTGAATCCAAAATGGAACACAAATTCAAACACATCATGATCAATATATTAACTTAGAAATACAAAACGAGCATATATGAGAAAGATGATTTTAAAATTCCATCAATATACATTTATAAATCCCATTCATTTTTCGAATTTCAAAAACCCCAAAATCACTTCGGGAGATTGTAGGTCCATCTCCGAATGGGCTGATATCCATCATAGATAAGAACAACCTTGGAGTGAGTCCAACAAGCCATTCTTAGCTATGATGGTGGGTATCAAGTATACCGATTACATATCATGTATATGTAACTATCACAATGTGCTATCAACTAATTGAATGTTTACACATACATTGGGTTGTTAACACATTAACAAGTATGCATCATATGCATAGCACCCAACTTCACCTCTCTTCACATCGACCTTGGAGTGAGTCCAACAAATCGATGCTCCAAGTTAAAGCCGACCCATTAATCAGGACATAGTTTTAATATGGTTAGAGCGCATTCAACCAATTAGCCCAGCTTGGAGAGAGTCCAACAACCAAAGCTAATGATTGACCTCTGACTCTTACCATATTAGTATTAAACTATTCCATGGTTTGAACATATTCAGGTTTGAGCCGGGCTTGGAGAGAGTCCAACAACCCAAACAAGAAACAAAACTCTGGTTCTAACCATATTAATGGAAGGTGTAGGCTTTAATATTGTTTAAGGGTTTTTATGTCTCATCCTCATTGCATGCAAATAACTATTATCTACATGGCATGACATACATGGCATACATCTACATGTCACGACACGTATGGCATAATGTTATGCATCAAATGCAATTACATGGCATACAATTATGTCATGTATATAATTTCCTTATATGTCATAACTATTTATGGAAATAAAATATGTTTAAGATTTGATTCTCCAAATCAAATCATAATTAAATTAGGAAACAAATTTCCAAATCTAATCACATATTTTATTCATGGAATTATTTGATTAAGGAAAATCTATTTAGGAAACCAATTTCCTAAATCATTAAAACTACTTTTGGAAATAAAATATTTTAAGATTTGATTTCCCAAATCAAATCATGATTAAATTAGGAAACAAATTTCCAGAATCTAATCAAATATTTTATTTATGGAAAATATCAATTTCCATAAATACTTCCAACTTTCCAAAAGTGGAAGATTTCCATAAATACTTCTAGACTTTCCAAAATTGAAAAATTTCCATAAATACTTCTAAATTTCCAAAATTAGAAAATTTCCAGAAATACATTATGACTATCGCAAAACCATTTTTACGATTATGTCGAAACACAACCTGGGCTCTGATACCACTGTTGGGTTTCCGGCACCGCGGCGTGTGTGTGTTCGATCATGTTTCGTAAACATGAGCACAACGGAAGCAATTAAAATAATAAATCTATATTTATTACAACACACACAATACACGCATGCATATTACAACAAGTGTAGACATAACCGTAAATTAAAATTTGCAATAAAAGAAAATTATCTACGTTATACCTTACGTATGACGTGTAGCGGGAACGGCATCAACCGGAACGATCCTCGTAAGAATCGTCTCTATCCGTATCCACGCCGAGCTCCTCGGGATGACTTCGCTAAGTCACGAGCTTCATCTTCGTACGGGTTACTAGCCTCGTGTTGAAGACGACGTGATCGAGAGATGATCACGATCCGAATCCAAATTCGGATCCTAAAACGAGTTCTCAAAACTCGCTTCTCCGGAGAGGTATTCGTCAACCATTTGACGAATCCTTCGTCCCCCACCTCAGAGGATTACCGGAGATCAAATCTCCGGTAAGTTAGCTGCTGTCGGAGCACTAACCATCGTCCAAACGACGCTCCGACAACAAAGAAACAAGCTGTCCAGAAAAACTGGACAGCTTTTGGTGGAGGAATAGAGGCCGGCCAAAGGAGATGTGGAGCTCACCTTATCACCGAACCCACAAGAGATCACCGGAGGGTCGCCGGAGTGTTCACCGGCTGAATCTTGGTCGCTGGCAATGACTTGGACGGCAGCACAAAAGCTGGGCGGCGACACACCTAGGGTTGGCGCCGACTAGGAGAGAAGATGGAGGGGGCGGCACAATTAGGTTGGGCGGCAACTCTAATTAGGGTTAGGGTTTAAGCCCTATTTTATAGAGAACTAATTATCTTAATGGTTAATGGATCATTTCCATAAAGCCCGTTAACCCGCTCCATTAAGATAAGTTAAAATAAACCAAACCATGATGGTTTATTTTAAGTTAAAACGAACCGAACCAACTTTTGGTTCATTCGTTTAAAATAAACCAAACCCTTTGGTTTATTCTCATCCATTGGATTAGAACCAAACCATTTTGGTCCATCCATTATGTCTTCATAAGACACGGCCCATCCACTCTTCCATTGCGACTGAAACAATTTCATGCTCGCTTTATGTTTGGTCCAACCAAACATAGTTTCTCTCGGTCTGAGAATCCCATTCTCAAGCTCATTTTAAATCCTTTGGATTACACTCGTTGTGCGTGTGACCAAATAGGTTCTCGGTTTATGTTGGCCGTCTATAATTAACCATTAATTATAGAACGATCATGAGTGGCACCTAGTAGTA
Organism: Wurfbainia villosa; assembly: GCA_025175895.1. Lineage (NCBI taxonomy): Eukaryota > Viridiplantae > Streptophyta > Magnoliopsida > Zingiberales > Zingiberaceae > Wurfbainia > Wurfbainia villosa. The sequence continues at coordinate 52,790,711 of CM045996.1, read as the reverse complement.
CATCATGATCCCCAATTAACCGAAAAGATCAACGGTTGATCCAGAACTATTTCTGAAACCCTTCAGTAGCTCGAATTAATCGTGCCCCATTCCCTTCACTCATCTTATACCCACTTGGTTCAGGACATGGTCTATTGTGTCAGTCCCCACTAGGCTGACTACGTCACACCTAGCCCAAGTATCATTTCCTCGTCCTACGGATTCTAGTTACTCCACATGTATCGGAGAGTACCTTACTCTAAACATGTAATGCTTTGGCCAAAGACTTTAGTAACAATCCGACGAGAGGCCATGGGTATACATCTCCTCGCAAGGAGTGGTGAATCCTTTATAGGCTATTCAAACACCTTCGATCACTGACTTATACCCAATCATCCGGGTCCACATCTCCTTAGAGATGTTTGCTTAAGATGTCAAAGCATAAGTCTCCATGATCAAGATGACTTGAATACCGCAAGTCAAAGGAACATCGCACTTAAGCCACAAGAAGAACTTCATTGACATATCTATATATGCAGAGAACCATATGAAGTCTTACGGTGGTCACTCCAATGAACTAGTTACCATAACTAGCATCCACGATTAACTCCGGACATCACAATGTCTCCAGCCAGTGAGAATCAGCTGCTTGGATACACCAAGGAGTATACCTCGTGCTAGTCTCGACAGAATTGATGGTGTCCAAATCCATCAATTCATCGACTAGGGATAATTCTGATACATCACAATTACACATGTAGAGATACTCACTAGTTGTGATCCAATCACAAATTCTCTCATGCTGTGAATCGTATCGTGGACATTCAGTAAATGAGTTTAACATCCAATCAAATACATAAAACATGTATACTCAAATAGTGAATCTTCATTTATCATATAAATGGTTCATACATAAGGCGATTGCCTTAGGACATCTCTCATATATTACTAACAGAGTCAACATATTCGAGTTGTATGGAGCCGTTGGCTACATGTTCTCGAATGAAATGGTGTTTTACCTCTATATGCTTTGTCCTTGAATGACATATAGGGTTCTTAGTTAGATTTATCGAACTTATGTTGTCTACAAAAATTTTAGTTTTGGTGAAGTCCAACCTAAGGTCTCGGAGAGTGTGCTTCATCCAAAGAAGCTGAGTTACACACTCACCCATCGCAACGTATTTGGCTTCGGTGGTAGATAAGGCAACACAATGTTGCTTCCTACTGCACCAACTCACTAGACTCGAGCCGAGTAGTTGACAACAACCACTCGTGCTCTTTCTATCGAGTTTACTACCGGCATAATCCGAATCGGAGTAGACGATTAGTTCGAATTCCGTAGATCTAGGGTACCAAATACCAATGTTAAGTGTACCCTTAAGATATCTAAGGATACACTTAACTAGGGTTAGGTGAGACTCCTTAGCACAGGTTTGAAACCTGGTGCACATACTCATCTAATAGGATGTCTGTCGACTAGCTAAGTATAGGAGACTTCCTATCGCGCTCCTATAGTACTTTAAGTCAATGGACTTACTTTCTAGGTCTTCTCCTATGTTAACATTAATCGCCATTGGGGTGTTTATTATCTTAGCGTCTTGCATTCCAAAACTTTTAATTAACTCCTTAGTGTATTTTTGTTGATATAGGTATATACCATCCTTAGTTTGTTTAATTTGTAGACCTAAAAAGAAACTTAACTCGCCTACCAAGTTCATTTCGAACTCACTTTCTATGAGTGAAACGAACTCGTTTAGTAAGGCTGAGTTAGAGGTTCCAAAAATTATATCGTCTACGTAAATTTGAGCTATGAATATTTCTTTACCTAAGGTTTTTACGAAGAGAGTTGGGTCAACTAAGCCTTGGTTAAACCCTTTTGACTTAAGATGGATTGAAAGTCTCTCGTACCAAGCTCGAGGAGCTTGTTTAAGTCCATAGAGAGCTTTCTTAAGTTTTAGAACATGGTCGGGTTTATCTAGATTTTCGAATCCGGGGGGGGGGGGGGTTGGCTAACATAAACATCTTCTTTAATGTATCCATTTAGGAATGCCGACTTAACATCCATTTGAAATAGCTTAAATCCTCGATGTGCGACATAAGCTAGCAACATTTGAATGGATTCGAGTCTAGCTACTGGGGCATAGGTTTTGTCGTAATCTAAGCCTTCGACTTGACTAAACCCTTTGGCGACTAACCTAGCCTTGTTTCTAACTACTTCACCTTTATCATCAAGCTTATTTCGAAACACCCACCTTGTTCCAATTATCGTTTTGTCTTTAGGTGGTGGTACTAATTCCCACACTTCATTCCTAGTAAATTGAGCTAGCTCTTCTTGCATTGCAATAATCCAATCGGGATCAAGAAGAGGTTGTTCAATTGATTTGGGTTCTATCTTTGAAATTAAGGAAATTTGACTAAGGTTCCTATAGGATGCTCTAGTTCGAACTCCTAGATTAGGATCTCCTATCACTTGATCGATAGGGTGGTTAGTCTGAATCCTAGATTGGGTTGGGTTTGTGTCACCTAATGCTTGATCAATGGGGTGACTTGGTTAAACACTAGTTTAACTCAGATCACTTGTCACTTGGTCGACAAGAGAAGTTGGTTGATGTGGATTAGACTCGATCTCAAGGTCGGAGACGAGTTTGGTATCAGTGGGCTCAACACTTGGGGTCATTAAGGGTTTTGTAGGTTCGGGTACTTCATCGAATACTACATTAATAGTCTCTTCGACTTTAAGGGTATCGTGGTTATATACCCTATAGGCCCTACTCGTGGTTGAGTATCCTAAGAAGATTCCGGTGGAGGTTTTGGATTTGAATTTCCCTAGGTGGTTCTTAGTGTTTAAGATATGTACTTTACATCCAAATACCCTAAAGTACTTGATGTTGGGTACTTTATTGTGATAAATCTCGTACGAGGTCTTAAGGTGCCTCTTTACCATAAGGATCCTATTCTGGACATAGCAAGCCGTGCTAACGGCTTCTGCCCAAAACCTATCGGGTAGATCGTATTCGTTCAACATGGTCCTAGCAGCTTCTTGTAGAGTTCGGTTTTTCCGCTCCACTAGGCCATTTTGTTGAGGGGTCCTAGGGCAAGAGAATTCATGCTTGTATCCGTTTAGGTTACAGAAGTCGGTGAACCTTTGATATTCGAATTCACCACCATGATTGCTTCTAAGTCTTTTAATCTTAAGGTTTTTTTTTATTCTCGATTAATTTGAATAGATTGATTAATTGATCTAGGGTATCATTTTTATGTTTGATGAACCTAACCCAGGTAAACCTGGAGTAGTCGTCAATTATGACTAAGCAATATTGACTTCTATTGAGTGACTTGGCTCCATGTGAATCGAATAGATCCATATGCAGGAGCTCAAGTACACTTGAGGTTCGTTCTTGGTTAGTTAACTTGTGTTGTGTCCTAGGTTGTTTTCCTTGTTGACAAGCGTTATAGATTTTATTAACCAAATTGTTGAGGTTGGGTAAGCCTCTGACTAAGCCACTCTGACTCATCTTGTGGACGAGTCTTGGGTGCGAGTGACCAAGTCGTCGGTGCCACAACCATGATTCCTCTTTCTGTGTCATAAGACATTTGGCTGAGGATTTGATTAAGTTAATTATATAAATGTTATTTGTCCTAGTTCCTTTGAGTATTGTTTTAGCTGTTTTATTTGTTTTAATTACACATTCATTTTCTAAAAATACAACCTTATAGTTATTGTCACATAATTGGCTTACGCTAAGCAGGTTATATTCAAAATTCTCTACAAGTAATACATTTTTAATAACAAAATTCGAGTTAAGCTCGATATCACCTGATCCGATGATTTTGAGCTTGCCGTTATTCCCAAAGGCTACCGATCCTTGTCGTTTGAATCGAAGCTTCATGAATTTGAGTTGATCCCCGGTCATGTGTCGGGAGCAACCGCTGTCCAACATCCATTGATCCTACACACAAGGTGGTTGGATTGGATGTTAGATTTTTTTTTTAAAAAAAATATTGGTTGTATGTTGTTAAACCTAGGTCATCTCACCTGTGTCTATATGATCAAGCATGTTATACTTATGTGTTTTTTGTGAGATGACTTCCAATTAAGTTGATTAAGTGCATTTAGGTTCAAGTAATTTTATGTTAGATTTGGATTTGACCCTAGGCTTGTCAAGTTTACCTTTTCAAGATCATGGCTTCCAGGTCGTGGCGAAGCACAGGGGCCTTCTTTTATCGGATCATCGACCACTTCCTTAGACAAAGCCATTTTCAAGAAAATGATGACTTGACTCACCTAAGACTATTTCCTAGTCTAACTAGTTATTTTTGAAAAGAGGCTCCCCGAGGCTCAATCTTTTCGAAGGATTTTAGTTGGTTATGTACGTGTTCTAAGTGAGTTCACAAGTTCTAAGCATGCAATTTCTAAGTTAAAGCACAAACATGTTTTGTACTGGCTCCCCCTAGACCGTTGAATCGGTTCGGTCTATCCACATAGTGGATTTGGTCCTTGGGAACCCAGTACGGGTTGGATCCTAGAGTTGAAATCAAAAAGTTCTTAGGGACCCATGCTTGGACATGTTTCCTATGTCGACTTACAATCGACATATACGACCTATTAGTCGTGTTTGAGTTAAACCCTAGTCCAGCTTTGTTGTACACGACCCTTTGAGATCCAAGTAGGAGGTCAAGTCCTTTGGATCCCGAAGTGAACCTTTCCAACGTGTTCCTAAGATCTTCAACTTGACTTTTCAAGAGAGAGTTCTCAACTTCGAGCTTTTCAGCTCGAGTTGGGTCCTCTTCTCGAACTTGACTAGTCGAAGAGGTTAGGGAGACCTTGTGTTTGAGGAGTTTGACCTCCTCAACCAGGGTCTCGACCTTGGACTCAGACTTAACTAATTTCCTAGACAAAAACCTAACCGTATTATGTAAAGTATTAAATAAAGTTTGACTCACTTTAAGGGTATCTTTTGAACCGGATGCGTATCCGTGGCTTGACTTGAAGGTAGCTTCGTAGTCCGAGTCATCCTCAGGTTCTGACTCAAGTTCAGGTTCGGTCTCCGCGTCTGACTCAATCGATTTCGCCATGAAGACGTGGTCTTCGTCTTCTTCGGATGATGCTTCTTCCCATGTCGCGTTGAGGGCCTTCTTGTGCTTAGGTGCTTGGTGGTTGAGCTTGGGGCACTCGGACTTGATATGTCCAAACCTGTTACACTCATAACACCTAATATTAGAACTTTTAGGCTTACCTTGGTTGGGTCGAGTCGTGGTTCGCTTTCGTCCCTTGGCTATCCTTCGAGCTAGGTTCATTAGTTCGGCAGTCAACTCCGGGTCAACTTCTTCTTCGGACTCGTCTTCCTCCTCGGTTGGTGGTGGCTTGCTTGCGATTTTCTTCTTCTTTGAACACACGCAAACAAGGCTATACCCCTCTCGGGTTCCGAGTTGGACTGCTCATGTAATTCGAAATCTGAGAATAATTCGTCTATTCTAACTTTAGCTAGGTCCTTAGATACCTTGTAGGCATCGGCCATGGATGCCCACAAGGTGGTCCTAGGGAAAGAATTTAGAACATACCTGATTAGATCTCGGTTTTCGACTTTCTGTCCTATTGAATGCAGCTGGTTGACTATGTCCTGGATGCGGGCATGCAATTGTGTTGCCGTCTCATGTTCCTGCATTTTTAGTGTGTACAATTTATTGAACAACAAATCGCGTTTGCAAACCTTAGCTTGATCCGATCCTTCGTGTAACTCGATCGACCTTCGAGATCTCTTATACCGATGAAGGGTCCGACTCGGTTCGACTCCTCCTTGGATAGCCCGCTGCGCAGATTTGAGTCGCCTTTGCATCTGCCTTGACTTGTCATTTAGTTGTAATGGACCACTGATTGTAATCCAAGGATTCACCTTCTTCATTAGTAGGAAGGGTGAACCCGGTTTGGATCACAATCCACATCTCTATTTGGGTTTTTAGGAAGCACTCCATCCGACCTTTCCAGTAACGGAAATCGTCACCGTTGTAAAACGGTGGTCGGACGGTGCTAAAACCCTCGAGATGGGCCATTAACACGAAATGGTAAGAAGAGAAAAAAAAGAAAAAATACACAGACAACAAAGGTCCCAAGACTTGCGTCTTGGATTAGTAGAAAAGGGAAGAAGAAAAGATAAATAAATCAATCAATAGATTAACTAATTAGAAAATTAATTTTAATTCTGTAAAAAAAATAATTAATTAATTAATTTCGAAAATTAATTAAAAACTATTTTGTAGAAAAAAATCTAATGTTGAAATTAAGTAAAAAATATTGAAAAACCAAACTTATATTCTAGACAAGATTTAAAAATTAAAATAAGTTTTTAATTGATTAAATTTGAAAATTGATTGAAAATCTATTTTAGTTGAAATAAGATTTAATTCAATGTTAAGATTAACGAGAAAACTTTATAAAACGAAATATAAAGATTTTAGGGTTTGAAAAATTCAAGTGTTTTAAAAAAAATATGAAAGAATTTTAAATTCTGGGAAAAACTAATTTTAATCAGTAATAGAATTAAAAAATCATAATTAAGAGTTTTTTTTAGGATGATCAATAGAAAGATTAAAAGCGATAAAATTAAATTAAAGAAAAGTCTGAAAATTTTTTTAGAAAAATTAAAAAAACACACAAAAATTAATGTAGACAGAAACAAAGGAAACAAAAGAAATAAAAATTACTCAAATTGGTGGTTTCACCAAATTTGAGTGCCCCCTGCTCTGATACCAATTGTAGGATCGAAATGAGCGCTAGAGGGGGGGTGAATAGCGCAAAACGGTTCTTCTTTTGTTGTAAAAACGATAAGTGAGAGATAAATGCAGCGAAAAAGAGATGGACACAAGGAGTTTTACTTGGTTCATAGCCAACCGACTGCTAATCCAAGGCCCTAATGGTCCTAGACCACGCACGGAGGACAATCACTAAAACACTCCTCCTCGTTGGAGGTAGGAGTTACGATTACAAAAGTTTCGACAAAAACACAAGGATGAGAGACAAGCCCCTCTCTCCTTTTTGATATAAAAGCTCGAAAAACACAACTTAAATTAATCGACTAAAACGATTACCAACACTTTAACGGTGAAGCTTCGTGTTGGCAGCACTTCGTTGTAGTAGCGTCGTCGTAGAAGAGCGGCGTTGTGGAGGCGTTTGAGAGCTTTGTAATAATTGTTATCTAAGATGTGAAGAACCCCCCTCTATTTGAAGCCTTGTCCGCCCACTTGAGATCCGGCCACCTCACCACCAATTGAGGGATAAGTTTCCACCTTGCTTTTGACCGGCCACCTCACCAAGATTTGAGAGATAAGCTGCCACCTTGCTTTTAGTTCCTTTTGCCCATTTTCAGGATACTTTAGTTATTTAATTTTATTTCAATTCGAGTTCTAATTTTAATTCGAATTCGAATAAATTCGAATTCTAATTTTAATTCGAATTAGAGTAACTTCGAATTCAAACAAGGGTTAGCTCAAAGCTGTTGGTGCAATCGGCCCAGGTTGACTCGAGTTTGACTCGAGCAGTACCTTGATGATATTTTGATGATCGACAATACTCATGACATGGGATTGTCATGGGAAAGTCCAACATGGGGTTGGCATAGAAAATCCAAGCATGGAGCTTGGTGTGGAAGTCCAAGGGGGAAGCCTTGACATGGGAAAGTCCAAAGCATTGCGAAGCCGTGCGCTTGGTGCTTGGTGAGAAATGCATTGCGAAGTTGTGCGCTTGGTGCATTTGGGAAGTCTTGAGGACTTGGCAAGTTCACTAGGCTCGGGGTCCTTGAGTCGGTGAAGGATGGCATTGCGAAGTCGTGTGCTTGGTGCATCCGAGGGACCGCTGGACGGGGAGTGAATGGAGTGAGCCCATAGGGGAAGCATACTTCTAGGGCATGAGACGCGAAGGATGGCGTTGCGAAGCCGTGCGCTTGGCGCATCCGAGGGACGTAGGCCGAGGGAAGAGAGCTTCAGTGGGGAACTCCATGAGGGATAAGGTGGATTTGGCCAAGTGGCTAAGACTGAGTGTCGGAGGCTCAAACATCGTTATATTTGAGGTTTTAGCCGACATCAGTCGACTGGCATAGGTGCCAGTCGACTGCTCTAGGTCATATGTGTTCGACCAGTGTTCGATCAATCAAGTTCGGTGTTGACGATCATTGCCGAGGAGGGCAATTGATCGAGAGCATCACGAGCTAAGGGACGGCATGATCGATGACACTGCACGCGCAGAATGGAGTCGAGCTCGCCAGCACTCGACTGATGGATGATCAATCGACTGATGGGTGCCATCAGTCGACTAATGTGTGATCTGTTGGAACTTAGCCAACGTGGATCTGGCCATTTTGAGACAACAGCTACAGGACCAGTCGACTGATGGTCACGATTAGTTGACTGATGGGCACGAAAACAGCTTGATGCAGGTTATAAATGGAGCACGAGTTGGAGGATTTCGCAAAGGCTTTTGAGGTGACTTTGGAGGGGAATTGCTGTTGCATTCCAGACCTTCAAGAGCAAGCAAAAGCAAGCAACAAGAAATCGATCAAAGCAATTGTGTAAAAGTTTTCTTTTGTATTGTCTTTGTATTTCTTGTTGTATTTCATATTACTTGTTGTAATAACTTGTGAGAGGTTTCTCCACCTCTGACGTGTAGTCGAGAAGGAGTTTAGTTAGTGTCGTGCGCATAACTAGAACTCGAGGAGCTCACTCGTGGAGTAGGAACCATTCGGTTCCGAACCACGTATATCTTGGTGTATTGCATGTGCTTGTGTGTATTTGTGTATCTTGTTAGTATTATTATTGTTATTCCGCTGCGCTAACAAGAATTGTAGACGAGCACGCAACAAGAGCGATCGAAATACGACATCCAACGAAAGAGGGCTATTCACCCCCCTCTAGCCGGCCAACCGATCCCCCAACAAGTGGTATCAGAGCCGAGGTCGCTCTTCAAGGACTAACCGCCGCGAGAGCACTACAAGATGGCCGGCTACAACCTTCAACCACCCAAATTCGAAGGAGACTTTCTATGGTGGAGAAGAAAAATGGAGGTATACCTAGAAACCGATTTTGATTTTATGATTATTATAGAAAACGGTTTTGAAATGCCTAGGGACAAGTACAACAAGCCAATTGAGAAGTCAAAATGGACCCAAGAACAAATCAAAGACTTCAAGACAAATCTCAAGGTAATCAAGTTGATTAGTGATTTGTTACCTAACACTATTTGGTCTAGATTGGGTGATTATAGGGATGCAAGGGAATTATGGAATAAGGTAATGAAATTCCAAGAAAATTCCCAATCGGCACAAGTAAAGGAGAATGTCGAAGAAGAATCACCATCCACTTTTGAAGATGTGGATGACTTGGTGGAGACCTCCACATCTAGCGTTGAGGGGGAGGAAAGGATTTCGATTCTGGAGCTAGATCAAAATGAAGCTTCTACCTCCGGAAGAAGTGAAGAGGCCTCCACCAACTCCCTAGGTAACTCAAGTGTTGTAATTTTAAATAAAAATCACATAATATGCTTTGAGTGTAGGGAGAAGGGGCATTACAAGAGCAAATGCCCTAAATTGGCTAAGGAAAAGGCATCAAAACCAAAAGTCAATCCAAAGTCAAAGGATGCCGGTGTTCCCAAAATCAAGAGCAAAGAGCACATTGTGTGCTTTAAATGCAACCAAAAGGGACACTATCAGCCAATGCCCTAGGGGAGGAAGAAAGAGAAGGTGCAACTCATGTAGGGGGAGCTCCTAAAACTAACCCCAAGGTAAATTTATTTAATGCACTTTTAATTCCTAGAACTAAAAAGCATGCTAAGAATTATTTTAGTTCTCTAGCAATTATCAATGAAAAGCATGCTAAGAGAAATAATAAAGTTTATTGTTTAGGTGCAAGGCATGTTAATTTGACTAAGGATAAACCTAGGACTCATAATTCTAGACCTATCTTACCTAAAGAGTCCATTAGGAGAATTGAGAACCACCTAGGTGTTAACCCCAAGAAATCTAGGCATATGCCTAGAAAGAGTCCTTCCCAAAAGATAAATGAAAATTCAAAATTGGGAAAATTAGAGTTAGAAAACCAAGCCTTGAGGTCAAGGCTAGAAAAATTGGAGAAGACCCTAGCAATAATAAAAAATTCGGTTCAAGGGTCAAATACACAAAAATCAAGGCCTAGGAAACAAGAACTATCTAAGGGCAAGAAGGGTTTGGGTCACAAACCTATGCCCTACCATAATATTCCATTCAATTATGGGACAACATCTAGGTCTAGAAAAACCAAGGCTAATAGGGAAGCCATCCCTAAGTCTAGTCATGGTATGTGTTTAGTGGCCAAGGATTTAAGAAAAACCAAAAAGGCCACTAAGAAGGTCATTAGGGGAGTTACCTCTAGAGTTGACCCAAGTAAGACCCATTTGACTAAGGCTTCAAAGCCAAAAAGGGTCATTAGGAAGGTATCTAGGGAAGTTATCCCTAGAGAATACCTTGTTAACCCAAGGAGCTCCAATAGATATTGGGTTCCTAAAAGCGTGATTGATTCATGCTAGATGGGTTAGGGTGTGTTAACACTAAGTGGATGGGTGGTTAACCTAACCATAGTAGAGTTGACACATTAGCATGTGCCAATATGCTTGAAAAGTCAAAAATGATTTAAATTGGCACAATAGAGGTCATGGTGTGCCATTTTGGGTTTATGGCACACTAGGGAAATGAATGGAATTAAGGCAAAATTGGTTTAATCCCTAGAAATGGCAAATTGAGTTTAACACTTAGGTATTCTATACCTTAGTATATTTTACTTGTCATGCTTTATTTGCCTTGCCATGTCATAACATCATTCTCATTTGTATCTCTAACTATGTCATGATAATGTTTAGATTTATTTTTATATGTCATGTATGCTCGAATGTCATTTACATGCCATGACATCATGATTTTGGCATATATTTTTATTTATATCATATTTATGCCATAATCATCATCATGCACAAATTAAAATGAAATTAAGGACTATGGCATGATTTGATGGGAATCAAATAATATTGCCTAGAAATATGCATGAGATCATTTAAAGAACAAAAACCCACATCTCACTAGATTAATTGCCTTGAATGTGTTTTTACACATCTAGATATAAGTGAGATGTTTAAGGAAAAGGAATTAAAGGTTTTGAAAACATTTTGAAAAACCTTGGTGAAGCCTATCTTTTGATAGCTATCACCATTGAATGGGATGATACAAAGATGGCTCGTTATTGAAGTTTTTTTTTGAATTTTGGACTTTGTATCAATCTCCTAATTTAATGGGTAAAATAATTTTCCAATATTTTTCACCCATTATGTTTGTGATAAGTAATATACATACTAAATTTCAAGATTTATCTACATATGTATATTTACTTATGAATTTCGAAAAGTCATTTACGAAATTGAAAGCGCAAATCGATTATCGATCACCGCCAAGGAGGCGGTCGGTGATGAGGGTGTCGATCGTAGTTTCGACGCAATGATGACAATCGATTTCGGGTAAACTTTGTTGGTTAGGCCCATGTTCAGCTGTGTTTTGGTCCCCTAACCACTCCTAACCCTAGAATATGCTTGGGAAAGCATTCGAGAGGGTGGGAATCCATTGGATATGGATTAGGAGTTGGGTTGAGGGTGAGTATCAATTTTAAGGTGGAAGAGAGTTCATTGTTGAACTTTGCCTTAATTTTGATTTGGTTAATGTTCCTATTGGCTTAGGGACTCTCCAAGGACATTGTTGGTGCAATGGTCAAGGGGGAGCAAGCCTCTAAGGGGAGGAATCCATCATGGGAAGATGGATGTGTATTTCCTCATGGGAGGAAAATTTGGGTTGCCTCTCTTAAGTGATATGGGATCACTAGAAAGATGGTAGACATGTGTTCCTCCAAGGGAGAGATTGTAAGATCTCATTGGGAAATGAGACATTCATACCCTTGGGGAGGACCTTTTTGATGTAATGTCAAAAAGGGGGAGAAGTTACCAAGTTACCAATTAGGGTTCGTTGGAATTCTCATTGGGATATGAGAATTGCCAATATGGGAGAATTGGTAGACTTGAGATGGTAGCTTTTGTCAATCATCAAAAAGGGGGAGATTGTTGGTGCAATCGACCTAGGTTGACTCGAGCAGTACCTTGATGATATTTTGATGATAGACAAAACTCATGACATGGGATTGTCATGGGAAAGTCCAACATGGGGTTGGCATGGAAAATCCAAGCATGGAGCTTGGTGTGGAAGTCCAAGGGGGAAGCATTGCGAAGCTGTGCGCTTGGTGCTTGGCATGGGAAATCCAAAGCATTGCGAAGCCGTGCGCTTGGTGCTTGGTGAGAAATGCATTGCGAAGTCGTGCGCTTGGTGCATTTGAGAAGTTTTGAGGACTTGGCAAGTTCACTAGGCTCGGGGTCCTTGAGTTGGTGAAGGATGGCATTGCGAAGCCGTGTGCTTGGTGCATCCGAGGGACCGCCGGACGGGGAGCGAATGGAGTGAGCCCATAGGGGAAGTATACTTCTAGGGCATGAGACGCGAAGGATGGCGTTGCGAAGCCGTGCGCTTGGCGCATCCGAGGGACGTAGGCCGAGGGAAGAGAGCTTCAGTGGGGAACTCCATGAGGGATAAGGTGGACTTGGCCAAGTGGCTAAGACTGAGTGTCGGAGGCTCAAACATCGTTATGTTTGAGGTTTTAGCCGACATCAGTCGACTGGCATAGGTGTCAGTCGACTGCTCTAGGTCGTATGGGTTTGACCAGTGTTCGACTAAATCAAGTCTGGTGATCGACCGCCGAGGGGGCGATCGTTGGAGATCGATCGGCGCCAAGGGACGGCAGTCGACTGATGACACTGTGCACGAGCACAGAATGGAGTCGAGCTCGCCATCACTCGACTGATGGATGATCCGTCGACTGATGGGTGCCATCAGTCGACTGATGTGTGATCCGTTGGAACTTAGCCAACGTGGATCTGGCCGTTATGAGACAACGGCTACAGGACCAGTCGACTGATGGTCACGATCAGTCGACTGATGGGCACGAAAATAGCTTGATGGAGGTTATAAATGGAGCACGAGTTGGAGGATTTTGCAAAGACTTTTGAGGTGACTTTGGAGGGGAATTGCTGTTGCATTCCAGACCTTCAAGAGCAAGCAAAAGCAAGCAACAAGAAAGCGATCAAAGCAATTGTGTAAAAGTTTTCTTTTGTATTGTCTTTGTATTTCTTGTTGTATTTCATATTACTTGTTGTAATAACTTGTGAGAGGTTTCTCCACCTCCGACGTGTAGTCGAGAAGGAGTTTAGTTAGTGTCGTGCGCATAACTAGAGCTCGAGGAGCTCACCCGTGGAGTAGGAACCATTCGGTTCCGAACCACGTATTTCTTGGTGTATTGCATGTGCTTGTGTGTATTTGTGTATCTTGTTAGTATTATTATTGTTATTCCACTGCACTAACAAGAATTGTAGACGAGCACGGAACAAGAGCGATCGAAATACGACATCCAACGAAAGAGGGCTATTCACCCCCCTCTAGCCGGCCAACTGATCCCCCAACAAAAGCAATATGTAGAAATATTAAATGTGATGGATTTAGATGGTTTCTAACCATCCGATCTCGACTTAGACTTTAATGGAAAGTTTTGGGTCAGATTATCGCCTAAGATCAACTCCTAAACGGAGGATCCGACCTCACTTACGCTCGTCGGACACGAGTCTTACCTTGCACTTACTGTATCGCAGATCTCTAACTCAAGCTTAACCTGTTTCTGCACACTCAAGTAGACTCATGAGATAACAAAATAGACTTAACCTTGTGTCTTTGCTATAATCAAAACACAAGTTCAATTTCGGTGCCTCACTGCACCAACAATTACAACATGAATGAAATTGATAAGCCACTGCCTGAGATGCTCAGCATGTTGAGAACTGCTGAGCTCATCCTTAAGAAGGAAAAATCTGACTCCATTTTGATGGTGCAAAATAAGAAAGGCAAGGGAAAGCCTAAAGGTAAGGGAAAGTCCCAAGCCAAGGGCAAAGGCAAAGAATTGAAACCGAAAGGAGGGGTGGCAAAAGGAGGGGCTTGCTTCCACTGCAAGAAAGCTGGACATTGGAAGCGTAACTGCAAAGCATACCTGGAAGATCTTAAGAAGAAGAGAAGTGAGACTTCTACTTCAGGTATAAATATTATAGAAGTCAATCTATCTATTTCTTCATCATGGGTATTAGATACTAGATGTGCATCTCACATTTGTACCAATGTGCAGGCGCTGAAAAATAGCAGGGCATTGACAAAGGGCGAGGTGGACCTACGAGTAGGCAATGGAGCAAGGGTTGTTGTTGTTGCTGTAGGAACATATGATCTATCTTTGCCCTCTGGGCTTGTACTAGAATTAGATGAATGTTGTTATGTGTCTGCTTTAACTAAGAACATAATTTCGATTTCTTGTTTGTACAAGAAAGGATTTACATTTATAATAAAGAACAAATTTTGTTCAGTTTATTTAAATGATATGTTCTATTGTAGTGCACCTCTAATGAACGAACTCTACTTTCTTGACTTAGAGAGCTCCATCTATAACATAAGTACCAAAAGGTTCAAGTCAAATGAGTTGAACCAAACTTATCTTTGGCATTATCGCTTAGGTCACATAAATGAGAGTCGCTTATCTTAGCTCCATAAGGATGGGTTGCTGGACTCATTTAATTTTGAATCATATGAGACATGCGAGTCTTGCCTTTTAGGCAAGATGACCAAGACCCCCTTTAGTGGACACAGTGAGAGAGCAACAGACTTGTTAGTACTTATACATAGTGATGTATGTGGTCCTTTCAATGTTGCTGCTAGAGGTGGTTACAGGTACTTCATTACATTTACTGAATGCTTCAGTAGATATAGTTATGTGTATCTGATGACACATAAATCTGAATCCTTTGAAAAGTTCAAAGAATTCAAGATTGAAGTACAAAACCAACTTGGCAAGAGTATTAAGATACTTCAATCAGATCGAGATGGTGAATACCTTAGCCATGAGTTTTGTGACTATCTAGTTGAGTGTGGGATTCTATCCCAACTCACTCCTCCTGGAACACCACAGTGGAATGGTGTATCCGAAAGGAGGAATTGTACCATATAGATATGGTACGATCTATGATGAGTCACACAGATCTTCCTATATCCTTTTGGGGATATGCTCTAGACACAACAGTCTTCACACTTAACCGTGTACCATCCAAGGTTGTGATAAAGACACCATATACGATATGAACAGGGAGAAATCCCAAGATGTCTTTCATGAGGATTTAGGGTTGTGAGGCTTATGTTCAATGTCAAGTCTCAGACAAACTGGGACCCAAATCCGATAAGTGCTATTTTGTTGGATATCCCAAGGAGACGAAGGGATATTACTTCTACATTCCCAGTCAGCACAAAGTGTTTGTGGCAAAGACTGGGGTATTTCTAGAAAGGGATTTTGTTTCTAGAAAAACTAGTGGGAGTACGTTTGATCTTGAAGAAATTCAAGATAATGACCATAGCACTGAGGCCTTGATGGAGGTTGAACAGGAACCACAAAGTGTTGTGGGTGATGAGATTGTTGCACAAAGAGTTGTTGAACAACCACCTGTTCAGGTAGACCTACCTCTTCGCAGGTCTGATAGGATACGTCGTCAGCCTGAGAGATACTCATTTCTCTTGTCTGACCATGATGACGTTATGCTCATTGAGAATGAGCCTACCTCCTATCAGGAAGCTGTGATGAGCCTAGATTCTGAGAAATTACTAGAGGCCATGAGATCCGAGATGAAATCCATGTACACCAACCAAGTATGGACTTTGGTTGATCCACCTGAAGGGGTCAAACCCATTGGGTGTAAGTGGGTCTTTAAGAGAAAGACTATCATGGATGGACTTATGCATATCTATAAGGGTCGATTGGTGGCTAAAGGTTTTAAGCAAATTCATGGTATTGACTATGATGAAACCTTTTCTTCAGTGGCGATGTTTAAGTCCATTCGGATTATGCTTGCTATTGCAGCATACCACGATTATGAGATCTGGCAGATGGATGTCAAAATTGCATTTCTGAATGGAAACTTGCTCGAGGATGTGTACATGACACAACCTGAGGGTTTTACAGATCCACAACATACTGGGAAAGTATGCAAGCTGCAAAGGTCCATTTATGGGCTAAAGTATGTTTCTCGGAGCTGGAATCTTCGATTCGATGATGCGATCAAATAGTTTAGTTTCATCACGAATGAAGATGAACCCTGTGTCTACAAGAGGGTTAATGGGTACACAGTTGTCTTCCTTGTATTGTATGTGGATGACATACTACTCATTGGGAATGACATCCCTTAGCTACAGTCTATGAAGACTTGGCTGGGGACGTGCTTCTCAATGAAGGACTTAGGTGAAGCAGCCTGTATTCTAGGCATCAAGATCTATAGAGATAGATCTAAGAGATTGCTTGGCCTAAGTCAGAGTACATATATTGACATAGTATTACTACGGTTTGCCATGCAGAATTCTAAGAAGGGACTTCTGCCGATGTCACATGGTGTGAGTCTTTCGAAGACTCAAAGTTCCTCTTTTAGACAGGAGAGAGACTGCATGGATAAGATCTCTTACGCATCTGCTATAGAATCTATCATGTATGCCATGCTGTGTACTCATCCTGATGTCTCGTATTCTTTGAGCATAACGAGTAGATACTAGTCAGATCTAGGTGAGCGTCACTGGATAGCAGTCAAGAATATTCTTAAGTACTTGAGAAGGACTAAAGAATATTTCTTGATATTTGGAGGCAATGAGGAGATAGCTGTAAAGGGTTACAACGATGCCAACTTCCAAACTGACCAGGATGATTATAGATCACAGTCAGGGTTCGTGTTTTTCTTGAATGGTGGCGTTGAGCTGGAAGAGTTCGAAGCAGGATACAGTTGCTGATTCTACAACAGAAGCCGAGTATATCGCTGCATCAGAGGCAGCAAAGGAGGCAGTTTGGATCCGCAATTTCATTACTGAGTTTGGGATGGTTCCTAGCATAGCATATCCTATATAGCTCTATTGTGACAACAATGGAGCTATTGTGCAGGCTAAGGAACCTCGCTCACACCAATGGACCAAACACATACTACGACGCTTCCATCTCATTCGAGAGATTATCGATAGAGGAGATGTGAAAATTTGCAGAGTACCCACAGAGGCTAACATCGCAGATCCCTTGACCAAGGCTTTGACACAGAAAAAGCATGATGGTCACACTAGGTCATTGGGTATTAGATACTACGGTGATTGGCACTAGTGTTAGTGGGAGATTGTTAGTGAAAGCCCTAGAGTCAATCATGTGATGATTATTGTATGAACTTTATTGTATCATATTCCTATTTATAAAGGCATGGTTATTATATTTACTTGTATTGGTGCCAAATAACTAAGTATAATAACGTCCTTGAGTAGAAGGTTCTTATCTATATCAATCGATTGGTTGAATCGATAATGAGATGATATAGAGAACACTACTCTTAATCATTCCTAGTCAAGTATTAACATTCAGGGACAATGTTAATGCATAGAGACTAGCATGTAGGTCAACACGATGACTTGATCTCACAAGTCATGAATATGAGATATCAAGTTGACACATGGGTATGCATTGGAGGATGTATACTGAATGACCCGCCATGAGAAAGTATCATGGATCGTTATATGAGTGTCATATACTTTCTCATGTGACTATTAGTATGACTATTAGTCCTTGGACCTGAAGTCACCATGGTTCCCTACATAAGGAGTTGCATACTTTCACTTCGTCTAACGTCACCCGTAAATGGGTGGACTATAAAGGCAATTACTGGGTATGTAACAAATTATGCGGAGGGATGTGAGTGATGTAGATGAGATCTATTCCTCCTATATGACGGGAGTGACATCGTTATTCTTGATAGAGTGAGACCACAAAGTGCATGACCATGCCCAAATGAGTCAATATGAGATATTGAGCTCATTTGATTAGAGTGAGTCTACTTGGAGTTCAAGATATATATTGTACCGAGGATGACACGGTCTATACCTCAATTGATCAATCTAGATATTAAGGATAGAGGGACATTGTCACATATTGTGAGAGTCACAATTAGTAGTCACAAAGGTGATATTGGATCTCAACATTCTTGTAACTTGGGTAGCAATGATGTGTTGCTAGATACCGCTCATTGCTTATGTTTCTAAATCGGTTTAGGAGCATTGCCAATGTTACAAGAACCTATAGGGTCACACACAAAGGGCAATTAGATGGAGATTAGGTTCATATGATGAACCATGAGGATTAGGTTCATGGGATGAACCAATTTGGATTAAGTGTAATCCAAATTAGACTAATTGAGTTAGACTCAATTTGATTCAAGTGTTGAATGAGTCTAATTTAGATTTGATTCATTGAGTCAATTTAACTTAATGAATAGAGATTCATTAAATCAAATTGACTTGAATCAAGTGGTTAGATTTGATCAACCATGGGAGATAAGAGGTCAAGTTTGATTTGACTTGAGAGGGAAGATGAATGGTCAATTTTGACATGACCAATTGCCATGTCATGGTGACTTAGCATGGGGGCTGGCCAATGATGATGTTCCACATCATCATGGACTTATCATGTGGTGCCACCTCATGAGGGAGACCAAGAGCCATTGTCTCTTGGAGTTACATGCATGCATGTAACCCCCCAAAACAAAGTGGCCGACCACTTTTCATTAGACGTGAAGTTATTTTGGAATTAACATCATCTTCTTCCTTCTTGCTCTCCTTCTTGCTCTCTCCCATTCCTCATCTTGGCCGAAACTTCCAATGAGTGCTAGCACACTCTAGGTTGTTTTTCTCCACCATTTGTCCATGTGGATACCAATAGAGGAGTCTACACTTGACACTCTTGAGTTCCGGCAAAGCGTTTGGACGAGCGGGATAAGCGAAGGGCGTTGCTACGAGGGTAACGCTCTCATCATGTAGATATAATGTAGATCTAGGTTTCCATAACACATACATGAATTTATTTTTGTTATACTTCGCACGGATCCGTGGCTGGGCTTCCGAGCTTTCCGCAATGCAAAAAGCAATTTTTGCGGCTCGGAAAGTCCAACAGTAATAATACTACATTTTTAAATCTACCCAAATGATCCTTGGAATCTGAAGAACTAGTATATTTAGGAATATAAGGAACTCAAAAATGTCGAGACAACTCTTCTTTTAAAATGCTATCTATAAAGGGATTTTGCTCCTCCACCTTTGAGATACTCCTTTCTAGGGGATATTCCTTGTTAGATTGCTCTTCCAAGGTGGAAGCTACATACTCCTTTTTTCCCTTTAAATGCTTAGGGATATGAGGATAATTCTTTTTTGGCCAAGAAATTCTAATCACATCTTCTTCAGAATCTTCCCCAGATGTACTATCTTCATTTACTTTTCTAGGTATGGTTCGTTGAGACATTTGATCCATCACAACAACTACTACTTGCATGAGGTCTTCCTTACACATGAACCCTTGACGTCTTCTGCTTGTACCTCCCCGAGACGTACTAGGCACAAACTTCTCCTCCTTTACTAACTCCTTAATTGTCCTCTTAGTATTCACCATCATAGCTTTTTGTTCAGATTCCCACAAGCGGTGCCAATTTGATGGTGTCCTCTTCTTCGACTCACTTAGATCACCTTCTCCTTTCTTGAGAATCCCTGTTGATCACCTTGAATCCTCGATCAAGAGGCTAGATCTGTTACTTAAAGAAAATATTAGAGGCAGGCCAGCTTTACCGGCACGACTCCTCCGACGCTCAAGTCAAAATCACAAGAATAGAGTAGTGGAATGAAGAAGAAGAAGTTGTAGGACCGTTGGCGTCGCTAGAAGGGGGGATGAATAGCGATACTCGACTCTTCGATTCGTTGTGCTCATCTACAGTTGTTAGTATGTAGCGGAAATAAGAATACAAGTACAAATACGAATATAAACACAACACAAAGGATTTACGTGGTTCGGAATCCAAATTCCTACTCCACGGTTGAGCCCTAGTCGACTCTAGTGATGCCCACCACCACTATAATACTTCTCCTTCTCAGTGATACACCGGAGGTGGAGAAACCTCTTAATACAGATTTTCAGATGTTTATACACAACTTACAGCAGTAGGAACAGAAGAAGAATAGATTACAAACTTGCAGTGAGAGCTAGGGCACTTCTTCTTTTCAGAATCGTTGATTGCCTTCCAGAATATGAAGAATCGAGGAACTTTTTCTCAAGTAATCACTTCATCGGTTGTATTAAGCAGTCACAACTAACACCTTGAAAAATAGCCGTGTAAACCTTTTAAATCGAGTCTGATTAAGGCTTTTTCGGCCAGTGCAGTTGAGTCGCCTCGACTAGCACCTCGACTGGCGCATTAACTCGCATTTAATGATGGTTCCAACGGTAAGTTTTTCACCATAATTAGACTGATTTATCCATTGAAACATTGGTCCTATCGAGGCGCTGGTCCATCGCCTCGACTGGTAGGCTTCTATTTCAACCGAACAAAGCAACAGTCGAGCTTACAGTCAATAGGCCC
Source organism: Wurfbainia villosa (assembly GCA_025175895.1). NCBI lineage: Eukaryota > Viridiplantae > Streptophyta > Magnoliopsida > Zingiberales > Zingiberaceae > Wurfbainia > Wurfbainia villosa. Next base: position 52,770,130 of record CM045996.1, on the reverse strand, counting down.
TTGCGTCTATTTAATTGAACTAAAGCTCCAGTCGAGGCGGCACCTCGATTACTGTAGATTTTTCTTTCGAACACGCAGTCCCCAGTCGAGGCACTAATCGACTGTGGTTTGCTTACATTGAGAAACAACCCGATTGAGGTGCGCCTCGGCCGCTACGGTCTTCTCGGCGCTGCGGGCGGTCGAGGCAGCGCCTCGTAGCGGTAAGCGATTGAGTCTTTGCCTCGACCACTGCCTTGACTTTTTACCGTTTCAACTTGTCTAGTGTTGAAACCATGCATAAGAAAGGTTCTATTCTGTACCCTTCACTTGATTCCTGTGAACCACTATTCATAGGTCTTCCGTGCCAAGAATTGCTTTCGGGACTTCGTGCTAAGACTCCTTGTCTGGGTTTTCATGCCAGGACTCCTCGTCCGGGTCTTCATGCCAGGACTCCTCGTCCGGGTCTTCACTTGCCAGGACTCCTCGTATGGGTCTTCACGCCAGGACTCCTCGTCCGGGTCTTCACTTGCCAGGACTCCTCGTTCGGCTCTTCATGCCAGGACTCCTTGTCTGTGACTTCACTTGCTAGGACTCCTCGTCCTACAAGAAACTTCCTGAAAATACATCTCAACCAAAACGCATGAGATAACACATAGTTATCACCTTGACTTAACCCCTTGTCAAACATCAAAACATCATTTGGGCCTGATTGCACCAACAATCTCCCTCTTTTTGATGTTTGATAACATTGTTTAAGTTTAGGTTATGAAATTATAGAAAAATATAATATTCTCAAATTTGTATAGAATTTTCAGTATTTAAGAACTTCATTAAATCAAGATGTGTAATAAGACTTTTATTTCAAACACAGATTTGCAATGAATTTCAAAACTTCCATATAAGCAAGGTTAAAGATTAACAATCCCTACTTTAGCTTAAACTCCACTTCCACTTATCTTTCACCTTAAACTTAAAAACCACTCATCTCTCCCCCTTTGGCTAACAAAAAAAAAAAATAGGATCACTCCCCCTGAATTCATTACCCTCAGTTATCCAATGCACCAACAATTGTATGTTTTAACCAAGTAGATAACGATCGTGCATATATATTGAAAGGTATAGACAACCGGAAAAATTTTGGCAGAATTTCCCTTAAAAATGTTTGTGATAAACCTGTTGTTACATCTAAACACACATCTGAATACACAATAACAATCATATTTAATAACAACATATATGCAGTCAACATTTTATACATAAAACTCAATTGTTAACCAAACATTTTGACATATATGTTTCTCGAATTCAAAAGTTTACATATATAAAATGATGTCCCTAAAAACTACATGGTTGGCGACAATGGTCCTGACGAATCTGTCATCATGGTACGTAGGAGAGTAAGAATCTCCTGCTGTTGGGCAGAGATTTCTGAAAATCGTGTATCCATCTTGATTTGAAGCTCTTCGAATCTAGTATCAATCGTTATATGGATATCCTCGAACTTAGTATCAACCTCGTCCACGAACTCAACATAGTCGCTGCGCAGACCCTCTAGCTGCTCAGACACGGAAGAATATGGTTCGTCAGCTAGGGATATATTTGCTTCTTCTTGTTCTTCTTCTTCCATATCCCATCTCTAACCAGCCTGATGCCCATCAGCCCACTCAACACTTCTACCAACTTGGGACATGCCGGCCAAAGAAAAATTTCTCCACTTTATGAAATTGAAGTCAGTCATTTGCTTAATTTTTCCCCTGCTTGTGTTGATGCCTATGGATTCTAGCCAAAATGTGATGATATTTCCAAAATACATGTAAATTTTCTTTTGGACTGGGACAATGAAATGAACGATGCAAAGAAACATGTTCAATGCTATGTTAAAATCTAGACGATTCTTAAGGATATGCAATGTAAGTAAATGATGTTGTCTTATTTTGGCCTGCCCCCTAGTGACAATGGGAAGTATGTAACCTACTATGACCTTATATTGAACATTATCAGGGGCAGTCAATGCCATGGCTAGAAACAGATTAACACTGGGTTGGCATGGTTTTTCAAAGAAGTACTCATGAATGGCATTGATTGAGTAATCCTCAAGTGGTTCTTGAATGCTTGGATAGCATTCAAGGGCTGAGTTCGATTCTCAACACTCTAGAAATGCTTTAAGGTTATCATGAGTGAATGATACATCCGTTCTGGCCACTCTACTCTTATAGATGAGCCTATCAATTGTAGGCTGTAGGTTAATGTAGAATTCACTAACTAAGTCTACATTGATGTCGTGATCACAATGTGGGTGCAACAATGCCCCAAGCATTTGTATGTTTTGATGTTTGGATAATCATCTAAGTTAGGCAACAAATTGTGATCTAAATTGTGATGATATCTAAGTGACAGGGAAATCCAAGTATGAAGACTTGGTGAAAGAAAAGTCCAAGGTAAAGGTTTGGCGGCATAAGACCAAGCTTGTTGTCTTGGCAGCATTAAGTCCAAACGGACCTTGGCAAAGGGAGTCCAAAAGCAAGTCTTGGTAGCATAAGTCCAAGCATGTAGACTTGGCAGCGTAAGTCCAAGCATGTAGACTTGGCGGCGTAAAGTCCAAGCACGCTTTGGCAAAGGAAAACTCTAGACATGACAAAACCAAAGGAGCTCTTGGAAGCAAAGCGCAAAGGATGAACAAGTTGCTGACTCGGAGGGATCCTGAAGGCGCAAGGCTTAAGGAAGAGCTAGGAGGTTAAGTCTAGGTCTAGGGGGAGAAATCAAGTGTGAAATATTCACACTTGATGAGTATCACGATCGTCACGATGTATCGATCGGTCAGTGTCGGTGATCGAGTCGGTGAAACCACGACTAGCGATCGCTTCGTGACCAAGGCAGTCGACTGATGTTGCAATCAGTCGACTGCCAATAGTGGCAGTCGACTGATAGACATAAAAACGAGCACAGAATGGAGTCGCACTCGACTGCGGCCGTGATCACTCGACTGATCACTCCATCAGTCGACTGATGGAGGGATCAGTCGACTGATGAAAGTGTCGTTGGATGAAATGACTTTGAATCCCGCAAATCTGGCTATTCAGAAGCCATTAACCACGCGTGATCGGTGATCTTTGTACATCACCGACCGATCATGTCTCAACGGGAAAATCAGCCTCTTCTCTATAAAAAGAGGGCTGGTGGAGGTTTTTGGGGTTAATGCTTATTCTCTAATCCCTCTCAAGAGCCTCCACGAATTCTCTATCTTTCTAAGTGATTTAAATCTCCTCCTCTTCTCTCTAAGCTTAAATCTTCATTCCTTGTAAAGAAGAGGAGTTGTGTGTAAAGAAAGCTTATTAGTGGATTTGCTTGGATTGATCCACCTTAAGGATCGCCGTGGAGTAGGAGCGCTATCTCCGAACCACGTAAAAGGCTTTGTTTGCGTTTGCTATTGTTTTTACTTATATCATTGTGTTTGCTTCCGCTAATCATTTTTGTAGAAACCGAAAAATGCTATTCACCCCCCTCTAGCTTCCAAACGATCCCTAACACACAATAGACAAGTTTATTGAGCCCATAGTAGTCAACTATCTCTACGACATTTTGGGCATACCTATCAAAGAAATCCTTATCCAAAGACTTAGTATGCATCAACTTAAATTTGTGGGCAGCGAAATTATGCTAATGGTGCACAGACGGAAATTTGGGATCCGAAGACGGATTCTCCCGGGTTGTTTCCCTCCTACTGGGCTCGCCTATCTTACGTTTTTGTCTAATGAATGCAAGCATCATGATCAAGATGCAAGATGAATGCAATATGATGTATGATGCGTGTCATAGAAGAACACCTAATTAGTTAACCCAGGTATTTTCTAAATCGTGAAACCAAAGAGAGGAGTTTATAAATTTACTTTGGTGCCATTTTTGTTGATCAAGAAGAATAATGGAACCTTCTGTGAGATGACCTTCTCTGGTGAGAGAAAAAAAAAATCGACGAACCCTCAAAAATTCGACGAACCCTAGAAAATCCGGCGAACCCTAGGTTTGGAGAAATTGGTGATTAGGGTTAGGGATTTTAGTTAGGTTTGAAGAAATGAGAAGCTAGAGGACTTACTCAAGGTCGATTTAGGCTCAAAAGAGATTGTCTAAGCCTTGGTCGTCGTCGATCTGGCTGGAAGCGAGGGAGGCGACAACGAGGGCGATGGGATCGAAAGTTTCGGGGAGAACAGTCGAGGCGAAAACTGGATGTTAGAGAAGCAAAAAATGGGTTTCCTTATAAATTCTTGAGTTGAGCAGTCGAGTCAATTAGTTGAACTCCTTGACTGTATAATTCAGTCGAGGTGCCAGTAGAGTGTGCCTCGCTACTGTGCTTTCATCCGAACGGATAGTCGAGGCGTGGGTCGAGTTTACCTTGATTCTGTGCCTGAGTTCTTAAATCGGCCTGACTTCTAAACCACCCTGAAATTTAAACCGCCCTGAATTTAAAACCGTCCTGAAATATACCCGCTCTGAAATCTAAACCGACCCGAACACTATACCATTCTGAAATCAAACCACTCTGAAATCTAAAACAGTCTAAAGTTTTAAAGCAGCCTGAATTTAAACCAATCTAGAATTAAACTATCCTGGCATTAAACCACCCTGACCTGGAATTAAACCACCCTGGGATTAATGAAAACTAGTCTGGATTTTCGAAAATCTGGTCTGGAATAGCAACAACTGGTCTGGAATTGTGAAAACTTGTCTGAAATTGTGAAAAACTTGTCTAGAATTGTGAAAAACTTGTCTAGAATTGTGAAAAACTTGTCTGGAATTGCACAAAATTGGTCTGGATTTCCTAAAGTCACTCAGTTTCAAACATTTGGAATATTCTATAGGTCTGTCAAAATGTCCAGTCGAGATGCTGGTCTAGCGCATCTCGATTCTGTTCGCTTGTGGCTGCAACCTGGGCTGCTAGTCGAGGCATTTGTCGAGTGCGTCTCGCTTCTTTTTGCTCGCAGCAGCTAGCAGTCGAGGCACTTGTCGAGTGCGTCTCGCTTGTTTTTGCTCGCAGCAGCTAGCAGTCGAGGCGCTGGTCGAGTGCACCTCGCTTCTGTTTGCTCCTAGAAGCTAACAGTCGAGGCGCTGGTCAAGTGCACCTCGCTTCTGTTTGCTCGCAAAAGCTAGCAGTCGAGATAAATACTGAAATGCCTCGACTATTAATCTGAGATTTCATTTTCTTAGGTATTTTAAGTCCTAAATCCATTTTATTTAAGTCCCTAAACCATTTTCCAAGTAACATGACACTTAATAGGCAATTTCTAACATATTTTTGATGTTTTAGTTGAGTTTTATCATTGCTTAGGATGTCCAACCAATTTAACTTGGTTGGAATGTCCAATTATGATATTAGAACCATATACACATGAATTATGTATTGGTCTTCCCCATAATTGGTCAACTTAATGATTTATGCAATTTTCAACCTCATTTCTCAAGTCATGCATCATAACAAGCATTTTGAGTAAATTGGTTGCTCCTAACATCTCACCCCTATCTAGCAATACACAAGCATAGTTAATCCTATGGTTTGTGTGAGATGTTTCCCCAAAGTATCCCAAAAATTATTTTCCCATCTCTTTTGTACTTAAGAATTAGTCCTTATGATCAAGGAGAGTTTTTCACTCAGAGGCACACATTCCTAACTCTCTTCTTAAATAGATAAATTCATTTTCTGGAAGAGGTTTTGTGAAAATATCAGCAAGATTCGCCTTAGACTCAACATGATTGAGTATAATATCTCTTCTTGCTACATGATCCCTAATGAAGTGATGTCTCACTTCAATGTGTTTTGTTCTGGAATGATGGACTGGGTTTTTCGTTAAATTTATAGTGCTAATATTGTCACAAAGAAATTGTACGTTCTTATAAGAAAAACCATAATCTTCCAATGTGTGAGTCATCCATAACAATTGTGATACACTCTCTCCCATTGCTATGTATTCAGTCTCAGTGGTGGAGAGAGCAACACAATGTTGCTTTTGACTTAACCAACTAACTAATGTTGAACCTAAGAATTGACAGCCCCTGCTAGTACTTTTCCTATCTAGTTTGCATCCTACATAATCTGAATCTGTATAGCCTACTAAATCAAAAGACTTAGTTCAGGGATACCACAATCCAACTGATATGGTTGCTTTAAGATATCTTATGATTCTTTTAACAGCAACCCAATGAGACTCTTTCACACACGATTGATAACGTGCACACATACCTACAACAAATACTATATCAGGTCTACTTGTTGTAAGGTATAAAAGACTACCGATGGTACTCCTATAAAGCTTCAAATCAATAGGTTTTCCATTTATATCACTATCTAAATGAGTGTTTTATGCCATTGGAGTGAAAACCTCCTTAACATTTTCCATGTTGAATCTTTTCAGCAACTCCATGGCATATTTTGATTGATAGACATGAATTTCTTCTTTGGTTTGTTTGATTTGCAATCCAAGCAAAAATGTCAATTCTCCTACTAGACTCATCTCAAACTCACTCTCCATGTGTTCTATGAATTCATTGAGGTAATCCTCTATTGTTTGAACCACAAATTATTTCATCAACATAAATCTGAGCTACAAATATATCTTCACCATTTCTTTTCAGAAATAGTGTGGGATCGATTTTACCTCTTCTAAAACCCCTCTCAACTAGAAAAGTTGACAACCTTTCGTATCAAGCACGAGGTTCTTGTTTCAGCCCATAAAGAGCCTTCTTAAGCTTATACACGTGATTTGGAAATGTAGAATTTTCAAATCCCGGTGGTTGTTCAACATAGACTTCCTCCTTTATGAAACCGTTCTAAAATGCTGACTTCACATCCATTTGATATAATTTGAATCCTTTATATGCTGCAAATGCTAGCATAATTCTAATAGATTCTAATCTGGCCACGGGTGCATAAGTCTCACTATAATCAAGTCCCTCAACTTGATTGTACCCTTTGGCAACTAATCTAGCTTTATTTCTAACTATTTCTCCCTTATCATTCATTTTATTTTTGAATACCCATTTGGTTCCTATTATGGTAGCTTGATCAGGTCTTGGGACTAAGTCCCAAACTTGACTTCTCTCAAATTGTCCCAATTCATCTTGCATTGCTATAATCCAGTACGGATCAAGCAAAGCTTCATCAATTACTTTTGGTTCAATTTCAGAGATTAATGCTACTTGATTCACTTCATTCCTAAAGTATGATCTTGTCCTCACCCCATGATGAATGTCTCCAACAACTTGGTCTAGGGGATGACTAGTGACCATTCTGGTGGGTCTTGGTACTTGAGATGTTTCTTGAGCCTCACAATCTGGCACAAGCTCAAGTGATGACCCTTCAGACCTAGATTTTTCATTATCAACATCAGATTTTACTCTCCCCACATTAGTGTTCTCATTCAAACTCAATCTCTTGAGTTCAAACTCAACTTCATTGCTCTTATCCTTAGAGTCACTTTGCCCTTTACATTCTTCAAAAACTACATTTGACGATTCCTCAACCAAATTCGTCCTTTTGTTATAAACTCGATAAGCTTTACTAGTGAGAGAGTATCCTAGAAGTATACCCTCATCTGCTTTTGCGATGAATTTTCCTAGATGATCCTTAGTGTTTAAAATAAAAACCTTGCAACCAAATACCCTACCCTAAGATGTTTGATTGTTGGTGGTTTTCCAAACCATAGTTCATGAGGCATTTTTCCTAAGAATCTATGTATCAAAACTCGGTTTTGAACATAGCATGCAGTATTAATCGCCTCGGCCCACAAGTAACTAGGAAGAGCATACTCATTTAGCATACTCCTCGCAGCTTCTTGTAAAACTCTATTCTTCCTCTCTACCACACCATTCTGTTTGGTGTCCTAGGAGTGGAAAACTCGTGTTTATTCCCTTTCTCTAAACCAAAATCCTTAAACCTCATATTTTCAAATTCTCCTCCATGATCACTTCTAATTGTTGCATTTTTCTCATTCTCAATTCTTCTACAAAAAGAAATAAAAATCTCTAACGTTTGATCCTTATGTTTGAGAAAAAAAGTCCATGTATATCTCGTATAGTCATCTACTACTACTAAGCAATATCTACTACCATTCAAAGATTTAGTTGAACTACTATCAAACAAATCCATATGCAATAAATCTAAAGCACTTGACATACTTACAGCGGTTTTTCTTTTGTGTGAAGCTCTTATTTGTTTACCTTTTTGACACGCATCACATAATTTGTCCTTTTCATATTTGAGCAATGGTAGTCCTCGCACAAGCTCTTCCTTGGCCAACCTCTTAATACTCTTCATGTTGACATGTGCGAGACTTCGATGCCATAGCCATGAGTTATCTTCTTTGGATAACAAACACTTCACACACATGTTAGTAGCACTACTAAACTGAACTTTATAGATATTTTCCTTCCTACTCCCTACTAGCATGATAGTATTGGATTCATTTTGTTTAATTAAGCATTGAGTCGAATAAAACTCTACTCTATATCCTTCATCACATAATTGACTAACACTCAATAAATTGAAAGCCATTCCTTTAACTAGCAGGACATTCTTAAAAATAAATTGTTCAGAAATGACAATATCTCCTACTCCTATGACTTTCAGTTTACCACTATTACCAAATGAAACAGTACATTTACTCCTGTTTTTAATTATTGCAAACTTTAGAGAATCCCCGGTCATGTGCTTGGAGCATCCGCTATCCACAACCCATATCATTGGACACTCCCCCTCAGCCGGTACCTAATCAAACACGAAATACAAGATCTTTTGGAACCCAGATATTTGGTCCATTAGCATTCACAACATATTGTTTAGGAACCCATGCTTTAGTTACTTTAGCTTTAACACAATAAGTTCTATTAACTAAGGACATGAAACTAAATTCCTTTTGTTTTGGTTTATACCCTATTCCAGCTTTGTTATAGATTGCCCTTTGGGCATCTAATATCATGTTAAGGGTTTGAGAGCTTGTTGTGAATTTCTCAAGTGTGCACTTGAGATCATCAACTTGTGCTCTCAAGGAATTGTTCTCTTCTCTAAGTCGTTCAATTTGAGAGGTATCAGTTCTATTTTCTGCAGAAATTGAAGTATGATTTCTAAGTTCTCCCACCTCATATTTTAGCACTTTAACCTTATTTTTAGATCTACTCAAGGCATTAGTTAAGCATGCTATTGTTTCATATAACTTATCTAATTCAGGAGATGTTACCTCATCATCATCAGATGTTGATGTGACTTTCAGTAAGGTTTCTGTCTGACTTTCATCTCCCTCTGAATCTGAGTTGTCAAAGGCCATTAGTGCAGTGTGCTTGGTCCCTTTTTCCTTGGCTTCGTCCTCTTAGGAGCTGGAAGAAGACTCATCCCATGTCGCCATCAATGCCTTGTTTTTCCTAGGCTTGTCCTCTTTCTTTGTGAGGTCAGGACACTCACTTTTAATGTGCCCCTTCCTATTACATTCAAAACACATGACATCAGATTTCCCCCTGTATTTATGTGATGTCTTACCCTTCTTCTTGTCTGCAAAAATTTTCTTCACATTCTTCTTGTTGTATTTTCTACTTCTCCTCATCATTCTCCTCACAAAATTTGCTATCTCCCTGGATGAGGACTCATCATGACTATCACTTCTTGTCTCGGATGAGGATGAAGATGACTCCCTCTTCTTCTCCTTTTTCTTGTTCTCCTTGCCCTTGTCCTCCTTGTATTGCTCACCTGCAACAAAAGCAATACCTTTCTTTTTTGGACCCTTATTAGCTTGCTCATGTAGTTCCATTTCACAAAATAGTTCATCTAATTTTACTGTAGATAAGTCCCTTGAAACTTTGTAGGCATCTACCATAGATGACCATAAAGCATTTCGGGGAAACGATTTAAGAACATACCTGATCGTGTCCCAGTTTTCTAACTCCTCTCCAACCGAATGCAGGCCATTTAACAGCTCCTTGAACCTTCCGTGTAGTTCACCAACAGTCTCGCCATCCCTCATAACAAATTTCTGCATCTGGTTCATGTAGAGATCTCATTTCGCTATTCTGGAGTCCCTTGTACCTTCATTTAGTTCAATCAGTTTGTTCCAGAGATCTTGTGCATTGCAGAACGGACCAATCTTGTTGAGTAGGTCTTTTGCCAAACCACAATGCAGTGTTACAGTGGCCTTGGCATTTGCTTGCGCCTTGCGATTTTGCTCTGTAGTCCACTTTGTAGATTCAAGTGTATTGCATTCTGCGTCCATCGGTGGTGTGAAGCCTTCGGTAATGGAGAACCACATATCTATCTCAGTCATGAGATAGTACTCCATTTGGCTTCGCCAGTATTGGAAATTGGTTCCATCGAAAATGGGGGGTATGTTTGTGTTGTAGCCTTCTTGCATCGCCATTAGAACTTGCTCTTACGGTTGTGAATCCGGGAAGAGCACCTTGCTCTGATACCACTTGTAGGACCGTTGGCATCGCTAGAAGGGGGTGGATGAATAGCGATACTCGACTCTTCGATTTGTTGTGCTCATCTACAGTTGTTAGTATGCAGCGGAAACAAGAATACAAGTACAAATACGAATACAAACACAACACAAAGGATTTAGGTGGTTCGGAATCAAAATTCCTACTCCACGGTTGAGCCCTAGTCGACTCTAGTGATGCCCACCACCACTATAATACTTCTCCTTCTCGGTGATACACCGGAGGTGGAGAAACCTCTTAATGCATATTTTCAGATGCTTATACACAACTTACAGCAGTAGGAATAGAAGAAGAATAGATTACAAACTTGCAGTGAGAGCTAGGGCACTTCTTCTTTTCAAAATCGTTGATTGCCTTCCAGAATATGAAGAATCGAGGAACTTTTTCTCAAGTAATCGCTTCATCGGTTGTATTAAACAGTCACAACTAACACCTTGAAAAATAGTCATGTAAACCTTTTAAATCGAATCTGATTAGAACTTTTTCGGCCCTTGCAGTCAAGTCTCCTCGACTGGCGCATTAACTCGCATTTAATAATGGTTCCAACGGTAAGTTTTTCACCATAATTAGACTGATTTATCCGTTGAAACATTGGTCCTGTTGAGGCGCTGGTCCATCACCTTGATTGGTAGGCTTTTGTTTCAACCGAACAAAGCAACAGTCGAGCTTGCAGTCGACAGGCCCTTGCATTTGTTCAATTGAATCAAAGCTTCAGTCTTGGCGGTGCCTCGACTACTGTAGGTTTTTCTTTCGAACACATAGTCCCCAGTCGAGGCACTAATTGACTGCTGCTTGCTTCTGTTTGTGAGAAACAACCCCAGTCGAGGTGCCACCTCGACTGCTACGGTCTTCTCAGTGCTTTGCAGGCCAGTCGAGGCGACGCCTCGACTAACAGGGTAAACAGTCGAGGTGCTGCCTTGACCACTGCTTTGACTCTTTATCATTTCAACTTGTCTAGTGTTGAAACCATGCATAAGAAAGGTTCTATCCTGTACCCTTCACTTGATGCCCGTGAACCACTGTTCATAGGTATTCCGTGCCAAAAATTGCTTCCGGGACTTCGTGCTAAGACTCCTTGTCTGGGTCTTCATACCAGGACTCCTCGTCCGGGTCTTCACTTGCCAGAACTCCTCGTCCGGGTCTTCATGCCAGGACTCCTCGTCCGAGTCTTCACTTGCCAGGACTCCTCGTTCGGGTCTTCATGCCAGGACTCCTCGTCCGAGACTTCACTTGCTAGGATTCCTCATCCTACAAGAAACTTCCTGAAAATACATCTCAACCAAAACACATGAGATAACACATAGTTATCACCTTGACTTAACCCCTTGTCAAACATCAAAACATCATTTGGGCCTGATTGCACCAACAGAAGTGAGAAGAGATCTTTGTGAGCCGAATAGAGAAGAAAGAACTATCCCTTTCCATTCATCTCCACCCCTTTTATAGGAGGTTTGCCTGCCTTTCTCCAAAATCAATTTACTTTAATTCCCCTACTAATCCGTTGGAGCATGCGTAACTACTTTTCCTGCTACTTTACAAAATAGTTCCATCCATACCTTCTACGTGTCCCTCCTTCTTTTACCTAAAAACAAACCACATACAAATTTCTAACAAATAATAATAAAATATTTTTTAGTCAAAAAATCCCTTAATATCCTTTTTAATCCTATCCCAGAACATCTATGTCATTTACCCTTACTAAATTCGAGAAATCTTTCTGAAACTCAGAAATCAGCAACGCACTCGAGAAATACATATGCCTGTTGAAAAATATATAGGTTGCTTGGGAAATACACAACTTTTTCGGCACAACACACAACTGAGCTTTGGATCAACTAATATGCACATCCTTACTGAGCTCGGAAAATACATAAGTCGCTCAGGAAATGCATAGATAGCTCGGGAAATACATAACTTGCTCTGTACAACACACAATTGAGTTCTGAATTAACTACTTTGCACATCCTTACTGAGCTCGAGAAATTCATAAGTCACTCAAGAAATACATAGACAGCTCGGGAAATACATAAACTAATATGCACAACACACAATTGAGCTCTGGATCAACTACTCTGCACATCCCTACTGAGCTTGGGAAATACATAGGTTGCTTGGGAAATGCAAAAACAACTCAGGAAATACATAAGCTGCTTTGTACAACACACAATTGAGCTCTGGATCAACTACTCTGCACATCCCTACTAAGCTCAGAAAATACATAGGTCGCTCGAGAAATGCAAAGACAACTCAGGAAATACATAAGCTGCTCTGCACAACACACAATTGAGCTCTGGATCAACTACTCTGCACATCCCTATTGAGCTTGGGAAATATATAAGTCGCTCGGGAAATGTATAGACAACTCGAGAAATACATAACTGTAGGGATTTCTATATGCCAAATAGCATATGCGCAACGAAAAAATTAGGATCCCTTCCTAGTGATCCTTGCGAAAGAAAACCTCGTACAAAATAAATTTCTCTAAAACCAAACCTATCTTATAGGAGAGGATTACCTTTATTGCGTGCCCTTGTTAATCCCGCTTTTCCTTTTGGTTTGTTGGATCTTTAGCACGTTCAAATGTCCGTGCCTCTATACGTATCCACACGAGCAAGCTCTTGTCTCACAAAAGAAAAACTAGAAGGGCTCTCCTTTACTTCTTGCTAGAGAAGTCCCTAAAGGAGAGGAAGCTAGGGAAAAAGAGAAGGGAAGAAGAAGACTACTCTTCTTGCTAGCCTACACTCACAAAACCACACAACCAAAGCTTCCACCAAGCTCTCAAGCTCTCACACAACCACAATCACACTTTGGCCGGCCACTCCATGGAGTCTTTTATAGGGTTGGAAAAACCCTATCAACTCCTACCATTCAATTCAATACATTACATTGAGACACATTGTTTGGTCGGCCACTTTAAGGAGACAAAAACCACTTTGTCTCCTTCCACATCTAGCTTAGGTGGCATGATTATATGGCATGCTTGTGTGGCATTCATGCATGTTGAATTAATCTTATTAATTCAATAAGCCCACCTTATCTAGCTTAGGTGGCATGCTTATGTGGCATGCTTGTGTGGCATTCATGCATGTTGAATTAATCTTATTAATTCAATAAGCTTATGTTATCATATTGAATTAATCTCATTAAATCAATAAGGTAACATATTGAATTAATCTCATTAAATCAATAAGCTAAAATTCTCATTAAGCTTAAAGTCCAAAAACCATTTTGTACTTAAGCTTATTCCCAATATTCTAGTCGAACTAGAATGCACTAATTCTTCTAATCATCATGCTCTTTGTGTGTGACCCTATAGGCTCTCATAGCGTTGGCGGTGGATCTAAACTCTTTTAGATACACAAGCGATGGCGGCATCTAGCAATACATCATTGCTACCCAAGTTATGAAATAAGTCAAGATCCGACTAACCTTTAAAGTGACTACTATAATGTATGGCCGTGTCCTTCTATCCTTGATATCAGTTGACCAATGAGGCATAGGCCGTGTCATCCTCGATCAATCTATGTGTTTCTTGATCCACTGAGTAAACTAACTCAAACAAATGAGCTCAATATCTCATATTGACTCATTTGAGCATAACCATGCGTTTTAGTAGTTCTACTCAATCAAGGGGCCCACCGATATCACTCTCGTCATATGAGAGGGATAGATCCCATCTACATCACTCACATCCCTCCGCATAATTTGTTATATACCCAGTAATCGTCTTTATGGTCCACCCTATTACGGGTGACGTTTGACGATACCAAAGTACATAATTCCTTATGTAGGGAACCGTAGTGACTTCAGGTTCGAGGACTATTCATACCAATAGTCACATGAGAAAGTTTATGACACTCATATAACGATCCATGAAACTTTCTCATGGTGGGTCAGTTCAGTATATATTCTCTAATATATACCCATGTGTCAACTTTATATCATATATCCATGACTTGTGAGATCAAGTCATCAATCGACCTACATGCTAGTCTTTATGTATTAATATTGCCCTTGTATATTAATACTTGACTAGGAATATTTAGGAAAGTGTTCTCTACAGCCTCTCATAATCAATTCTTCCAATTGATGTGCTGTAGATAAGAACCTACTTTTCTAGGGCATTATTATATTTAATTTAGCTGGCACAAGCAAGATGTAAATATAATAACCAATCCTTTGCCTTTATTGAATATGATACAAAATGTTCCCTTTTCAACCATCACATGATTGGCTCTAGGGCTATAACTAACAATAACTTGCTTTGTACAACAAACAACTAAGCTCTGGATCAACTACTCTGCACATCCTTACTAAGCACGGGAAATACATAGGTCGCTCAGGAAATTCATAGACAACTCGGGAAATACATAAGTTGCTCTACACAACACAAAATGCTTTGGACTCTGCAAACACACCTAATGCTCTATAAATACAAAGAAGTACTCTGAAAACATACTGGGTATTCTGTCTTAACTAAATAAAATCCCGACCCCATCATTACCTATTATGCTTGATTTCCTTTTTTGCATTATTCTCCTTAACCATACAAAAGAACTTGACTTCATTGAGTGGGGTGATGGAGCTTAGAAATAAATTCCTTCATCACCCCACATTTATGCAAGGTGACGGTGTCTTTCTAACTGAATCAGTTGATTGTCACTCCATTTCTTCTAGAAGCACAAGAGAGAGTTCTCTAAATTCATCTTTAGTTATCTAAGTATCGTGAACTTTTGAAAGTTCTTTCCAACAAATTAGATATCTATGAGCATTTCCATTTGGAGATATCACTATTTGATGATTTAAGATACTCTCAATCTAATGATAAGGTTGCATCATAGATGGAAGTATGGGAACTGACATCATTAGTATTTGACATGTAAGCAAATCAACAGACAAAGATGAAGGTTCAATTGTCCTTGGACATGATAGTAAGTTCTCAATATTGAAAATTAGATTAATGTTAAAATTAGCAGGAAAGTTAATAACATAAACATTAGTCCTAATTTTTTCTCGCAATTTGAAATAGATCAGAGGAGCGAACATGAAAATTTTTGAAGGAGATATGAAACACGTGCCACAGTGTTATTCTCTAATCTCTCATAAGGGCATATATCAAATTTCTCTAATACTGTGCAAGTATAAGACTTAGTCTACAGATAAGACTACACAAAGATCTCAGAGAAAGTATGTCCTACAATATCATAAATTGCAGGTGATAGATGAGATCTCAAATCGGACTACTTACAGGCAACATGGATGTGACTATGCCCATGTTGATCATGTCACACATGGCCTCATCCTGAACACGTATCAGGGCGACTTAAGTTCTATCAGGGTTACTCTAAAATCTCTTACAGTTAGAAATCATCTTATCTCTACTCTTAGAAGTGGATATATATATATAACAAATTGAGAAATTTCATAAAAAACTCAAACTCAATGACTCTCTGTCCCATAAAGAGTGTCCAGTGATAGGTTTAGTGAAGGGGTCAACAACCATACTGTGTTGAAATGTATTTGATAATCACTTCATTTTTCTTAATGATGTCCCTCACAAAATGATATCTGGTATATATGTGTTTGCTTCTACTATGAAACTTAGGGTCTCGAGTGTAAATAATAGTGACCTAATTATCACAATAAATCATAACTGACCTCCCACTATCCACTATAATCCCTAAGTTATCTAATAATCTTCAGAGCCAAACACTCTCCTGAACTACTACTGAACAAGCCATAAACTCAGCCTCCATCATAGATAGAGAAACATAGGTTTTCTTCTTACTAATCCAAGAGATGGTCTCGTCATTGAGCAAGAATGCGAAACTTGATGTTGATTTGCATTTATTCAGATCGCCTCTCCAATTGACATCTAAATATCCCATAAGTCACAAATCGCCTCTCTCGTAACACAGAGAGAAGTTTGTAGTTCCTTTGAGATATCAAAAATACTTTTCACTGGTCTCTAGTGACCCCTTCCAGGATTTACTGATATTTACATACCAGACTAATTGCATAGTATATATTCAATCGTATACACATCATTGCGTACATTATACTTCCAATTGCATTGGAATAAGATACTTTATTCATTTCCTTTATTTCTTTTTGAGTTTTAGGACACATTATCAAGCTAAGACCTTCACCTTTAACAATTAGAGTATCTATGGGATTACAATCACTCATCCTAAACCGCATGAGAATTTTCTTAATGTAGGCCTCTTATGAAAGAGCCAACAATCTTCTCAAGTGATCTATTCGGATCTGTACTCCAAGGATGAACTCAATTTCACCGATATCCTTCATGTTGAAATTGGATGGCAACCATGTTTTAATGGTTATTAGGTATTGAATGTAGTTCCCAGCCAACATTATGTCATTCACATATAATAACAGAATCACAAAAAAGTTATATGACCTTATTAGTAGACACAATGATCCTCCTCAACCATTGTAAAACTATAAGATATCACCTCCTCGTGAAATCTTAAGTACCATTGCCTGGATGATTGCTTTAGGTCATACATCAACTTTCGAAGTCGACATACCTTATCTTCCTGACCTATTAGAACAAACCCTGGAAGTTGTTCCATGTAGATCTTCTCATCCAGACTTCTATTAAGGAAAGAAGTCTTCACATCCATCTAGTGTAACTTTGATCTAAACTTACGATAATCGCTAAAAGTAAATGGATTGATGTAAACTTGACTACTAGAGATAAGGTCTCCTCGTAGTCAATGCCCTTTGTCTGTGTGTAACCCTTAGCTACGAGGAAGCCTTATACTTCTCAATCGATCCATCGACCTTCCTTTTGATTTTGAGAACCCACTTGTTCCTAATAACCTTTCTATTCTCAAGTAAGTCAACTAGGTCCTAGACCTCATTGAATTTCATTGATTCCATTTATTTCTGCATGGCCTTAAACCATTAGTCCTTTGCTAAACCCTCAAGAGTCTTTCTTAGAGTCCTCAACTCATCCTTATCCTCCAGAGTCACAATGAGAATCCCTTCTCAATCGGGAAACGACGATGAGGTACATTTCTCCAACCACTCCTACAAGGAGAGTACTCCACACCTTTAGATGGACCACTCCTACTCGGACTAAGATTTGTAACAAGGTCTTGAATCCCGCCACTGGGCTTGATTGAGCCACTAGACTCATCCTTCTCATAGATGGTGAAATCTCGATCGATTTCTTCTCTTTTAGTAAAATCATTTTTGAGAAATATGATATCACAAGAGTCAATCTCAGTTACATTCCCATCCGTATGTTCTCGTAGGAACACATATCCCTTGGAGTGTTCAGAGTATATTATGAAGATACACTTCTTTCCTCACGGGCTTAACTTATCGTACCAGTGTAAAGAATCATTAACATATGCAACACAATCCCATGGTATAAAATGGCTAAGGAGATGCTACCTCCCTGTTCAAAGTTCATATATGGGGTATTGACCACGGACTTAGTTGGAGCATAATTAAGGACATAGGCTATAGTCAATATTACATCCCACCAATGGGAGATAGGTAAATTGGCCTGCACTATCATAGATCTCACCATCTCCAATAGAGTCTTATTCTTTCTCTCGGTGACTCTGTCTTGCTGAGGAGTAGCAGGAATAGTCAGTTGTCTCGTAATCCTTTTTCAAAATAGAGCTCTTTGAACTGCTTAGATAGATACTCACACCCCCGATCGGTTTGAGGGTTTTCACCCTCATATCTAACTAATTTTTAACTTTGCTAATAAACCTCTTGAAACACTCTAGTGCTTTAGACTTGTGGGAGATCAGGTAGACATAACCAAAATGTGTGTAATGTCTATAAATGTAATAAAATATGTGGCTCCGTTTTGGGATCTCACATTCATAGGTCCGTAAATATCAGAATGAATCAACTGCAATGGAGTTCTATCTCTCATTACTTTCCCAAATAGTTTTCTAGTAGATTAGCCTGCTAGGCAAAACTCAGACAAGGGCAACTCGACTTTGGTTAGCTGTCCTAACATTCCACATGCTGCTAACCAACCCATCCTCTCTTGCCCTATGTGGCCATGTCTACTATGCCATACATTCACATCATCCACTACACTATCAGATGGAAAGGCAATAGGAGAAGAAGGATAAGACTCATGAAATGAAATCAAGTAAAGTACATAAAGTCCCTTATGGACTAAACTTGAACATATTAAAGAACTGTTATACAAGATGGGAATTCTAGAGTTTCCAATAGAAACACAATATCTTAATTGATCTAGAGAACGAATAGAAATAAGATTCTATTGAATTTTAGAAGCATACATGTCCTGAAGATACAATACTTGATTACTTTGTAGCAACAACTTGCAAGTGTCAATCCCTCTCACCTCCACAAATGCTCTATTTCCAACATATAAACTTCTCACAAGTGGGCTTAAACAGTGGAATTCCACATATGCACTCCTATCACGAGGTACATGGTATGTGACTCATGAGTCTATAATCCACAAAGGAGAAGAGTTAGCAAACATCACACTAGATGCCACATAACTCAAACCATGTAAAGAAGAAGGATATTCCTTTCACTCGCTACACTCGTATACGAAATGTCCAAGCTTACCACATATGTAACATCGGACATTACTCTTTTTGAGTTCCTTGTATTTCTATCATTTCTCATTTGTCTTTACAAATGACTTCTTCTTAACTTGACCTTTAGTCTTCTTCTTATGCTTGTGTCACTTGCACTTTGTACCCCGAGAGCCCTTACTCAACTCTGCAATGTTAGTGTGATCTAAAGTTGACTTGGTCACCTCCTGGCACTCCTCCTAAAGCTCACAGTGCAACTCATATCCATGAAAGTAGGAATACTTTTAGTGTGTGTGAGATAGGTCTTAACTATATTCCAAGAGTCAGATAAGGACTGAATCATCCCTAGTACTTGAAGTTCATTTTACATAAACTCCTTCATGGCAATCATACTTGACATATGTATTAAATGTTTCTTCATAGTATGATCAAATCTCTTCTTATAAGTGATGAACTTATAGGTCAGCATCCTCAACTTAGGAGATGATGGGGCGCAATAATGCTCTTTCAAAGTATGCTTGAATGACATAGCAATAGGATACTACTCATATATCGGGATTAACTCATCGTGCATGCTACTAAGAAGAATTACCCTAGCTTGGTCATCCTTATTTTTCCAAGCACAATATACCTCATGATCCAATTTTTCCTATGCTGTGGTACTCTCCCTGGGGTCCATTATCTTGTGTTTAAGAACTTCCTCAAGTTCTTATTCCTCGAAAACAAACTGAACATATTGTAGTTGTCATTGTTTAGCTTGTCTCCCTTCACGAGATCTAGTATGACATTCTTTGTTGCAGTCATTTCTCTAACACACAGAATAGAGAGACGTTAGTGACAAATGATACTTAATATCTCAAATTTGTGTACCTACTAATCATCAAGATCCAAATGACTTGAAAATAAGTTTCAAGATGAGTGCATGAATCAACAGACACCATACACCACAATCTAGAATTGCATCTCACCATTCAAATTAAGATACAGTATACAAATAGTCACATTATACCTTTACGACTAACCTACATGTTATCGTGAGAGTCCACACACACTGCCAAATACCAATAGTGCATCTTCACATGCCTCAGAGTTTGACCTCTTCATCTTTCTTGAGACTCTCAACTCAGGTCAAGTCTGAGTGGACTTACCCACTTTGGAAGTCCTTCTCGACTTTTAAAGTTGTGAAGACAACTTTAAAAAACTCCTCGGCTTGTTCGAACACTCTCTAAGTGTAATTCACTCGAGCACCTCCACTCCACTCGAGCTTCCAAGAACTGTGAGATCCAAGCACCCGAGCCTCATCGCTTGTCCCGATCACTGTACACCATGGTTTTTGCTCATATCACACTCCCGAGGACCACGACTCATCCCGAGCACCTCAGAGTGCATCTGATCATGTGTCGGACATCATATCCCAAGCACCTTTGTGTTAGTTATATATGAGAGGTGTCCTAAGGAAATTGCCATAAGATTAAACCATTTATATGATAAATGAAGATTCACTATTTAAGATACATATTTTCATGTATTTGATTAGATCTTAAACTCATTTACTGAATGTCCACAATATGATTTACAGTATGAGAGAATTTGTGATTGGATCACAACTAGTGAGTATCTCTACTTGTGTAATTGTGATGTATTGGAATTATCTCTACTGCAGCTTAAGTGCGATATGTTGGGTTTCCAGCACCGCGGCGTGTGTGTGTTCGATCATGTTTCTTAAACATGAGCACAGCGGAAGCAATTAAAAATAATAAATCTATATTTATTACAACACACACAACACACGCATGCTATTACAACAAGTGTAGACATAACCGTAAATTAAAATTTGCAATAAAAGAAATTATCTACGTTATACCTTTCGTATGACGTGTAGCGGGAACGACATCAACCGGAACGATCCTCGTAAGAATCGTCTCTATCCGTATCCACGCCGAGCTCCTCGGGATGACTTCGCTAAGTCACGAGCTTCGTCTTCGTACGGGTTACTAGCCTCGTGTTGAAGACGACGTGATCGAGAGATGATCACGATCCGAATCCAAATTCGGATCCTAAAACGAGTTCTCAAAACTCGCTTCTCCGGAGAGGTATTCGTCAACCAATTGACGAATCCTTCGTCCTCCACCTCAGAGGATTACCGGAGATCAAATCCCCGGTAAGTTAGCCGCTGTCGGAGCACTAACTGTCGTCCAAACGACACTCCGACAACAAAGAAACAAACTGTCCAGAAAAACTGGACAGGTTTTGGTGGAGGAATAGAGGCCGGCCAAGGAGAGATGGAAGCTCACCTTATCACCGAACCTAGAGGAGATCACCGGAGGGTCGCCGGAGGTTCACGGCTGAAGCTTGGTCGCGGCAACAAGTTGGAAGGCTGCACAAAAGCTGGCGGCGGCTTAGGGTTAGGCGCGAATACTCCAACAAGGGTGGCGGCAACACCAAGGGCTTAGGGTTTTTGATTAGGTCTTAATTATCCATTAAGCCCTCTTTTATAGAGAACTAATTCTCTTAATGGTTAATGGATCATATCCATAAAGCCCGTTAACCCGCTCCATTAAGATAAGTTAAAATAAACCAAACCATGATGGTTTATTTTAAGTTAAAACGAACCAACCTTTGGTTCATTCGTTTAATATAAACCAAACCCTTTGGTTTATTCTCATCCATTAGTTAGAACCAAACCATTTTGGTCCATCCATTATGTCTTCATAAGACCACGGCCCATCCACGCTTCCATTGCGGTGAAACAATTTCATGCTCGCTTTATGTTTGGTCGACCAAACATAGTTCTCTCGATGCGAGAATCCCATTCTCAAGCTCGTTTTAAATCCTTTGGATTACACTTTCGTTGTGCGTGTGACCAAATAGGTTCTCGGTTTATGTTGGCCGTCTATAATTAACCATTAATTATAGAGCGATCATGAGTGGCACCTAGTAGTACATCATGATCCCCAATTAGCGAAAGATCAGCGGTTGATCGAGAACTATTTACGAAACCCTTGATAGCTCGAATGAATCGTGCCCCATTCCCTTCACTCATCTTATACCCACTTGGTTGAGGACATGGTCTATTGTGCCGATCCCCACTAGGTGACTCGTCACACCTAGCCCAAGTATCATTTCCTCGTCCTCAGTTCTAGTTACTCCACATGTATCGAAGAGTACCTTACTCTAAACATGTAATGCTTTGGCAAAGACTTTAGTAACAATCAGACGAGAGGCCATGGGTATACATCTCCTGCAAGAGTGGTGAATCCTGTATAGGCTATTCAAACACCTTCGATCACTTCGACTTATACCCAATCATCCCGGGTCCACATCTCCTTAGAGATGCTTGCTTAAGATGTCAAGCATAAGTCTCCATGATCAAGATGACTTGAATACCGCAAGTCAAAGGAACATCGCACTTAAGCTACAGTAAGAACTTCATTGTATATCTGATATGCAGAGAACCATATGAAGTCTTACTACCGGTCACTCCAATGAACTAGTTACCATAACTAGCATCCACGATTAACTCCGGACATCACAATGTCTCCAGCCAGTGAGAATCAGCTGCTTGGATACACCAAGGAGTATACCTCGTGCTAGTCTCGACAAAATTGATGGTGTCCAAATCCATCAATTCATCGACTAGGGATAATTCCGATACATCACAATTACACATGTAGAGATACTCACTAGTTGTGATCCAATCACAAATTCTCTCATGCTGTGAATCGTATCGTGGACATTCAGTAAATGAGTTTAAGATCCAATCAAATATATTAAACATGTACACTCAAATAGTGAATCTTCATTTATCATATAAATGGTTCATACATAAGGCGATTGCCTTAGGACATCTCTCATATATTACTAACAGACTCCCACTTGGCCTAATGCCAATCGCTACGGTATCCAATACCATAAGCACTAACATGACCCTCAAACTTACTTTGAGGTAATGCTTTAGTCAAAGGATCCGCTAAGTTCCTTTCAGTGGGAATTTTCTCGATTTGTATTTCGTTCCTACTGATGATCTCTCTGATAAGATGATAGCGACGAAGTACATGTTTGGATCATTGATGAGACCACATCAAGTTCATAGATGAACTACTTGATCCAAACCGCTTCCTTTGCTGCTTCCAAAGCTGCAATGCATTCTGCCTCAGTAGCAGAATCCGCTATAGTGTCAAGCTTGTAACCTTTCCAGCTTATTGCGCCTCCATTCCAGGTGAATACATACCCAGACTAAGACATGGAATCATCCTTGTCTGTCTGGAGCTGGCATCCTTATACCCACGTATCACCATGTACCCTTCTCCATATATTAGGAACACATCCTTAATTCTTCTTAAGTACTTAAGGATCGTCTTAACAGCCACCCAATGATCCATTCCTGGATCGGACTGGTATCTGCTCGTGACACTCAGAGCATACGATACATCGGGCCTCGTACATAACATAGCATACATGATAGATCCTATTGCGGATGCATAGGGAATCTAACTCATGCAAATCCTCTCGTCTTCTGTGCGCGGACACATAGACTTCGAAAGGTGTACCCCATGCCTGATGGGTAGAAAACCTTTCTTGGATTCCGACATGCTAAACCTCTTTAGCACTCAGTTTATATATGTAGACTGCGAAAGACCAAGAAACCATTTCGATCTATCTCTATAGATCTTAATCCCGAAGATGTAGGTTGCTTCTCCCAGGTCTTTCATGGAGAATGTCTTGGATAACCAAACCTTAACTGACTGTAAGATTGACACATCGTTTCCTATAAGTAATATGTCATCGACATACAATACTAGGAACACGACTGCACTCCCACTAACCTTCTTGTACACACAAGGTTCGTCTGGATTTTGTGAGAAATCAAACTTTTGATCGTCTCATCAAAACAGATATTCCAGCTCCTGGATGCTTGCTTCAATCCATAAATGGATCGTCGCAATTTGCATACCTTGGTTTTATCAACCGATGTGAAACCCTCAGGCTGTATCATATACACGTCCTCGAGCAGGTTTCCATTAAGGAAAGCTGTTTTCACATCCATCTGCCATATCTCATAATCATAATGAGCCTGTATGGCCAGGAGCATCCGAATGGATTTAAGCATAGCTACAGGCGAATAGGTTTCGTCATAATCAACGCCTTGTTTTTGACGATATCCTTTCGCCACCAATCTAGCCTTATAGGTAATCACATTGCCATCCATGTCGATTTTCTTCTTGAAAACCCACTTGCACCCTATAGGCTTTATGCCTTCAGGTGGGTCAACCAAGTTCTAAACTTGGTTTTCATACATGGAATCCATTTCCGACTTCATGGCATCAAGCCACTTATCCCTTTCTGAACTTGTCAGCACTTCTTCATAACTGGTAGACTCCTCATCATCAATGAGTAACACGTCGTTCGATTCACTTACGAGAAATCCATATCTCTCAGGAATATTGCGTGTTCTACCAGATCTACGAAGATGTGGTGTTACAATAGGTCCAGCCGATTGCTCATCACTATGAGTTGTCGGCTGTTGTGCTTCACCAGGTATCTCATCAATGTCTATTTGAGTCTCTCGAGCCTCCTCAAGCTCGATGACACTCCCACTGTTTTCTTGTAAGAGAAACTCTTTCTCTAGAAACACAGCATGCCTTGAAACAAACACCTTTTGTTCCACAGGATGATAGAATTGGTAACCCCTTGTTTCCTTAGGGTATCCAATAAATAGACATTTATCAGACTTAGCATCCAGTTTGTCTGATACTGTCCGCTTCACATAAGCAGAACAACCACATATCTTCAAGTAAGATACATGAGGTTTCTTACTATTCCATATCTCATATGGAGTAGTTGAGACTACCTTGGTAGGCATTCTGTTTAACAAGTAAACAGCTGTCTGAAGTGCATAACCCCAAAAGGACTTGGGAAGAGTCGCATGATTCATCATTGACCTGACCATGTCCAACAAGGTCCGGTTACGCCTCTCAGATACACCATTATGCTGTGGTGTATAGGGCGGAGTCCATTGAGAAAATATACCATTGTCCCTCAGATAATCTAGAAACTCTTGACTCAAGTATTCACCACCTCGATCCGATCGAAGTATTTTAATACTCTTGCCAAGTTGTTTCTCTACTTCATTTCTGAATTCTTTGAACCTTTCAAAGGCTTCAGACTTGTGTTTCATCAAGAACACATACCCAAACCGTGAGTGATCATCGGTGAAGGTGATGAAGTAGCTATAGCCTCCTAAAGTTTGAGTTGACATGGGTCCACATACATCAGTATGTATTAGACCTAGCAACTCTTTCACTCGTTCACCCTTTCCATTAAAAGGTAACTTAGTCATCTTGCCTTTTAAGCATGATTCGCATGTATCGTATGAATCCAATTCAAACGATTCCAGAATTCCATATTGGTGTAATTCGGACATACGTTTCTTACTTGCATGGCCAAGACGATAATGCCACATATAGAGTCTATTTGATTATCCTTTCGAGCACGCTGTTGCTCGCTCGAGCATTGAAATGTTACCGGATACGCCCAACGATAAATACCATTGCTTAAAGTTCCAAATCCATAAAGAACTCCATTCAAAGTTATGTAACAACAATTGTTACTAAAAGTCAAATGGTACCCATTTCTATTTAAACAAGAAATAGAAATGATGTTCTTTATCAACGAAGGAACATAAAAGCAATTGTCCAGTTCTAAGACAAGTCCTGTAGGGAGTCTCAACAAATACATTCCGATGGCGAGTGCAGCAACCTTTGCTCCATTCCCAACACGTAAATTTGACTCTCCCTTGACGAGTCTTCTTCTATTTCGTAGCCCATGTATGTCTTTACATATATGTGAGCCACACCCAGTATCCAATACCCATGTGTCTGAGGAAATAGAATGACAATCAATAATGAAGATTTCTGAAGAAGATGGGGCATCTAATGCCTTATTCTTCTTCACAGACTCAAGATAAATCTCGCACTTTCTTCGCCAATGGCTCTCCTTGCCATCATGATGGCAAGTTTCCTTTTGTGCTAGTTCTACCTTCTTATCCCTTCTCTTCTTTCCCTTCTGCTGTTCCTTTGACTTCCTCTTAGAACCTTTCTTCGAGGAATCAACTAACAACACCGTCCCCTGTTCATGCTTTTCAGAAGGCTCCACAGTCTTCAGCATGTTGAGCAGTACCACAGATGAACCTTCTTGCATCTCAGAGGTGAAGAGAAGCTTGGAGACTTCGAACCTTTCGAATCTCACTTGCTCATCAAACAACTCATAAAGATGAAGGACTATGGTATGAGCATCCATCGCTGCAGCTTGGGTTCCATCGCCTAGCATGATGTAACTCACTTGCTCGTAATCACTCACATGTTTCGATGGGCCAACAATTGGTCCGAGTTGCATCATCACTAGGACGGGGAAGAGACGCCGAGGACATACAAGCTTTTTCACGCTTGAGAACAATTCTCAAGTTTCTAAGCCACCCAAGAAGTTCGCGCCTACTAATTTATTCGAATTCAAAATAGAGCGCAAATTCAAAGACATCATGATCAAGAGATTAACCTAGAAATACAAAACGAGCATATATGAGAAAGATGATTTAAAATGCATCCACATACATTTACAAAATCCCATTCATTTTTCGAATTCAAAAACCCTTAAAATCACTTCGGGAGATCGTAGGTCCATCTCCGAATGGGCTGATATCCATCATAGATAAGAACAACCTTGGAGTGAGTCCAACAAGCCATTCTTAGCTATGATGGTGGGTATCAAGTATACCGATTACATATCATGTATATGTAACTATCACAATGTGCTATCAACTAATTGAATGTTTACACATACATTGGGTTGTTAACACATTAACAAGTATGCATCATATGCATAGCACCCAACTTCACCTCTCTTCACATCGACCTTGGAGTGAGTCCAACAAATCGATGCTCCAAGTTAAAGCCGACCCATTAATCGCGAAATAGTTTTAATATGGTTAGAGCGCATTCAACCAATTAGCCAGGCTTGGAGTGAGTCCAACAACCCAAACTAACGATTGACCTCTGACTCTTACCATATTAGAGTTAAACTATTCCAATGATTTTACCATGTTCAGGTTCGAGCCGGGCTTGGAGTGAGTCCAACAACCCAAACAAGAAACAGAACTCTGGTTCTAACCATATTAATGGAAGGTGTAGGCTTTAATATTGAGTTAGGGTTTTATGTCTCATCCTCTTTGCATGCAAATAACTATTATCTACATGGCATGGCATACATGGCATACATCTACATGTCACGACACGCATGACATAATGTTATGCATCTAATGCAATTACATGGCATACAATTATGTCATGTATATAATTTCCTTATATGTCAAAACTATTTATGGAAATAAAATATGTTTAAGATTTGATTCTCCAAATCAAATCATAATTAAATTAGGAAACAAATTTCCAAATCTAATCACATATTTTATTCATGGAATTATTTGATTAAGGAAAATCTATTTAGGAAACCAATTTCCTAAATCATCAAAACTACTTATGGAAATTAAAAATTTTAAGATTTGATTTCCCAAATCAAATCATAATTAAATTAGGAAACAAATTTCCAGAATCTAATCAAATATTTTATTTATGGAAAATATCAATTTCCATAAATACTTCCAACTTTCCAAAAGTGGAAGATTTCCATAAATACTTCTAGACTTTCCAAAATTGAAAAATTTCCATAAATACTTCTAAATTTCCAAAATTTAGAAAATTTCCAGAAATACATTATGACTATCGCAAAACCATTTTTACGATTATGTCGAAACACAACCTGGCCTCTGATACCACTGTTGGGTTTCCAGCACCGCGGCGTGTGTGTGTTCGATCATGTTTCGTAAACATGAGCACAGCGGAAGCAATTAAAAATAATAAATCTATATTTATTACAACACACACAACACACGCATGCTATTACAACAAGTGTATACATAACCGTAAATTAAAATTTGCAATAAAAGAAATTATCTACGTTATACCTTTCGTATGACGTGTAGCGGGAACGGCATCAACCGGAACGATCCTCGTAAGAATCGTCTCTATCCGTATCCACGCCGAGCTCCTCGGGATGACTTCGCTAAGTCACGAGCTTCGTCTTCGTACGGGTTACTAGCCTCGTGTTGAAGACGACGTGATCGAGAGATGATCACGATCCGAATCCAAATTCGAATCCTAAAACGAGTTCTCAAAACTCGCTTCTCCGGAGAGGTATTCGTCAACCAATTGACGAATCCTTCGTCCTCCACCTCAGAGGATTACCGGAGATCAAATCCCCGGTAAGTTAGCCGCTGTCGGAGCACTAACCGTCGTCCAAACGATGCTCCGACAACAAAGAAACAAACTGTCCAGAAAAACTGGACAGCTTTTGGTGGAGGAATAGAGGCCGGCCAAGGAGAGATGGAAGCTCACCTTATCACCGAACCTAGAGGAGATCACCGGAGGGTCACCGGCTGAAGCTTGGTCGCCGGCAACAAGTTGGAAGGCTGCACAAAAGCTGGGCGGCGGCAGCTTAGGGTTGGGCGCCGAATAATCCAACAAGGGGTGGGCGGCAACACCAAGGGCTTAGGGTTTTTGATTAGGGCTTAATTATCCATTAAGCCCTCTTTTATAGAGAACTAATTCTCTTAATGGTTAATGGATCATATCCATAAAGCCCGTTAACCCGCTCCATTAAGATAAGTTAAAATAAACCAAACCATGATGGTTTATTTTAAGTTAAAACGAACCGAACCAACCTTTGGTTCATTCGTTTAATATAAACCAAACCCTTTGTTTTATTCTCATCCATTGGATTAGAACCAAACCATTTTGGTCCATCCATTATGTCTTCATAAGACACGGCCCATCCACGCTTCCATTGCGACTGAAACAATTTCATGCTCGCTTTATGTTTGGTCCATCCAAACATAGTTTCTCTCGGTCTGAGAATCCCATTCTCAAGCTCGTTTTAAATCCTTTGGATTACACTCGTTGTGCGTGTGACCAAATAGGTTCTCGGTTTATGTTGGCCGCCTATAATTAACCATTAATTATAGAACGATCATGAGTGGCACCTAGTAGTACATCATGATCCCCAATTAACCGAAAAGATCAACGGTTGATCCGTAACTATTTACGAAACCCTTCAAGAGCTCGAATGAATCGTGCCCCATTCCCTTCACTCATCTTATACCCACTTGGTTCGGACATGGTTTATTGTGTCGGTCCCCTCACTAGGTCGACTACGTCACACCTAGCCCAAGTATCATTTCCTCGTCCTACGGATTCTAGTTACTCCACATGTATCGAAGAGTACCTTACTCTAAACATGTAATGCTTTGGCCAAAGACTTTAGTAACAATCCGACGAGAGGCCATGGGTATACATCTCCTCGCAAGGAGTGGTGAATCCTTTATAGGCTATTCAAACACCTTCGATCATTTCGACTTATACCCAATCATCCCGGGTCCACATCTCCTCGGAGATGTTTGCTTAAGATGTCAAAGCATAAGTCTCCATGATCAAGATGACTTGAATACCGCAAGTCAAAGGAACATCGCACTTAAGCCACGAAGAACTTCATTGACATATCTATATATGCAGAGAACCATATGAAGTCTTATGGACCGGTCACTCCAATGAACTAGTTACCATAACTAGCATCCACGATTAACTCCGACATCACAATGTCTCCACCAGCGGTGAGAATCACCGCTTGGATACACCAAGGAGTCTCGGATGTAATTGATGGTGTCCAAATCCATCAATTCATCGACTAGGATAATTCCGATACATCACAATTACACATGTAGAGATACTCACTAGTTGTGATCCAATCACAAATTCTCTCATGCTGTGAATCGTATCGTGGACATTCAGTAAATGAGTTTAAGATCTAATCAAATATATTAAACATGTACACTCAAATAGTGAATCTTCATTTATCATATAAATGGTTCATACATAAGGCGATTGCCTTAGGACATCTCTCATATATTACTAACAGACTCCCACTTGGCCTAATTCCAATCGCTACGGTATCCAATACCATAAGCACTAACATGACCCTCAAACTTACTTTGAGGTAATGCTTTAGTCAAAGGATCCGCTAAGTTCCTTTCAGTGGGAATTTTCTCGATTTGTATTTCGTTCCTACTGATGATCTCTCTGATAAGATGATAGCGACGAAGCACATGTTTGGATCATTGATGAGACCACATCAAGTTCATAGATGAACTACTTGATCCAAACCGCTTCCTTTGCTGTTTCCAAAGCTGCAATGCATTCTGCCTCAGTAGCAGAATCCGCTATAGTGTCAAGCTTGTAACCTTTCCAGCTTATTGCGCCTCCATTCCAGGTGAATACATACCCAGACTAAGACATGGAATCATCCTTGTCTGTCTGGAGCTGGCATCCTTATACCCACGTATCACCATGTACCCTTCTCCATATATTAGGAACACATCCTTAGTTCTTCTTAAGTACTTAAGGATCGTCTTAACAGCCACCCAATGATCCATTCCTGGATCGGACTGGTATCTGCTCGTGACACTCAGAGCATACGATACATCGGGCCTCGTACATAACATAGCATACATGATAGATCCTATTGCGGATGCATAGGAATCTTACTCATGCAAATCCTCTCTCTTCCTACGCGCGGACACATAGACTTCGAAAGGTGTACCCCATGCCTGATGGGTAGAAAACCTTTCTTGGATTCCGACATGCTAAACCTCTTTAGCACTCAGTTTATATATGTAGACTGCGAAAGACCAAGCAACCGTTTCGATCTATCTCTATAGATCTTAATCCCGAAGATGTAGGTTGCTTCTCCCAGGTCTTTCATGGAGAATGTCTTGGATAACCAAACCTTAATCGATCAGAAGATTGACACATCATTTCCTATAAGTAATATGTCATCGACATACAATACTAGGAACACGATCGCACTACTAACCTTCTTGTACACACAAGGTCGCTCGGATTTTGTGAGAAATCAAACTTTTGATTCTCATCAAAACGGATATTCCGACTCTGGATGCTTGCTTCAATCCATAAATGGATCGCCGCAATTTGCATACCTTGGTTTTATCAATCGATGTGAAACCTCAGTGTATCATATACACGTCCTCGGCTGTTTCCATTAAGGAAAGTTTTCACATCCATCTGCCATATCTCATAATCATAATGAGCCGCTATGGCCAGGAGCATCCGAATGTATTTAAGCATAGCTACAGGCGAATAGGTTTCGTCATAATCAACGCCTTGTTTTTGACGATATCCTTTCGCCACCAATCTAGCCTTATAGGTAATCACATTACCATCCATGTCGGTTTTCTTCTTGAAAACCCACTTGCACCCTATAGGCTTTATGCCTTCAGGTGGGTCAACCAAGTTCCAAACTTGGTTTTCATACATGGAATCCATTTCCGACTTCATGGCATCAAGCCACTTATCCCTTTCTGAACTTGTCAGCACTTCTTCATAACTGGTAGACTCCTCATCATCAATGAGTAACACGTCGTTCGATTCACTTACGAGAAATCCATATCTCTCAGGAATGTTGCGTGTTCTACCAGATCTACGAAGATGTGGTGTTACAATAGGTCCAGCCGATTGCTCATCACTATGAGTTGTCGGCTGTTGTGCTTCACCAGGTATCTCATCAATGTCTATTTGAGTCTCTCGAGCCTCCTCAAGCTCGACGACACTCCCACTGTTTTCTTGCAAGAGAAACTCTTTCTCTAGAAACACAGCATGTCTTGAAACAAACACCTTTTGTTCCACAGGATGATAGAATTGGTAACCCCTTGTTTCCTTAGGGTATCCAATAAATAGACATTTATCAGACTTAGCATCCAGTTTGTCTGATACTGTCCGCTTCACATAAGCAGGACAACCACATATCTTCAAGTAAGATACATGAGGTTTCTTACTATTCCATATCTCATATGGAGTAGTTGAGACTTCCTTGGTAGGCATTCTGTTTAACAAGTAAACAGCTGTCTGAAGTGCATAACCCCAAAAGGACTTGGGAAGAGTCGCATGATTCATCATTGACCTGACCATGTCCAACAAGGTCCGGTTACGCCTCTCAGATACACCATTATGCTGTGGTGTATAGGGCGGAGTCCATTGAGACAATATACCATTGTCCCTCAGATAATCTAGAAACTCTTGACTCAAGTATTCACCACCTCGATCCGATCGAAGTATTTTAATACTCTTGCCAAGTTGTTTCTCTACTTCATTTCTGAATTCTTTGAACCTTTCAAAGGCTTCAGACTTGTGTTTCATCAAGAACACATACCCAAACCGTGAGTGATCATCGGTGAAGGTGATGAAGTAGCTATAGCCTCCTAAAGCTTGAGTTGACATGGGTCCACATACATCAGTATGTATTAGACCTAGCAACTCTTCCACTCGTTCACCCTTTCCATTAAAAGGTAACTTAGTCATCTTGCCTTTTAAGCATGATTCGCATGTATCGTATGAATCCAATTCAAACGATTCCAGAATTCCATATTGGTGTAATTCGGACATACGTTTCTTACTTGCATGGCCAAGACGACAATGCCACATATAGGAGTCTAATTGATTATCTTTTCGAGCACGCTTGTTGCTCGCTTCGATATTGAAAATGTCACTGGATACGTCCAACGTATAAATACCATTGCTTAAAGTTCCAGTCCCATAAAGAACTCCATTCAAAGTTATGTAACAACAATTGTTACTAAAAGTCAAATGGTACCCATTTCTATTTAAACAAGAAATAGAAATGATGTTCTTTATCAACGAAGGAACATAAAAGCAATTGTCCAGTTCTAAGACAAGTCCTGTAGGGAGTCTCAACAAATACATTCCGATGGCGAGTGCAACAACCTTTGCTCCATTCCCAACACGTAAATTTGACTCTCCCTTGACGAGTCTTCTTCTATTTCGTAGCCCATGTATGTCTTTACATATATGTGAGCCACACCCAGTATCCAATACCCATGTGTCTGAGGAAATAGAATGACAATCAATAATGAAGATTTCTGAAGAAGATGGGGCATCTAATGCCTTATTCTTCTTCACAGACTCAAGATAAATCTCGCACTTTCTTCGCCAATGGCTCTCCTTGCCATCATGATGGCAAGTTTCCTTTTGTGCTAGTTCTACCTTCTTAGCCCTTCTCTTCTTTCCCTTCTGTTGTTCCTTTGACTTCCTCTTAGAACCTTTCTTCGAGGAATCAACTAACAACATCGTCCCCTGTTCATGCTTTTCAGAAGGCTCCACAGTCTTCAGCATGTTGAGCAGTACCACAGATGAACCTTCTTGCATCTCAGAGGTGAAGAGAAGCTTGGAGACTTCGAACCTTTCGAATCTCACTTGCTCATCAAACAACTCATAAAGATGAAGGACTATGGTATGAGCATCCATATGCTCATGCTGCTTTCGCAGCTCGGGTACCATCGCCCCTAGCATGATGTAACTCACTTGCTCAGAATCACTCACATGTTTCTGATGGGCCAACAATTGGTCCGGTGTTGCATCATCACTAGGACGGGGGGGAAGAGACGCTTCGAGGACATACTCAAGTTTTTCTGCCTTGAGAACAATTCTCAAGTTTCTAAGCCAGTCCAAGAAGTTCGACCCAGTCAATTTATTCGAATTCAAAATAGAGCGCAAATTCAAAGACATCATGATCAAGAGATTAACCTAGAAATACAAAATGAGCATATATGAGAAAGATGATTTAAAATACATCCACATACATTTACAAAATCCCATTCATTTTTCGAATTCAAAAACCCTTAAAATCACTTCGGGAGATCGTAGGTCCATCTCCTAATGGGCTGATATCCATCATAGATAAGAACAACCTTGGAGTGAGTCCAACAAGCCATTCTTAGCTATGATGGTGGGTATCAAGTATACCGATTACATATCATGTATATGTAACTATCACAATGTGCTATCAACTAATTGAATGTTTACACATACATTGGGTTGTTAACACATTAACAAGTATGCATCATATGCATAGCACCAAACTTCACCTCTCTTCACATCGACCTTGGAGTGAGTCCAACAAATCGATGCTCCAAGTTAAAGCCGACCCATTAATCGTGAAATAGTTTTAATATGGTTAGAGCGCATTCAACCAATTAGCCAGGCTTGGAGTGAGTCCAACAACCCAAACTAACGATTGACCTCTGACTCTTACCATATTAGAGTTAAACTATTCCAATGATTTGAACATGTTCAGGTTCGAGCCGGGCTTGGAGTGAGTCCAACAACCCAAACAAGACATGTAACTCTGGTTCTAACCATATTAATGGAAGGTGTAGGCTTTAATATTGAGTTAGGGTTTTATGTCTCATCCTCTTTGCATGCAAATAACTATTATCTACATGGCATGGCATACATGGCATACATCTACATGTCACGACACGCATGGCATAATGTTATGCATCTAATGCAATTACATGGCATACAATTATGTCATGTATATAATTTCCTTATATGTCATAACTATTTATGGAAATAAAATATGTTTAAGATTTGATTCTCCAAATCAAATCATAATTAAATTAGGAAACAAATTTTCAAATCTAATCACATATTTTATTCATGGAATTATTTGATTAAGGAAAATCTATTTAGGAAACCAATTTCCTAAATCATTAAAACTACTTATGGAAATAAAATATTTTAAGATTTGATTTCAAATCAAATCATGATTAAATTAGGAAACAAATTTCCAGAATCTAATCAAATATTTTATTTATGGAAAATATCAATTTCCATAAATACTTCCAACTTTCCAAAAGTGGAAGATTTCCATAAATACTTCTAGACTTTCCAAAATTGAAAAACTTCCATAAATACTTCTAAATTTCCAAAATTAGAAAATTTCCAGAAATACATTATGACTATCGCAAAACCATTTTTACGATTATGTCGAAACACAACCTGGGCTCTGATACCATCATGGTTTCCAGATCAGCAGGTGTGTGTTCGATCATGTTTCGTAAACATGAGCACAATGAAGCAATTAAAAATAATAAATCTATATTTATTACAACACACAACACACGCATGCTATTACAACAAGTGTAGACATAACCGTAAATTAAAATTTGCAATAAAAGAAATTATCTACGTTATACCTTTCAGTATGACGTGTAGCGGAACGGCATCAACCGAACGATCCTCGTAAGAATCGCCTCTATCCGTATCCACGCCGAGCTCCTCGATGACTTCGCTAAGTCACGAGCTTCGCCTTCGTGACGGGTTACTAGCCTCGTGTTGAAGACGACGTGATCGAGATGATCACGATCCAATCCAAATTCGATCCTAAAACGAGTTCTCAAAACTCGCTTCTCCGAGAGGTATTCACAACCAATTGATTTAATCCTTCGCCTCCACCTCAGAGGATTACCGGAGATCAAATCCCGTAAGTTAGCCGCTGTCGAGCACTAACCGTCATCGCCCAAACGACGCCCGACAACAAAGAAACAAGCTGTCCAGAAAAACTGGACAGCTTGGTGGAGGAATAGAGGCCGCCAAGGAGAGATGGAAGCTCACCTTATCACCAACCTAGAGGAGATCACCGGAGGGTCGCGGAGGTTCACCGGCTGAAGCTTGGTCGCGGCAACAAGTTGGAAGGCTGCATTAGGGTTGGGCGCGAATACTCCAACAAGGGGTGGGTGGCAACACCAAGGGCTTAGGGTTTTGATTAGGGCTTAATTATCCATTAAGCCCTCTTTATAGAGAACTAATTCTCTTAATGGTTAATGGATCATATCCATAAAGCCCGTTAACCCGCTCCATTAAGATAAGTTAAAATAAACCAAACCATGATGGTTTATTTTAAGTTAAAACGAACGAACCAACCTTTGGTTCATTCGCTTTAATATAAACCAAACCCTTTGGTTTATTCTCATCCATTGGATTAGAACCAAACCATTTTGGTCCATCCATTATGTCTTCATAAGACACGGCCCATCCACGCCCATTGCGATCAAACAATTTCATGCTCGCTTTATGTTTGGTCCAACCAAACATAGTTTCTCTCGGTCTGAGAATCCCATTCTCAAGCTCATTTTAAATCCTTTGGATTACACTCGTTGTGCGTGTGACCAAATAGGTTCTCGGTTTATGTTGGCCGTCTATAATTAACCATTAATTATAGAACGATCATGAGTGGCACCTAGTAGTACATCATGATCCCCAATTAATCGAAAAGATCAACGGTTGATCGAACTATTTACGAAACCCTTGATGCTCGAATGAATCGTGCCCCATTCCCTTCACTCATCTTATACCCACTTGGTTCAGACATGGTCTATTGTGTCAGTCCCCACTAGGCTGACTACGTCACACCTAGCCCAAGTATCATTTCCTCGTCCTACGGATTCTAGTTACTCCACATGTATCGAAGAGTACCTTACTCTAAACATGTAATTCTTTGGCCAAAGACTTTAGTAACAATCCGACGAGAGGCCATGGGTATACATCTCCTCGCAAGGAGTGGTGAATCCTTTATAGGCTATTCAAACACCTTCGATCATTTCGACTTATACCCAATCATCCCGGGTCCACATCTCCTCAGAGATGTTTGCTTAAGATGTCAAAGCATAAGTCTCCATGATCAAGATGACTTGAATACCACAAGTCAAAGGAACATCGCACTTAAGCCACAGTAAGAACTTCATTGACATATCTATATATGTAGAGAACCATATGAAGTCTTACGGCTGGTCACTCCAATGAACTAGTTACCATAACTAGCATCCACGATTAACTCCGGACATCACAATGTCTCCAGCCAGTGAGAATCAGCTGCTTGGATACACCAAGGAGTATACCTCGTGCTAGTCTCGACAAAATTGATGGTGTCCAAATCCATCAATTCATCGACTAGGGATAATTCCGATACATCACAATTACACATGTAGAGATACTCACTAGTTGTGATCCAATCACAAATTCTCTCATGCTATGAATCGTATCGTGGACATTCAGTAAATGAGTTTAAGATCCAATCAAATACATTAAACATGTACACTCAAATAGTGAATCTTCATTTATCATATAAATGGTTCATACATAAGGCGATTGCCTTAGGACATCTCTCATATATTACTAACACGATATTCCTTTGACTTGCGCTATTCAAGTCATCTTGGTCATGGAGACTTATGCTTTTACATCTTAAGCAAACATCTCCAAGGAGATGTGGACCCAGGATGATAGAGTATAAGTCGAAATGGCCGAAGGTGTTTGAATAGCCTATAAAGGATTCACCACTCCTTGCAAGGAGATGTATACTCTTGGCCTCTCGTCGGATTGTTACTAAAGTCTTTGGCCAAAGCATTACATGTTTAGAGTATGGTACTCTTGGATACATGTGCAGTAACTAGAATCCGGAGGACGAGGAAGTAATACTTGGGCTAGGTGTGATGTTGTCAACCTAGTGGGGGACTGATACAATAGACCATGTCCTGAACCAAGTGAGTATAAGATGAGTGAAAGGAATGGGGCACAATTCATTGTAGCTGCTGAAAGGTTTCAGAAGTCGTTCTGGAGTTAACTGTTGATTTTCCAATTAATTGGGGATCATGATGTAATACTAGATGCCACTCATGATCATTCTATAATTAATGGTTAATTATAGACGACCAACATAAATCGGGAACCTATTTGGTCACACACATAACGAGCGTAATCCAAAGGATTTAAAACAAGCTTGAGAATGAGATACTCAGAACGAGAGAAACTAGATTTGGTTGGACCAAACAAGGAGCGAGCATGAAATTGTTTTAGTCGCAACGAAAGCATGGATGGGCAGTGTCTTTTGAAGATATAATGGATAAATCAAATTTGTTTGGTTCTAATCCAATGGTGGAAAATAAACCAAAGTGGTTTGGTTTGTTTTAAACGAATGAACCAAAGTTGATTCGGTTCATTTTAACTTAAAATAGACCAACGTGGTTTGGTTTATTTTAACTTAAGTTATTAGAGCGGGTTAACGGGTTTTAGTTATGAACCAATAACTCTAAGGAGAAGATTTCTTGATGATTAAGAAACACACACTCTATAAAAGCACGACTAGAGGTTTGGAGAGCCCTAAGTTTTATTTTTGGAAACTTCTCTTCCTCTCCTCTCCCTCTCTTCTCCTTGCTGCTGCCCAAGAGGATTCACACCCAGCTAGTGCTCCCAGATTCTAGCTGTTGCCGGCCACCTCTCTGGAGACCCACCTTTGCTTCGGTGACCAAGGATTAGCCGACCCTCTTCCTTTGGTCGGCGCCAAGTCCTCCACCAAGCTATCCAGTTTTTAGATAGCTTGTTTCCTTCTTGTCGGAGCATCGTTTGGACGACATTTGGAGCTCCGACAGCGATTTCCTTGCCGTGGATTAGATCTCCGGTAATCCTCATAGGTGGAGGACCAAGGATTCGTCAATCGGTTGATGAATACCTCTTCGGAGAAGCGAGTTTTGGAGACTCATTTTTGCATCCGAATTTTGATTCAGATTGTGATCTTCTCTCGATAACATCATCTTTGACATGAGGCTAGTGCCACTCGCCCACAATGCCTCCCCTCATTTAAAGGCATTCTCGCATTAGTACAAATTGCAGGTGTTTCCACATGCACAATCCGTAACCTCAATAACCGGCACATGAAGGCTACATTTAGCAATACATGTAACTGGAACGAAGTATTACTTTTATTGTAAAATTTGAAACTGTAATTATGTCTACACATATTGTATCTTGCATGCATGTGGTGTGTGTGTTATAATAAATTAGATTTATTTCTTTTAATTCTTCTGTTGTGCACATGTTTACGAAATATGTTTGAACACACACTCGTCGTGGTGACGGGGAAACCTAACATTGGTATCAGAGCCCAGGTTGTATTTTGATATAATCGTAAAATTATTTTACGATAGTCATAATTATATTTATGGAAATTTTATACTTTTGGAAAGTTTATAAGTATTTATGAAAATTTTCTAATTTTGGGAAGTTTAGAAGTATTTATGGAAATCTTCCACTTTTGGAAAGTTTAGAAGTATTTATGGAAATTAACACTTTCCATAAATAAAATATGTGATTAGATTTGGAAATTTATTTCCTAATTTAATCATTATTTTATTTGGGAATCAAATTTAAAACATATTCTATTTTCATAAATAGTTTTGACAATTTAGGAAATTTGTTTCCAAAATTAAATTTGGCTTTCCTTAATTAACACTTTCCATAAATAAAATATGTGATTAGATTTGGAAATTTATTTCCTAATTTTATCATGATTTTATTTGTAGAATGAAATCTCAAACATATTTTATTTCCATAAATTGTTATGATATATAAGGAATTTTTTTACATGCCATAATTGTATGACAAGTAATTGCATTAGATGCATATCATTATGCCATGCGTGTCGTGACATGTAGATGTATGTCATGTATGTCATGCCATGTAGATAATAGTTATTTGCATGCAAAGAGGATGAGACATTAAAGCCCTTACACAATATTAAAGCCTACACCTTCCATTAATATGGTCAGAACTAGAGTTCTATTTCTTGTTTGGATTGTTGGACTCTCTCTAAGCCCGGCTTGAACCTGAACATGTTCAAACCATGGAATAGTTTAATACTAATATGGTAAGAGTCAGAGGTCAATCGTTAACTTTGGTTGTTGGACTCTCTCCAAGCTGGGCTAATTGGTTGAATGTGCTCTAACCATATTAAAACTATTTCTCGATTAATGGGTTGGCTTTAACCTGGAGCATCGGCTTGTTGGACTCTCTCCAAGGTCGATGTGAAGGGAGGTGAAGTTGGGTGTTATGCATATGATGTATACTTGTTAATGAGTTAACAACCCGATGTATGTGTGAACATTCAATTAGTTGATAGCACATTGTGATAGTTGCATATATATGATATGCAATCAATATACTTGATACATACCATTGTAGCTATGAATGGCTTGTTGGACTCTCTCCAAGGTTGTTCATATCTATGTTGGATATCAGCCCATTCAGAGATGGACCTATGATCTCCCAAAGTGATTTTGGCATTTT
Organism: Wurfbainia villosa; assembly: GCA_025175895.1. NCBI lineage: Eukaryota > Viridiplantae > Streptophyta > Magnoliopsida > Zingiberales > Zingiberaceae > Wurfbainia > Wurfbainia villosa. The sequence continues at coordinate 52,730,013 of CM045996.1, read as the reverse complement.
AAAATTCGAAAACTGAATGGGATTTGTAAATGTATGTTGATGCATATTTCCATCTTTCTCATATATGCTCGATTTTGTATTTCTAGGTTAATCGATTGATCATGACGTCTTTGAACTTGCGCTCTATTTTGGATTCGAATAAATTGACTGGGCCTAACTTCTTGGACTGACTTAGAAACTTGAGAATTGTTCTCAAGGCAGAAAAGCTCGCGTATGTCCTTGAATAGCCTCTTCCCAACCGTCCTAAGGATGATGCAACTCCAGACCAATTGTTGGCTTATCAAAAACATGTGGCTAATTCTGAACTGGTGAGTTGCATCATGCTAGCCACGATGGTACTCGAGCTACAAAAGCAACATGAGCATATGGATGCTAATATCATAGTCTTGAATCTTTATGAGTTGTTTGATGAGCAAGCGAGATCTGCAAGGTTCAAAGTCTCCAAGCTCCTCTTCTCCTCTGAGATGCAAGAAGGTTCATCTGTAGTGCAGTTTGTGCTAAAGATGAATGGGTACATCGAGCGGTTGGCTACCCTCGGGTTTGTGATGGATCATGAATTAAGTATTGACTTAATTCTGCATTGTTTTCCCAAGAGTTTCTCACAATTTGTGATGAACTACCGGATGAACAAACTTGAATCTACTATTCCTGAGCTCCTCAATATGCTGAAGACTGTAGAGCCTTCTGTGAAGCATGAGGAGAAGGTGGTTCTGTTATTTGATTCGTCAAAGAAAGGTTCTAAGAGGAAGTCAAAGGAACAGACGAAAGGGAAGAAGAAAATGGCTAAGAAGAAAGAACCAGCACAAAAGGGCACTTGCCATCATTGTGGTAAGGACGACCACTGGCAAAGAAACTGTAAGATTTATCTTGAGTCCGTGAAGAAGAAGAAGTCATCCGATGCCCCATCCTCTTTAGGTATCTTCGTTATTGATTGTCATTCTATTTCTTTAGACACTTGGGTATTGGATACTGGGTGTAGCTCACATATATATAATGACATACAGGGGCTAAGGAATAGAAGAAGACTCGTCAAAGCGGAGTCAAATTTGTGAGTTGGCAATGGAGCAAAGGTTGTTGCGGTCGCCATCGGAACTTATTTGCTGAAGCTCCCTAGTGGACTAGTCTTAGAACTGGACAATTGCTATTATATTCCTTCTCTAATAAAGAACATTGTTTCTATTTCTTGCTTAAATAGAAATGGTTACCATTTGACATTTAGTAACAATTGTTGTTATATAACTTTGAATGACATACTTTATGGGACTGGAACTTTAGCAATGATATTTATACGTTGGACATATCCAATGACATTTTCTATATCGAAGTGAGCAACAAGCGTGCTTAAAAGGATAATCAATTAGACTCCTATATGTGGCATTGTCGTCTTGGCCATGCAAGAAAGAAACGCATGTTCGAATTACACTGATGTGAAATTCTGGAATCGTTTGAATCGGATTCATTCGATACATGCGAATCATGCTTAAAAGGCAAGATGACCTAGTTACCTTTTACTAGAAAAGGTGAAACGGTGGGAGAGTTACTTGGTCTAATACATATGGATGTATGCGAAACTATGACAACTCATGCTCTAGGAGGCTATAGCTACTTCATTACTTTCACCGATGATCACTCATGGTTTGGGTATGTGTTCTTGATGAAACACAAGTCTGAAGCCTTTGAAAGGTTCAAAGAATTTAGAAATGAAGTAGAAAAACAACTTGGCAAGAGTATTAAAATACTTCGATTGGATCGAGGTGGTGAATACTTGAGTCAAGAGTTTCTAGATTATCTAAGGGACAATGGTATATTGTCTCAATGGACTTCGCCGTATACTCCGCTGTAGGGAATTCTTTATGCCAAATGGCATATGCGCAACGGAAAAATTAGGATCCCTTCCAAGTGATCCATGCGAAAGCAAACTCGTATAAAATAAATTTCTCTAAACCAAACCTATCTTATAGGAGAGGATTACCTTTGTTGCGTGCCCTTGTTAATCCCGCTTCTTCCTTTTGTTTGTTGGATCTTTAGCACGTTCAAGTGTCCGTGCCTCTATATGTATCCACACAAGCAAGCTCTTGTCTCACAAAAGAAAAACTAGAGGAGCTCTCCTTTACTTCTTGCTAGAGAAGTCCCTAAAGGAGAGGAAGAGAGGGAAAAGGAGAAAGGAAGAAGAAGACTCCTCTTCTTGCTAGCCTACACTCACAAACCCACACAACCAAAGCTTCCACCAAGCTCTCTCACAACCACAACAACACCAAAAATTCTACTTTGGCCGGCCACTCCATGGAGCCTTTTATAGGGTTGGAAAAACCCTTCCACCTCCTTCATATTCAATGCAATCCATTGCATTGAGACACACTCAAAAAGGATTTGGCTTCCTTGTTTGGCCGGCCACTTAAGGAGACAAAACCATTTTGTTTCCTTCCACCTTATCTAGCTTAGGTGGATGCTTAGGTGGCATGCTTATGTGGCATTCTTATGTGGCATTCATGCATGTTGAATTAATCTTATTAATTCAATTAAGCTTATGTTATCATGTTGAATTAATCTTATTAATTCAATCATATTGAATTAATCTTATTAATTCAATTAAGCTTATGTTATCATATTGAATTAATCTTATTAAATCAATAAGGTAACATATTGAATTAATCTCATTAAATCAATTAGCTAAAATTCTCATTAAGCTTAAAGTCCAAAAACCATTTTGTACTTAAGCTTATTCCCAAATTATTCTAGTCAAACTAGAATACTCTAATTCCTCTAATTATCATGCTCTTTGTGTGTGACCCTATAGGCTCTCATAGCGTTGGCGGTGGACCTAAACTCTTTTAGATACACAAGCAATGGCGGCATCTAGCAATACATCATTGCTACCCAAGTTCTGAGATAAGTCAAGATCAGGCTAACCTTTGTGACTACTATAATATATGGCCGTGTCCTTCTATCCTTGATATCAGTTGATCAATGAGGCATAGGCCGTGTCATCCTCGATCAATCTATGTGTTTCTTGATCACTGAGTAAACTAACTCAAACAAATGAGCTCAATATCTCATATTGACTCATTCGAGCATAACCATGCGTTTTAGTAGTTCTACTCAATCAAAGGGGCCCACCGATATCACTCTCGTCATATAGAGGATAGATCCCATCTACATCACTCACATCCCTCATAATTTGTTATATACCCGATGTCGCCTTTATGGTCCACCTGTTCACGGGTGGCGTTTGTGATACCAAAGTACATAACTCCTTATGTAGGAACCGTAGTGACTTGGTCACGAGGACTATTCATACCAATAGTCACATGAGAAAGTTTATGACACTCATATAACGATCCATGAAACTTTCTCATGGCGAATTCGATTCGATATATATTCTCTAATATATACCCATGTATAACTTGATATCATATATCCATGACTTGTGAGATCAAGTCATCAATTGACCTACATGCTAGTCTTTATGTATTAATATTGCCCTTGCATATTAATACTTGACTAGGAACATTTAGGAAAGTGTTCTCTACAGCCTCTCATAATCAATTCTGCCAATTGATGTGCTGTAGATAAGAACCTACTTTTCTAGGGCATTATTATATTTAATTTAGCTGGCACAAGCAAGACTTAAATATAATAACCAATCCTTTGCCTTTATAGAATATGATACAAAATGTTCCCTATTCAACCATCACATGATTGGTTCTTAGGGCTATAACTAACAATCTCCCACTAGCACTAGTACCAATCACTATGATATCTAATACCTAGTGACCTAGTGTGACCATCATGCTTCCTCTGTGCCAAAGCCTTGGTCGATGGATCTGCGATGTTAGCTTACGCATATCCTCACATCTCCTCTATCGATGATCTCTCGAATGAGATGGGCGCGCGTAAGTATGTGTTTGGTCCACTGATGTGATCGAGGTTCCTTAGCCTATGCAATAGCCCCATTGTTGTCACAATAGAGGTCTATTGGATCTGCAATGCTAGGAACTACCCCAAGTTCACTGATGAACTTACGGAGCCAAATAGCCTCCTTTCTCATCGGATGCGAATATACTCGGCTCATTGTAGAATCAAGAATCGTGTCTGCTTTGAACTCTTCCACTCACACCACCATTCAGCAAAACACGTACCGATTGCGATCTATAGTCATCCTTGTCTGCTTTGGAAGCTTGCATCATCGTAACCCTTTACACCTAGCTCTCATTGCCTCCAAATATCGTGAAATATTCTTTCGTTCTTCGTAAGTATTTAAGAATATTTTTGATCGCTATCCAGCTGACTTTCACCGATCCGAGTATCTACTCCATGCTCAAAGCATACGAGGCGTCGACGAGTACAAAGCACGGCGCATATGATAGACCCTATGGCGACGCATAAGGATCTTATCCATGCGATCTCTCTCCTCCTTAGAAGAGGGACATTGAGTCTTCGAAAGACTCACACCATGTGATAAAGGCAGAAATCATTTCTTGGAATTTTGCATATCAAAACGATCTAGCACTTTATCAATGCATTTACTCTGAATTAGGCTAACTAATCTTTTAGATCTATCACTATAGATCTTTATGCATAAAATATAGTCAGCTTCACCTAAGTCTTCATCGAGAAACAATTCCCTAACCACATCTTCACAGGTGGAGTGAGGGAATATCATTTCCGATGAGAAGTATGTCATCTACATACAAGACAAGAAATACAACTGTGTTCTACTATTTCTCTTGTAGACACAAGGTTCATCTTCATTCTGAAACCAAACTCCTTGATTGCATCATCGAATCGAAGATTCCAGCCGAGAGGCTTGCTTTAGTCCATAAATGGACCTTTGCGCTTGCATACCTTTCCAGGATGCTTTGGATCTTCAAAACCCTCGTGTGGTCATGTACACATCCTCGAGTAGCTTTCCATTCAAAAGCGGTTTTGACATCCATCCGCCGGATCTCATAATCGTGGTAGGTCGCAATAGCAAGTATGATCCGAATGGATTTAAGCATCGCAATCGGTGAAAAGGTTTCATCATAGTCAATACCATGAATTTGTTTGAATCCTTTAGCCACCAATCTACCTTTATAGGTATGCTTATTACCATCCATGTCACTTTACTTTAAAGACCCACTTACACCCAATGGGTTTTACCCCTTGTGGATCAACCAAGGTCCATACTTGGTTAGTGTACATGGATTCCATTTCGGATCTCATGGCCTCTAGCCATTTCTCGAACTGGGCTCATCATAGCTTCTTGATAGGATGTAGGCTCGCCAAGATCGACAAGCAATACATCACCATTGTGCTACCAAGAGAAAAGAATATCTCTCGGGTTGACGACGGATCCTAAGATCTACGAAGAGGTTGGTCTACTTGAGCAGTGTTTGTTCCACAACTCTTTGGGCAACAATTTCCTCATCCACAACACTTTGTGGTTCTGCTCATTTTCCATCGAAGCCTTAGTGTTATCTCATCTTGAACTTCTTCAAGATGAATTTTACTCCCACTAGTTTTTCTAGAAATAAATTCTCTTTCTAGAAAGACAAAGATTTCCGCAACAAACACCTTGCCAAGTGTGGGATTGTAAAAGTAATATCCCTTAGTTTCCTTGGGATATCCTACAAAATAACACTTATCCGATTTGGGTCCTAGTTTATCCGAGACTTGACGCCTAACATAAGCTTCACAACCCCAAATCTTTATAAAAGACATTTTGGGACTCTTCCTACCCATATCGTATATGGTGTCTTTTCTACGGCTTTTGATGGACGCGATTAAGTGTGAAAGCTACTGTCTCTAGAGCTAGTCCCCAAAGGAAGTAGTCTGGCTCATCATTGATCGTACTCATATCTAATAGAGTACGATTTCTCCTCGTATACACCATTCCATTGTGGTGTTGTGGTGGAGTGAGTTGGGATATTATCCTACCTCACCAGTGATCACGAAACTCTTGACTAAGGTATTCACCACCTTGATCCGATCAAGTAGCTTAACACGCTTACCAAGTTGGTTTTGTACTTCATTCTTGAATGCTTTGAACTTTTCAAAGGATTCGACTTATGTCTCATCAAATATAAGTAGCCAAATCTACTCATATCATCGGAAAGTAATAAAGTACTTATAGCCTCCTCGGCTTCGACATTGAAAGGCCCACATACATCAAGATGTATGAGTCCTAACAAGTCCGTCGCTTCTCTCCATGTCCACTAAATGGAGTTTTAGTCATCTTTCCTAAAGGCAAGATTCGATATCTCATATGATTCAAAATCAAATGAGTCCAATAATCCATCTTTATGGAGTTGGATATGCGTTTTTCATTTATGTGACCTAGGCGACAGTGCCAGAGATATGTTTGGTTCAAATCATTCGATTTGAACCATTTGGTATTTACGTTATAAATTGGGTTTTCTAAATCTAGAACATAGAGACCATTCATAAGTGGTGCATTACAATAGAACATTTCATTCAAATAAATGGAACAACATTTGTCCTTTATTATAAAGAAAAGTTTTTCTTGTCTAAACAAGATACGTAAATTATGTTCTTTGTCAATGCAGTACATATAAGCACTCCTCTAGTTCTAAGATAAGCCCGGGCAAAGACAAAGAATATGTTCCTACAAATACGAAGAACTTTTGCGCCATTGCCTACTCGTAGGTCTACTTCGCTTTTGCCATTTGTCTACTATTTCTCCCGCACATTATTACAAATGTGAGATGCACATCCGATCTAATACCCATGTAGAAGAAATAGATAGATTAACTTCTATAACGTATACCGAGGCGTAAGTCCCACTTCTTTTATTCATTACTTCCTCAAGGTAGACTTCATAGCCCGCCTGGTGTCCAGCCTCTCACCGCAATGGAAGCAGTCCCCTTCCTTAGGTACTTTACCTTTACCCTTTGAAGTGGATGAATTGGCCTTGCCTTTGGCTTGGGTCTTACCCTTGCCTTTGCGCTTACCTTTGCCCTTCTTGACTATTAGTACGTTGCTAACTTTCCTTTTGAGATTCGGTTCAGCAGTTCTTAACATGCTGAGAATCTCAGGCAAAGGTTTATCAATTTCATTCATGTTATAATTCATGACGAATTGATTATATGCTTCCGGCAACGATTGCAGGATAACATCGGTTGCCAATTCTTGGCTCAGTGGAAAACCTAGTCTTTCAAGGTTCTCAACGTACCCAATCATTTTGAGTACGTGAGTTCCTACAGGTGTTCCTTCTTGCATCTTGCATGCAAAAAGAGCCTTAGACACTTCAAAACGCTCGTGCCTAGCTTGTCCTTGATATAGTTGTTTCAAATGCTCAACCATATCATAGGCATCCATGTTCTCATGTTGCTTCTGAAGCTCATAGTTCATGGTGGCAAGCATAAGACATGACACATCTAATGCGTCATCTTGATGCTTCTTATAAGCATCCTTTTCAAAGACGAGTGGCGCAGGGGGTGTTTCAGGGGTAGACTGCTCTAGGACATACAGTTTGCGTTCTTGCTTGAGGATAATCCTCAAGTTCCTATACCAGTCAAGAAAGTTCGCTCCATTAAGCTTGTCCTTCTCAAGGACAGATCGCAAGTTGAGGGGGTGTGTCGTGTTAGATGTCATGGTGATCTACAACATTAAAATGCAAAGTTAAGTATCATACCTAAATCATTTAATTAGGCCTTTAATTAAATGAGGCTCCCACTAAATTCTCATAGCTACTATTTAGCTATAAATTTATATGGGATAAAGATCCACATCATAATTGCCTTGAGTTAGCTTTGGCTAATCGCCCAAGACGTAGTATAATTAGGTAGGCAATCTTTGCCAATTACATCTGATGTAACTCTTTAATAGCTTTGGTTAAGTTTTAGATTAGTTTAGTGTTTATTCCTAAACCACTTCCAGTCGAGGCACAGGCCTTCTTGGATATCTGAGACAACGACCACTTCTAAGACAAAGCCGATGTTCTAAATCACATAAAACTAATTTTAAAACTTATGTTCAAAGCTAATATATGCCTCTACTTTCTTAACTAATTAAGAAAACTTAATTAAGTCTTAACCAAGTTTGATAGCGGACATCACGATTGTCCACTCGCACTCTTCCAAGAAAATGCATTGCTTTGCTTTGGCAAACCCAATAACAAATGATCGAGGAAGTAGTGAGTACCAAACTTTGGTAGGCATATCGCTTAGACTTATTAAGAAATAAACATGTATCATATACATATTAGCATACATCACATATAAGCTAAACTAATCATGCATCACATACAAGCTAAACTAACATGCATCACATACATATTAAACTAAGCGTGTCATGGTTATGGCCCTTATTCTACAATCTTCTCAAGCCAATGAAAAGATTGATTGGTCAACCTAGGATAGCATCTTCTCCTAAGTGCTTCCTTTGGTTGTCTTGTGTGTTGACTTCCTCCTTGTAACCTCATCTTCCAATGGACCTCCATCTTTGTTTTGTACATTACAAAAGGAGAAATACTCGAGTTACATTCGAGTCTAAAACTAATTTTACAACAAGAATTTTAGGAGAAAGGCACGACACGCAGCCGTATTTAAGAATTACAACACACACATTCACAAACTTTTTGGGACTAGGCCATAACCATGCACCATGTCATTTTAACTTTTAAAGACATTGGATATTTTATTATGTTTGACAATTGCTAATGCAATTATCAACTCATAATAAAATTTATCCTACTTCTATATCATATATAAAATAGAGAAAACCTATTTTATAATGATCTTTCGCAAGTGGCTCGATACCATCGTAGGGAATTCTTTATGCCAAATGGCATATGCTAACGGAAAAATTAGGATCCTTCCAAGTGATCCATGCAAAGCAAACTCAGATAAAATAAATTTCTCTAAACCAAACCTATCTTATAGGAGAGGATTACCTTTGTTATGTGCCCTTGTTAATCCCGCTTCTTCCTTTGTTTGTTGGATCTTTAGCACGTTCAAATGTCCGTGCCTCTATATGTATCCACACGAGCAAGCTCTTGTCTCACAAAAGGACAACTAGAAGAGCTCTCCTTTACTTCTTGCTAGAGAAGTCCCTAAAGGAGAGGAAGAGAGGGAAAAGGAGAAAGGAAGAAGAAGACTCCTCTTCTTGCTAGCCTACACTCACAAACCCACACAACCAAAGCTTCCACCAAGCTCTCTCACAACCACAACAACACCAAAAATTCTACTTTGGCCGGCCACTCCATGGAGCCTTTTATAGGGTTGGAAAAACCCTTCCACCTCCTTCACATTCAATGCAATCCATTGCATTGAGACACACTCAAAAAGGATTTGGCTTCCTTGTTTGGCCGGCCACTTAAGGAGACAAAACCATTTTGTTTCCTTCCACCTTATCTAGCTTAGGTGGATGCTTAGGTGGCATGCTTATGTGGCATGCTTATGTGGCATTCTTATGTGGCATTCATGCATGTTGAATTAATCTTATTAATTCAATTAAGCTTATGTTATCATGTTGAATTAATCTTATTAATTCAATCATATTTAATTAATCTTATTAATTCAATTAAGCTTATGTTATCATATTGAATTAATCTTATTAAATCAATAAGGTAACATATTGAATTAATCTCATTAAATCAATTAGCTAAAATTCTCATTAAGCTTAAAGTCCAAAAACCATTTTGTACTTAAGCTTATTCCCAAATTATTCTAGTCAAACTAGAATACTCTAATTCCTCTAATTATCATGCTCTTTGTGTGTGACTATAGGCTCTCATAACGCTGGCAAAGGGACCTAAACTCTTTAGATACACAAGCAATGAGCGCATCTAGCAAGACATCATTGCTACCCACGTGACGAGATCAGTCAAGAGCCGACTAACCGTTCCGTGACTACTATAATATATGACCGTGTCCTTCTATCCTTGATATCCGATTGATCAATGAGGCATAGACCGTGTCATCCTCGATCAATCTATGTGTTTCTTGATCCCTGAGTAAACTAACTCAAACAAATGAGCTCAATATCTCATATTGACTCATTCGAGCATGGCCATGCGTTTTAGTAGTTCTACTCAATCAAGGGGCCCACCGATATCACTCCCGTCATATGGAAGGTATAGATCCCATCTACATCACTCACATCCCTCCGCATAATTTGTTATATACCCAGTAATCGCCTTTATGGTCCACCCTGTTACGGGTGACGTTTGACGATACCAAAGTACATAACTCCTTATGTAGGGAACCGTAGAGACTTCAGGTCTGAGGACTATTCATACCAATAGTCACATGAGAAAGTTTATGACACTCATATAACGATCCATGAAACTTTCTCATGGCGGTCGGGCCAAAGATATATTCTCCAATATATACCCATGTGTCAACTTGATATCATATATCCATGACTTGTGAGATCAAGTCATCAATTGACCTACATGCTAGTCTTTATGTATTAATATTGCCCTTGCATATTAATACTTGACTAGGAACATTTAGAAAAGTGTTCTCTACAGCCTCTCATAATCAATTCTGCCAATTGATGTGCTGTAGATAAGAACCTACTTTTCTAGGGCATTACTATATTTAATTTAGCTGGCACAAGCAAGACTTAAATATAATAACCAATCCTTTGCCTTTATAGAATATGATACAAAATGTTCCCTATTCAACCATCACATGATTGGTTCTTAGGGCTATAACTAACATCCGCATCATAATGTTGTATCTGAGAAGTGTAATCAGACCTTGTTGGACATGGTTAGGTCGATGATGAATCATGCAAATCTTCCCAAGTCCTTTTAGGGCTATGCACTTCAGACAACTGTTTACTTGCTAAACAGAATGCCAACCAAGGTAGTCTCTACTACTCCATATGAGATATGGAATAGTAAGAAACCTCATTTATCTTACTTGAAGATATGGGGTTGTCTTGCTTATGTGAAGTAGACTATATCAGACAAACTGGATGCTAAGTCTAATAAATGTCTATTTATTAGATATCCTAAGGAAACAAGGGATTACCAATTCAATCATCCTATGGAACAAAAGGTGTTTGTTTCAAGGCATGTTGTATTTGTAGAGAAAGAGTTTCTCTTGCAAGAAAATAGTGGGAGTGTCGTTGAGCTTGAGGAGGCTCAAGAGACTTCAATAGACATTGATGAGATACCTGGTGAAGCACCACAACCGATAACTCATAGTGATGAGCCATCGATTGGACCAATTGTGACACTACATCTTCGTAGATATGGTAGAACACGCAACATTCCAGAGAGATATGGATTTCTTGTAAGTGAATCGAACGACGTGTTACTCAATGATGATGAGGAGCTTACCAATTATGAAGAAGTTCTAAAAAGTTCAGAAAGGGATAAATGGATTAAAGCCATGAAGTCGGAAATAGATTCCATGTATGAAAATCAAGTTTGTAACTTGGTTGACCAACCTGAAGGCATAAAGCCTATAGGGTGCAAGTGGGTTTTCAAGAAAAAAACCGACATGGATGGTAATGCGATTACCTATAAGACTTGACTGGTGGTGAAAGGGTATCGTCAAAAGCAAGGTGTGTTGGTGCAGGGGTACCAGATAATTGAACCTGTGTTTTGATTATGGAAAAGACACAAATTTAAGTTTACATCATTGTCTCACGAGCTAAATCAAGTGTGCAGAAAGGCTAAGCTAAGCCGAAGGTCAGCGACAACAAGAGGGAGGTATGGTGGTCGGGCAACACTGAGGGAACATCGTGGGAGTCGAAGAACCTAAGTGGAAGACCGGAAGCAAAGCGACAGATCTTAAAGGACCAGAGGTAAGCTCGTGCGAGTGAGAGATGGTAAGGTCGTGTCCTCTATACGGGGACGACCGTAGGCGACGATTCGACTAAGACTTTCTGTGGAAGGTCTAGGTCGAGATCGGACGGTAAGAAACCGTCGCATTTATCATTTTCCATGCTAACCTCTTATTGCAAGGAAGTGACCAGGCTGGCAGTCGACTGATGCTCATCAGCCGACTGATGGCGACGAATTAATCTTTTGTGCTAGGTCAAAATGAATAATGTTTGACGCGACCACTTCGCGATAAAATATGGTACGACCTCGTGATCTATTCCAAAAGATGAGGAGACTTATTCTGAGGCCAAACTCTATAAAAGGAGGGGAGGATTCCACCCCAAACATCAATCAAGATTATTCTTAAGTACTCCTACAACACCAAAGCTCCAACACCGTCATAACGAGACACGACGCCAAGCTTCCATCTTCTTCGTCGGCAACAGTAGCAAGTAATATCTTTTGTTATTGTATTCTTTGTTTTAATCGTAACGAGGTGAGGTAGGCTTGTTTCCTCATCCTCATACTTTCAGTTTTGTGATCATTGGCTCCTACCTCCAACGAGGAGGAGACGTTATAGTGCTTTGCCCTCCATACGTGGTCTAGGACCGTTAGGGCCTTGGAGTAGCAATTGCTGGGTTGTGAACCAAGTAAAAATAAACTTGTTTTTTATTTTTTTACTGTGCTTTCTCATATATCGAACGAACAAAATGAAAATTTTTACGCTCGCTATTCACCCCCCTCTAGCTACGCTTCTCGATCCAACAATTGGTATAAGAGCGAGGGCACTAAGATTTGGTGAAACCACCAATCTAGCACTTTTTGGTTTTCTTTTCGTATTTTTTTTTGTATTTTTTTTAAAGATTTTTTCCCGCACTACTAATCCAAGACGAAGTCTTGGTACTTTTCTTTTGGGTTGTGTGTTTGCAAGTATTCTCTTTTGGAGTAGTTGACGGTAAAATGGTCATAACCTTTCGCACAAGTGAACTCACAAAACGATCTACCTACCAAAGCGAAGCTCTCTAAGAGATCTACAGTTCTTCTAAGTGTTTATCCTCATAACAAGCTGTCTCCATCCGCAAAAATCAGCGTCTAGTACCCTTTTGGGGACATCGAAGGTCGTAAGTTGTTAGTTTTTGTTAGTTTCTTATTCTTCTTATTTATTTATGTTTATTTCCTATTATTTCCCGCATTAATAATCCAAGACCAAATCTTGGAACCTTTTTGGTGTTTTTTTTATTATTTTGTGTGCAAGGTTTTCCTTGCAAATGGCCCATATTGAGGGGTAAGCACAACCCGACCTCCGTTCTTTAACGAAGATGATTTCTGTTATTGGAAAGGTCGGATGGAGTGTTTTCTAAAAACACAAGTCGAGACTTGGATAATCATCCAAACCGGCTTTGCTCTACTCACCAATGATCAAGGCAAGCCCTTGGACTTCGACAAGTGGACCAATGCAACCAATAAGCAAATCGTAGACAATGCAAGAGCAACCCAAATATTGCAATGTGGCTTGTCCAAGGAGGAACTCAACCGCATCGGACCCTTCATTAGCGCCAAAGACCTCTGGAACAAATTGATTGATCTACACAAAGGGACACCCGATGCTAAGGTATGTAAAAGGGATTTGTTTTTAAATAAACTATACAATCTAAAGATGCAGAATCGCGAGACCGCCACCCAACTACATGCGCGGATCCAAGACATCGTCAATGGTCTTCACTCGATCGGGCAAGCCGTAGAGAACAGGGACCTTATAAGGTATGCTTTAAATGTTTTCCCTAGGAATACCTTGTGGGCATCCATGGTCGATGCCTACAAGGCTTCTAAGGAGCTTTCTAAACTTAAACTAGACGAATTATTTTCTGAATTTGAACTCCATGAATAGTCTAATTCGGCTCTCGAGAAAGGTATTGCCTTATTTACAGGTTCGAAAAAGAAGGCCGCAAACAAACCACCCCCCAAGGAAGAGGACGAATTCGAATTTGAATCCGAAGAGGAGGCCGCAATAGTCAACATTTGTGGAGAATAGTTCGACAAGAAAGAAGGCAATTGAAGAACGAGAACAAAGAGAAATTCAAGTTAAGGAGCCGACCAAATCAAAAGGGAGCAAGGAAAGCCTTCCATGCAACTTGGGACAACAGAGAAGACATAGCTTACATGGCAAGACTGGAGGAGTCCGAGTCAGAATTCGAAGTCGAGTCCAACTACAACTCTGACTCGGACCCCGAAGACTACTTCGAGAGGAAACTCAAAGTCGGACCAAAAGGGAAAGTCAAGGTTAGCCGTTCTTTAATTAGTACACTTTACCTTCCAATTAAAATGTTTACTAGGAAATTAACTAAGTTAGAGTCTAGGGTTGAGTCGTTACTTGAAAAGGTTGAAACTCTCAAGCAAGAGGCTACTCTAACCTCTTCAACTAGTCATGTTCAAGAGGGAAACTCAACCCAAGTTGAAAAACTTGAGGAGGAGAATTCTCTCTTGAAAGACCAAGTTCAAGAGGTTGAGGCTAGGTTGGAAAGGTTCACGTTAGGATCTAAGAACCTTAACCGACTACTTGGAACCTAAAGAGCCATGTACAACAAAGCTGGACTCGGATTTAATTCAACGACTACAAATAGATCTTACATGTCTATTGTGAATCGTAGTCATCAAAGAGTCCAAGCATGGGTCCCAAAGGTTTTATTGAACTCACATATAAGGACTAATAAGTTTTGGATTCCCCAGGATCAAGTTCATTATTTGAATAGACCATATTGGTTCAATGGTCCAGGGGGAGCTAACACTAAAATAGTATACTCGCTTACTTAGCAAAACCATTGCATATCTTATTTTAATTTTTAGAATGGCTAGATAGGGAAAATAGTTAGTCAACTCTTGACAACATAGTATCAGGATGCGGCGATATGATAGTACGTTAGGGAAACAAAGTCTCATGTATTCGAGCTAGATAAGACCTATCTAGCTTGGTGCACTTGACCGAGTGGAACTAGCTGAAGCTACCTCGCCGTATCCTAAACTAGTTAGACCAGGAAGTAACCCTAAGTGACTTAAGTGATATTTTCTTGAATTTGGCTTTGTCTAAGGAAGTGGTCATTGTTCCAATCAAAGAAGGCCCCTGTGCCTCGTCATGATCTGGAAGCCAGTTTCTCAAAAAGTTACTTAACGATCTAAAGGTTGAATTCGAATCTAACCTAAGGTTGACTATCTTTAATTAATCTGAAATCATCTCACAAAACATATAAGGTGAACAAATTCTAAGACAAATAGAATGAGTGAGATGTTAAGGATAATTGAAATATACTTAAAATAACCTTTTCAAAATACTACTTATTTTCTCAACTATTGTACTTAACGACTATTTACAACTCTTTAGGCTAAAGTTTAGTGCCCCCTACATCTCTTATACTTCATATATTTGACTAAGGGGGAGAGCAAACTAACCCTAAGGGTTATATTACAAACCTTTAGATTATTGGTACAGAGGGACACACCTCGAACCAATCTATCTAACTATTGCTAGATGCATGCTTGGACTCATAGTTGATTTATCTCGATGCATGCATATACGATATTGTTTTTAAACCCCTATTTTATACAAAAACCCCAAAAAAAATTTTTATTTATGGAAAAAGGGGGAGAAGAGCGAAAGTTAAGGGGGAGTAACACAAAATTTAATTTTAAAAATTAAAGTATCTCTTTCAAAACCCACCTAGGGTTAAGGGGGAGTTTTGGTTAAGGGGGAGATTTGGTTGAGGGAGAGTTTTTGGAAATGGCATTCATCATTTACTATACTTGTTTTATGCTTTAATTTCCCATAACTTTGTGTTGTTTTGCCATAGATCAAAAAGAGAGAGATTGTTGGTGCAGGGGCACTAGATAATCGAACCTGTGTTTTGATTATGACAAAGACACAAAGTTAAGTTTACATCATTGTCTCACGTGTAACGCTCGTAAAATTTCTAGAAATTTTACAAGAATTTTTGGCATGATTATAATGGTCTTTATGTGGGCTCTTCCAAAAATAAAAGAAAAGGAGCCAAAAAGGATGCAAGGCCTAGGAATTGAACCCCAAACCTCTAGAGATAGCTAAGCCCTAAAGGTACATCCAATAACCAGAAGCCCAGCAGGGTTGTACTATTAGAGGAATATGGGAAATTATAGTTAGGGGTAAGGGAGACTAAGGGACTCTTCAAGTGAATAAATAGGGGGAATGAGGAGACATGAGTAACCAAATTGCTTTTCTCTCCTTCTCATCTTCTTCCTCACCGAAATCCATTCCTCTCACTTTTCATCCTTTGTCTGAAACCTATCCAAGCAAGAGGAAGGCTAAGTTGGCATCCCTTAGGTTATCTTCCAACCAAAAACCAAAGCGAAGGATGTAAGTATCCCCCTCACCTGCGTACAAGTAGTTTTCGATTGATGTATTTGTGTTAATCCTCTTGAAACCATTCGGCCAAGACCTTGTTTGAGTTTTTCCATGAAGATCCATGCCATATCTTGTATGAACATGATGAAGATAGGATGCTAGATGGATTAGGTTAAGTGTTTGACCTTTAAAACCCAAGGGACCATTCAGCCAAGACCTTGTTTGAGCTTTCCATGAAGATCCATGCCATATCTTGTATGAACATGATGAAGATAGGATGCTAGATGAATTAGGTTAAGTGTTTGAACTTTTATGACCTTTAAAACCATTCGACCAAGCCACTCTAAACCCCTATATGTTCTTTTATGCCATGCTATAGCCAAGTTCATGCTATGTTTTGATAGTAAAAGAAGATAACATGATGTTTGGTTAACCTAGATTTAAGTGGATGAACTTCTAAGCCTTGGACCATTCGGCCAAGCCACTTTAGACCCCTATGTGTGTTCTTTTATGCCATGTTTAGATGAGCTTAGGCTAAGTTTTAATGCTAGATGTAGATAACATGTTCTATGCTAGGTTTTAAATGAGTTCATGCCATGTTTGATGTTAGAAGAAGATAATATGTTCTATGCTATGTTATAGATAAGTCCATGCTATGTTTTGATGGTAAATGAAGATAACATGTTGTTTGTTTAACCTAGATTTAAGTGGATGAACCTTTAGGCCCTTTGAACCATTCAGCCAAGTCCATCTAGACCCCTAAGGTGTCTTCTATGCTATGTTTTGCATGAGTTCATAATGACTTTTGGTGTTAGATGAAAATAACATGCTCTATGCTAGGTTTTAAATGAGTTTATGCCATGTTTGATGTTAAAAGAAGATAACATGTTCTATGCCATGCTATAGATAAGTTCATGCTATGTTTTGATGGTAAATGAAGATAACATCTTGTTTGGCTAACCTAGATTTAAGTGGATGAACCTAAAGCCTTTGAACCATTCGGCCAAGACCCCTAATATGTTTCTATGCCATGTTTGATTGAGTTCATGATGACTTTTGATGTTAGATGTGTTGGGTTTCCGGTACCGCGGCGAGTGTGTATTCGAACATGTTTCGTAAACATGTGCACAGCGGAAGGAATAAAATAATAAATCTAATTTATTACAACACACACATCACACGCATGCATAGTAAAACATGTGTAGACATAACCATAAATTCAAATTTTTCAATAAAAGGAAACTTAAACTGCGTATACCTGACGTATCACGTGTAGCGGGAAAGACATCAATCGGAACGATTCTCGCTAGAATCGTCTCTATCCGTATCCACGCCGAGTATCTTCGGGATGACTTCACTAAGTCACGAGCCTTGTCTTCGTACGGGTTACTAGTCTCGTGTTGAAGACGACGTGATCGAGAGAAGATCATGATCCGAATCAAAATTCGGATCCAAAACGAGTCCTCAAAAATTCGCTTCTCCGGAGAGGTATTCGTCAACAGTTTGACGAATCCTTCATCCTCCACCTATGAGGATTACCGGAGATCGAATCCCTGGTAAGGAAGGCACTGTCAGAGCTCTAAACGTCGTCCAAACGATGCTCCGACAAGAAGGAAACAAGCTGTCTAGAAATCTGGACATCTTTGGTGGAGACCTTGCACCGGCCAAATAAGGAAAGCAATGTACTCACCTTGTCGCCGGAGCCAAGGATGATCACCGGAGCTCCTCCGGCAGCAACTCGACGCCAGCAAGTGGAGAAGACAGAAGTAGCTGGTCGCCGGTTGGAGGAGGTGGGCGGCGGCAATAGGATTGGCGCCGACTAGATGGAGAGGAGGGAGAGGTTGGGCGGCCACAATTAGGTTAGGGCTTTTGATTAGGGTTTAACAAAAACCCTTAAGCCCTATTTTATAGAGAACAAATTCTCTTAATGGTTATTGGATCATAACCAAAGGCCTGTTAACCCGCTCCATTAATTTAAGTTAAAATAAACCAAACCATGATGGTTTATTTTAAGTTAAAACGAACCGAACCAACTTTGGTTCGTTCGTTTAAAACAAACCAAACCCCTTTGGTTTATTCTCCTCCGTTGGATTAGAACCAAACCATTTTGGTTCGTCCATCATGTCTTCATAAGACACGGCCCATCCACGCTTCCATTGCAACTAAAACGATTTCATGCTCGCTTCTTGTTTGGTCCAACCAAACCTAGTTTCTCTCGGTCTGAGAATCTCATTCTCAAGCTCGTTTTAAATCCTTCGGATTACGCTCGTTGTGCGTGTGACCAAATAGGTTCTCGGTTTATGTTGGTCGTCTATAATTAACCATTAATTATAGAACGATCATGAGTGGCACCTAGTAGTACATCATGATCCCCAATTAACCAAAAAAATCAATGGTTGATCCAGAACTATTTCTGAAACCCTTTCAGCAGCTCGAATGAATCATACCCCATTCCCTTCACTCATCTTATATCCACTTGGTTCAAGACATGGTCTATAGTGTCAGTCCCCACTAGGCTGACTACGTCACATCTAGCCCAAGTATCATTTCCTCATCCTACGGATTCTAGTTACTTCACATGTATCGAAGAGTACCTTACTCTAAACATGTAATGCTTTGGCCAAAGACTTTAGTAACAATCCAACGAGAGGCCATGGGTATACATCTCCTCGCAAGGAGTGGTGAATCCTTTATAGGCTATTCAAACACCTTCGATCACTTCGACTTATACCCAATCATCCCGGGTCCACATCTCCTCAGAGATGCTTGCTTAAGAGCTTGCTTAAGATGTCAAAGCATAAGTCTTCATGATCAAGATGACTTGAATACCGCAAGTCAAAGGAACATCGCACTTAAGCTACAATAAGAACTTCATTGACATATCTATATATGCAGAGAACCATATGAAGTCTTACGGCTGGTCACTCTAATGAACTAGTTACCAAAACTAGCATCCATGATTAACTCTGAACAGCACAATGTCTCCAGCCAATGAGAATCAGCTGCTTGGATACACCAAGGAGTATACCTCGTGCTAGTCTCGATAGAATCAATGGTGTCCAAATCTATCAATTCATCGACTAGGGATAATTCCGATACATCACAATTACACATGTAGAGATACTCACTAGTTGTGATCCAATCACAAATTCTCTCATGATGTGAATCGTATCGTGGACATTCAGTAAATGAGTTTAAGATCTAATCAAATATATGAAAACATGTATACTCAAATAGTGAATCTTCATTTATCATATAAATGGTTCAAACATAAGGCGATTGCCTTAGGACATCTCTCATATATTACTAACAAGATGAAGGTAATATGTTGTTGGTTAACCTAGAGTTAAGTGGTTGAGCCTCATGTCCTTTAAACCCATTCGGCCAAGGTTTAATTAAAACCCTAAGTGCCCTCCCATGCCATGCTTTATGTGTTAAAGAACTAACATGTGGTTAGTTAGACCATATATAAGTTGTTTGGTGTTTAAAACTTTGATAGAACTCCATGAAGTTTAGGTCATTTCATGTATACTTGTTCATGATGTTTATACCTTATGCCATGCTTATGTGTGTGTGATGTTGTGATCATGTTATGCTTATTACCTCGTAATTGTATGAATGTATGATGTTTTATAAAGAAGGAACATGATATGCATGAAAAGAATATGATATGTTATGAAGAAGAAATATGTTATGAAAGCCATATGATATGTTATGAAGAAGAAGTATGTTATGATATGAAGAAGAAAAACATGATATGCCATGATAAGGAATATGATATGTTTATGAAATGAAATATGATATGTTATGATAAGAAGCATGTATGTATTTTACTTTTTGCATGGCTTGTACCAGGACCCTAACAAGGTCCAAAGGCATGGGCTCCTAAGTTTCCCTAGGGCGACGGACTTAGATCGGGCCTAGGATGGGCTTCTATGTTATGATTGCCCCTAGGTCGACGGTCATAGTACGGACCTAGTACGGGATGGGCTCCCAGATGCCCTAGGCCGACAGACTAAGATCGGGCATAGGATGGGCTTCTATGTTATGATGATGGCCCCTAGGTCGACGGACATAGTACGGGCCTAGTAACCTAGTAGGTTCGAGATTAGCTGCCTCGGTTCTATTTAGGGATGCACGCTATGATGATGATGATGTGGTACAATGTCGGGCCCAATATGTTGAGAGTTATGTTCAAATACCTATGATATATGTTTTCAAAGAGCATCCTGCATATACCGTTATGTTATGTCTGCTCATGTTATGATGTTATATGTTATATATGTTACATGTTACGTTTGCTTATGTTATGTATGTTTACACGTTATGATTGTTATGTTATATATGTTTTCATGTTTTGTTTGCTTATGTTATATATGTTTACATGTTATGTTTGCTTATGTTACATATGTTTACATGTTATGCTTGCTTATGTTATGTATGTTTACATGTTATGATTGTTATGTTATATATGTTTACATGTTATGTTTGCTTATGTTATATATGTTTACATGTTATGTTTGCTTATGTTACATATGTTTACATGTTAGGCATGCTTATGTTATATATGTTTACATGTTATGCTTGCTTATGTTTGGTATGTTAACATGAATGTTATGCTTATATGTGTTATATGATCATGTCACTACTCTATGCTTGATGTTGATGTATGGTTTTTGTGAGTAGGACAGGATCTTACTAAGCCTATTTGCTTATAGTTTATGTTCCCTTGTACTGCAGATAAGGGTAAAGGGTGGATAAACTAAAGGGAGCAGCAAGAGTGGCAAAGTGTGTGTGGTAGTGGCATGGTGGAGGAGATCTGTTATGTTTTTTTATGCATATTTTCCCTAAGGTGATTTTGTTTATGGACTTGAACTAAACACTAAGTACTTATGAAATAATGATTCATGCGCTATGTTAAGAAGAAGTATCTATGAAATGACGATGCATGTTTATGTTTAAAAGAAAAAAAAATGTCTAAAGTCTTCCGCTGTAAGAAGTACGATATATGTAGTCTTCCACTGTAATATATGTATGTACGGTCGCATCATGCGCGGCCCCTCCGGACCCTTCGAAAGGCCGGGCATGACAGGTTGGTATCAGAGCAGATCTACCTTTCCACTACACACACATTAAGCTCCAAATCCTGCCGTTCCAAGTAAGAATTTCTATGCCTACTTTATTTCTTTCATGTATGATAACAAATGCCTCTAGCTTAAATATGTATGATAACCTTATGCTAGCTTTTAGTTTAACCATGCATAGATAAATGAAGGATAAACTTATACTAGCTTTACTTTAATATATGAAGATAAACATGTCTGGAAGACGCAGTAGTAGAGCTAATGAGATAGCACCCCCACATGACCTTACACACGAGGTTATTGAACTCCAGCGTCAGGTCACAGAGCAACAACAAGTAATAAATGCCTTAATGAATCAGCGAGGATACCCTACCGCCCCACCAGCGGGCCCTGGCCTGATGGTTCGACAGGAAGCTTACCTGATCCAGTGGCAGAGGCTGAAGCCGGAAAATTTCTCTGGTATTGGTGAACCATGGGACGCCCAGGCCTGGTTCAAGATGGTGGAAAGCATCGTGGAGCTACTGGACTGGTCCGAATGCGAGAAGATTAAGTGTGCATCATTCTACCTTTCGGGAGATGCTCGGATGTGGTGGGAACGGGTTAAAGCAAAGAGGCAAGTGAACCAAATGAGATGGACGGATTTCGAGTATGAATTTTTCGAAGAATTCTTCCATATGAGGGTTACCAACAAGCATTACGACGAGCTCACTGGGTTCCGACAAGGTGACCTATCAGTCAGCAAAGCCATGAAGAGATTCAACCAACTTGCATGCCTATGCCCAGAGATGGTCATCACGGAAAGAGAAAGGGTCAGACTCATGCTGAAGATGCTCCGACCCGAAAGAGCTCTGAATGTGGCCGGAAGAGTTCATAGACCGCAGAATGCAGAAGAGCTGTTCAGTAGTGCCTTGATTACCGAACATTATTTTAACAATATTAACCAGCAAAAGAAGGCACTGAGTGAAGGCAGGAACCAAGCCCAGTCAGGAGGTCAGAGAAACCAGAGTATTTGGAAAGGGAACCACACTGGCAAGAGAAAACAATGGGAGGACTCTAAAGGTGGTCCAGCAAACAAGCATCCCAAGATCCCTCTGTGTGCTACATGTGGGAAGATACATCCTGGAGTATGCTACCGAGGCACAAATAGATGTTATAACTGTGGACGGGAAGGGCATAGAGTCGTGGATCGCCTCTATTCGTGTTCGTGTACCTCTCTCAACAAGATTGCCCGACAGAGTGCTCCTCCATAGTTACACCAGATACAAGCTGCAATCGAAGGTACTCTGATTAGTCAAGGGAGACTGGAAGCCCCGCCAGTTATGACAGATGCCAGGGTATTCTCTCTCACCCAAGAAGATGTGGCAAACGCTTCTACGGTTGTCACAGGTCAGATATTTATTTTCTGTCAGCATGCTACTGCATTATTTGAAACTGGGGCAACACATTCGTTTGTTTCTACACACTTCACTGGAAAGATAGACATATCACCACAAGCTTTGGATCACAAGTTCTTAACCACTCTGACCTTGGGAGAAGTAATGCCCTCCACTCATATACTGCGAGCCGCACCCATCAGAATCGCAGACAGAGAACTCTACTGTGATCTGATAGTGCTCGACATACAAGATTATGATATTATATTGGGCATGGATTTCTTAAGCAAGTACGGTGCTTCGATCGAGTGCCGTAAAAGAAAAGTGGTCTTCCAGCCGGAGGCGGAACCTATGTTTGAATTTATTGGAGAGCCAAGGAGAAGAGTCAATAAATTTCTATCAGCTCTACAGGCACGCAAGATGTTAGACAGTGGATGCACTGGGTTTCTGGCACATATAGTTGATACAAGTCGAATGACCGTGGTTAGAAGATGTCGAGTTGTATGCAACTACCCGCAGGTATTCTGATGAACTACCGTGGTTAGCCCCGTGAGAGAAATTAAATTTGAGATCGAATTGATTCCTGGTACTAACCCGATCTCTAAAGCACCTTACCATATGGCGCCGACTGAATTGAAGGAACTTCAGGGATAGCTACAGGAGTTACTCGACAAGGGACTTATTCGCCCAAGTCACTCTCCATGGGGAGCTCCAGTGCTGTTAGTGAAGAAGAAAGATGGGTCTATGCGAATGTGCATAGACTACCGAGCGCTGAATAATGTGACGATCAAGAACCGGTACCTTTTACCACAGATTGATGACCTGTTCGACCAACTAAAGGGTGCCACCGTCTTCTGTAAGATTGACCTGAGGTCTAGCTATCATCAAGTAAAAGTGAAATCAGATGATATACCAAAGACGACCTTCCGGACAAGATACGGACATTACGAGTTCGTAGTTATGCCCTTCGGAGTGACGAATGCACCTGCTCTGTTCATGGATTTGATGAATCGGGTATTCTCGGCATTTCTCGACAAATTTGTAATCGTTTTCATCGACGACATACTGATATATTCGAGAACCCCAGAAGAGCACGCAGAACACATGAATGTGGTATTACAGATTCTTCGGGAAAAACAGCTGTATGCAAAGTTCTCCAAATGCGAGTTCTGGCTCGATCAAGTATCATTTTTGGGTCATGTTATATCCAAGCACGGAGTGATGGTAGACCCAATAAAGATTGAAGCCGTGAGTAACTGAAACCGACCAAAGAATGCCAGCGAGATCAGAATCTTTCTTGGGCTAGCAAGCTACTACAGGAAGTTTGTAGAGAACTTCTCTAGGATTGCAGCCCCTATGACAATCCTCACCAGAAAGAACAAGAAATATGAATGGACGGACGCCTGCGAGAGGAGTTTCACAGAATTGAAAAGGAGACTGACCAGCGCTCCAATCCTTGCTCTTCTGGACATTAACGAAGGCTTAGATATGTACAGTGATGCTTCCAAGTTGGGACTTAGAGTTGTACTCATGCAGAATGGCAAGGTCATTGCCTACGCCTCTAGGCAACTCAAGGAACAAGAAAGGAATTATCCCACCCACGATTTAGAGCTAACGGCCGTGGTCTTTGCTCTCAAAATATGGAGGCATTATCTATATGGAGCTCAGTGTAGGATTTATACAGACCACCAGAGTCTGAAATATTTCTTCACACAGAAGGACGTGAACATGAGACAACGCAGATGGCTCGAGCTCGTCGAGGATTATGACTGCGAGATCTTCTACCATACGGGAAAAGTAAACAAGGTGGCTGATGCAGGAAGTCCTGCGCCACCTTGATGTCTCTATCAGTGTTATCTCGGCCCTTAGAAAAGGAGATTATGCGTTACGGGGTTGAAATCATTTTCGGACAGCTCTCGACTATGATGATAGCACCAACGTTGTTCAATTATATATTGGAAAAGCAAGCCTGTGACCCGAGCATTCAGAGGATCAAGCAAGAGGTTCTGGAAGGAAAGGATGATGGGTTCCGTATCTCTGATAGTGGAGTACTCTACCTCAGGGATCGCGTGTGTATTCCCGATGATCCAGAATTACGGAAGAAGATATTTGAGGAAGCTCACGGAACTCCTTATGCGATGCATCCTGGGACCACCAAGATGTACCAAGACCTGAAAAGAAAATTCTGGTGGTTCGGAATGAAAAGAGATGTGGCTCAGTATGTTAGTACCTGCCTGACCTGCCAGAGGGTTAAAGCAGAACACCAGAGACCTGGAGGAACACTGCAGCCAATCCAGATTCCAGAATGGAAATGGGAAGATATTTCTATGGATTTCATCTCAAGATTGCCCAAGACGACAAACGGATATGATGCTATATGGGTAATTGTGGAACGATTGATGAAGTCTGCCCACTTCTTAGCAATCAAGATGACCTATTCGACTGAGCAACTGGCTCAATTATATGCTAAGGAAATTATCAGATTACATGGGATTCCTAAGACCATCATTTCTGACAGAGATGGTCATTTTATTTCCCATTTCTGGGAGTGTGTTCAGAAGGCACTCGCACGGTTATTGTTCAAGATCGCTTCCATCCTCGACTGACTGATGACCGAAAGAGTAAATCAAGTACTGGAGGATATGCTACGAGATTGTGCCCTGGATTTCAAAGGTAGCTGGTGTCGATACTTATGCTTGGAAGAATTTGCCTACAACAATAGCTACCAAGCTACTATTGGAATGACACCCTACGAGGCTCTATACGGGAGGAAATGTAGATCTCCTATATGTTGGTACGAGGGTGGTGAAAAGAAAGGGATGGGACTCCAGACAGACTTTATTGACGACACCACCCGAGCTATCCAGAACATCCGTCAAAGAATTGAAACTGCTCAGAGCCGGCAAAAGAGCTATGCAGATATGCGGCGTAGATCGTAAGAATTCGAAGTCGGGGACCTGGTATTCCTCAAAGTGGCCCCTATGAAGGGAGTGATGAGATTCGGAAGGAAGGGTAAGCTGAGTCCGCGCTATGTGGGATCGTATCCGATATTGCAGAGGGTTGGCAAGGTAGTTTACAAGCTGGAGCTGCCTCAAGAGATGTCGGCTATTCACAACGTGTTCCATGTTTCGATGCTCAAGAAATGCATTTCCAGTGCGGACCAAGTGATCGAGCCACAAATAGTGCAAGTTCAAGAGGACCTGAGTTATGAAAGTCGGCCTATCCAGATACTAGACTGAGAAGTCAAGATACTAAGGAACAAAGAGGTGCCCTTAGTAAAGGTCCTATGACAAAATCAACGGTACGAAGAAGCTACCTGGGAACGCGAAGAGGACATGAAACAGAAGTACCCAGAAGTGTTCTAAGTTTCGAGGATGAAACTTTTAAAAGGTATGATGGATTGTAACGCCCATAAAATTTCTAGCAATTTTACAAGAATTTTTGGCATGATTATAATGGGCTTTATGTGGGCTCTTCCAAAAATAAAACAATAGCTAAGCCCTAAAGGTGCATCCAATAACCAGAAGCCCAGCAGGGTTGTACTATTAGAGGAATATGGAAAATTATAGTTAGGGGTAAGGGAGACTAAGGGAATCTTCAAGTGAATAAATAGGGGGAATGAGGAGACATGAGTAACCAAATTGCTTTTCTCTCCTTCTCATCTTCTTCCTCACCGAAATCCATTCCTCTCCCTTTTCATCCTTTGTCCGAAACCTATCCAAGCAAGAGGAAGGATAAGTTGGCATCCCTTAGGTTATCTTCCAACCAAAAAGCAAAGCGAAGGATGTAAGTATCCCCCTCACCTGCGTACAAGTAGTTTTCGATTGATGTATTTGTGTTAATCCTCTTGAAACCATTCGGCCAAGACCTTGTTTGAGTTTTTCCATGAAGATCCATGCCATATCTTGTATGAACATGATGAAGATAGGATGCTAGATGGATTAGGTTAAGTGTTTGACCTTAAAAACCCAAGGGACCATTAGGCCAAGACCTTGTTTGAGCTTTCCATGAAGATCCATGCCATATCTTGTATGAACATGATGAAGATAGGATGCTAGATGAATTAGGTTAAGTGTTTGAACTTTTATGACCTTTAAAACCATTCGGCCAAGCCACTCTAAACCCCTATATGTTCTTTTATGCCATGCTATAGCCAAGTTCATGCTATGTTTTGATAGTAAAAGAAGATAACATGATGTTTGGTTAACCTAGATTTAAGTGGATGAACATCTAAGCCTTGGACCATTCGGCCAAGCCACTTTAGACCCCTATGTGTGTTCTTTTATACCATGTTTAGATGAGCTTAGGCTAAGTTTTGATGCAAGATGTAGATAACATGTTCTATGCTAGGTTTTAAATGAGTTCATGCCATGTTTGATGTTAGAAGAAGATAATATGTTCTATGCTATGTTATAGATAAGTCCATGCTATGTTTTGATGGTAAATGAAGATAACATGTTGTTTGTTTAACCTAGGTTTAAGTGGATGAACCTTTAGGCCCTTTGAACCATTCAGCCAAGTCCATCTAGACCCCTAAGGTGTCTTCTATGCTATGTTTTGCATGAGTTCATAATGACTTTTTGTGTTAGATGAAGATAACATGCTCTATGCTAGGTTTTAAATGAGTTTATGCCATGTTTGATGTTAAAAGAAGATAACATGTTCTATGCCATGCTATAGATAAGTTCATGCTATGTTTTGATGGTAAATGAAGATAACATGTTGTTTTGCTAACCTAGATTTAAGTGGATGAACCTTAAGCCTTTGAACCATTTGGCCAAGACCCTTAATATGTTTCTATGCCATGTTTGATTGAGTTCATGATGACTTTTGATTTTTGATGAAGGTAACATGTTGTTGGTTAACCTAGAGTTAAGTGGTTGAGGCTCATGTCCTTTAAACCCATTCGGCCAAGGTTTAATTAAAACCCTAAGTGCCCTCCCATGCCATGCTTTATGTGTTAAAGAACTAACATGTGGTTAGTTAGACCATATATAAGTTGTTTGGTGTTTAAAACTTTGATAGAACTCCATGAAGTTTAGGTCATTCCATGTATACTTGTTCATGATGTTTATACCTTATGCCATGCTTATATATGTGTGATGTTGTGATCATGTTATGCTTATTACCTCGTAATTGTATGAATGTATGATGTTTTATAAAGAAGGAACATGAGATGCATGAAAAGAATATGATATGTTATGAAGAAGAAATTCGTTATGGTGAATGATATGTTATGAAGAAGAAATATGTTATGAAAGCCATATGATATGTTATGAAGAAGAAGTATGTTATGATATGAAGAAGAAAAACATGATATGCCATGATAAGGAATATGATATGTTTATGAAATGAAATATGATATGTTATGATAAGAAGCATGTATGTATTTTACATTCTGCATGGCTTGTACCAGGACCCTAACAAGGTCCAAAGGGATGGGCTGCTAAGTTGCCCTAGGTCGACGGACTTAGATCGGGCCTAGGATGGGCTTCTATGTTATGATTGCCCCTAGGTCGACGGTCATAGTACGGACCTAGTACGGGATGGGCTCCCAGATGCCCTAGGCTGACAGACTAAGATCGGGCCTAGGATGGGCTTCTATGTTATGATGATGGCCCCTAGGTCGACGGACATAGTATGAGCCTAGTAACCTAGTAGGTTCGAGATTAGTTGCCTCGGGTCTATTTAGGGATGCGCGCTATGATGATGATGATGTGGGACAATGCCGGGCCCAATATGTTGAGAGTTATGTTCAAATACCTATGATATATGTTTTCGAAGAGCATCCTCCATATACCGTTATGTTATGTCTGCTCATGTTATGATGTTATATGTTATATATGTTACATGTTACGTTTGCTTTTGTTATGTATGTTTACACATTATGATTGTTATGTTATATATGTTTACATGTTATGTTTGCTTATGTTATATATAAACTTTACATGTTATGTTTGCTTATGTTACATATGTTTAAATGTTATGCTTGCTTATGTTATGTATGTTTACATGTTATGATTGTTATGTTATATATGTTTACATGTTATGTTTTCTTATGTTATATATGTTTACATGTTATGTTTGCTTATGTTACATATGTTTACATGTTAGGCTTGCTTATGTTATATATGTTTACATGTTATGCTTGCTTATGTTTGGTATGTTTACATGAATGTTATGCTTATATGTGTTATATGATCATGTCACTACTCTATGCTTGATGTTGATGTATGGTTTTTGTGAGTAGGACAGGATCTTACTAAGCCTATGTGCTTATAGTTTATGTTCCCTTGTACTGCAGATAAGGGTAAAGGGTGGATAAACTAAAGGGAGCAGCAGGAGGGGCAAAGTGTGTGTGGTAGTGGCATGGTTGAGGAGATCTGTTATGTTTTTTTATGCATGTTTTCCCTAAGATGATTTTGTTTATGGACTTGAACTAAGCACTAAGTACTTATGAAATAATGATGCATGCGCTATGTTAAGAACAAGTATCTATGAAATGACGATGCATGTTTATGTTTAAAAGAAAAAAAAATATGTCTAAAGTCTTCCGCTGTAAGAAGTACAATATGTGTAGTCTTCCGCAGTAATGTATGTATGTACGATCGTGTCACGCGCCGCCCCTCTGGACCCTTGGAAAGGGCGAGCGTGACATCACGAGTTAAATAAAGTGTGCAAAAAGGCTAACCTAAGCCGAAGGTCAGCGACACCCAGAGGGAGCTGTGTTGGTCGGGCAACATCGAGGGAACTTCGTGGGAGTCGAAGAACCTTGGTGGAAGACCGGAAGCAAAGCGACAGATCTTAAATGACCAGAGTTAAACTCGTGTGAGTGAGAGATGATAAGGTCATGTCCTCTGTACCGGGATGACCGTAGGTGGCGATCCGAGTAAGACTTCCTGTGGAAGGTCTAGGTCGAGATCGGATGGTAAGAAACTGTCGCATTTATCATTTTCCGTGCTAACCTCTTATTACAGGGAAGTGGCCAGGCTGGAAGTCGACTACTAGCCATTGGGCAGTCGACTGATGCTCATCAGTCGATTGATGGAAGGCATTAGTCGACTGATGGCGACGAATCAGCCTTTTGCGCTAGGTCAAAATGGATAATGTTTGACGCGACCACTTCACGATAAAATATGGTACCACCTCATGATCTGTTCCAAAGGATGAGGAGACTTGTTCTGAGGCCAAACTCTATAAAAGGAGAGGAGGATTCCAACGCAAACATCAATCAAGATTATTCTTAAGTGCTCCTACAACGCCAAAGCTCTAACACCGTCATAATGCCGACGCGACACCAAGCTTCCATCTTCTTCGTCGACGACAATAGCAAGTAATATCTTTTGTTATTGTATTCTTTGTTTTAATCATAACGAGGTGAGGTAGGCTTGTTGCCTCATCCTCATACTTTCGGTTTTGTGATCGTTGTGTCCTACCTCCAATAAGGAGGAGACATTATAGTGTTTTGCCCTCCGTACACGGTATAGGACCATTAGGGCCTTGGAGTAGCAACTGCTGGGTTTTGAACCAAGTAAAAATAAACTTGTCTTTTTATTTTTCCATTATGCTTGCTCGTATATTGAACGAGCAAAACGAAAATTTTTACGCTCGCTATTCACCCCCCCCCTCTAGCGACACTTCTCGACCCAACAAGGTGTTGATTATGACGAGACCTATTCACCTGTTGCTATGCTTAAATCCATTCGGATGCTCGTGGCCATAGCGGCTCATTATGATTATGAGATATAACAGATGGATGTGAAAACAGCTTTCCTTAATGGAAACCTACTAGAGGACGTGTATATGATACAATCTGAGGGTTTCACATCGGTTGATAAAACCAAGGTATGCAAACTGCGACGGTCTATATATGGACTGAAGCAAGCATCCAACAGCTGGAATATCCGTTTTGATGAGACAATCAAAAAGTTTGATTTCTCTCAAAATCTGGACTAACTTTGTGTGTACAAGAAGGTTAGTGGGAGTGCAGTCGTGTTTCTAGTATTATATGTCGATGACATATTACTTATAGGAAACAATGTTTCTGTCTTACAATCAGTAAAAATTTGGTTGTCCAAGACGTTCTCCATGAAAGATCTGGGAGAAGCAACCTACATTCTCGAGATTAAGATCTATAGGGATAGATCGAATCAATTGCTTGGTCTTTCGCAGTCTACATATATAGACCGAGTGCTAAAAAGGTTTAGCATGTCAGCATCCAAGAAAGGTTTCCTACCCATCAGGCATGGGATACACCTTTCAAAGTCTATGTGTCCGCACACAGAAGACGAGAGGATTTGCATGAATAAGATTCCCTATGCATCCGCAATAGGATCTATCATCTATGTTATATTATGTACGAGGCCCGATGTATCGTATGCTCTGAGTATCACGAGCAGATGCCAGTCTGATCTAGGAATGGATCATTGGGTGGCTGTTAAGATAATCCTTAAGTACTTGAGAAGAACTAAGGATGTGTTCCTAATATATGGAGAAGGGGACATGGTGATACGCGGGTATACGGATGTCAGCTTCCAGACATACAAGGATGATTCCAAGTCTCAGTCTGGGTACGTGTTCACCTTGAATGGAGGCGCAGTGAGTTGAAAAAGTTCCAAACAAGACACTGTAACAGATTCTACCACAGAGGCAGAATACATTGCAGCTTCGAAAGCAGCAAAGGAAGCGGTTTGGATCAAGAAGTTCATTTATGAACTTGGTGTGGTTCCAAAGATTGTTGAAGCAATACCGGTTTACTGCGTCAACAATGGAGCAATTGCACAGGCAAAAGAGCCAAGGTCTCATCAATGATCCAAACATGTACTTCACCGCTATCATCTGATCAGAGAGATTATCAGTAGGAACGAAATTCAAATCAAGAAGATTCCTACTGAAAAGAACTTAGTGGATCCCTTAACTAAGGCCTTACCTCAAAGTAAGTTTGAGGGCCATGTTAGGGCTTATGGTATTGGATACCGTGGTGATTGGCATTAAGCCAAGTGAGAGTTTGTTAGTTATATATGAAAGGTGTCCTAAGGCAATCGCCTTATGATTAAACCATTTATATGATAAATGAAGATTCACTATTTGAGTATACATGTTTTCATGTATTTTATTAGATCTTAAACTCATTTACTGAATGTCCACAATATGATTCACAGCATGAGAGAATTTGTGATTGGATCATAACTAGTGAGTATTTCTACATGTGTAATTATGATGTATTAGAATTATCCCTAGTCGATGAATTGATGGATTTGGACACCATCAATTCTATTGAGACTAGCACGAGGTATATTCTTTGGTGTAACCAAGAAGCTGATTCTCACTGGGTGGAGACATTATGATGTCCAGAGTTAATCGTGGATGCTAGTTATGGTAACTAGTTCATTGGAGTGACCAACTGTAAGACTTCATATGGTTCTCTTCATATAAGGATATGTCAATGAAATTCTTACTGTAGCTTAAGTGCGATGTTCCTTTGACTTATGGTATTCAAGTCATCTTGGTCATGGAGACTTATGCTTTGACATCTTAAGCAAACATCTCCAAGGAGATGTAGACCCGGGATGATTGGGTATAAGTCGAAATGCGTGAAAGTGTTTGAATAGCCTATAAAGGATTCACCATTCCTTGCGAGGAGATGTATACCCTTGGCCTCTCGTCAGATTGTTACTAAAGTCTTTGGCCAAAGCATTACATGTTTAAAGTATGATACTCTTGGATACATGTGCAGTAACTAGAATCCGGAGGATGAGGAAGTAATACTTGGGCTAGGTGTGACATAGTCAACCTAGTGGGGACTGACACAATAGATCATGTTCTTAACCAAGTGGGTATAAGATGAGTGAAAGGAATGTGACACAATTCATTATAGCTACTGAAAGGTTTCAGAAGTCGTTCTGGAGTTAACCGTTGATTTATCGATTAATTGGGGATCATGATGTACTACTAGGTGCTACTCATGATCATTCTATAATTAATGGTTAATTATAGACGACCAACATAAATCCGTAACCTATTTGGTCACACACACAACGAGCGTAATCCGAAGGATTTAAAATGAGCTTGAGAATGAGATTCTCAGAACGAGAGAAACTAGATTTTGTTGGACCAAACAAGGAGCGAGCATGAAATTGTTTCAGTCGCAACGGAAGCATTGATGAGCAGTGTCTTTTGAAGACATGATGGATAAACCAAATTGGTTTGGTTCTAATCCAATGGTGAAAAATAAACCAAAGTGGTTTGGTTTGTTTTAAACGAATGTCCAAAGTTGGTTCGATTCGTTTTAACTTAAAATAGACCAATGCGTTTTGGTTTATTTTAACTTAAGTTATTGGAGCGGGTTAACGGGTTTTGGTTATGAACCAATAACTCTAAAGAGAAGGTTTCTTGATGATTAAGAAACACACGCTCTATAAAAGCACAGCTAGAGGTTTGGAGAGCCTTAAGTTTTATTTTTGGAAACTTCTCTTCCTCTCCTCTCCCTCTCTTCTCCTTGCCGTCGCTCAAGAGGATCCACGCTCAGCTTGTGTCGTTGTCCACCTTTATGCCGCGGGTGTCCAGCTGCTACCAGCCACCCTTCCAGCAACCCTCCGGCGACCCACCTTGGCTTCGGTGATCAAGGATCAGCCGACCCTCTTGTTTTAGTCGGTGCCAAGTCCTCCACCAACCTATCCAATTTTTGGACAGCTTGTTTCCTTCTTGTCCAAGCATTGTTTGGAGCTCCAATAGCGATTTCCTTGTCGGGGATTGGATCTCCGATAATCCTCATAGTGTTGGTGCAGGGGCACTAGATAATCGAACCTGTGTTTTGATTATGGCAAAGATACAAAGTTAAGTTTACATCGTTATCTCACGAGCTAAATCGAGTGTGCAGAAAAGTACTAAAGCTAGAGCTGAAGGCTAGCGACACCCGGAGGAAGCCGCGGTGGTCGGGCGACACTCGAGTGACTTCGGAGGGAGCCGAAGGAATCGAGTGGAAGGTCGGAAGCGAAAGAGACACAGTAAGAATCGAGGTAAGCTCGTGTGAGTGAGAGATGGCAAGGTCGTGTCCTCTGTACGGGGACGACCGTAGGTGGCGATCCGACTAAGACTTCTTGTGGAAGGTCTAGGTCGAGATCGAACGGTTAAAAACCGTCGTATTTATCATTTTCCGAGCTAACCTCTCACTGTAGGGAAGTGGCCAGGCTGGCAGTCGACTGCTGGACATGGAGCAGTTGACTGATGCTCATCAGTCGACTGATGGTGACGAATCAACCTTTGCGCTAGGTCAAAACGGATAACTTTTAACGTGGCCACTTCGCGATAAAATTTGGACAACTTCGTGATCTATTCCAAAAAAAAGGGAGACATATTCATAGGCCAAAATCTATAAAAGGAGGGGAGGATTCCATCTTCAAATTACATCAAGTTTTTCATCAAGTGCTCCTACAACGCCAACGCTCTAACACCGTCATAACGCCGATGCGACAACAAGCTCGGAGATTCTTCGTCAGCAGCAGCATCTAGTAATATATTTTAATATTGTATTCGTTGTTTTTATTCGTAACGAGGTGAGGTAGGCTTGTTGCCTCATCCTCGTACTTCCGGATTTTGTGATCATTGTCTCCTACCTCCAACGAGGAGGAGACGTTATAGTGCTTTGCCCTCCGTACGCGGTCTAGGACCGATAGGGCCTTGGAGTAGCAACCGCTAGGTTGTGAACCAAGTAAAATAAATGTGTCACTTTATTTTCCCCTGTGCTTACTCGTTTACTTGTGTCTCAACGAACGAATTCGAACGAAAGATTTACGATCGCTATTCACCCCCCCCTCTAGCGACGCTTCTCGATCCAACACATAGGTGGAGGACCAAGGATTTGTCAATCAGTTGACGAATACCTCTTCGGAGAAGCGAGTTTTGGGGACTCATTTTTGCATCCGAATTTTGATTCGGATTGTGATCTTCTCCTGATGACATCGTTTTTTACACGAGGCTAGTGACTCCTATGAAGACGAGACTCGTAGCTTGGCGAAGCTATCCCGACATTACTCGACGTGGATACGAATAGAGTCAACTCTAGCGTGAGTTACTCCGATTGATGTCATTCCCGCTGCACGTGATACGTCAAGTATAACTAGCGTAATTTTCTTTTATTACAAAATTTGAAACTGCGATTATGTCTACACATATTGTATCTTGCATGCGTGTGGTGTGTGTGTTGTAATAAATTAGATTTATTACTTTTAATTTTTTTCGCTGTGCACATGTTTACAAAACTTGTTCGAACACACACTCGCCACGGTGTCGGGGAAACCCAAAACTTTGCGCACCTAAGCACCGCATCCCATTCTTCTCGCCCAAGCACCTCTTCGCGCTCGAGAATCGTGCCACCGAGCACCTCTTCGTGCTCAAGAACTGCATTCCTGAGTGCTGCTTCCCAACCACCTCTTCGCACTCGAGAACCACATCTTCTTGAGCACCGCACACTCAAGCATCACATGGCCTTATTAGCCTTGAGCATCAAGGTGAAGGCCCGAAAGCACTGTGCCTGTGTCTTGAGCATTCTACGTACTCGAGTATCATGCACTCGAGCATCTCACGCCTGAGCACCGTGTGTCCGAGTCTCAAGAACATCATGTGCACAGGAGGCTCGAGCACCTCCGCGCTCCCGAGCACCTCACACGCACAGGTGTCATGAACATCTCCCACGCCCAAGCACCTCATGTGCGAGGGCACCCCACGTGTGTGAGCATCCCACGTGCACGAGCATCTCGAGCACCTCTGTGCACCCGAGCACCTCATGTGCATGGGCGTC
Organism: Wurfbainia villosa; assembly: GCA_025175895.1. NCBI lineage: Eukaryota > Viridiplantae > Streptophyta > Magnoliopsida > Zingiberales > Zingiberaceae > Wurfbainia > Wurfbainia villosa. The sequence goes on along the minus strand of CM045996.1, from coordinate 52,694,603 downwards.
CAGAGCATCTCAATGTGCTCGGGTACCATAGTGTGCCCGAGCACCGCTATGGGCACGCACACTCGAGTTCCTCTTCCCAAGCTTACCCGAGCACCTCTGCGTAATCGAGTTTATCTTCCTAGGTTTTTCACGCACGTAGTTCTCAAAATTAGCAGTTGTGATCCAAAGTGAACAACTCCGACAACCATTCTTCTAAATTCTCAACTTAAGAATCGTTGAACATAAAATTATTTGCATCCAACCTGGCTCTAATACCGATGTCGGAAGATGAAAGGAAATACCACTTGTGGAATAATAAATTGTATACTTGATAATCACGAAAGCTCTGACATTGCAAACTTTGATCATGAACAAAACTCGCAGTCAAATAATAGTCACAATTATCGAACTATCACCACAATGTCACAACATCTCAACCCTTAACCTGGTGATGTTTAATGATGGATATCTTATTTTTCTAAACAAGATGAAAATGCTCTAGACTCTCTTCTTCTCATCATCTATTTTCACCTCTCATACTTCACACAAGAAGTATGATTTTCTCATTCTCATACGTCATACAAGAAGTATGATTTATAGAAAAAGATGAAGAATATGGATGATAGTCATGGGGAGTTACTATCATTCATTTGTAGATAGTGGAGTCATGAAATAATGGGTAACCCAATTATCCCATTTTGAATGCCCCATAGTGAGTATTTAACTTTCATTGAGATAACGAATAACTCTACTATCCCATTTTGAATGCCTCATAGTGGACATTTACTTACACATACACTAGATCACAATGCATAGTCTAATTAAAATCCTTTATCTAACACAAAACCTCGTGGCAAACGATGCAAGCTACCACTACAAAAATATATATCTTTGGCGACAAATTTTGCAATGAATTTTAAATAAAAATTCATTGCAAAAATGTTTTGCAACGAAATATTTTTCGTTGTAAAAAATTCATCGCCAAATTTTGCAATGAAAAATAAAAATTCATTGCCAAAATTACAATGAATAAAAATTTTGTTACAAAATTTATTGCTAATTAGCGATAAAAATGGCAACAAAAATAACTCATCACCAAATTTTGCGATGAAACAAATCTCGTCGCCAACTTTGGGGATGAATAAAAATTTTCGTCGCCAAATCTGCGACGAAAAAAATACTTCATCGCAAAAGACTAATAACTTTATTTGCCATATTTTCATGAAAACTTTGCGACGAAAATAAATTTCATCACAAAATTTGCCACGAATCGAATTTTTGTTGCAAAATTTCAAGATCAGTCGACTGATGTCTGATTAGTCGACTGCTCAGTCGACTACTAGAGTTTCTGTAAGGTGCTATAGTATAGCAGTCGACTGATGGTCTTCTTCAGTCGACTGGTGAGTTGTTAGTCGGCTACGAGAGGTTTTGTAAGGTGCTATAGTAAATCAGTCAACTGATAATGGATAATTTGCTATAAAATATTTTTTTGACGTAACATCTGAGATGAAAAAAAAAATTTCATCGCAATCATGCATTTGTCAGTCGACTAATGGTGGGCGTCAGTTGACTAGTGGTGGAGAAGCAGGTCACAGAATGTGTTTTAGTCGACTGACCAGTCGACTGTTCATAAATGCTAGTCGACTGTTGCTTCTATTTTTGCAACAAAAATTTTTTTTTGTTGCAAAATCTATGAAGAAAAATAATTCTTCGTCACAAATCTACGACGAAAAATAATTTTTTGTCGATGAAATTTATTTTCGTTGCTAATCTTGGAAAATTAAAAAAAAATATCATGACAAATTTTACTTATTTTCCCCTATTTTACAACAAACACATACAAAAATATAAACTAATTCACATATCGAATTTCATAATCATCTAATAAATAAAAATAATTCAATACTAAATCAATATCTACATAACAAAAATAAACGTAACATACAAAACATGGATATCAAATGTGATAAGTAAAGTAACATTTACATACAACAAATTCAAATGTAACCACTATCGTCACCATCATCATCAAAAAATACATCATCATTGTCATTAGAGGGATCAACAGGAGGACCAGATCGAGGAGGAGGAAGTTGACTTGCACTAGACGTTAATTGAAGATGTTGCATAATTAACATTTATTGCCTCCGAAATTTGTTCATCTATTCATTTAATTCCTTTACTTTCTGATCTCTTTGTCTCGATTCATTTTCCTTCTGCACTAGTAACTCTTTCAAATGTCTAACCTCTTCGGTAAATTGATTTATTTCTTCTCTTATTGCTGGTGAGGATGAAGAAGAAGCACCAGGGGCTTTATAGGTGTTGGAGGATCGAGTCCCGGCTAGAAGCAGGTTGAATAGCCTAACCATCGTGCTTGATGGAAATCGTTCGTTCGTTTCTACAATTCTTGTTAGCGTAGCGGAATATACAACAATGAAAATACACAACAAGAATACAAGCACACGACACGCGATATACATGGTTCGGAACCTTAGGGTTCCTACTCCACGGGGTGAGCTCAACGAGCTCTAGTGATGAACACACCACTACTAAAACTCCTTATCAACAACAAGTCAGAGGTGGAGAAACCTCGTACAAGCAATTATAAAGTAATACAAAAACGTACAAGCAAATACAAAGACAAAGTGAAATACATAAAGAAAACTTTACAACAAATGACTTTGAACTCTTTCTTGTTGCTTGCTTTGGTTTGCTCTTGAAGGTCTATAATACAAAAGAAATTCCCCTCCAAAATCTCCCCAAATATCGCTGTGGAAATCATCCCCAAGCTCCTCCTTTTATACTTGTCTCGAGTTGATTCCACACCTAGCAGTTGACTGCCATAAGGCTTCAGTCAACTACTCCTATAGTCATTGTGAGACAACGACCTAATCCACATTGGCATCCAACCAACGGATACACTAGCAGTCGACTGTCCATTACCATCAGTCGACTGCCAACCCTGTAGCCGACTAATCAGTCGGCTACCGAGCATTCTATGCTCATGACCAACACCAGCAATGATCCGCCTCCATGACAGCTTGATCGCTTAGCCATCACCGATCGCCTAATGCCGACAATGATCGCTATGCCTCACGATGTAGTTTCCCACCACGACCGTACATCGCCTGCCGATCGGTAAACCTCAAACATGAGGTTTAACCCAAGTATGATGCCCTCATACTTGCTAGACACCCTTTGCCTAGACTTAAACCTTCTAGCCACCTCTACTAGCTTCGTGCCTACCGGATCCCTCTAAGTCATCCATGACTTGTTCATCCAAGCACGGATCCCTCCAAGTCATCCATGACTTGTTCATCCATATGCTAGTCTCCAGGTGCTTCCTTCGGCTATTGTCATGCTCTTGGTGTCTACACTGCCAAGGTTCATATGGACTTACACTCCCAAGACTACCACTTGGCCTTACACCACCAAACCACCCTTTAGACTTCCCAAATGTCAAATCCCCATAACTTGGATTTTCACCGCCAAGGCTACACACTTGGACTTACGTGGCCAAGGATACACACTTGGACTTCCCTTGCCAACTCCATGTTGGGCTTCCAATGCCAAGCCCCATGCTTGGACTTTCACTACCAAGGCTATACACTTGGACTTATGTGGCCAAGGCTACACACTTGGTCTTCCCTTGCCAACTCCATGTTGGACTTCCAATGCCAAGTCCCATGCTTGGACTTTCACTGCCAAGGCTACACACTTGGACTTACGTGGACAAGGCTATACACTTGGTCTTCCTATGACAATCACATGTCATATGTTTTGTCAAACATCAAAATACTGCTTGAGTCAAACTCGAGTCTGGTCAATCATGAATTGGGTTGATTGCACCAACAATCTTTCCCTTTTTGATGTTTGACAAAACCACAAACACCTTTGAGTTAGGTGACCTAACTCAAGTCTACCAATTATCCCCAATTTGCAATTCTCACATCTTATGAGAATTCCAACTAACCCCAATTAGTACTTTTTCCTCCTTTTTGACATACATCAAAAAGGTCCTCCCCAAGGGTGTCAATGTCTCATATCCTAATGAGATCTTACAATCTCCCCCTTGGTCCAAAAACACATCTAGGATGCCTTCACTTTTCCTAGTGATAAGTCTCATATCACTTAAGAGAGGCAATCCCCAAATTCTCCTCCCATGAGGAAAAATACATCCATCATCCCAAGATGGATAACCTCCCTCTAAAGGCTTGCTCTCCCTTGACCATTGCACCAACAATGTCCTTGGAGAGTCCCTAAGCCAATAAGAACACTAAACAATCAAAATTAAGAGCAAATATTCAACATTGAATTTTCACCTCCCTTAAATTCGATACACACCTTAAACAATTCTTCTAATCCATTTCAAAGGATTTCCACCCTTCTAATGCTCTCCAAAGCATATCCTAGGGTTAGGAGCAGTTAGAGAACCAAGAAATAGATGAACATGGGCCTAACAAACCTTGTTTACTTAAAATCATCACTTGGCAGTCAACTCTGACAGTCACCAATCGACTGCCTTGACGCTAGTCGACTGTCATCCATGGCATTTGACTGATTTCTGCATTGTGTAGAAATCAAACTTCAAAAATCCAAATTCAAAAATTCATAAGTAAAAATACATATTTTAAAAAATCTTGAAAATTCATATGTACATTACTTATAACAAACATTATGGGTGAAAAATAGTTAGAAATTAAAATACCTATAAATTAGTGAGATTGATATAAAGTTCAAAACTATTGAAATTTTCAATGTTTGACCCTACTTTGTATCACCTCATTCAATGGTGATTACTATCAAAAGATAGACTTCACCAAGGTTTTTCAAAATGGTTTTGAAATAATTTTAAAATCTTAATTCATTTTCCTAACATCTCACATGTATCTAAGTGTATAAAACACATACAAGTCAAGTGTTCTTGTGAGATGTGGGTTTTGGTTATTTAGGTTTTCATGCATTTTTCTAGGCAACACTATTTGATTCCCTTATGCATGGGACTTCAAATCATGTCATTGTCCTTAACTCAATTTTAATTAATGCATGAATGATGATTATGACATAAATGATACACTAAATAAAAGCATGTGCCAATAATCATGATGTCATGACATGTGATATAAACTTAAGCATAGCATGACATTCCTAAGCATAAATCATGACATTTTATATGATAGATATAAACATGATGTTATAACATGGTAATGGCAATCAAAGCATGACAAATAAATGTAAGGCATAAGAATACCTAACTTTTAATATTAGTTGTCATTTGATAGAATTATGTTCATTTTACCATATTACCAAACTCTACCAAGTATGCCAAAAATCCAAAATGACACACCATGACTCCTAACACCTAGTTGTGCCAATTTAATCAATTTTTAACTTCTAAAAATACATTGACACATCCTAAAGTATCAACTCTACCATGATTAGGTTAACTACCTATCCACTTAGGGTTGACATACCATAATCCATCTAGCGTGAATCGATCACGCTCCTAGGAACCCAATACCTATTGGAGCTCCTTGGGTTAACAAGGTATTCACAAGGGATAACTTCCCTAGATATTTTCTTAATGAACCTTTTTGGCTTTGAAGCCTTAGTCATTTGGGTCTTTTCTAGGTTAACTCTAGGGGTAACTCCCCTTGTAACCTTCGTAGTGGCTTCCTTAGGTTTCCTTGAAACCTTAGCTACTAGACACCTACCTTGATTAACCTTAGGGATGACTTCCCTATTAACTTTGGTTTTCCTAGACCTAGATATTGTTCCATAATTGAATGGAACATCGTGGTAGGTCTTCTTGGGGTTAGGTTTGTGACCCAAACCTATCTTGCCCCTTGATGGTTCTTGCCCCCTAGAACCTAGATTTTGACCATTAGATCCCATAAATGAATTTGTCATTTTTGTTAGGGTCTTCTCTAGTTTTTCAAGCCTTGACGTCAAAGCTTGATTTTCTAATTTTAACTTTCTTAATTTTAATTGTTCATTAATCTTTTGGGAATGACACTTCCTTGGCATATGTCTATGATTCTTGGGATTAATGCCTAGGTGATTCTCTACCTTTCTAATGGACTCCCTAGGTAGAATAGGTCTAGTGTTATTGGTTCTAGATTTTTCCTTAGGTAAACTAACATGCTTAGCACCTAAATAATAAAACCTATTATTTCTACTAGCATGTTTTTCATGAGCAATAGCAAGGGTACTAAAATAATTTCTAGCATGCTTTTTAATCTTAGAACTAGAAGGTGCATTAAGATATACCTTAGGGTTTGCTTTAGAAGCTCCCCCTACTTGTGTAGCTCCTTCTTGCCCTTTCTTCCTCCTAGGGCATTGGCTCCTATAGTGCCCTCTTTGGTTGCATTTGAAGCACACAATGTGCTCTTTGTTTTTCTTAGCGAGGACTTCGGCATCCTTTGACTTTTGGTTGACTTTTGGTGTCGGTGCTTTCTCCTTGGCCAATTTTGGGCATTTACTCTTGTAATGCCCGGCTACCCTACACTCAAAGCATATGATATGATTTTTATTTTTAATTAAAATGCTTGAGTTACCTAGATCAGTAGAGGTGATATGAGAGGTTTCTTCACTTCTTCCGGAGGTGGATGCTTCTTCCACTTCTTCTACCTCTTCTACCGATCCAGATGTTGAGCATCTCTAACTTCCGAGTCCTCACTTTCTTGTGAGGATGAGCTTTCTTCCTCGACTTCCTTCTCCGATTGAGGTGGTTCAGGATGTTCATGGAATTTGTCCAACTTGTCCTACAACTCCTTAGCATCCCCATATTCACCTAGCTTGCACAAAATATTGTATGGTATCAATTTTATTAATGATTTTGTTACCTTAACGTTTGTTTTGAATTGTTGTCATTGCTCCTCGGTCCATCTTGGTTTTACTAATGACTTGTTGTCTTCACCCCTAGGCACTTCAAAATCATTTTTAATGATTAGCATAGTATCAAAATCAGTTTCAAAGTATGCCTCCATTCTTCTCTTCCACCATGAAAAATCTCCTTCGAACTTCGGTGGGTGGATGTTGATGCCATCCATTTTGTTGTGTTTATCCCGGTGATGAGTCCGTTGATAAGAGCTTTGCTCTGATACCACTTGTTGGAAGATCGAGGCCCGACTAGGAGGGGGTTGAATAGTCTAATCATCGTGCTTGATGGAAATTGTTCGTTCGTCTCTACAATTCTTATTAGCGTAGTGGAATATACAATAATGAAAATACACAACAAGAATACAAGCACATGACACGCGATATACGTGGTTCAAAACCTTAGGGTTCCTACTCCATGGGACGAGCTTAACGAGCTCTAGTGATGAACACACCACTACTAAAACTTCATATCGACGACAAATCAGAGGTGGAGAAACCTCATACAAGCAATTACAAAGTAATACAAAAATGTACAAGCAAATAAAAAGACAAAGTGAAATATGTAAAGAAAACTTTACAACAAATGACTTTGAACTCTTGCTTGTTGCTTGCTTTAGTTTGCTCTTGAAGGTCTAGAATGCAGCAGCAATTCCCCTCCAAAATCTCCCCAAATATCACTGTGGAAATCCTCCCCAAGCTCCTCCTTTTATGCTTATCTTGGGCTGATTCCGCGCCTAGCAGTCGACTGCCATAAGGCCCCAATCGACTGCTCCTTTAGCCATTGTGAGATAATGACCTAATCCACGTTGACATCTAGCCAACAGATACACTAGCAGTCGACTGTCCATTACCATCAGTCGACTGCCAACCCTATAGCCGACTAATCAGTTAGCTACCGAGCGTTCTGTACTCGCAACCAACACCAGCAAACTGCCCTCCACAGCAGCCGACTGTCCAAGACATCAGTCGACTACCCAATATGGGCAGTTGATTGCTATGCCTCGTGAAGCAGTCAAGCACCAGTCGGCTCCCACCAGTGGACTGGTACATCACCTCAATCGACTGGTAAACCTCAAACATGAGGTTTAACCCAAGTATGATGCCCTCATACTTGCTCGACACCCTTTGCCTAGACCTGAATCTTCTAGCCATCTCTACTATCTTCGTGCCTATCGGATCCCTCTAAGTCATCTATGACTTGTTCATCCATATATGGATCCCTCCAAGTCAACCATAACTTGTTCATCCATATGCTAGCCTCCAAGTACTTCCTTCGACTATTGTCATGCTCTCGGTGTCTACACTGCCAAGGTACATATGGACTTACGCTCCCTAGACTATCGCTTAGCCTTATGCCGCCAAACCACCCCTTGGACTTCCCAAATGCCAAGTCCCCATGACTTGGACTTTCACCGCCAAGGCTACACACTTGGACTTACGTGCCCAAGGCTACACTGTAAAATACCACGAATAAATTTGTGACAGATTAATATCTCTATTATTCATGAATTATGGAGCTTATTCTAGGGATAAATTTAAACCATGGTTGGAGATTAATTAAAACATGGTTAGGGATTAAAGGTTATAAGTGGATCCGCTTTCAAAACCCGCCCAATTTTCTCGCGCGTGCATTACTCAGTGTTTCTGCGCTGATCATCTTCATCTCCCAAATGCTTTCCCCCGATTCTCCTCCTCTCTTTTGAAAATGTTTGACTCCTCCTCTCTTCCGAAACGCGCGACTCTCCGTTCTTCCAAAATGCAGGTTGCCGAATGCCCTTACCCTTCCTCGCGGCAAGTGGCGCCGACCCCCCCCCCCCCTCAACGGTGCCCACAAACATGTCGACAGTGAGGGGGCACACGGTTGGGAGTCGACGTCGGTGACAGTTTGACTGGAGGAGGGGAAGACGACAAGCGTCGCCACGCATGGCCGAGAGTTCAGGTAGGTGGCAGGTCGATCAGGAGTTTTCCTTCTCCATCACCATGGAAGCAAGCTCAAGAACTGGTGGTGCTAGGGTAGTGGCAAGTTTGTCGACAAACAGTGTCAATTGCGTAGCGAGTAGAGCCGTTGGAGTGGGAGGATTTCGCTGACGACCGTCACGGTAGCCAGGTAAGGGCCGACCTTCTCCTTGTCTAACTCCTACAGTGATCTTCCATGGTTGATCATGGGTCTATGTTGGGAAGAGGGTTCATGCGCTCCAATTGCTCCGATGAACAGAGATTTGGGAAGGATTACCACCGGTGGAGTTGCTAGGGCTGGTAAGCATGATCCATCTCCATCTTTCCTTTTTGTCCATTGTGATTCTATGGATCGTTGTGTGTGTGCTTGTGGGTGATGTTGCGTGAGCTCAATGAGGGGTAGTGGCAGTGTGGTGAATCGAAGCAGTGAGGTTCAATTTGTGAATTGCTCGACTGTGGCTGAGTGAGAAGATGGTTGTGAAAGGGGCTGATGCACAACAACCTCGCCGACGAACTAGTATTGGTCGGATTGTAAGGTAAGCTACTGATACAACAAGGAAATTATAGGGTTTTCCAATTATGGCTTATTGACCTAGTTGATTTTGGTAGCTATGGATTGGAATTTGGAAATTTATCTATGGTGTGTTTGCAGGTGCTAAGTGTTATGGGATCTAGGAGATGCTACTTCCAGTTTGGCTATTGATTTGGAGTTGATACCTTAATATTGGATCAGGAGGTTTTGTGATTTAGCTGGACTAGGTGAGTGATTTAAAGTTGAATAATTGTCGAAGAATTTGTGCATTTTATAGAGAAATGGTATATGGTTTAATGTGAATGCTTGATTAGTATGATGGAATGGAATGAGGTTATGCCACTATGGGATTTGGTTAATTAATCAGGGATTATTATTGGTTTAGATTCTTATTCCTACTGTTTGATTAAGCAAGCATGTGGTTATATTGGATTCTACCCTTTCAGATATTTGATTCGAGGTAGAGATCTTGTATGCGAAGACCATCAACACGAGCTTCTTATCAGGTGGGTAATTTCCTACCCTGGTCAGGTAGCTGCTAAACCCTGAAGCATATAACTTCATATTATTGTCAGTTTGACTTTTACACCACTCTAGTTTTTCTAATGCTTGATACTTAGTATTTGCCCTTTTAAATACTCTATTGCTGTTATCACATTTTCCTTCATCAGGATTATGAGTTATAGATGTGATGCATGTGAGCCTATAGTTGTTCAATTAGGTGTATTTAATAGAGTATGGATGAAGACTTGATTTGCAAATGAGATAAAAGGTCATCCGGGGGAGTGGGTAATGTCTTGGATATATAATTGAATCTTATGGTAAATCCCAATGTTGCGTACCCCTTTCCGATCAAGTGTATATGTATGGTCATGTGGATTGTGGATAGAGAGTGTGTTGATCAGTCGAGTATGACTCTCTGCAGGATAGAGAGTGTATTGATCAGTCGAGCATGACTCTCTACAGGATAGAGAGTGGTATGATCAGTTGAATATGACTCTCTGCAGGATAGAGAGTGCGTTGATCAGTCGAGTACGACTCTTTACAGGATAGAGAGTGCGTTGATCAGTCGAGTATGACTCTCTGCAAGATAGAGAGTGTTATGATCATTTGAGTATGACTCTCTGTAGGATAGAGAGTCTGTGGTGGATGTATATATGTGTGACTGTGCATTTATGTCATTTGCATGCATGCAGGCGACTTGGTCTCCCTTGTGGTTGAGAGGGTTGTCAGTCATCCTGCCTCCCAGGTTACTCATGGAGGAGTAACTGGTGTGAGGGTAGAGCATTTGTTGTGCCGCACTCGCCCCACTATAAATGGTGGTAGTTGGAGTTGCGTGTAGTTGTCCTGCGTGTATGACACTCGACCACTCATGGGTAGTGACTGTCGGTGTGGCCAACAGCAGGGACCCCCATTGTGTAGCTAGCTCTTTATGCTTATATGCTACTTATTCATACTGTCCACTCGGCCACTCGAGAGTAGTGGTTGGTGTTGAGTTGGGACAGTTGTCATGTCGAGCCATCTAGGGCACACTGGGGTCGTGGTAGTGGTTAGGGTAAGCAGGCATTCTATATATATATATATCAACCACTACTGTCGATAATGTGGATATATGCTCAGGTTGGATAAGTGTAGTGTAGCAGACTTTCAAGTATGTCTGCATTCTTACATGGTTCAGGTGTTTAGATGGTATATGCATATATATATATATATATATATATATATATATATATATATATATATATATATATATATATACCTGATGTACCTGTAGGTTATATTGTTGAATTACATGTGATATTTGATATATACATGTTCTTTCATATTACCGTTGAGTTTATACTCACCACCACAGACGCTGGGTTTTCTTGTCGCCCAGGTAACACGTACATGACTTCGTGATAGGCTTGGAGCAAAGCTGGCTGTCAACCTCTCATCTCACTTCCGAGAGTCCCGACTTAGTTTTATGTTTTCGTTGTTTTCGGATGTTTCTTAAATCGATCCGGAATTATATGGTGGATGTATGTTAGACATTGTTGAAGTACACAATTGTGGATTTGGGTTTGACGATGTTTCCTTTATGTTTGGTGTTAGTCATACCGGTATGCATTGCGTGTAGTTTGTCATGTCATTGTATTAGTTTGCGCTATGTTTTGTTATATTTACATTTGTATATGTTATTGTGGTGTAGGGAGTTGCTTCGGAGGCTCATTGGCTCCCATGTCCCCGGATTAAAATTTTCACTAATGAAAGAATTAATCCGGATGGGATGAGTTTCCTTAGCACAACCAATTCGTCGTCGTGCTAACAACTTGAGTGATCGCTTGAACAAACTAGTTGTTCAAGCAACACAACTCTTCTAGTTGGTTAGCCGCGGAAGAGATGACGGACGGATCACCGGTTTTTGTATTTGTCTTCGGGGTCCATGATTATACAAAATATATACTATTGCACACTTGTATAAACAACACATAAAAGAACATGCTAAGATCAGAATATAAAGTTGTAAAACTTTTATACCTTACGATCTTCTACCGTATGTCCTATCCTCCTCGTGGACGACGTGTGGGCGAATATCCTCCACGAGTAGAAGCCTTCTAGATCGCGTTCTTCCCTTCCTTGTTCGCTGCGAACAAAGAGAAGAACAAAACAAAAAAAAACTCCTCCTTTCTAGAACCGGCCACCAATCAAAAGAACTCGATGTAACCGCCAGCCAAGGAGTGAATGGATGAGCACCGGCCAACTTGTTGCAATGTTGCTGCTAGCCACCTAGAGGTTGGAGAAGCACCGGCCACCAAGGAGTTGGAGAACCGCCGGCCACCTACGAGCAAAAAAGGAGGAAGAGAGGAGCACCGACAATGGATGAGGGGCGCCGGCCAAAACCCTAAGGAGAACCAAGCTTGCCGCGCACTTCTAGCCGCCTAAAACCCTAGCTCCTCTAGGGTTTGTTGCCGCCCACTTTGAGATGAGCAAAACCCTAATTTCCAATTGAACCAATTATCCTTGCCGCCCAACCTAAGCCCTCTATTTATAGAATTGGGCTTAAGCCTCCTTTAATCTCCACCGTCGGATCTAGGGATTTAATCTCCACCGTCGGATCTAGAGTTTTATCCCAACCGTCGGATCTAGGGTTTCATCCCAACCGTCGGATCTAGGATTTCATCCCAACCGTCGGATCTAGGGTTTCATCCCAACCATCGGATCTAGGGTTTCATCCCAACCATCGGATCTAGGGATTTAATCCCAACCGTCGATTCTAGGGTTTCATCCCAACCATCGGATCTAGGGATTTAATCCCAACCATTGGTTCTAGGGTTTAATCCCAACCATCGGATCTAGGGATTTAATCCCAACCGTTGGATCTAGACTTCACGAGGATTATGTTAGGCTACGATAGGGACCATAAGGAGGAGTTGGATCTTGGCCACCTGATGGATCGGAACCACACAAACTTGATCCATCAATGATGTTCCATTCCACTAGAGGATCATCATTGAACTACCTCACCAATCCCCATAAATTAATATGGGCTCCATATATTATTTGTACATTCATCTCCCCGTGTTTAAGATATCGAATGTTCGTCAATTAATTGATTTACTGACCATCAATTAATTAACATCTAATTCCTCGAGTAGTACAACTCAACCTTATCATCATGTTGACTAAGTCAACTAGCTGGGTTTACATGATGAACCTTATGAGCTCCTCAAGGGGACATCATCAACCTAATATATAGGATACGGTTTCCTCCTATAATCAACGGTACACCATGTAAATAATATCATTTCCCAACTTACCGGGCATATTGATTTAATCCATCTAAATCTCACCCTCTGGTAAATCAAAGAAATAAATACAAAGTACATGTGCCCGTTATTATATCGGGATTAAGAGCATGTACAACATAATATCCGAGGTCCGATTCAATTATGTACTCAGCAATTAATTGAATCACCTCTATGTCGGTCCTGCTCAATACACCTAAGTGTACTAGTGTAACTTTATGTTCAAGACAAAACAATACCAAGCTACACTACAACCATGCCAATGGTTTGTTCAAAACCATCTTGGTTGTGAGCCTCTACTTATATTTTACAAGGGACTGATAACATGATCTTCTGTGCCTCACCAAGCACCATGTTATCTACAATGTAAAATATTAGACAATATGCACACACATATAATAAATATATAAAGTGCAAACAATGATCATGTGATTCTTATTCCAAAATAAAATGTTCATACAAAAAGAGCTAGGCTTTCAGTATACATTCCAACAATCTCCCACTTATACTAAAAGACTATGCCGTCATCACACTGCCATACATCTGATCCCCATGTCCTCCACATGGCTATCAAACGCTTTCGCTGGAAGGGCCTTAGTGAATGGATCCGCCAGGTTATCCTCTGATGCAATCTTGGCGATAGCTACTTCTCCTCGCTTTACTATCTCTTGTATAAGGTGGTACTTGCGCTCTATGTGTTTACTCGCCTTATGGGCTCGTGGTTCCTTCGAGTTTGCAACTGCACCACTGTTATCACAATAAATTGTGATAGTTCTGGGCAAACCAGGAATCACATCCAAGTCCATCAAGAAGTTCCTGAGCCACACACCTTCCTTGGCTGCCTCAGAGGCTGCCACATACTCAGCTTCCATGGTAGAGTCCACCACGCATTTCTGCTTGACACTCCTCCATACTATGGCTCCACCTCCAAAAGTAAACACAAACCCCGAGGTAAACTTACTCTTGTCCCTATTTGATTAGAAATCCGAATCCGTGTAACCCACAGGGACTAATTGATCTACCCGGTAAACCAACATATAATCCCTAGTCCTTCTCAGGTACTTCAATATATGCTTTACCGCAGTCCAATGTCCATGTCCAGGATTACTCTGATATATGCTAACCATGCCCACAGCAAAGCAGATATCCGGTCTCGTACATAGCATAGCATACATAAGGCTTCCTACTGCCGAAGCATAAGGAACCGCCTTCATTTCCTCTATCTCCTTTGATGTTTTGGGACACATCTCTTTAGATAAAGGAACTCCATACCTAAAAGGTAGAAAACCTTTCTTGGAGTTCTGCATGCTAAAACGAGCAAGGATAGTGTCAATGTATGAAGCTTGAGATAAGCACAACATCCTTTTCTTGCGATCCCTTATAACTTTGATCCCAAGGATGTGTCCCACTTCCCCCAAGTCCTTCATGTCAAACAGTTTGGACAACCATACCCTTACGTCTGATAACACTTTGATATTGTTGCCAACTAACAAAATGTCATCTACGTATAGTACAAGAAATACCACTACGTTTCCATCACATCTCTTGTATACACAAGGCTCATCCGGACTTTGAATAAATCCATATGACTGGATTACCTCATCAAAGAGGATGTTCCAAAATCTAGAAGCTTGCTTCAATCCATAAATGGACCGATTAAGCTTACATACAAGATGCTCTTTGCCTTTAGCAATGAATCCCTCTGGTTGCTGTTGGGATGTATACTGAAAGCCTTTCTCTTTTATATGAACATCTTTATTTTGAAATAAGAATCACATGATCATTGTTTGCATATTATATATGTGCATATTGTCTAATATTTTACATTGTAGATAACATGGTGCTTGGTGTGGCACAGAAGATCATGTTATCAGTTCCTTGTAGAATATAAGTAGAGGCTCACAACCAAGATGGTTTTGGACAAACCATTGGCATGGTTGTAGTGTAGCTTGGTATTGTTTTGTCTTGAACATAAAGTTACACTAGTACACCTCGGTGTATTAAGCAGGACCGACATAGAGGTGATTCAATTTATTACTGACTGCATAATTGAATCGGACCTCGGATATTATGTTGTACATGCTCTTAATCCCGATATAATAACAGGCACATGTACTTAATATTTATTTCTTTGATTTACCATAGGGTGAGATTTCTATGGATTAAATCAATATGCCCGGTAAGTTGGGAAATGATATTATTTACATGGTGTATCGTTGATTATTGGAGGAAACCGTGTCCTATGTATTAGGTTGATGATGTCCCCTTGAGGAGCTCATAAGGTTCATCATGTAAACCCTGCAGGTTGACTTAGTCAACATGATGATAAGGTTGAGTGGTACTACTCGAGGAGTTAGATGTTAATTAATTGATGGTCAGTAAATCAATTAATTGACGGACATTCGATATCTTAAACACGGAGAGATGGATGTACAAATAATATATGGAGCCCATATTAATTTATGGGGGTTGGTGAGGTAGTTCGATGATGATCCTCTAGTGGAATGGAACATCATTGATGGATCAAGTTTGTGTGGTTCCGATCCATCGGGTGGCCAAGACCCAACTCCTCCTCATGGTCCCTATCGTAGCCTAATATAAACCTCATGAAGTCTAGATCAAATGATGGAAAACAAATCTCTAGATCCGACGGTTGGGATTAAATTCCTAGAACCGACGGTGGAGATTAAATCTCTAGATCCGACGGTTGGGATTAAATTCCTAAGAATCGATGGTAGAGATTAAATCTCTAGATCCGACGGTTGGGATTAAAACCCTAGAACCGACGGTTGAGATTAAATCTCTAGATCCGACGGTTGAGATTAAAACCCTAGAACCGACGGTGGAGATTAAACCAAGGCCAAAACCCTAACTCTATAAAAGGGTGGCTATGGGTTGGGCAGCAAAAAGTTTTTTTGGTGGATGAAGGTGAGGAAGAAGAGTGGGCGGCAACTTGTGGAGGAGCTTGTCTTCTTCCATGGAGGTGGCTAGCTCCTAGATCTCTTCTCTCCACCATGCTTGGGTGGCAAGGAACCCTATGGAGGAAACCCTAATTTGATTAGGGTTTTGGCTCCTTTGTATGGGCGGCCATGGATGGGAATGAAGGTTGGGCGACCACTTGTGGAGGAGCTTGTCTTCTTCCTTGGAGGTCGCTAGCTCCTAGATCTCTTCTCTCCACCATGGTTGGGCGGCAAGACACCCTAAGGAGGATACCCTAATTGGATTAGGGTTTGGCTCTTTTGGGTTGGGCGGCCAAGGCATGGAAGGAAGGTGGATGGCAACTTTTAGGAAGAGTTCTTCTTCTTCCTAGGAAAGGTGGCCGGTTAGATCTCTTCCTTCCTTCTTGGTTGGGCGGCAAGAAGACCTAAGGAGGAAACCCTAATTAGGGTTTGGCTCCTATGGTTGGGCGGCTAGGGTATGCAAGGAAGGTGGGCGGCAACTATAGGAGAGGAGCTCTTCCTCTTCCTAGGTTGTGGCCGGCTCCTTCCTCTATTCCCTCCACCGTAGCCGTCGCCCAACATATTCCCTTTCTCCTCTTCACACCATCTTGGCCGGCGGCACCAAAACTAGGGTTTGTCCCTAGTTCGGTTCCTTGGTTGTTTCCATTATGTTCTCTCTATTCTTGGGGCCGGCGGCATCAAACCTTTTGTGGATTGGTGGTTGGCTCAAGCAAGAAGGGAAAGAGAGTTCTTCATTCTTTGGATTGAAGAAGATCTAGGATGCTTCAACTTGTGGAGGATCTTCGCCCACACGAAGTCTACAAGGAGGTTAGGACATACGATAGAAGATCAAGAGTTATAAAAGTTTTATAACTTTTATTATTGTTCTTTGCATGTTCTTATTTGATATGCTAGCTTATGTTCTTTATGTTAGTATATGTTGATTATACTAGTTTGCATTTGCATGTATTTGTATAATCATGGACCCCGATAAGAAACACAAAAATTGGCAATCCGTCCGTCGTCTCTTCCGCGGCTAACCGACTAGAAGAGTTGTGTTGCTTGAACAACTAGTTTGTTCAAGCGATCGCTCAAGTCGTTAGCACGACGACGAATTGGTTGTGCTTAGGAAACTCATCCCATCCGGATTAGTTTTCATTAGTGAAAATTTTAATCCGGGGACATGGGAGCCGATGAGCATTCCGAGAAATAGCACGGTTGCCAACAAATGGTATCAGAGCCACGATTTCCTGTTTTGTGTATTTTGGATTCGGTTACTTTCACGCATTTATCATATATTGTGTATGCCGGATAATAGTAAGATGTGCGTAGGCTAACTTTTTGGTTGCAGGCATAAGATCCAACTATTATGGCTATATATGTGTGTATGTGATTGCATGTGTGTGTGATTGTATATTATT
Organism: Wurfbainia villosa; assembly: GCA_025175895.1. Lineage (NCBI taxonomy): Eukaryota > Viridiplantae > Streptophyta > Magnoliopsida > Zingiberales > Zingiberaceae > Wurfbainia > Wurfbainia villosa. The sequence continues at coordinate 52,677,106 of CM045996.1, read as the reverse complement.
TGAATCCTCGGGGTTGACGAGGCTAGATTAGTATTTAATTTTTGTAATTAAATACGGCATTGTTTAGCCGCTCATTTTAGTTTACTTTCGATCTAGATTATTTGTACACTCCTTCGTGGAGTATAGGATCGATGGATGTAAATTAAAATGTTTTATCTTGGCTTGGAACTCTTTGGTGACTTGCGCACGGGAAAAGATGGAGCGGACGAGGTGGTGACACGACGGGACGGATATTGGAGAACAATGCCATAATAGTTGGAAAAATTCTGATTTTTCCATATTTATTGCTGATTTGTTTTATATGCATGTTGTGTGTGCTTGAAAATTCCTCATTTGCAATTTACTAAGTGGGAGAGGGACATTTTAATTAATTCCCGCGGCCTCCATTACAATTTGACGTGTGATGCAACATCAGTGCCTTCCTCCCCATCGGATGAGTTTGTTTGCGGATCACTAGGTCAAATAATGGTTATAGGAAATTATCTAGGAGCGTGTGTACTTCCACAACGGTAAGGCACATAATCCGAAATAATTCCCTTAGTATCGTGTAATGGTGCACACTTAGATGCAAATATAAAGTATCCTCCCCATCGGAGTCACTGCTTTTATTTGTAGGGCCAAAGAGGAACCAACTATTAATTTTATTTGCCAAAAAGTAAGGTTGACAAGATAATAAAATTAATGGGTAAAACCTCCTCTTACAAATGTAGAATTCGTATACGTCCACACTGCGTGGCATGCGATATTCTCGGTGTTTTGAGGTGTTGGTTGATTTCGAAATTTTATTGTTAGAGGAATCAATAATTTTTTGAAATCTAAAGTTATGATCTATTGTGATTCTTAGGATTTTCAAAATGACTTTCAGTTCACTTATTGTGATACTAAAGGAAATAAACTTACTGTACCCAAATAATGTTGATTGGAAAAGAATCCAGATATTGTCTTATATGCTAGGAAGTATGAGTATGCACTCTTCGGAGAGTATCCTCAAGCCATGGTTGCTCAAAAAGGTTTCTACTTCTAAGCCGAAAGGCAAGAAGAAGGAGAAACAAGGTGGAGCAAATGTGGTGGGAGGATCTCAAGGAAGAGTGAAGAAGCCGAAAGGCAAGTACTTCACTTACTAACAGGATGGACATTGGAAGAAGGACTGTCCCAATCCAAAACAGAACAAAAGTATATCCTTTGGTCTAGTCGTTTAAACATGGGTAGTGGTGTTATCTATCGGCACCTGGTGTGTAGATACGAGAGCCACTAATCATGTCTGCAATATTTTGCAGGGGTTCCAGGAAACCCGATGACTAGCTAAAGGGGATATTACCATTTACTTGGGCAATGCCATGAAGATAGCGGATATTGCAGTGGGAGATGTTTTATTTATCTTTTGAGAAAAAAATAAAGGTTTTGGTTCTTCAGAATTTCCTTTATGTACCCTTATTTAGAAAGAATTGATTTTGGTTTCTAAATTTGTTCTAGATGGATAATCTATTTCTTTTGATGACAGATATATTATAAAAGGAATAGGGACATTATCTATTCAGGTACATAGATAGGAAATTTATAACTTGAACCACGAGCTCCCATGATGTAAATAGAAGTTATTAACTCATCTTCTAAGTCTAATAAGAGAAAAGAACCTTCGAAGATGAACCAAACATATCTTTGGCTTCTTAGGCTTGGTCACATTAACCTAAGCAGAATTCAAAGGTTGAAAGCTGATGGACCTTTGGGTTCATTAGTGGTGGAAGATCTCCCAACCTACGAATCTTGCTTGGAGGGTAAGATGACCAAAAGGCCTTTTTAAGGCCAAGGGGTATAGAGCCAAAGATTTGTTAGAAATGGTTCATTCTGATTTGTGAGGTCCTATGACTATCTAGGCAAGAGGTAATCTTGAATATTTTGTCTATTTAATAGACGATTATTCAAGATATGGATGACACTACGATCTGATCGTGGTGGTGACAACCTCTTGGGAGAGTTTAGGAACTACTTATCAGAGGTTGGGATTTAATCCCAATTGACTGCACCTGGCACACCCCAGCAGAACAGTATAGCAGTACGAAGGAATAGGACTCTTATGGAGATGGTTAGATCGATGATGAGTTATTCTGACTTGTTTTGTAGTCCTAGAGATCAGAGGGTGATCGTTAACACGAACGCCAGATTTCTAGAGGAAGACTATGTGATAAGCCACAAGCCCAAGAGTAAAATTGTTCTGGAGGAGTTAAAAGGGAAGTCACTTCTTTAGTACCATCGGTACAAGAGGATATACCACATGTCACTGCACCGCGTGTCACAGAGGATACACAGATGATACCTCGTCATAGTGGGAGGGTTGTGAGACAGCCTCTCAGATTCATGTTTTTGGACAAATCTTCTGATTTGGTCCCTAGCAAACATGAACCTGATCCCTAGACATACGACGAGGCAATCCAAGATATAAATACAACATCTTTGCAAAGTACAATGAATACTGAGATTGAATCTATGGATTCAAGACAGGTCTGGGAGCTCTTATGCATAGCAACTCATATGGATTATGAGGTGTGACAGATGGATGTCAAGATAGCATTCCTTAGTGGAAGTCTTGAGGAATCCATCTACATGAAGCGACCAGAGGGATTCATTGCTAAGGGCAAAGAGCGTATTGTATATAAGCTTAATCGGTCCGTTAATGGACTGAAGCAAGCTTTGAAGTCTTGGGACATCCGCTTTGAGGAAGTAAATCCAGTCTTATGGATTTATTCAAAGTTCGGATGGGTCTTGTGTATATCAGAGATGTGACGGAAATGTAGTGGTATTTTTGTACTATACGTAGATGACATTTTGGTGGTTGGTGACAACATCGAAGTGTTATCAGACGTAAGGGTATGGTCGTCCAAACAATATGATATGAAGGACTTGGGAGAAGTGGGTCACAACCTTGGGATCAAGGTTGTTGTGCTTATCCCAAGCTTCATACATAGACATGGTTTTGGATCGTTTTAGCATAAAAAACTCCAAGAAGGGTTTTTCTACCCTTCAGGAATGGAGTCCCTTTATCTAAGCAGATGTGTCCTAGATCATCTGAAAAGATAGACGAGACATAGGCAGTTCCTTATGCTTCGGCGGTAGGAAGCCTAATGTATGCTATGTATGAGACCAGATATCTGCTTTGTCGTAGGCATGGTCAGCAGATATCAGAGTAATCCAGGACAGGGACATTGGACTGTGGTAAAGCATATATTGTAGTGCCTGAGAAGGACTAGGGATTATATGCTAGTTTACCGGGCAGACCAATTACTCCTTGTGGGTTACACGGATTCTGATTTCCAATCTGATAGGGATAATAGTAAGTCTACCTCAGGGTTTGTGTTTACTTTGGGAGGTGGAGCCATAGTATGGAAGAGTGTCAAGCAGAAATGCGTGGTGGACTTTACCATGGAAGCTGGGTATGTGGCAGCCCCGGGCGGCCAAAGAAGTTGTGTGGCTCAGGAACTTTCTGATGGACTTGGATGTGATTCCTAGTTTGCCCAGAACTATCATAATTAATTGTGATAATAATGGTGCAGTTGCAAACTCGAAGGAACCACGAGCCCATAAGGCTAGTAAACACATAGAGTGCAAGTACCACCTGATACGAGAAATCGTAAAGGAGGTAGAAGTAGCTGTCACCTAGCATGCATCAGAGGATGACCTGGTAGACCCTTTCACTAAGGCCCTTCTAGCGAGAGCTTTGATAGGCATGTGGAGGGAAGGGGAATCAGATGTATGGCAGTATGATGACAGCATAGTCTTTTAGTATAAGTGGGAGATTTTTGGGATGTATACTGAAAGCCTTGCTATTTTATATGAACATCTTTATTTTGAAATAAGAATCACATGATCATTGTTTGCATATTATATATGTGCATATTGTCTAATATTTTACATTGTAGATAACATGGTGCTTGGTGTGGCACAGAAGATCATGTTATCAGTTCCTTGTAGAATATAAGTAGAGGCTCACAACCAAGATGATTTTGGACAAACCATTGGCATGGTTGTAGTGTAGCTTGGTATTGTTTTGTCTTGAACATAAAGTTACACTAGTACACCTCGGTGTATTGAGCAGGACCGACATAGAGGTGATTCAATTTATTGCTGACTGCATAATTGAATCGGACCTCGGATATTATGTTGTACATGCTCTTAATCCCGATATAATAACGGGCACATGTACTTAATATTTATTTCTTTGATTTACCAGAGGGTGAGATATCTATGGATTAAATCAATATGCCTGGTAAGTTGGGAAATGATATTATTTACATGGTGTGTCGTTGATTATAGGAGGAAACTGTGTCCTATGTATTAGGTTGATGATGTCCCCTTGAGGAGCTCATAAGGTTCATCATGTAAACCCTGCAGGTTGACTTAGTCAACATGATGATAAGGTTGAGTGGTACTACTCGAGGAGTTAGATGTTAATTAATTGATGGTGATCAAAATCAATTGGTGTGACATTCGATATCTTAAACACGGGGAGATGGATGTACAAATAATATATGGAGCCCATATTAATTTATGGGGGTTGGTGAGGTAGTTCGATGATGATCCTCTAGTGGAATGGAACATCATTGATGCATCAAGTTTGTGTGGTTCCGATCCATCGGGTGGCCAAGACCCAACTCCTCCTCATGGTCCCTATCGTAGCCTAATATAAACCTCATGAAGTCTAGATCAAATGATGGAAAACAAATCTCTAGATCCGACGGTTGGGATTAAATTCCTAGAACCGACGGTGGAGATTAAATCTCTAGATCCGACGGTTGGGATTAAATTCCTAAGAACCGACGGTAGAGATTAAATCTCTAGATCCGACGGTTGGGATTAAAACCCTAGAACCGACGGTTGAGATTAAATCTCTAGATCTGACGGTTGAGATTAAAACCCTAGAACCGACGGTGGAGATTAAACCAAGGCCTAAACCCTAACTCTATAAAAGGGTGGCTATGGGTTGGGCGGCAAAAAGTTTTTTTGGTGGATGAAGGTGAGGAAGAAGAGTGGGCGGCAACTTGTGGAGGAGCTTGTCTTCTTCCATGGAGGTGGCTAGCTCCTAGATCTCTTCTCTCCACCATGCTTGGGCGTTAAGGAACCCTATGGAGGAAACCCTAATTTGATTAGGGTTTTTGCTCCTTTGCATGGGCGGCCATGGATGGGAATGAAGGTTGGGCGGCCACTTGTGGAGGAGCTTGTCTTCTTCCTTGAAGGTGGCTAGCTCCTAGATCTCTTCTCTCCACCATGGTTGGGCGGCAAGACACCCTAAGGAGGATACCCTAATTGGATTAGGGTTTGGCTCTTTTGGGTTGGGCGGCCAAGGCATGGAAGGAAGGTGGATGGCAACTTTTAGGAAGAGTTCTTCTTCTTCCTAGGAAAGGTGGCCGGTTAGATCTCTTCCTTCCTTCTTGGTTGGGCGGCAAGAAGACCTAAGGAGGAAACCCTAATTAGGGTTTGGCTCCTATGGTTGGGCGGCTAGGGTATGCAAGGAAGGCGGGCGGCAACTATAGGAGAGGAGCTCTTCCTCTTCCTAGGTTGTGGCCGGCTCCTTCCTCTATTCCCTCCACCGTAGCCGTCGTCCAACATATTCTCTTTCTCCTCTTCACTCCATCTTGGCCTGCGGCACCAAAACTAGGGTTTGTCCCTAGTTCGGTTCCTTGGTTGTTTCCATTATGTTCTCTCTATTCTTGGAGCCGGCGGCATCAATCCTTTTGTGGATTGGTGGTTGGCTCAAGCAAGAAGGGAAAGAGAGTTCTTCATTCTTTGGATTGAAGAAGATCTAGGATGCTTCAACTTGTGGAGGATCTTCGCCCACACGAAGTCTACAAGGAGGTTAGGACATACGATAGAAGATCAAGAGGTATAAAAGTTTTATAACTTTTATTATTGTTCTTTGCATGTTCTTATTTGATATGCTAGCTTATGTTCTTTATGTTAGTATATGTTGATTATACTAGTTTGCATTTGCATGTATTTGTATAATCATGGACCCCGATAAGAAACACAAAAACTGGCAATCCGTCCGTCGTCTCTTCCGCGGCTAACCGACTAGAAGAGTTGTGTTGCTTGAACAACTAGTTTGTTCAAGTGATCGCTCAAGTCGTTAGCACGACGACGAATTGGTTGTGCTTAGGAAACTCATCCCATCCGGATTAGTTTTCATAGTGAACATTTTAATCCGGGGACATGGGAGCCGATGAGCATTCCGAGAAATAGCACGGTTGCCAATAGTTGCCGCATATAGATGTTCTCCTCAAGACTTCCGTTACGGAAAGCTGTCTTGACATCCATCTGCCAAATCTCATAATCCATATGAGCAACTATAGATAAGAGAATCCGGATAGACTTAAGCATAGCTATCGGTGAAAAGGTCTCCTCATAATCGATACCCTCTTTCTGAGTATACCCTTTCGCAACAAGCCTAGCTTTGAAGGTCTCAACCTTCCCGTCTACTCCTCTCTTTCTCTTGTAGATCCACTTGTATCCAATGGCTTTTACACCATCGGGTGGTTCTACTAGCTTCCAGACCTGATTAGAATCCATAGATTCTATCTCTGAATCCATCGCTCTTTGCCAAGATACCACATCTCTATCTTGGAGTGCCTCATCATATGTCCAGGGATCAGGTTCATCTTCACCAGGGACTAAGTCCGAAGACTCTCCCAAAAACATGAATCTGTCGGGTTGTCTAACAACCCTCCCACTACGACGAGGTGCCTCCTGTGTATGCTCTGTGACACGCGGTGCAGTGACTTGTGGTATCTCCTCTTGTACCGGTGGTACTGAAGTCGGGACTTCCCCTGTCAACTCCTCAAGAACAATCCTACTCGTGGGCCTGTGGTTCATTACATAGTCCTCCTCTAGAAATCTAGCATTCGTACTCACGATTACCTTCTGATCTCTAGGACTATAGAATAAACCACCCTTCATTCTCTTAGGGTAGCCAACAAACAGGCATACTTCTGTACGAGATTCCAACTTACCAGCATCTCCCTTCAGCACATGTGCTGGACTACCCCAAATCCGAATATGTCTTAGACTAGGCTTTCGCCCAGTCCACAACTCTGTGGGAGTAGAGGGTACTGACTTAGATGGAACCAAGTTCAGAATGTGTGATGTTGTTTCCAAAGCAAACCCCCAGAATGAATCAGGTAACTCAGAGTAACTCATCATAGATCTGACCATCTCTATAAGAGTCCTATTCCTTCGCTCCGCCACACTATTCTGCTGGGGTGTGTCAGGTGCGGATAATTGGGATTGAATCCCAGACTCTGATAAGTAACTCCTAAACTCTCCCAAGAGGTACTCGCCACCACGATCAGATCATAGTGTCTTGATACTTTTACCTTGATGGTTCTCCACATCAACCTTGAATTCATTGAACCTGTCAAAGCATTCAGACTTGCGGCGCATCAAGTAAATGTATTCATACCTTGAATAATCGTCTATAAAAGAGATGAAGTATTCAAAGCCACCTCTAGCCTGGAAAGTCATAGGACCGCACATATCAGAATGAACCAATTCTAACACATCTTTGGCTCTATACCCCTTGGCCTTGAAAGGCCTCTTGGTCATTTTACCTTCCAAGCAAGATTCGCAGGTTGGGAGATCCTCCACCACTAATGAACCCAAAGGTCCATCAGCTATCCACCTTTGAATTCTGCTTAGGTTAATATGACCAATCCTTAGATGCCAAAGATATGTCTGTTTCATTTGCGAAGGTTCTTTTCTCTTATTAGATTTAGAAGATGAGTTATTTACTTCTATATGCATCGTGGGAGTTTTTGATTCTGGAGTATATAAATTGCCAACCAATGTACCAGAACAGATAATCTCCCTATTCCTTTTTATAACCACTTTGTCATTAAAAGAAACAGAATATCCATCCATAAACAATTTAGAAACTGAAATTAAATTCTTTCTAAAAGTAGGTACATAAAGACAATTTCTCAAAACCAAAACTTTATTCCTATCAAAAGATAAATAAACGTCTCCCACTGCAATAGTCGCGACCTTTGAAGCATTGCCCATGAAGACGGTAACCTCTCCCTCAGCTAGTCGTCGGGTTTCCTGGAACCCCTGCAAAGTATTGCAGACATGATCAGTGGCTCCTGTATCTACACACCAGGCACTGGTAGATAACACCGCTAAACATGTTTCAACAACTAAACAAGAAGATATACCTTTGTTCTTTCGGCGAGGACAGTCCGCCTTCCAATGTCCAGTCTGCTTACAAGTGAAGCACTTGCCTTTCGGCTTCTTCACTCCTGCCTGAGGTCCCACTTGCCACTTTCTTGATCCACCTTGCTTCTTCTTCTTTTACCTTTGGTTTAGAGGAAGAAACCTTACAGCGACCATGGCTTGAGCACTTTGACAAAAGCCCTCTCTGCCGCTGGAGTTCATCGAAGCTCCGCCAATGAATACAACCTCTTGTTCATGTTGTAGTTGAGGCGGGCTGCTCAAAACTCTTAGGCGGCGGAGAATGATATCAACTGGGTTTCCCCATCGATCTCACTCAGGGACTTCCATCTCATTAAGATGAGCCATCATCTTGAGAACATGATCCCTAGCGGGTGTTCCCTCGATCATGGTGGTCGTCATCAAGTTTCTCATCGCCTCTGTCTAGCACGCCCTACTCGATGTCGAAAAGTTCCTTGAGATTGAACATCATGTCATAAGTGGCTATGGCACGATGTCGCGATGTTGTGACATAGATGCCAAAATGTAACACCACGCCATCTTATCTGCCTTGACCCATTCCTTATAACGTTCTTTCTCCTTTTCATCAGAGTCATCGGTGGGCTTCGGAGGACAAACCTCGAAGAGTACAAATTTGTACTCCTTCGCAGTTAATACAAATCCAGATTTCTTTTCCATTCAATATAGTTTGGTCCAGTAAGCTTATTTTCTTTTAAAATCACAGCAAGTGGGTTGAAAGCCATTTGAAAAACCTAAGAATCACAATGATCAAAATATTAGATTTCAAATATTATTGATTCCTCAAAATAATAAAATTCCGAAATCAACCAACACCTCAAAACACCGAGAATATCGCATGCCACGATTGTGTGGACGTATACGAATTCTACATTTGTAAAAGGAGGTTTTACTCATTAATTTTATTATCTTGTCAACCTTACTTTTTGACAAATAAAATTAATAGTTGGTTCCTCTTTAGCCCTACAAATAAAAGCAGTGACTCCGATGGGGAGGATACTTTTTATTTGCATCTAATTGTGCACTATTACACGATACTAAGGGAATTATTTCGGATTATGTGCCTTACCGATGGGGAAGTACACACGCTCCTAAATAATTTCCTATAACCATTATTTGACCTAGTGATCCGCAAACAAACCCATCCGATGGGGAGGAAGGCACTCAGAGCCAACGCGCAAGTTTGTTGCATCACACGTCAAATTGTAATGGAGGCTGCGAGAATTAATTAAAATATCCCTCTCCCACTTAGTAAATTGCAATTGAGGAATTTTAAAGCATACACAACATGCATATAAAATAAATCAGCAATAAATATGGAAAAAAAATAGAATTTTTCTAACTATTATGGCATTGTTCTCCAATACGCATCCCGTCATGTCGCCACCTCGTCCGCTCCACCTTTTCCCGTACGCAAGTCACCAAAGAGATCCGAGCAGAGATATATCATTTTAATTTACATCCATCGATCCTATACTCCACGAAGGAGTGTACAAATAATCTAGATCAAAAGTAAACTAAAATGAGCGGCTAAACAATGTCATATTTAATTACAAAAATTAAATACTAATCTAGCATCGTCAACCCCGAGGATTCAAATTATATACATACAATCACACACAAAACAATCACATACAACTAAATAGCCATAATAGTCGGATCATATGCCTGCAACCAAAAAGTTAGCCTATGCACATCCTACTATTATCCGGCATACTCAATATATGATATGTGCATGAAAGTAACCGAATCCAAAACACACAAAACCGGAAACCATGGCTCTGATACCACTTGTAGAGAGTTGCTTCGGAGGCTCATTGGCTCCCATGTCCCCGGATTAAAATTTTCACTAATGCAAGAATTAATCCGGATGGGATGAGTTTCCTTAGCACAACCAATTCATCGTCGTGCTAACAACTTGAGTGATCGCTTGAACAAACTAGTTGTTCAAGCAACACAACTCTTCTAGTTGGTTAGCCATGGAAGAGACGACGGACGGATCGCCGGTTTTTGTGTTTGTCTTCAGGGTCCATGATTATACAAAATATATACTATTGCACACTTGTATAAACAACACATAAAAGAACATGCTAAGATCAGAATATAAAGTTGTAAAACTTTTATACCTTACGATCTTATACCGTATGTCCTATCCTCCTCGTGGACGACGTGTGGGCGAAGATCTTCCACGAGTAGAAGCCTTCTAGATCACATTCTTCCCTTCCTTGTTCGCTGCGAACAAAGAGAAGAACAAAATTAAAAAAAACTCCTCCTTTCTAGAATCGGCCACCAATCAAAAGAACTCGATGTAACCGCCGGCCAAGGAGTGAATGGATGAGCGCCGGCCAACTTGTTGCAATGTTGTCGCCGGCCACCTAGAGGTTGGAGAAGCACCGGCCACCAAGGAGTTGGAGAACCGCCGGCCACCTAGGAGCAAAAGAAGAGGAAGAGAGGAGCACCGGCAATGGATGAGAAGAGGATGAGGGGCGCCGGCCAAAACCCTAGGGAGAACTAAGCTTGCCGCCCACTTCTAGCCGCCCAAAACCCTAGCTCCTCTAGGGTTTGTTGCCGCCCACTTTGAGATGAGAAAAACAATAATTTCCAATTGAACCAATTATCCTTACCGCCCAACCCAACCTAAGCCCTCTATTTATAGAATTGGGCTTAAGCCTCCTTTAATCTCCACCGTTGGATCTAGAGATTTAATCTCCACTGTCGGATCTAGGGTTTTATCCCAACCGTCGGATCTAGGGTTTCATCCCAACCGTCGGATCTAGGATTTCATCCCAACCGTCGGATCTAGGGTTTCATCCCAACCGTTGGATCTAGGGTTTCATCCCAACCGTCGGATCTAGGGATTTAATCCCAACCGTCGATTCTAGGGTTTCATCCCAACCATCGGATCTAGGGATTTAATCCCAACCGTTGGTTCTAGGGTTTCATCCCAACCATCGGATCTAGGGATTTAATCCCAACCGTTGGTTCTAGAGTTTTGTTTTACATCCTTGGATCTAGACTTCACGAGGATTATGTTAGGCTACGATAGGGACCATAAGGAGGAGTTGGATCTTGGCCACCCGATGGATCGGAACCACACAAACTTGATCTATCAATGATGTTCCATTCCACTAGAGGATCATCATTGAACTACCTCACCAACCCCCATAAATTAATATGGGCTCCATATATTATTTGTACATTCATCTCCCCGTGTTTAAGATATCGAATGTCCATCAATTAATTGATTTACTGACCATCAATTAATTAACATCTAATTCCTCGAGTAGTACCACTCAACCTTATCATCATGTTGACTAAGTCAACCAGCTGGGTTTACATGATGAACCTTATGAGCTCCTCAAGGGGACATCATCAACCTAATATATAGGACACGGTTTCCTCCTATAATCAACGACACACCATGTAAATAATATTATTTCCCAACTTACTGGGCATATTGATTTAATCCATCTAAATCTCACCCTCTGGTAAATCAAAGAAATAAATACTAAGTACATGTGCCCGTTATTATATCAGGATTAAGAGCATGTACAACATAATATCCGAGGTCCGATTCAATTATTTAGTCAGCAATTAATTGAATCACCTCTATGTCGGTCCTGCTCAATACACCTAAGTGTACTAGTTTAACTTTATGTTCAAGATAAAACAATACCATGCTACACTGCAACCATGCCAATGGTTTGTTCAAAACCATCTTTGTTGTGAGCCTCTACTTATATTTTACAAGGGACTGATAACATGATCTTCTATGCCTCACCAAGCACCATGTTATCTACAATGTAAAATATTAGACAATATGCACACACATATAATAAATATATAAAGTGCAAACAATGATCATGTGATTCTTATTCCAAAATAAAATGTTCATACAAAAAGAGCTAGGCTTTCAGTATACATTCCAACATGTGGTTATGGCCGAAAGGCTTGTATAAATAGGATATGTTGCCACGTACAGGGGAGATGTTGTCCGTTTACTTTTTGGCTTGGCATACTCTCGAGGCGTGACAACTTTAGTGGTATCAGAGCCCATGGTTTTGCGATGTCATACAATGATGTTTTTGTTGAGTCTTGGATTCTCGGGAGTCGATTTGTTTCGGTTTTGGTTTTGGTTTTGTGAGATGAGATTGACAATGGCCTGAGCTTCGAGCAGCACGAAGTAAGAATTCTTGATAACTTATATTTTTGTTAGATACTTATCTAAACTTGTTCAATAGGTGTATACAGTCAGAGTTGACACCTGTGCAGACTCATAGTAGAGGTCGTCCATCCGGACGATCAACCAGAGTTGTGGGACAAGAGGTTGCTACGACTGAGCCTGTTATTCGGGAACAACCTCAGCATTCCATATCGGAGGTTCAGAGCCTCAAGATCCGGATATACCATAGGCTAGGCCGGTACCTGCGAAGTCCAGTTGGCTCAATGATAAAGCATGGATACTCGTATTAGTGCATTCGACTAAGGATAGACTTACCTTGTTCCAAGCGGAGTCTGAACCTTGGATTTCTCGTGCTTGGCTGAAAAATTTGAAGGTACTTTTGAGTACTTAACTCATGTTATACAGAGGAAGTAGAGTTAGTTGCATACAATTATTGGGATCGAATCGGTACTTGATGGAAGATGTAGGGAAATAATCTTCTGGGAATAGTACATCACAAAGTCACAGTATAGTGAGTTGTGTGAGGGTATTTTTCTTGTGTTATTCCTTTGACTCATTGTCAGGGAATTCTTGAGCATCAAGTAGGGTGATCATTTGGTAATGGGAGTACCGTGCAGAGTCATTAGACTTGTAGAGGTTACGACCACCAAATAGCTCAAGAATGTTAATGAATGTTTTAAGCGACCCACAGTTTATTGGCTTACATTTGGATAAGGATGTCTGGATCTTCTATCAGATCATGCCGGAAGACATTGGATCGAGTCAGGAGTTTATAAATGACTCTGTACAAGTGTTTAAGAGTTGGAGACTGATAAGCAGATATTGCAGGTCAAATTATTAAAATTAGAAGTCTCCGACTGTTGGATAAAAGGAGCAAGATCGGAGTCATGGGTTATGAGTCGTTCCGATTTGTATCTCCGTTTTGGCAGTTGACTTTAGTCTCTCCATGGTAGTCTTTTGCACCTACATGAGCTAAGTCGCCAAGAGCAGAAGTTAGATGAGTTTACATCTTTACTCGAGAGGAGATGTAGAGGGCTGAAGGATTGATCATTTGGGGTATTACTGTAGTTTACCTTACTTGATGATATATAGAGAGATACTGGTAGATTACAGGTATCTTTGTCCAGAACATTCATAGAGAGGATTAGAAGCATTTCTATATTGGGATCATGTGGATTAGTTGTGTTTCTACCGACAAGTGAGATATTGAGTTGATTACTGTGATGATTATCAGAGGGTTATGATATTGATTTTGGATGTTTAGAGGCTGATTGTTGGAGATGTTATATGATGGTGGGAGAGTTGACTCAGTAGTTATATTGTTGACTTGGTTGATATGATGTGGATATCTTGATTTTAACTTTGATGTTACGATGTTGAGATGATGGTATAAAATGCTCTCGAATGTGTGTATAATCTGAGAGTATTCAGATGTAGTTTCGTATGAACTGTCAGGCTTGCCATTGCATAAGCAAGTGGAGTATACAATCGGAATGATTTCGGGAATAGTTTCGATACTGAAGACCTCATATAGGGAGAAAATTTTTGATGATTACTTTATCGATTGAGGTAATGATATTTTAGAGCCAAATATTTTTACTTATGGTGCATTGGCTGAGGGCTGGTGCAAAGCTCACAAAGTAGTTGAAGCTCGTGATGTACTCAATGCAATGCCATTCATTGGTTGTGAGCCAAATCAAGTTGTTTTGATACCCTCATTGATCGATTTTGCAAAGTTGACAAGGTTGATGATGCATAGGAGGTATTTGTAAGCATGACGATTTTTTCAGGAGATAATTTTATTGGTATCAGGGTTGTTAAACTATCACGACCCGAGAGTATGCCGTGCCAAAAAATAAACGGATGACATCTCCCCTGTACGTGACAATATCTCGGGTTAATACAAGGCCCGTAGGCCCACAACTACACATAATAAGCAACATATATATATAACACAGCAAAAAACATAAAAAACCACATACCCACAACACACATACTGACAAACAAACAGAAACAACACAGGTGTATTGTTGGTGCAGGGGCACTAGATAATCGAACCTGTGTTTTGATTATGGCAAAGACACAAAGTTAAGTCTACATTGTTATCTCACGAGCTAAATCAAGTGTGCAGAAAAGTGTTAAAGCTGGAGCTGAAGGCTAGCGACACCCGGAGGAAGCCACGGTGGTCGGGCGACACTCGAGTGAGTTCGGAGGGAGCCGAAGGAATCGAGTGGAAGGCCAGAAGCGAGAGCTACTATCGAGGTAAGCTCGTGTGAGTGAGAGATTGTAAGGTCGTGTCCTCTTTACGGGGATGACCGTAGGCGGCAATCCGACTAAGACTTCCTGTGGAAGGTCTAGGTCGAGATCGGATGGTTAGAAACCTTCGTATTTATCATTTTTCGAGCTAACCACTTATTGCAGGGAAGTGGCCGGCGGCAATCATCGCTAGAAAATGGAAGCGATCGGTGATGCCCATCGATCGGTGATGGGAGGCATCAGTCGACTGATGGCGACGATTCAGCTTTTGCGCTAGGTCAAAATGGATAACGTTTGACGCGGCCACTTCGCGATAAAATTTGGACAACTTCATGATCCGTTCCGAAATAAGAGGAGACAAATTCAGAGGCCAAAGTCTATAAAAGGAGGGGAGGATTCCATCTCCAAATCACATCAAGTTTATTCATCAAGTGCTCCTACAACACCAACGCTCCAACATCGTCATAACACCGACGCGACGTCAAGTTTCGATCTTCTTCATCGGCAGCAGAATCAAGTAATATTTTTGATATTGTATTCTTTGTTTTTCTTCATAACGAGGTGAGGTAGGCTTGTTGCCTCATCCTCGTATATTCGGTTTTGTGATCGTTGTCTCCTACCTCCAACGAGGAGGAGACGTTATAGTGCTTTGCCCTCCGTATGCGGTCTAGGACCGATAGGGCCTTGGAGTAGCAACCGCTGGGTTGTGAACCAAGTAAAATAAACATGTTCATTTATTTTCCGCTATGCTTACTTTGCGTATCGAACGAACGAAAAAGAAAAGATTTACGATCGCTATTCACCCCCCCCCCTCTAGCGACGCTTCTCGATCCAACAATTGGTATCAGAGCGGGGGCGCTAAGATTTGGTGAAACCACAAATCTAGCACGTTTTGGTTTTCTGTTCATATTTTTCGATTCGTATTTTCTTTTTGGTCTTTTTCCTCCTGCACTACTAATCCAAGACGAAGTCTTGGTACGTTTCTTTTTGTTGTGTGCTTGCAAGTTTTCTCTCTTGGAGTAGCCGACGGTAAAACGACCATAACTTTTCGCACAAGTGGACTCATATAACGATCTACGTACCAAATCGAAGCTCTCAGAAAGATCTACATTTCTTACCAGGGTTTACCCTCGTAACAAGCTGTTTCCAGCCCCAAAATCCAACGTTGAGTACCCTTTCGGTGACATCGAAGGTCATAAGTTTCGAGTTTTTGTTAGTTTCTTATTCTCCTTATTTATTTCTGTTTATTTCCTATTATTTCCCACACTACTAATCCATGACCAAGTCTTGGAATTCTCTTTGGTTTTTATTCGTATTTTGCGAGATATTTAATGGCTCACATTGAGGGGTATAGCACCACCCGACCTCCGTTCTTTAACGGAAATGATTTCCGTTATTGGAAAGGTCGGATGGAGTGTTTTCTAAAAACACAAGTCGAGACTTGGATAATAATCCAAACCGGCTTTGCTCTACCCACGAATGATCAAGGAGAGGCCTTGGATTTCAACAAGTGGACAAATGCAACCAAGAGGCAAATCGAAGCCGATGCAAGAGCAACCCAAATATTGCAATGCGGCTTGTCCAAGGAGGAACTCAACCGCATCGGACCATTCATTAGCGCCAAAGACCTCTGGAACAAATTGATTGATTTACACGAAGGGACGCCCAATGCTAAGGTATGTAAAAGAGATTTACTTTTAAATAAACTGTACAATCTAAAGATGCAGGATCATGAGACCGCCACCCAACTACATGCGCGGATCCAAGATATCATCAACGGTCTTCATTTGATCGGGCAAGCCATAGAGAACCGGGACCTTATAAGGTACGCTTTAAATGCTTTCCCTAGGACTACCTTGTGGGCATCCATGGTCGATGTCTACAAGGTCTCTAAGGACCTTTCGAAGCTTAGGTTAGACGAATTATTTTCCGAGTTTGAACTTCATGAGCAAACTAACGTGGTCCGAGCCGAGAGAGGTATTGCTCTACTTGCAGGACAAAGAAGGAAGCCACCTACTAAGCAAGTAGATGAACTTGAACCCGAAGACGAATCCGAATCCGAAGAGGAGGCCATAATAGTCAACATTGTGCGGAGAATAGTTCGACAAGAAAGAAGGAAATTGAAGAATGAGAACCAAAAGAAAAAGGGAGCAAGGAAAGCCTTCCATGCAACTTGGGACAATAGAGAAGACATAGCTTACATGGCAAGAACGGAGGAGTCCAAGTCAGAATCCGAAGCCGAGTCCAACTACAACTCCGACTCCGACCCCGAAGATTATTTCGAGAGAAAACTCAAAGCCGAACCAAAAGGGAAAGTCAAGGTTAATCGCTCCTTAATTAGTACACTTTACAGTACAATTAAAATGCTTACTAGGAAATTGACTAAGTCTGAGTCTAGGGTTGAGTCGTTACTTGAGGAGGTTGAAACCCTCAAGCAAGAGGCTACTCTAACCTCTTCAACTAGTCAAGTTCAAGAGGGAAACTCAACCCAAATTGAAAAACTTGAGGAGGAGAATTCTCTTTTGAAAGACCGAGTTCAAGAGGTTGAGGGTAGGTTGGAAAGGTTCACATTGGGATCTAAGAACCTTAATCGACTACTTGGAACCCAAAGAGCCATGTACAACAAAGCCAGATTTAGGTCAACGACTACGAATAGGTCATATATGTCTATCGTAAATCGTAGTCATCAAAGAGTCCAAGCATGGGTCCCAAAGGTTTTATTGAACTCACATATAAGGACTAATAAGTATTGGATTCCTCAGGATCAAGTTCATTATTTGAATAGACCATATTGGTTCAATGGTCCAGGGGGAGCTAACACTAAAATAGTATACCTGATTACTTAGCAAAATCATTGAATATTTTACTTTAATTTTTAGAATGGCTAGATAGGGAAAATAGTTAGTCAACTCTTGACAACATAGTATCAGGACGCGGCGAGATGATAGTACGTTAGGGAAACAAAGTCTCGTGTATTCGAGCTAGATAAGGCGTATCTAGCTTGGTGCACTTGACCGAGTGGAACTAGCTGAAGCTACCTCACGGTATCATAAACTAGTTAGACCAGGAAGTAACCCTAAGTGACTTAAGTGATATTTTCTTGAATTTGGCTTTGTCTAAGGAAGTGGTCGTTGTTCCGATCAAAGAAGGCCCCTGTGCCTTGCCACGACCTGGAAGCCAGTTTCTCGAAAAGTTACTTAACGATCTAAAGGTTAAATCCGAATCTAACCCAAGGTTGACTATCTTTAATCAATTTAAAATCATCTCACAAAACATATAAGGTGAACAAATTATGAGACACATAGATGGGTGAGATGTTAAGGATAATTGAAATATACTTAAAACAATCTTCAAAATACTACTTATTTTCTCAACTATTGAACTTAATGACTCTTTAGGCCAAAGTTTAGCGCCCCCTACATCTCTTATATTTCATATATTTGACTAAGGGGGAAAGAAAACTAACCCTAAGGGTTATATTATAAACCTTTAGATTATTGGTGCAGAGGGACACACCTCGAACCAATCTATCTAACTATTGCTAGTCGCATGTTTGGACTCATAGTTGATTTATCTTGATGCATGCATATACCATATTGTCTTTAAACCCCTATTTTATATAACAAACTTCATTTTTACATAACAAACCCCAACATTTGTTTTGATTTATGGAAAAAGGGGGAGAAGAGCGAAAGTTAAGGGGGAGTAACACAAAATTTAAATTTATTTAATTTTGAACTAAAGTATCTCTTTCAAAACTCACCTAGGGTTAAGGGGGAGTTTTGGTTAAGGGGGAGTTTTTGAAAATGAGATTCATCATTTACTATACTTGTTTTATGCTTTAATTTTCCTTAACTTTGTGTTGGTTTGCCATAGATCAAAAAGGGGGAGATTGTTGGTGCAGGAGCACTAGATAATCGAACCTGTGTTTTGATTATGGCAAAGACACAAAGTTAAGTCTACATTGTTATCTCACGAGCTAAATCAAGTGTGCAGAAAAGTGTTAAAGTTGGAGCTGAAGGCTAGTGACACCCGGAGGAAGCCGCGGTGGTCGGGCGACACTTGAGTGACTTCGGAGGGAGCCGAAGGAATCGAGTGGAAGGCTTGAAGCGAGAGCTACTATCGAGGTAAGCTCGTGTGAGTGAGAGATTGTAAGGTCGTGTCCTCTTTACGGGGATGACCGTAGGCGGCGATCCGACTAAGACTTCCTGTGGAAGGTCTAGGTCGAGATCGGACAGTTAAAAATCGTCGTATTTATCATTTTTCGAGCAAACCTCTTATTGCAGGGAAGTGGCCAAGTGGCGATCATTGCTTGAAAATGGAAGCGATCGTGATGCCCATCGATCGTCGATGGGAAACATCGATCAAGCGATGGCGGCGATTGACTTTTTGCGCTAGGTCAAAACGGATAACGTTTGTGCGACCGCCAGCGATAAAATTTGGACAACTTCATGATCCGTTCCGAAATAAGAGGAGACAAATTCAGAGGCCAAAGTCTATAAAAGGAGGGGAGGATTCCATCTCCAAATCACATCAAGTTTATTCATCAAGTGCTCCTACAACACCAACGCTCCAACATCGTCATAACGCCGACGCGACGTCAAGTTTCGATCTTCTTCGTCGGCAGCAGAATCAATTAATATTTTTGATATTGTATTCTTTGTTTTTCTTCATAACGAGGTGAGGTAGGCTTGTTGCCTCATCCTCGTATATTCGGTTTTGTGATCGTTGTCTCCTACCTCCAACGAGGAGGAGACGTTATAGTGCTTTGCCCTCCGTACGCGGTCTAGGACCGATAGGGCCTTGGAGTAGCAACCACTGGGTTGTGAACCAAGTAAAATAAACGTGTTTATTTATTTTCCGCTATGCTTACTTTGCGTATCGAACGAACGAAAAAGAAAAGATTTACGATCGCTATTCACCCCCCCCTCTAGCGACGCTTCTCGATCCAACAGTGTACACCACCTGACAAGTCCACAGTAAATAACCGTACATAAAACATCGGACACAGAAATAAAGTCCACAACATAACAAAAAAGTACATAACATAAAACAAAGTCCCCGGCAAACTCAGAATAACGGAGATGGGATGGATCGCCTACGCAGCTCCAAGCCATCACGAAGACTTCTACCTAATACCTGGGCGACAAAAAAACCCAGGGTCTCTGGTGGTGAGTAAAACTCAGCAGGTAATAAGATAGAACATGAAAATATATCAATATCACATGTAATTCAACAGTATAATCTACAGGTACGACAAGTATACAACAGCATGATAAATATACATACATGCTTACCACTAAACAAACTGAACAACAAAAGATGCTGACATACCAGATAGTCAGCTACTCTACACTTATCCAGCCTGGGCATAAATCCACAACACAAGGTATAAAGAGTAATACTAATTCACACTACATCATGATACGGGTCGAGGGTATCACCATGACCGACCAACGAGTATACAAGTACCCGACCAACTACCATACAGAAAATGCAATAGCATGTATGAATATGTACAAACAAATGCAATAAGCATATTACAAACAAATACATCATCAGAGTAAGTATACATATAGACTGCATCTGTATATATACTAATAACCATCATCCATGTATATATATATATACATGCATATATGTATATATATATATAGCAATATGTAAAACGTCGTATAATACGGCAATGCAGCATGCATGGTCATGCCTGCGCACCCCTACTCGCTACCACGACCCCAATGTGGCCAAGGTGGAACGACATGACAACTGTCCCAACTCAACACCAACCATTGCGCTAGAGTGGCCGAGTGGGCAGTATGATCAAGTAGCATATGAGCGTAAAGAGCTCGCTACACAACGGGGGTCCTTGCTGCTGGCCACTCTGACTGAGACTACCTATGAGTAGTCGAGTGTCAAACACCCTGGACAACTACACGTAACTCTAACTACTACCGTCTATAGTGATAGAGTGTGGTACAACAAATGCTTTGTCCTCACACCAGTTACTCCTCTGGGAGTAACATGGGAGGCAGGATGACTGACGACTCTCTCAACCCCAAGGGAGACTTTGTCATCAGTATGCATGCAATGACATGAATGTACTGTCTCACATACAGACATCTACCAAAGACTCTCTATTCAAAAGAGAGACATACCCATTTGATCAGTACACTCTCTATCCTGTATAGAGTCGTACTCAACAGATCATGGTAACCAAGGACCACCGGTCCGTAGAGACACACTATTCACGATTCACCTGACCGTTTACACAACACATGGTTGGTAAATAAGTATGCAACATACAGGTATAGGAATAAATCCTATATTTAGGGCATTACCTATCCACGGATGACCTTTTACCCAATTTACAAATTAGGTCATCATCCGTTCTCTAACATCTACACCCTACTAAACATTTGTAGACCTACTTACATCACATTTGTAACTCCTAAATCATGATAAAGGAAAATGTGATATAAACATTTGAGTATATATATATATAGCCAACGACAAGTATCAAGCATAGGATAAATAAGAGCAGGGTCAAGATATTATGAACATATAATATGCTCATATTTATGTCTAAATCTGAATGCAATTACATCTACCTGACCAGGGTAGGAAATTACCCACCTACTGTAATGCTCATAATACTAGAGTCCTCACATCCACGGACTAGTCTCGTATCCAAGTCCTGCAAATATCACCAATTATAATTTAGTGCAAGCATACAACAAAATATGAATTAACTACTATGTCTTTCCCCATATCCACATCCCTTATCGAATACGTGTTATAACTTCCATTTTGTAGCCAAGATCAGAGCATCACACAGCTCAATCGACACCGACATTTCGGACTAATTTTAGGACCTAACTAATCTCAACCAAGCCCTAATTACTCGCCTTGAAACGATGCATAACCATCCATAATTATGCCAAATCAAATATCTAACCACTCTAATTGACACACTCCGTTCCAACCAACTCTTTTCCACTTAGCCCCAATCGAGCTAATCACAGTACCAACCATTCAAAGTCATTAGAGCCCCTTCGTGACCAAGAGTAGCCTTGTTCTCAGACACACGACTGGCAATTCCTTGCCCACAGCCGCACAGCCATTCACAGCTCACTCACACAACCACTTACACTCTATTCACAGCCATACAACCATTCTTAGCTCATTTACAACCATACCACAGCCTCTAAACCGCCAGCATCTAAATCCAGCTCACTCAGAAGATCATAACTGACGTAAACTCCACTCACAACCTCTCAAACAGAACATCACAGCTGGAAATCTTCCTGCCCACAGCCATCTCAACCCCAAACAACCACACGACAGCCAATCAATATACCTACAGCATACTATGAATAGAACCGGACTAATAGACAAAAGGAATGGCTTGTGCTTACCAGTAAATAGACACCTCATCGGTAGCAACGTCCCCAGAAACGATAGCCCTATTCACCGGTCAACTACTACCAAAAATCAAGCCTACAAAATCAGAAGATATTAATAACACCAATAATTGATGAAGGATGGCCTCCACTTACCTAACTCCGACGACGATCCTCTGTTCACCAGCGAAATCAATGGCCCCGAACACCTTCCCTAGCTCCCGTTGGAACCCCTGTTCAATCGACTCATGGTCAACCATCCAAGTCGAGGGAGAAAACATCGCCTTACCCGGCTACGATAGCAAGTCGCCGCTTTACCTATCCAAGCAGAATGTCGTCGCCGCCGACCCAAGTCCCCAAATCCTGAGCCCCCTTTGTTGCTCTGGTTTGTCCACGAGCACCAGCGAGGGAAGTCGCTCGCTGCCATACACTCGTGCAAAGAAGCCGACGAAGTTCGGGCGACAGGAGTCGGAGAGGTTGTGCTAAGGAGAGGAATTGCACTGAGACTCGCAGGGGGGGGGAAGAGATGTCGTTGCGATGAATTAAAGGAAATTAAACATCGCGGCTGGCAATAAAAGAAGGTGGCTATGAGAAAAAAAATGCTCAGCTTAATGGTAACGGGTCGGGTTTGGCAGATAAACGGGTCAGATTTCAGACCCGTTAAGTCCTTTAACTCCTTAGATGCAAAGAGGGTCTTAGAAATCTCTATTCAAGTCCAAAAAAATTTCTAAAAATTCATGGAAAATTCCATAGGGGATTCTCCTAATTATCCAACATTTATATTATCTTATTTTATTATTATTATTTTTTTGTGGTATTTTACATTCTCCCCCACTTATAAAAATTTGGTCCCCAAATTTCATACTTAAATGCAAAAATTAGATCAAACATATTTCGAAATAATAATATACCTCAAATAAATAGATGAGGGTATCGAGCTCTGATAGTATCTTTTAGCTCCCATGTAGCCTCCTCATCCGTATGATGTTGTCATCCCACCTTTATGAGTCAGATGGTTTTGTTTCACAACTGTCGCTCCTTGCGACCAAGAATCCACACTGGAATCTCCTCATAAGTCGCATTCGCCTAGAGTGGTATCGGAACCTCTTTCAAAACATGGTCAGATCACAACATGTATTTCATCAGCATAGAAACATGAAATACGTTGTGAACACCCACAAGTGTCAAAGGTAAGACCAACCGATAAGCTACACCTCCAATTCGCTCCAATATCTCAAATGGACCAATGTAGCGTGGAGCTAATTTTCCTTTCAACCCAAATCTCTTAACTCCTTTGGTAGGTGACCCTCGTAGGAATACATGGTCCCCGACTGAGAATTCCAGAGGCCTTTTGCTCCAATCCGCATAACTCTTCTGCCGATCCTATGCCTCAGATAACCGTCATCTAATCACTCACACCAACTCTGCATCATGCTGGATACTCTGAGGCTCCAATAACTGTCATTCCCCAACTTCCTCCCATAACATAGGAGATCTGCAAGGTCTGTCGTATAAAGCCTCGAAAGAAGCCATCTGAATAGAAGAGTGATAGATATTGTTGTAGGTAAATTCCACTAAAGGATGTGATCCTCCCAACTGCCACCGAAATCCATGACACAAGATCTCAATAGATCCTCCAGAGTCTGAATGGTATGTTCGGACTGTTTGTCTGTCTACGGATGAAATGTTGTACTGAGTCGAAGCTCTGTGCCCATGGCCTGCTACAGACTTTGCCAGAATCGCGAAGTAAATTGCGGATCTCTATCAGATATGATACTCAAAGGTACGCCATGCAATCTGATAATCTCTAGACAGTAGAATTCCGCTAGATGATCCAATGAGTTCGTCTCATGAATCGGAAGGAAGTGAGCTAATTTGGTTAATTGATCCACGATCACCCAAATCGCATCATGTCCTTTACGGGTTCTGGGTAATCCCATAACGAAATCCATCATGACATGCTCCCACTTCCATTCCGGGATTAGAATTTCCTTAAGTAACCCAATAGGTTTCTGATGTTCAGCCTTCACTTGCTGGCATACTAGACATCGTGCAACAAAGTCCGTAATATCTCATTTCATACCATTCCACCAGTATAAGTGCTTCAAAGCTCAATACATCCGAGTACCACCAGGATGTATAGCAAATCTCAACTGATGTGCTTCCTATAGCAATTCTTCCTTAACTGGGTGCATGTCCAGAACACATAGTCATCCACGGAAATGAAGTACTCCATTCTCATCACTCGAGAAATTCATTTGACATTCTGAGTCTATCATGCTACACAAGAACTGCAGATGTTGGTCACTGACTTGTGCTTCCTTGATCCTCTTAGCAATAGAGGAATGGGCAACCATAGAAACTAATATCTCCCGGGATGTTTGACCATGTTCAGACAATCCCAACTCTGAGAACTATCGAACTAGATCAATAACTGTTGTCAGATGACTGGCCAGAACTCCACGAGACTTCCTGCTCAACGCATCTGCTACCACATTAGTTTTTCCCTGATGATAATGGATTGTGTAGTTGTAATCATTCAGATATTCCATCCACCGTCTCTGTCTCAGATTCAACTCTTTCTGTGTGAACAGATACTTCAAGCTTTTATGGTCTATATAGATCTCAAAAGTAATCCCATACAAGTAGTGTCTCCATATCTTCAATGCAAAAATAATTGCGGCTAACTCTAGATCGTGCACTGGGTAATTCCTTTCATGATCTTTTAGTTGACCAGAGGCATAAGATACCACACGGTTGGACTACATCAGAACTGCACCCAACCCTTGGATAGAAGCATCCGTATATAGAACCATCCCATCAACATCAGAAGGAATCACTAAGACTGGTGCAGAAACTAGCCGTCGCTTAAGCTTCTGGAATCTAGTTTCACACGCCTTTGACCAAGTGAATTTGACCCCTTTCTGAGTCAGGAGATTAAGTGGCATGGCAATACTCGAGAATCCCTCCATGAATCTCTGATAATACTCGGCCAGACTAAGGAAACTACGAAACTCTTGAATTGATTTTGGCTGCTCCCAACTAGTAATTGCCTCAATCTTTTGGGGATCTACAGAAATACCTCTGTTGAACACTACATGTCCAAGAAAACCCACTAAGGATAACCAGAATGCACACTTGCTAAACTTGGCATACAACTGCTCTTGTCACAACATCTCCAATACTATCTGCAGATGTTGTTCATGCTCCTCCTCGGATCGAGAATAAATTAATATATCATCGATGAACACTATCACGAACTGATTTATATACCTTTGGAATACCCGGTTCATTAAGTCTAGAAATGTAGTTGGGGCATTCGTGAGACCGAAAGGCATCACTAGAAACTCGTAATGCCCATAACGGGTGCAGAAAGCTATTTTTTGAACATCCTCATCTCTTATCCGAAGCAGATGATATCCTGAGCGCAGATCAATTTTAGAATACACACATGTATCCTTAAGCTGATCAAACAAATCTTTTTTCCTCGGCAGCGGATATTTGTTCTTAACTGTGACTGCATTCAGTTGCCGATAGTCAATACATAACCGCAACAATCCATCCTTCTTTTTGACAAAGAGTACCGGATCTCCCCATAGTGAAATACTAGGTCGGATGAATCCATTATCCAGCAACTCCTGGAGTTGAACTTTAAGTTAAATCAGTTCTTTTGGTGCCATCCGATAAGGAGGTTTCGATATAGGCGCGGTTCCTGGAATCACCTCTATTGCAAATTCCACTTGCCTAGGAGGTGGCAAGCCTAGAAGTTCATCTTGAAATACATCTGGATACTCTCGGACTACTGCACATTAGAGAGGGGTGGTAGTCCTTCGTTCACAACTTTGACTAGAGATAGTAAATAACCCTGACAACCCTGGGCCAATAACTTCTGAGCCTGTAAACCCTATATAATGGATAATCTATCATCTCGAGTACCAACAAATTCCTAAGCTGGTTGATCTGGTGGTCGAAATGTCACCACCCTCGCTCTAAAATCCACTGTAGCATAATAAGCGGCCAACCAATCCATACCGAGAATAATATCGAACTCTATCATTTCCAACACTTGGAGGTCCACTGTAAGGATATGCCCATCAAAATCTAATAGACAACCTTTGATTTCTTGGTGGGTAGTCAACACCTCTCCTGATGGTAAGGATACTGCTAACCCACAAGAACGAACCATTGGGATTCTTCCAACTCTATCCTGAAATATTATAGATACGAATTAATGGGAACTACCGGTATCAATCAAAGTATCGGCGTATATAGAATAAACTGAAACCATACCTCATATGAGTGATCCCTCAGCCCGCTGCGCCTCATCTCTGGTGATGGAAAAACTCGTCCAGTCTCGACATTCGTCGGCTACATCCCTGACAAAGTAGTAGTGTGCCTCCACTCCGACTGGATCCGCCGCGGTACCGAGATCGAGCCGCCGTGTGCGTATAAGATATCCTCGAGAATTGGCCGTAAGAACGCTGGTGCAGATACTTATGGATAGTAGATCACCAGAGATGCAAGATATCGATAGCCGGCATCATCGAGGGGCACCCCGCATCCGGTACAATCGGCCGTGGAGGTACTCGGGCCGCCTCGATATATGTCCGAGTCCGCTGTGTCTTCGTCCGCCGTGGTAGACTTCTTCCTCTTGTTGGAGCTATCAGGAAACTCTAACTGTGCTTTCAAGGTACAATCACAGCTAGTATGACCAAGTTATTTGCAATAATAGCAAATAGGATGCTCTAAAGGACACTCTGATACTCTATGGCTTTCAGATCCACATTTATAACATCCACTTCTGTTTCGGCCTTTACGGCTATTCTGAGACCCTCCAGAATACTCTGATGCTAGACGTTTTCCCTTCTGCGATCTAGCTGACCCCTCTGTAGCACTTCGCGTAGTTCCTTTTTGCTCCCGTTTCTTCTGATTCCCCTAAGCTGAACCCTGGTGCTGCTACTTGCCCTGAGTCATCTGCTTCTCTATATCCTTTTCCCTGGAAATCTGCTGGGAAGTCATCTCGATGAAAATGGCGCAGTCCAATGCCTCCATGTACGAGGTAATGATAGATCCTGACATCCTACTCCGAATATAAGCAGCAAGACCCTGTGTGAATTGGTACATCCGATCTGCATCCTGTGCTACCAGATGAGAGTAGAACTCTGAAAGTCTGGTAAACTCTACATTGTATTCCATGATGGAACAGTTACCTTGCTTAAGGTTCAGGAATTCCTAACGATGTGCTGTAGAAAACGCCGAAGGAAATTACTATCTCAAAAAAGCATCTCGAAAGATTGCCCAAGTAATCCCATGCTCCCCAAGTAGAGTCTTCTGCATTTTCCACCAAGTAACATCCTGATCTCTGAGATGGTACACAGTAAGGCCCACCTTCTCCTCATCTGTACAGTTCATGTACTCAAAAGTGTCTTCCATATTTTCCAGCCAAGCCTGGGCAATCCATGGGTCGGACTCCCCTCGGAACAAGGTGAACTTATCCTTGGCCGAACGTGCTAACACGAGTATTCGTGCTTTATCATTGAGCCAACTGGACTCTGCAGGTTCTAGCATAGTCAATGGTACATCCGGATTCTGAGGCTCCGAATCACCAATAGGGGAAAGCTAAGGATGTTCCCGAATAACGGACTCAGTAGTAGCAGCCTCCTGTCCCTCAACTCCGACGGATCACCTTGATGGACGACCTCTACTACGAGTCTGCACAGGTGCCTTAACTTTGACTGTATACACCTGTTGAATAAGTTTAGATAAGTAACTATCTGAAATATGAGTTATTAGAAATTCATACTTCATGATGCCTAGAGCTTATGCCGCAGTCAATCCCATCTCACAAAAACCAAATCCGAAAAATATACCGACTCCCGAGAATCCAAGACTCAAAAACAAAATCATTGTAAGACATCGCAGAATCTTCGGCTTTGATACCAATAAAGTTGTCACGCCCTGAGAGTATGTCGTGCCGAAAAGCAAACGGACAGAATCTCCCCTGTACGTGGCAGCATCTCGGGTTAATACAAGGCTCATAGGCCCACAACTACACATAATAAGCAACATATATATATATATATATATAACACAGCACAAAACATAAAAAAACAACATACCCATAACACACATACTGACAAACAAGAAGAAACCACACAGGTGTACACCACCTGACAAGTCCACAGTAAATAACCGTACATAAAACATCGGACACAGAAATAAAGTCCACGACATAACAACAAAGTCCATAACATAAAACAAGTCCATAACATAAAAGAAAGTCCCCGGGAAGCTCGGAATAACGAAGATGGGATGGATCGTCGGTGCAGCTCCAAGCCGTCACGAAGACTTCTACTTGATACATGGGCGACAGAAAAACCCAGAGTCTGTGGTGGTGAGAAAAACTCAACAGGTAATAAGATAGAACATGCAAATATATCAATATCACATGTAATTCAACAGTATAATCTATAGGTATGACAGGTATACAATAGCATGATAAATATACATACATACATACCACTAAACAAACTGAACAACAAAAGATGATGACATACCTGACAGTCAGCTACTCTACACTCATCCAACCTGGGCATAAATCCACAACATAAGGTATAAAGAGTAATACTAACTCACACTACATCATGATACGGGTCGAGGGTATCACCATGACCGACCAATAAGTATACAAGTACCCGGCCAACTACCATACAAAAAATGCAATAAGCATAGTACAAACAAATGCATCATCAGAGTGAGTATACATATAGACTGCATCTGTGTGTATACTAATCACCATCAACCATGTATATATATATACATACATATATGTATATATATATATATATATATATATATATATATAGAAATATGCAAAACACCGTATAATACGGTAATGCAGCATGCATGGTCATGCCTGCGCACCCCTACTCGCTACCACGACCCCAGTGTGGCCTAGGTGGCATGACATGATAGCTATCCCAACTCAACACCAACCACTGCTCTAGAGTGGCCGAGTGGGCAGTATGATCGAGTAGCATATGAGCGTAAAGAGCTTGCTGTTAGTAATATATGAGAGATGTCCTAAGGCAATCGCCTTATGTATGAACCATTTATATGATAAATGAAGATTCACTATTTGAGTATACATGTTTTATGTATTTGATTGGATCTTAAACTCATTTACTGAATGTCCACGATACGATTCACAACATGAGAGAATTTGTGATTGGATCACAACTAGTGAGTATCTCTACATGTGTAATTGTGATGTATCGGAATTATCCCTAGTCGATGAATTGATGGATTTGGACACCATCAATTCTGTCGAGACTAGCACGAGGTATACTCCTTGGTGTATCTAAGCAGCTCATTCTCACTGGCTGGAGACATAGTGATGTCCGGAGTTAATCGTGGATGCTAGTTATGGTAACTAGTTCATTGGAGTGACCAGCCGTAAGACTTCATATGGTTCTCTGCATATATAGATATGTCAATGAAGTTCTTACTGTGGCTTAAGTGCGATGTTCCTTTGACTTGCGGTATTCAAGTCATCTTGATCATAGAGACTTATACTTTGACATCTTAAGCAAGCATCTCTAAGGAGATGTGGACCCGGGATGATTGGGTATAAGTCGAAGTGATCGAAGGTGTTTGAATAACCTATAAAGGATTCACCACTCCTTGCGAGGAGATGTATACCCATGGCCTCTCGTCGGATTGTTATTAAAGTCTTTGGCCAAAGCATTACATGTTTAGAGTAAGGTACTCTTCGATACATGTGGAGTAACTAGAATCCGTAGGACGAGGAAATGATACTTGGGCTAGGTGTGACGTAGTCAGCCTAGTGGGGACTGACACAATAGACCATGTCTTGAACCAAGTGGGTATAAGATGAGTGAAGGGAATGGGGCACGAATCATTCGAGCTGCTGAAGGGTTTCAGAAATAGTTCTGGATCAACCGTTGATCTTTTCGGTTAATTGGGGATCATGATGTACTACTAGGTGCCACTCATGATCGTTCTATAATTAATGGTTAATTATAGATGGCCAATATAAACCGAGAACCTATTTGGTCACACGCACAACGAGCGTAATCCAAAGGATTTAAAACGAGCTTGAGAATGGGATTCTCAGACCGAGAGAAACTAGGTTTGGTTGGACCAAACATAAAGCGAGCATGAAATCGTTTCAGTCACAATGGAAGCGTGGATGGGCCGTGTCTTATGAAGACGTAATGGATGAACCAAAATGGTTTGGTTCTAATCAAATGGATGAGAATAAACCAAAGGGTTTGGTTTATTTTAAACGAATGAACCAAAAGTTGGTTCGGTTCGTTTTAACTTAAAATAAACCATCATGGTTTGGTTTATTTTAACTTATCTTAATGGAGCGGGTTAACGGGCCTAATGGTTATGATCCAATAACCATTAAGAGAAGTAGTTCTCTATAAAAGAGGGCTTAAGGGATAATTAAGCCCTAATCCAAAACCCTTTCCCTAAGGTTGCCGCCCACCTCATCCTTGGAGATTTCGGCGCCAACCCTAGGTGTGCCGCCCAGCTTGTTGTGCCGCCGTCCATCTCCTTGCTGGCATCCAAGCTTCAGCCGGTGAACCCTCCGGCGACCCTCCGGTGATCTTCCTAGGCCTCGGTGAAAAGGTGAGCACTTGGCTTCCTTGTTTTGGCCGGCGCCTACTCCTCCACCAAGCTGTCCAGTTTTCTGGACAGCTTCTTCTCCTCTCGTCGGAGCGTCGTTTGGACGATGGTTAGAGCTCCGACAGCGGCTTACTTACCGGGGATTCGATCTCCGGTAATCCTCTGAGGTGGAGGACGAAGGATTCGTCAATTGGTTGACGAATACCTCTCCGGAGAAGCGAGTTTTGAGAACTCGTATTAGGATCCGAATTTGGATTCGGATCGTGATCATCTCTCGATCACGTCGTCTTCAACACGAAGCTAGTAACCCGTACGAAGACGAAGCTCGTGGCTTAGCGAAGTCATCCCGAGGAACTCGGCGTGGATACGGATAGAGACGATTCTAGCGAGGATCGTTCCGGTTGATGCCGTTCCCGCTACACGTCATACGAAAGGTATAACGTAGATAAATTTCCTTTTATTGCCAATTTAAATTTACGGTTATGTCTACACTTGTTGTAATATGCATGCGTGTGTTGTGTGTGTTGTAATAAATAGAAGTATTTATTATTTTTATTGCTTCCGCTGTGTTCATGTTTACGAAACATGATCGAACACACACACGCCGCGGTGTCGGAAACCCAACACTTGCTACACAACGGGGTTCCCTGCTGCTGGCCACTCCGACTGACACTACCTATGAGTGGTCGAGTGCCACGTACACAGGACAATGACACACAACTCCAACTACCACCGTCTATAGTGATAGAGTGCGGCACAACAAATGCTCTGTCCTCACACCAGTTAATCCTCTAGGAGTAATATGGGAGGCAGGAAGACTGACGACTCTCTCAACCCCAAGGAAGACTATGTCGTCAGTATGCATGCAATGACATGAATGTACTGTCTCACATACAAACATCTACCACAGACTCTCTATTCAACAGAGAGTCATACCCATTTGATCAGTACCCTCTCTATCCTATAGAGAGTCGTACTCAACTGATCATGGTAAGCTAGGACCACCGATCCGTAGCGACCCACTATTCATGACTCACTTGACCGTTTACACAACACATGGTTGGTAAATAAGTATGCAAGATACGGGTATTGGAATAAATCCTACATTTTGGGCATTACCTACCCATGGATGACCTTTTACCCAATTTACAAATTAGGTCATCATCTGTACTCTAACATATCTACACCCTACTAAATATTTGTAGACCTACTTACATCACATCTGTAACTCCTAAATCATGATAAAGGAAAATGTGATATCAACATTTGAGCATATATATATATAGCCAACGACAAGTATCAAGCATAAAATAAATAAGAGCAAGGTCAAGATAATATGAACATTTAGCATGCTCATATCTATGTCTAAATCTGAATGCAATTGCATCTACCTGACCAGGGTAGGAAATTACCCACCTGCTGTAATGCTCGTAATACTAGAGTCCTCATGTCCACGGACCGGTCTCATATCCATGTCCTACTAATATCATCAATTATAATTTTGTGCAAGCATACAACAAAATATGAATTAACTACTATGTATTTCCCCATATCCACATCCCTTATCGAATATGTGTTATAACTTCCATTTTGTAGCCGAGATCAAAGCAACACACAACTCAATTGACAACCGACATTTCACACTAATTTAAAGTCCTGACTAATCTCAACCAAGCCCTAATTACTCGCCTTGAAACGGTGCATAACCATCCATAATTACGCTAAATCAAGGATCTAACCACTCTAATTGACACACTCCATTCCAACCGACTCTTTTCCACTTAGCCTCAACCGAGCTAATCCCAGTACTAACCATTCAAAGTCATTGCAGCCCCTTCTCGACTAAGAGCAGCCTTGTTCACAGCCGCACGACTAGCAATTCCTTGGCCACAGCCACACAGCTGTTCTTAACTCACTCACACAGCCACTTACACTCTATTCATAGCCATACAGCCGTTCTTAGCTCATTTACAACCATACCACATCCTCTAAACCGCTAGCATCTAAATCCAACTCACTCAGAACATCATAACCGACCTAAACTCCACTCACAACCTCTCAAACAAAACATCACAGTCGGAAATCTTCCTTCCCACAGCCATCTCAGCCTCAAACAACCATATGGTAGCCAATCAATATACCTACATCATACTATGAATAGAACCGGACTGATAGACAAAAGGAATGGCTCATGCTTACCAGTAAATAGACACATCACCGGCATCAACGTCCCCAGAAATGACAACCCTGTTCACCGGTCAACTACTACCAAAAATCAAGCCTACAAAATCAGAAGCTATCACTAACACCAATCAGTGATGAAGGATGGCCTCCACTTACCTAACTCCGGCGGTGATCCTCTGTTCACCGACGAAATCAACGCCCCAGAACACCTGCCCTAGCTCCCCTTGGAACCCCTGTTCAATTGACTCACAGTCAACCATCCAAGTCGCACAGGAATCCCTTCCAACGTCGAGGGAGAAAACATCACGTTACCCGGCTCCGACAACAAGTTGTCGCTTTCCCTATCCGAGCACAGTGTCGTCGCCGCCGACCTGAGCCCCCAAATCCCAAGCCCCCTTTGTTGCTCTGGTCTGTCTGCGAGCACCAGCGAGGGAAGTCGCTCGCCGTCATCCACTCGCGCAAAGAAGTCGACAAAGTCCGAGCGGCAAGAGTTGGAGAGGTTGCGCTAAGGAGAGGAATCACGCTGAGATTCGCGCGGGAGAGGGGGGAGAGATGTCGTCACAAAGAATTAAAGGAAATTAAACATCGTGGCTAGCAATAAAAGAAGGCAGTTGTGAGGAAAAAATGCTCGACTTAATGGTAACAGGTCGGGTTTGGCAGATAAACGGGTCGGATTTCAGACCCGTTAAGTCCTTTAACTCCTTATATGCAAAGAGGGTCTTAGAAATCTCCATTCAAGTCCAGAATATTTTTTAAAAATTCTTGGAAAATTCCATAGGGTATTTTCCAAATTACCCAACATTTATATTATCTTATTTTATTATTACTATTATTATTATTATTATTTTGTGGTATTTTACATAAACACTATGAAAATGGGAAGAATATAAGTTGTGATTATAGGAGATGTTGGATGGGATATTTAGCTATCCAGTATTTCTTCTAGAGAAGATCTGAAATTCTTTGTTAAAAGAGATATGGACCTTTGAGATTATGCATCAATTATCGATGATGGAATGCGGTAGTTGCTGAAAATGAATATCCTTTATTATGGATAGATGATCTGTTTAGATCAGCTAAGGACGCCTGTGTATACTCTAGGGTTGGTTTACGACTGGAGTGTTGATATTGTAGTGACATGGTATCATACAATTATCATTGTCATTATAATGATTGATATATCATCAGTTTAGAGTAAAGAGAATGCAGGTGTGTAGAGACGACAATTTCGTACTTGGTATGAATTTTATGAGCTTTTGATTATGTTAGACTATTTAACGAATTAGTCGTCCATATATTTGAGAAATCGTGTATTCTGGACATGATTTGATCAGTTTGTAGTTGTTGGAGTCGCGTAACTTGCCCACTGTTGATGGTGGTAGTTGGAGTTGTGCACTCGACCATCGTTGATGGTGGTATCCTGGTTTGATTTGGTTATTACTGTAGATGTTGATAGAATATTTTTAGCATTACTATACCATGGACTTGTTTGATCAAGGAGGTGATGGAAATCACTTGGTCAGAAGCTTGTGAAACTAGGTTTCATGGCCTAGATGATGATTAACTTATGCACGAGTATTAGTTAATCCTTCTGAGGTGGATGGAAGGATGTTGTACACAGATTCATCGTTTCAGGGATCAGAGCAATCCCGATGTAATTGAATGAGGCGTATCTTAAGCTTACGATAGTTGAGGAACTGCGAGACAAGCTATCATACACATGACGTGGACTTAGTGGATGTTATCCTGATTTGTAGATGTATGGAGCAGGAATGCTCATGGGATTTTGGCTAGCTACTGGCTAGCTACTATAGAGCTGCTAGAACATGGACTGATGCAACAAGGGAGATTGGTCATTATCATCTTCCAGTCACTTCTAGTTCAGTGTGATAGAGTGGATTATGGACAATAGATGGATTTATCGAGTGACGAGAATGGAGTATTACGTTTCTGTGGACGATTATGTGTTCTGGACACGCATCCAGTTAAGGAAGAGTTGCTACATGAAGCATATCATTCGAGATTTGCTATACATCCTGATGGTACTCGGATGTATCGAGATTTAAAATGTTTATACTAGTGGAACGGTATGAAGAGAGATATTGCAGACTTTGTTTCTCAATGTTTAGTATGCCAACAGGTAAAGGATGAACAGCAGAAACTCGCTGGGTTGCTTCAGGAAATTTCGATTCCGGAATGGAAGTGGGAGCATATCACTATGGATTTCATTACGGGATTGCCTAGAACCCATAAAGGACATGATGTGATTTGGGTAATCATGGATCGACTAACCAAATCAGTTCACTTTCGACCTATTCATGGGACAGACTCATTGGATCATCTGGCGGAGTTGTACTGCCAAGAGATTATCAGGCTGCATGGAATGCCTTTGTGTATTATATTTGAAAGAGACCCGCGATTTTGTAGGGATGTATACTGAAAAGTCTATCTTTTGTATAAACATCTTTATTTTTGAAATAAGAATCACATGATCATTGTTTGCATATTTATATGGTTATGCAATATTGTCTAATACATTACATTGTAGATAACATGGTGTGTGGTGTCACACGGGAGATCATGTTATCGGCTCCTTGTAAAGTAAAAGTGAAGGCTCACAACCGAGATGGCTTTGGACAAACCATCGGAATGGTTGTAGTGTGATTTGGTATTGGCTTGTCTTGACCATAGAATCACACTAGTGCACTTTGTGTGTATTGAGCAGGACCGACTTAGAGGTGATTCGATTTATTGCTGACTACATAATCGAATCGGACCTCAGATATTATTATGTACATGCTCTTAATCCCGATATAATAATGGGCACATATACTTAGTAGTCATCTCTTTGATTTACCAATGAGCGAGATTTATAGATTAAATCGATAGGCTCGGTAAGTTGGGAGATGATATTATTTATATGGTGTGTCGTTGATTATAGGAGGAAACCGTGTCCTATATATTAGGATGATGATGTCCCCTTGAGGAGCTCATAAGGTTCATCATGTAAACCCTGCAGGTGGACTTGGTCCGGCATGATGAAAAAGTTGAGTGGTACTACTCAAGGAGTTAGATGTTGATTAATTAATGGTCAGTAAATTAATTAATTGACGGACATTCGAGATTTGAAACACGGGGAGAAAATGTACAAATAATATATGGAGCCCATATTATCATATGGGGGTTGATGAGGTAGATAAATGATGATCCTTTAGTGGATTGGATCATCATTAGTGGATCGGACTTTATGTGAGCTTGATCCATTGGTGGCCAAGATCCAACTCCTCCTCATGGTCCCTAATGTAGCCTATTAACACCTCATGAAGCTTAGATCCAATGGATGAAAACAAAACTCTAGATCCAAAGGTAGAGATTAAATCTCTAGATCCGACGGTTGAGATTAAATCTCTAGATCCGACGGTTGAGATTAAATCCCTAGAACCAATGGAGGAGATTAAATCACGGCTTGAGCCCAACTCTATAAATAGAGATCATGAAGTGGGCAGCAAGATGATGATGGCTTAAGGGGATTAGGGTTTGCTTCCTTTGGAGGC
This sequence comes from Wurfbainia villosa, assembly GCA_025175895.1. Lineage (NCBI taxonomy): Eukaryota > Viridiplantae > Streptophyta > Magnoliopsida > Zingiberales > Zingiberaceae > Wurfbainia > Wurfbainia villosa. The sequence continues at coordinate 52,640,642 of CM045996.1, read as the reverse complement.
TAGGAATCCTAGTTGGTTTAGGATTAGGTTTGGGTGGCTAGGGTTTTGGGAGCTATGGGTGGGCGGCAACTCAAGGAGGTGTTTCTTCTTCTTCCTAAGGTTTTGGCCGGTTCCTCCCATCTTCCCTCTACCTTGGCTTGTGCTCATTTTAATCTTCTTCCCCACTTCCTTGGCCGGCCATAAGGAGAGCTAGGATTATGGTTTGGAGGCTTAGGGTTTAGGAGGCTTGGGTGGCACCAAATAAGGAAGTAGTTTGTTTTCTTCTTCCTATCCTTTGGTGGCCGGCGCCCACAGCCCTATCCCTGCCCTTGGACAGCATCAAAAGACCCCTTCTCCTTCTGCTTATGTGGTGAAAACAAAATATAGGGCTTTCCCTTGGTGTCTTGGCCGGTTTCCACCATTATCTCCTTCTCCTTGTTGGTCTGCGGCAAGCATTCTCCTTGTTGCTTGTTGGTTGGCTATAGGAAGGAGAAGAGCTTTGTTTCTATTCTTCCTTTTGCTTTGGAAGAGCAAGGAAGGAAGATTTGCGATATAGGAGCTTCAACTTTTGGTAGAGCATCGCCCACACGACGTCCGAAAGGAGGAAGGACATACATTAGAAGATCGAGAGGTATATCGATTCTCTAATTTTTATATGTTACATGTTTGTATTTGTTTTTCAATTATGAGCATGATATAAATCTGTATATGGATAAATAATACATGGATCCCGAGTATAAACACAAAAACTGGCGATCCGGACATCGTCTATTCCACGGCTACTCGTAGAATAGAGGTTGGTCGCTTGAACAACTTGTTTGTTCAAGTGACCTCTCTAAACGAATAGCACGACGATGACTTGGTTGTTTGGGCAATCCTTTTTGTCTAGGATTAAATTTTTTAATCCCGGGACATCGAGGGGATCGCCATGAACAAACGATCAAGGTGAAGAGGGAAGCGAAGTTTCCCCTCACTGACTCGATAAGCTAAAACCATTAAATTGGTATGAGAGCTTTCGGGGCATAATCCCCTACAATTGGTATCAGAGCCAAGGTTTCCGGTTTTGTGTGCTTAGGATTCAGTTAATTTGTATGCACTTTTCATATATTATATGTGCCGGATAATAGTATGATATGCGTAGTTTAACTCTTTGGTTGCAGGCATAAGATCCGACTATTATGGTCATATGTGTGTATGTGATTGTATGTGTGTATTTTGTTGAATCCGCGGGGTTGACGAGGCTAGTATTTGATTTTTTGTAAATTAGATACGACATTGTTTAGCCACTCTTTATTTTATTTTACTTTCGATCTAGATTTCATGTACACTCCCTCATGGAGTATAGGATCGATGGATGTAAATTAAAATAGGTTTTAGTCTCGGCTCGGATCTCTGGATGGCTTGTACATGGCGTAGGAGGAGCGGACGAGAACGCATTGCGATGGGAGACATATTGAAGACAAAAGCCATAATAGTTGGAAAATAATTTATTTTTCATATTTATTGCTTTTTGTTTGATATGCATGTTATAGGCTAGAAAATTCCTCATTTTCAAATTACTAAGTGGGAGAGGGATATTTTTATAAATTCCCACGGCCTCCATTATGATTTGACATGTGATGCAAGCAAACTTGCACGTCGGCTCTGAGTGTCTTCCTTCCCATCGGATGAGTTTATTTGTGGATCACAGGGTCGGATATGGTTATAGGAAATTATTTAGGAGTGTGTGTACCTTCCCATCGGAAGGTACATAACCCGAGATAATTACCTTGGTACCAAGTAATGGTGAACACTTAGATACAAATATAAGTATCCTCCCCATCGGAGTCACTGCTTTTATTTATAGGGCCGAAGTGAAACCAACTATTAATTTTACTTGTCAAAATGTTAGGTTGACAAGATAGTAAAATTAATGGGTAAAACCTCCTCTTGCAAATGTAGAATTCGTATATGTCCACACTATCGTGGCATACGATATTCTCGGTGTTTTGAGGTGTTGGTTGATTTTAAAATTTTATTGTTTGAGGAATCAATAATTTTTTGAAATCTACAGTAATGATCCAAGATTATGGATTTATTCAAAGTCCGGATGAGTCTTGTGTATACAAGAGATGTGATAGAAACGTAGTGGTATTTCTTGTACTATATGTAGATAACATTTTGGTGATTGGCAACAATATCAAAGTGTTATCAGGCGTAAGGGTATGGTTGTCCAAACAGTTTGATATGAAGGACTTGGGGGAGGTGGGGCACATCCTTTGGATCAAGGTTATAAGGGATCGCAGGAAAAGGATGTTGTGCTTATCCCAAGCTTCATACATATACACGATTATGGAGCATTTTAGCATGCAGAACTCCAAGAAAGGTTTTCTACCTTTCAGGCATGGAGTTCCTTTATCTAAGGAGATGTGTCTTAGATCATCTGAGGAGATAGAGGAGATGAAGGCGGTTCCTTATGCTTCGGCAGTAGGAAGCCTCATGTATGTGATGCTCTGTACGAGACCACATATCTGCTTTACCATGGGCATGGTCAGCAGATATCAGAGTAATCCAAGACAGGGACATTGGACTACGGTAAAGCATATATTGAAGTACCTGAGAAAGACTAGAGATTATATGCTGGTTTACCGGGCAGACCAATTACTCCCTGTGGGTTACACGGATTCCGACTTCCAATCAGATAGGGATAATAGTAAGTCTACCTTAGGTTTTGTGTTTACTTTGGGAGGTGGAGCCATTGAATGGAGGACTGTCAAGCAGAAATGCATGGCGGACTCCACCATAGAAGCTGAGTATGTGGCAGCCTCTGAGGCAGCCAAAGAAGTTGTGTGGCTTAGGAACTTCCTGATGGACTTGGATGTGATTCTTGGTTTGCCCAGAACTATCACAATTTATTGTGATAATAATGGTGCAGTTGCAAACTCGAAGGAACCACGAGCCCAAAAGGTAAGTAAATACATAGAGCACGAGTACCACCTGATACGAGAAATCGTAAAGGAGGTAGAAGTTGTTGTAGCTTAGATTGCATCAGAGGATGACCTGGTAGACCCTTTCACTAAGGCCCTTCTAGCGAGAGCTTTGATAGGCATGTGGAGGGAAGGGGAATCAGATGTATTGTAGTATGAAGACAACATAGTCTTTTAGTATAAGTGGGAGATTGGAGGGATGTATACTGAAAAGTCTATCTTTCGTATAAACATCTTTATTTTTGAAATAAGAATCACATGATCATTGTTTGCATATTTATATGGTTATGCAATATTGTCTAATACATTACATTGTAGATAACATGGTGTGTGGTGTCACACGGGAGATCATGTTATCGGCTCCTTGTAAAGTATAAGTGAAGGCTCACAACCGAGATGGCTTTGGACAAACCATCGTAATGGTTGTAGTGTGATTTGGTATTGGTTTGTCTTGACCATAGAATCACACTAGTGCACTTTGTGTGTATTGAGCAGGACCGACTTAGAGGTGATTCGATTTATTGCTGACTACATAATCGAATCGAACCTCAGATATTATTATGTACATGCTCTTAATTCCGATATAATAACGGGCACATATACTTAGTAGTCATCTCTTTGATTTACCAATGAGCGAGATTTATAGATTAAATTGATAGGCTCGGTAAGTTGGGAGATGATATTATTTATATGGTGTGTCATTGATTATAGGAGGAAACCATGTCCTATATATTAGGATGATGATGTCCCCTTGAGGAGCTCATAAGGTTCATCATGTAAACCCTGCAGGTGGACTTGGTCCAGCATGATGAAAAGGTTGAGTGGTACTACTCAAGAAGTTAGATATTGATTAATTAATGGTCAGTAAATTAATTAATCGATGGACATTCGAGATCTTAAACACGGGGAGAAAATGTACAAATAATATATGGAACCAATATTATCATATGGGGGTTGGTGAGGTAGATCAATGATGATCCTTTAGTGGATTGGATCATCATTAGTGGATCAGACTTTATGTGGGCTTGATCCATGGGTGGCCAAGATCTAACTCCTCCTCATGGTCCCTAATGTAGCCTATTAACACCTCATGAAGCTTAGATCCAATGGATGAAAATGAAACTCTAGATCCAAAGGTAGAGATTAAATCTCTAGATCCGACGGTTGAGATTAAATCTCTAGATCTGACGGTTGAGATTAAATCCCTAGAACCAATAGAGGAGATTAAATCATGGCTTGAGCCCAACTCTATAAATAGAGATCATGAAGTGGGCGGCAAGATGATGATGGCTTAAGGGGATTAGGGTTTGCTTCCTTTGGAGGCTAGGAATCCTAGTTGGTTTAGGATTAGGTTTGGGTGGCTAGGGTTTTGGGAGCTATGGGTGGGCGGCAACTCAAGGAGGTGTTTCTTCTTCTTCCTAGGGTTTTGACTGGTTCCTCCCATCTTCCCTCTACCTTGGCTTGTGCTCATCCTAATCTTCTTCCCCACTTCCTTGGCCGGCCATAAGGAGAGCTAGGATTATGGTTTGGAGGCTTAGGGTTTAGGAGGCTTGTGTTGCACCAAATAAGGAAGTAGTTTGTTTTCTTCTTCCTATCCTTTGGTGGCCGGCACCCACAGCCCTATCCCAGCCCTTGGCCGGCATCCAAAGATTCCTTCTCCTTCTCCTTAAGTGGTGGAAACAAGATATAGGGCTTTCCCTTGGTGTCTTGGCCGGTTTCCACCATTATCTCCTTCTCCTTGTTGGCCGGCGGCAAGCATTCTCCATGTTGCTTGTTGGTTGGCTATAGGAAGGAGAAGAGCTTTGTTTCTATTCTTCCTTTTTCTTTGGAAGAGCAAGGAAGGAAGATTTGTGATCTAGGAGCTTTGACTTTTGGTAGAGCGTCACCCACACGACGTCCGAAAGGAGGAAGGGCATACATTAGAAGATCGAGAGGTATATCGATTCTCTAATTTTTATATGTTACATGTTTGTATTTGTTTTTCAATTATGAGCATGATATAAATCTGTATATGGCTAAATAATACATGGATCCCGGGCATAAACACAAAAATCGACGATCCGGACATCGTCTATTCCGCGGCTACTCGTAGAATAGAGGTTGGTCGCTTGAACTACTTGTTTGTTCAAGTGACCTCTCTAAACGAATAGCACGATGATGACTTGGTTGTTTGGGCAATCCTTTTTGTCTAGGATTAAATTTTTTAATCCGGGGACATCGAGGGGATCACCATGAACAAACGACCAAGGTGAAGAGGGAAGCAAAGTTTCCCCTCACGGACTCGATAAGCTAAAACCATTAAATTTGTATGACAGCTTCCGGGGCATAAACCCCTATAGATTTACCTCGCGATTTTTGGCAGAGTCTGTAGTAGGCCATGGGCACAGAACTTCGACTTAGTATAGCATTCCATCCGCAGACAGATGGACAGTCTGAGCTTACCATTTAGATATTAGAGGATTTGCTGAGATCTTATGTTATGGATTTCGGAGGAATTAGGGAGGACCACGTTCATTTAGTGGAATTTACTTATAATAACAGCTACCACTCTTCTATTCAGATGGCTGCTTTCGAGGCCTTATATGGTAGACCCTGTAGATCTCCCATGTTGTGGGAGGAGGTTGGGGAGCGACAGTTGTTGGGGCCACAGAGTATCCAGCATGTTGCAGAGTTAGTGCAAGTCATCAGACGACGATTATCCGAGGCACAAGATCGGCAGAAGAGTTATGCGAACCGGAGGTGAAGGCCTTTGGAATTCTCAGTAGGGGATCATGTATTTCTGCGTGTTTCACCTACAAAAGGAGTCAAACGATTTGGGCTAAAAGGAAAATTAGCTCCACGCTATATTGACTCGTTTGAGATATTGGAGAGGATTGGCGGTGTAGCTTACCGATTGGTTTTACCTCCGACACTTGTGGGAGTGCATAATGTATTTCATGTTTCTATGTTGAGGAAATATGTGTCGTGTTCTGATCATGTTTTGAAAGAGGTATCGATTTCACTCCAGCCTAATGTGACTTACGAGGAGATTCCAGTGCGAATTCTTGGTCACAAGGAGCGTCAGTTGCGGAACAAAACCATCCGACTTGTAAAGGTTGGATGGCAACATCATACTGATGAGGAGGCTATGTGAGAGTTGAAAGATACTATCCGAGCTCGATACCCGCATTTGTTCACTTGAGGTAAGTGGTGATTCAGGAATTTCTTGAATTAATTTTTTTTGTCATTTAAGTACGAAATTTTGGGACCAAATTTTATTAAGTGGGGGAGAATGTAAAATACCATGAATAAATTTGCGACAGATTAATATCTCTATTATTCGTGAATTATGGAGCTTATTATAAGGATAAATTTAAACTATGGTTGGAGATTAATTAAAACATGGTTAGGGATTAAAGGTTATAAGTGGATTCGTTTAAAACCCGATCCGCTTTCAAAACCCGCCCGATTTCCTCACGCATGCATTACTCGGCGTTTCTCCGTTGATCCTCTTCATCTCCCGAATGCTTTCCTCTGATTCTCCTCCTCTCTTCCGAAAATGCGTGACTCCTCCTCTCTTCTAAAACGCCCGACTCTCCTCTCTTCTGAAACGCAGGTTGTTGAACGCCCTTCCCCTTCCTCACGGCAAGCGGCAGCCAACCCCCCTCAACGGTGGCCACGGATACGCCAACAGTGAGGGGGCACGCGACTGGGAGTCGGCACCGATGGCGATTCGATTGGAGGAGGGGTAGACGACAAGCATCATCGCACATGGCTTGGAGTTCGGGTCGGCGATAGGTCGATCAGGAGTTGTCCTTCCCGATCACTGCCGGAGCAAGATCAGGGACCGATGGTGCTAGGACAACAGTAAGTTGGTCGACAAACAGAGTCAATTGCATAGCGAGCAGAGCTGCTGGAGTGGAAGGATTTCGCTAACGACTGTCACGGTAGCTAGGTAAGGGTCGACCTTCTCCTTGTCTAACTCCTGCGGTGATCTTCCATGGTTGATCGTGGGTCTATGTTAGGAAGAGGGTTCATGGGATCCAATTGCTCCGGTGAACAGAGATTTGGGAAGGATTGCCACCGGGGGAGTTGCTAGGGATGGTAAGCATGATCCATCTCCCTCTTTCCTTTTTGTCCATGGTGATTCTGTGGATTAATGTGTGTGTGCTTGTGGGTGATGTTGCGTGAGCTCAATGAGGGGTTATGGCAAAGTGGTGAATCGAAGCAGTGAGGTTCAATTTGTGATTTGCTCGGCTGTGGCTGAGTGAGAAGGTGGCTGTGAAAGTGGTTGATGCAAAGGAACCTCTCCGACGAACTAGTATTGGTCGGATTGTAAGGTAAGCTACTGATACAACATGGACGTTATAGGGTTTTCCAATTATGGCTTGTTGACCTGGTTGATTTTGGTAGCTATGGATTGGAATTTGGAAATTTATCTATGGTGTGTTTGCAGGTGATAAGTGTTATGGGATCTGGGAGATGCTACTTCTAGTTCGGCTATTGATTTGGAGTTGATACCTTACTATTGGATCAGAAGGTTTTGTGATTTAGCTGGACTAGGTGAGTGATTTATAGCTGAATAATTGTCGAAGAATTTGTGCATTTTATAGAGAACCGGTATATGGTTTAATGTGAATGCTTGATTAGTATGATGGAATGGAATGAGGTTATGCCACTGTGGGATTTGGTTAATTAATTAGGGAATAAGATTAGTTTAGATTCTTATTCCTATTGTTTGATTATGCTAGCATGTTGTTATATTGGATTCTACCCTTTTAGATATTTGATTCGAGGTAGAGATCTTGGATGCGAAGACCATCAACACGAGCTACTTATCAAGTGGGTAATTTCCTACCCTAGTCAGGTAACAGCTAAACCCTGAAGTATATAACTTCATATTATTGTTAGTTTGACCTTGACTCTACTCTAGTTTTTCTAATGCTTGATACTTAGTCTTTTCCCTTTTAAATACTCTATTGCTGTTATCACATTTTCCTTCATCAGGATTATGAGTTATAGATGTGATGCATGTGAGCCTATAGTTGTTCAATTAGGTGTATTTAGTATAGTATGGATGAAGACGTGATTTGTAAATGGGATAAAAGGTCATCCGGGGGAGTGGGTAATGTTCTGAACATAGAATTGAATCTTATAATAAATCCCTATGTTGAGTACCCCTTTCCGATCATGTGTATATGTATGGTCATGTGGATTGTGGATAGAGAGTGTGTTGATCTGTCGAGTATGACTCTTTGTAGGATAGAGAGTATGTTGATCAGTCGAGTATGACTCTCTGCAGGATAGAGAGTGGTATGATCAGTTGAGTATGACTCTCTGTAGGATAGAGAGTGCGTTGATCAGTCGAGTATGACTCTCTACAGGATAGAGAGTGCGTTGATCAGTCGAGTATGACTCTCTGTAGAATAGAGAGTGTTATGACCAATTCAGTATGACTCTCTGTAGGATAGAGAGTCTATGGTGGATGTATGTATGTGTGATTGTGCATTCATGTCATTTGCATGCATGCTGGCGACTTGGCCTCCCTTATGGTTGAGAGGGTCATCAGTCATCTTACCTCTCAGGTTACTCATGGAGGAGTAAATGGTGTGAGGGTAGAGCGTTTGTTGTGCCACACTCGCCCCACTATAGACAGTGGTAGTTGGAGTTGCGTGCAGTTGTCCAGCGTGTGTGGCACTTGACCACTCATGGGTAGTGACTGTCGGAGTGGCCAACAGTAGAGACCCCCATTGTGTAGCTAGCTCTTTATGCTTATATGCTACTTGTTCATACTGCCCACTCGGCCACTCGAGAGTAGTAGTTGGTGTTGAGTTGGTACAGTTGTCATGTCGAGCCACCTAGGGCACACTGGGGTCATGGTATCGGTTAGGGTGAGTAGGCATGACCATGCATTCTACATTGCCGTGTTCTTATGGCATTTTGCATATATATATATATGGATGGTTGTGATTAGTATATATATAGATGCAATCTATATGTATGCTTATTGTGATGTTGCATTTGTTTGTGCCATGCTTGCTGCTTTTGTTTGTATGTCATCATACATGCTACTGCATTTACTATATGATAGTGTGTGAGATACCTGTGTATGTGTTGGTCAGGCTATTGCATATCTTTGACCAGTATCATGATGTAGTATGAGTTAGACCAGATTTATTATTATATATTATGGATATATGCTCAGGTTGGATAAGTGCAGCATAACAGACTTTCAGGTATGTCTGCATTCTTACATGGTTTAGGTGTTTAGATGGTATATGCATATATATATTATGCTTAAGTATACCTAATGTACCTGTAGGTTATATTGTTGAATTACATGTGATATTTGATATATACATTATCTTTCATATTACCGCTGAGTTTATACTCACCACCACAGATCCTTGGTTTTCTTGTCACCCAGGTAACAGGTAGATGACTTCGTGATGGGCTTAGAGCAACGGTTGCTGGCAACCTCTCATCTCACTTATGAGGGTCCCAGCTTGGTTTTATATTTTCGTTGTTTTCGGATGTTTCTTATATCGATCCAGATTTATATGGTGGATGTATGTTAGACATTGTTGAAGTACACACTTGTGGATTCAGGTTTTGCCAAAGTTTCCTTTATGTTTGGTGTTAGTCATACCGGTATGCATTGTGTGTAGTTTGTCATGTCGTTGTATTAGTTTCCACTGTGCTTTGTTATATTTACATTTGTATATGTTATTGTGGTTGTGGCTGAAATGTTAGTAATATATGAGAGATGTCCTAAGGCAATCGCCTTATATTTAAACCATTTATATGATAAATGAAGATTCACTATTTGAGTATACATATTTTCATGTATTTGATTAGATCTTAAACTCATTTACTGAATGTCCACGATACGATTCACAGCATGAGAGAATTTGTGATTGGATCACAACTAGTGAGTATCTCTACATGTGTAATTGTAATGTATCGGAATTATCCCTAGTCGATGAATTGATGGATTTGGACACCATCAAATCTATCAAGACTAGCACGAGGTATACTCCTTGGTATCCAAGCAGCTGATTCTCGCTAGTTGGAGACATTGTGATGTCCGGAGTTAATCGTGGAAGCTAGTTATGGTAACTAGTTCATGGAGTGACAAGCTGTAAAACTTCATATGGTTCTCTGCATATATAGATATGTCAATGAAGTTCTTACTGCAGCTTAAGTACGATGTTCCTTTGATTTGCGGTATTTAAGTCATCTTGGTCATGAAGACTTATGCTTTGACATCTTAAGCAAGCATCTCTGAGGAGATGTGGACCCGAAATTATTGGGAATAAGTCGAAGTGATCGAAGGTGTTTGAATAACCTATAAAGGATTCACCACTCCTTGCGAGGAGATGTATACCCATCGCCTCTCGTCGGATTGTTACTAAAGTCTTTGGCCAAAGCATTACATGTTTAGAGTAAGGTACTCTTGGATACATGTGCAGTAACTAGAATCTGTAGGACGAGGAAATGATACTTGGGCTAAGTGTGACGTAGTCAACCTAGTGGGGACTAACACTATAGACCATGTCCTGAACCAAGTGGGTATAAGATGTGTGAAGGGAATGGGGCACGATTCAATATAGCTGCTGAAGGGTTTCAGAAATAATTCTAGATCAACCATTGATCTTTCAGTTAATTGGGGATCATGATTTGCTACTAGGTGTCACTCATGATCATTCTATAATTAATGGATAATTATAGACGACCAACATAAATCGAGAACTTATTTGGTCACGCACACAACGAGCGTAATTCGAAGGATTTAAAATGAGCTTGAGAATGAGATTCTCAGACCGAGAAAAACTAGGTTTGGTTGGACCAAACAAGGATCGAGCATGAAATCGTTTCAGTCGCAATGGAAGCGTTGATGGGTCGTGTCTTATGAAGACATGATGGATGAACCAAATTGGTTTGGTTCTAATTCAATGGTGAAGAATAAACCAAAGGGGTTTGGTTTGTTTTAAACAAATGAACCAAAGTTGGTTCGGTTCGTTTTAACTTAAAATAGACCAACATGGTTTGGTTTATTTTAACTTAAGTTATTGGAGCGGGTTAACGGGTTTTTCTTATGAACCAATAACCGTTAGGAGAATATGTTCTCTATAAAAACATGGCTTAAGGGTTTTTCGTGGAGAACTTTGTGTGTTGGAAAACCTAGCCACCCTCTCCCTCTCTTCTTCTTGCCGCCACCCAAGGGTTCCACGTTGCCCAACTTTTTGTCACCGTCCACCCATGCTGCCGGCATCCAGCTGTTGCCGGCCACTCCTCTGGTGACTCACCTTGGTTCCGACGACCAAGGGTTGGCCGACCATCTTCTTTGGCCGGCGCAACATCCTCCACCAAGCTATCCAATTTTCTGGATAGCATGTTTCCTTCGTGTCGGAGTGTCATTTGGATGAAGTTTGGAGCTCCGACAGTTGGTACCTTGCCGGGGATTCGATCTCTGGTAATCCTCATAGGTTGAGGACGAAGGATTCGTCAAACGGTTGACGAATACCTCTCTGGAGAAGCGAGTTTTGGGGACACATTTTCGAATCCGAATTTTGATTCGGATTGTGATCTTCTCTCAATCACATCGTCTTCGACACGAGGCTAGTGACTCCTACAAAAAAAGGCTCGTGGCTTTGAAAAGTCATCCCGACGATACTCAGCGTGGATACGGATAGAGGCGATTCTAGCAAGAGTCGCTCCGGTTGATGTCTTTCCCGCTACACATGATATGTCAAGTATACCTAGAATAATTTTCTTTTATTGCAAAATTTGAAACTACGATTATGTCTACACATGTTGTACTATGCATGTGTATGTTATGTGTGTTGTAATAAATTAGATTTATTGCTTTTTATTTCTTCCGCTGCACACATGTTTACGAAACATATTTGAACACACACTCGCCGCGGTGCCAGAAACCCAACAGTGGTATCAAAGCCCAGGTTGTGTTTCGACATAATCGTAAAATTGTTTTGCGATAGTCATAATTGTATTTATGTAAATTTTCTACTTTTGGAAGTTTAGAAGTATTTATAGAAATTTTCTAATTTTGGAAAGTCTAGAAGTATTTATGGAAATCTTCTACTTTTGGAAAGTTTAGAAGTATTTATGGAAATTAAGACTTTCCATAAATAAAATATATGATTAGATTTGAAAATTTATTTCCTAATTTAATCATGATTTGATTTGGGGAATCAAATCTAAAATATATTTTATTTCCATAAATTGTTTTGACAATTTAGGAAATTTGTTTCCTAAATTAAATTTGACTTTTCCTTAATTAACACTTTCCATAAATAAAATATGTGATTAGATTTGGAAATTTGTTTCCTAATTTAATCATGATTTGATTTAGAGAATCAAATCTCAAACATATTTTATTTCCATAAATAGTTATGACATATAAGGAAATCTTGTACATGCCATAATTGTATGCCATGTAATTGCATTAGATGCATATCATTATGTCATGCGTGTCGTGACATGTAGATGTATGCCATGAATGTCATGTCATGTAGATAATAGTTATTTGCATGCAAAGACGATGCGACATAAAACCCTTACTCAATATTAAAGCTTACATCTTCCATTAATATGGTTAGAACCAGAGTTCTATTTCTTGTTTGGGTTGTTGGACTCTCTCCAAGCCCGACTTGAACCTGAACATGTTCAAACCATAAAATAGTTTAATACCAATATGGTAAGAGTCATAGGTCAATCGTTAGCTTTGGTTGTTGGACTCACTCCAAGCCGGGCTAATTGATTGAATGCGCTCTAACCATATTAAAACTATTTTTCGATTAATGGGTTGGCTTTAACCTGGAGCATCGGCTTGTTGGACTCTCTCCAAGGTCGATGTGAAGGGAGGTGAAGTTGGGTGTTATTCATATGATGCATACTTGTTAATGTGTTAACAACCCGATGTATGTATGAACATTCAATTAGTTTATAGCACGTTGTGATAGTTGCATATATGTGATATGCAATCGGTATATTTGATACCTACCATCATTGTTATGAATGGCTTGTTGGACTCTCTCCAAGGTTGTTCATATCTATGTTGGATATCAGCCCATTTGGAGATGGACCTATGATCTCCTGAAGTTATTTTAGGGTTTTAAAATTCAAAAAAATGAATGAGATTTATGAATGTATATTGATGAATTTTAAATCATCTTTCTCATATATGCTCGTTTTGTATTTCTAGGTTAATCGATTGATCATGATGTCTTTGAATTTGTGCACTATTTTGGATTCAAACAAATTGACTGGGCCTAACTTCTTGGACTGGCTTAGAAACTTGAGAATTGTTCTCGAGGTAGAAAAGTTCGCGTATGTCCTCGAAGAGCCTCTTCCCAGCCGTCCTAGGGACGATGCAACTCCAGACCAATTGTTGGCCTATCAAAAACATTGGCAGATTCTGAACTGGCGAGTTGCATCATGCTAAATGCAATGGTACCTGAGCTGGAAAAGAAGCATGAGAATATGGATGCTAATATCATAGTCTTCCATCTCCATGAGTTGTTTGATGAGTAAGCGAGATCCAAAAGGTTCGAAGTCTCCAGGCTCTTCTTCACCTCTAAGATGCAAGAAGGTTCATCTGTAATGCAGTTCGTGCTAAAGATGAATGGGTACATCGAGCAGCTAGCTACCCTCGGGTTTGTGATGGATCATAAATTAAGTATTGACTTAATTCTGTATTGTTTGCCTAAGAGTTTCTCACAATTTGTGATGAACTACTGGATGAACAAACTAGAATCCACTATTCCTGAGCTCCTCAATATGCTGAAGACTATGGAGCCTTCTGTGAAGCATGAGGAGAAGGTGATTCAGTAAGTTGATTCCTCAAAGAAAGGTTCTAAGAGGAAGTCAAAGGAACAGAAGAAAGGAAAGAACATAAAGGCTAAGAAGGCAGAACCAGCACAAAAGGGCACTTGCCATCATTGTGGCAAGGAAGGCCACTGGCGAAGAAACTGCAAGTTTTATCTTGAGTCCGTGAAGAAGAAGAAGGCATCTGATGCCCCATCCTCTTCAGGTATCTTCGTTATTGATTGTCATTCTATTTCCTTAGACACTTGGGTATTGGATACTAGGTGTGGCTCACATATATGTAATGACATACAAGGGCTAAGGAATAGAAGAAGACTCATCAGAGGGAAGTCAAATTTATGAGTTGGCAATGGAGCAAAGGTTGTTGCGGTCGCCATCGGAACTTATTTGTTGAAGCTCCCTAGTGGACTAGTCTTAGAATTGGACAATTGCTATTATGTTCCTTCTTTAATAAAGAACATTGTTTCTATTTCTTGCTTAAATAGAAATGGTTATCATTTGACGTTTAGTAATAATTGTTGTTATATAACTTTGAATAGCATACTTTATGGGACTGGAACTTTGAGCAATGATATTTATACTTTGGACGTATCCAATGACATTTTCAATATCGAAGCGAGCAACAAGCTTGGTCGAAAGGATAATAAATTAGACTCCTATATGTGGCATTGTCGTCTTGGCCATGCAAGTAAGAAATGCATGTCCGAATTACACCAATGTGGAATTCTGGAATCATTTAAATGTGATTCATACGATACATGTGAATCATGCTTAAAAGGCAAGATGACTAAGTTACCTTTTACTGGAAAAGGTGAATGGGTGGAAGAGTTACTAGGTCTAATACATACTGATGTATGTGGACCTATGTCAACTCAAGCATTAGGAGGCTATAGCTACTTCATTACCTTCACCGATGATCACTCACAGTTTGGGTATGTGTTCTTGTTGAAACACAAGTCTGAAGCCTTTGAAAGTTTCAAGGAATTCAGAAATGAAGTAGAGAAATAACATGACAAGAGAATTAAAATACTTCGATCGGATCGAGGTGGTGAATACTTAAGTTAAGAGTTTCTAGATTATCTAAGAGACAATGGTATATTATCTCAATGGACTCTGCCATATACACCGCAGCATAATGGTGTATTTGAAAGGCATAACCGGACCTTATTGGACATGGTTAGGTCAATGATGAATCATGCGAATCTTCCCAAGTCCTTTAGGGGCTATGCACTTCAGACAGCTGTTTACTTATTAAACAGAATGTCAACCAAGGTAGTCTCAACTACTCCATATGAGATATGGAATAGTAAGAAACCTCATGTATCTTACTTGAAGATATGGGGTTGTCCTGCTTATGTGAAGCGGACTATATCAGATAAATTCGATGCTAAGTCTAATAAATATCTATTTATTGGATACCCTAAGAAAACAAGTGGTTACCAATTCTATCATCCTGTGGAACAAAAGGTGTTTGTTTCAAGACATGCTGTGTTTCTAGAGAAAGAGTTTCTCTTGCAAGAAAACAGTGGGAGTGTTGTTGAGCTTGACGAGGCTCGAGAGACTCAAATAGACATTGATGAGATACCTGGTGAAGCACCACAACCAATAACTCATAGTGATGAGCCATCGGCTGGACTTATTGAGTCACCACATCTTCGTAGATCTAGTAGAACACGCAATATTCCTGAGAGATATGGATTTCTCATAAGTGAATCGAACTACGTGTTACTCATTGATGATGAGGAGCCTACCAGTTATGAAGAAGTTCTAAAAAGTTTAGAAAGGGATAAGTGGCTTGACACCATGATGTCGGAAATGGATTCCATATATGAAAACCAAGTTTGAAATTTGGTTGACCCACCCGAAGGCATTAAGCCTATAGGGTGCAAGTGGGTTTTCAAGAAGAAAATCGACATGGATGGTAATGTGATTACCTATAAGGCTAGATTGGTGGCGAAAGGGTATCGTCAAAAGCAAGGTATTGATTATTACCAAACCTATTCACCCGTAGCTATGCTTAAATCTATTCGGATGCTCCTGGCCATAGCGGCTCATTATGATTATGAGATATGATAGATGAATGTAAAAATAGCTTTCCTTAATGGAAACCTACTCAAGGATGTGTATATGATACAACCTGAGGGTTTCACATCGGTTGAAAAAACCAAGGTATGCAAATTGCGACGGTCCATATATGGACTGAAGCAAGCATCCAGGAGTTGAAATATCTGTTTTGATGAGATAATCAAAAAGTTTGATTTCTCACAAAATCTGGATGAACCTTGTGTGTACAAGAAGGTTAGTGGGAGTGCAGTCGTGTTCCTAGTATTGTATGTTGATGACATATTACTTATAGGAAACGATATTTCTGTCTTATAGTCGGTTAAGATTTGGTTGTCCAAGACATTCTCCATGAAAGGCCTGGGAGAAGCAACCTACATCCTCGGGATTAAGATCTATAGAGATAGATCGAAACGGTTGCTTGGTCTTTCGCAGTCTACATATATATACCGAGTGCTAAAGAGGTTTAGCATGTTGGAATCCAAGAAAGGTTTCCTACCCATCAGGCATGGGATACACCTTTCGAAGTCTATGTGTCCATGCATAGAAGACGAGAGGATTTGCATGAGTAAGATTCTCTATGCATCCACAATAGGATCTATCATGTATGTTATATTATGTCACGAGTAGATACCAATCTGATCTAGGAATGGATCATTTGGCAGCTGTTAAGACAATCCTTAAGTACTTAAGAAGAATTAAGGATGTGTTCCTAATATATGGAGAAGGGGACATGGTGATACGTGGGTATACGGATGCCAGCTTCCAGACAGACAAGGATGATTCTAGGTCTCAATCTAGGTACGTGTTCACCTTGAATGGGGGTGCAGTGAGTTGGAAAAGTTCCAAACAAGACACTGTAGCGGATTTTACCACTGAGGTAGAATACATTGCAGCTTCAGAAGCAGCAAAGGAAGCAGTTTGGATAAAGAAGTTCATTTATGAACTTAGTGTGGTTCCAGCCATTGTTGAAGCAATACCGGTTTACTGCGACAACAATGGAGCAATTGCACAAGCGAAAGAGCCAAGGTCTTATCAACGATCCAAACATGTGCTTCGGCGCTATCATTTGATCAGAGAGATCATAAGTAGAAAGAAAATACAAATCGAGAAGATTCCTCTGAAAGAAACTTAGCGAATCCTTTAACTTAGGCATTACCTCAAAGTAAGTTTTAGGGTCATGTTAGAGCTTATGGTATTGGATACCATAGCAAATCACATTAGGCCAAGTGGGAGTTTGTTAGTAATATAAGAGAGATTTCCTAAGGCAATCACTTTATGTTTGAACCATTTATATGATAAAGGAAGATTCACTATTTGAGTATACATGTTTTCATGTATTTGATTAGATCTTAAACTCATTTACTGAATATCCACGATATGATTCACAGCATGAGAGAATTTGTGATTGGATAACAACTAGTGAGTATCTTTACATATGTAATTGTGATGTATCAGAATTATCCCTAGTCGATGAATTGATGGATTTGGACACCATCAATTCTGTCGAGACTAGCACGAGGTAAACTCCTTTGTGTATCCAAGCAGTTGATTCTCACTGGCTGGAGACATTGTGATGTCCAGAGTTAATCGTGGATGCTAGTTATGGTAACTAGTTTAATTGAGTGACAAGCTGTAAAACTTCATATGGTTCTCTGCATATATAGATATGTCAATGAAGTTCTTACTGCAGCTTAAGTGTGATGTTCCTTTGACTTGCGGTATTCAAGTCATCTTTGTCTTAAAGACTTATGCTTTGACATCTTAAGCAAGCATCTCTGAGGAGATGTGGACCCGAAATTATTGGGAATAAGTCGAAGTGATCGAAGGTGTTTGAATAGCCTATAAAGGATTCACCACTCCTTGCGAGGAGATGTATACCCATCGCCTCTCATCGGATTGTTACCAAGTCTTTGGCCAAAACATTACATGTTTAGAGTAAGGTACTCTTGGATACATGTGCAGTAACTAGAATCTGTAGGACGAGGAAATGATACTTGGGCTAGGTGTGATGTAGTCAATCTAGTGGGGACTGACACTATAGACCATGTCCTGAACCAAGTGGGTATAAGATGCGTGAAGGGAACAAGGCACGATTCATTGTAGCTGCTGAAGTGTTTCAGAAATAGTTCTGGATCAACCGTTGATCTTTCGGTTAATTGGGGATCATGATGTACTACTAGGTGCCACTCATGATCGTTCTATAATTAATGGTTAATTATAGATGGCCAACATAAACCAAGATCCTATTTGGTCACACGCACAACGAGCGTAATCCGAAGGATTTAAAACGAGCTTGAGAATGAGATTCTCAGACCGAGAGAAACTAGGTTTGGTTGGACCAAACAAGGATCGAGCATGAAATTGTTTCAGTCGCAATGGAAGCATGGATGGGTTGTGTCTTATGAAGACATGATGGATGAACCAAATTGGTTTGGTTCTAATCCAATGGTGAAGAATTAACTAAAGGGGTTAGGTTTGTTTTAAAAGAATTAACCAAAGTTGGTTCAGTTCGTTTTAACTTAAAATAGACCAACGTGGTTTAGTTTATTTTAATTTAAGTTATTGGAGCGGGTTAATGAATTTTGGTTATGAACCAATAACCGTTAGGAGAATATGTTCTCTATAGAAACATGGCTTAAGGGTTTTTCATGGAGAACTTTGTGTGTTGGAAAACCTAGCCATCCTCTCCCTCTCTTCTCCTTGCCGCCGCCCAAGGGTTCCATGCCGCCCAGCTTTTTGCCGTCGTCCACGCTTGCTCTCGGCGTCCAGCTGCTGCCGGCCACTCCTCCAGCGACTCTTTGGCGACTCACCTTGGTTCCGGCTACCAAGGGTTGGCCGGCCATCCTCTTTGCCCGGTGCAACATCCTCCACCAAGCTGTCCAGTTTTCTGGAAAGCTTGTTTCCTTCGTGTCGGAGAATCGTTTGGACGACGTTTGGAGCTCTGACAGTGGCTACCTTACCGGGGATCGGATCTCCGGTAATCCTCATAGGTGGAGGACGAAGGATTCGTCAAACGGTTGATGAATACCTCTCCGGAGAAGCTAGTTTTGGGGACTCATTTTCGAATCCGAATTTTGATTCGGATTGTGATCTTCTCTCGATCACATCGTCTTCGACACGAGGCTAGTGACTCCTACGAAGACGAGGCTCGTGGCTTTGTGAAGCCATCCCGATGATACTTGTCGTGGATACGGATAGAGACGATTCTAGTGAGAATCGCTCCGGTTGATGTCTTTCCCGCTGCACGTGATACGTCAAGTATACCTAGAATAATTTCCTTTTATTGTAAAATTTGAAACTACGATTATGTCTACACATGTTATACTATGCGTGCATGTGGTGTGTGTGTTGTAATAAATTAGATTTATTATTTTTTATTTCTTCTGCTGTGCACATGTTTACGAAACATGTTCGAACACACACTCGCCACGGTGTCGGAAACCCAACACGAAAGGCTTGTATAAATAGGATATATTGCCACGTACAGGGGAGGTGTTGTTCGTTTGCTTTTCAGCTCGGCATACTCTCGGGGCGTGACAAACACACTTGGTCTTCCCTTGCCAACTCCATGTTGGACTTCCAATGCCAAGCACCATGCTTGGACTTTAACTGCCAAGGCTACACACTTGGACTTATGTGGCCAAGGCTACACACTTGGTCTTCCCTTGCCAACTCCATGTTGGACTTCTAATGCCATGCCCTATGCTTGGACTTTCACCGCCAAGGCTATACACTTGGACTTGTTGGCAAAGGCTACACACTTGGTCTTCCTATGACAATCACATGTCAAATGTTTTGTCTAACATCAAAATACTGCTCGAGTCAAACTCGAGTTCAGTCAATCATGACCTGGGTAAATTGCACCAACAATAGATTCGGCTTAAAGAACTGAGGCCAATTATTCTTCCACTTTTTGCCCCTCCAGTTGCTTCGAGACATAAATTGATATTGCTAATAGAAGGCTTAGAGTTGCCTGCATCATCACTTGCACCTAAATTTATCATTGTAAGTTCATCGTATTTCTCCTGTTTTAGAAAAAAAGTTAAATAATAACAAAAGATGGCAAAACTTTTAAAATTATAAACCTTCATTGTTCTAGCTCATTCCCCACTCCACGTCTTATCTTTCTTTTGGAATGTACGGGTGAAAGTGTCTATGAATAATTTCTTAGTCCCCATCTCTTGGGCCTAAACAAACATCGTTATAGTTTATAAATTAGTGAGTATTAGAATACAAAATTAGGATTTAAAAAAACTCACCAATCGATGTCTATGCTCATCGATATTAATTGAGTCTCCCGCATATGTGGCAGAAATAGTGCCGGAATTACAATGTTGACTTTTCTTATTATGCTCACTCCTCCGTTTGCTATCCTCAGATCCCCAATATGCAACAATTTTATTCCAATTCTCCTCGGTTATATAGTGTGGCTTTTTATTTCTGGTTTTCGCATGACTGAGTATGTTTTTGATATGGTCGCCACACTTTTTCTTGAAAATTATTTTAATCTCTAATGTTTTACTCTCCTCCCAAGTAAATAATCGCTGCAGTAAAGAAAAATTGAATTGATTATATTAACTACAATTTTATATACAAAATTATTTAAATAACTTACCTTGAACTCATTCCACCATAAATTTTTTATTTCTTTTGGCATGCTCGTATAAGTCATAGAAGCTCTGCCCCAAATGGTTATTCACTATTGTATTCACCTCGTGAATAACATGTACAGAATTTGTAAATCTAACATAAAATAGAAACAAACCATGTTAGATACTTATAAAAATACATATCGTATTAAAAACATAGATAATTTAAAACTTTAATACTTACGAATCTCCGTGCAGAGATATCAACTCTCGCGCATTGATACTTCTGGTACCTTTTCTATATAGTTCCCGATAGAAGGGTTAGCGGGTGACCCATGATCCAATCCAAAATATTCGGCTCAGCGAAGGGAGAAAAGGAAGAATGGTTCGGGCGCAAATATCAGAGGATATTGGTCCGGGCGCGAATATCAGAAGCTATTGGTCCGGGCGCGAATATCAGAAACTATTGGTTCGGGCGCGAATATCAGAAGCCATTGGTACGGGAGAATATCTATAGCAATTGGCACGGGAGAGTTAGCAGAAGCAATTGATACGGCAAAGAAGAGATGGAAGGCACTTCGCTAAGAGTGGAACAAGAATTGGTTCAGCTAGATAATTCCAGAAGCCGATGGGATGGATAGAGGGTTGGCTTAACCTAATCGATACGAAGGAAGTTTGGCATGGGAAAAAGAGGAATTGGTTCGGGTTGATGAGGAACCCTAGGGCTAGGGCGCCCGTGGGCTATAGACCTAAGCTAGCTTCACTCAAAGCGGATGGTTGAGGGAGATAGTCTAACCTAGTTACCCGAAAAGTAGAGGAGGAGGTGTTAGGTAACGACTTGGGAGGCCCCATGCAATATTCCAAGGAGTCTTCACTCCTCATATCTGTAATAGAATTATTCTCCAGGTGGAGGTGGTGGCCACATGTACGATGGAGATAACCTGCGACGTTACAATGAAGGAAAAGGAAAGATAAAAGGGAGGAAGCGAGGAGGAAAAGGAGATCCGACAATTATTCCCACCCAGCAAGAGAGAAGGAGACATAGGAGAAGAAGGAGAGCGACAACTGCCTCGCCGGAGAAGAAGGACGGAGATCTGTCGATTGTTACATCTCTTGTATTTTTCTCATTTTATGATATCACTGTAAGAGGTTTTTCTCCTCCACCTTCGGGAACTTTCTTTCCGTAAAGGAGGACCTTCATAGTGAAGGTGCTTAGGCACTGCATCCGGTGAGAAAAGCTCACCTCCGTGGAGTAGGAATCCTTATTCCGAACCACGTTACATCTTGTGTCTGAGTCTCGAGTGCTGACGTGGGTTTCTTGTGTTTCATCTGCTTCATCTTCTTATTCTCTACTGACTGCGGCCTGTGAAAACTCTCTGAGATCTCCCTCAATGCTTCACTGCATTGAAAAAGGAGTGAACAAATTTTCACCCCGTCCCGCATCAGTTGGCGTCGTTTGTGGGAACATTTGAGCTAGACGTCGAGATGCAACCTGAAGAAGTACAACAACCTACTACCTCTGTAGCGGAAGAGCACCCCATCACCCTTCTACCATCGCAGCTGAAGGCTCTGGTGGATGACGCTATTACAGAAGCCCTCGCTAGGGAAAGGAGAAGGACCGGATATCTGCATCCGCATTCCGGTGAACCTTCTTCCAGAGGCCCACCCCTAGAAATGCTTCCTCCATGAATCGCACTACAACCGGTGAAATACTTCGGGTGGCTAGGAGACCTAACTCACTCCTCATGGGTCCCTATTTCACCATCGCAATATAAAACCCTTCTCGACGACGGAGAAGATTACGCACGTAGCCGCGCAATGACGGAAAACAAATCTCTACGATCCGACTGCTAGATTAAACTTGTGAACCGACGATTTAATGACGGAAAAGATGTCGCATAGATCCGACGGGTTGGGATTAAAACCCCAGAACCGATAGCAATACGTAACCGGAACGTTGGCGCTCTCAAGTGCCGAGTCTTTCGAACCACCCTAATTGGCTCGGCACAAAAGTGGTTCAATACTCTGCCCCCAGGATCCATTACTTGTTTCGCTGATTTCCAGAGAATGTTCAGCCGGAAATTTGTCAGCTGCAAGGCGTATAAATAGGACGCCTCTATGTTAATGCATATCACCCAGGGACCCTCAGAATCCCTTAGGGGATATATTCACCAATTCACTGCATAGGGAATCCTCCCCGATCCTGAATCTTTCAGAGCGCTATTGACATAGTGAAGGAGGGCCCCTTCCTCAGTTCCTTGTTAAGGAAACCTGCGGATAGTTATGAGGAGCTACTAAGTTGTGCGGAGCAGTTTATCCGCGAAGAAGAAGGATTAAAGGTACGGAGAGCTGAACGGACTATCGCAGCAGTCCCAACGGAAAGAGCTCGTTCTGCTGCTCCTCAAGTGCTCCCTCGACGGGAGTATACAAGACCTTTTCGACAGGAGGTTCCGAGGCCTCATCCAATGCTGCCAGGTGCTCGCCCCGTCCCGCCCTTACAAATCATGGCCGCTAAAGCGCTTCCTCCTATGATGACTTGGAAAGAACGATAAATGGAATTCTATGACCAACAGGGTCTACTGCAACAACCCTTAGGATACAGGGGGATCCCACGTAACCCCCCTGCCCCATTATTCTGCCAATATCATACGGAATATGGCCACAGTAGTGGCCGATGTTTCAAGTAACAAGAGGAATTGGATCGCCTCCATACTGCATATCCACAAGTAAGGCTCTAGGCAGGAGGACCGGCACGACGAGGCTCTCGACCCAATGTAACTCGTCGACAACCTCAAGTCACTTTCCCTCAAACGCCATCCCAAGAGGTTGTTTCCCAAGGAGGCCCATCAGGTGAGGGCCCTTCATCCAATTTAGATAATGCTCCCACACGAGGAGTTATTCATGTTATAGCCGAAGGACCTACCGATGGGGACTCCAATCGAGCACGGAAGTCGTATGCTTGTCTCCTGGAGAGTTTGGCCATCGCCACTGACCAGACTATTCAAGCTGCACCGCCCATTTCATTCGGGCCAGAAGATTTATAGGGTGTCCTACTGCCCCATACGGACGCCTTGGTTATTCGCATATCCTTGGCTAATTATGAAGTGGCCCGGGTGTTGGTCGATTCAGGAAGTTCCGTCAACATCCTCTTTCAGGAAGCCTTCGGACAGATGCAGCTGGGGAATGCCCAGTTAGAAGATGTGGCCACCCCCCTCTTCGGATTCGCAGGACATGTAGTACACCCTACGGGGAAGATTTCATTGCCTCTGACTCTGGGCGTAAAGCCCAGCCAAAAAACCTGTATAATCCCTTTCCTCATTGTGGACGCTCCGTCCACTTATAACGCTATTCTTGGGTGTCCTTTCCTCACCCTTTTTCAGGCTGTGGCTTTCGCGTACCACCAAAAGATGAAATTTCCGGTGGGCCCATCGGTGGGAGAAGTCCATGGAAAACAGAAGGCCTCCAGGAGCTGCTACGTGCAAATGGTTCGGGATGATCAGAAGAAAGCTCGAACCAATGACCTCAAAGGCAAAGCCGTCATCATCACTGATGTCTGCGTCCTGGAGGAATCCCCCCCCCAAGGCTAGCAAAATAGAGGAAGGTGAACTGGTGGAAATCGCTCCAGGAAAGGCCACACGGGTGGCACAACAGTTGGAGACTAAAAAAGAGCTGGTGGCTTGCCTGAAGGAAAATGAAGACATCTTCGCAAAAGACGTGCATGATCTCACGGGGATCAACTCTCGAATGGCTGAATACCAGCTCAATATCACTAAAGGAGTCCGACCCGTCCAACAGAAGAGGCGACATTTTGGACCAGAAAAGGACAAGGTCATAGCCGAAGAAGTGGACAAATTGCTAAAAGCTGGTCATGTAAAGGAGATCCAGTTTTCTGGAGGATGTGTATTGATTTTCATGATTTAAATAAAGCGTGCCCTAAAGACTGCTACCCCTTGCCTCGTATTGATCAATTGGTGGATTCTACTGTGGGATACAAAGTGGTGTCCCTAATGGATGCATATCAAGGATATCATCAAATACCTTTGGCCGAGGAAGATCAAAAGAGGGTTAGCTTTGTGACGACAGGAGGGTTATATGCTTATGTGGTAATGCCGTTCGGATTAAAGAACGCAGGGGCCACCTATCAGCGCCTTATGGATAAAATCTTTGCAGAACAGAAAGGGAAAAATGTGGAAGTCTACGTGGATGATAATTAGTCAAATCAAAGACCACTCGGGATTTAGTCAAGGACTTAAATGAAACCTTCGCTACATTAAGGCGGTTTAATATGAAGCTAAACCCTAACAAATGCCTATTCGGAGTAAAGAGCGGCAAGTTCCTGGGGTACATCGTGACTGAGAAAGGGTTACAAGCCAACCCTGAGAAGGTGCAAGCAATATGTAACATGAAGTCACCTTCTAATCTGAGGGAAACCTAGAAGCTGGTGGGCAGGATCATTTCTTTATCACGATTCATAGCCAGATCAGCGGACAAAGGACTGCCTTTCTTCAAGATCCTGCGCAAGGCTACTAAATTTCAGTGGGATGACCAATGTGAATAGGCTTTCCAGGAGTTGAAGAAATATTTGGCTAGACTCCCACTGCTAGCCAAACCAATAGCCGGAGAACCGTTATGGATGTATCTGGTCGTCTCAGAGGGAGCCGTTAGTTCGGTATTATTGAAACAAGAAGGCTCTCACCAGCAGCCTATTTATTATACCAGCCATATCCTGAACGGGCGATTCCGTATATCTGTGGAGAAGTTAGCGTACATCCTAGTGCTAACCGCCCGCAAATTAAGGCCATACTTTTTGGCTCATCCCATCACCGTTCTAACACACAGCGAATTGGGCAAGGTTGTCACTAAGCCTAATTTCTCTGGAAGATTGGCCAAATGGGTGGTAGAACTAAGCGAGTATGATATTCACTACCAACCTCGAACGGTTATCAAGGCCCAAGCGCTTGCTGATTTTCTAGCAGAGATACCACCGTGGCTCGGAAGAGGTTGACGACAAAGAGGAGGATCGAGGCATGGAATATATTCGTGACGGTTCTTGAGATCTACGGCGTGGCGTCGGTGTTCTATTAATTTCCCCTGATGGTGAAGAAACTCGACTAGTAGTTCGCCTGGAATATCGGGCATCTAATAATGAGGCGGAATATGAAGCCATTCTAGCGGGATTGCAGGCTGCAAAAGTGGTGGGGGCTTCTTCCATTGTAATCCATTTGGATTCTCAGTTGGTGATATCACAACTTCAAGGTTCTTTTGCGGTTCGAGAGGAAAGGCTGCATAAGTACTTGAAGGCTTTTGAGAAAGAAAAGGCTCAATTCTGTCAGGTCCTCTTAAAGCAAATCCCGCGGGAGAATAACGGGAAGACAGATGAATTGGCTCGGATGGCTAGTGCTATGGAAGGAATGAAGTCCTCGGAAATGGTCCATACGAAAATTCATACTTCCCTAGCAATATGCAGCGTGGAGGAAGATGCACCCGAGTCAAACCTAATTTTTGATTGGAGGACTGACATCATGGCTTATTTACGGCACGGGAAGGTCCCTGAAGAAAAAATAGCGGCATCCGCTTTAATAAGCCGAGCCACACGGTTCACCCTCTTAAATGGAGATTTGTACAAGACTTCTTTCGGACGACCCTTATTGAAATGCTTGGGAAAGGAGGATGCAGAATGGGTGCTCCGGGAGATTCATGAAGGTTGCTGCAACAATCATTTAGGAGGGAGAGCTTTAGCAAGAAAGGCCCTATTAGCAGGATATTTTTGGCCTACTCTCTAGCAAGATGCTGCTCGTATGGTGCAAGCTTGTCCCGCTTGTCAGAAGCATAGCAACCGTTCCGAACGACCGGCGGAGTTAATGAAAGTTGTAATCTCTTCTTGTCCTTTTAATCAATGGGGGATGGATATAGTAGGTCTGATGCGTGTACCTTACGAAGAAGTTTTATTGGTGGTGTGGATTATTTTCCAAATGGGTGGAGGCGAGCCCTTAGCCAAAATTACCGAGAATGTCGTAATACTGATTCTTATGGAGAAACATTGTTTTGTCGATACTGGTATTCCTCGGAAAATAGTCAGTGACAATGGACGACAGTTCCAAGGAAAAAAGATCCAAGAATGGTGCCAGAGTCTCAACATTCAGCAGGCTTTCACTTCGGTCGCTCACCCTCAAGCGAGCGGGAAAGTGGAGGTAACTAACAAGATCCTAATTCAAGGATTAAAGACCAAATTGGGGGCTCAGAGGGGGAACTGGGTAGAAGAGTTATCAGGCGTCCTGTGGGCCTATCGAACTACACCCAAGATAGCAACAGGAGAAACTCCCTTTAGTTTGGTGTGTTGGAATGTATACTGAAAGTCTATCTCTTTTTGTATGGACATTTTATTTTGGAATAAGAATCACATGATCATTGTTTGCACTTTATATATTCATTATATATGTGTGCATATTGTCTAATATTTTACATTGTAGATAACATGGTGCTTGGTGTGGCACAGAAGATCATGTTATCAGTCCCTTGTAAAATATAAGTAGAGGCTCACAACCAAGATGGTTTTGGACAAACCATTGGCATGGTTGTAGTGTAGCTTGGTATTGTTTTGTCTTGAACATAGAGTTACACTAGTACACTTAGGTGTATTGAGCAGGACTGACATAGAGGTGATTCAATTTAGTACTAACTACATAATTGAATCGGACCTCGGATATTATGTTGTACATGCTCTTAATTCCGATATAATAACGGGCACATGTACTTAGTATTTATTTCTTTGATTTACCAGTGGGTGAGATTTAGATGGATTAAATCAATATGCCCGGTAAGTTGGGAAATAATATTATTTACATGGTGTGTCGTTGATTATAGGAGGAAACCATGTCCTATATATTAGGTTAATGATGTCCCCTTGAGGAGCTCATAAGGTTCATCATGTAAACCCAGCAGGTTGACTTAGTCAACATGATGATAAGGTTGAGTGGTACTACTCGAGGAATTAGATGTTAATTAATTGATGGTCAGTAAATCAATTAATTAACGAACATTCGATATCTTAAACACGGGGAGATAAATGTACAAATAATATATGGAGCCCATATTGATTTATGGGGGTTGGTGAGGTAGTTCAATGATGATCCTCTAGTGGAATGGAACATCATTGATGGATCAAGTTTGTGTGGTTCCGATCCATCGGGTGGCCAAGATCCAACTCCACCTTATGGTCCCTATCGTAGCCTAATATAATCCTTGTGAAGTCTAGATCCAAGAATGTAAAACAAAACCTAGAACCAATGGTTAGGATTAAATCCCTAGATCCGATGGTTAGGATGAAACCCTAGAACCAACGGTTGGGATTAAATCCCTAGATCCAATGGTTAGGATGAATTTTTAGAATCGACGGTTGGGATTAAATCCCTAGATCCGACGGTTGGGATAAAACCCTAGATCCGACGGTTGGGATGAAACCCTAGATCCGACGGTTGGGATAAAACCCTAGATCCGACAGTGGAGATTAAATCCCTAGATCCGATGGAGATTAAAGGAGGCTTAAGCCCAATTCTATAAATAGGGGGCTTAGGCTTGGGTGGCAGATATATAGAATAGAGAATTAGGGTTTGGCTCTTACACAAGTGGGCGGCTAGGGTTTGGGAGCTAGGGTTTTTGTTTTGGGCGGCAACCTCCTTCCTCCAAGAAGTTGCCGGCGCCCAACCTTCTTCCATCTAGACTTGGCCGACGCCCATTCTCAAGGCCTCTCTCTTATTCCTTGGCCGGCGGTTCTCCTTCCATTGGTGGCTGGTGCTCTTCCTCCTCTCTTTCTCCTTGGTGGCCGGCGACAACCCCTCTTCAAGTTGGCCGGTGCTTCATCCACTTGCTCCTTGGTTGGCGGTTGCACCAAATTCCCTAATTTGGTGGCCGGTTCTAGAAAGGATAGGTATTTGTTGGTTCTTCTCTTTGTTCACAGCAGACAAGGAAGGGAAGAACGCGATCTAGAAGGCTTCTACTCGTGGAGGATCTTCGTCCACACGTCGTCCACGAGAAGGATAGGACATACGGTAGAAGATTGTAAGGTATAAAGTTTTTTTAACTTCATTTACAGATCTGAGCATGTTCTTTTATGTTTTGATTATACATGTATGCGTATGAATATATATTGTATAATCATGGACCCCGAAGACAAACACAAAAACCTGCGATCCGTCCGTCGTCTCTTCCGCGGCTAACCAACTAGAAGAGTTGTGTTACTTGAACAACTAGTTTGTTCAAGCGACCACTCAAGTTGTTAGCACGACGACGAAATGGTTGTGCTAAGGAAGCTCATCCCATCCGGATTAATTCTTTCATTAGTGAAAATTTTAATCCGGGGACATGGGAGCCAATGAGCCTCCGAAGCAACTCCCTACAAGTGGTATCAGAGCCACGGTTTCCGGTTTTGTGTGTTTAGGATTTCGTTAATTTTTATGCACTTATTCATATATTATATGTGCCAGATAATAGTAGGATATGCGTAGTTTAACTCTTTGGTTGCAGGCATAAGATCCGACTATTATGGCCATATGTGTGTATGTGATTGGATGTGTGTAAATATTTATTATTTGAATCCTTGGGGTTGACGAGGCTAGATTAGTATTTAATTTTTGTAATTAAATACGGCATTGTTTAGCCGCTCATTTTAGTTTACTTTCGATCTAGATTATTTGTACACTCCTTCGTGGAGTATAGGATCGATGGATGTAAATAAAATGATTTATCTCGGCTCGGATATCTTTGGTGACTTGCGCACGGGAAAAGGTGGAGCGAACGAGGTGGCGACACGACGGGATGCATATTGGAGGACAATGCCATAATAGTTGGAAAAATTCTATTTTTTTTTCATATTTATTGCTTATTTGTTCTATATGCATGTTGTGTATGTTTTAAAATTCCTCATTTTCAATTTACTAAGTGGGAGAGGGATATTTTAATTAATTCCCGCGGCCTCCATTACAATTTGACGTGTGATGCAACAAACTTGTGTGTCGTCTCTTAGTGCCTTCCTCCCTGCGGACGGGTTTGTTTGCGGATCACTAGGTCAAATAATGGTTATAGAAAATTATCTAGGAGCATGTGTACTTCCATAGCGGTAAGGCACATAATCCGAAATAATTCCCTTAGTATCGTGTAATGGTGCACACTTAGATGCAAATAAAAGTATCCTCCCCATCGGAGTCACTGCTTTTATTTGTAGGGCCAAAGAGGAACCAACTATTAATTTTATTTGTCAAAAAGTAAGGTTGACAAGATAATAAAATTAATGGGTAAAACCTCCTCTTACAAATGTAGAATTCGTATCGTCACAGTGGCATGCGATATTCTCGGTGATTTGAGGTGTTGGTTGATTTTGGGATTTTATTGTTTTTGAGGAATCAATAATATTTGAATTCTAATATTTGGAGCATTGTGATTTGTAGCATTTTCAACTGGCTTTCAACCCACTTGTTGTGATATGAAAAGAAAATAAACTTACTGGACCAACCTATAGTGATTGGAAAAGAAATCTGGATATTGTCTTAACTGCGGAGGAGTACAAATTTGTACTCTTCGAGGTCTGTCCTCCTAAGCCCTCCGATGACTCTGATGAAAAGGAGAAAGAACATTATAAGAAATGGGTCAAGGCAGATGAGATGGCGCGGTGTTACATTTTGGCATCTATGTCAAATGTGGTGCAACATCAGCATCAGGCCATAGCCACAGCTTATGACATGATGTTCAATCTCAAGGAACTTTTCGGACATCAGAGTAGGGCGGCTAAGCGAGGAGAGGCAATGAGAAACTTGATGACGACCACCATGATCGAGGGAACACCCATTAGGGATCATGTTCTCAAGATGATGGCTCATCTTAATGAGATGGAAGTCCTCGGAGCTGAGATCGATGGGGAAACCCAGGTCGATATCATTCTTCAGTCTCTGCCTAGGAGTTTTGAGCAGTTCTGCCTCAACTACAACATGAACAAGAGGTTGTATTCGTTGGCGGAGCTTCTGACAGAACTCCAGGCGGCAGAGGGGCTTTTTTGTCAGAGTGCTCAAGCCATGGTCGCTCAGAAGGTTTCTTCCTCTAAACCGAAAGGTAAGAAGAAGAAGCAAGGTGGAGAGAAGAAGGTGGCAATGGGACCTTAGGCAGGAGTGAAGAAGCCGAAAGGCAAGTGCTTCACATGCAAGTAGAGTGGACATTGGAAGGCGGACTGTCCTCGCCGAAAGAACAAAGGTATATCTTCTTGTTTAGTTGTTGAAACATGTTTAGCGGTGTTATCTACCAGTGCATGGTGTGTAGATACAGGAGCCACTGATCATGTCTGCAATACTTTGCAGGGGTTCCAGGAAACCCGACAACTAGCTGAGGGAGAGATTACCGTCTTCATGGGCAATGCTTCAAAGGTGGCGGCTATTGTAGTGGGAGATGTTTATTTATCTTTTGATAGGAATAAAGTTTTGGTTTTGAGAAATTGTCTTTATGTACCTTCTTTTAGAAAGAATTTAATTTCAGTTTCTAAATTGTTTATGGATGGATATTCTGTTCCTTTTAATGACAAAGTGGTTATAAAAAGGAATAGGGAGATTATCTGTTCTGGTACATTGGTTGGCAATTTATATACTCTTGAACCAAAAACTCCCACGATGCATATAGAAATCAATAACTCATCTTCTAAGTCTAATAAGAGAAAAGAACCTTCGCAAATGAACCAAACATATCTTTGGCATCTAAGGCTTGGTCATATTAACCTAAGCAGAATTCAAAGGTTGATAGCTGATGGACCTTTAGGTTCATTAGTGGTGGAGGATCTCCCTACCTGCGAATCTTGCTTGGAAGGTAAAATGACCAAGAGGCCTTTCAAGGCCAAGGGGTATAGAGCCAAAGATGTGTTAGAATTGGTTCATTCTGATTTGTGCGGTCCTATGTCTATCCAGGCAAGAGGTGGTTTTGAATATTTCATCTCTTTTATAGACGATTATTCAAGATATGGATACATTTACTTGATGCGCCGCAAGTCTGAATGCTTTGACAGGTTCAAAGAATTCAAGGCTGATGTGGAGAACCATCAAGGTAAAAGTATCAAGACATTACGATCTGATCGTGGTGGCGAGTACCTCTTGGGAGAGTTTAGGAATTACTTATCAGAGGCTGGGATTCAATCCCAATTTTACACTTTGCACACCCAGAGAATGGTGTAGCGGAGCGAAGGAATAGGACTCTTATGGAGATGGTCGATCGATGATGAGTTATTACGAGTTACTGTTACGGGGTATGCACCTTTGGATACTGATGTATACTCTGAACTTGGTTCCATCCAAATCAGTACCTTCTAACCCTGTAGAATTGTGGACTGGGCGAAAGCCTAGTCTAAGACATATTCGGATATGGGGGAGTCCAGCACATGTGCTGAAGGCTGATGCTGGTAAGTTGGAACCTCGTACAGAAGTATGCATGTTTGTTGGCTACCCTAAGGGAACGAAAGGTGGTTTGTTTTATAATCCTAGAGATCAGAGGGTGATCTTTAGCACGAACGCCAGATTATTAGAGGAGGATTATGTAATGAACAACAAGCCCAAGAGTAGGATTGTTCTTGAGGAGCTAGCAGGGGAAGTCCCGACTTCAGTACCACCGGTATAAGAGGAGACACCACAAGTCACTGCACCGCGTGTCACAGAGCATACACAGTAGGCACCTCGTCGTAGTGGGAGGGTTGTTAGACAACCCGATAGATTCATGTTTTTGGGAGAGTCTTCAGACTTAGTCCCTGGTGAACATGAATCGGATCCCTGGACATATGACGAGGCACTCCAAGATCGAGATGCGGTATCTTGGCAAAGTGCGATGAATTCAGAGATAGAATCTATGGATTCTAATCAGGTCTGGAAGCTAGTAGAGCCACCCGATGGTGTAAAAACCATTGGATGCAAGTGGATCTACAAGAGAAAGAGAGGAGTAGACGGGAAGGTTGAGACCTTCAAAGCTAGGCTTGTTGCGAAAGGGTATACTCAGAAAGAGGGTATCGATTATGAGGAGACCTTTTCGCCGGTAGCTATGCTTAAGTCTATTCGGATTCTCTTATCTATAGCTGCTCATATGGATTATGAGATTTGGTAGATGGATGTCAAGACAGCTTTCCTTAACGGAAGTCTTGAGGAGAACATCTATATGCGGCAACCAGAGAGATTCATTGCTAAAGGCAAAGAGCATCTTGTATGTAAGCTTAATCGGTCCATTTATGGATTGAAGCAAGCTTCTAGATCTTGGAACATCCGCTTTGATGAGGTAATCCAGTCATATGGATTTATTCAATGTCCGGATGAGCCTTGTGTATACAAGAGATGTGACGCAAACGTAGTGGTGTTTCTTGTACTATACGTAGATGACATTTTATTAGTTGGCAACAATATCAAAGTGTTATCAGACGTAAGGGTATGATTGTCCAAACAGTTTGACATGAAGGACTTGGGAGAAGTGGGACACATCCTTGGGATCAAAGTTATAAGGGATGACAAGAAAAGGATGTTGTGCTTATCTCAAGCTTCATACATTGACACTATCCTTGCTCATTTTAGCATGCAGAACTCCAAGAAAGGTTTTCTACCTTTTAGGCATGGAGTTCCTTTATCTAAAGAGATGTGTCCCAAAACATCAAGGGAGATAGAGGACATGAAGGCGGTTCCTTATGCTTCGGCAGTAGGAAGCCTTATGTATGCTATGCTATGTACGAGACCGGATATCTGCTTTGTCGTGGGCATGGTTAGCAGATATCAGAGTAATCCTGGACATGGACATTGGACTGCAGTAAAGCATATATTGAAGTACCTGAGAAGGACTAGGGATTATATGCTGGTTTACCGGGCAGATCAATTAGTCCCTGTGGGTTACATGGATTTGGATTTCCAATCAGATAGGGACAAGAGTAAGTCTACCTCGGGGTTTGTGTTTACTTTTGGAGGTGGAGCCATAGTATGGAGGAGTGTCAAGCAGAAATGCGTGGCGGACTCTACCATGGAAGCTGAGTATGTGGCGACCTGAGGCGACCAAGGAAGTCAGATGGCTCAGGAACTTCTTGATGGACTTGGATGTGATTCCTGGTTTGCCCAGAACTATCACAATTTATTGTGATAACAGTGGTGCAGTTGCAAACTCGAAGGAACCATGAGCCCATAAGGCGAGTAAACACATAGAGCGCAAGTACCACCTTATACGAGAGATCGTAAAGCGAGGAGAAGTTGTTGTCGCCAAGATTGCATCAGAGGATAACCTGGCGGATCCATTCACTAAGGCCCTTCCAGCGAAAGCGTTTGATAGGCATGTGGAGGACATGGGGATCAGATGTATGGCAGTGTGATGACGGCATAGTCTTTTAGTATAAGTGGGAGATTGTGGGAATGTATACTGAAAGCCTAGCTCTTTTTGTATGGACATTTTATTTTGGAATAAGAATCACATGATCATTGTTTACACTTTATATATTCATTATATATGTGTGCATATTGTATAATATTTTACATTGTAGATAACATGGTGCTTGGTGTGGCACAGAAGATCATGTTATCAGTCCCTTGTAAAATATAAGTACAGGCTCTCAACCAAGATGGTTTTGGACAAACCATTGGCATGGTTGTAGTGTAGCTTGGTATTGTTTTGTCTTGAACATAGAGTTACACTGGTACACTTAGGTGTATTGAGCAGGACCGACATAGAGGCGATTCAATTTAGTACTGACTACATAATTAAATCGGACCTCAGATATTATGTTGTACATGCTCTTAATCCCGATATAATAATGGGCACATGTACTTAGTATTTATTTCTTTGATTTACCAGTGGGTGAGATTTAGATGGATTAAATCAATATGCCCGATAAGTTGGGAAATAATATTATTTACATGGTGTGCCGTTGATTATAGGAGGAAACCGTGTCCTATATATTAGGTTGATGATGTCCCCTTGAGGAGCTCATAAGGTTCATCATGTAAACCCAGCTGGTTGACTTAGTCAACATGATGATAAGGTTGAGTGGTACTACTCGAGGAATTAGATGTTAATTAATTGATGGTCAGTAAATCAATTAATTGACGGACATTCGATATCTTAAACACGGGGTGATAAATGTACAAATAATATATGGAGCCCATATTAATTTATGGGGGTTGGTGAGGTAGTTCAATGATGATCCTCTAGTGGAATGGAACATCATTGATGGATCAAGTTTGTGTGGTTCCGATCCATCGGGTGGCCAAGATCCAACTCCTCCTTATGGTCCCTATCATAGCCTAATATAATCCTTGTGAAGTCTAGATCCAAGAATGTAAAACAAAACCTAGAACCAACGGTTAGGATTAAATCACTAGATCTGATAGTTAGGATGAAACCCTAGAACCAACGGTTGGGATTAAATCCCTATATCCGATGGTTAGGATGAATCCCTAGAATCGACGGTTGGGATTAAATCCCTAGATCCGATGGTTGGGATAAAACCCTAGATCCAACGGTTGGGATGAAACCCTAGATCCGACGGTTGGGATGAAATCCTAGATCCGACGGTTGGGATGAAACCCTAGATCCGACGGTTGGGATAAAACCCTAGATCCGACGGTGGAGATTAAATCCCTAGATCCGACGGTGGAGAGTAAAGGAGGCTTAAGCCCAATTCTATAAATAGGGGGCTTAGGCTTGGGCGGCAGATATATAGAATAGAGAATTTGGGTTTGGCTCTTACACAAGTGGGCGGCTAGGGTTTGGGAGCTAGGGTTTTTGTTTTGTGCGGCAACCTCCTTCCTCCAAGAAGTTGCCGGCGCCCAACCTTCTTCCATCTAGACTTGGCCGGCGCCCATTCTCAAGGCCTCTCTCTTATTCCTTGGCCGGCGGTTCTCCTTCCATTGGTGGTCGGTGCTCTTCCTCCTCCCTTTCTCCTTGGTGCCCGGCGGCAACCCCTCTTCAAGTTGGTCGGCGCTTCATCCACTTTCACCTTGGCCGGCGGTTGCACCAAATTCCCTAATTTGGTGGCCGGTTCTAGAAAGGATAGGTATTTGTTGGTTCTTCTCTTTGTTCGCAGCGGACAAGGAAGGGAAGAACGCGATCTAGAAGGCTTCTACTCGTGGAGGATCTTCGTCCACACGTCGTCCATGAGAAGGATAGGACATACGGTAGAAGATCGTAAGGTATAAAGTTTTTTTAACTTCATTTACAGATCTGAGCATGTTCTTTTATGTTTTGATTATACATGTATGTGTATGAATATATATTGTATAATCATGGACCCCGAAGACAAACACAAAAACCGGCGATCCGTCCGTCGTCTCTTCCGCGGCTAACCAACTAGAAGAGTTGTGTTGCTTGAACAACTAGTTTGTTCAAGCGACCACTCAAGTTGTTAGCACGACGACGAAATGGTTGTGCTAAGGAAGCTCATCCCATCCGGATTAATTCTTTCATTAGTGAAAATTTTAATCCGGGGACATGGGAGCCAATGAGCATCCGAAGCAACTCCCTACAAGGTGTACGGGACGGAAGCTGTTATTCCGGTCGAAGTTTTGTTAAATAGCGTTCGGATAAAGGCGTACGAACCAAATCATAACCAACTTATCCGAAGCACTGAATTGGACTTGGTGGAAGAAAAGCGGGAAATGGCACGGAGGCGAGCGGAAGTCTACAAGCAAAGAGTGCAGCGAGCCTTTAATAAGAAAGTAATGCCTCGAAGATTTCAAGAAGGGGATTGGGTTTTGTGTAAAGTTAATCCCGCTGGAGACCCCGGAAAGCTAGTTCCAAACTGGGAAGGACCCTATGAAATAACGCGTTGTATAGCAGGGTCAGCATATTATCTAAAAGATGACCAAGGCAAAGAGCTTCCACGACCTTGGAATGCCATTCATTTAAAACTTTTTCATACTGTATGAGGAATAGAAAATAGAAGAAAAGAAATTATGAGACTCTGAAGGAGTGTACTCCTTAACGTGATCGCGTTAATTAGATATTAAGTACTCTCCAAATTTCATTAATGAGAGCAATACGGTACTGATTATCAATCATGAAGAAGAGAAAGAAAATGGAAAGGAAACTCCCGTTTCAAAACAAGATATAGAATTACAGTTTAAATCGGTCGGGAGGATAACGTCGAAAACCAGCCTCCCAATTTAAAGAAAATGAAGGATAAGTTGGAGGAGGTAATCCTTGGTTAGCATACTGCCGAACCGCTTCATTAAATCCGTCCTGATAAGTGGCGCGCAGCAAAATGATGAGTCTCTCCTAGTGGTTCGGACGGTCAGGGCTTCGCTCTCGATGCAGCCTCTCGCATTTTTCTTGTTGCTCTTGAAGTTGTTGACGCACGTCCACATAGCGTCGCGACACCTCCATAATAGCATCGGCTAGGATGGAAACATCATCAGCTCGGGAACTTTGGTCCTGCTGCACAAGGTGCGTCATCTCCACCATGTTTTGATGCATAGAAGCTGAAATCCCCTCCACTGCTTCAGAATAAGATCTAGTCTGGGCGAGTTGTGCCGACCTCAAGAGAAGTCTCTTACTGCGTGAGCAGGCGTGAGCATGTGCCTGGGAATTTATGAGGGAGGAGTTTTCTTGTACCTCCTTGCACAAGCGGGTGCAGAGGTCCCCTATCTTATCCTGTGCTCGCCGGTATTGAACCTGAAGGCGAGCGATGGTGTCAGAATCCTGTTGCTTCCCCTTGAGGAGCTCTGCTACCTGCCCTTGGAGACGCATTAATTCTTGAGCCGAGGAAGACTCCTTATCAAGAGGAGCCAGTTGGACTTCCCGCTGGGGGATGGGTAGCTGCACACCTGGACGTTGTTGTTCCCTTAACACTGCAATGGTATCGAGATCATACGAATTTGTTGGCGAGCCTCGGATAATTGCTCCTAGCACAGGTGCAATTGTTGCAACAGGAGCCGTTCT
The DNA here is from genome assembly GCA_025175895.1 of Wurfbainia villosa. Taxonomy (NCBI): domain Eukaryota; kingdom Viridiplantae; phylum Streptophyta; class Magnoliopsida; order Zingiberales; family Zingiberaceae; genus Wurfbainia; species Wurfbainia villosa. The sequence continues at coordinate 52,603,294 of CM045996.1, read as the reverse complement.
CGATTTTGAGTATTCGCTAAATCTTCCTGTTGTTGTCGCTCCCATTCTTGAGATTGAGCCCGATATTGATGGAGGGAGCGATCCAACTCTTGATGGTTGGTCAAAGCCTACATGCCAGTTGTGAAAAAGAAATCGGTTAGTAAGACAAATCTAAGAGAGCTAATCGAGAAAAAATACCAAATCCAGAGCATGGCGTAGGCTTTCCATGCGAGGAACCACTTCCTCTAAGTTCAGGATCTGAAGACTCCTAGGAGAAAAGGAAGAAGATGGGACAGATGATACTGAGGTGGGAAGTTCACTGGTGAGGGGGAGAAGGGGGATGATATTTGTGGGAGGAGAAGGGCTCTTCAGGCGATGAGTGGGGGCGGAAGTTTGCGGTAAGGGGATATCAACCGCCATGGGTTCGGAGGAAGAAAGGTACTCAGGGGAGATAGAAGGTAGGGGTGAGCCAGCCTATGTCGTTGGCTAACATGGAAGTGCATCCTCCCCGGGTTCATCCACAGGTTGCAGTGAAGGAGAAAGCGAATTCTGAATATTGGTGGCAGAGGGAGAAAAAGCATAAGAGCTAGGGTTTGTAAGTGCCAGAGAAATCGAGGAGGGACTAATTGTCTCGATTTCCTCCGGGGCAGAAGTAAAAAGGCATGCAGGGGGAGGAGAAGAAGACGGACGAGATGAAGCAGGTGTGGTGGTGATCGGGTAAAGTGAAGAAGAAGACAAAGTAGATGGTGTAGGTTTCTTCTTGCGATGTGGATAACGACCCACTATTTCCTGGAAGAAGGTAGAATGCATTTTGAAGGTCTGAGAATAAAGAGAAAGGGATGGAAAAAGGGATTAAGGCAACAAAGTATGGCGGCGGAGGAACGAACAGACGGAGAAGAAGGAGATGAAAAGGCAAGGTGAAGATGATAGAAAAAGAAACGAAGACAAAAGGATCCCCTATAAAAGGGAGGAGAATGGGCTTGTAATCATTATTGGGCTCCTCGTCTGTGGTAAAGGAGGCCCCAAGTGAAAAGGAAAAAAGGGTTATTCTTTCTAAATAGCCCAGTATGTACTAAAGCCTTCATTTGCATAAGAAGGGGCGGATATAGGCGTTCCCCTTCGAAAGACGAACACAAAAGAGGGATGATATGAAAATGCTGCCTCCTTTACGTTGATGGCTTCTGAGCCATATATTATATATATAAAATTTCTATCCCCGCGAAGCGGAAGATATTCCCGTGTGGTGGCGGAACGGAAGAACCGAAATTCCTCGGTTATATATTATGTATACAAAATTTCTATCCTCATGAGCTAAGATATCCCCGTGGTGGTGGAACGGAAGAACCAAATCTCTTATATATTATATATACAAAATTTCTATCCCTGCGAAGCGGAAGATATCCCAGTGTGGTGGCGGAACGGAAGAACCGAAATCCCTCGGTTATATATTATATATATATAATTTCTATCCCTGCGAAGCGGAAGATATCCCCGTGTGGTGGTGGAACGGAAGAACCGAAATTCCTCGGTTATATATTATGTATACAAAATTTCTATCCCCGCGAAGCGGAAGATATCCCCATGTGGTGGCGGAACGGAAGAAATGAAATTCCTCGGTTATATATTATGTATACAAAATTTCTATCCCCGCGAAGCAGAAGATATCCCCGTGTGGTGGCGGAACGGAAGAACCGAAATCCCTCGGTTATATATTATATATACAAAATTTCTATCCCCGCGAAGCGGAAGATATCCCCGTGTGGTGGCGGAACGGAAGAACCGAAATTCCTCGGTTATATATTATGTATACAAAATTTCTATCCCCGTGAAGCGGAAGATATCCCCGTGTGGTGGCGGAACGGAAGAACCGAAATTCCTCGGTTATATATTATGTATACAAAATTTCTATCCCCGCGAACCGGAAGATATCCCCGTGTGGTGGCAGAACGGAAGAACCGAAATCCCTCGGTTATATATTATATATACACAATTTCTATCCCCGCAAAGCGGAAGATATCCCCATGTGGTGACGGAAGAGAAGAACCGAAATTCCTCAGTTATATATTATATGTACAAAATTTCTATCCCCACGAAGCAGAAGATATCCCCGTGTGGTGGCGAAACGGAAGAATCGAAATTCCTCGGTTATATATTATGTATATAAAATTTCTATCCCCACAAAGCGGAAGAAATCCTCGTGTGGTGGCGGAACGGAAGAACCGAAATTCCTCGGTTATATATTATGTCTACAAAATTTCTATCCCCGTGAAGCGAAAGATATCCCCGTGTCGTGGCGGAACGGAAGAACCGAAATTCCTCGGTTATATATTATGTATATAAAATTTCTATCCCCGTGAAGTGGAAGAAATCCCCGTGTGGTGGCGGAACGGAAGAACCGAAATTCATTCGGTTATACTCAAAACTTTTATCCTCGCGAAGCGAAAGATATCCCCGTGTGGTGGCGGAACGGAGGAGCTGAGATTTCCTCAGTTATATATTACCTTTTGTCCCCGTAAAGGGGGAGAAGTTTAAGTTCTTGTTTTATATTGTTTTGTTTAATGCATATCACCCAGGGACCCTCAGAATCCCTTAGGGGATATATTCACCAATTCACTTCTGCAGCTAGGGGAATCCCCTCCCCCCGATCTGAATCTTTCAGAGGCGCTATTCAGCATGGGCTGAAGGAGGGCCCCTTCCTCAGTTCCTTGTTAAGGAAACCTGCGGATAGTTATGAGGAGCTACTAAGTTGTGCGGAGCAGTTTATCCGCGAAGAAGAAGGATTAAAGGTACGGAGAGCTGAACGGACTATCGCAGCAGTCCCAACGGAAAGAGCTCGTTCTGCTGCTCCTCAAGTGCTCCCTCGACGGGAGTATACAAGACCTTTTCGACAGGAGGTTCCGAGGCCTCATCCAATGCTGCCAGGTGCTCGCCCCGTCCCGCCCTTACAAATCATGGCCGCTAAAGCGCTTCCTCCTATGATGACTTGGAAAGAACGATAAATGGAATTCTATGACCAACAGGGTCTACTGCAACAACCCTTAGGATACAGGGGGATCCCACGTAACCCCCCTGCCCCATTATTCTGCCAATATCATACGGAATATGGCCACAGTAGTGGCCGATGTTTCAAGTAACAAGAGGAATTGGATCGCCTCCATACTGCATATCCACAAGTAAGGCTCTAGGCAGGAGGACCGGCACGACGAGGCTCTCGACCCAATGTAACTCGTCCAGGGCCCTATAATCAACAACCTCAAGTCACTTTCCCTCAAACGCCATCCCAAGAGGTTGTTTCCCAAGGAGGCCCATCAGGTGAGGGCCCTTCATCCAATTTAGATAATGCTCCCACACGAGGAGTTATTCATGTTATAGCCGAAGGACCTACCGATGGGGACTCCAATCGAGCACGGAAGTCGTATGCTTGTCTCCTGGAGAGTTTGGCCATCGCCACTGACCAGACTATTCAAGCTGCACCGCCCATTTCATTCGGGCCAGAAGATTTATAGGGTGTCCTCGCTCTACACGGACGCCTTGGTTATTCGTCATATCCTTGGCTAATTATGAAGTGGCGGGTGTTGGTCGATTCAGAAGTTCCGTCAACATCATCCTCTTTCAGAAGCCTTGGAATGCAGGGAATGCCTTAGAAGATGTAGCCACCCCTCTTGATTCAGGACATGTAGTACACCCTACGGGGAAGATTTCATTGCCTCTGACTCTGGGCGTAAAGCCCAGCCAAAAAACCTGTATAATCCCTTTCCTCATTGTGGACGCTCCGTCCACTTATAACGCTATTCTTGGGTGTCCTTTCCTCACCCTTTTTCAGGCTGTGGCTTTCGCGTACCACCAAAAGATGAAATTTCCGGTGGGCCCATCGGTGGGAGAAGTCCATGGAAAACAGAAGGCCTCCAGGAGCTGCTACGTGCAAATGGTTCGGGATGATCAGAAGAAAGCTCGAACCAATGACCTCAAAGGCAAAGCCGTCATCATCACTGATGTCTGCGTCCTGGAGGAATCCCCCCCCCAAGGCTAGCAAAATAGAGGAAGGTGAACTGGTGGAAATCGCTCCAGGAAAGGCCACACGGGTGGCACAACAGTTGGAGACTAAAAAAGAGCTGGTGGCTTGCCTGAAGGAAAATGAAGACATCTTCGCAAAAGACGTGCATGATCTCACGGGGATCAACTCTCGAATGGCTGAATACCAGCTCAATATCACTAAAGGAGTCCAGGCCCAATGTAAGAGGCGACATTTTGGACCAGAAAAGGACAAGGTCATAGCCGAAGAAGTGGACAAATTGCTAAAAGCTGGTCATGTAAAGGAGATCCAGTTTTCTGAATGGGTTTCCAATGTAGTCCTGGTCCCCAAGCCTTCGGGGCAATGGAGGATGTGTATTGATTTTCATGATTTAAATAAAGCGTAAAGTGCTACCCTTGCCTCGTATTGATCAATGGGTGGATTCTACTGTGGGATACAAAGTGGTGTCCCTAATGGATGCATATCAAGGATATCATCAAATACCTTTGGCCGAGGAAGATCAAAAGAGGTTAGCTTTGTGACAGGGAGGGTTATATGCTTATGTGGTAATGCCGCTCGGATTAAAGAACGAGGGCCACCTATCAGCGCCTTATGGATAAAATCTTTGCAGAACAGAAAGGGAAAAATGTGGAAGTCTACGTGGATGATATATTAGTCAAATCAAAGACCACTCGGGATTTAGTCAAGGACTTAAATGAAACCTTCGCTACATTAAGGCGGTTTAATATGAAGCTAAACCCTAACAAATGCCTGTTCGGAGTAAAGAGCGGCAAGTTCCTGGGGTACATCGTGACTGAGAAAGGGTTACAAGCCAACCCTGAGAAGGTGCAAGCAATATGTAACATGAAGTCACCTTCTAATCTGAGGGAAACCTAGAAGCTGGTGGGCAGGATCATTTCTTTATCACGATTCATAGCCAGATCAGCGGACAAAGGACTGCCTTTCTTCAAGATCCTGCGCAAGGCTACTAAATTTCAGTGGGATGACCAATGTGAACAGGCTTTCCAGGAGTTGAAGAAATATTTGGCTGGACTCCCACTGCTAGCCAAACCAATAGCCGGAGAACCGTTATGGATGTATCTGGTCGTCTCAGAGGGAGCCGTTAGTTCGGTATTATTGAAACAAGAAGGCTCTCACCAGCAGCCTATTTATTATACCAGCCATATCCTGAACGGGGCAGAATTCCGTTATACAGAGCTGGAGAAGTTAGCGTACATCCTAGTGCTAACCGCCCGCAAATTAAGGCCATACTTTTTGGCTCATCCCATCACCGTTCTAACACACAGCGAATTGGGCAAGGTTGTCACTAAGCCTAATTTCTCTGGAAGATTGGCCAAATGGGTGGTAGAACTAAGCGAGTATGATATTCACTACCAACCTCGAACGGTTATCAAGGCCCAAGCGCTTGCTGATTTTCTAGCAGAGATACCCTGTGGCTCGGAAGAGGGTTCGACAGCCAAAGAGGAGGGATCAGAGGCATGGAATATATTCGTAGACGGTTCTTCAGGATCTACGGGCAGCGGCGTCGGTGTTCTATTAATTTCCCCTGATGGTGAAGAAACTCGACTAGTAGTTCGCCTGGAATATCGGGCATCTAATAATGAGGCGGAATATGAAGCCATTCTAGCAGGATTGCAGGCTGCAAAAGTGGTGGGGGCTTCTTCCATTGTAATCCATTTGGATTCTCAGTTGGTGATATCACAACTTCAAGGTTCTTTTGCGGTTCGAGAGGAAACGCTGCATAAGTACTTGAAGGCTTTTGAGAAAGAAAAGGCTCAATTCCGTCAAGTCCTCTTAAAGCAAATTCCGCGGGAGAATAACGGGAAGGCAGATGAATTGGCTCGGATGGTTAGTGCTATGGAAGGAATGAAGTCCTCGGAAATGGTCCATACGAAAATTCATACTTCCCTAGCAATATGCAGCGTGGAGGAAGATGCACCCGAGTCAAACCTAATTTTTGATTGGAGGACTGACATCATGGCTTATTTACGGCACGGGAAGGTCCCTGAAGAAAAAAGAGCGGCATCCGCTTTAATAAGCCGAGCCACACGGTTCGCCCTCTTAAATGGAGATTTGTACAAGACTTCTTTCGGACGACCCTTATTGAAATGCTTGGGAAAGGAGGATGCAGAATGGGTACTCCGGGAGATTCATGAAGGTTGTTGCAGCAATCATTTAGGAGGGAGAGCTTTAGCAAGAAAGGCCCTATTAGTAGGATATTTTTGGCCTACTCTCCAACAAGATGCTGCTCGTATGGTGCAAGCTTGTCCCGTTTGTCAGAAGCATAGCAACCGTTCCAAACGACCGTCTGAGTTAATGAAAGTCGTAGTCTCTTCCTGTCCTTTCGATCAATGGGGGATGGATATAGTAGGTCCGATGCCAGCGGCACCCTTACAGAAGAAGTTTTTATTGGTGGCTGTGGATTATTTTTCCAAATGGGTGGAGGCAGAGCCCTTAGCCAAAATTACTGAGAATGTCGTAATACAGTTCTTATGGAGAAACATTGTTTGTCGATACGGTATTCCTCGGAAAATAGTCAGTGACAATGGACGACAGTTCCAAGGAAAAAAGATCCAAGAATGGTGCCAGAGTCTCAACATTCAGCAGGCTTTCACTTCGGTCGCTCACCCTCAAGCGAGCGGGAAAGTGGAGGTAACTAACAAGATCCTAATTCAAGGATTAAAGACCAAATTGGGGGCTCAGAGGGGGAACTGGGTAGAAGAGTTATCAGGCGTCCTGTGGGCCTATCGAACTACACCCAAGATAGCAACAGGAGAAACTCCCTTTAGTTTGGTGTGTTGGAATGTATACTGAAAGTCTATCTCTTTTTGTATGGACATTTTATTTTGGAATAAGAATCACATGATCATTGTTTGCACTTTATATATTCATTATATATGTGTGCATATTGTCTAATATTTTACATTGTAGATAACATGGTGCTTGGTGTGGCACAGAAGATCATGTTATCAGTCCCTTGTAAAATATAAGTAGAGGCTCACAACCAAGATGGTTTTGGACAAACCATTGGCATGGTTGTAGTGTAGCTTGGTATTGTTTTGTCTTGAACATAGAGTTACACTAGTACACTTAGGTGTATTGAGCAGGACTGACATAGAGGTGATTCAATTTAGTACTAACTACATAATTGAATCGGACCTCGGATATTATGTTGTACATGCTCTTAATTCCGATATAATAACGGGCACATGTACTTAGTATTTATTTCTTTGATTTACCAGTGGGTGAGATTTAGATGGATTAAATCAATATGCCCGGTAAGTTGGGAAATAATATTATTTACATGGTGTGTCGTTGATTATAGGAGGAAACCATGTCCTATATATTAGGTTAATGATGTCCCCTTGAGGAGCTCATAAGGTTCATCATGTAAACCCAGCAGGTTGACTTAGTCAACATGATGATAAGGTTGAGTGGTACTACTCGAGGAATTAGATGTTAATTAATTGATGGTCAGTAAATCAATTAATTAACGAACATTCGATATCTTAAACACGGGGAGATAAATGTACAAATAATATATGGAGCCCATATTGATTTATGGGGGTTGGTGAGGTAGTTCAATGATGATCCTCTAGTGGAATGGAACATCATTGATGGATCAAGTTTGTGTGGTTCCGATCCATCGGGTGGCCAAGATCCAACTCCACCTTATGGTCCCTATCGTAGCCTAATATAATCCTTGTGAAGTCTAGATCCAAGAATGTAAAACAAAACCTAGAACCAATGGTTAGGATTAAATCCCTAGATCCGATGGTTAGGATGAAACCCTAGAACCAACGGTTGGGATTAAATCCCTAGATCCAATGGTTAGGATGAATTTTTAGAATCGACGGTTGGGATTAAATCCCTAGATCCGACGGTTGGGATAAAACCCTAGATCCGACGGTTGGGATGAAACCCTAGATCCGACGGTTGGGATAAAACCCTAGATCCGACAGTGGAGATTAAATCCCTAGATCTGACGGTGGAGATTAAAGGAGGCTTAAGCCCAATTCTATAAATAGGGGGCTTAGGCTTGGGTGGCAGATATATAGAATAGAGAATTAGGGTTTGGCTCTTACACAAGTGGGCGGCTAGGGTTTGGGAGCTAGGGTTTTTGTTTTGGGCGGCAACCTCCTTCCTCCAAGAAGTTGCCGGCGCCCAACCTTCTTCCATCTAGACTTGGCCGACGCCCATTCTCAAGGCCTCTCTCTTATTCCTTGGCCGGCGGTTCTCCTTCCATTGGTGGCTGGTGCTCTTCCTCCTCTCTTTCTCCTTGGTGGCCGGCGACAACCCCTCTTCAAGTTGGCCGGTGCTTCATCCACTTGCTCCTTGGTTGGCGGTTGCACCAAATTCCCTAATTTGGTGGCCGGTTCTAGAAAGGATAGGTATTTGTTGGTTCTTCTCTTTGTTCACAGCAGACAAGGAAGGGAAGAACGCGATCTAGAAGGCTTCTACTCGTGGAGGATCTTCGTCCACACGTCGTCCACGAGAAGGATAGGACATACGGTAGAAGATTGTAAGGTATAAAGTTTTTTTAACTTCATTTACAGATCTGAGCATGTTCTTTTATGTTTTGATTATACATGTATGCGTATGAATATATATTGTATAATCATGGACCCCGAAGACAAACACAAAACCGCGATCCGTCTGCTCTTCTTCGCGGCTAACCAACTAGAAGAGTTGTGTTACTTGAACAACTAGTTTGTTCAAGCGACCACTCAAGTTGTTAGCACGACGACGAAATGGTTGTGCTAAGGAAGCTCATCCCATCCGGATTAATTCTTTCATTAGTGAAAATTTTAATCCGGGGACATGGGAGCCAATGAGCCTCCGAAGCAACTCCCTACAAGTGGTATCAGAGCCACGGTTTCCGGTTTTGTGTGTTTAGGATTCGGTTAATTTTTATGCACTTATTCATATATTATATGTGCCGGATAATATTAGGATATGCGTAGTTTAACTCTTTGGTTGCAGGCATAAGATCCGACTATTATGGCCATATGTGTGTATGTGATTGGATGTGTGTAAATATTTATTATTTGAATCCTTGGGGTTGACGAGGCTAGATTAGTATTTAATTTTTGTAATTAAATACGGCATTGTTTAGCCGCTCATTTTAGTTTACTTTCGATCTAGATTATTTGTACACTCCTTCGTGGAGTATAGGATCGATGGATGTAAATAAAATGATTTATCTCGGCTCGGATATCTTTGGTGACTTGCGCACGGGAAAAGGTGGAGCGAACGAGGTGGCGACACGACGAGATGCATATTGGAGGACAATGCCATAATAGTTGGAAAAATTCTATTTTTTCCATATTTATTACTTATTTGTTTTATATGCATGTTGTGTATGTTTTAAAATTCCTCATTTTCAATTTACTAAGTGGGAGAGGGATATTTTAATTAATTCCCGCGGCCTCCATTACAATTTGACGTGTGATGCAACAAACTTGTGTGTCGTCTCTTAGTGCCTTCCTCCCTGCGGACGGGTTTGTTTGCGGATCACTAGGTCAAATAATGGTTATAGAAAATTATCTAGGAGCATGTGTACTTCCATAGCGGTAAGGCACATAATCCGAAATAATTCCCTTAGTATCGTGTAATGGTGCACACTTAGATGCAAATAAAAGTATCCTCCCCATCGGAGTCACTGCTTTTATTTGTAGGGCCAAAGAGGAACCAACTATTAATTTTATTTGTCAAAAAGTAAGGTTGACAAGATAATAAAATTAATGGGTAAAACCTCCTCTTACAAATGTAGAATTCGTATACGTCCACACAGCGTGGCATGCGATATTCTCGGTGATTTGAGGTGTTGGTTGATTTTGGGATTTTATTGTTTTTGAGGAATCAATAATATTTGAAATATAATATTTTGATCATTGTGATTTTTAGGATTTTCAAATGGCTTTCAACCCACTTGTTGTGATTTTAAAAGAAAATAAGCTTACTGGACCAAACTACATTGATTGGAAAAGAAATCTGGATATTGTCTTAACTGCGGAGGAGTACAAATTTGTACTCTTCGAGGTCTGTCCTCCTAAGCCCTCCGATGACTCTGATGAAAAGGAGAAAGAACATTATAAGAAATGGGTCAAGGCAGATGAGATGGCGCGGTGTTACATTTTGGCATCTATGTCAAATGTGGTGCAACATCAGCATCAGGCCATAGCCACAGCTTATGACATGATGTTCAATCTCAAGGAACTTTTCGGACATCAGAGTAGGGCGGCTAGGCAGGAGGCAATGAGAAACTTGATGACGACCACCATGATCGAGGGAACACCCATTAGGGATCATGTTCTCAAGATGATGGCTCATCTTAATGAGATGGAAGTCCTCGGAGCTGAGATCGATGGGGAAACCCAGGTCGATATCATTCTTCAGTCTCTGCCTAGGAGTTTTGAGCAGTTCTGCCTCAACTACAACATGAACAAGAGGTTGTAGGAGCTTCCGGTAACTCCAGCAAGGCAGAGGGGCTTTTTTGTCAGAGTGCTCAAGCCATGGTCGCTCAGAAGGTTTCTTCCTCTAAACCGAAAGGTAAGAAGAAGAAGCAAGGTGGAGAGAAGAAGGTGGCAATGGGACCTTAGGAAGGAGTGAAGAAGCCGAAAGGCAAGTGCTTCACATGCAAGTAGAGTGGACATTGGAAGGCGGACTGTCCTCGCCGAAAGAACAAAGGTATATCTTCTTGTTTAGTTGTTGAAACATGTTTAGCGGTGTTATCTACCAGTGCCTGGTGTGTAGATACAGGAGCCACTGATCATGTCTGCAATACTTTGCAGGGGTTCCAGGAAACCCGACAACTAGCTGAGGGAGAGATTACCGTCTTCATGGGCAATGCTTCAAAGGTGGCGGCTATTGTAGTGGGAGATGTTTATTTATCTTTTGATAGGAATAAAGTTTTGGTTTTGAGAAATTGTCTTTATGTACCTTCTTTTAGAAAGAATTTAATTTCAGTTTCTAAATTGTTTATGGATGGATATTCTGTTTCTTTTAATGACAAAGTGGTTATAAAAAGGAATAGGGAGATTATCTGTTCTGGTACATTGGTTGGCAATTTATATACTCTTGAACCAAAAACTCCCACGATGCATATAGAAATCAATAACTCATCTTCTAAGTCTAATAAGAGAAAAGAACCTTCGCAAATGAACCAAACATATCTTTGGCATCTAAGGCTTGGTCATATTAACCTAAGCAGAATTCAAAGGTTGATAGCTGATGGACCTTTAGGTTCATTAGTGGTGGAGGATCTCCCTACCTGCGAATCTTGCTTGGAAGGTAAAATGACCAAGAGGCCTTTCAAGGCCAAGGGGTATAGAGCCAAAGATGTGTTAGAATTGGTTCATTCTGATTTGTGCGGTCCTATGTCTATCCAGGCAAGAGGTGGTTTTGAATATTTCATCTCTTTTATAGACGATTATTCAAGATATGGATACATTTACCGCAAGTCCGAATGCTTTGACAAAGTTCAAAGAATTCAAGGTCGATGTGAGAACCATCAAGGTAAAAGTATCAAGACATTACGATCTGATCGTGGTGGCGAGTACCTCTTGGGAGAGTTTAGGAATTACTTATCAGAGGCTGGGATTCAATCCCAATTTTCTGCACCTGGCACACCCCAGCAGAATGGTGTAGCGGAGCGAAGGAATAGGACTCTTATGGAGATGGTCAGATCGATGATGAGTTATTCTGAGTTACCTGTTTCGTTCTGGGGGTATGCACTGGATACGGCAATGTATACTCTGAACTTGGTTCCATCCAAATCAGTACCTTCTAACCCTGTAGAATTGTGGACTGGGCGAAAGCCTAGTCTAAGACATATTCGGATATGGGGGAGTCCAAAGACATGTGCCAAGGCCGATGCGTCGTAAGTTGGAACCTCGCATGTATGCATGTTTGTTGGCTACCCTAAGGGAACGAAAGGTGGTTTGTTTTATAATCCTAGAGATCAGAGGGTGATCTTTAGCACGAACGCCAGATTATTAGAGGAGGATTATGTAATGAACAACAAGCCCAAGAGTAGGATTGTTCTTGAGGAGCTAGCAGGGGAAGTCCCGACTTCAGCATCAGATAAGAGGAGACACCACAAGTCATCGCACCGCAGGTGTCACAGAGCATACATGAGGCACTGTCAGAGTGGGAGGGTTGTTAGACAACCCGATAGATTCATGTTTTTGGGAGAGTCTTCGACTTAGTCCTCGTGAACATGAACCCGATCCTCGGACATATGACGAGGCAATCCAAGATAGAGATGATCTTGGCAAAGAGCGATGAATCAGAGATAGAATCTATGGATTCTAATCAGTGTCCGGGAAGCTAGTAGAGCCACCCGATGGTGTAAAACCATTGGATGCAAGTGGATCTACAAGAGAAAGAGAGGAGTAGACGGAAGGTTGAGACCTTCAAAGCTAGGCGAAAGGGTATACTCGTAAAGAGGGTATCGATTATGAGGAGACCTTTTCACGCCAGTAGCTATGCTTAAGTCTATCCGATTCTCTTATCTATAGCCGCTCATATGGATTATGAGATTTGGCAGATGGATGTCAAGATGCCTTTCCTTAACTAAGTCTTGAGGAGAACATCTATATGCAAACCAGAGGGATTCATTGCTAAAGGCAAAGAGCATCTTGTATGTAAGCTTAATCGGTCCATTTATGGATCAAGCAAGCTTCTAGATCTTGGAACATCCGCTTGATGAGGTAATCCACCATATGGATTTATTCAAAGTCCTGATGAGCCTTGTGTATACAAGATGTGACGGAAACGTAGTGGTGTTTCTTGTACTATACGATGACATTTTGTTAGTTGGCAAATAATATCAAAGTGTTACCGGGCGTAAGGGTATGATTGTCCAAACAGTTTGACATGAAGGACTTGGGAGAAGTGGGACACATCCTTGGGATCCAAGTTATAAGGGATGACAAGAAAAGGATGTTGTGCTTATCTCAAGCTTCATACATTGACACTATCCTTGCTCATTTTAGCATGCAGAACTCCAAGAAAGGTTTTCTACCTTTTAGGCATGGAGTTCCTTTATCTAAAGAGATGTGTCCCAAAACATCCAAGGAGATAGAGGACATGAAGGCGGTTCCTTATGCTTGGTAGGAAGCCTTATGTATGCTATGCTATGTCGAGACCAGGATATACTGCTTTTATCGTGGGCATGGTTAGCTTGATATCGAGTAATCTGGACATGGACATTGGATGCATATATTGAAGTACCTGAGAAGGACTAGGGATTATATGCTGGTTTACCGGGCAGATCAATTAGTCCCTGTGGGTTACATGGATTTGGATTTCCAATCAGATAGGGACAAGAGTAAGTCTACCTCGGGGTTTGTGTTTACTTTTGGAGGTGGAGCCATAGTATGGAGGAGTGTCAAGCAGAAATGCGTGGCGGACTCTACCATGGAAGCTGAGTATGTGGCAGCCTCTGAGGCAGCCAAGGAAGCTGTATGGCTCAGGAACTTCTTGATGGACTTGGATGTGATTCCTGGTTTGCCCAGAACTATCACAATTTATTGTGATAACAGTGGTGCAGTTGCAAACTCGAAGGAACCATGAGCCCATAAGGCGAGTAAACACATAGAGCGCAAGTACCACCTTATACGAGAGATCGTAAAGCGAGGAGAAGTTGTTGTCGCCAAGATTGCATCAGAGGATAACCTGGCGGATCCATTCACTAAGGCCCTTCCGGTAGCGTTTGATAGGCATGTGGAGGACATGGGGATCAGATGTATGGCAGTGTGATGACGGCATAGTCTTTTAGTATAAGTGGGAGATTGTTGGAATGTATACTGAAAGCCTAGCTCTTTTTGTATGGACATTTTATTTTGGAATAAGAATCACATGATCATTGTTTGCACTTTATATATTCATTATATATGTGTGCATATTGTCTAATATTTTACATTGTAGATAACATGGTGCTTGGTGTGGCACAGAAGATCATGTTATCAGTTCCTTGTAAAATATAAGTAGAGGCTCACAACCAAGATGGTTTTGGACAAACCATTGGCATGGTTGTAGTGTAGCTTGGTATTGTTTTGTCTTGAACATAGAGTTACCGTACACTTAGGTGTATTGAGCAGACCGACATAGAGGCGATTCAATTTAGTATCGACATAATTGAATCGGACCTCAGATATTATGTTGTACATGCTCTTAATCCCGATATAATAATGGGCACATGTACTTAGTATTTATTTCTTTGATTTACCAGTGGGTGAGATTTAGATGGATTAAATCAATATGCCCGATAAGTTGGGAAATAATATTATTTACATGGTGTGCCGTTGATTATAGGAGGAAACCGTGTCCTATATATTAGGTTGATGATGTCCCCTTGAGGAGCTCATAAGGTTCATCATGTAAACCCAGCTGGTTGACTTAGTCAACATGATGATAAGGTTGAGTGGTACTACTCGAGGAATTAGATGTTAATTAATTGATGGTCAGTAAATCAATTAATTGACGGACATTCGATATCTTAAACATGGGGAGTTAAATGTACAAATAATATATGGAGCCCATATTGATTTATGGGGGTTGGTGAGGTAGTTCAATGATGATCCTCTAGTGGAATGGAACATCATTGATGGATCAAGTTTGTGTGGTTCCGATCCATCGGGTGGCCAAGATCCAACTCCTCCTTATGGTCCCTATCATAGCCTAATATAATCCTTGTGAAGTCTAGATCCAAGAATGTAAAACAAAACCTAGAACCAACGGTTAGGATTAAATCACTAGATCTGATAGTTAGGATGAAACCCTAGAACCAACGGTTGGGATTAAATCCCTATATCCGATGGTTAGGATGAATCCCTAGAATCGACGGTTGGGATTAAATCCCTAGATCCGATGGTTGGGATAAAACCCTAGATCCAACGGTTGGGATGAAACCCTAGATCCGACGGTTGGGATGAAATCCTAGATCCGACGGTTGGGATGAAACCCTAGATCCGACGGTTGGGATAAAACCCTAGATCCGACGGTGGAGATTAAATCCCTAGATCCGACGGTGGAGAGTAAAGGAGGCTTAAGCCCAATTCTATAAATAGGGGGCTTAGGCTTGGGCGGCAGATATATAGAATAGATAATTTGGGTTTGGCTCTTACACAAGTGGGCGGCTAGGGTTTGGGAGCTAGGGTTTTTGTTTTGTGCGGCAACCTCCTTCCTCCAAGAAGTTGCCGGCGCCCAACCTTCTTCCATCTAGACTTGGCCGGCGCCCATTCTCAAGGCCTCTCTCTTATTCCTTGGCCGGCGGTTCTCCTTCCATTGGTGGTCGGTGCTCTTCCTCCTCCCTTTCTCCTTGGTGCCCGGCGGCAACCCCTCTTCAAGTTGGTCGGCGCTTCATCCACTTTCACCTTGGCCGGCGGTTGCACCAAATTCCCTAATTTGGTGGCCGGTTCTAGAAAGGATAGGTATTTGTTGGTTCTTCTCTTTGTTCGCAGCGGACAAGGAAGGGAAGAACGCGATCTAGAAGGCTTCTACTCGTGGAGGATCTTCGTCCACGTCAGCCCATGAGAAGGATAGGACATACGGTAGAAGATCGTAAGGTATAAAGTTTTTTTAACTTCATTTACAGATCTGAGCATGTTCTTTTATGTTTTGATTATACATGTATGTGTATGAATATATATTGTATAATCATGGACCCCGAAGACAAACACAAAAACCGGCGATCCGTCTGCTGCTTCCTTCCAACTAGAAGAGTTGTGTTGCTTGAACAACTAGTTTGTTCAAGCGACCACTCAAGTTGTTAGCACGACGACGAAATGGTTGTGCTAAGGAAGCTCATCCCATCCGGATTAATTCTTTCATTAGTGAAAATTTTAATCCGGGGACATGGGAGCCAATGAGCATCCGAAGCAACTCCCTACAAGGTGTACGGGACGGAAGCTGTTATTCCGGTCGAAGTTTTGTTAAATAGCGTTCGGATAAAGGCGTACGAACCAAATCATAACCAACTTATCCGAAGCACTGAATTGGACTTGGTGGAAGAAAAGCGGGAAATGGCACGGAGGCGAGCGGAAGTCTACAAGCAAAGAGTGCAGCGAGCCTTTAATAAGAAAGTAATGCCTCGAAGATTTCAAGAAGGGGATTGGGTTTTGTGTAAAGTTAATCCCGCTGGAGACCCCGGAAAGCTAGTTCCAAACTGGGAAGGACCCTATGAAATAACGCGTTGTATAGCAGGGTCAGCATATTATCTAAAAGATGACCAAGGCAAAGAGCTTCCACGACCTTGGAATGCCATTCATTTAAAACTTTTTCATACTGTATGAGGAATAGAAAATAGAAGAAAAGAAATTATGAGACTCTGAAGGAGTGTACTCCTTAACGTGATCGCGTTAATTAGATATTAAGTACTCTCCAAATTTCATTAATGAGAGCAATACTCGATTATCAATCATGAAGAAGAGAAAGAAAATGGAAAGGAAACTCTGCTTCAAAACAAGATATAGAATTACAGTTTAAATCTGGGAGGATAACGTCGAAAACCACCTCCCAATTTAAAGAAAATGAAGGATAAGTTGGAGGAGGTAATCCTTGGTTAGCATATCACAACCGCTTCATTAAATCCTGGCCCCGATAAGTGGCGCGTAAAAAATGATGAGTCTCTCCTAGTGGTTCGGACGGTCAGGGCTTCGCTCTCGATGCAGCCTCTCGCATTTTTCTTGTTGCTCTTGAAGTTGTTGACGCACGTCCACATAGCGTCGCGACACCTCCATAATAGCATCGGCTAGGATGGAAACATCATCAGCTCGGGAACTTTGGTCCTGCTGCACAAGGTGCGTCATCTCCACCATGTTTTGATGCATAGAAGCTGAAATCCCCTCCACTGCTTCAGAATAAGATCTAGTCTGGGCGAGTTCAGTGCCCAGCCTCTGAAGAGAAGTCTCTTGCCTGCGTAGACGGGCGTGAGCATGTGCCTGGGAATTTATGAGGGAGGAGTTTTCTTGTACCTCCTTGCACAAGCGGGTGCAGAGGTCCCCTATCTTATCCTGTGCGCTCGGTACGCAGAACCCAAGGCGAGCGATGGTGTCGTAATCGCTGCTTCCCTTGAGGAGCTCTGCTACCTGCCCTTGGAGACGCATTAATTCTTGAGCCGAGGAAGACTCCTTATCAAGAGGAGCCAGTTGGACTTCCCGCTGGGGGATGGGTAGCTGCACACCTGGACGTTGTTGTTCCCTTAACACTGCAATGGTATCAGCATCCTTCTGAATTTGTTGGCGAGCCTCGGATAATTGCTCCTAGCACAGGTGCAATTGTTGCAACAGGAGCCGTTCTCGATTTTGAGTATTCGCTAAATCTTCCTGTTGTTGTCGCTCCCATTCTTGAGATTGAGCCCGATATTGATGGAGGGAGCGATCCAACTCTTGATGGTTGGTCAAAGCCTACATGCCAGTTGTGAAAAAGAAATCGGTTAGTAAGACAAATCTAAGAGAGCTAATCGAGAAAAAATACCAAATCCAGAGCATGGCATAGGCTTTCCATGCGAGGAACCACTTCCTCTAAGTTCAGGATCTGAAGACTCCTAGGAGAAAAGGAAGAAGATGGGACAGATGATACTGAGGTGGGAAGTTCACTGGTGAGGGGGAGAAGGGGGATGATATTTGTGGGAGGAGAAGGGCTCTTCAGGCGATGAGTGGGGGCGGAAGTTTGCGGTAAGGGGATATCAACCGCCATGGGTTCGGAGGAAGAAAGGTACTCAGGGGAGATAGAAGGTAGGGGTGAGCCAGCCTATGTCGTTGGCTAACATGGAAGTGCATCCTCCCCGGGTTCATCCACAGGTTGCAGTGAAGGAGAAAGCGAATTCTGAATATTGGTGGCAGAGGGAGAAAAAGCATAAGAGCTAGGGTTTGTAAGTGCCAGAGAAATCGAGGAGGGACTAATTGTCTCGATTTCCTCCGGGGCAGAAGTAAAAAGGCATGCAGGGGGAGGAGAAGAAGACGGACGAGATGAAGCAGGTGTGGTGGTGATCGGGTAAAGTGAAGAAGAAGACAAAGCCGATGGCTGACCGGTTTTCTTCTTGCGATGTGGATAACGACCCACTATTTCCTGGAAGAAGGTAGAATGCATTTTGAAGGTCTGAGAATAAAGAGAAAGGGATGGAAAAAGGGATTAAGGCAACAAAGTATGGCGGCGGAGGAACGAACAGACGGAGAAGAAGGAGATGAAAAGGCAAGGTGAAGATGATAGAAAAAGAAACGAAGACAAAAGGATCCCCTATAAAAGGGAGGAGAATGGGCTTGTAATCATTATTGGGCTCCTCGTCTGTGGTAAAGGAGGCCCCAAGTGAAAAGGAAAAAAGGGTTATTCTTTCTAAATAGCCCAGTATGTACTAAAGCCTTCATTTGCATAAGAAGGGGCGGATATAGGCGTTCCCCTTCGAAAGACGAACACAAAAGAGGGATGATATGAAAATGTTGCCTCCTTTACGTTGATGGCTTCTGAGCCATATATTATATATACAAAATTTCTATCCCCGCGAAGCGGAAGATATTCCCGTGTGGTGGCGGAACGGAAGAACCGAAATTCCTCGGTTATATATTATGTATACAAAATTTCTATCCCCGCGGAGCGGAAGATATCCCCGTGTGGTGGCGGAACGGAAGAACCGAAATCCCTCGGTTATATATTATATATACAAAATTTCTATCCCTGCGAAGCGGAAGATATCCCAGTGTGGTGGCGGAACGGAAGAACCGAAATCCCTCGGTTATATATTATATATATATAATTTCTATCCCTGCGAAGCGGAAGATATCCCCGTGTGGTGGTGGAACGGAAGAACCGAAATTCCTCGGTTATATATTATGTATACAAAATTTCTATCCCCGCGAAGCGGAAGATATCCCCATGTGGTGGCGGAACGGAAGAAATGAAATTCCTCGGTTATATATTATGTATACAAAATTTCTATCCCCGCGAAGCGGAAGATATCCCCGTGTGGTGGCGGAACGGAAGAACCGAAATCCCTCGGTTATATATTATATATACAAAATTTCTATCCCCGCGAAGCGGAAGATATCCCCGTGTGGTGGCGGAACGGAAGAACCGAAATTCCTCGGTTATATATTATGTATACAAAATTTCTATCCCCGCGAAGCGGAAGATATCCCCGTGTGGTGGCGGAACGGAAGAACCGAAATTCCTCGGTTATATATTATGTATACAAAATTTCTATCCCCGCGAAGCGGAAGATATCCCCGTGTGGTGGCGGAACGGAAGAACCGAAATCCCTCGGTTATATATTATATATACAAAATTTCTATCCTCAAGAAGGAAGATATCCCATGTGGTGACAAGAGAAGAACCAAATTCTCGCTTATATATTATATGTACAAAATTTCTATCCCACGGCGTAAGATATCCCGTGTGGTGGCGAAACTAAGAATCGAAATTCCTCGGTTATATATTATGTATATAAAATTTCTATCCCCACAAAGCGGAAGAAATCCTCGTGTGGTGGCGGAACGGAAGAACCGAAATTCCTCGGTTATATATTATGTCTACAAAATTTCTATCCCCGTGAAGCGAAAGATATCCCCGTGTCGTGGCGGAACGGAAGAACCGAAATTCCTCGGTTATATATTATGTATATAAAATTTCTATCCCCGTGAAGTGGAAGAAATCCCCGTGTGGTGGCGGAACGGAAGAACCGAAATTCATTCGGTTATACTCAAAACTTTTATCCTCGCGAAGCGAAAGATATCCCCGTGTGGTGGCGGAACGGAGGAGCTGAGATTTCCTCAGTTATATATTACCTTTTGTCCCCGTAAAGGGGGAGAAGTTTAAGTTCTTGTTTAACTTTATATTGTTTTATTCTGGCAAAATAGCAGAGTCAGTTCATTTAATGGTTCTATATACCAAGCAGAGTAAAAAGGCGGAAGAGCCGAAATATGCCTCAGTTATATGTAAGTCTATGTGAATACGAAAGAAGTAAAGTGTGGCACAATTCAGAAGATACTGGAGAAAGAAGATAAACTGGGAAAGTTCATTGATGCGAAAGAATTACATATTTTGAGTCATTTACAAGGGAAAAGAACAAATAGAAACCCTTATACATCTTGAGTATTACAGTTCTTTGTTGGGAGGAACGGAGGGAGATCCCTTGTATGGTTGAGGTTGGCACAATAGTTGTCGCCGGTAAGACTGTTGCAGGAAGATCTGTTTGGCCAATTCCTTTTGAGACCCGACCAGTTGTTGGCATAGGAGCGACATCGTGAAGTTTCCTTCACCGTCTTGTAAGTACTTCACTTGCTCTTCCAGGCTAGCTATGTATCGGCGATCATTTATCTGTTCTTCAGAAGGAGAGGAAATGCTGCCCTGTTCAGATATTTTGTCCATGGCAAATAAAGAGAAAAGGAAAGGATGGAAGCTATCAGGTAAGGGTCAGGGACTTTTATAGCGATGAAGGGGAAAAGTGCATTTATTGGTAGAAGAGATAGGGACCATAAATGTCAGTAAAGAAGAGGAAACGTGGGGGCAGTAGTGGGAAGGTCGACGGGACTATAACTGTAATTAAGAGGGTCCGAATCCCCGGGCGATGGCAGAAGAAGGCATGTTCGGACCAGATTACTGTCCTTTTGAAGACAGAAACCTTCTACGAGAAAAGACAAAAGCAAATATCAAGTTCCTCCTCATTTTTATTGATATATTTGAAATGATTACATTAATTTGATCTACATGATTTCTCTAATTACTCCTAATGACGAGGTGGGAGAGGTCTCTTTGGGGAGAAGGCGCCAAGACGCGACCTTGAAGCGCTAGGAAGAACTAATGGACCTTCATCGAACGGAGAAGGATGAGCTTCACGGGACTGGATGAAAGCCTACTGTGGAAGTGGAGGGAGTTCGTCAGTGGCACGGGGGTCTCCCACTGTATATTCCCAGGTGAAGGGAGGATTCCACACTCTATTGCGGAAGGAAGGGAAGGGAGCACAAAAGGACCTCCCTGTAGGAGGGGTTGGAGTTGGAGTGTGAGGTGGAAAAGGAAGAGGACGAAAAGCGGAAGTGGCAGTTGAGCGGGTCTCTGAATCTTGATGTCTTGAAACCGATCCGCACTCGAAAGATTCTGAAGTTGAAGAAATTTCGATGGGGTGCCCCTCTGAAGCCATGATAGTGAGATGTGAGAAGGAAGACATGGAGGGCAATGATTTATAATGGAAGAAAAGCGACGGCAGAAGTTCTTGGGAAGGTGAAGAAGACGAAGAGATTGATGCATTCTCCGAAGCGGCAAAAGGAATGGGGAAAACCAATAGGCAAGAGTCACTTAAATCAAGTCTCCGAACCGAAATCGGGACGGATGTGAATAATATCAAGCAAGATACTTCAGGCGGACCTCCGAACCGAAATCGGGATGGGTGTGAATAGTATCAGGCAAGATACTTCAAGCGGATTCTCGAATCGAAATTGGGGCGGAGGTGAATAATGTTATTCAAGATGTTTCCAATAAGTCTAAACCAACGAGGTGATTGCGCCATATGATACGGGAAAAGAGATAACGGTATAAAAAGGGAGGAGTTTAAAATTGGTTCAGAATTCCCGATCCGTCAAGAAATATGACAAGACAATGATAATTAAACATATGGACAAATTCCTCATTCAAAAGCAAAAGAAAGGCTAGTGACAAAATTACCAAAAAGGAGAATAGTAGAAATTACAACTCAAAAAGTTCGGGTGGACACTTAGCTAGCGCCTCCGTAGGATCTAAATAGCTGGTGTCCGTGCCAGGAGGCGGGTATCCTTGTTCGGTGTTTTGAGCCAAGGACCCCTCAAAGCCTAGTATAAATAAGTCTACCCCCTTCTTGACATAGCGTCCCTTGAGGTCGGCTTCTTGCTCCTTCAGTTGGTCCTGATATCGAACCACCTAAGCTTGACTTTCTGCCAATTCAGTCGCCAAAGCATCTCTTTCGGTGGCTGCCTTTATAGCTTGCTGCCCCAAGGTTGAAAGAGCTTCTAGGTACTCCTGGTGGAGGGTAGACTGTTGCTGAGCCACCGGCGATAAGGTGTGAGAAAGAGCTGCCACCATGGAGGAAAGCTCCTGGCATTTCTCTGTACAGGATTCCTTGGTGGTTTCCCATGCTCGACGTTCCAATCCAAGCCGGTGTCGCTTTGAAAGCATAATAGTGGTCGAGGAGTCAGCAGCCTTGGTCATGGCGTCCCAAAGAGATCCCTTGTACTCCCCTCCACGGTCGACGCCATTGCTGATTATTTGGGATCGCAAAAAGAGGCGTTGTTCAAGTTCTGCATTTTTTTTTTGCAGCTCCTCTTTCTCGCTTCGGACCAGGGCTAGTTGCATCATGGCATCTTCGTACTGGCCCCTAAAGTCCGCTTCCTTGGCCTCTTGCTCGCTCAACCGTCGAACGAGCTCTTTTTGTTGTGATACGACGGCAAAGTGGCGAGTTTCCACACTAGATTGGAATTGGGCCAGCCGAACCACCATGTTGTGATTCTGGGTGGAGGCATGAATGGAAGGAAAAGTTATCAGTATATATCGGCATATAGAGATACCCATAATGAAGAGGAGGAAAAGAAAGAGTAGATAGCTCTGCCAACAGTTTGCTCACTTGTTCACATGGGCCTTGTATGCCCAAATGATTGAAGAATTTCACCTCCGAGGGGTGCCGAATCTTCAGCAGGGATCCCAACGTGGCCCTCGGAGGAACAGGAAGGGAAGGATCCTCTCCTTCAGAGGAGGATGGGGATCTGATACGACGAAGGGGGGTAGGAGCAGCTCTTGAGTCGGAAGGTATAGGAGCTAGGAGGGATTCTGTATGAGAAGGTAGGGGTGAATTTTGTGCAGAAGGGGAGGAATGAAGAAATTGGGAGGGAGAATCCCTTCCTTGGGAAGATGAGGAAGGGACAGGGGAGGTACTGCCTCCCCTTCTTGGCTCATAAATGGTTAGGGGTTGAGACCCCGGCTGGTCGGAAGATAAGGGAAGAAGAGCCGATGAACTTGAGGCTCCTTTCTTGATGAGCCGCAGTTTTTTCCGCGGGGATGACGGAGCTGCTACCGACTTGCCTCTTTTAGTTGATGTTTTCTTCTTCTTGGCTGCCTCGATCGCCTCCCCTTCCACCAAAGCCTTCTGCATTAGATTATCTACAAGGTATACTGATAAGAAAAATGAATAACCTAGAAAAGAAGTCATATTACAGGGTAAGTATCACCTTACCTACAGCAATCGAAGTCGTCAAAGGTAGGGGAGACAATCCACAGTGGCTTAAAAGAGGAGTTTCTATTAGATGGTTTGAGCAGTAATGTAACTCTCCTAATACTCTATACACTTCCGGGAAGGGGCATTTGGTCCTCATTTCCCGGAAGGGAGGCAATTCAGGAAGGGCTACCTTCCATGTATTAGAATAGGGCAGAGACTCGGGAAGCTATACAAAGAAATACAATTCTTCCCAGCCCTTGTGGGAAGTGGGTAGGTTCACCAAGAATTGGCAGTCTAAACGACTAGATAGATAGAAGAGACCTGCCTTAGAAGATTTTAGTTGGAAGAAGCAATGGAATATTTCAGGGGTTAGAGAAAGGTTCAAGTGTTGGAATACTATGTGAGCTCCCGATAAAATTCAAAAGGAGTTGGGGGTGAATTGGTTCAGGGGTAGCCCATAGAAGTTTAGAAGGTCCAAATAGACCGATGGTACCGGCAAGGATAGGTCGTTAAGAAATTGTTCGGAGAAAAAGCATGTCAAGTCGGAGGGAGGATTATGAGGCCGATGCAGTTTAGTCGTGAAACAGCATTTTATAGAGGGGTCTATGTAGTTGTCCTTAATATTAAAGAAATAATGGTTACAATCTAACTGGGTTATGGTATGTTCATACCAGGCGGGTGAAGAGATGGTCCTAGGAGCCATGGGTGCGAACAAAGCAGAGCACTTACTCGAAGGTTAAGGAAGAATCGTGTGGGGAAAGGAAGGACTAGGTCGCCAAAATGCCACCGGTGAAAATCACGGAAGGAGAAGAACAGGCTGGATTGTTAAGCACACTAAACGATACCTAAGAGGAGAAGGCAGGGGTTTATATAGGGTTTTCCGTGACGATTCAACTGCACAAAAGAAGAAGAAGAAGTGGAGCCCATAAGCCCATCGGGCCTCCTTAAGTATAACTAAGGGAGGTATAAGGGAACGGATGGATCTAAGTTGAGAAACGAAGAGTAGGTCAGAAACTTCATATACATTTGAAAAGTCAAGCTTATAACTTCGCTTGACTATTTTTCGGGGTTGACTAATGATACTGCTGGTACCTTTTCTATATAGTTCCCGATAGAAGGGTTAGCGGGTGAATCATGATCCGATCCAAAATATTCGGCTCAGCGAAGGGAGAAAAGGAAGAATGATTCGGGCGCAAATATCAGAGGCTATTGGTCTGGGCGCGAATATCAGAAGCTATTGGTCCGGGTGCGAATATCAGAAGCTATTGGTTCGGGCGTGAATATCAGAAGCCATTGGTACGGGAGAATATCTAAAGCAATTGTCATGGGAGAGTTAGCAGAAGCAATTGATACGACAAAGAAGAGACGGAAGGCACTTTGCTAAGAGTGGAACAAGAATTGGTTCAGCTAGATAATTCCAGAAGCCGATGGGATGGATAGAGGGTTGGCTTAACCTGATTGATACGAAGGAAGTTTGGCACGGGAAAAAGAGGAATTGGTTCGGGTTGATGAGGAACCCTAGGGCTAGGGCGCCCATGGGCTATAGACCTAAGCTAGCTTCACTCAAAGCGGATGGTTGAGGGAGATAGTCTAACCTAGTTACCCGAAAAGTAGAGGAGGAGGTGTTAGGCAACGACTTGGGAGGCCCCACGCAATATTCCAAGGAGTCTTCACTCCTCATATCTGTAACAGAATTATTCTCCAGGTGGAGGTGGTGGCCACGTGTACGATGGAGATAACCTGCGACGTTACAATGAAGGAAAAGGGAAGATAAAAGGGAGGAAGCGAGGAGGAAAAGGAGATCCGGCAATTATTCCCACCCAGCAAGAGAGAAGGAGACGCAGGAGAAGAAGGAGAGCGACAACCGCCTCGCCGGAGAAGAAGGACGGAGATCTGTCGATTGTTACATCTCTTGTATTTTTCTCGTTTTGTGATATCACTATAAGAGGTTTTTCTCCTCCACCTTCGGGAACTTTCTTTCCGTAAAGGAGGACCTTCATAGTGAAGGTGCTTAGGCACTACATCCGGTGAGAAAAGCTCACCTCCGTGGAGTAGGAATCCTTATTCCGAACCACGTTACATCTTGTGTCTGAGTCTCGAGTGCTGACGTGGGTTTCTTGCGTTTCATCTGCTTCATCTTCTTATTCTCTACTGACTGCGGCCTGTGAAAACTCTCTGAGATCTCCCTCAGTGCTTCACTGCATTGAAAAAGGAGTGAACAGATTTTCACCCCGTCCCGCATCACGCATCTTCCCTCTCAATGAGTGATTATTGTACTGGGGAAGATACATTAGCAGGTATCTATTGAGAACCAGAAGATCCTACAACTGGAGAAGAGGTGGAGGGCACATTTCCTACAAGAGCATTAGACTATGCAAGTGCTGAAGCAAAGGAAGATTGTGATCTTCCATCGCTACTCCATCTATGATCGCCACATCAAAACTAACAATCATAATTATTAAAAGAATATGACAGTAAAAAAAGAATTACATTTGCATATCAAAATTTATAATATGAAAAAATTACCATATTCATAGCAACTGGATAACCTATAAAAAAAGACAGTTCATTAATATATCAAATATATGAAATTTAGAATTAGACAATAACTAGAAACATAATTGATACTGAATAAAAGTTACCCATAATTATAAATTGAAGTCCGCGTTGTGATTTTTATCCCGGTCATACATCTATTCGATCTCATTATTGTCATCATCATCGTTTAAATTAAATTCCTCATCTTCATCCTCATTCATTTCACTTGCATCAATGACTATTACTACGCCGCTGGTATCTTGTAACGTTGATATATTATATTCTTCGATATGAAATGTATTGAAAACTTCATCTTGTTGATATGCTATGTCTTCCCAATGTTCCTCAATTTTTTTACATGCTTTTGTTTTACAATTAGCTCACCAATCACTTTTGTCTCGTCTCAGACTAGGATATGAAGCATAAAATATTTGAATCACTTGTTGTGCTGACACAAATGGTTCATACCTCTTATATAATTTTTTGTAATTTATTTCAACCAAATTAAATTGTGGATGCACCCTCATGCCTTTGATAGGGTCAAACCAACAACACAAATAAAATAACTCACAAATCTGAGCATGGGTACGCTACCTCTAAAATTTCATCTAGCAAGTCATAAAAATCATTCCTTGCACCTCCATCATTAGATGACTGAACACAACCCCTACTATTCATTGTAGCTTTCCCAGTTCCATATTCTTGAGTATGAAAATTATATCCATTTATGAAATATGCCGACCAAGTTTTCACCACTGAGTTTGGACCCCATGATAGGTGTTTTACTAATTCTTGCTTAATGTAAGTGTGATTATCAAGAACCTAAAGTCAAATAAGTATATGTTAAAGTCAAGATTTATCCAATTATTATCATAGACTACTTACATATTTTTTGAACCATGGTGCAAATTCTTTATCGCATATACGATCAGACTCATGCTCAGGAAGCTCATAATATAGGGTTTGGAAAATTTTACCATAAAATTAAATATAACACGAACAATAATTTATGATATATGAAATATATAATATAACATTTATATACTCACTCAAAATACGATGTCACTTCTAGACATTTTAGTAAAATATATGTGTGGGCTACTTGCCACTCTTGACCGGTTAAGTATCTACTTGTACAAGATCCACTTGGTCAACCAAGTTAGTTAAAAATTGAGAATGACTTCAAATTAGGATCAACAGGACCCTCATCATTTCTTCCTGCTCTCCGACTTTTGCATTGAACATGAGGTTCAAAATAATATGATGCAAAAGTTGTAACTTCCTCCATAATAAATGCATTAACAATAAAAGCCTTAACATGAGCCTTATTTTTCACCTTTTTATTCAAGTGATAGAGGAATCTAATAGTAATAAAAAAAATGTATTAGAAATTAATTTATACTAAAATTAATCAAATGCACTAACAATGATATAAAGAAAAAGAAAAAGTTCACCTTTCAAACGGATACATCCATTGAAATTGAATAGGACCTCCAACTTCCTCTAATGAATTGGAATGAATTGGCCCCCTTTCTCATAGGTCCTAGGGTCTTTTTATAGCTTTTTCTGGAGAAGAATTTGTGAATTCCGTTAGCAAAGAGGTGGAATTTGGCATGATCGTGCCATTTGGCATGGCCTGGGTGTGCCAGGCACTGGAAGCTATCGAAAATATGTGTTGCGGCTCTGTTTGCTCTCCGTTTTGTCATGGCTTCCCTCCATGGCTCTATTATACCTTTTTTTGTCCCTCCTTAGAGTAAAAACACAGAAATCGTAGTCATCTGAACTAAAAAATGCAATATGAAAGTAAATGGTATGTTTATGCATCTTATGTGAATGAAATGCTAGAAAAACATGCTAAATAAACCTTAAAATATGCATGTGATTCACACTCATCACACCCCCAAACATAAACTTTTTCTTGTCCTCAAACAAAGATAAATAAAGAAACTATGAGTGGGAATCATGATAACTTATTAAAAACCCATTCTAAGGTATAAAATACTTAGTCTTATCGATTCATTCCTGATGGCTTAGCTTGAAAGATCCTTGTGTAGTGCATGTGAGTTTTGATCTTTAATGTTTTGGACACCAATACAAGTTTACATTCTCTCTACCGTGTTCCTCTCATACCCAGCATAACAATATTTACCTGCCAATGTGCTTGAATCATCCTTTCACTAACGTACTTAGTCTCAAAGGACCATTCAATAGTCAAGGAGAAGAAAAGTAGGAAATAAAAATTAAGCATTTCCCTACTAACTAGTTAGCCTCAAAGGGGCACCTATATGGGTGTTTCCTCAGTAGCTACTTGGTCTCAAAGGAGTGTTTCGATGATATTTCATCTTTTATTTTTCTCTCTTTATTTTTTTTATATTCAGATTTTTTTCTCTCTTTTTTTTTATACTTTTGAGATGAATGTTTCTTCAGTAACCAGGTATTGCAAAAGTCCCCATGGAAATTTGAGTACAAGTCCGGTGTAGTGAACTTAGCTTTTCTTAGATACCTCTACCCTAGAGAATGTGTAAAGAGTGAAATAAGGTTCTTATCAAGTAGGCCAAAAGGACCTTCACCGATCTAACTAAGTTCAGTTATACTACTTTGGATAGAGGAACAACAGATTATCAATCTAAGGAAATATTCAAGGAAATATGCTAACAATGCAAGGAAATATGCAGAGGAAGTACTAAAAATAATTATGCTAAATATGAAAAATATGCAAAAGATATTAGTAGGAATTTATTTAAAGCATAAAAATGTGCAAAGCTACCCCCCCCCCCCCCCCCCCCCACAAACTTAAAATATGCATTATCCTCAATGTATAAAAGGGTAACACTAAAGTAAACTACTCAGGAGGAGGTGGTGGAAAGAAATGACCTTCTGAAATGTGTCACTGATACATGGCATCTATCATCTACCTCTACTCCCTGAGTTCGGCCCGCTGCTCCCTTATGTGAAGATTGTTATTCTTGAAATTCAAAATAATTGTATAGAAGGAAAGGATACTTGGGTTGCCTCCTAAGAAGCGCTGGTTTTAGGTCTTTAGCTCGACCCCTTGTTGATTTTCTTACCCAAAGTCGAGGAGCTCTTGCTCTTCTTCTCGTTCTTTTATAAAATATTATTTTAACCATTGTCCGTTTACTTTGTAAGTTCACAAATTTTTGTCCTATATGTCTACTGGTCCAAAAGGGTATGCCTTTTGGATTTGGTATGGGTCGATCCATCTCGATTTGAGTTTCCCAGGAAAAAGTCTTAATCGGGAGTTGAATAGTAAAATAAGGTCTCCTTCCTTAAAATCTCTACGCATAATGTGTTGATCATGCCAATGTTGGGTTCTTTCTTTATATGATTTGGCATGTTCGTAGGCATCCAACCTTAATTCTTCAAGTTTATTGAGTTGTAGTTTTCTCTTCTCTCCAACCTTCTTTAAGTCGAAATTTAGTAATTGAATGACCCAATATGCTTTATATTCTAATTCGACTAGGAGGTGACATGGTTTCCCATAAACTAATCAGAATGGAGTCGTACCTATGAGTGTTTTATAGGTTGTTCGGTGTGCCGATAAGGTATTGTCTAAGGATCAATCTTTTCTTGATCGTGATACTATTTTTCCAAGATATTCTTAATTTCTCTATTGGAAACTTCCACTTGACCACTGTTCTTAGG
Organism: Wurfbainia villosa; assembly: GCA_025175895.1. Lineage (NCBI taxonomy): Eukaryota > Viridiplantae > Streptophyta > Magnoliopsida > Zingiberales > Zingiberaceae > Wurfbainia > Wurfbainia villosa. The sequence goes on along the minus strand of CM045996.1, from coordinate 52,573,904 downwards.
ATGATAGGGGAGGCTATTTTGTGGGTCACTCCGTATTTGCTGAGAAAATTCTTGAATTATTATTTTTTTATAAAGAGTGATCTCCCATAACTTATTACTGCTCGAGGTACTCCGAATATTGGAAATATGATTTTTTTTAAAAGCTTCATTACTATTTTCGCATCATTAGTTGGTGATGGTATTGCTTCAACCCATTTAGTGACGTAGTCTACTGCTACTAAGATATATTCATTTTTGTTAGAGGGTGGAAAGGTCCCATGTAGTCAATTCCCCATACATCAAAAGGTTCAATTTCTAGAACAGGATTTAAGGTCATCTCATGTCTTTTTGGTATGTTACCTGTCCTTTGACATCGATCGCATGCTAGTATAAATTCTCAAGTATCTTTAAACATGTGGGGCCAGTAAAAACCTTCTTGTAAGATCTTTGCTACTATCTTTGAGGTGCTTGCATGACCTCCATAAGAAAAGGAATGACATTGATAAATTACACGTCTTATTTCTTCGTTGGGTATGCACCTCCTATAGATGCTATCTGCATATTTTTTAAAAAGGAAGGGTTCATCCTAGATATATTCTTTTAGATCTATGAAGAATTTATTTCTTTGATATTGATTCATATTAGGAGGTAGGACTCCCCCGGCGAGATAATTTGCAAAATCTTCATACCATGGGGCTTTGTTCTTTTCTAGTACTAATAAATGTTCATTGGGGAAATAGTCATCTATTGGTATTCGATTAACTTTGCTAGGTGTTGCCTAGTGTAATCTTGATAGATGATCCATAACTACATTTTTAGTTCCGTGTTTATCCCTTATTTCTAAATCAAATTCTTAGAGTAGAAGGATCCAACGGATAAGCCGTGGTTTGACTTCCTTTTTTGTTAGTAGGTATTTTATAGCTGCATGATCTGTGTAGATAATCACCTTAGATCCTACGAGGTATGATCTAAATTTATCAAATGCAAATACAATAGCTAGGAGTTTCTTCTCAGTGGTTGCATATTTATCTGGGCATCATCTAATTTCTTGCTAGCATAATAGATAGAATGTACTTTTCGATCCTTCCTTTGGCCTAGTACCGCTCCGATCGTATAGTCGTTGGCATCACACATGATTTCAAAAGGTAACTTCCAATCGAGTATTTTCATGATTGGAACAGAGATTAATGCTTCTTTAATTTTACAAAAAGCATCCATACAAATCTGATCAAATTCAAGTGTGGCTTCCTTGGAGAGTAGATTTATTCATGGTTTGGAGATCTTTGGGAAATCCTTTATAAAACGCCTATAAAATCTTGCATGTCCTAGAAAACTTTGTATCCCATTGTTGTTCAAAGGTGGAGGCAATTTCTCAATCACTTCAATTTTTGCTTTGTCAACCTCTATTCCTCGCTCAGAGATTAAATGACCATGTACTATACCTTCCCTTACCATAAAATGACACTTTTTCCAATTTAATATTAGGTTCATTTCCTCACATCTTTGCAAAACCTTAGCTAAGTTACACAAGAAGGTCTCAAAGTTAGTGTCATATACTGAGAAATCATCCTAAAAACCTCAATGATATTTTCAATCATATCTAAAAAAATTATTGTCATGCAATGTTGAATGATGGTTGGGGCATTGCAAACACCGAAGGGTATTCTACGATAGGCAAAGGTACCATAGGGACATGTAAAAGTGGTTTTTTCTTGCTCACTAGGATGTATAGGTATTTGAAAGAATCCAGAATATCCATCTAGGTAGCAAAAATATGAATGTTTAGCTAGTCTTTCTAACATTTGATCAATAAATGGGAGGGGAAAATGGTCTTTCCTAGTTTCTTTATTTAATTTTCTATAATCTATGCACATTTGCCACCCCGTAGTTACTCTAGTGGGAATTAGTTCATCTTTTGAATTCTTGATCATGGTCATCCCTCCTTTCTTTGCTACTACTTGGACTGGGATTACCCATTTACTATCGGAGATAGGGTATATTATTCCTACATCTAATAGTTTTAAAACTTCTATTTTAACTACCTCCTTCATATTGGGGTTCACCCTTCTTTGATGATTAATGGAAGGTTTGTAGTCATTTTCAAGAAGGATTCTATGCATGCATACTGATGGACAGATTCATTTTATGTCATCTATTTTATACCCTATAGCCTTCCTATGTAGTCTTAGTATGTCGAGCAATCTTTCAGTTTCATCCTTGCTTAGGGTTGCATTTACAATAACTGGATATGTTGAGTTTTAGCCTAGGAATTCATACCTAAGAGTTGATGGGAGAGGTTTTAATTCTACCTTTAGTGACTTGATATCCCCCTCAATTTGTGGTAATTAATCCATGCATAATTCTTTCGGTTGGGTCTGTAAGGTATCCTCATGATGCCTAGTATCTTCCCCTAGTAAGTAGGATTCTAATGGGTCCTCAATGATTTTTCCTTGTTCTTCTTCTTCAAGTAACCATTGTAAACTATCAATCCGATAGCAGGTATCCTGAGCTAGGGATTGTTTAAGGGTTCTAGAAAGATCAAACTCAATTTTTTCTTTACAAATGGCTAATGATAACTTATGGTTCTTCACATCTATTATAGCTCCTGCTGTGGCTAGGAAGAGTCTTCCTAATATAATGGGAATTGAAGGATCTTCACTTATATCGAGTACCACAAAATCTACCAAAATTTCAAAGTTTTCTACCTTGATAGGTATGTCTTTCAAGATTCCTTGAGGGTATCGGATCGAACAGTCATCTAGTTGTAATGTCATGGTAGTTAATTTTAGTTCATTAAGAACAAGTCTTTTGCATATGGACAATGGGATAAGATTTACACTAGCCCCTAAATCACAGAAAGCTTTATCAAAATCATTATTGTTTAATGTGCATGGTATGGAGAAGTTACCTGGATCCTTGAGCTTTAGAGGTAACTTATTTTGAATCAACGCGCTGCACTCTTCTATTAGTGCTATTGTCACATGTTCCTTAATTTTTCTTTTATTTGTAAGGTTGTCTTTGAGAAACTTAGAATAAATCGACATTTTCTACAATGTTTCAGTAAAAGGAATGTTGATATATAATTTTTTTAATACCTCAAGGAACTTACTGAATTGTTCATCCATTTTAGCTTGGCCAACCTATGAGGGAAGGGTAATGAAGGGTTGTAGATTCTCCTTGGTAATGGATCCTTGGGGTCTAGATTCTTGATTTCTTGAGTGTCGGGCGGCGGTATGGCTGTGTCAGATGGCATGGGCAGACTACTGAGATTTTGTTTTCTTTCTTGGGATTCTTCCATTGTATTTGTATTCAACATCTTTCCGCTTCTTAATGTAATGGTATTGCATTGATCGATAGAAGTTGTTTCGAGCAAGCTTTTACCCTGGCCAACTAAAAAGTTAGTAAGGTTAACTAAACTATCAAATTTACTCACTAATTGTTTAATCATTTCTTCCATTTGCTGGTTGGAATCTCTTATGTGTTGGCGAAACTCGTTATTTTGTGCAGTCTATGCTTCAATAAATTTCTCCATCATTAACTCCAATGCAATTTTTTGCTCATACGGAGGACCTAAGATTATTCCGAAATGTTCTGTCCATATTGGTTCGATTGTTCCAGTACGAAAAATTTGGATGGTTCCTCCAGCCTTGATTGTAAGTATTGGAGTACAGATTGTTTATAGGTCGTTGGTTGAAATTGTTTAGAGCATCGACTTGTTCGATGGAAGATGGGATAAGTCCTACTTGACAATTTTGAGCTGCATGACTTGAAATTCCACATATCTCACAAATAATATTAGTAGAATTGACTGCATTCATATTAAAGTGTTCAAATTTGTGAGATAATGCATCTAATTTCGCAGCGAGTAAATCTATAGCGTTTACCTCATACTTACATAGGGTATGAGTAATGTTTTGTTGCTCTGTAGCCCATTGGTGATGGTTGAGTGTGACGTTTTCGATGATATCAAATGATTCGTCCAACATTTTGTTCATTAGGGCTCCACCTACGGTAGAATCTAGAGAAGTTTTTGTAGAATAAGATATACCATTGTAGAATGTGTGGACAATTAGTCATCTTTCAAGTCCATGGTGGGGGTATTATTGCAGTAATCCTTTGAAACGGTCCCAAGCTTCAAAAAGCTACTCTCCGTCTTTTTGTGAGAAGTTCATGATCTGATGATAGAGGTTTGAAGTGTTACTTGGGGGAGAGTATTTATTGAGGAATTTCTGCTCAAGCTGGTCCCATGTCATGATGCAATCCGTAGGAAGAGAATGTAGTCAGGCTCTTGCTTTGTCTTGGAGTGAGAAAGGGAATAACCTTGACCTGATAGTGTCTACAGAAGCCCCATTAAATTTTAAAGTTTCACACAATTATAGGAATACCTTCAAGTGCAAATTAAGGTCTTCTATAGCTCCTCCTCCGAACAGATGTTGTTGTATCATGGATAGTAATGTTGCCTTTAATTCAGAGTTGTTTGATTCGGTCTTCGTATGTCTGACCTTAGCCCTTTTGTAGTTGGAACTGCATAGTCCTTCAAAGGTTTGTTTTCCTCTTGTGCTACCATAGCAGTAGATTGTGCTTCCTTAAGTCGTCTCTAGAGTCCTTGCCTAGCAAGGAGGGTTCTTTTTATCTCAGGATCTTCTTCTATTAGTTCTCTTTGTCTAGTTAATCTGTGCATAAAAAAAATGCAGTCCAAAGGAAGTGATTAATGATAGTGCAGATGAAAATAAAGCTAAGAAAATATAATAAGAGAAGAAAATAAATAAAAATCTAGATTAACCTAATTGCAAATTACTAATATTGACGCAGTACCCGGCAACGACACCAAAAACTTTATGTGTCGATTCCGCAAGTGCACGGTCATCATCAAGTAATAAAATATTGATCCTACAGAGACATTGTCATGTACTAGTTGTTTACAAGGAAAGAATATCTAGAGGATTAAATAGTTGAGAAATAGTAAAAGAGATAAAATAGACGGTTTGAGATACGAGTAGAGAAATAGTTTATGGGGAAATCTTAGGACTTTGGTTTCGCTACAATGCTGGATATCTTGGCAACTCTTGGTTAATTTATTCTTGAAGGAAACCTATCTATGTATAAAATATCTTTTGGATCATTCGTAGGTCGATGAACTTGTTGCAACGACAGGCACCTGTCACGTACCCAGGCAGATCATTACAGTTAATGAATGATCCCAGAGATATACTTAGATTCTAGGATAGATTATGAAATATTTTTTCGAAGTAACCATAGGTCGATGAACTTGTTGCAATGACAGGAATCTATCACATACCTAGGCAGATCACTACAGTTAATGAAAACCCTAGAGATAAATCATGAAAGCCTCAAGAGAGTCTAATTGCCTTTTAGAACATTCATAGGCCAATGAACTTGTTTAAATGGCATGCACCTGTCACATACCTAGGCAGATCACTACAGTTAATGAAAGCCCTAAATTACAATAGGTTTTCAAGATTTGTTATACAAATTCAGGATATAAAAACCCTAAAGCATGTGAATAAGAGATCAACAAACTCGCAAGGCAAACCATATGCGCCATAAAACCAATTCAAGAAATTCTTGATTAAATAAATAAAATGGGCGTACAATCCAAGACAAACCGATAAAGATCTACTCCCTCATCCTAAGATACAAGACTACTCCATAGAGGAGTTACAAAACATAGGCGATAGAAAATAAAGAATTCACCCAGCGTCTTATGCTCTGCTCGTCTTGTCCCTGGCTTCTAAACTTCGATCCTCCTCCGAGTAATCCCAAGGATCGGAGTGATCTAGATGATTCCTGGGATTCTCGAATGAACTCCGAATCCTCCAATGAACCGGAATGAACTGGCCCCCTTTCTCTTAGGTCATGGGGTCTTTTTATAGCTTTTTCTAGAGAAGAATTTGTGAATTCTATTATAAAATAGGCAGAATTTGGCACGCCCTGGGCATGCCAGGCATTGGAAGCTCTAAAAATATACGTTGCGGCTTCGTTTGCTTCCCGTTTCATCGTGGCTTCCCTCCAAGACTCTATTATGCCTTCTTTTGTCCCTCTTGAGAGTAAAAACACAAATCGCAGTCATCTGAACTAAAAAAATACAATATGAAAGTAAATGCTATGTTTTATGCATGCTATGTAAATGAAATGCTAGAAAAACATGCTAAATAAACCCTAAAATATGCATGTGATTCACACTCATTAGTATCCTGCTAGTGGGTTGAGCCCATTTATACTTTAGGGTTGAGTATTTTAACGTTCGAACTCCATTTGACCCCCCCCCCCCCCCACTTTTGCTGTAACTTTTATCATCTTCCTTCCTTCTCGATTTTAAATTCCTCGTGCTATTCGGTAACCCTAGCCAACATGCACTTCGCTCTTAGTTCTCCTTCCCCGCACTAAGAAGTTCATCTTCCTCTCTCAATCGTCACCTTTCAGTCCCAAGTAAGTGGTATTCCCTTTTTCTCATAGTCCCTCACTTATGGCTCCTCCTTCTTGAAACCCTAGCAAGACTCCTTGATTTGAAACCACTCCCACATGCATAGATGGCACCCATTACTTCCTCAGTGTCAGAAAAATATATATTGATAAACGTGTTAAATGTTTCTTCGCCTTACCTTACCACTGACCTCATCGTCCTCCCCCTCACTACTATTTCTTCTTCCTGGGCCAATTAGAAAATGGTTTCTGCCTCCCTGTCCCCTCTATTTACTTCGATATCTTTGACTTCTACAAAATAGCGGTGAATCAACTAGCCTCAAATGCCTTCCGTATTTTGGCTAGGGCGGTCATCGTCTTTAAACAATTAGGGTTAGACTTATCCCCCTTGATGTTCCACAGTTTATTCCAACTCAAATCCTCCAATGTTGAGGTATTTTATTTTGTTGGCCGCCCTGACTGTCAATTCCTCCAAAATATGCCTTGGTCACACAAGAGTTGGAAAGAGATGTACTTTGTGGCATGACTTCCTACCCCCTTATCTCATTCAGAGACGACATGCTGGACCTCCCCGCCCCCTCCAGAGTGCCAATTGAAATGTCCTTTTCCAGAGGTCAAGAGAATTCTTCAAGACTATCAATATAACTCTGACCTACTCTTGGACGCTCATCTTCTAGGTCACTTTGAATTGTCCACCTTTGTTTTGGATGACACCATTCTCATAGGTGGTGTATTGCTACGAATCTTTTTGCAGTATAAAGCTTTATTAATGATTAACAGCTTATAAATTTTTCCTTTGTTGTAGATGATCTAATGCAAAGCCATGATGAGTGTATTGGAGAGAAAGGAAGAGGAAAATGTAAATGGGTGAAGTCTCCACCCCACCCTTGCTCTCCTCTTCATGATTTGACAATCGAGGTCGCCTCCTTGCCATCCAAAGAGCATTCTATTCCCCACCCATATCAATAGAACCTTCCTCAGAGGAAATCACCCTTACTGTTAGGGGACCACTCTACTCACACTTCTCCCCACATTGTCTCGTCCTCCTGCTCTCCTAGTCCTCCCTCTCTTCGTCGTCGCCTTCGCCATTACAATCCTTCCGCTTCCCCCCTCTGAGGGGGATATTGTTATTTCCAGAGACCCTTCTCTCCTACTTGAGAGAAGTTCACCCTTCTTGTCCTCCTCTCCACCACCCTTATCCTTAGGTCTGGAAACTAGACCTGCTCCATCCTCCCCCCTACCTAACTCGACTCCTCCCGAGTCTACCCTTCCTCCCACAGAATCTGACCCTCCTCAGGAGGATACTTCCTCTTCAGCTCCCCTGCAAATAAATCCTCCCACTACGACCCTGCACTCAACCTTTAGGATCCGCACTCCTCAAAAAGTGAAACTTTTCATCCAGTCAGGAGTGTCGGGTCCTTTTGAATGCCTACGAGTAAACCTTACTTCCTTTAGACACCTTTCCTCTAATATTTACTTGCTTCATTCCTTGTAGTTTCCTTAACATACCTTTACTATAGTACAGGCAGTCGCTGACTATGATGAGGCGGTGCATCATTTAGCTGAGTATCAATCTACTATGGAGGCATGCCACACCACTTCAGAGACTCGACTAAAATAAATGGCACACCAATTAGCCCAAGCTAAACAATGTGATGCAACCTTAGTCATCTCGGAAGAGGCCCTGAGAAAAACATTTGCTGACCTTAGGGATGAATTATCCAATGTGGGGTGAGTTCGAAAAGGAACTCTTCATGACGGCGATCTATTACGCCCCCAACTGTTGCTCTAAAGCAATCGATTTCAATAGACAGAAGCCCTAACCAAGGAGTTGGAAGAGTGCAAGATTCAACTTCAAGAGACTCATACTAGGCGAGCAAAATCACTTGCTGAATTAACACAAGCATAATCTTCTATCAAAACTCTCAAAGCAAATCGCAGTTCTGCTCGTACTCAACTGGATTACATCTCTTCTATGATTTCTGAAGTCTCAGGCGACCTTTTAGAGGTAATCAATCGGGTACAATCATTGACGTTAGAATGCACTCAAACTACAAATTCCCTTGGCCAGAAGACATTAGCTGTCTCCAAAGAAAGAGACGAGCTTAAAGCTACTCTCGCCACCTAAATATCCACTTAAGAAGCCCATTAAAAGGTACGAGAGCAGGAAATGATAGAAAAATTTAGCACCAAAGTTGTTGACATCTTCATCATGGGCTTCAATGGATCTACTAAACAGTTTGAGGATCGAGGGTATCCTCCCCTGGGAGAAGATGGTTGTTTTTTAAGTGTCAAGGCTGCTATTGCCAGATATCCAGTAGAAGCCTTCAACCTATAATAATTCTACTTCTTGTAATTAAATTATCTATCTTTTGATGTAATCTGACAATTATATTTACCCATACTAAGTGTGCCCTTTTTCGTTTTTACTATACTATCTAACTGGTATTGCAATAATATCTATAACTTTATCAATGAATCGACTGAGCTTCCTCATACTAATTATATCCAGCTAGCACTTCATATCAGTCGACTGATACTATGATGTTATGAGAAACTGTATCATAGATACTTTTGTAGAATTCTCCATCTTATGTGTTTATCTTCGTGTCATCTCAACTATAGGGATATGACATTTCCTATATATACCAACCATTAATTAGCATACCCTTTCGCCTTTCTCTTTAATATACGAGGCTCTTCAACTTCCACCCTTTCTATTCTCCAAAAATCATGTTAACACCTCCTTATCATCTATGAATATCCCTCCCCTTTAGTCATTTATCCTCATACTCCTTCCCCTCTCAGGACCCTTAAACACTCCTTGATATATAGATGATAATGCCTTAATTACTGAAGGAGGAGTATCTCCTTACTGAGCACTCCAACCTTGATCAATGACATATAGCAGAATTAGAGGGTTTAGTCTGTTGGAATGTTGGTAGCCGGCTAGAGGGGGGTGAATAGCCCTCAATCGTCGTACGGTGGAATATGATCGTTCTTGTGTGCTTGTCTACAATTGTCGTTAATATATGCAGTAGAAATAATAGAAATAATAACAACAATACAATCACATGCAATACACAAAGATATACGTGGTTCGGAACCGAATGGTTCCTACTCCATGGGCAAGCTCACCGAGCTCAAGTTATACGCACGATAATAACTAAACTCCTTCTCGACAACACGTCGAAGGTGGAGAAACCTCTCACAAGCAATTTCACTAAGTAATATGAAATACAAGCAATACAAAGACAAATACGAAATACACGTAAAGAACACTTTACAATGCTTGCTTTGAACCCTTTGCTTGTTGCTTTCTTTAGATGACTCTTGAAGGTCTGAAATGCAGCAGTAATTCCCTTTCAAAAACTTCACAAAATTCTTGGCGAAATTCTCCATCTTGAGCTCCATATATAACCTGCATCAAGCTGATTTTGCACCCATCAGTCAACTGATTGTGACCATCAGTCGACTGGTCCTGTAGTGGTTGTCTGACAACGGCCAGATCCACGTTGGTCAAGTTCCAACGCATCACCCATCAGTCGACTAATGATACACATCAGTCGACTGATGATACAATAAGTCGAGTGTTGGCACGAGCACTCGACTGGAAGGCATTCTGTGGCTGAAAACACCCCGATCAATCGACTGATGGTGTTATCAGTCGACTGCCATGCCTCGGCAGTCGACTGATCAGCCAAACCCTATTCAATCGAACACCAATCGAACCCTAGTCGACTTGGAGCAGTCGACTGGCACCTATGCTAGTCGACTGATGTCAGGTAAAACCTCAAACATCAAGTTGTTTGAGCATCCGACACTCAGTCTTAGCCACTTGGCCAAGTCACCTCATCCCTCATGGAGTTCCACACCGAAGCTCTCTTCCCTCAGCCTACGTCCCTCGGATGCGCCAAGCATACGACTTCGCAACGTCATCCTTCGCGTCTCTTTCCCTCGAAGTATGCTTCCCTTGGGCCTCACTCCATTCGCTCCCCGTCCGGCGGTCCCTCGGATGCATCAAGTGCATGGCTTCACAATGTCATCCTTCACCGACTCAAGGACCCCGAGCCTAGTGAACATGCCAAGTCCTCAAGACTTCTCAAATGCACTAAGCGCACGACTTCGCAATACATTCCTCACCAAGCACCAAAGCGCACGGCTTCGCAATGCTTTGGACTTTTCCACACCAAGACCCATGCTTGGATTTTCCATGCCAACTCCATGTTGGACATTCCTATGACAATCCCATGTCATAAGTTTTGTCTATCATCAAAATACTGCTCGAGTCAAACTCGAGTCAACCCGGGCCGATTGCACAAACAATCTCCCCCTTTTTAATGATTGACAAAACTATCCCTCAAGTCTACCAATTATCCCTAATTGGCAATTGTCACATCCCAATGAGAATTCCAAACCCAATTGGTAACTTGGTAACTTCTCCCCCTTTTTGACATACATCAAAATGGTCCTCCCCAAGGGTATGAATTGTTGGACTTTTGGAGCAGCAAAAACCGCTTTTTACGTTGCGAAAATCTCGGAAGTCCGACCACGGATCCGTGCGAAATATAACAAAAATAAATTCATGTATGTGTTATGGAAACCTAGATCTACCTTAGATCTACATGATGAGAGTGTTACCCTCGTAGCGACGCCCTTCGCTTATCCCGCTCATCCAAATGCATTGTCGGAACTCAAGAGTGTCAAGTGTACACTCCTCTATTGGTATCCACACGAACAAATGGTGGAGAAAATCAACCTAGAGTGTGCTAGCACTCATGGAAGTTTCGGCCAAGGAGGATTGGGAGAGCTTGAGAGGAAGAACCAAGGAAGAAGAAGATGGAGTTACCCACCAAAATAACTTCACCCTTGAATAAAAGTGGTCAACCACTTCAAGTTGGGAGGTTACATGCATGCATGTAACTCCAAGAGCCAATGGCTCTTGGTCTCCCTCATGAGGTGGCACTACATGATAAGTCCATGATGATGTGGAACATCATCATTGGCCGGCCCCCATGCCAAGTCACCATGACATGGCAATTGGTCAAGTCAAAATTGACCATTCATCTTCCCTCTCAAGTCAAGTCAAACTTGACCTCTTATCTCCTATGGTTGATCAAATCTAACCACTTGATTCAAGTCAATTTGATTTAATGAATCTCTATTCATTAATTTAAATTGACTCAATGAATCAAATCTAAATTAGACTCATTCAACACTTGAATCAAATTGAGTCTAACTCAATTAGTCTAAATTGGATTACTCTTAATCCAATTTGGTTCATCCAATGAACCTAATCCTCATGGTTCATCATATGAACCTAATCTCCATCTAATTGCCCTTTGTGTGTGACCCTATAGGTTCTTGTAACGTTGGCAATGCTCCTAAACCGATTTAGGAACATAAGCAATGAGTGGTATCTAGCAACACATCATTGCTATCCAAGTTACAAGAATGTTGAGATCCAACATCACCTTTGTGACTACTAATTGTGACTCTCACATTATGTGACAATGTCCCTCTATCCTTGACATCTAGATTGACCAATTGAGGCTTAGACCGTGTCATCCTCGATACAATCTATATCTTGAACTCCAAGTAGACTCACTCTAATCAAATGAGCTCAATATCTCATATTGACTCATTTGGGCATGGCCATGCACTTCGTTGTCTCACTCTATCAAGAATAATAATGTCACTCCCGTCATATAGGAGGGATAGATCCCATCTACATCACTCACATCCCTCCGCATAATTTGTTACATACCCAGTAATCGCCTTTATAGTCCACCCATTTACGGGTGACATTTGACGAAGCCAAAGTATGCAACTCATATGTAGGGAACCATGGTGACTTCAGGTCCAAGAAATAATAGTCATACTAATAGTCACATGAGAAAGTATATGACACTCATATAACAATCCATGATACTTTCTCATGGCGGGTCATTCAGTATACATTCTCCAATGCATACCCATGTGTCAACTTGATATCTCATATCCATGACTTGTGAGATCAAGTCATCGAGTTGACCTACATGCTAGTCTCTACGCATTAACATTGTCTTTGAATGTTAATACTTGACTAGGAATGATTAAGAGTAGTGTTATCTATATCATCTCATTATCGATTCAACCAATCGATTGATATAGATAAGAACCTTCTACTCAAGGACGTTATTATACTTAGTTATTTGACACCAATACAAGTAAATATAATAACCATGCCTTTATAAATAGGAATATGATACAATAAAGTTCATACAATAATCATCACATGATTAGCTCTAGGGCTTTCACTAACAATCTCCCACTAGCACTAGTGCTAATCACCGTAGTATCTAATACCTAATGACCTAGTGTGACCATCATGCTTTTTCTGTGTCATATCCATGGTCAAGGGATCTGTGATGTTAGCCTCTGTGGGTACTCTGCAAATCTTCACATCTCCTCTATTAATAATCTCTCGAATGAGATGGAAGCGCCGTAGTATGTGTTTGGTCCGCTGGTGTGAGCGATGTTCCTTAGCCTGCGCAATAGCTCCATTGTTGTCACAATAGAGCTCTATAGGATCTGCTATGCTAGGAACCACCCCAAGTTCAGTAATGAACTTGAGGATCCAAACTACCTCCTTTACTGCCTCTGATGCAGCGATATACTCGGCTTCTATTGTAGAATCATCAACTGTGTCCTGCTTTGAACTCTTCCAGCTCACAGCGCCACCATTCAAGCAAAACACGAACCCTGACTGTGATCAATAATCATCTTGGTCAGTTTGGAAATTGGTATCGCTGTAACCCTTTACAGCTAGCTCCTCATCGCCTCCAAATATCAAGAAATATTCTTTAGTCCTTCTCAAATACTTAAGAATATTCTTGACTGCTATCTAGTGACGCTCACCTAGATCTGACTGGTATCAACTCGTCATGCTCAAAGCATACGAGACATCAGGACGATTACATAGCATGGCGTACATGATAGATCCTATAGCAGATGCGTAAGGGATCTTATCCATGGGGTCTCTCTCCTCTCTAGAAGAGGGACTTTGAGTCTTCGAAAGACTCACACCATGTGACATCGGCAGAAGTCCCTTCTTGGAATTCTGCATGGCAAACCGTACTAATACTGTGTCAATATATGTACTCTAACTTAGGCCAAGCAATCTCTTAGATCTATCTCTATAGATCTTGATGCCTAGAATACAAGATACTTCACCTAAGTCCTTTATTGAGAAGGACATCCCCAGCCAAGTCTTCACAGACTGTAGCGAAGGGATGTCATTCCCAATGAGTAGTATGTCATCCACATACAATACAAGGAAGACAACTGTGTTCCCATTAACCCTCTTGTAGACACAGGGTTCATCTTCATTCTTGATGAAACTAAACTGTTTGATCGCATCATCGAATCGAAGATTCCAGCTCCGAGAAGCTTTCTTTAGCCCATAAATGGACCTTTGCAGCTTGCATACTTTCCCAGTATGCTGTGGATCTACAAAACCCTTAGGTTGTATCATGTACACATCATCGAGCAAGTTTCCATTCAGAAATTCGGTTTTGACATTCATCTGCCAGATCTCATAATCGTGGTATGCTGCAATAGCAAGCATGATCCTAATGGACTTAAACATCGCCACTAAAGAAAAGGTTTCATCATAGTCAATACCATGAATTTGCTTGAAACCTTTAGCCACCAATCGACCCTCATAGGTATGCGTAAGTCCATCAATGTCAGTCTTTCTCTTAAAGACCCACTTACACCCAATGGATTTGACCCCTTCAGGTGGATCGACCAAAGTCCATACTTGGTTGGTGTACATGGATTCCATCTCGGATCTCATGACCTCTAGCCATTTCTCATAATCTGGGCTCATCACAGCTTCCTGATAGGAGGTAGGCTCATTCTCAATGAGCATAACGTCATCATGGTCAGACAAGAGAAATGAGTATCTCTCAGGCTGACGACGTACCCTATCAGACCTGCGAAGAGGTAGGTCTACCTGAACAGGTGGTTGTTCCACAACTCTTTGTGCAACAATCTCATCACCCACAACACTTTGTGGTTCCTGTTCAACCTCCATCAAGGTTTCAGTGCTATAGTCCTTATCTTGAATTTCTTCAAGATCGAACGTACTCCCACTAGTTTTTCTAGAAACAAAATTCCTTTCTAGAAATACCCCAGTCTTTGCCACAAATACTTTGTGCTAACTGGGAATGTAGAAGTAATATCCCTTCGTCTCCTTGGGATATCCAACAAAATAGTACTTATCGGATTTGGGTCCCAGTTTGTCTGAGACTTGACGTCGAACATAAGCCTCAGAATCCCAAATCCTCATGAAAGACATCTTGGGATTTCTCCCTGTCCATATTGTATATGGTGTCTTTATCACATCCTTGGATGGTACACGGTTAAGTGTGAAGGCTGTTGTGTCTAGAGCATATCCCCAAAAGGATATAGGAAAATTTGTGTGACTCATCATAGATCGTACCATATCTAATAGGGTATGATTCCTCCTTTCGGATACACCATTCCACTATGGTATTCCAGGAGGAGTGAGTTGGGATAGAATCCCACACTCAGTTAGATAGTCACGAAACTCATGGCTAAGGTATTCACCATCTCGATCTAATCGAAGTATCTTAATACTCTTGCCAAGTTAGTTTTGTACTTCATTCTTGAATTCTTTGAACTTTTCAAAAGATTCAGATTTATGTGTCATCAGATACACATAACCATATCTACTGAAGTCATCAATAAATGTAATGAAGTATCTGTAACCACCTTTAGCAGCAACATTGAAAGGACCGCATACATCACTATGTATAAGTCCTAACAAGTCTATTGCTCTCTCGCTGTGTCCACTAAATGGAGTCTTGGTCATCTTGCCTAAAAGGCAAGACTCGCATGTCTCATATGATTCAAAATCAAATGAGTCCAGCAGCCCATCCTTATGGAGCTGAGATAAGCGACTCTCATTTATGTGACCTAAGTGACAATGCCAGAGATAGGTTTGGTTCAACTCATTTGACTTGAACCTTTTGGTACTTATGTTATAGATGGGGCTCTCTAAGTCTAGAAAGTAGAGTCCGTTCATTAGAGGTGTACTACAATAGAACATATCATTTAAATAATCTGAACAACATTTGTTCTTTATTATAAATGTAAATCTTTTCTTGTCCAAACAAGTGTTGGCAATCTGCTAATCCTCGGAATGCTCATTGGCTCCCATGTCCCCGGATTAAAATTTTCACTAATGAAAACTAATCCCGATGGGATGAGTTTCCTAAGCACAACCAATTCGTCGTCGTGCTAACGACTCGAGCGATCGCTTGAACAAACTAGTTGTTCAAGCAACACAACTCTTCTAGTCGGTTAGCCGCGGAAGAGACGACGGACGGATTGCCGATTTCTGTGTTTCTTATTGGGGTCCATGATTATACAAATACATGCAAATGTAAACTAGTATAATCAACATACACTAACATAAAGAACATAAGCTAGCATATCAAATAAGAATAGAAACATGCAAAGATCATAAATAAAAGTTATAAAACTTTTATACCTCTTGATCTTCTATCGTATGTCCTAACCTCCTTGTAGACTTCGTGTGGGCGAAGATCCTCCACAAGTCGAAGCTTCTTAGATCTTCTTCAATCCAAATAAAGAAGAACTCTCTTTCCCTTCTTGCTTGAGCCAACCACCAATCCACAAAGGATTGATGCCGTCGGCCCCAAGAATAGAGAGAACATAATGGAAACAACCAAGCAACCGAACTAGGGACAAACCCTAGCTCCTTGTGCCGTCGGCCAAGAGGAAAACAAGAGGAAAAGAGGAATAGGTTGGGCACCACCAAAGGTATAGGAAAAAGGATAGGAACCAGCCAACACCCTAGGAAGAAGAAGAACACTTCCCCTATAGTTCCCACCTACCTTACCTTCCAAACCCTAGCCGCCCAACCAAGCTTCCTTTGGATTTCTTGCCGCCCAAGGTAGAGGAAGAGAAGGTAGTGGCCGGCCAACCCTTAGAAGGAAGAAGATGAGCCCTTCCCCTATAGTTGCCGCCCAACCTAACTTCCAACCTAGCCGCCCAATCTAAAGAGCCAAACCCTAATCTAATTAGGGTTTCCTCCATAGGTTTCTTGCCGCCTAAGCATGGTGGAGAGGAGAGATCTAGGAGCTAGCCCCCTCTAAGGAAGAAGACAAGCTCCTCCATAGGTTGCCGCCCACCCTCCTACATTACCTTGGCCGCCCAACCTAAGGAGCAAAAACCCTAATTAGGGTTTCCACCTTGAGGTTGCTTGCCGCCCAAGCATACTAGGCAAAACCCTAATTTCCTTCTCATCCATTATGAACCAAAAAACTATTTGCCGCCCAACCCATAGCCACCCTTTTATAGAGTTAGGGTTTAGGCCTTGGTTTAATCTCCACCGTCGGTTCTAGGGTTTTAATCTCAACCGTCGGATCTAGAGATTTAATCTCAACCGTCGGTTCTAGGAATTTAATCCCAACCGTCGGATCTAGAGATTTGCTTTCCATTATTTGATCTAGACTTCATGAGGTTTATATTAGGCTACGATAGGGACCATGAGGAGGAGTTGGGTCTTGGCCACCCGATGGATCGGAACCACACAAACTTGATCCATCAATGATGTTCCATTCCACTAGAGGATCATCATCGAACTACCTCACCAACCCCCATAAATTAATATGGGCTCCATATATTATTTGTACATCCATCTCCCCGTGTTTAAGATATCGAATGTCCGTCAATTAATTGATTTACTGACCATCAATTAATTAACATCTAACTCCTGGAGTAGTATCACTCAACCTTATCATCATGTTGACTAAGTCAACCTGCAGGATTTACATGATGAACCTTATGAGCTCCTCAAGGGGACATCATCAACCTAATACATAGGACACGGATTCCTCCTATAATCAACGACACACCATGTAAATAATATCATTTCCCAACTTACCGGGCTTATTGATTTAATCCATAGAAATCTCACCCTCTGGTAAATCAAAGAAATAAATATTAAGTACATGTGCCCGTTATTATATCGGGATTAAGAGCATATACAACATAATATCCGAGGTCCGATTCAATTATGCAGTCAGCAATAAATTGAATCACCTCTATGTCGGTCCTGCTCAATACACCTAAGTGTACTAATGTAACTCTATGTTCAAGATAAAACAATACCAAGCTACACTACAACCATGTCAATGGTTTGTCCAAAACCATCTTAGTTGTGAGCCTCTACTTATATTCTACAAGGGACTGATAACATGATCTTCTGTGCCGCACCCAGGCACCATGTTATCTACAATGTAAAATATTAGACAATATGCACACATATAAATATAACGTGCAAACAATGATCATGTGATTCTTATTTCAAAATAAAGATGTTCATACAAAAGAGCTAGGCTTTCAGTATGCATCCCAACAATAAGAAACCAAAATTATGTTCTTAGTTAAAGCATACACATAACAACATTCATCTAGTTCTAGTACAAGCCCAGCGAACAGAGATAGATCATAAGTTCCTACAGCAACAGTAGCAATTCTTGCTCCATTGCCTACTCATAGGTCCACCTCGCCTTCTGTCAATGCCCTGCTATTTCTCAGCGCCTGCCCATTGGTATAAATATGAGATGTACATCCGGTATCTAATACCCATGATGAAGAAATAGATAGATTGACTTCTATAACATTTATACCTGAAGTAGAAGTCTCACTTCTCTTCTTCTTAAGATCTTCTAGGTATGCTTTGCAGTTACACTTCCAGTGTCCAGCTTCCTTGCAGTGGAAGTTGGCCCCTTCTTTGGCCACCCCTCCTTTGGGTTTCAGTTCTTTGCCTTTGCCCTTGGCTTGGGACTTTCCCTTATCTTTAGGCTTGCCCTTGCCTTTCTTCTTTTGCACCATCAAAATGGAGTCAGATTTTCCCTTCTTAAGGTTGAGCTCAGCAGTTCACAACATGCTAAGCATCTCAAGCAGTGGCTTATCAATTTCATTCATGTTGTAATTCATGACAAATTGATTGTAGCTTTGTAGCAAAGACTGCAAGATCAAGTCAGTGGTCAGCTCTTGGCCAAGTGGGAATCTCAATCTCTGTAGATTTTCTACGTAGCCAATCATCTTGAGTACATATGGACCTACGGGAGTCCCATCTTGCATCTTGGACTGAAACAATGCCTTAAAGATCTCATATCTCTTGTGCCTTGCTTGTCCTTGATATAGTTGACGAAGATGTTCAACCATATCATAAGCATTCATGAACTTGTGTTGCTTCTGAAGCTCAGAGTTCATGGTCATGAGCATGAGACATGACACATCTAATGCATCATCTTGATGCTTCTTGTAAGCATCTTTGTCAGTTCACGAGGCAGTGGCAAGAGGTGCCTCTGGGATGGGTTGCTCCAGGACGTACAGTTTTCTTTCTTGGGTGAGAACAATTCTCAGGTTCCTGTACCAGTCCAGGAAATTTGCTCCATTGAGCTTGTCCTTCTCAAGGACAGAACGCAAGGAGAGAGTGTTCGTGTTTGTCGACATAGTAATCTACAACATACACAATGCAAAAAATTAATATCATATTCCTTTTATCATTTAATTAGGTCTTTAATCAAATGATGCTCCCACTGAATTATAGGAATTTAGTAGAACCGAGTTATGGATGTGGTCAAACCACATTACTAGATTCATACAAACATGCTATAATTCTTGCGGGACAAGATCCACTTCATACTAGGCCTTGAGTTAGCTTTGGCTAAATCACCCAAGACTTAGTATGATCGGTAGGTAACACATTACCGATTACATCTCTATGCAACTCTTGTTTATAGGATCAAGACCCATATTTACAAAAGACCTTGAGTTAGCTTTGGCTAAATCGCCCAAGATTTAGTGTAAATGCGATCTTATCCTATCTTTCCAACGGTTGGAATATGCCTATAGTTCTACTCGATCCAATTGAGTTAACTAGTTTTACTCAATCTAATTGAGCTTACTCTAACCCAAGCCGTGATAGGCGAGACCAAGATTGTCCCTCCGCACCCTACCAAGATAATATGCGTTGCTCTTCTTTGGCAGATTCAACAACTACAAATGATCGAGGTAGTGATGGGTATCAAGACTTGGTAGACATTTTCGAGTTGATTCGATTAGGATCTAATCTAATCGTGAATGTGTATCATATACACATCAAGGCCTTTATTATCCTACACTAGCATGCATCACATACATACAAGCATTATTCTAGCATGCATCATATACATACAAGAAAAATATCCTAGCATGCATCATATACATACAAGCAAAATTTACTAGCATGCATCACATACATACAAGCAAAACAAATATATATATATATATATATATATATATATATATATATATATATATATATAAATATATAAATATATATATATATATATATATATATATATAAATTAATTGTGATGTGGTCATGGCCCTACTACGATCTTCTCAAGCCAATGAGAAGATCGGATGGTCAACCTAGGGTTAGCGGCTTCTCTAAGCGCCTCCTTTGGCCGCCATGTGTCGTCGGCACCCTTCTCGTAACTCCGTCTACTAGTGGACATTCCACCGCTCCATTTTGTATATTACAAACATGAAACTCGAGTTACATTCAAGTCTAAAACTATTTACAACTAGAATTTTAAAAGAAGAGGCACGACACGCAGGTCGCATACCCTAGACAACATGCACAACCATAAAAATGGCACGCAGGTCGTATTATGAATTACAACACATTTATCATCCAATCATATTGGAGTTCTTGGGCCATGACCATCACAGAATTATACATAATTCTAAATTATATATTTTACAAAAAATTTCTATAATTTTTCCTATTTTTTTTAATTTTATGAGTCACCTCTCTATAACGGTCCCGCTAAGTGATTTCTGGGAGCAATCGGGGGACAAGGCCCCTTTCGGGGATAGGGGCAGCGCCCCTACTCACAAAAATAAACTTTTCAAGTGTCCCTACTTGATCTTCCAGTGACTTAAGTTGCTATCCCGAAAACCTAAAGTGAGAACTCGCCGTTTCGGAGAGTTTTTTTTTTGTGGTCGAAGCCTACAAGTGTCCCAACACTTGTTGCTTCGACTCTTCGAGAAAAATACGCAAAAACTAATACAAATCTAATACAGAAATCTACAGAAATTTAAAAATCTGTAATTTTTATATCTAATACAAAAACTACAAATTTAAAACACATACATGCTTGCATGTGACTCTGATACCACTGTTGGACTTTCCGAGCCACAAAAATCGCTTTTTGCGTTGCGGAAACCTCAGAAGCCCGGCCACGGATCCGTGCGAAGTATAACAAAAATAAATTCATGTATGTGTTATGGAAACCTAGATCTACTTTAGATATACATGATGAGAGCGTTACCCTCGTAGTGACGCCCTTCGCTTATCCCGCTCGTCCAAACGCTTTGCCAGAACTCAAGAGTGTCAAGTGTACACTCCTCTATTGGTATCCACACGGACAAATGGTGGAGAAAATCAACCTAGAGTGTGCTAGCACTCATGGAAGTTTCGGCCAAGGAGGAGTGGGAAAGCTTGAGAGGAAGAACCAAGGAAGAAGAAGATGAAGTTACCCACCAAAATAACTTCACCCTTGAATAAAAGTGGACGGCCACTTCAAGTTGGGAGGTTACATGCATGCATTTAACTCCAAGAGCCAATGGCTCTTGGTCTCCCTCATGAGGTGGCACTACATGATAAGTCCATGATGATGTAGAACATCATCATTGGCCGGCCCCCATGCCAAGTCACCATGACATGGCAATTGGTCAAGTCAAATTGACCATTCATCTTCCCTCTCAAGTCAAGTCAAACTTGACCTCTTATCTCCCATGGTTAATCAAATCTAACCACTTGATTCAAGTCAATTTGATTTAATGAATCTCTATTCATAAATTTAAATTGACTCAATGAATCAAATCTAAATTAGACTCATTAAACACTTGAATCAAATTGAGTCTAACTCAATTAGTCTAATTTTGATTACTCTTAATCCAATTTGGTTCATCCCATGAACCTAATCCTCATGGTTCATCATATGAACCTAATCTCCATCTAATTGCCCTTTGTGTGTGACCCTATAGGTTCTTGTAACGCTGGCAATGCTCCTAAACCGATCTAGGAACATAAGCAATGAGCGGTATCTAGCAACACATCATTTCTACCCAAGTTACAAGAATGTTGAGTCCAACATCACCTTTGTGACTACTAATTGTGACTCTCACAATATGTGACAATGTACCTCTATCCTTGACATCTAGATTGACAAATTGAGGCATATACCGTGTCATCCTAGGTACAATCTATATCTTGAACTCCAAGTAGACTCACTCTAATCAAATGAGCTCAATATCTCATATTGACTCATTTGGGCATGGCCATGCACTTCTTGGTCTCACTCTATCACGAATAACGATGTTACTCCCGTCATATAGGAGGGATAGATCCCATCTACATCACTCACATCCCTCCGCATAATTTGTTATATACCCAGTAATCGCCTTTATAGTCCACCCATTTACAGGTGACGTTTGACGAAGCTAAAGTATGCAACTTCTTATGTAGGGAACCATGGTGACTTCAGGTCCAAGAACTAATAGTCATACTAATAGTCACATGAGAAAGTATATGACACTCATATAACAATCCATGATACTTTCTCCAATGCATACCCATGTGTCAACTTGATATCTCATATCCATGACTTGTGAGATCAAGTCATCGAGTTGACCTACATGCTAGTCTCTACGCATTAACATTGTCTTTGAATGTTAATACTTGACTAGGAATGATTAAGAGTAGTGTTCTCTATATCATCTCATTATTGATTCAACCAATCGATTGATATAGATAAGAACCTTCTACTCAAGGACGTTATTATACTTAGTTATTTGGCACCAATACAAGTAAATATAATAACCATGTCTTTATAAATAGGAATATTATAGAATAAAGTCCATACAACAATCATCACATGATTTGGCTCTAGGGCTTTCACTAACATGAATGTCTCATATCTCAATGAGATCTTACAATCTCTCCCTTGGAGAAACACACATACCTACCATCTTTCTAGTTATAAGTCCCATATCACTTAAGAGAGGCAATCCAATTTTCCTCCCATGAGGAAAAATATACATCCATCTTCCCATGATGGATACCTCCCCCTAGAGGCTTGCTCCCCCTTGACGATTGCACCAACAATGTCTTTGGAGAGTCCCTAAGCCAATAGGAACATTAGACCAATCAAAATTAAGGCAAAGTTTAACAATGAACTTCCATCCACCTTAAAATTGATACTCTCCCTAAACACTTCTCCTAATCCATATCCAATGGATTTCCACCCTTTCTAATGCTCTCCCAAGCATGTCCTAGGGTTAGGAGTGGTTAGGGGACCAAAACATAGCTGAACATGGGCCTAACCACCAAGGTTTTCCCGAAATCAGCTTGGGCAGTCGACTAAATCAGATATCAGTCGACTCCTTCCCATATCAGTCGATTAGCCTCCCTGACAGTCGACTGATAACTGCATTTACAGTTTTCTGATTTTCAGAAATGAATTTTTGAAATTCATAAGTAAATATCCATAAGTTGAAAAATCTTGAAATTTTGTATGTAGATTACTTATTACAATCATAATGGGTGAAAAATATTGGAAAATTATTTTACCCACAAAATAGCGAGATTGACACAAAGTTCAAAAGTTTAAAAAAGCTTCAATAATGAGTCCTCTTTGTATCATCCCATTCAATAGTGATAGCTATCAAAAGATAGACTTCACCAAGGTTTTTTAAAATGTTTTCAAAATATTTTTGAAACCTTTAATTCCTTTTTCCTAAACATCTCACTTGTATCTAAATGTGTAAAACACATATAAGTCAAATATTCTAGTGAGATGTGGATTTTTGTTCTTTAATTGTCTCATGCATATTCTAAGGCAACTCTACTTGATTCCCTTATGCATGGGACTTCAAGTCTTGCCAATGGTCCTTAAATCAATTTTATTTTATGCATGATATGATTATGTCATATATATGATATAACTAAGCATGTGCCAAAATCATGATGTCATGACATGTGAATGAAATTTTAGCATACATGACATATAAAAATAAGTCTAAACATGATCATGACATTTTTAGAGCTAAAAATGAAAATGATGTCATGACATGACAAGGCAAATAAATCATGGCAAGTAAAATATACTAAGGTATAAAATACCTAGGTGTTAAATAAAAATTTCCATTTCTAGGAATTAATTCTATTTTGCCTTAATACCATTATCTCCCAAGTGTGCCATAAACCCAAAATGGCACACCCATACCTCTAAGACCTAATCGTGCCAATTTAATCATTTTTCAACTTCTCAAGCATATTGGCACATCCTAATGTGTCAACTCACCATGGCTAGGTTAACTACCCATCCACTTAGGGTTGACACACCCTAACCCATCTAGCATGAATCGATCACGCTTCTAGGAACCCAATACCTATTGGATCTCCTTGGGATAACAAGGTATTCGCTAGGGATAACTTCCCTGGATACCTTCCTAATTACCCTTTTAGGCTTTGAAGCCATAGTCTTTTGGATTTTTCTTAGGTGAACTCAAGAGGTAACTCCCCCAATGACCTTGTTAGTGTTGGTGCAGTAGGCACCTAAGTCGAACCTGAGTTTTGATTATAGCAAACGATACAAAGTTAAGCTCATGTCATTATCTCACGAGCTGAATCGAGTGTGCAAAAAATTGCTATACCTGGAGCTGAAGGCTAGCGACACCCAAAGGAAGCCGCGGTGGTCGGGCGACACTCGAGTGACTTCGGAGGGAGCTGAAGGAATCGAGTGGAAGGTCAGAAGAAAAAGCAACACAGTAAGTATCGAGGTAAGCTCGTGTGTGCAAGCGTAAGTAAGGTCGTATCCTCTTTACGGGGATGATCTTAAGCGTAGATCCGACCAAATACATCCTATAGGTGGTCTAGGTCGAGATCGGATGGTCGGAGGCCGTCAAAATAATGTTTTTGTTAAGCTAACTTTTCCTTGCAAGATCGAGATCAAGACTTGAGGACTCATTGCCGCCCAACAATGACATCACGGAGGTTAGAATTCGACTGATGGTCAAGGATCAACCTCGAGGAGTCAAGTCTTATCACCATTTTTCAAGGAGCCATGTGCCAAAACTCTATTGGGTGAAGTTCCTCTCGAAAAGGGGCTCAAAGGCTATAAAAGGAGGGTCAATCCGAGGGTTTCTTCATCAATTCTAAGCTTCCAAAAGCCTCCGCCAATCTACAACCTTCCGACAATGAAGTGCTTCTTCTCCGACATCTAGGTTTATTTGTTTTCATTTTATTACGTCGGTTAAAGTTTTTATTTCAGTTTAGTACTTTCATTTCTCGGAGCTTTTATCGTAACGAGGAGAGGGGGAGTGTCCCTCTACCTCAAGCTTTGTGCTTCACTTGTATCAGTTAAACTCCTACCTCTAACGGGGAGGAATTCTTTAGTGTTTTTGCCCTCCATACGTGGTCAAGGACCGCTAGGGCCTTGGAGTAGTAGCCGAAGGCTATGAACCAAGTAAAATTTCCTTGTCTCTTTTTACTTTACATTTACATTTCCGCTGTGTATAAGTGTTTTTGAATCGTCTACCAAAAAAAGAAAAAAAACATTTATCGCTATTCACCCCCCCCCCTCTAGCGATCCGCTTCGATCCAACAATTGGTATCAGAGCCGGGGGCGCTTAGATTTGGTGAAACCACCAATCTAGCAATTTTTACAGATTTGTTTTTCGTTCATTTAAATTTTTCTCCTGCACTACTAATCCAAGACGAAGTCTTGGTACTCTTCGTTTGGTTTAGTTTTGCATGTATTCGCTTTTAGAGTAACCGATGGTAAAACGGGCATAACTTTTCGTACAAGTTGACCCATGAAACGGTCTACCTACCAAAACGAAGCTCTCGGAGAGATCTACACTTCTTATGAGGGTAAACCCTCATAACAAGCTGTCTTCATCCCCAAAAACCATCGTTTAGTACCATTTCTGGGACATCGAAGGTTGTAAGTGCTCATCTTTTATTTTAGTTGGTTATTTCTCGCTTATTTCTTTTGTTTCTTTTCATTTCCTACATTACTAATCCAAGGCAAAGTCTTGGAACCTCTTTCGTGTTTTTTTTGGTATTTTTTGTGCAAGGGTTCCCTTCCAAATGGCCCATCTCGAGGGTTTTAGCACCGTTCGACCTCCGTTTTACAATGGAGATGATTTCCATTACTGGAAAGGTCGGATGGAATGCTTTCTCAAAACCCAAATCAAGATGTGGATCCTAATCCAAACCAGTTTCACAGTTTCGACTAACGAAGTGGGTGAATCCTTGGATTATGACCAATGAACCATTGCGACAAAACGACAAGTCGAAGCCGACGCCAAGGCAATGCAAATCCTTCAATGCGGCTTGTCTAAGGAGGAATTAAATCGCGTCGGCCCCTTCATCAGTGCAAAGGACCTATGGACAAAACTAGTGGAGCTACACGAAGGGACTGATGAAGACAAGGTATGTAAGCATGATCTTTTATTTAATAAACTATATAATCTAAAAATGCAAGAACACGAGTCCGCGACGCAACTTCATGCCCGCGTCCAAGACATAGTCAACAATCTACACGCGATCGGGCAAAAGGTCGAAAACCGCGACCTTATAAGGTATGTCCTAAACTCCTTTCCGAGGACTACCTTGTGGGCATCCATGGTCGATGCCTACAAGGTCTCCAAGGATCTTTCGAAACTTAGGTTAGATGAACTATTTTCTGATTTTGAACTTCATGAGCAGTCTAACTCGGAACCAGAGAAGGGTATAGCACTTTTTGCAGGTTCAAGGAAGAAAACCGCACCCACGCCCCCCCCCCCCCCCCCCGAAGGAAGAAGAGGATGAGTCCGATTCGGAGGTTGACTCGGAAATGGAGGCTGAACTAGTCAACCTAGTTCAGAGGATAGTCATTGGCCGAAAATGAACTGTCTCAACCCAACGAAGGTAAGCCTAAAAGTTCAAATATTAGATGTTATGAATGCAACAGGTTTGGACATATCAAGTCCAAATGCCCAAAACTCAAGAGCAAAGCACCAAAACACAAAAAGGCACTCAACGCTACTTGGGAAGAAGCATCCGAGGAAGAAGATAATGATCGTGTTCTCATGGCTAAACTGGTGGAATCGGAGACGGAGTCAGAACCAAAACCTGAATCGGAAACCGAAGACGAGTCGGATTGCGAAGCACTATTCAAGACAAGCCACGGATACGCATCCGGTTCAAAAGATACACTCAAGGTAAGTCGATCTCTCATTAGTATACTTTATAGTGCAATTAAGTTTTTAACTAGAAAGTTAGCTAAGTCCGAGTCCAAGGTCGAGACCCTAGTTGAGGAAGTTAAACTCCTCAAACACGAGGTCTCCCTAACCTCTTCGACTAGTTGAGTTCAAGAGGAGGACTCAACTCGGGTTGAAAAACTCGAAGTTGAGAACTCACTCTTGAAGAGTCAAGTTGAAGATCTTAGGAATACGTTGGAAAGGTTTACTTTAGGATCCAAAGGACTTGACCTCCTACTTGGATCGCAAAGGGTCGTGTACAACAAGGCCAGGCTAGGGTTTAGCTCAAATACGACCAACAAGTCCTATATGTCGATTGTAAGTCGACATAAAAAACGTGTCCAAGCATGGGTCCCTAAGACCACCTTAATTTCAAACTTAGGATCGAACCAGTACTGGTTCCCAAGGACCAAATCCACTATGTGGAGAGACCGAATTGATTCAACGGTCCAGGGGGAGCTAGTACGAAACTTGTTTGTGTTTTAACCTAGTAATTGCATGCTTAGGTTTTTATTTAGTTTGATTTTCCTTTTTAGAATGGTTAGATAGGACTATAACTCGTCAATACTTGATAACATAGTACCAGGACACGGCGAGATGATAGTACGCTAGGAAAACGGAGTCTTGTGTATTCTGGCAAGATAAGGCATATCTAGTTCGGTGCACTTGACCGAGCGGAACTAGCTGAAGCTACCTCACCGTATCCTAGACTAGTTAGATCAGGAAGTGGTCTTAAGTGAGTCAAGTTACTATTTTCTTGAAAATGGCTTTGTCTAAGGAAGTGGTCGTTGTTCCGATCAAAGAAGGTCTCTGTGCCTCGCCATGACCTAGAAGCCATGATCTTGAAAAGGTGACTTGATGAGCCTAAGGACAAATTCGAATCTAACGCAAGGTTGAAAAGTGTTTAAGTCATTAAACTTGAATCAAGTAAAATTGGAAGTCATCTCACAAGACCATATAGGGTTAACGTGTTTGATCATGTAGACATGGGTGAGATGATTTAGGTTAATAATTTTTAACCAATCTTTAATAAATCCAATATCCGATCCAACTACCTTGCGTGTAGGATCAATGGATGTTGGACAATGGTTGCTCCCGACACATGACCGGGGATCAACTCATGTTTTCGAAGCTTCAATTCAAACGACAAGGATCGGTAGCCTTCGAAAACAACGGCAAGCTCAAAATCATCGGATCAGGTGATATTGAGCTTAACTCAAATTTTTTTATTCAAAATGTTTTATTAGTAGAAAATTTTTAATATAATTTACTTAGTGTAAGCCAATTGTGTGATAATAACTATAAGGTCATATTTCTAGAAAATGAATGCATAATTAATACAAATGAAACTTCTAAAACAATTCTTAAGGGAACTAGAAATAAAAATATATACACTATTAACTTAATTAACTCCTCAACTAAGTGTCTTATGACACGGCAAGAGGAATCATGGTTGTGGCACCGATGACTCGGTCACTCACACCCAAGACTCATCCACAAGATGAGTCAGAGTGACTTAGTCAGAGGTTTGCCGAACCTCAATAACTTGAACAATAAAATATGTAATGTGTGTCAACAAGGTAAACAATCTAGGACACAACATCAACTAACTAATCAAGAACGAACCAAAAGTGTGCTTGAGCTCCTACACATGGATCTATTTGATTCACACGGAGCTAAGTCACTTAATGGAAGTAAGTGCTTAGTCATAATTGATGACTATTCTAGATTTACTTGGGTTAGGTTCATCAAACACAAAAGTGATACCTAGATCAATTAATCAATCTATTTAAGTTAATAGAAAATCAACAAAGCATTAAAATCAAAAGACTTAGGGTGATCATGGTGGTGAATTCGAGAACCATAGGTTTCTGAGTGCAGCAACCTAAATGGATACCACCATGAGTTCTCTTGCCCTAGAACTCCACAACAAAATGGCCTAGTAGAACGCAAAAATAGAACCCTACAAGAAGTCGCTAGGACAATGTTAAACGAGTATAACCTACGCGATAGGTTTTGGGCGGAAGCCGTGAGTACGACATGCTATGTCCAAAATAGGATCCTTATGGTAAAGAGGCACCTTAAGACATCATACGAGATTTATCACGATAAAATACCTAACATCAAGTACTTTAGGGTATTTGGGTGTAAGGTACATATCCTAAACACTAAGGATTACCTAGGGAAATTTACATCCAAAACCACGACCGGAATCTTTCTAGGATACTCGACTATAAGTAGAGCTTATAGAGTATATAACCATGACACCCTTAGAGTCGAAGAGACTTTTAATGTAGTATTTGATGAAGGACACGAACCTACAAAACCCCCGGCAACCCCAATTAGCGAGCCGATTCATACTAGACCTAACTTTGATCCGGAGATCAGGTCTAGTGTTAATCCTAATCTAAGTCAACCAAGTCACTCTAATGACCAAGTGATAGATGACTCTAACCAAACTAGAACTCAAACGATTCATCCTATTAATCAAGTTGTAGACTCAAACCCAAATCCAACTAGGACTCAAACGAATCATCCTATCGACCAAGTGATAGGTGATCCAAGTCTAGGAGTTCGAACTAGAGCCTCATACAGAAACCTTAGTCAAATCTCCTTAATTTCCAAAATTGAACCCAAGACTATTGACCAAGCTCTTCTTGATCCTGATTGGATTATTGCAATGCAAGAAGAGTTGGCTCAATTCACTAGGAATGAAGTATGGGAATTAGTACCACCACCTAAAGATAAAACAATCATTGGAACAAGGTGGGTGTTTAGAAATAAACTTGATGATAAAGGTGAAGTGGTTAGAAATAAAGCTAGACTAGTCGCTAAAGGATTTAGTCAAGTCGAAGGTTTAGATTACGACGAGACCTATGCCCTAGTAGCTAGATTAGAGTCCATTCGAATGCTATTAGCGTATGCATCACATCAAGGATTTAAGTTGTTTCAAATGGATGTGAAATCTGCGTTCTTAAATGGATACATTAAAGAAGAAGTTTATGTTAGTCAACCCCCCGGTTTCGAAAGTTTAGACAAACCTGACCCCTTAGGTTAAAGAAAGCTCTCTATGGACTTAAACAAGCTCCTCGAGCTTGGTACGAGAGACTTTCGATTTATCTTAAGTTCAAAGATTTTAACCAAAGTGTAGTTGACCCAACTCTTTTTGTAAAAACCTTAGGTAAAGACATATTCATAGCCCAAATCTACGTAGATGATATTATTTTCGGAACCACCAACTCAATCCTACTAAATGAGTTCATTTCACTTATGGAAAGTGAATTTGAAATGAATTTAGTAGGCGAGTTAAGCTTCTTTTTAGGTCTACAAATTAAACAAACTAAAGATGAAATATACCTACATCAATGCAAATATACTAGGGAATTAATTAAACGCTTTGGAATGCAAGACGCTAAAATTATTAATACCCCAATGGCAACTAATGTGAATATAGAAGAAGATGTAATCGGAAATTCAATTGATTTAAAATACTATAGGAGCGTAATAGGGAGTCTCCTTTACTTAACTGCAAGTCGACCCGATATCTTATTTGCAGTAAGTATGTGCGCAAGGTTCCAAACCTATGCCAAGGAGTCTCACCTAACTCTAGTTAAGCATATCCTTAGATATCTAAAGGGTACACTTAATGTCGGTATTAGGTACCCTAGATCTACCGAGTTCGAACTAACCGGCTACTCCGATTCGGACTATGCCGGTAGTAAGCTCAATAGAAAGAGTATGAGTGGTTGTTGTCAACTTCTCGGCTCGAGTCTAGTGAGTTGGTGCAGTAGGAAGCAACACTGTGTTGCCTTATCTACCACCGAAGCCGAATATATCACGATGGGTGAGTGTGTCACTCAGCTTCTTTGGATGAAGCACACTCTCCGCGACTTTAAGTTAGACTTTACAAATACTAAACTTCACGTACATAACATTAGTTCAATTAATCTTACTAAGAATCTGATATGTCACTCTAGGACCAAACATATAGAGTTCAAACACCATTTCATTCGAGAACATGTGGCCAACGGAGTCATACAACTCGAATACGTCGAATCGAAGTCTAACTTGGCAGACCTATTTACTAAACCCTTACCCGAAGCCGAATTTAGTCTATTAAGACGAAAATTGGGCATGTGCGTAGTAGAATAGGACTTTGCAAATTATATTACTACTATTTCTTACTTTTCATTTTTCATGGAACTAGTATAGGACTTACCTTAGATATCATGCACCTATAGATTTAAGGAGCCAATACATCTCACAACACATAGGACTAATGTGTTTGTGTACTTAGCCACGTAGATGGGCGTGGGATGTTAGGACCTTACTCCTGGTTCCAGATGTAGAGCTAGTGCATCACCATGAACCACGGAGTATAATCATATATACTAACCGACTCTGACCAGGACTAGTTGATCTTTCATATCAATCAAGCCAAATATGAGTCGAACATTTTATAGATGAACTTATTTTCAGTATATTATTTTCAAAATAATGTGGAACATGCTTAGACTTTAAAATTAATACTTATTTTTTATTCCACACACACCCTCACTCTTTTCGATATATGGAAAAAGGGGGAGAAAGAGGTCAAAGTTAAGGGATCATTTTTTTTTCATTTGGCCAAAGGTTAAGTAAATGTTTACTTAACTTTAAGTTAACTTGTTGGTTAACAAAAGTAAATGATTACTGGTTAAGTAAATGTTTACTTAACTTTAAGTTAACTTGTTTGTTAACAAAAGTAAATGTTACTGGGTAAGTAAATGTTTACTTAACTTTAAGTTAACTTGTTTTTTTAACAAAAGTAAATTTACTTAACTTTAAGTTAACTTGCTAACAAAATGGAAGTAAAGGCCAAGGTTAAGAAATCAATTTTTTGATTTCTTAACTTAAAACTTATTTTAAACACTATGGCCAATATTAAGTAATTTCGGTTACTTAATTCTTTTTTAGTAGCAAACATCAAGGGGGAGAGTTAAAACTCTTTCTCAAGTACTCACCCTCGGTCAAGGGGGAGGATTCCTCAAGGGGGAGCACTTGAAAAAGAGTTTTTATATACTCCTGCTTATTCATGCATATCTCATACTCATTTTTCTTAATGCACTTAATTTATTTTTCTTAACTTTGTATGTGGGTTTGCCATAAATCAAAAAGGGGGAGATTGTTGGTGTAGTAGGCACCTATGTCAAACCTGAGTTTTGATTATAGCAAACGATACAAAGTTAAGCTCATGTCGTTATCTCACGAGCTGAATCGAGTGTGCAAAAAATTACTATAGCTGGAGCTGAAGGCTAGCGACACCCGGAGGAAGCCGTGGTGGTCGGGCGACACTCGAGTGACTTCGGAGGGAGCCGAAGGAATCGAGTGGATGGCCAGAAGCAAAAGCAACACAGTAAGTATCGAGGTAAGCTCGTGTGTGCGAGCGTAAGGTTGTATCCTCTTTACGAGGATGATCTTAAGCGTAGATCCGACCAAAGACATCCTATAGGTGGTATAGGTCGAGATCGGATGGTCGGAGGCTGTCAAAATAATGTTTTTGTTAAGCTAACTTTGCCTTGCAGCTAGCATCAGTCGACTGCCATCTTGGAGGACTCGACTGTCATCCAACAGTCGACTGTCGGAGGTTAGCATTTGACTGATGCTACCATCAGTCGATTGATGATGGCCATCAGTCGACTGATGGTCAAGGATTAGCCTCGAGGAGTCAAGCCTTATCACCATTTTTCAAGGAGCCATGTGCCAAAACTCTATTAGGTGAAGTTCCTCTCGAAAAGGGGCTCAAAGGCTATAAAAGGAGGGCCAATCCTAGGGTTTCTTCATCAATTCTAAGCTTCCAAAAGCCTCCGCCAAGCTACAACCTTCCGACAATGAAGTGCTTCTTCTCCGACGTCTAGGTTTATTTGTTTTCTTTTTATTACATCGGTTAAAGTTTTTATTTCAGTTTAGTACTTTCATTTCTCGGAGCTTTTATCGTAAAGAGGAGAGGGGGAGTGTCCCTCTACCTCAAGCTTTGTGCTTCACTTGTATCTATTAAACTGTTGGAGATCGAACGGTCGGCTAGAGGGGGGGGTGAATAGCCCTTTATTGTTGAATGTCGATATTTGCTCGTCTACAAAACTAATTAGCATAAAAGAAACAATAAAGACAAGCAAATACAAATACAAGAAAACAAACGCTAACACAATAGTATAACGTGGTTCACGGCTACGCCACTAATCCACGGTCCCCGATTCATCCTCGGTGAATCACTCCGCCAAAACCAATCCACTAATGGTCTCTCCTTTGCACCAAGCTAGGTGGAGGTAACCTTTACAATCAAGATCACTCTTCTTACAATAAGAATGAAGTGAAAGCAAGTAAGAAGAGTTTAAAGCTTGTGGGGCACTTGGATGGTCGTTTGGAGTAAGAGCATTAGCCATCAAAAAGCCCACACCCTCTCTTTTTATAGAGAGGAAGCTTTTCTTCCTGTTGGCCGCCACCAGTCGACTGCTGCCCTTGGCAGTCGACTGCCGCCACTCTAACGGCCTCCGAACACGTCAGATCTCCACCATTGTAGTCCAACGGAACACTTGGCAGTCAACTAATGGACCTCATCACGATTCACGCCTCGTAAGTCATTGCTCGACCTATGAGTGGTTCTGTGGCTAAACCCTTTCGACCCGATCATTCGCCTTGACGATCGATGGTCTGGCGATCATTGCGGCCTCAAAATAGCCAGTCGAACCACGTTCGACTCAGAGCAGTCGACTGCCATTCCATGGCAGTCGATTGGTGTCGGAAAAACTCATCCGACACTTGGCCAAATGGCCAAGTTTCACCTAAGAGCTACCCCTTCCTGGGTTACATTCGCTCACTCTCATCCCTCGGAGTCCCTCGCCTTCGAAGTTCTCTTCGTTCGCGGCCATGTCCCTCGGCAGCATCAGGCGCACGGCTCTGCAATGCTCCTTCGCGTCTCTTGCCTCGAAGTCTACTTCCTCAGGCTTCACTCCAAGCTCCTCGTCCGGCGGTCCCTCGGATGCTCCAAGCGCACGTCTTCCGCAAAGCTATCCTTCACCGACTCAAGGACCGAGTCATGAGATGTGAAACTCGCCACGGCTCCATGTGCGAATTACTAAGCCCTGCAAGACTCCAACGCACATATCAAACCAACATATCAACCTAACTTAAACCCTTTGCCACACACATCAAAACCTTATCATGGCAAGAGATTGCCCTAACAATCTCCCCCTTTTTGATGTGTGGCAATCCGTTTAAGTTAGGAAAAATATTTGATAGAAATTTCTAAGGTAAGAAAGCATGTAAACATAAACATGATATAACAACATGCAACTCCTCCTTAATCCATGAAACTCCCCATACAAATTTCTTCCCCTATCATAATTTACTTAAACATAATTATTTCTCCCCCTTTGACACCATCAAAAAGATTAACACTAAGTTATAAACTCATGGCATCAAGTCTAATAGAAGAAAAATACCAAAAATTAGTCTAAAACCTGAATTAGGCCTTAACTAGTCTGATTTTAGCTACCATTGCTATCGGTATGTGATCGTAGCACAATGAATTCAAATTACGATTTTCTAAGAAATTGAATGCATTAAAAATTCCAAAAAAAATTCGAAAAATCATGAGATTTGGGGAACACATTTCTTTTAAGTATATCTATCAATGAAAAATAGTTTTTCATGAAAAGTCATTATATTTTCTGAGATTTGCCAAAAATCTAAAAGCTTTAAAAACCACTAGTTTTTGAACATGTTAGTATCCATTTTAACACCTAGTCTTGCTTTGGATTGTTTCAAAACATGAATACATGGATTTTTAAAGTAAGAAATTGTTTTGAAAACATATGAAATATCCAACCATGATCTTTGGGCAATATGTCTATGAATTAAACATAAGCCTTCCCCATGATTAGTCTATTATTGCTATTTTGATACTTTAAATGACCATCTAAATGCCATAGGCATTAGTGGACATTTGTATCATCCTAACATCTCACTCATGCTAAGTTTTCAATCAAAGTAGCCTATAGTGAGTGTGAGATGCATCCTAAAGGGTATTTGTATATACTTAACCATTATATTCATGCAATTCTATCAAGGTTAAGTATCATCCTCACAATCCTCATGATCATAAAGGCATGTATGAACTAATTTCATATTATGATCATGAAACACATGTATTCATTGAATTGTTATCATGCATTAGGTATTATATCATGATAATAAACAAAGTATCACCTCAAACATGATTTAACCCTATTTCTCATGATGATGTGCCAAATTTCAAAATCATAAATCATGATTGCACATATACATAGCAATTACATTGATTATCATGATTTAAGCATTATTATCTATTTATAGGTTCATTATCATCACCTAACACTATTTCAAAAATGTGTCCCGACATCCTAAGTCAACCAAAGATATGATATAGGTCAAGTCCATATGGTTGACTACCCTAGGGTTTTCCTAACCCTTAAGGATGGATTTTGGAACCCAAAATAGATTCTTGCCTATGGGGTTCACTAGAAATTCCTTAGGAATCCATTTCCTAGCAATTACTTTCTTCTTATCTTGTCCCCTATCAATTAGGCATTTGTAGGCCTTTTCATTTTTCTTTTCTTTATAACCTAGGCCTTTCTTATTAAAACTAGCTCTTTGGCTCCCTATAATCATGTTCAATGTATTTGAGCCAATTGTAAATTTTTCTAGGGCTTTTGTCAAATAGTCTACCTTTTCCCTTAAAGCCCTATTTTCATCCATACATGCATCACTAACATTAAATGGGATATATTCATGTGAGCATGCATCATTTAAGCTAGAAGAAATATTTTCATTTTCATTTAAGCATGCTTTTTCTAGTTTATTTTCTAGATCCTTAATTTGATCTAGCATGCTCTTATTCTTCTTCTTAGCTCTAAATAAATCCCTAGTTAAGCTAGAGACCATGAAAACTATTTTCTTGGGAGTTAGATTTGTTACCATAGTCTCCATGTCCTCTTCTTCTTCTTCGGATGAGGATGTAGAGGAGGCTCCCCCTTCACTTGAGCTCTCTCTACTTGAGCTTGATTCTTCATTTTCGGTGGAGGAGCAATCCAAGTCATCAAAAGCCATCAATGCAAGGTTGGAGTAGACATGTTCTTCTTCTTCGGATGAGGAAGATGAAGAAACATCATCCCATGTCTTTGCTTTGAATGCCTTAGCCTTCTCCTTTTCTTTTGCCTTCTTCTCCTCTTTCTTCTTGCTCCCCTTTTTCTTCTTCTTTTCTTCTTTCTTTTTCTTCTCTTCCTTGCTCTTGTTTAGGAGGGGACAATTGTCCCTTATGTGTCCCTCTCCTTGGCAATTGTAGCAAATGAATTTCCCCCTTGGTCTTCTATTCCTATCATTTGATTTGTTAAATCTAAAACCTTTTAATGCACGTCTTACCCTCCTTACCATATAAGCTTCTTCTGTGCTATCCATGGAGGAGGAGGAGGATGCTTCATCATCGGAGGAGGAAGGGATCTCTATCTTCTTTTTCCCCTTGTTTGCCAATAGTGCCATTCCCCTTGAAGGTTGGATTCTAGGCTCTTCTTGTATTCCTTCAAGCCTTGTTTCGTGAAGCTCCATTGTTGAGAAGAACTCCTCCAAGGTGCTCACTTCTAAATTCTTCGAAATATAGAAAGAGTCCACCATGGAGCTCCACTTTGAGGATCGCGGAAAGGCATCTATAGCCTTCATAACCATATCCCGGTTTGATAGCTTCTCACCTACACTTGACAAACCGGTTATAATTTCCTTGAAACAAGAATGTAAGGAAATTACCTTTTCTCCCTTTTCTAGTTTAATGTTGTTGAGTTGGGAGCGGAGGAGGTCTCTCCTTGCTAGCTTCACCTCGGATGTGCCTTCATGAAGCTCAATTAGCTTCTCCCGCATCTCCTTGGCACTTAGGCATTCTCCAATTCTATTTATTTCTTGTTGAGGAAGCACATTGTAGAGATGGTGCTTTGCTTTTGAATTTGCAAGGTGCTCCTCTCTTTGCCTCTTGGTCCACCTTGACTTCTCTATTAGCTTTCCCTCTTCATCCCTAGGCAAAACGAAACTGGATTCCATTGTAATCATAATATCAAAATCCGTTTCGAAAAATACCTCCATTCGCTTCTTCCACCAAGCGAATTCTCCTTCAAAATTCGGTGGATGGATATTGGAGCCGGCCATTTTGAAAGTTGCTTGTTGTGGCGGTTAGTCCTCGACAAGTTTTCCTTGGCTCTGATACCACTTGTTGGAGATCGAATGGCTGCCTAGAGGGGGGGTGAATAGCCCTTTGTCGTTGAATGTCGGTATTTGCACGTCTACAAAACTAATTAGTGCAACGGAAACAATAAAGACAAGTAAATACAAATACAAGAAAACAAACGCTAACACAATAGTATAACGTGGTTCACGGCTACGCCACTAATCCACGGTCCCTGATTCATCCTCGGTGAATCACTCCGCCAAAACCAATCCACTAATGGTCTCTCCTTTGCACCAAGCTAGGTGGAGGTAACCTTTACAATCAAGATCACTCTTCTTACAATAAGAATGAAGTAAAAGCAAGTAAAAAGAGTTTAAAGCTTGTGGGGCACTTGAATGGTCGTTTGGAGTAAGAGCATTAGCCATCAAAAAGCCCACACCCTCTCTTTTTATAGAGAGGAAGCTTTTCTTCCCGTTGGCCGCCACCAGTCGACTGTTGCCCTTGGCAGTCGACTGTCGCCACTCCAACGGCCTCCGAACACGTCAGATCCCGACGGTTGTAGTCCAACGAAACACTTGGCAGTCGACTGATGGACCTCATCGATCCGCCGCCTCCGTATCGATCCGCCTCCGTAGTCGATCGCCGCCTTCCGTAGTCGATCGCCACGGCTACGAGCGCTGGCCAAACCCTTTTGACCGATCGCGCCTTGATCGATCGATGGTCTTGGCGATCGCCCACATATGGTAGTCGACTGCTGGCCTCAAAACATCCAGTCGAATACCAGTCGAACCACGTTCGACTTAGAGCAGTCGACTGTCATTCCATGGCAGTCGACTGGTGTCGGGAAAACTCATCTGACACTTGGCCAAATGGCCAAGTTTCACCTAAGAGCTACCCCTTCCCGGGTTACATTCGCTCACTCTCATCCCTCGGAGTCCCTCGCCTTCAAAGTTCTCTTCGTTCGCGGCCACGTCCCTCGGCAGCATCAGGCGCACGGCTCTGCAATGCTCCTTCGCGTCTCTTGCCTCGAAGTCTACTTCCTCCGGCTTCACTCCAAGCTCCTCGTCCGACGGTCCCTTGGATGCTCCAAGCG
Source organism: Wurfbainia villosa (assembly GCA_025175895.1). Taxonomy (NCBI): domain Eukaryota; kingdom Viridiplantae; phylum Streptophyta; class Magnoliopsida; order Zingiberales; family Zingiberaceae; genus Wurfbainia; species Wurfbainia villosa. The sequence goes on along the minus strand of CM045996.1, from coordinate 52,535,751 downwards.
CACGGCTTCCGCAAAGCTATCCTTCACTGACTCAAGGACCGAGTCATGAGATGTGAAACTCGCCACGGCTCCATGTGCGAATTACTAAGCCCTGCAAGACTCCAACGCACATATCAAACCAACATATCAACCTAACTTAAACTCTTTGCCACACACATCAAAACCTTATCATGGCAAGAGATTGCCCTAACATAAACTCCTACCTCTAACGGGGAGGAGTTCTTTAGTGTTTTTGCCCTCCGTACGTGGCCAAGGACCGCTAGGGCCTTGTAGTAGTAGCCGAAGGCTACGAACCAAGTAAAATTCCCTTGTCTCTTTTTACTTTACATTTACATTTCCGCTGCGTATAAGTGTTTTTTAATCATCTTTCGAAAAAAGAAAAAAAAAAGGTTTATCGCTATTCACCCCCCCCCTCTAGCGATCCGCTTCGATCCAACACTTAGTGGCTTTCTTGGTTTTTCTTAAGTCCTTAGCCACTAAGCACACACTATGGCTAGTCTTAGGGATAACTTCCCTGTTAGCCTTGGTTTTCCTAGACCTAGATGTTGTTCCATAATCAAATGGAGCATTATGATAAGTCTTCTTGGGCTTAGGTTTGTGACCCAAACCTTTCTTGCCCTTAGACCGTTCTTGAACCCTAGGTCTTGACTTTTGGGCATTTGACCCTTGAATAGAATTTTCTATAATCCTAAGGGTCTTTTCCATTTTCTCAAGTCTTGACCTCAAGACTTGGTTTTCTAATTCTAATTTTCCCAATTTTGATTTATCATTAGATTTTTTAGAAGGCCTCTTCTTCTTAGGCATGTTCCTAGACTTTTTGGGATTAATACCCAAATTTTCTTCTATTCTCCTAATTGATTCCCTAGGTAAAATGGTTTTAGTATTATTTGTCCTAGGTTTATCCTTAAATAAATTTACATGCTTAGCACCTAAACAATAAATCTTATTATTTCTACTAGCATGCTTTTCATTCATAATAGCAAGAGAACTAAAATAATTTTTAGCATGCTTGTTAACCCTAGAAATTGAAGGTGCATTAACTAAATTTACCTTAGGGTTAGCTTTGGAAGCTCCCCTACATGAGATGCCCCTTCTTGCCCTTTCTTCCTCCCCCTAGGGCATTGACTTCTATAATGCCCCCTTTGGTTGCATTTGAAACACACAATGTGCTCCTTGCTTCTAATTGTGGGGACTCCAACATTTTTGACTTTTGGTGCCGGTTGAACCTTCTTCACCTTCTTAGGACACTTACTTTTGTAGTGCCCTTGTTCCCTACACTCAAAGCATGTTATATAATTTTTATTTATAATAACAATACTTAAGTTACCTAGGGAATTTTTGCTTCTCCCGGATGTTGAAGCTTCTTCTTGAATTTATTCCGGGATGGAAGGCCTCTCCTCCCCCTCAATGTTAGAGGTGGAGGTCTCCACCAAATCATCAACATCTTCGAATGTGGTGGGCAATTCTTCCTCGGCATTCTCTTCTACTTGTGCCGGTTCGGGATTCTTGTGGAATTCAACCACCTTATTCCACAAATCCTTTGCATCCCTAAAATTACCTAGCCTAGACCAAATGTTGTTAGGAATCAAATCACTAAGTAATTCGATTACCTTGAGATTTGTCTAGAAGTCCTTGATTTGGTCTTGGGTCCACCTTGACTTCTCAATTTGCCTTTTTCTTTCATCCCTAGGCAATTTGAAACCATTTCTATAATATCGAAATCGGTTTCGAAATATACCTCCATCCTTTTCTTCCACCAAGAAAAGTCTCCATCAAATTTCAGTGGATGGATGTTGTAGCCGGCCATCTTATAGTGCTTGTGTCGGCAGTTAGTCCTCTACAAGCGACTTGGCTCTGATATCACTTGTTGGAACATTGGTGGCCGGCTAGAGGGGGGTGAATAGCCCTCAATCATCGTACGGTGGAATATGATCGTTCTTGCATGCTTGACTACAATTGTCGTTAATATACGCAGCGGAAACAATAGAAATAATAGTAACAATATAATCACACGCCATACACAAAGATATACGTGGTTCAGAACCGAATTGTTCCTACTCCACGGGTGAGCTCACCGAGCTCTAGTTATGTGCACGACACTAACTAAACTCCTTCTCGACAACACGTCGAAGGTGGAGAAACCTCTCACAAGAAATTACACTAAGTAATATGAAATACAAGAAATACAAAGACAAATACGAAATACACATAAAGAACACTTTACAATGCTTGCTTTGAACCCTTTGCTTGTTGCTTGCTTTAGATGGCTCTTGAAGGTTTGGAATGCAGCAACAATTCCCCTCCAAAAGCTTCACAAAAGTCTTGGCGAAATCCTCCATCTTGAGCTCCATTTATACTATGCATCAAGTTGATTCCGTGCCCATCAATCGACTGATCATGACCATCAGTCGACTGGTCTTGTAGCCGTTGTCTCACAATGGCCAGATTCACGTTGGTCAAGTTCCAACGGATCACCCATCAGTCGACTGATGATACCATCAGTTGAGTGCTGGTGCGAGCACTGATCCGGAAGGCATTTCTGGCACCTCGATCGATCGGTGATCCGATCATCATCGGCCGATCGATGGTGTTATTAATACCGCCATCCTCGATACCAACTAATCAGCCAAACCCTATTCAGTCGAACAAGAGTCGAACCCTAGTCGACTTGGAGCAGTCGACTGGCACCTATACCAGTCGACTGATGTCGAGTAAAACCTCAAACATCAAGTTGTTTGAGCATCCAACACTCAGTCTTAGCCACTTGGCCAAGTCCACCTCATCCCTCATGGAGTTCCCCACCGAAGCTCTCTTCCCTCGGCCTACGTCCCTTTGATGCGCCAAGTGCACGACTTCACAACGCCATCATTCACGTCTCTTGCCCTCGAAGTATGCTTCCCTTGGGCCTCACTCCATTCGCTCCCCGTTCGGCGATCCCTCGGATGCATCAAGCGCACGCCTTCGCAATGCCATCCTTCAGCGACTCAAGGACCCCGAGCCTAGTGAACTTGCCAAGTCCTCAAGACTTCCTAAATGCACCAAGTGCACGGCTTTGCAATGCATTCCTCACCAAGCACCAAGCGCACGACTTTGCAATGCTTTGGACTTTTCCACACCAATCTCCATGCTTGGATTTTCCATGCCAACTCCATGTTGGACTTTCCTATGACAATCCCATGTCATAAGTTTTGTCTATCATCAAAATACTGCTCAAGTCAAACTCGATTCAACCCGAGCCGATTGCACCAACATAGTTGAGAATCTACATTCTCGATTGCGTTATGCATCTACTCTAACCTACTCTCTACTGTGCTAAGAATTGGCGATTACTCAGTGCAACTTGGCTAGAGCTCGCGAACCATACATAATTCTTTTGAGACGTCACCTCTCCCAGATGCCTCGCCTCGTTACTCCACCCTAAGATATTCCAATAGAAGAAAAGATCATCCGAGAGGCCCCTTAACTTCTCCCTTATTAGAATGTATCTCCTTCTCTCTATCACTGAGTAATTGTGTTTTCTTTTATAACTTCAAATAAATATGTTACGCTACTACTTCTATTATTCAATCATTTGCATGACACTTTATAAAGAAATTCAAAATTTGATAGTTGATACCACGTACCTCTTTCTGGGGATTATACTTGCACAATTCTTTCTTTTTTTTTACTTCCCTATACGATTTAAATGATGATATAATTAACTCACCAATGAGCTTCAAAAACATGCCAGATATAATGTAGAATGCCTCAGCAAAAAAAGGATGAAGTAAATGAATATCCCCGGTTACATAAGCCAATTGAAAGAATGAAGGTCGATCACGGATGCATAAATGGCCTCGACCCTTGAGCCATATAAGAAATAAGATTTGTCTTGAAGGTTTATGAATTGCAATGCCTATCGGATTGCATAATAATGAAAACCACCCTGAGGGCTCATAACTGGCTCTAGTCGAATGATGTATATGTTCCGCTGTACTTCCAAAGTAATTCTTATCTTTTACTTAACTCCTTCGATCCACCACTGTGTTGGTGTAGGGGCACCAGATAATCGAACCTAGATTTTGATTATGGAAAAGGGTCAAAGTTAAGATATTATTATTATCTCATGAGCGGTGTTAAGTGTGTAGGAAGTGTTTAAGCTAAGCCTAAGGTTGAGCGACACCCGGAGAATCTCGAGTCGAGAAACTGTGGTGGTTGAGCAACACCAGGAGAATCTCATGGAGTCGAGGAACCTCAGTGGTGACCGAAAGCTAAGTGGTAGGTCGGCATGACCAAAGGTAAGCTTTAGGTGTGGAGCAGTGGTAAGGATGCATCCTCGGTTAGAGGACAATCCTAGGCATCGATCCGACCAAGGCTTCCGGAGGAATGCTGAAGTAGAGATCGGACAGTTAAAGGACTTTCACACTACATGGCATTATGCATCTCTTTTGCTAACCTTGTGTTGAAGGAATTCTCAAGTGTAGCAGTCGACTGGAGGTGTCAGTAGTCAATTGAAGGCAGTCGACTGTCAAGAGGATCAGTCGACTGATGTCGACGAATCAACCCAGTGCACATGGTCAAAGAGATAGAGATCGATGTCGCCACCTCATGATAAGATAAGCCACCACGTCAAGATAAGATCCATGAGTTTTGGATCTGGATCGGGACATATACAAGGCGTCATTCTATAAAAGGAGGGGAGGACTCAAACCCAAATCAATCAATGAACTCCTAAGTGCGCTTGATCTCCGCCCGAAATTCTACGTGCTACAACGCTACTCCGACCGTGCGTCTTCTACAATTCAGTTGTTAGTACCTTTCTTATCTTTTACTTATTACTTACTAAAGATGAGAGGTAGGTTTGTTATCTCTTCCTCTACATCATTGTAATCGGTTGTCTCTTACCTCCAACGAGGAAGAGATATTTAGTGCTTTGCCCTTCAAAAGCGATCAAGGATCGCAGGGCCTTGGATTAGCAGCCAGTGGGCTATGAACTAAGTAAAAAAGTCTTGTGATTGTGTTTTGGTTTTCCGCTGTGTACTTGGTTTTAATCATCGAAAAAGAAAAGTTTTTACGATCGCTATTCACCCCCTCTAGCGATTCACCTCGATCCAATATTTGATATCAGAGCGAGGGTGCTCAGATTTAGTGCAACCACCGATCGAGCATTTTCTTTTCTTTATTTTTTTTATTTTTAAATATCTCCCGCACTACTAATCCAAGACTAAGCCTTGGGACCTTTTGGTTTGTCTTTTTTTTTTTGCGAGTATTAGAAGATCGTTGACCGAGTTAACCATGGAAGAGTCTCTCACAAGGCCTAAAGGTAACAATGTCAATTTAAATTTTAAATTGCATATTATTTGTTTCAAGTACAGGGAGAGAGGATACTATAAAAATAAGTATCCTACTCGTAAGACTCGAACGGCACAACCGACAGCAAAGGAGAAACCAATGCCAGAAGTTTGAAGGAACAAGGAACACAGCAAGTGCTTCGGGTGTGGAAGATTCGGTCACTACAAGAATTGGTGTCCGGAGAAGAAGGTTAGTAAAATTAACAATTTTGAAATTTTAAGTTTTAGAATACTTGATAATTTAGATAAATTATGTATTAAAGCTAGTAAATTAGTTAAATGTTGTCAATTAATTAATATAATTAATAATTCAACTAATAAAAATTTTATTAATTCAGATTTAATTAGTTTAAATAATAATAACAACAATATCATAAAAAAATAATTAAATTAATCTAACATTTGATAAAATTAACCAAGAGCTTAATCAAATTTTTAGTTTGATCAACATAGATCTAGATCAAGTCAAGGATAAAACCAACCTAGAATTTAATCAGAATAATCAAACACTAGATCAGAATAATCAAACCTTAGGATAGAATCATCAAACACTATATCTGATTAATCTAGATAATTCTGAATTACAAAATTCTATTTTGGAAAATTCAACCATAAAAATTCTAATAATTCTATTAATAATTCTACCTTTAAAAATTCTAACAATCTTATCTTAAAAAATTCTAATAATTTTATTAATAATTCTACTTTTAAAAATTCTAAAATCTTATCTTAAAAAATTCTAATAATTCTACCTTTAAAAATTCTAACAATCTTATCTTAAAAAATTCTAATAATAATTCCACTTTTAAACATTCTAATAATAATTCCACTTTGAAACATTCTAATAATAATTCTACTTTTAAAAATTCTAATAATAATTATACTTTTAAAAAATTAATAATCCCATTAAATCTATTTTAAATTCAAAATCTAACTTAATTCAAAATTCAAAATTAAATAATCAAACTAATAAAATTAATTATAATAGAGTACCATTTGATTATACAAAAATTAATAATTTAGCAATTAAACCTTAAATTTTTAGAAATTCAACAAATAAAAATTTACCTAAGAAGCAACCATTTCTTTGAATTTATTGAACATAACATGCTCATGTATACATATCATTTTAATTAATTACCATGCTTATTTTTGTCATATAAAACATACTAGTCTTAAATTAAATCTCATAGAACGGTTATATAGCAAATGGTTAGATAATACGTTAGGAAAACAAAGTCTCGTGTGTCCGGGTTAGATAAGGAGTATCTAGCTTGGTGCACTTGGCTAAGTGGAACTAGCTGAAGCTACCTCATCACATCCTAGACTAGTTAGACTAGGACGTAACCCTAAGTGAATTAAGTGCACAATTTCTTAAGATTGACTTTGTCTAAGGAAGTGGTCATTGTTCCGATCAAAGAAGGCCTCTATGCCTCGCCATGACCTAGAAGCCGTCTTTTGAAATCTTAACATAATTAACCAAAGGTTAAATCCGAATCTAACCCAAGGTTAATTGATTTTCACATCATTAACATTAACTAAATAAAATTAAATTCATCTCACAATACCTATAAGGATAACTTGGTTGATCATGTAGAATGGGTGAGATGGCAAGGACAACAAATTGAAAATAGTTTTGAAAACAATTTCAAAAATTTAGATATACATAAATAGATTCCTAAAACTATTTTTATTGGTTGTCATGATTGTTGTGTGTAGTTATACGTAGTGTTTAAAATAACTATGCTTTTTAAAATGATGGTTAGTTAACCAATGCTGAACTTCTAGATCACTACGTCAACTTTAGACACCTAGACCCACTAGGGACTTAAATCAGTTTGCCATAGATCAAAAAGGGAGAGATTATTGGTGCAGGGGCACCAGATAATCGAACCTAGGTTTTGATTATGGCAAAGGGTCAAAGTTAAGATATTATTGTTATCTCATGAGCTGTGTTAAGTGTGCAGAAAGTGTTTAAGCTAAGCCCAAGGTCGAACGACACTCGGAGAATCTCGAGTCGAGAAACTATTGTGGTCGGGCGACACCAGGAGAACCTCGTGGAGTCGAGGAACCTCGGTGGTGACCGAAAGCTAAGTGACAGATCAGGAGGACAAAAGGTAAGCTCCGGGTGTAGAGCGATGGTAAGGACGCGTCCTCGGTTAGAGGACAATCCTAGGCATCGATCCAACTAAGGCTTCCAGAGGAATGCCGAAGTCGAGATCAGACAGTCAAAGGGCTGTCACACTGCATGGCATTATGCATCTCTTGTGCTAATCTTGTGTTGCAAAAAATAATGAATGGAGGTGTCGACCATCATTTGCTAAAAATCGATCGTGATGTCAGCGAATCAATCAGGCATACATGGTCAAAGAGATAGAGATCGATGTCGCCACCTTATGATAAGATAGGCCACCACGTCAAGATAATATCCACGAATTTTGGATCTGGATCAGAACATATTCCAAGGCATCATTCTATAAAAGGAGGGGAGGACTCAAACCCAAATCAATCAATGAACTCCTACATGCACTTGATCTCCTGCCGAAATTCTATGAGCTACAATGCTACTCCGATCGCGCATCTTCTACAATTCAGTTGTCGGTACCTTTCTTATTTATTACTTATTACTTGCTAAAGAGGAGAGGTAGGTTTGTTACCTCTTCCTCTACATCATTGTAATCGGTTGTCTCTTACCTCCAACGAGGAAGAGATATTTAGTGTTTTTCCCTTCGGAAGCGATCAAGAATCGCAGGACCTTGGATTGGCAGCCGGTAGGCTGTGAACCAAGTAAAAAGTCTTGTGATTGTGTTTTGGTTTTCCGCTGCGTACTTGGTTTTAATTGTCGAAAAAGAAAAGTTTTTACGATTGCTATTCACCCCCCCCCCTCTAGCGATTTGCATCGATCCAACACACTATATGAGGACAGTAAGCTCTGGTCAATACCGAGCTAAATGAGAATGTAGACCGACTCGAGGGCTTACGAACTGCCTCAATCAGCCATAGTAATATACTCTGTTGTTCTTCTAGAGTGAATTTTACCTTAAAGCTGACTTCTCCATTCCACCACCACAAGGGGACAGTAAGCTTGCCCAATGCGGAGCTAAATGAGGAAGTAGGACTCGAGGGCTTATGAATTGCCTCGGTGGGTCATATTAATATGCTCCACCGCTCTTCCAAAGTGAATACTATCTTAAACCCGACTCCTCCGTTCTACCACCACACGGGGATAGTAAGCTTAGACCAATGTCGAGCTGAAATGAGAATGTAGACTGACGTGAGGGCTTACGAACTGCATCAATCGACTATAGTATTATACTCCGCTATTCTTCCTGAGTGAATTTTACCTTGACACCAACTCCTCTATTCCACCAACACACGAGGACAATATACTTGGGTCAATGCCGAGCTGAATGAGAATGTAGACCGATGCAAGGGCTTAGGAACTTCCTTGGCTGGTCGTAGTAATATACTCCGTGTGTTCTTCCTGAGTGAATTTTACCTTAAATCCGACTCCTCTGTTCCACCACCACATAGGGATAGTACTCTTTGGCTAATGCCGAGCTGAATGAGGATGTAGACTGACTCGAGGGCTTACAAATTCCCTTGGTCGACCGTAGTAATATGCTCCATCACTCTTCCAAAGTGAATCCTACCTTAAATCTAACTCCTCCATTCTACCATCGCACGGTGAACATAAACTTCGACCAACACCGAGCTAAAATAAGAATGTAGACTAATGCGAGGGATTACGAACTGCCTCTACCAGCTATAGTAATATACTTTTCCATTATTCCAGAGTGAATTTTAACTTAAACTCGACTCCTCTATTCCACCACTGTGCAGCGACAACAAGCTTCAGCTAATGCCGAGCTGAAATGAGGATGTACACCGACTCGAGGGCTTATGAATTGCATCAGTCGGTCGTAGTAATATGCTCTGTCACTCTTCCAAAGTGAATCCTCTCTTAAATCTGACTCCTCCGTTCCACCATCGCACAGGGATAGTAAGCTTCGGTCAACACCGAGTTGAATAAGAATGTAGACTGATATGAGGGCTTACGAACTGTCTTGGTCGACCATAGTAATATACTCTACTGTTCTCCCAGAGTTAATTTAACCTTAAATCTGACTCCTTAGTTCCACCACCACACAAGGATAGTAAGCTTCAGCCAATGCCAAGTTGAATGAAAATGTAGACCGACTCGAGGACTTACGAATTACCTCAGTCGGTTGTAGTAATATGCTACGCGAATCTTCTAAAGTGAATCCTACCTTAAACCCGACTCCTCCATTCTACCATTGCACGGGGACAGTAAGCTTTGGCCAACGCCAAGCTGAATGAGAATGTAGACCAACGCGAGGGCTTATGACCGACCACAACCGACCACAGTAATATACTCTGTCATTCTTCCAGTGTGAATTTTACCTTAAATCTTACTCCTCCGTTCCACCACCATACAGGGACAGTAAGCTTGGGCCAATGCCGAGTGGAATGAGGATGTAGACCGACTCAAGGGCTTACGAATTGCCTCGGCTGACCGTATGAAAGAATTCTGTGAAAACCTTCTGCCGCCAAGCTCCACAATTGGGCTTCTTATGTAACCCATTTGATAAATCAGCCCATGAACTTACTATAACCTGGGTTTCTCCTATTGCCTACAACCCCAATCGTAGGCCTCTTTCCTTCCTCTTATAGAGAATTCGTTGTCGCTCCTTAAATAGGGTTTCCTGGCTTCTTCCCTCCACCCTTCAAATTCTCCAATGTTGGTGTCTCCCTTGCCGCCGCTACCTGACCTAAGAATTTCCCCTTCCCTCTTTGTAATACAACTTCACTTCTTTACCTTAGACATAATATCTACACATAATATTCTTCCATAAGAACTGTATCGCTGCTGCCTCTGTAATCTTAGCCAAGGGCTCAGTTTCCACCTATTTGGAAAAGTAATCAACAACCACTAGTAAGAACTTCTTCTACAAAGGAGTCGTAGGCATTGACTCGACTATGTCCATTTCCCACTGGTCGAAGGGATAGGAAGCTACCATGACCTTCATCAACTTGGATGGCTGATCATACCTGTTACTATGCATCTGATAAGCTTGGAAAGCCTTAACCAGGTGGACTGCATCTTGGTTGAGAGTTGGCCAAAAGTACCCGGCTAGTAACACCTTCCAAGTCAACGCTCGATCCCCTAAATGATTATCATCGCATCCTTCATGGATTTCCTTAAGTATCCACTTGACATCCTTCTTACCGAGACATTTTAATAAAGGTCGCCCAAATGATGTCTTGTATAAAATTCCATCAATAAGCATGAAGCTCTTCACTCTTCTCATTAAGGATGATGCCACTCTAGTATATGATGAAATACTTCCCTGTTGGAGATAAGCCATTATATTTGTCCTCTAGTTGGGTGTGCAACTGCCTTCAACCATCACATCTTCTACACTGTACACTATTAAGGAGTCAGGAACTTCTAGGCACAAAGGATCCTAAGACTTCCATTCGGTTGGTGCACTAGTTAGCCGAGCAAATTCATCTGCTTTCATATTCTCCTCTCTCAAGATTTGTTACAGATACATCTCTCGAAAATGAACCTTCAACTTCTCAAATGCCTCAAAGTACCTTTGGAATCTCTCTTCTCGGACACAAAAGAACCTTGAAGTTGGAAAACATCTAGTTGAGAATCTGAGTGCACCAAGACTAAGTCTGCTCCGACCACTCGAGCTACTTGCAATCCGGACAAGATAGATTCATATTTAGCTTCATTATTAGATGCCTTATACTCCAGTTGTATGACTATTCGAGTTTCCTCTTCTGAAGGAGACACCCACAACACCCTTACTCTACTACCTCCAACCCCTGAAGATCCATCTATAAAAACTTTCCAAATAGGTACCCCTCCTTCATCCTTTGCTGAGATGATCTTAGGATAAATCGACACCTCAGCCAGAAAGTCAACTAGAGCCTGAGCCTTAATAACAGTATGAGGATGGTATTGAATATCATATTCACTTAATTTCATAACCCATTTAGCACATCTTCTAGAAGAATTAGGTTTAGTAACCACCTCGACCCAACTCACTGATTGTCAACACATTCACTGGATGAGCTAGGAAGTAAGGCCTCAGCTTATGGGTCATCATCACCAAAATATACGTCAGCTATTCTAGATCAGTGTACCTCAACTCAGCTCCTTTTAATATATTACTTGTATAATAGATAGACTGTTGTTGAGAACCTTCCTGTCTCAATAAGACTAAACTTATTGCTTCTTCAAAAACTGCTAAACACAGAGGTTCCCCAAAAATAGGTTTAGCAAACAAAGAGAGCTGAGCTAGATACTTTCTCAATAAGACCAAACTTATTGCTTCTTTAAAAACTGCCAAACATAGAGGTTCCCCGAAAACAAGTTTATCTGACAAAGGGAGTTGAGCTAGATACTTTTTCAACTCTTGGAAAGCCTTCTCACACTAATCACCCCATTGAAATCGGGTTGCCTTCCTGAGCATCTGAAAGAATGGTAATCCACGATCTACTGACCTGGTAATAAAACGAGATAATGAAACAATTCTCTCGATAAACCTTACACAGCGCCTAAACCTTCTCTAGATTAGCTTGCAATCCTTTCTCTGTAACAATATATCCCAAAAACTTTCCACTCATCACTTTGAATAAGCACTTCTTTGGATTTAGCTTCATGTTATAATGCCTCAGCGTAGTAAAAATTTCTTCCGAAACTTTTATTAAATTTTGACTGAGTCGAGATTTCACTAGTATATCATCAACATATACTTCCACATTTATTCCCTTCTATTTAATAAATATCTCATCCATGAGCCTTTGATATGTGGCCTCGATATTTTTAAGCCCAAAAGGCATCACCACATAAGAATATAACCCCCTGCTATCACAAAGCTAACTTTCCTCTGATCTTCCCAAGCTAAAGGAATATGATGATACCCTTGATATGCATCCATAAGTAAAACAAATTCATAACCTATTGTAGAATCAACCAGTTAATCAATATGAGACAAGGGGTAGCAGTCTTTAGTGCATGCTTTATTTAAGTCACGGAAATCAATACACATGCGCCACTACCTTGAGGGTTTAAGGACCAATACTACATTTAACACCCATTTAGGAAATTGAGTTTCTTTTACATGCCCTACTTGCAACAACTTCTTCACTTCTTTGGCAATGACCTTGTATTTTTTAGGCCCAAAGTGTCATCTCTTTTGCTGTACCGGCTGAGTTTCTTGGGTGATATTAAAATGATGTTCTGCCACTTGATGATCAATCCCAGTAAGGTCACGTATATCCTTGGTGAAAATGTCTTCATTTCTTTACAAGCAGGAAATGAGTTCCTTCTTCACCTCTAGCTGCTTTGCTACACGAATCAGTTTCCCTAAGGCGATTTCCACTGTCTCTCCGTCTTCTATTGTTTCCTTCTTGGGAGCCGCCTCCTCCAATTTGTAGACTTTATAGATTATAGAGGCTTTTCCTTTGGGATCTTCTGTCCGAACTCTTTTTTGATTTGCTCGAACCATCTGCACATAACAATTCTGAGCTACCTTCTGCTCACCTCTGACTTCTCCTACTAGCTGACCCACCGAAAACTTTACCTTTTGATGGTAAGGAGAGGCCATCACTTTGAATGCTAAAAGAAAAGGTCATTCTAAGATGACATTGTAGGCTGAAGAAGCATTAACCACCAAGAAGGGTGTGATGCTCATATTTTTGACTCATCTTCCTCCCTAGTGTAAGGGGTAAAGACATTTGCCCTATGGGATGCACAATATGACCGACAAATCTAAGTAGTGGGGTTAAGACCTCCTCTAACTGTGCATTTTCTAGCTGCATCTGATTGAAGGCCTTCTAGAAAAGAATATTGATCGTACTCTCTGAGTCCACCGGAACTCGAGCGACCTTATAATTTGCAAGGGAAATTTTAACTACCAAGGCATCAGTGTGAGGTAGGAGAATACCTTGCAAATCTTTTGGCCCGAAGTTTATCTAGGGAGCCTCTTGAGCTGCTCGATCCTCTTCGATGGTCATACTTTATATCAAGCGAGCATAAGACTTTCGAGCTCTATTGGAGTCTCCATCAGTGGGTCCTCTAACGATGATATTAATAATCTCTCTAGAGGGGGAGTTTTCAAGAATAGCCAGGGTCTCATCGCTCGCCCCTCCTTCTTGAGGGGTGGCTCCCTGGCTTGGTTGTGTCTGTTCTTGCAGAGGGAGAGCCTACGGTCTTCTATTGTAAGGCCTTCGACGAGTAGCAGGAGGCCTATGACCCCTTCCTATACCCAACCCTAATTGTTGTTGTAGATGTGGGTGATTCATCCAGATGCATTCCAACTCCCTCTACAACCCAAAGCACCGGTGATGCACGTAAGCACGACCTCAAATCTCCGGCCGAGATCGCCAAGGATTTAAAGTGCACACTTGCGCTCAATGCCCGCAAGTGCACGGTTCTCGTCAAGCAATAATTTATGTATCGATCCAGCAGAGATTGTGATTCGAGTACCATTTGTCTAGTGAATGTTGTTTGTTTTGAGGAAATCTCTTGCGAGTCAGATGTGAGGTCGACAATGGTCCTGACTCAAATACGGTGTCACTTGGAGAAAGCGAAGGGGGCACAAAGTTTCTTCAAGGATTATAGGATTTCGGTTTCACTTGTGCGTTGTTGAACATGCTATCAATTTAATGCTCCTAGGATCTCTAGTTATGATCTTGTGGGAGGATCATCGTGTGTTATCCCAATGAACTTTTGCGTCTATCAGGAACTACCTATTCTAAGTCAAGTTTCCCTTCCGAATCGTTAGAGCTCAGGGGGTTGATATCTTTGGGATCCCTTGTCACTAGGGTCCCTCAACCCTTCTAGAGTTGATGTCTCCTACTTTGGGCCTTCTGCTAGAATAAGTTCTTGGGGTTCTAGGATTTCTTATCAATCCCTATGAAGAGGTGGATCATATTTCATATCCTACTCTTTCACAGCCTACTTCCTAAGGTTATGGGAGGGAGGATGACCATAAGGTTCCTCCTTGGTTCTCCTAGATTTCAATACAAAGGCTTTCCACCCTTGTATCAAACACATGCAGTAGAAATAGAATCAAAACATAACTTTTATTGATCTAAACAACATAAATTGCAAATATATTCAAAAGCAACGAATAAATATTTGAATTAGCATGTCCAACATACACAAGTTACTCCCTAATCCTAGAATCGAAGTACCTATTCCATGAATAAAGAAGAACAAACACAAGACATCTTTTTATGCATCATTACAATCCAAATAGTTGTAAGAAACTAGATAGTATGCTTTATTGGATCCAATGTGTGCCTTGGTCGCTCTTCAAGGTGTTGGAGTGTCAATTTGGGTCTTCGAGCCGCTTCCTTCCTCCCCGTTGCGAGCCTCCAGTGCTTCTTAAGGCACCTTCTTGTCGTCCCAGCCGTTAGGCCCTCCCCTAGGTTTAGGTGTGCCTTTCCTTATATAGGGGTGTACCCTGGGTTTTTTTTAATTGCCCGCAAACCCTAATTTGCATAAGTCGCGCTGATGCCACATGACCATATGGAATCCACACGGTTGACCGTGTGGAAGGCTGGAAATCAACTCTGAATCTGGCGTTGGGAATAGGCACAACCGTGTAAATTTCACATGGTCAGCCATGTCTTCCTCTGGAACTCTATTTTGATGCTATCCTTCTCGTCCAAAGCGTGCTCGTGTCTTGGGAACACAGGTAGAGTATGCTTTCCCTTCTTGAGCTCCTTTTGTAGCTCCATTTTGCCTCCAAAACTCCTTCCTATGCATAAAAATAGCAAACACATATCTCCAACCTAGAAAATAGAAAATAGGTGCAAACTAAAGGAAATATGCATGAACAAGTATGAAATACAATGAGATGTATGCTAAAACTACTCCTAAAATCCTATATGATTTACACACATCAACCGGTCACTAGAATTCCCATACTCCATGTTGTACTGATAGAAGAATAGAGTTGGGGGATTACGGAGAACTCCCCTATATCCAACAGTAAGCTGAAGAATGCCTGACTTATCATAAGCTTCTAAGTCTCGCTCTTTCCAAGTTTGGAGCAGGGGTGAGAACTCAGTAGCCATAATCTAGAGGGGTGATTAGGAGGATCTTCTAAAATAAGGGGTTGTGGAGGAGGAATCCCTTGAGAAAAAGGTCTAACGTATTCTCTTTTGAGGGGACTCCATTGAACAAGGGGTGGATTCCTTTCTATCAGAGTGGAGAAAGGTTTCTTCTTAGCTCTCTGGACATTCAACACTTCTTCTTCATTGATATACTCTTCGGCTCAGCCAAGTAACTCCTCCTAACTGGAAATAGACATTCTTAACAAAGAATTGAGAAATGATCCTTCCTTCAAGCCGTGGGAGATATCGACCATTAGGAAATCTTGTCCATCCGAAGTTACTTCTAATGCGGTATTAGTAAATCAATAGATATAACTCCTCAATGATTCCGTCGGCTCCTGCTTCAAATGAAGTAAGCTAGAAGCGGTGTGTTTCTACCTTTTGTTGCTAGCAAAGTTCTTGAGAAAGACTCCCTTCAGATCCTTAAAATAGGTAATGGATCTTGGACATAGCAATCCAAACCATCTCTGGGCTGAAGATGATAGAGTGGTGTGAAAAGCTCTACATTTAAGAGCATCAATGTATCGATGGAGAGCAACTGCACCTTTGAACTGAGATAGGTATTCCTTCGAATCTGAGGTGCCATCATACAACCCAATGTGAGGAGAACGAAAGTGAGGAGGTGGAGCTTCCAGTACTATGTCTTCTGTAAAGGGGGAAGGCTCATATATCTCTTGAGCCTTAGTTGAATGACTCTCTCCTTGATCTTCTCTTCTTATGGGCAAGGGAGGAAAATGATACCACTCAACTCCCCCTAATGGCCCTTCTCTTGGCAGTACCTTCGTTTCTTGTGTACCAATCATGGGGATATGCGAGAGTCCTCTATACGGTTGCTCTATTTAGAATGATTCTCTAGAATGAGATTGAAGATATCCCATCCTCCTCTCATCTTGCATCATCACATCTGCCACTGTCTTATTTATCATCACAACCAGTTGAGAAGGCAATATGGTAATAGGAGTTTCTTCAAGAGTAGAAGTCATAGGAGGAGAAATCTCTTGAGGTTGCATCTCTACATCTTGCTTAGATGATTCCCATAGATGGTGTCAATTGATGTGGTGCAGATTATTTTTCCTCGATCTTAAGCCACCAAGGATGGGTTCTCTCTGACTATAGCAGTAACTCTTTTTGTTCCCTTCCTGTCAAAGTTAACATAGGTCAGACGACCATCGATTTCCTCCCTTCGGCTTTGCGATGCTTAAGTTAGAGCTTGTACGAGGAAGAGAAGCAAGTCATAGTAGAGCTAACGAATGTAGTGGTAGAAAATAGTAAGTATAAGAATAATCAGAGATCTGAATTCACCCCTTTCCCTTCACCGCTTCCCTCTTTATATATCTCTTCCTCCCCCCTCCCATGACTCCTCCCTCATGTCTTAGGGCTAGCTATTTCATAACAAACTACGAGGATGACCATCAATGTGGAAACCCACGTTGGTCGAGATGATAATGTTGTTAGGCAGTTAGAGAATTACTATGCAAGGAATCTTTTGTAGGGCCTATGAGGTGTCTTCAGTCAATTACTAAAAATGATGACGTGTATGTACAAACTCCAACAAACCACCAAGGGAATATTTCATGAGATCCCACCTTAACTGACATATTATTCCTTTCTTTAATTCGACTCTCTGCTCGCTTTCCAAATCAACCCTTCCTTGACTCAGCACTCTGTCTACTTCCCAAGTTGTTTTTTTCCCGACTTAATGCTCAGCTCATTTTTCGAGCTATTTCTTCTTGACTCAGTCTTCCAATCACCTAATTGTATTATTGTAGTATCAAAATTTATACAAACTCGATAAGTAAATAAATAAATTTGAACGAACATACCTAAGCACGAATCAACTTACCTATGTTTCAGTGAAAAGAAACAATACCTCTTTCATAATGACTTTGATATTTTTTTTTTGCTGTGATTCAAGGAGCATAGAATTTTGGATGGGAAAAATGACTATAAGAATGCTACTCTTAAATCACTCAACATGCACATAGATAAGAAATGACATGAGATTGTTTCTATGGAGATGACGCGTTGGTTGGGATAAAACGATACTTGCGAAATGAATATCGATCGATTTCGAAAAAAGATCTAAAATTCCTCTCTGATGTCAGATGAATCTCCTCTATCCTGACCAATCACGTTAAGGTCAAAGCTCCCCTGTGATTTACCTCTTTTACAATAGTCGTAGATTAGATCGGTGGGGAGCCGGATTGGCAATTCCAATCTTTTGCAAAAGAAATGCGGCAATTTACCAAACACAGTTGCTAAAGTTTCGAAATGCCCAAAACGCGTAGCATGGTTTCAGATTTACCAAATCGCGCACCTAATTCCACTTTTACCCCTCCCGTCAAACAGATCTACAATTTAATGATGAGAGAGAGTTTTCATGCATCCGAGCCACTACTGGAAATTCCGAACCATCTAAACGTGGTGCTGGGAATTCAAATCCCAGCACCACCTTTTTTTTTATTTGATTTCTAATTTATATCGGTCTGATTTCTGAAATATTACTGTGAAACCCTAATAAAACCTCGAATATCAAAAATTTTGGCCACGGATACACAGAGGGACACTACTCAAATTTAATGGACTTTGATTGGATCGAAAAAGAAGTGAATAAGACCATCAATGGGTTTTGACCGAAACCCATTGATGGACTTAGAGAAGTCCAAATTTCGAAATCTTGACATAGACTGAAAGATCTTACAACATGAATTTTTGATATGTCGAGGAAACTTAGTTTTAATCCTCCTATCTCCTAATTTTAACTTGTGTCGAAAAAAAATAGTACTGAAAATTAAGAAACTGATGGAAGATAGTGATAGTGGTGTCAAATTTGAAATTCGGCGGTGCCGAATTGAATTTCGGAATTTCGGCACCAGCGGTGTCAGATTGGAATTCCCAGCACCACAATGGTGTTGGAATCCCTGCAACACCATTGTGTGTCTTCCAATCCCAAAGATTACACGATGGTCTTTGAAATTCCAATTCCACCACGAAATCTGGTGCCGAATTGTAAATTTCAGCACCACGATAGAAAATCCACTGCATGCGATGGACGCAGGGTTTCACACAACAACAACACTCGGGCTGACGGAAGACGTAACAGCTCATTTAGCACATCGGTATACTCCAATATCTCCTTTACTTGCAAGAATCTATTTTAAACATAATCAGTACACTCAAACAATAGATGAAAACCACTTCATAAAGATAAATTTTGCAAGTGATGTGTGCCTTCAAAGAAAGGCAGTAGCAATGAGATTTCATGAAGTTCATTTTCAAAGTACAGCCCAACCAGGTGCTTATAATATGAAAAATACCCTCTGACCGATGGGCAGCTGAGGAACTAGATTTGGTCTTATTTCAGTTTGATAAAGGCACTTTCTTTCACATTTTTCAAGTTGAACCAGGAATCTTAAAGCCAAATTAGTTAGTTACTAAATTACTTGAGATTAATGTAAAATATATAATATGAAGCCAATTGGTAACCAGGGAGGAAACCTACCACGCTCGTTTCAAGCCAATCTAGAAAATCTAAAAGGAAAAAAGATTTAGCATATGAAGCATGCACAGAAGCTTTTATTCCAGTACTTGTTGGGCTCTTCTAACTGTTCCATAATATAGAAATAGTTGACTTTTACAAAAGGGAAGATTTCTACCTCTAAACTTGTGGATTAGATCATTGTCGTCAACTACCCGGATTCGTGAATCTGCCGATGTGATCAACATCCTTGAGTTACTCCCAGGAGCAAACTATTAACAATGCTGGTCAGCAAAACTTTAACAGACATTTGAAGTGGCACTTAAAAAGACAGAGAGAGTCACATATATTTTCAAAGCAAAAGAACCACAATTCATGAGAGTACTTGGAAACCAGTAATTTTTTTGTGCCTGGATCGTTTTCTCTTGTTCTGTAAGTCAATCTGACTTTACTGGAGAAGCTTATTATCTAAAAAAGATAAGCTTTGTGAAGTGGTTTTCATCTATTGTTTGAGTGTATTGATTATGTTTAAAACAGATTCTTGCAAGTAAAGGAGATATTGGAGTATACCGATGTGCTAAACGAGCTGTTACGTCTTCCGTCAGCCCGAGTGTTGTTGTTGTGTGAAACCCTGCGTCCATCGCATGCAGTGGATTTTTTATAGTGGTCTTTGAAATTTACAATTCCGGCACCGCGCGTGTCGAATTGGAATTTCGAAGACACGCGTTGGAATGGAATTTCAAGACCATCGCGGTGTCGAATTGGAATTCCCGACCACAATGGTGTTGCAGGATTCCAACACCATTGTGGTGGAATTCCAATCCCAAGACCACGCTGGCCGAAATTCCAATTCGACACACGCTGGTGGAATTGCAATTTCAAAGACCACTATCACTATCTTCCATTAGTTTCTTAATTTTCAGTACCATTTTTTTTCGACACAAGTTAAAATTGGGAGATAGGAGGATTAAAACTAAGTTTCCTCGACATATCAAAAATTCATGTCGTAAGATCTTTCAGTCTATGTCAAGATTTTGAAATTTGGACTTCTCTAAGTCCATCAATGGGTTTCGGTCAAAACCCATTGATGGTCTTATTCACTTCTTTTTCGATCCAATCCAAGTCCCTTAAAGTTGAGTATTCGATGTCGAGGTTTTATTAGGGTTTCACAGTAATATTTCAGAAATCAGACCGATATAAATTAGAAATCAGATAAAAAAAAAGGTGGTGCTGGGATTTGAATTCCCAGCACCACATTTAGATGGTTCGGAATTTCCAGTAGTGGCTCGGATGCA
This sequence comes from Wurfbainia villosa, assembly GCA_025175895.1. Classification (NCBI taxonomy): domain Eukaryota; kingdom Viridiplantae; phylum Streptophyta; class Magnoliopsida; order Zingiberales; family Zingiberaceae; genus Wurfbainia; species Wurfbainia villosa. Next base: position 52,515,484 of record CM045996.1, on the reverse strand, counting down.
TGAAAACTCTCTCTCATCATTAAATTGCAGATCTGTTTGACGGGAGGGGTAAAAGTGGAATTAGGTGCGCGATTTGGTAAATCTGAAACCATGCTACGCTGCTGCATTTCAAACTTTAAGAATCTGTTTGTAAATCACGAAAGAAATGATATGAGATTGTAGTTCAGAATAGATTTATTCAGTAGGTGAACCAATAAAAAGATTATCTCTCGAGTTAGTTGGGCAAAATCTAGATATTTGGATTATCAAAATAAAAAATAAATTAGCATGGAATGTATTTTAGAAATGACAGTGTGGAGTGTATTTTAGAAAACAGACAAATCTAAAGCTGTCTTGGAAAGATTTGCCCACAACCTATAAAAGTCCACCCTCATTAATTCCGTCACGTGTCAAAGTCTCGGCTGAAATTTGTGGTCAAGTCACTGGCATTGATGATGCTTAGAAGGAGAACAGCGAAACTCAACCACATTGACTGAGAAATGGGTCACTCAGCCATTGGACTCACCTCCTTAGTCAAACCTTCAATGCCGTTGACCCTTCCTTTGCTTTCCTCCCTGATCCAAGTGAGAGACTTGGTTTATGCCTGTGCATGTTATTGGAGACAGGAGGAGAGGGACTATCAAATCCTTTTCCTACATTAATTATTCATTTTGCTCCTAAAGATAAACATGTAATTATTAATGACATCACATCATTATTGTTGACCAAAATTTGATTTTATATATATATATATATATACACACTAGATATGTCAATGTCAATCAATTATTAGGTTTAGTTGCGAGTTAATTGTGTAAAGTCAAACAACTTGATCTGAATAATGACAACTTGATTTTAATACACGACAACTTGCGCCATTTAATTAAGTTCCTTCCTTTGGTAATGTTTGGTCATACTTATAGGGCCTATGGTATCAATACAAGCTTGAATCCGTAAACGATAAGCACGAAATACTCATCTTTTGTTTTATCTTCAATCTTTCTAGAAATTCCTATTCTAGCGACTTAATTCATAACTTAGGCATAAATTTATAATTACGGAATAGAACATTGCATACTAACTACTTACTACATATATAGGAGAAGGGGTACACTGGGGAAGCATATATAATAGCCATCGCACTTTATAATAGCTACAATGGTGCATCGATTGAGAGGTTAATATGAACATATGTGACATAAATGCACTTACATCGAGTGTGTTGTTATTGTCTCAGGAAAAATTGTATGTCTAGTACATGCAAAAGTTAGCCAAATTTTGCTGACACGGTGGGACGGTAGAACAGTAGGATAATTTTCTATGTAGTAAGTGTTCGATTCTTGTTGGGAATCGTTCTTTGGAATTTTTCGAATTTGAGCCTTCGAAGGAGCTTGAATTACTTATACGGTTGGTCATTCTCATCTATGCTATTTGAATTTATATAGTATATCATCTACTAAAATTGTATGACTAATTAACTAAAACTATAGTATATCATCTACTATAGTTTAGGATATTTATATATTATGATTTAGTATTTTTATATACTAAAATTATAAATTTAATATACTGAAAATTTAGGATTTGTATTGAAGAACACATTGAGAGTAACTTTAAATGATATGATCACTCTTGAAATAGAGGGGACTAAATAGAATTTGTATTAGGAGCAATAAGGTTAGATTACGAGCCATATAGAACAGGGCAATGAGATAGAAAGATCTTCTTCCATGCTCTATAGTTTATTATTTAGTGTGATACTATAAGCTTTATGTTCTTTGCTCTATTGAATATAATTGCTTAGTGTGAGTTCTGATGTCACAACAAGGCAAAGAATAAACACTTGAGAATGTTAGAAGAAAGAAAATAAATCATCAACTTAGATGGGCTACATAAATTATTGAGTAAGGTGGAGGGAATGGCTCGAATAAGGAAGCAATGGCAAAGGAGAACATATATAGTGTCTACCCATGAGAATGAAAATGATGATGCTAATGAAGCTGGAGATTCAAAATTAGGAAATCTATTTTAAAAAAACGATGGATAGAATTTTAAAATATTTGACAAGGAGAAGATTTGTTATTTAAGATGAAAATACTTTGCAAAGACTTTGACAACTTAATGGAAGAAAAAAAAAAGTGAGTTGAGAATTTAAGTTCTTAGTCGATTTCTATGTTGTACTTGTTGATCGAATCATACTTGATATAACATGTTTGTACAACATGTATCATATTTGAATTATATGAGTGATTAGATGTATAAATTTCATGATAACTCAAGTGTTTGGTATTGTCATGATACATACTAGGCGCATACTTCGATAATTCAACACGTAATATCATTATTATCATGGAATAATTATAATCACTCAATCATACCTTAAACACATATAATTCACTCATGTGTGTCTGTATATGTGTGATATGTTGCGCACTCTTCTGTGCATTCCCACGTGCGTGACTAAGGGGCACATACACATGTCAGTTAATGGTCAACACTGCTACGTGGTGTGCGTCCCTCAATTGCGCACATGGGTACACACATACACACACACATAGGGTCGATATGCTGCATGCCCGTCTATACCTTGTTCTGAAATTAGTTATGAGTTTCTAGATGTTTGATAGATAGTTATGGTCTAGGAAAAATCAATCTTTAAAAAAATCTTTTGTTCTTCTAATCTAACTTGAAGAATCACTGTGCCCTGGTATACTTTGAGGTCTTACAACTCTCCTGGCTGCCTCTTAAGTTAGCACATACCTTACTAGTGTTTTCCTTCGTATTAGATTAAAAAAACTTAGTTTAGTTAAGATAGTTTTCCTTCCTAGGCCAAACACAGACTTATCCACAGATAATAAAATATTATATTTCACAGGAAATTTTCTTACAGACTAAACTACTTACAGACTTTGAAAGACTTGAAACAAACTTGAAAGCTCGAACTCTTCTTCTCACACTTAACTCTTGCTTCTCCTTACCACACACATACACACACATACACTACACAACCATTCTTATTTATAGAAGGAGCTTACAAACACACTCATCCAAATCCTCATATATTTCCTTTTTGGGCTTGAACAATCAAGTTTTATTCGTTTCTCGAGCTGTGTAATAAATTTTTTTAATTTGTCATTGTTTTACATTGTCCTGGTATATCACAAGTACATTCTTTTTCAGATGATTTAGGGAGGTCAATTACAACTATGATTAGTCAATCACACTCTGGAGCACGGAACTCTTATGAATATTTAGAAAGGATGGGTGCAATAATTGGAGTGGATAGAAACATGACATAGTCATTTGTGAGTAAGAGTGCTCTATTAGTGGTAACAAGAAAGTTGAGTCCAAGAATGAGATGAAGATTGGGGTGATTTAACAGACTGACCCATATATGTGGTATGATAATAGAAGGGTTATAAGTACCACAGTTAGTGTAGAATTTTAAGTAGATATTTTTTATATATATTTATGACAAGATAGTTGTTTACCATCAAAATGTGTGCATATCATGAGTTGATTTATATGCTTAATAATGCCAACTAGTAAGATAGTAAGAAGAAGAGTTTCATCAACAGTTGAGTTTGTGACTCCACTATCCAATAAGATGTGTAACGCAATTTCATGGCCTTGGATTACCAGGGTACATTGAACTTTGAGATCTTTAGATCTCCAGTATTATAAATACTAGGAGTTCTAATAAAGACTAAGTCTGTGTCTTTTTGTTTTAGTGTGGTCGGGTCCTCGCAATCTTCATAGGACTGATTGGCTAGTTGTTGTCGAAGAATGGCTATTTCAGATTCTAATAAGTTGATTCATTTTCTAGGATAGACACTCTTGTCTCTAGTAAAGTATTTTTGTTATTTGTTCGTATAGTACTTGTTTCTGGTATTAGTATACCAAATTTTTCTCGAAGGCAAGAATTATAGATTTATTTATTTTTATAGTTTTTACATGTAACTTTCTCCCTTACTAGATAGAATCCACACATAAAACAAAGGGATATGTTCTGTTCCTTCTCTTAAGTTCCATTCATGGAGACATTTTGATGCATTTAGTGGGAAATAATATTGATTGTACAATAGATTGAATTATGACTCTTGTACTTCTTCTTGTAATTCCCATTGATCTAGATAATCAAATTCATTTTGTAATGACATCATCCCTTATTTCTCAGCTATTCCTTGTGTTTTTGTTAAGAAAGAGTTTATAAGAGTATAATCTGTGGTGGGTGTTATCTCTTCTGTATCATCTACATATATTGTAGAATATATAGAGGATGTGTCCGAAATGTCAGATTGTATTTCTATAAGGTCTAGATTTGTACCTTCAATTAGTGTTATATCTTTAGTGTATTTAGTTTTTTTATTAGGACATTTTGATGAGAAATGTTCTGGTCATTACAAGCAAAATATGTTATCGTATTTGAGTAGATTTTCTTTGGTTTAAATCTTCTCATATGTTTACCTTTATCTAAATAAGGTTTTCTAGTTGTGCTTTTTCTTAAGTAATATGTTTTCTTTGATCTCCTTTTTGGTTTTGGTACAATTTGTGATTTTCTTTATATTCTTCTAGACATTGATATGTATTATTGTAGAGTATATATTTGGCTATAGAAATTGTATTGTTGGTTTTTCAATTATTTTTGTATCTGAATGTAGGCATATTTTTCTTTAAGTTTGTTAACTATATATTGTATTCTTACTCCTATATTATCATAATATATATTTCTTTCCCTAGGTCTCTAGGCAATTTTCTAAATAACCTTTCTCCTAGTTATGAATTATAGTAATTTCCAGAGATGGATGAAGGGCTAAGAAGTCATTGTAGAAAGGCTTTATGTAAGTCTAGTTAAGCAACTGAAGTTGTTCTAAATCTCTCAAGACTTCCTTTTGTCTTAAGTCTAACCCTGTATTGGCATCTCTTCTAGTAAGCATTCTATGAATAGCATAATAGAAATTCAAGATGTTATTTCCTTGACTAGCTATTCTGGTTACTTCTTCTAGGAATTTTTCTTTGAAGGCTTCCCAAGCTGCTCTAGCAATGTCTTCTAAGTAATTTTCTTCGACTCTAATTATAGCTTCTCCCTTTTTATGTACGTTCATGTTTTTCTTAGTAGTCTCTCTTGACAGAGACTATCCATTGTTTTAGGTAAGTATCTACAACTATGGATCACATTCTGTTATGTTTAAAAGGACTATATTTTTTTTTGAAAAATATTACTTCAGGGGGCCTTCTTCTGCCTATTGTTCTTACTAATGGATTACTATTTGTGTATGGGGTTCTTTGTCTTCTAAGAGGATGCCCTTACCCGTAGTCCATTGTTCTCATAGTGCTTTCCAGATAGGTCATTGGAGGCCTAGATGTTATTGTAGATTTCGCATTCATTAAGTTTTTCCCCTTTCTGGGAGAGAGCATTTCTCCTTCTTTCGCCTTATATTTTGCAATTATGTTTTTGTCTTTGTCAAAATATAATGTCATGTTTGCCTGTAATTTTCGATTGTGCCATGCTCTGGCACGACCGTGTTGGGTTTTGTAAGCCCTATTTCACCACCATAAGTGTGGTACGACTATGCTACATCTTAGCATGATCGTGGTAGTCTCTAATTAATGCTCATATTTTAGCCCTTTTAAATTTGGTCCAATAAGAAAATCTCTCTCTTTGAGAATCCTATTCTCAAACTTATTTTATGTCTCTAAAAAAAACATATTGCATCTAACCCAATAGGTTCCTGATTATGTTGACCATTCATAATTAACTATTAATTATGAATAGATCATACATATCACTTAGCAGTACATCATGACCCCAATTGACTAGGAAGTCAAATTCAACTTCAAAATGTTTCTGAACCCTTCAGCAACTTTAGTTATGTGTGCTTATCCATTCACTCATCCTATACCGACTTAGTTCAGGATATAGTCTATGTGTTTGCCCCCACTAGGCTGACTACGTCACACCTAACCAAAGTATAATTTCTTGTCATGTAGATTCAAGTTACTATCTACAAGTGTCCAAGAAGATAATCTTTTTTACATGCGTTCTTTTGATAAAGACTTCTGAGTAACAATCATGACAAGAGACCTAGGATATACATCTCCTTTGATAAGAGTCGTGGATCCTCTTTGGGATATTTAAATATCTTCGCTCAGTTTGACTTATACCCAATCAATTCGGAATGACATGTCTTATGGAGATGATTGTAAAGCAGTCAAAGTATAAGTCGTCATGATCAAGATGACTTGAATACCTCAAGTCTAAGGAATATTGCCCTCGAGATGCAATGAAATCTTCATCAATATAATTATGAAGTTTCATAGTAGGTCATTCCAATGAACTAGTTACAGTTGGGAGTATTGGAAATACAATCAAAGTCCTATATTGGTAAGACATGGAAAAGATCATGTGCTTATAAAATGAAAAGATATCTCCATTGGTATGAGACCTTTTGGGTATAGGCCAAAAATATGAATTTTATTAGTACCAATAATTAGTATCAGAGACATGGTCCATATCAAGCCATGCACCTCGAACGAAGGAAGTGGGCCTCTCATGTCTAGATCAAGAGAATTAGACACTAGACAGGAAGTCCAGTTGAGTCAGGAGGACCAGACAATTAACAAGAAGTCCAGTTGGGTCAGAAGGACTAGACAACTGGTAGGAAGTCCAGCTGGGTCAGGAGAACCAGATAGTTGGCAAGAAGGCTTGATGGGTCGAGGATTGGACATCAAGGAGAGGAAGTCCTTTGAGGACGGATAAGCTTAAGGGGGAGCCCAATGTGGTCCTTCATTTGAGGAGGAGGGGGGAGGGGATTGTTGGGAGTATTGGAAATACAATCAAAGTTTCACATTGGAAGACATAGAAAAGATCATGTGCTTATAAGATGAAAAGACATCATCATTGACATAATACCTTTTGGGTATAGCCCAAAAATTAAACTATGAGGGCTTAGGCCCAAAGTGGACAATATCATACCATTATGAAGATATATGAATCTTATAGGTACTAATAGTTACCCTAGCTAGCATTCACATGTTCACTCTCAGCATCCCTATGTTTCCATTCAATGAGTACCAAATGCTTGGATAAATCAAAGAGTATAACATCTACTAGTCTCACAGAATTATGTTGGATCGAAACAAGCTCTAGAGGGGGGGGGGTGAATAGTGCACAAGAAAACTTTTTGTTCGTTGAGTATAAAACAAGTAAAAGAGAAATGTACATCGGAAATAAAATGACACGAGTTTGTTTTTATTTGGTTCACAGCCTACCGGTTGCTAGTCCAAGGCCCTAGTGATCTGAGATCGCACATGGAGGGAAATTCACTAAAACAATCTCCTCCTCGTTAGAGGTAGGAGACAATGGATACGAAAATGGAAAAGATCGAGGTACAGGGACACTCCCCCTCTCCTCGTTACGATGAAAAGCTCCGAGAAAGAAGTAAATACAAGAATTGAAAGTGACGATTTAGAATAAACTTATACCGACGACTAATGAAGAAGAGTTTGAGCTCTTGTCGTCGGTGTTGCGGTAGCACTTCATTGTCGTAGGATCGTAGTAGAAGAGCAGCGTTGCGAGAGCACTTTGGAAGCTTGAAGATGATGATTATGGTGAAGAAAACTCCTTTTATAGCCTTTGAGAACCCTAAACGTTGAGCTAAATCCTTATCACCAAAGGCCACCTCACCCTAAGATAAGGGGATGAAGTTTGACTCTCCTCGAAGCTGGAAATTCAAATGGCAGTCGACTGATTCACCATCACTCGACTGATATAAGCCATCAGTCAACTGTTGGCTAGGGTTTTCGACTGCATCAAGAGTTAGCTAAAAAATGATACTCAAATAAGTGTTTTCTGTTGGTGCAGTGGGCACCTAAGTCGAACCTAAGTTTTGATTATAGTAAACGATATAAAGTTAAGCTTATATTGTTATCTCACGAGCTAAATCAAGTGTGCAGAAAAGTCTCAATGCTGGAGCTGAAGGCTAGCGACACCCGGAGGAAGCCGCGGTGGTCGGGCGACACTCGAGTTACTTCGGAGGGAGCGGAAGGAATCGAGTGGAAGGCCGGAAGCAAAAGCGACACGTAAGTATCGAGGCAAGCTCGTGTGTGTGAGCGTAAGTGAGGTCGTATCCTCTTTACGGGGATGATCTTAAGCGACGATCCGACCCAAGACTTCCCATGGAAGGTCTATGTTGAGATCGGACAACAAGTGGCCATCGAATCCACTTATATTTTGAGCTAACTCTTTATTGTAGTCAAAAATCCTGGCCATCAGTTCAACCGGTGGTAAAAAATCAGCCTCGAGGAGTCAAGCTTTATCACCATTTTTCAAGGAGTTTTGTGCCCATTTGTGATTGGTTGAAGACCCATTCGTTGAGGGGCTTAAAGGATATAAAAGGAGGGCCAAACCTAGGGTTTCATCCTCAATTCTAAGTGCTCAAAAGCCTCCGTTACGCTGCAACTCTCCGACGACTCTACAACAACGAAGTGCTGCCAACAACCCTAGCTTAATGTTTCTTTTATTTAGTTGTTGGTATAATCTTAATTTGTTATTGCTTTCAATATTGCAATTCTTTTTAATCGAGGCTTTTCGTTGCATTTTACTTTAATAGAAGAGAGGGTTTGTCTCTCTATCTTTTTGCTTCGAAGACTTTTGTAATCGTAAAACTCCTACCTCCAACGAGGAGGAGTGTTTTAGTGAATTGCCCTCCGTACACGGTCTAGGACCGTTAGGGCCTTGGAGTAGTAGACGAAGGCTACGAACCAAGTAAAAAAACTATTTGTCTCATTTAGTTTTTATTTACATTTCCGCTGCGTTTAATTGTCTATCGAACGATTTAAAAGAAAAGTTTTTATCGCTATTCACCCCCCCTTCTAGCGATCCGCTTCGATCCGACAATTGGTATCAGAGCCGGGGGCGCTTAGATTTGGTGAAACCACCAATCTAACATTTTTTACAGATTTATTTTTCGTTCGTTTAAATTTTCCTCCCGCACTACTAATCCAAGACGAAGTCTTGGTACTCTTCGTTTGGTTTTGTTTTGCAAGTATTCGCTTTTGGAGTAGCCGACGGTCAAACGGGCATAACTTTTCGTACAAGTTGACCCACGACACGGTCTACCTACCAAATCGAAGCCCTCGCAGAGATCTACACTTCTTATTGGGGTTTACCCCCGTAACAAGTCGTTTTCATCCTCAAAAATCGATGTTTAGTAGCCTTTCGGGGACATCGAAGGTTGTGAGTACTTACTTTTTATTTAGTTTCTTATTTCTTTGCTTAACTTTCTATTTTTCGTTTGTTTCTTTTTATTTCCCACACTACTAATCCAAGACGCAAGTCTTGGTACTTTCGTGTGTTTTTGTCGTTGCTAGGTTTTCTTTTTAGTCTCCTTGTTTTTTGTTCTAATGGCCCATCTCGAGGGTTTTAGCACCGTCCGACCTCCGTTTTACAACGGAGATGATTTCCACTACTGGAAAGGTCGGATGAAATGCTTTCTCAAAACCCAAATCGAGATGTGGATCATAATCCAAACGGGTTTCACACTTCCGACTAATGAAGTGGGTGACTCCTTGGATTATGATCAATGGACCGTTGCAACAAAACGACAAGTCGAAGCCGATGCCAAGGCAACACAAATCCTCCAATGCAGCTTGTCCAAGGAGGAGTTAAATCGCGTCGGCCTCTTCATAAGCGCAAAAGTTCTTTGGACAAAACTAGTGGAGCTACACGAAGGGACCGATGAAGCCAAGGTATGTAAGCGCGACCTTTTATTCAATAAATTATATAATCTAAAAATGCAGGAACACGAGTCCGCAACGCAACTTCACGCCCGAGTCCAGGACATCATCAACAACCTACACACAATCGGGCAAAAAGTCGAAAACCGCGACCTTATAAGGTATGTTCTAAACTCTTTTCCGAGGACTACCTTGTGGGCATCCATGGTCGATGCCTACAAGGTCTCCAAGGACCTTTCTAAAGTTAGAATAGACGAATTATTCTCAGATTTCGAATTACATGAGCAGTCCAACTCGGAACCCGAGAGGGGTATAGCCTTGTTTGCAGGTTCAAAGAAGAAGAAAATCGCAAGCAAGCCACCACCAACCGAGGAGGAAGATGAGTCCGAAGAAGAAGTTGACCCGGAGTTGACTGCCGAACTAATGAACCTAGCTCGAAGGATAGCCAAGGGACGAAAGCGAACCACGACTCGACCCAACCAAGGTAAGCCTAAAAGTTCTAATATTAGGTGTTATGAGTGTAACAGGTTTGGACATATCAAGTCTGAGTGCCCCAAGCTCAACCACCAAGCACCTAAGCACAAGAAGGCCCTCAACGCGACATGGGAAGAAGCGTCATCCGAAGAAGACGAAGACCACGTTTTCATGGCGAAATCAATTGAGTCAGACACGGAGACCGAACCTGAACTTGAGTCAGAACCTGAGGATGACTCGAACTACGAAGCTACCTTCAAGTCAAGCCACGGATACACATCCGGTTCAAAAGATACCCTTAAAGTGAGTCGAACTTTATTTAATACTTTGCATAATACGGTTAGGTTTTTGTCTAGGAAATTAGTTAAATCCGAGTCCAAGGTCGAGACCCTGGTTGAGGAAGTTAAACTCCTCAAACACGAGGTCTCCCTAACCTCTTCGACTAGTCGAGTTCAAGAGAAGGACTCAACTCGGGTTGAAAAACTCGAAGTTGAGAACTCACTCTTGAAAAGTCAAGTCGAAGATCTTAGGAATACGTTGGAAAGGTTTACTTTGGGATCCAAAAGACTTGACCTCCTACTTGGATCGTAAAGGGCCGTGTACAACAAGGCCGGACTAGGGTTTAGCTCAAACACGACCAATAAGTCGTATATGTCAATCGTAAGTAGACATAAAAAATGTGTCCAAGCATGGGTCCCTAAGACCACTTTGATTTCAACTCTAGGATCCAACTCGTACTGGGTTCCCAAGGACCAAATCCACTATGTGGATAGACCGAACCGATTCAACGGTCTAGGGGGAGCCAGTACAAAACATGTTTGTGTTTTAACTTAGAAATTGCATGCTTAGATTTTTTTTTGTTTTTTTTTCTTTCGTGAACTCACTTAGAACACGTAAATAACCAACTAAAATCCTTCGAAAAGATTGAGCCTCGGGGAGCCTCCTTTCAAATAACCAACTAAAATCCTTCGAAAAGATTGATCCTCGGGGAGCCTCTTTTCAAATAACCAACTAAAATCCTTCGAAAAGATTGAGCCTCGGGGAGCCTCTTTTCAAAAATAACTAGTTAGACGAGGAAATAATTTTAGGTGAGTCAAGTCATCATTTTCTTGAAAATGGCTTTGTCTAAGGAAGTGGTCGATGATCCGATAAAAGAAGGCCCCTGTGCCTCGCCACGACCTGGAAGCCATGATCTTGAAAAGGTAAACTTGACAAGCCTAGGGTCAAATCCAAATCTAACATTACTTAAACATAAATGCACTTAATCAACTTAATTGGAAGTCATCTCACAAAGAACACATAAGTATAACATGCTTGATCATATAGACTCCGGTGAGATGACCTAGGTTTAACAACTTACAACCAATTTTTTTTAAAAAATATATAATAATCTAACATCCAATCCAACCACCTTGTGTGTAGGATCAATAGATGTTAGGACGGCTCGAGACACATGGACCAGGATTAACTCAAATTCGCGAAGCTTCGATTCAAACGACAAGGATCGGTAGCCTTTGGGAATAACGGCAAGCTCAAAATCATCGGATCAGGTGATATCGAGCTTAACTTGAATTTTGTTATTAAAAATGTATTACTTGTAGAGAATTTTGAATATAACCTGCTTAGCGTAAGCCAATTATGTGACAATAATTATAAGGTCGTATTTTTAGAAAATGAATGTGTAATTAAAACAAATGAAACAACTAAAAAAATACTCAAAGGAACTAGGACAAATAACATTTATACAATTAACTTAATCAAATCCTTAGCCAAATGTCTTATGACACAGGAAGAGGAATCATGGTTGTGGCACCGACGACTCAGTCACTCGCACCCAAGACTCGTCCACAAGATGAGTCAGAGTGGCCTAGTCAGAGGCTTACCCAACCTTAACAATTTGGTTAATAAAATTTGTAATGCTTGTCAATAAGGAAAACAACCTAGGACACAACACAAGTTAACTAACCAAGAACGAACCTCAAGTGTACTTGAGCTCCTGCATATGGATCTATTCGATTCACATGGAGCCAAGTCACTCAATAAAAGTCAATATTGCTTAGTCATAATTGACGACTACTCCAGGTTTACCTGGGTTAGGTTCATCAAACATAAAAATGATACCCTAGATCAATTAATCAATTTATTCAAATTAATCGAGAATCAAAAAAACCTTAAGGTTAAAAGAATTAGAAGCGATCATGGTGGTGAATTCGAAAATCAAAGGTTCACCGACTTCTGTAACCTAAATGGATACCACCATGAATTGTCTTGCCCTAGGACCCCTCAACAAAATGGCCTAGTGGAGCGGAAAAATTGAACTCTACAAGAAGCCGCTAGGACCATGTTGAACGAATATGACCTACCCGATAGGTTTTGGTCAGAAGCCGTGAGTACGACATGCTATGTCCAAAATAGAATCCTTATGGTAAAGAGGCACCTTAAGACCTCATAAGAGATTTATCACGATAAAATACCTAACATCAAGTACTTTAGGGTATTTGGGTGTAAGGTACATATCCTAAACACTAAGGATTACCTAGGGAAATTTACATCCAAGACCACGACCGGAATCTTTCTAGGATACTCGACTACAAGTCGAGCTTATAGAGTATATAACCACGACACCCTTAGAGTCGAGGAGACTATCAATGTAGTATTTGATGAAGGACATGAATCTACAAAACCCCCGGCAACCCCAATTAGCGAGCCAATTCATACTAGACCTAACTCTGATCTGGAGATCAGGTCTAGTGTTAATCCTAACCTAAGTCAACCAAGTCACTCTATTGATCAAGTGATAGATGACTCCAACCAAACTAATGTTCAACCAAGTCACCCCATTGATCAAGCATTAGGTGACACAAACCCAACCTAATCTAGGATTTAGACTAACCACCCTATCGATCAAGTGATAGGAGATCCTAATCTAGGAGTTCGAACTAGAGCATCCTATAGGAACCTTAGTCAAATTTCCTTAATTTCAAAGATAGAACCCAAATCAATTGAACAAGCTCTTCTTGATCCCGATTGGATTATTGCAATGCAAGAAGAGCTAGCTCAATTTACTAGGAATGAAGTTTGGGAATTAGTACCACCACCTAAAGACAAAATGATAATTGGAACAAGGTGGGTGTTTCGAAATAAGCTTGATGATAAAGGTGAAGTAGTTAGAAACAAGGCTAGGTTAGTCGCCAAAGGGTTTAGTCAAGTCGAAGGCTTAGATTACGATGAAACCTATGCCCCAGTAGCTAGACTCGAATCCATTCGAATGTTACTAGCTTATGCCGCACATCGAGGATTTAAGCTGTTTCAAATGGATGTTAAGTCGGCATTCTTAAATGGATACATTAAAGAAGAAGTTTATGTTAGCCAACCCCCCGGATTCGAAAATCTAGATAAACCCGACCATGTTCTAAAACTTAAGAAAGCTCTCTATGGACTTAAACAAGCTCCTCGAGCTTGGTACGAGAGACTTTCAATCCATCTTAAGTAAAAAGGGTTTAACCAAGGCTTAGTTGACCCAACTCTCTTCGTAAAAACCTTAGGTAAAGAAATATTCATAGCTCAAATTTACGTAGACGATATAATTTTTGGAACCTCTAACTCAGCCTTACTAAACGAGTTCGTTTCACTCATGGAAAGTGAGTTTGAAATGAACTTGGTAGGCGAGTTAAGTTTCTTTTTAGGTCTACAAATTAAACAAACTAAGGATGATATATACCTATATCAACAAAAATACACTAAGGAGTTAATTAAAAGATTTGGAATGCAAGACGCTAAGATAATAAACACCCCAATGGCGATTAATGTTAACATAGGAGAAGACCTAGAAAGTAAGTCCATTGACTTAAAGTACTATAGGAGCGTGATAGGAAGTCTCCTATACTTAACTGCAAGTCGACCCGACATCCTATTCGCAGTAAGTATGTGCGCCAGGTTTCAAATCTGTGCTAAGGAGTCTCACCTAACCCTAGTTAAGCGTATCCTTAGATATCTTAAGGGTACACTTAACGTTGGTATTTGGTACCCTAGATCTACGGAGTTCGAACTAATCGGCTACTCTGATTCGGATTATGCCGATAGTAAACTCGATAGAAAGAGCACGAGTGGTTGTTGTCAACTACTCGGCTCAAGTCTAGTGAGTTGGTGCAGTAGGAAGCAACATTGTGTTGCCTTATCTACCACCGAAGCCGAATACGTTGCGATGGGTGAGTGTGTAACTCAGCTTCTTTGGATGAAGCACACTCTCCGAGACTTTAGGTTGGACTTCACCAAAACTAAAATTTTTGTAGACAACATAAGTTCGATAAATCTAACTAAGAACCCTATATGCCATTCAAGGACAAAGCATATAGAGGTAAAACACCATTTCATTCGAGAACATGTAGCCTCCATACAACTCGAATATGTTGACTCAAATCTAACCTAGCGTACATATTTACTAAACCACTACCCGGTAATTTAGTCTCTTGAGATGAAGATTAGGCATGTGCGTAATAGAATAGGAACTTGCAAATTATATTTTCTTACTACTATTTCTTACTTTTTTTTCATGGAACTAGCATAGGACATACCTTAGATATCATGCACCTATAGATTTAAGGAGCCAATACATCTCACAACACATAGGACTAATGTGTTTGTGTACTTAACCACGTAGATGGGCGTGAGATGTTAGGACCTTACTCCTGGTTCCAGATGTAGAGCTAGTGCATCGCTATGAACCACGGAGTATAATCATACATACTACTGACTACCTTCATATCAATCAAGCCAAATATGAGTCGAACATTTTATAGATGAACTTATTTTCAGTATATTATTTTTAAAAATAAAAATGTGGAACATGCTTGGACTTTAAATTTAACATTTATTTTGTTTTCCACACACCCCTTATCTTTTCGATATACGGCAAAAGGGGGAGAAAAAGGAGAAAAGTTAAGGGGTCAAAATTTTTTTTTTGATAACTTAACTCTTACTTCATAATTAAACCAAAAGTTAACTTTAAGTTTTGAAAACTTATTTAACTTTTAACAAAATGCCAAGGTTAAGAAATCATTTGGTTTCTTAACTTAAAACTTATTTTAAACACTATGGCCAATATTAAGTAATTTCGGTTACTTAATTCTTTTTCTTAGTAGCACATATCAAGGGGGAGAGTTAAAACCCTTTCTCAAGTACTCACCCTCAGTCAAAGGGGAGGATTCCTCAAGGGGGAGCACTTGAAAAAGAATTTTTATATACTCCTACTCATTCATGCATAATCTCATACTTATTTTTGTCTTAACTTTGTATGTGGGTTTTCCATAAATCAAAAAGGGGGAGATTGTTGGTGCAGTGGGCACCTAAGTCGAACCTAAGTTTTGATTATAGTAAACGATATAAAGTTAAGCTTATATTGTTATCTCACGAGCTAAATCAAGTGTGCAGAAAAGTCTCAATGCTAGAGCTGAAGGCTAGCGACACCCGGAGGAAGCCGCGGTGGTCGGGCGACAATCGAGTTACTTCGGAGGGAGCCGAAGGAATCGAGTGGAAGGCTAGAAGCAAAAGCGACACATAAGTATCGAGGTAAGCTCGTGTGTGCGAGCATAAGTGAGGTCGTATCCTCTTTACGGGGATGATCTTAGGCGACGATCCGACCCAAGACTTCCCATGGAAGGTCTATGTTGAGATCGGACGACAAGTGGCCGTCGAATCCACTTATATTTTGAGCTAACTCTTTATTGTAGTCAAAAATCCTGGCCATCAGTTCAATCGGCCAGTTCAACCGGCGCTAGTTCAACCGGCCAGTTCAACCGGTGGTAAAAAATCAGCCTCGAGGAGTCAAGCTTTATCACAATTTTTCAAGGAGTTTTGTGCCCATTTGTGATTGGTTGAAGACCCATTCGTTGAGGGGCTTAAAGGCTATAAAAGGAGGGCCAAACCTAGGGTTTCCTCCTCAATTCTAAGTGCTCAAAAGCCTCTGTTACGCTGCAACTCTCCGACGACTCTACAACAATGAAGTGCTGCCAACAACCCTAGCTTAAAGTTTCTTTTATTTAGTTGTTGGTATAATCTTAATTTGTTATTGCTTTCATATTGCAATTCTTTTTAATCGAGGCTTTTTGTTGCATTTTACTTTAATAGAAGAGAGGGTTTGTCTCTCTATCTTTTTGCTTCGAAGGCTTTTGTAATCGTAAAACTCCTACCTCCAACGAGGAGGAGTGTTTTAGTGAATTGCCCTCCGTACACGGTCTAGGACCGTTAGGGCCTTGGAGTAGTAGCCAAAGGCTACGAACCAAGTAAAAAAACTATTTGTCTCATTTAGTTTTTATTTACATTTCCGCTGTGTTTAATTGTCTATCGAACGATTTAAAAGAAAAGTTTTTATCGCTATTCACCCCCCCCCTCTAGCGATCCGCTTCGATCCAACATTTTCGACGACCACCAACCGTCCGATCTTGACATAGACCTTCCATAGGATGTCTTAGTCGGATCGTCGCCTAAGGACGTCCCCGTACTGAGGACTCAATCTTACTTACCCTTACTCGCACGAGCTTACCTCAAGCTTTACCATTGTAGCTTTTTCTTCCGGTCTCCACTTGATTTCTTCGGCTCCCTCTAAAGTCCTTCCGGTGTTGCCCGACCACCACGGTTTCTCAACACGAGAACCTCTGGGTGTCGCTAACCTTTAGCTTAACTTAGCATTCCTGCACACTTGATTCAGCTCATGAGATAATAATATAAGCTTAACTTTGTGTCTTTTCTATAATCAAAACTTAGGTTCGATTTTGGTGCCTACTGCACCAACAATCTCCCCCTTTTTTGTAACGACCTGGCCCCTATTGGCGAAATTCGGCGACTCCTATTGGTCGACGACCGTCGCCCCTGTTGGCCCGTCGTTACTCACCTGGTCTTCCCACCCCTGGAAGTGGGTTTTTGCCTTCCCCAGGATTCGAACTCTAGACCTCCAGGCTAAGTACTAAAGTTTATAAATCCTGGTAACCAAGTGATCATGACGACGCGTTAGGCGATGGTGGATGTCGACGATAGTCGCCGATTCACTAATAGGTTCGTCGTTACAATAAAAGGCGCCTTTATTGTAACGACCGCCCCTATTGGCGGAATTCGTGACCTATTGGTCGACGCATCGCCGCCTCGCGCCCGCCGCTACTCACCTGGTCTTCCCACGCCTGAAAGTGAGTTTTTGCCTTCCCCAGGATTCGAACTCTAGACCTCCAGGATAAGTACTAAAGTTTATGAATCCTGGTAACCAAGTGAAATTGTCACGCCCCGAGGTAGACCCTGTCCGGCCAACGGACGACACCCCCTTATGACAATTCCAATTCGGTACAAATAGTCGTAGCCAGTATAACACATATCGAAAACGTATAACATCAATAGCGGAATCCAAACAAAATGGAAATACAACTCAACAACATAAGTACATCGGTATATCCGTCCATACCAAAAATAGAATCTCATACCGAATATCACAAGAGGAAAAATACATTACGATCTCCAATAACAATAAGATCCCATATGAAGATACATGCGATGGGAAGTAAAACCCTCGGAAAAACGGCGAGATGGGATCAAGTGGCAATGCTCCAAGTCCATGCCGAAGTCTTCTATCTACTACCTGGGCGACAAGAAACCCAGGGTCCAGGGTGGTGAGTATAAAACTCAGGGGTAATATATAGAAGTGCATGAACAACATACAGGGTAAAGAGATCTACAGGTATGCAGCATGAGTCCAACAAACATACAGTACTAAGCATAGTAATCAGTAATCACAGATATGTCCTACTCATAGCATAAACTGAACTGATCAACTGACATAAAGTAATGTACATACCTAACGGTCTGTCCTCCATATGATCTATAACATCCTGAACAGGTATATCATGACATAATCCAAATAGTACACGCTCATGCTCAACACATGCACAGCGGTATATAAAATATGCAAAAGGCATGTAGCATGATGTACAATCATATGTAGCAACCAAATGCAGCATCTCACAGGCATATGTAAAACATATATCAAATACATGCATACATATATATCAGCAATGCATATGCATGACCATGTGTACGGACCCGTCCAACCACGACCCCAGTATGGCCCGGGTGGCACGACATGACGACTAGCCCGACTCCAGCTGCCACTACTCTCGAGTGACCGAGTTGGGTAGTATGAATGAGTAGCATATAAGCGTAAAGAGCTAACTACTCCCCGGGGGTCCCTGCTGCTGGTCGCTCTGTCACTACCCATGAGTAGACGAGCTCTGCACACAGGACAACTGCACGTCACACAACCACCGTCTATAGTGGGCGAGTGCTAACACCACTCTGCTCAGTGGCCAGGTGCGCATCTCCAGCTACCACCATCCATAGTGGTCGAGCGCGGCACATCCAATGCTCTGACCTCAACCCTGCTACCACTACCCCGAGTGGCCGGGGAGGCAGGATGACTGACGACCCGTCTCATCCATAAAGGAGACCCAGTCGTCAGCATGCATGCAATGCAATGATGCATAGTTCACGCACAAATCCTCGCAACACTCCCTAACTCACGGGGAGACCTAGTCAACTAAAAATCAACCATGCAAGGATGACTAATCCGTAATCACAACCTATTTACCTATGCACAGATAAATAGATCCATCAAGATAACTCACTAATAGGTGTACGGTACAACGACCAACCTCATAATTTGGACTCATCACCTAACCTAGTGATGCAACCCAGTAACCCAGATCTGAGGTCATAAAGATAACCCTAACCACATGTATTTACTGAACCTCTATCAGCTAACACATAATAGGGTTTTACAGTTCCTATCCATGCTAGATAATCAATGACGTAACAGAGTATATATCTCAAGGTCAAAGGCAGTACAAGCATATGATTAAATAACAGTGGATTTAAGGTAAACAAGTATAAACATACATCCAAGGTCATGCACTGGAATTGATCAAACTACCGGACCAGGTAGATATTACCCACGACACGCTCGAATAATCCTCACTACGTAGTGGACTCGCTTCGTATCCCAAACCTGCACAATAGTAACAAATTACGGTTAAGTACAAATCGCGGATACTTATACGAACAAAATACTAATTCATTTATATTCGTATTCTTTTCCCGAAAACATTTTAACCACTCCGATACACTACATAGATCAACTACAAGAAAACCTAATTAACAACTTCCTGAACTTATACATCATTACCCAGCTCCTAATAACTCACCGACATCCTCAAAATTAATTACGGTGACAGATCTAACCACACTTACTTAACCTAATCATCATCTCCCTCATAGAGCACAACCCATATGATCCAAACACTGAAATCTCCACATCACCACATATCCTAATGAACTAACCTCCAACCATCCTTCGGCAGCTTACCATCACATTAAACCATAGCAGTTACCAACTGTAGTTTCTCTTCCACACACACACACGGCATAATCAAATTACAATCACAGAACCTAAATTAACACCAGATCAGATCTTACCACTCCAATCACAGATTAATTTCCACAACCTAGCTGAAACTCCTAACCATCCGAACTTCACGGTTTCGATTCTTAACCTCATCGCTTCAATCGACAAACCACAAGTTCGCATCAATTACCGACATCACAAACTCATCCGATCGAATCAAACAAATACCGTAATCACAGCTGAACACAACTCCACCATTAGCTAGTATTACCCGAATCACACAATCACAGTATACAAAACATAATTCAATGGACACCACAGATGGCAACACTGGGTTAGATCTAAACTTACCGGCTCTAAACTCCATCGGCGGTGATTTTTTTCTCGATCTCACCAAGACTTTAACACAATCAAGGCAACCCTAACAAGCACATATCGTTTAAACAATCGCACGACAATGCCAGGTTTCTCAGCCAAAACTCCGATCAACACAACAAGATCTATGGAAAGACAAAGAAACCTAATCAAAAATGGAAACCACCGCACCTGCGTGGTAGCTCACCGCCATGATAATGACGCCGCCCGCCCGTTGGGAGTGTCGCCGATATTTTCCCAGGTGAGGACCCCTTAATCCCTAGCCGGAGATCAATCCAGTGGGGCATCGTCGAACTGCTTGCCCCGGACGCCGACGAGTGGAGGTCGGTGACGGAAGCCGCATGGAGCAGAGAAATGTCGCGGAGAAGAAGAAATGGGGATCGTGAATGCTTTGATTCGTTCGGTGGCTTTTAAAAGCCGTTCGACCAAATCTGGCTAACCCAGCCCATTCCAAACTCAATCCGTTTGGATTCAGCCCAGCCGATTCAGCCACTTAACCCAAGTCAAATCCAATCCGAGTTCAGTCCAAATCCAATTCCAATTCAAGCCCGATTTCAGCCCAAGCCCAATTGCAGATCAAGCCCAATTTCAGCCCAAGCCCAATTGCAGATCAAGCCCAATTTCAGCCCAGCTAAATATTTAACCCATTAGCCCACTAATTAAGCCCAATTAATCCCCTAATTAATCCTAATTAATTAAAGGGTTAAATCCATTTTTTTTTCCGTATACTACATTCTCCCCCACTTAATAAAATTTGGTCCCCAAATTTCCGTACTTATATGCAGTAATCAACATAAGAAATTTCTTGAATTACTACATACCTCACGTGAACAGGTGAGGGCATCGAGCTCGGATGATATCCTCCAGCTCCCATGTAGCCTCCTCATCAGTGTGATGCTGCCATCCAACTTTTACAAGGTGGATGGTTTTGTTCCGTAACTGACGCTCTTTGTGACCAAGAATTCGCACAGGAACCTCCTCATATGTCGCGTTAGGCTGGAGTGGAACCGACACCTCCGTCAGAACATGATCCGGATGCGGTACGTATTTCCTCAGCATAAACACATGGAATACGTTATGGACGCTCGCAAGCGTCGGAGGTAGAGCCAACCGGTATGCTACACCTCCAATCCGCTCCAATATCTCGAATGGTCCAATGTAGCGTGGTGCTAACTTTCCTTTAATTCCAAATCTCTTAACTCCTTTTGTAGGTGATACTCACAAAAATACATGATCTCCTATAACAAACTCTAGAGGTCTTCTCCTCCGATCTGCATAACTTTTTTGTCTGTCCTGAGCCTCTGATAATCGTCGTCTGATAATACGAACTAACTCTGCATCGTGTTGAATACTCTGAGGGCCCAATAACTGTCGCTCCCCAACATCCTCCCACAATACTGGAGATCTGCAGGGTCGACCGTACAAAGCCTCAAAGGGAGCCATCTGAATGGAAGAGTGATAACTATTATTATACGCGAACTCCACCAAGTGAACGTGATCCTCCCAGCTGCCTCCGAAATCCATGACGCAAGATCTCAATAAGTCCTCCAGAGTCTGAATAGTATGCTCCGACTGTCCATCCGTCTGCGGGTGAAATGCAATACTGAGACGAAGCTCGGTGCCCATAACATGCTGAAGACTCTGCCAGAATCGTGAAGTAAAATGTGGATCTCTGTCAGATATGATACTCAAGGGTACTCCGTGCAGTCTGACAATCTCTCTACAGTATAGCTCAGCTAGTCGATCCAATGGATGTGTCTCACGAATCGGAAGGAAATGAGCGGATTTGGTTAACCTATCCACAATCACCCAAATCGCATCATGTCCTTTACGGGTTCTGGGCAACCCCGTAACAAAATCCATCGTAATATGTTCCCACTTCCATTCCGGAATTGGGATTCTCTGCAGTAATCCGGTGGGTTTCTGATGTTCAGCCTTTACCTGCTGGCAGACCAAACATCGAGCGACGAAATCCGCAATATCCCTCTTCATACCGTCC
Organism: Wurfbainia villosa; assembly: GCA_025175895.1. Classification (NCBI taxonomy): domain Eukaryota; kingdom Viridiplantae; phylum Streptophyta; class Magnoliopsida; order Zingiberales; family Zingiberaceae; genus Wurfbainia; species Wurfbainia villosa. The sequence goes on along the minus strand of CM045996.1, from coordinate 52,493,480 downwards.
CACCAATAGGAACGCCTCAAATCCTGATACATCCGAGTACCGCCCGGATGTATAGCAAATCTCGAGTGATGTGCCTCTCGTAATAACTCCTCCTTAATTGGATGTGTGTCCGGAACACATAATCTCCCTCGGAATCGGAGGACTCCAGTCTCGTCACACGAGAAATGCATGCATAAATCACGAGTCCAGTGCTCCATAAGAATCTGCAGATGTCGCTGCTAGTGCCTCCTTTATCCTCTCAATAATAGCAGACTGGGCAACCATGGATACCAATATCCCTCGGGATGTTTGACCCTGTTCCGACAACCCCAACTCAGAGAATTGTCGAACAAGATCAGTCACTGCGGTCAAATGACTAGCCAGAATCCCACGGGACTTCCTGCTCAGTGCATCTGCTACAACATTAGCTTTACCCGGATGATACTGAATGGTACAATCATAATCCTTTAGGTATTCCATCCATCATCTCTGTCTAAGATTCAATTCCTTTTGAGTGAAAAGATATTTCGAACTCTTATGGTCTGTATAAATCTCAAAAGTAATCCCATACAGATAATGTCTCCATATCTTTAGTGCAAAAATAATGGCTGCTAACTCCAGATCGTGCACCGGATAATTCCTCTCATGATCCTTAAGCTGACGAGAGGCATAAGATACTACACGGTCGAACTGCATCAAAACTGCTCCCAATCCTTGAAAAGAAGCATCGGTATACAGTACCATCCCATCGCAAGAAGAAGGAATCACTAATACAGGTGCAGAAACTAGTCGCTGCTTAAGCTCTTGAAAACTGGACTCACACACCTCTGACCAAGCAAACTTGACCCCTTTCTGGGTCAAGCGAGTAAGTGGTGTGGCTATACGGGAAAATCCCTCCACAAATCTACGGTAATACCCGGCCAATCCAAGAAAACTACGGGCTTCCTGAACTGACTTTGGCTGCTCCTAACTGGTAATTGCTTCGATTTTCTGGGGATCAACTGAAATACCTATGCTAAATACCACATGTCCAAGAAATCCCACAGAAGATAACCAGAAAGTGCACTTACTAAATTTGGCATATAAATGCTCTCGTCGCAACGTCTCTAATACAATCCGAAGATGGTGCTCATGCTCCTCTTCAGAACAAGAATATATCAAGATATCATCTATGAATACGATGACAAACTGATCCAAGTACCTCAAGAATACCCGGTTCATCAAATCCATAAATGCAGCTGGAGCATTAGTAAGACCAAATGGCATCACTAGAAACTCGTAATGTCCATAACGCGTGCGGAACGTTGTCTTCTAAACATCCTCGTCTCTTACCCTCAGCTGATGATAACCTGATCGCAGATCAATCTTGGAATACACGCAAGTATCCTTGAGCTGATCAAACAAATCCTCTATCCTCGGCAGTGGATATTTGTTCTTAACGGTCACTGTATTTAATTGTCGGTAGTCTATACATAACCGCAAAGATCCATCTTTCTTTTTAACGAACAACACCGGAGCTCCCCAGGGTGAAACACTAGGACGAACAAAACCCCTATCCAATAACTCTTGCAGTTGTATCTTTAGCTCACTTAACTCTTTCGGTGCCATCCGGTATGGAGCCTTTGACACCGGTGCGGTTCCTGGAATCACCTCTATCGCAAATTCCACTTGCCTCGGATGTGGCAAGCCCGGAAGTTCATCTGGAAATACATCCGGATACTCACGAACTACCCGCACACTGGAAAGAGGTGGTATCTCCTCACTCTCCACTTTGACCAAAGAGAATAAGTAACCCTGACAACCATGCGACAATAATCTCCGAGCCTGTAGTGCAGATATAACGGACACTCCATCATCCCGGGTACCCACGAATTCCCATGCAGGCTGATCTGGTGGTCGGAAGGTCACTACTCTCGCCTTACAATCCATCAGCAGTACAAGATGTAGCCAACCATTCCGAGTATAATATCGAATTCTACCATGTCTAGCACCTGAAGGTCCACCGTAAGTATATGTCCCTCGAAATCCAACGGACAACCTTTGATTACTTGATGACTAGTCAAAACCTTGCTCGATGGTAATGATACCGCTAATCCACAAGAACGAATCATAGGGATTCTCCCAATTTTACTCAGAAATATACTAGAAATAAAGGAATGCGAGCTACCAGTATCAATCAATGTATCAGCAGGTATAGAATAAACCAAAATCATACCCCGAATGATCGATCCCTCGGCCCGCTGAGCGTCCTCTCGGGTAATGGCATAAACTCGTCCAGTCTCCACATGCGACGGCTGCGCTCCCGATATAATAGTAGAATGCCTCCACTCAGGATGAGTCTGGCTCTGTGATGCTACCGCTGGAGGCTGACTCTGCTGCGCAGGCATAATATATCCCTGAGAGCCGGCCGGTAGATATCGCTGAGTAGGTGGTCCGGAATAATAACTCTCTGGAGCTGGTGTATAATGAATCGCCGCTGGCATCCCGGAAGAGTCACTCCCATGTATATGATATATCTGGGCTGTAGGAGGGAGTGGCTGCCTCTGACCATGTATCTGCGTCCTAGGTGCTGACCTCTGCTGATGGTACTGGCCAGGCTTCTTTCCCTTGCTGGAGTTACCTGAGAACTCCAACTGTGCCTTCAGAGTACACTCTCGACTCGTATATCCTGGGTGCTTGCAGTAGAAGCAAACATCGTGATCCAAAGGACACTCGGAAACATTATGGCTCTCAGACCCACACCTCCAGCATCTAGTCATGTACCTGCTCTTACGGTTCTTCTGAGAACCGCCAGACTGTCCAGAAGCTGGTCGCTTCCCTTTCTGTGCCCTAGATGATCCCTCTGTAGTACCTCGAGAAGCCCCACTCTGATTCTGCTTCTTCTGAGTCTAAGTGGTCGTATCTTGCTTCCGCTGCTTTCCCTGGGACATCTGCTTCTCCACCTCCTTCTCCTTTGCAATTTGCTGAGAAGTCATCTCAATAGACAGAGCCCTATCCAGTGCCTCTCGGTACGAGTTAATGGAGGATCCAAACATTCTTACTCGAATATAGGATGCCAAACCCTGTGTGAATTGGAACATCCGGTCCTCATCCTGTGCTACTAGATGAGGATTCCAGTCGAGTAAACAGTAAACTCTGCATTGTATTCCATAACTGATCGATCCCCCTGCTTAAGGCTTAAGAACTCCTGACGGAGTGCTGTAGAGAACGCAGAAGGAAAATACTGCCTCCAAAATATATCTCGGAAAATTGCCCAGGTGATGTTCTGCTCTCCCATCAAGGTCTTCTGCATTTTCCACCACGTAACCGCCTGCTCCCGAAGATGATAAGCTGCTAGCCCCACCTTCTCCTCATCGATGCAACTCATGAACTCAAACGTATCCTCCAAATTGTCTAACCAAGTCCGTGCAATCCAGGGATCAGACTCACCTCGGAATAGCGTAAATCGGTCCTTGGCTGACCGTGCTAACACAGGTATACGTGCCTTAACTCTGACCCAACTGGAATCCGTAGCAGTCTGCATAGTCGGGGGTACATCAGGCTCTTGAGGTTCCGAACCTCTGGTAGGAGACTGTCGTGGCTACTCCTGATCAACCGATCCTCTGGTAGTAGGCTGTTTAGACGGTCGACCTCTCTTACGAGTCTGAACAGGTGCCATAATATCGTCTGTTCACACCTGTTGAACGACTTATTAAATATTTAACCAGAAAATATAGTGTGTTAAGATTTCTTACTTCGGACAACTTGGAGCTCATGCCTCTGTCAATCCCATCTTACCAAAATCGAAATCAAATCAAATCAAAACGATTTCCGAGGTCCCAAAATCCGACAAAAACATTATTGCATGGCATCGCAACCTAGAGCTCTGATACCAATAAAATTGTCACGCCCCGAGGTAGACCCTGTCCAGCCAACGGACGACACCCCCTTATGACAATTCCAATTCGGTACAAATTGTCGTAGCCAGTATAACACATATCGAAAACGTATAACATCAATAGCGGAAGCCAAACACAATGGAAATACAACTCAACAACATAAGTACATCGGTATATCCGTTCATACCAAAAACAGAATCTCATACCGAATATCACAAGTGGAAAAATACATCACAATCTCCAATAACAATAAGAGTCCATATGAAGATACATGCGATGGGAAGCAAAACCCTCGGAAAAACGACGAGATGGGATCAGGTGGCAATGCTCCAAGTTCATGCCGAAGTCTTCTATCTACTACTTGGGCGACAGGAAACCCAGGGTCCAGGGTGGTGAGTATAAAACTCAGGGGTAATATATAGAAGTGCATGAACAACATACAGGGTAAAGAGATCTACAGGTATGCAACATGAGTCCAACAGACATACAGTACTAAGCATAGTAATCAGTAATCACAGATATGTCCTACTCATAGCATAAACTGAACTGATCAACTGACATAAAGTAATGTACATACCTGACGGTCTGTCCTCCATATGATCTATAACATCCTGAACAGGTATATCATGACATAATCCAAATAGTACACGCTCATGCTCAACACATGCACAGCGGTATATAAAATATGCAAAAGGCATGTAGCATGATGTACAATCATATGTAGCAACCAAATGCAGCATCTCACAGGCATATGTAAAACATATATCAAATACATACATACATATATATCAGCAATGCATATGCATGGCCATGTCATGATCGCAACCACGACTACTCCCAAGATGGCCGGGTGGCACTAAGATGACGACTAGGCCGACTCCAACTGCCACTACTCTCGATTGACCGAGTTGGGTAGTATGAATGAGTAGCATATAAGCGTAAAGAGCTAACTACTCCCCGGGGGTCCCTGCTGTTGGTCTCTCCGTCACTACCCATGAGTAGACAAGCTCTGCACACAGGACAACTGCATGTCACACAACCACCGTCTATAGTGGGCAAGTGCTGGCGCGCATCTCCAGCTACCACCATCCATAGTGGCCGAGCGCGGCACATCCAATGCTCTACCCTCAACCCTGCTACCACTACCCCGAGTGGCCGGGGAGGCAGGATGACTGACGACCCGTCTCATCCATAAGGGAGACCCAGTCGTCAGCATGCATGCAATGTAATGATGCATAGTTCACGCACAAATCCTCACAACACTCCCTAACTCACGGGGAGACCTAGTCAACTAAAAACAACCATGCAAGGACGACTAATCCGTAATCACAACCTATTTACCTATGCACAGATAAATAGATCCGTCAAGATAACTCACTAATAGGTGTACGGTACAACGACCGACCTCATAATTTGGACTCATCACCTAACCTAGTGATGCAACCCAGTAACCCAGATCTGAGGTCATAAAGATAACCCTAACCACATGTATTTACTGAACCTCTATCAGCTAACACATAATAGGGTTTTACAGTTCCTATCCATGCTAGATAATCAATGACGTAATAGAGTATATATCTCAAGGTCAAAGGAAGTACAAGCATATGATTAAATAACAGTGGATTTAAGGTAAACAAGTATAAACATACATCCAAGGTCATGCACTGGAATTGATCAAACTACCGGACCAGGTAGATATTACCCACCTGATATGAAGCTCGAATAATCCTCACGGCCGTGGACCTGCTTCGTATCCCAAACCTGCACAATAGTAACAAATTACGGTTAAGTACAAATCACGGATACTTATACGAACAAAATACTAATTCATTTATATTCGTATTCTTTTCCCGAAAACATTTTAACCACTCCGATACACTACATAGATCAACTACAAGAAAACCTAATTAACAACTTCCTGAACTTATACATCATTACCCAGCTCCTAATAACTCGCCGACATCCTCAAAATTAATTACGGTGACAGATCTAACCACACTTACTTAACCTAATCATCATCTCCCTCATAGAGCACAACCCATATGATCCAAACACTGAAATCTCCACATCACCACATATCCTAATAAACTAACCTCCAACCATCCTTCGACAGCTTACCATCACATTAAACACTAGCAGTTACCAACTGCAGTTTCTCTTCCACACACACACACGGCATAATCAAATTACAATCACAGAACCTAAATTAACACCAGATCAGATCTTACCACTCCAATCACAGATTAATTTCCACAACCTAGCTGAAACTCCTAACCATCCGAACTTCACGGTTTCGATTCTTAACCTCATCACTTCAATCGACAAACCACGAGTTCGCATCAATTACCGACATCACAAACATATCCGATCGAATCAAACAAATACCGTAATCACAGCAGAACACAACTCCACCATTAGCTAGTATTACTCGAATCACACAATCACAGTATACAGAACATAATTTAATGGACACCACAGATGGCAACATTGGGTTAGATCTAAACTTACAGGCTCTAAACTCCACCGGCAGCGATTTTTTTCCCGATCTCAGCTCATCACTCCCAAACAGCCGGCTGAAGGCAACCCCAATAAGCACAGATCGTCGGAAAATTGAATCTGCCGCGAAAATGCCAGGTTTCTCAGCCAAAACTCCCATCAACACAACAAGATCTATGGAAAGACAAAGAAACCTAACCCAAAATGGAAACCACCGCACCTGCGTGGTAGCTCACCGTCGCGACAACGACACCGCCCGCCCGCTGGGAGTGTCGCCGATATTTTCCCAGGCGAGGACCCCTTAATCCCTAGCCGGAGATCAATCCAGTGGGGCGTCGTCGAACTGCTTACCTTGGACGCCGACGAGTGGAGGTCGGTGATGGAAGCCGCACGGAGCAGAGAAATGTCACGGAGAAGAAGAAATGGGGATCGCGAATGCTTTGATTCATTCGGTGGCTTTTAAAAGCCGTTCGACCAAATCTGGCTAACCCAACCCATTCCAAACCCAATCTGTTTGGATTCAGCCCAGCCGATTCAGCCACTTAACCCAAGTCAAATCCAATCCGAGTTCAGTCCAAATCCAATTCCAATTCAAGCCCGATTTCAGCCCAAGCCCAATTGCAGATCAAGCCCAATTTCAGCCCAAGCCCAATTGCAGATCAAGCCCAATTTCAGCCCAGCTAAATATTTAACCCATTAGCCCACTAATTAATCCCAATTAACCCCCTAATTAATCCTAATTAATTAAAGGGTTAAATCCATTTTTTTTCCGTATACTACATTTTTGGTCTATGGAAAACCAACACGAAGTTAAGGAAATAAATTAAATGCTTTATATGAATGAAGCATGAATATGAAAGAGTATACTTAACTTAATAAGTTATGTAGGAGTATGGAAAAAAAAACTCTTTTTCAAGTCCTCCCCCTTGAGGTAACCTTCTCCCCTGAGGGTGAGCACTTGAAAAAGGGTCTTAACCATCTCCTTTGATGTTTGCTACTTAAGAAGAGTTTAAGTAATCGAAATTACTTAACATTGGCCTTAGTGTTCAGAATAAGTTCAAGTTAAGTAATCAAAAACTAATTTTTGATTTCTTAACCTTGGCCTTTCTCCTCCTTTTTCAATTAAGAAGGTGTAACCATAAAGGTTAAGTTTTAAAAATTAAGTTAAGTAAACATTTACTTAACTCAGGCCATTAATAGATACATAATATGTGTATTAAGTTAAGTTATCAAAAAATTGATCCCTTAACTTTGACCTTTTCTCCCTCTTTTGCCATAAATCGAAAAGAGCGAGGGGTTTTGAAAAACATAGTTTTTGAATTTTGTCGTAAATTAAGTTTTAAGTCCAAGCATATTCCAAATAAATTTTAAAAATAGTAGTTTAAACATACACTCATCTATTTGGATGTTCAACTCTATTTGACTTGATTGATATGGAATAATCAACAAGTCCTGATTAGAGTTGGTTAATTTCTATAATTATACTCCGTGATTCATGTCGATGCACTAGATCTATATCTGGAACCAGGAGTAAGGTCCTAACATCTCACGCCCATCTACGTGGCTAAGTACCCAAACACATTAGTCCTATGTGTTGTGAGATGTGTTGGCTCCTTAAATCTATAGGTGCATGATTTCTAGGGTAAGCCCTAAGCTAGTTTCATTTTGCATGAAAAGTAAATAATATAGTACAGCAAAAATATAAGTTTAAGTCCTACTCTATTACGCACATGCCTAATTTACGTTTTAGTAGACTAAATTCGGCTTCGGGTAGAGGTTTGGTAAAAATGTCTGCTAGGTTCGATTTGGACTCCACATATTCAAGTTGTATGGTTTTGTTAGCTACATGTTCTCGAATAAAGTAGTGTTTGACCTCTATATGTTTGGTCCTAGAGTGGCATATGGGATTCTTGGTCAAGTGAATTGAACTAGTGTTATCTATGTGAATTTTAGTATTGTTGAAGTTTAACTTAAAGCCTTCATCCAAAGAAGCTAAGCTACACACTCACCCATTGTGACGTATTCGACTTCGGTGGTAGATAAAGCAACACAGTGTTGCTTCATACTGCACCAACTCACTAGAATCGAGCCGAGAAGTTGACAATAACCATTCGTACTCTTTCTATCGAGTTTACTACCAGCATAATCCGAGTGGGAGTAGCCGATTAGTTCGAACTCTGCAGATCTAGGGTACCAAATACCTACGCTTAGCGTGCTCTTTAGGTATCTAAGGATACGCTTAACTAATGTTAGGTGCAACTCCTTGGCACAAGTTTGGAACCTTGTACACATACTTACTGCGATAATATATCAGGTCGACTTGTAGTTAAGAAAAGGAGGCTTCCTATCGCACTCCTATAGTATTTTAGGTCAATTGGTTTTCCTTCTACATCTTCTCATATATTAATGTTTGTTGCCATAGGTGTATTAATTGTTTTAGCATTTTGCATCCTGAATCGGTTAATTAGCTCCTTAGCGTATTTTTGTTGAAGTAGATAGATTCCTTCTTTAGTTTGTTTAATTTGTACTCCTAGGTAGAAATTTAATTCTCCTACTAAGTTCATTTCAAATTCACTTTCCATTAGTGAAATGAACTCGTTTAGTAGGATTGAGTTAGTTGTTCCAAATATTATATCATCTACATAGATTTAGGCTATAAAAATTTCTTTGCCTATGGATTTTACGAAAAGGGTCGGGTTGATTAAGCCTTGGCTAAACCCTTTAGACTTAAGGTATATTGAAAGACTCTCATACAAAGCTCTAGGAGATTGTTTTAGTCCATATAAGGCTTTGTTGAGTTTAAAGACATGGTTGGGTTTGTCTAGGCTTTCAAATCCTGGGGGTTGGCTAACATACACCTCTTCCTTAATAATTCCATTGAAGAATGCTGACTTGATATCCATTTGAAATAATTTAAATCCTCGATCTGCAGCATATGTTAATAACATTCGGATGGATTTCAATCTATCTATGAGGGCATAGGTTTCATCATAATCTAACCCCTCTACTTAACTAAATCCTTTTGCGACTAATCTTACTTTGTTTCTAACTACTTCACCTTTGTCATCGAGTTTGTTTTGGAAGACCCACTTTGTTCCAATAATTTATTTATCTTTAGGTGGTGGTACTAATTCCCAAACTTTATTCCTAGTGAATTGAGCTAGCTCTTCTTGTATTGCAATAATCCAATCGGAATCAAGAAGAGCTTGTTCAATTGACATGGGTTCAATTTTCAAAATCAATGAGATTTGACTAAGGTTTCGATATGACGCTCTAGTTCGAACCCCTAGGTTAGGATCACCTATCATTTGGTCGATAGGATGATTTGATTGTAACCTAGACTGACTCAGGTTAGGATCACCTATCACTTGGTCGACATGATAATTTGATTGAATCCTAGACTGACTCAGGTTAGGATTAATACTAGACTCGATTTCATGGTCAGAGTCGAGTCTGGTATGAGTCGGTTCGTCAATTGGTTTTACTACGGGTTTTGTGGGTTCATGTCCTTCAACGAATACTACATTAATGGTTTCCTCAATCTTAAGGGTTTCATTATTGTGGACCCTATAGGCTCTACTCGTAGTTGAATATCCTAGGAAGATTTCAGTGGACGTTTTGGATGTGAACTTTCCTAGGTAGTCTATAGTGTTTAGGATATGTATCTTACATCCAAATACCCTAAAGTATTTAATATTAGGCACTCTATCATGGTAGGTTTCGTATGAGGTGTTAAGGTGCCTCTTGACCAGTAGAATTCTATTTTGGACATAACAAGTCGTACCGCACTAACGGCTTCTGGCCAAAACCTATCGGGTAGTTTGTACTCCTTCAACATGGTTTTAGTGGATTCTTGTAGGGTTTTATTTTTTCGCTCGACTAGACCATTTTGTTGTGGGGTTCTAAGACAGGAGAATTCATGGTGTTATCCGTTTAGGTTACAGAAGTCGGTGAACCTATGATTTTCGAATTCACCACCATTATCGCTTCTAAGTCTTTTAATCTTAAGGTTCTTTTAGTTTTTAATTAGTTTACATAAGTTGATTAGTTGGTCTAAGGTATCACTTTGGTATTTAAGGAAATTAACCCAGGTAAACCTAGAATAGTCATCAATAATGACTAAACAAAATTGACTCCCATTAAGTGACTTGGCTCCATGAGAATCGAATAGATCCAAATGTAGGAGCTCAAGCACACTTTTGGTTCGTTCTTGGTTAGTTAGTTGGTGTTGTGCCCTAGGTTGTTTACCTTGTTGACAAACATTACAGATTTTATTGTCCAAGTTATTAAGGTTAGGCAATCCTCTTACTAAGCCACTCTGACTCATCTTGTGAACGAGTCTTGGGTGTGAGTGACTGAGTCATCGGTGCCACAACCATGATTCCTCTTGCTGTGTCATGAGACACTTGGTTGAGGAATTGGATAAGTTAATTGTGTAGATGTTACTATTCCTAGTTCCTTTAAATATTGTTTTAGAGGTTTCATTTGTTTTAATTAAGCATTCATTTTCTAGGAATATAACCTTATAGTTATTATCACACAACTGGCTTACACTAAGTAAGTTATATTCAAAATCTTCGACTAATAAAACATTTTGAATCGTAAAATTGGAATTTAGCTTAATATCACCTGATCTAATGATTTTGAGCTTGCCATTGTTTCCAAAAGCTACCAATCCTTGTCGTTTGAATCTAAGCTTCAAAAACTTCAGTTGGTCTCCGGTCATATGTCAGGAGCACCCACTGTCCAACATCTATTGATCCTACACATATAGTAGTTGAATTGGATATTGAAATTTAAAAGTTGGTTGAAGATTATTAGTCCTAGAATCATCTCACCCTTTTCTACATGATCAAACACGTTATCCTTATGTGTTCTTGTGAGATGACTTCAATTTTACTTGATTAAATTTAATGAATTTAAACTAGTCAACCTTGGGTTAGATTCAGATTTAACCCTTAGCTTGTCAAGTAACCTTTTCGAGAAATTGGCTTCTAGGTCATGGCGAGAGACAGAGGTCTTCTTTGATCGAAACAACGACCACTTTCTTAGACAAAGCCAAATTCAAAAAATCGATTACTTGAGTTACTTAAGATTACTTCCTGGTTTAACTAGTTAAGGATATGATGAGATAGCTTCAACTAGTTCCACTTAGTCAAGTGCACCGAGCTAGATACGCCTTAACTAACTTGGACACATGGGACTTCGCTTCCCTAGCATACTATCATCTTGCCTCATCCTAGTACTATGTTGTCAAGAATTGACTAGTTATAGGTCCTATCTAACCGTTCTAAAAATAAAAAGAAAAATACCTAAGCATGCAAAATCTAATTTTAGGTAATAGAACAAACAAATTTTGTACTAGCTCCCCTTGGACCATTGAATTGGTTCCGTCTTTCCACGTAGTGGATTTGGTCATTGGGAACCCAGTACTTGTTAGATCCTAATTGAGAAATCAAAGTGGTCTTAGGGACCCATTCTTGGACTTGTTTTCTATTGCTATTAACTATTGACATATACGACTTGTTAGTCATATTTGAGCTAAAACCTAGTCCGACCTTGTTATACATGGCTCTTTGTGATCCAAGTAATAGGTCAAGTCCCTTGGATCCCAAAGTAAACCTTTCCAACGTTTGCCTAAGATCTTTGACTTGTCCTTTCAAGAGTGAGTTCTCAACTTCGAGCATTTCAACTCAAGTTGAGTCCTCCTCTTGAACTTGACTAGTCGAAGACGTTAGGGAGACCTCGTGTTTAAGGAATTTAACCTCCTCAACTAAGGTCTCGACCTTGGACTCGGACTTAGCTAATTTTCTAGTTAGAAATTTGATTGCGTTATACAATGTACTAAGCAAAGACCGACTTACCTTAAGTGAATCTTTTGAACCGGATGTGGATCCGCGACTTGTCTTTAATAGCGACTCGTCGTCAGATCCGTAATCGGAATCTTCCTTGGGTTCGGACTCTTGCACGGGTTCGGTTGGTTTGGCCATGAAGACGAGGTTGTCATCTTCCTCCTTCGATGATTCCTCCCATGTCGCATTAAGTGCTTTCTTGAACTTAGGTGCTTTTTCTTGAGTTTCGGACATTCCAACTTGATGTGTCAAAACCTGTTACATTCATAGCATCTAATATTGGGATTTACTTTGGACTTACCTTCTTTAGATTGGTTGATGGGTCATCTTCGACTTTTGATCATCTTCCGAACTAGATTCACTAGTTCGGTTTCCATCTCACCATCTATTTCAGACTCGTACTCATCTTCTTCCTCTGGAGGTGGTTTGCTTTTGGGCTTCCTTTTTGATCTTGCAAATAGAGCAATTCCTTTCTCGGCCTGGACCACGTTAGCTTGTTCATGAAGTTTGAATTCCAAAAACATCTCATCTAATCTTAGATAGGTCCTTGGAGACCTTGTAGGCATCAACCATGGATGGCCACATGGTAGTCCTAGGAAAAGCATTGAGAGCATACATTATAAGGTCCCGATTTTTGACCTTCTATCTGATGGAGTGCAGGCTATTGATGATATCTTGTATGTCGGCGTGTAGTTGGATTGCAGTCTCGTGTTCCTACATCTTAAGGTTATACAATTTATTAAACAAAAGATCTCTTTTGCATACCTTTGCATCGTCGGTTCCTTCGTGTAGCTCTACGAGTTTATTCCATAAATCCTTCGCACTAATGAAGGGATCTATGCGGTTGAGCTCCTCTTTGGACAAGCCACATTGTAGAATTTGGGTAGCCTTGGTGTCGGCTTCCACTTGTCTTTTCATGGCGTTCGTCCATTGATCGTAATCTAATGATTCACCAACTTCATTAGTAGGAAATGTGAACCTGGTTTGGATTACGATCCACATCTCTATTTGGGTTTTTAAAAAGCACTCCATCTGATCCTTCCAGTAACATAAGTCATCTCCATTATAAAATGGAGGTTGGATGGTGCTAAACCCTTCGAGATGGGCCATTAGACAAAAAAGAAAAAACCTTGCAAAAAAAAAAAAACAAAAACAACACAAAGGTTCCAAGACTCTGGTCTTGGATTAGTAGTGCGGGAGAATGAAATTAAGCGCGCCGAGAATTTATGAATCGAAAGACACATTATGAAAAAGACTTAAAATATGAAACGAAAAACAAAACCAAGTGATAGATCAGTAGTTGCACCAGATCGTAGTGCCCCCACTCTGATACCACTTGTTGGATCGAAATAAGCGCTAGAGGGGGGGGGGGTGAATAGCGCATAAGAAAACTTTTCATTCGTTGAGTATAAAATAAGTAAAATAGAAATGCACAGCAAAAATAAAATAACACGAGTTTATTTTTACTTGGTTCACACCCTACCGGTTGCTAGTCTAAGGCCCTAGCGATCCGAGATCGCACTCGGAGGGCAATTCACTAAAACAATCTCCTCCTCGTTGGAGGTAGGAGACAACGGATACAAAAATGGAAAAGATCGAGGTAAAGGGACACTTGCCCTCTCCTCGTTACGATGAAAAACTCTGAGAAAGAAGTAAATACAAGATTTTAAAGTGATGATTTAGAATAAACTTATACCGATGACTAATGAAGTAGGGTTTGAGCCCTTGTCGTCGGTGTTGCGGCAGCACTTCGTTGTCGTAGGATCGTCGTAGAAGAGCGGCGTTGAGAGAGCACTTTGGAAGCTTGAAGATGATGATTATGGTGAAGAACACTCCTTCTTTTATAGACTTTGAGAACCCTAAACATTGAGCTCAATCCTTCTCACCAAAGGCCACATCACCCTAAGATAAGGGGATAAAGTTTGACTCTCCTCAATGCTGAAAATTCAAATAGTAGTCGACTGTTCACCCTCATCAGTCGACTGATATAAGCCATCAGTCGACTGTTTGCTAGGGTTTTCAACTGAATAAAAAGTTAGCTAAAAAATGATACTCAAATAAGTATTTTCGACAGCCACCAACCGTCCGATCTCAACATAGACCTTCCACGGGATGTCTTAGTCGGATTGTTGCCTAAGGACGTCCCCGTACTGAGGACTCGATCTTACTTACACTTACTCACATGAGCTTACCTCAAGCTTTACCTTTGCTTTCGGTATCCACCTGATTTTTTCGGCTCCCTCCGAAGTCCTCCCGGAGTCGTCCGACCACCACGATTTCTCAACATGAGAACTTCCGGGTGTCGCCGACCTTTAGCTTAGCTTAACATTCTTGCACACTTGATTCAACTCATGAGATAACAATATGAGCTTAACTTTGTGTCTTTGCTATAATTAAAACATAGGTTCGATTCTGGTGCCTACTGCACCAATAAATTGATGATGTCCAATCTCATTAATTCATTGACTAAGAATAGTTTCAATGCTTACATAATTACACATGATGAGATTTCCACTAATTGTGATCCAATCACAATTTCTTTCATGCTATGTATCATATTATGGACTTCAATAAATGTGTTTAAGATCTAGTTACATACATAAAAAATGTACATTCAAATAGTGAATTTTATTAATTAAACATCTAAGGTGATTGCCTTAGGATATCTCTCATTTACAACAACCTAGACAAGGTGAGAAGTTCTGATTGGTCAAGCGTGACCTGGACAAATGGGAAGTCTTAGCTGGTTTGAGAGAACGAAATGTTAGGCTGGGGAAAGTCCAAGCAGGTCAAGGGCGATTGAGTGTTTAGCAAGGGAAAAGTCCAAGCAGGCTTAGGGGACTAGATGTTTGACAAAGAGAAATTTTAGAGGATTGAACTATAGCAGAGGGAAATCTTAGAGGAGTAAACTCCAAGAAAGTGAAAAAACTTAGGGGAGTAAACTCTAGGTAAAATGAGAAGTCTTAGAGAAGTGAACTCCAAGCAAGTGAGAAGTCTCGGTATGTCAAGTAGACTAAGTACTTGGTAGGCCAATATCTCAAGTAGACCGGATACTAGGCACAACATTGATTTGTATATTGTTTCTAGACTAAGCTTGTGTTGCAGGAAGCAAATCATGGTAACCAGAATCAAGTTTGGATGACTTGATTGTCTAGGTGATTGGAAGAGATTTGAGTGACCTAAGGATGAGACTAGATCATTCAGACAAATCCAGCCAGTCAATATGATTAGACTAAGTGCTTGGAAGGTGTCTGAGTGACCTAATCCATATAAAGCCAATCTAAGCAAAGCAATCAACGGATCAAGTTGATTGGGTTTTAGGTGCCCGAAGCTAGTTCATGCATTCGAAAGGGTGCCAAGTAAGTTAAATTTGATCTGTTCGTGGATAAAGCTAGAGCTGAATCAGTAAGAGTCTAAACTTCGATGGGTTATCAAACTTCAAAAAGGGAGAAATTTTTGGTGAAATCATGCCTCAAACATTTAGTTTTGATGTTTGATAGTTTTTAAGTTAAAGCAGATTATGTGGTATCTCACCTTTTATTAAGTGTGCAGGAAATGTCTGTGGGGGATCAATCGGTATGTGTTGGCCGGCTAGAGGGGGGTGAATAGCCCTCAATCGTCCGATGGTGGAATTCGCTCATTCTCGTTGCGTTGCTTGTCTATGATTGTTGTTAGCGCAGTGGAATAACAATGATAATAACAATACTAACAACACATAACAATCACAAGCAATACACAAGCATATACGTGGTTCAGAACCGAATGATTCCTACTCCACGGGTGAGCTCACCGAGCTCTAGTTATGCGCACGACACTAATTAAATTCCTTCTCGACTACATGTCGGAGGTGGAGAAACCTCTCACAAGCTATTACAACAAGTAATATATGAAATACAAGCAATACAAAGACAAATATGAAATACACGTAAAGAACACTATACAACGCTTGCTTTGAACCCTTCGCTTGTAACTTACTTTAGATGACTCTTGAAGGTCTGGAATGCAGCAGCAATTCCCCTGCAATAGCTTCACAAAAGTCTTGGCGAAATCCTCCAACTTGAGCTCCATTTATAACCTAGATCAAGCTATTTTCGCGCCCAGCAGTCGACTGCCAAAAGGCCCCCATCGACTGCCCCTGTAGCCATTGTCTCACAACGGCCAGATCCATGTCGGATAAGTTCCAACGGATCACCTATTAGTCGACTGCCAGTCCATGGCAATCAACTGGTGACCTGGTAGCCGATTGCCCAGTCGACTACGGAGCGTTCTGTGCTCACGACACTCCCATCGATCGCCATCCTCGACGATCATTGGCTTCGGCCGATCATTGCCGATCCATGGCGATCGCGCCACAAAACCGCAAGTCTAACACTAGTCGAACCCTAGTCGACTTGGACCAGTCGAACTGGCACCTATGCCAGTCGACTGATGTCGGGCATAACCTCAAACATTAAGTTTGAGCCTCCGACACTCAGTCTTAGCCACTTGGCCAAGTCCATATTATCCCTCATGGAGTTCCCGACCGAAGCTCTCTTCCCTCGGCCTACGTCCCTCGGATGCGCCAAGCGCACAGCTTCGAAACGCCATCCTTCGCGTCTCTTTGCACTCGTAGTATGCTTCCCTTTGGGCTCACTCCATTCGCTCCCCGTCCGGCGGTCCCTTGGATGCACCAAGCGCATGGCTTCGCAATGCCATCCTTCACAGACTCAAGGACCCCGAGCCTAGTGAACTTACCAAGTCCCCAAGACTTCCCACATTCACTAAGCGCATGACTTCTCAATGCATTTCTCATCAAGCACCAAGCACACGGCTTCGCAATGCTTTGGACTTTTCCACACACCAAGCTCCATGCTTGGATTTTCCATGCCAACCCCATGTTGGACTTTCCCACACCAAGCTCCATGCTTGGATTTTTCAAGCCAACTCCATGTTGGACTTTCCCATGACAATCCCATGTCATGAGTTTTGTATATCATCAAAATCTTATCAAGGTACTGCTCGAGTCAAACTCGAGTCAACCTGGGCCGATTGCACCAACAATCTCCCCCTTTTTGATAATTGACAAAACTACCATCTCAAGTCTACCAATTCTCCAAAATTGACAATTCTCACATCCCAAATGAGAATTCCAAACCTAATTGGTAACTTGGTAACTTCTCCCCCTTTTTGACATTACATCAAAAAGGTCCTCCCCAAGGGTATGAATGTCTCATATCCCAATGAGATCTTACAATCTCTCCCTTGGAGGAACACATGCCTACAATCTTTCTAGTGATCCCATATCACTTAAAGAGAGGCAACTCAATTTTCCTCCCATGAGGAAATACACATCCATCTTCCCATGATGGATACCTCCCCCTAGAGGCTTGCTCCCCCTTGACCATTGCACCAACAATGTCCTTGGAGAGTCCCTAAGCCAATAGGAACATTTAACCAATCAAAATTAAGGCAAAGTTTAACAATGAACTCTCTTCCACCTTAAAATTGATACTCTCCCTAAACCCATCTCCTAATCCATGTCCATTGGATTTCCACCCTTTCTAATGCTCTCCCAAGCATATCCTAGGGTTAGTAGTGGTTAGGGGACCTTAACCTAGTTGAACATGGGCCTAACCAACAAGATTTACCATCGGCTTAGGCGATCATGAATTCAAAAATCACGGTGCCACCTCCATCGATCGTAGCCTTCTGGCGGTTGGTGATAATACATTTGATTTCTAAATTTCAGAAATGACTTTCTGAAATTCATAAGTAAATATGCATAGGTTTAAAAATCTTGAAATTTGGTATATATATTACTTATCATAATCATTATGGGTGGAAAATATTAGAAAATTATTTTACCCACTAAATTAAGAGATTGACACAAAGTCCAAAAGTTAAGAAAAGCTTCAATAAAGAGCCCTCTTTGTATCATCCCATTCAATGGTGATAGCTATCAAAAGATAGACTTCACCAAGGTTTTTCAAAATGTTTTCAAAGTGTTTTTGAAACCTTGAATCCCTTTTTCCTAAACATCTCACTTGTATCTAGATGTGTAAAACACATACAAGTCAAGTTTTTAATGAGATGTGGGTTTTTGTTCTTTTAATGGTTTCATGCATATTTCTAGGCAATATTATTTGATTCCCATCAAATCATTCCATAGTCCTTAATTTCATTTTATTTATATGCATGAAGATGATTATGGCATAAATATGATATAGATAAAAGAATATGCCAAAATCATGATGTCATGGCATGTGAGAGACATTTAAGCATACATGACATCTAAAAATAATTCTAAACATGATCATGACATTTTTATAGATAAAAATGAAAATGGTGTCATGACATGGCAAGGCAAGCAAATCATGGCAAGTAAAATATACTAAGGTATGGAATACCTAAGTGTTAAATCCAAGTTGCCATTTCTATGGTTAAATCCATTTTTGACTTAATAGCCATTTTCTCCCAAGTGTGCCATAAACCCAAAATGACACACCAATACCTCTAAGATCTAATTGTGCCAATTTAATTCATTTTTAACTTCTCAAGCACATTGGCACATCCTAATGTGTCAACTCTACTATGGTTAGGTTAACTACCCATCCACTTAGGGTTGACACACCCTAACCCATTTAGCGTGAATCGATCACGCTTCTAGGAACCCAATATCTATTGGAGTTCCTTGGGTTAACAAGGTATTCTCTAGGGATAACTTCCCTAGATACCTTCCTAATGACCCTTTTAGGCTTTAAAGCCATAGTCTTTTGGGTCTTTCCTAGGTCAACTCTAGAGGTGACTCCTCCTTTGACCTTCCTAGTGGCTACATTTGATTTCTTTGAGGTCTTAGCCACTAAGCAAACACCATGGCTAGACTTAGGGATAACTTCCCTATTAGCCTTGGTTTTTCTAGACCTAGATGTTGTTCCATAATTAAATGGAACATTGTGATAGGACATAGGTTTGTGACCCAAACCTTTCTTGCCCTTAGACCGTTCTTGTTTCCTAGGCCTTGACTTTTGTACATTAGACCCCTTAACCGAATTTGTGATTATTGCTAGGGTCTTCTCAAGTTTTTCTAGCCTTGACCTCAAGGCTTGGTTTTCTAGCTCTAATTTTCCCAATTTTGATTTTTCATTAATCTTTTGGGAATTCTTCTTCTTCTTAGGCATGTGTCTACCCTTCTTAGGGTTAATGCCTAGATGGTTTTCAACTCTTCTAATGGACTCTTTAGGTAAAATAGGTCTAGTGTTTTGAGTCCTAGGTTTGCCCTTAGAGATATGAACATGCTTGGCACCTAAGCAAACATATTTCTTCCTACTAGCATGCTTTTCATTGATAATTGCAAGAGAGCTAAAATAATTCTTAGCATGCTTTTTAATTCTAGGAATTGAAGGTGCATTAACTAAATGTACCTTAGGGTTAGCTTTTGAAGCTCCCCCTACATGAGTTACACCTTCTTGCCCTTTCTTCCTCCCCCTAGGGCATTGGCTTTGGTAGTGCCCTCTTTGGTTGCATTTGAAGCACACATGTGCTCTTTGCTCTTAATTGAGGGGACTCCAGCATCCTTTGACTTTGGGTTGACTTTTGGTGCCGATGCCTTCTCCTTAGCCAATTTTGGGCACTTACTTTTGAAATGCCCTTTCTCCCTACACTCAAAACAAATTATATAATCTTTACGATTAATTATAATACACAAGTTACCTAGGGAGTTGTTGGAGGCCTCTTCTCTTCTTCCGGAGGTAGAAGCTTCATTTTGATCTTGCTCTGAAATGGAAACCCTTTCCTCCCTTTCAATGCTAGAGGTGGAGGTCTCCACCAAATCATCAACATCTTCAAATGTTGTGGGTGCTTCTTCCTCGGCATTCTCCTCTACTTGTGCCGGTTGAGAATTTTCTTGGAATTTCATTATCTTCTCCCATAATTCCTTTGCATCCCTATAGTGACCCAATCTAGACCAAATATGATTAGGTAACAAATCACTAAGTAATTTTATTACCTCAAGATTTGTCTTGAAGTCCTTGATTTGGTCTTCGGTCCACCTTGACTTCTCAATTTGCCTATTTCTTTCATCCCTAGGCAATGTGAACCCGTTTTCTAAGATTAGCATAAAATCAAAATCGATTTCTAGATATACCTCCATTTTTCTTCTCAACCATAGAAAATCTCCTTCGAACTTTGGTGGTTGAAGGTTGTAGTCGGCCATTTTGTAGTGCTCTTGCAGGGGTTAGTCCTTGAAGAGCGACCTTGGCTCTGATACCACTTGTGGGGGATCGATCGGTGTGTGTTGGCCGGCTAGAGGGGGGTGAATAGCCCTCAATCGTCCGATGGTGGAATTCGCTCGTTCTTGTTGCGTTGCTTGTCTACGATTGTTGTTAGCATAGAGGAATAAAAATGATAATAACAATACTAACAACACATAACAATCACAAGCAATACACAAGCATATACGTGGTTCAGAACCGAATGGTTCCTACTCCACGGGCGAGCTCACCGAGCTCTAGTTATGTGCACGACACTAACTAAACTCCTTCTCGACTACACGTCAGAGGTGGAGAAACCTCTCACAAGCTATTACAACAAGTAATATATGAAATACAAGCAATATAAAGACAAATACGAAATACACATAAAGAATACTTTACAACGCTTGCTTTGAACCCTTTGCTTGTAGCTTGCTTTAGATGGCTCTTGAAGGTCTGGAATGCAACAGCAATTCCCCTCCAATAGCTTCACAAAAGTCTTGGCGAAATCCTCCAACTTGAGCTCCATTTATAACCTGCATCAAGCTATTTTCGCGCCCAACAGTCGACTGTCAAAAGGCCCCAGTCGACTGCCCCTATAGCCATTGTCTCACAACGGCCAGATCCACATCGGATAAGTTCCAACGGATCACCCATGGCACGATCGGTGACTGTAGCCGATCGCTTAGTCACTACGGGCGTTACGTCAGGCTCACGAAACTCCCATCACGATCGCCATCCTCGGCGCATTCGACATCGGCTATCGATCACGATCGGTCTATGGCAATGACCGCTAAGCACAAAACCGCAAGTCTAACACCAGTCGAACCCTAGTCGACTTGGACCAGTCGAACCGACACCTATACCAGTCGACTGTTGTCGGGCAAAACCTCAAACATCAAGTTTGAGCCTCCGACACTCAGTCTTAGCCACTTGGCCAAGTCCACATCATCCCTCATGGAGTTCCCCACCGAAGCTCTCTTCCCTCGGCCTATGTCCCTCGGATGCGCCAAGCGCACGGCTTCGCAATGCCATCCTTCGCGTCTCTTTGCCCTCGAAGTATGCTTCTCTTTGGGCTTACTCCATTCGTTCCCCGTCCGGCGGTCCCTCGGATGCACCAAGCGCACGGCTTCGCAATGCCATCCTTCATCGACTCAAGGACCCCGAGCCTAGTGAACTTACCAAGTCCTCAAGACTTCCCACATGCACCAAGCGCACGGCTTCACAATACATTTCTCACCAAGCACCAAGTACACGGCTTCACAATGCTTTGGACTTTTCCACACACCAAGCTCCATGCTTGGATTTTCCATGCCAACCCCATGTTGGACTTTCCCACACCAAGCTCCATGCTTGGATTTTCCATGCCAACTTCATGTTGGACTTTCCCATGATAATCCCATGTCATGAGTTTTTTCTATCATCAAAATCTTATCAAGGTACTGCTCGAGTCAAACTCAAGTCAACCTAGGCCGATTGCACCAACAATGTCCTCACAGAATTGGTGACCAAATGCAAGGAAGGAAAGTTCAAGAAGGCTAGAGGTCAAATTCTTGGTAAAAGGAAAAAATCCCAAGCATATCATGAGATCGATGTTGGATCGAAGCGAATCGCTAGAGGGGGGGGGGGGTGAATAGCGATAAACCCTTTTTTTTTCCTTTCGGTAGACGATTCAAAAACACTTATGCGCAGCGGAAATGTAATTGTAAAGTAAAAAGAGACAAGGGAATTTTACTTGGTTCGTAGCCTTCGGCTACTACTCTAAAGCCCTAGCTGTCCTTGACCACATACAGAGGGTAAAAACACTAAAGAACTCCTCCCCGTTAGAGGTAGGAGTTTAATCGATACAAATGAAGTACAAAGCTTGAGGTAGAGGGACACTCCCCCTCTCCTCGTTACGATAAAAGCTCCGACAAATGAAAGTACTAAACTGAAATAAAAACTTTAACCGACGTAATAAAATGAAAACAAATAAACCTAGACATCGGAGAAGAAGCACTTTGTTGTCGGAAGGTTATAGCTTGGCGGAGGCTTTTGGAAGCTTAGAATTGATGAAGAAACCCTAGGATTGGCCCTCCTTTTATAGCCTTTGAGCCCCTTTTCGAGAGGAACTTCACCCAATAGAGTTTTGGCACATGGCTCCTTGAAAAATGGTGATAAGACTTGACTCCTCGAGGCTGATCCTTGACCATCAGTCGACTGATGGTAGCATCAGTCGAATGCTAACCTCCGACAGTCGACTGTTGGACGACAGTCGAGTCCTCCAAGCTGGCAGTCGACTGATGCTAGCTGCAAGGCAAAGTTAGCTTAACAAAAATATTATTTTGACGACCTCCGACCGTTCGATCTCGACCTAGACCACGTATAGGATGTCTTTGGTCGGATCTATGCTTAAGATCATCCTTGTAAAGAGGATACGACCTTACTTACGCTCGCACACACGAGCTTACCTCGATACTTACTGTGTTTCTTTTTCTTCCGTCCTTCCACTCGATTCCTTCGGCTCCCTCCGAAGTCACTCGAGTGTCACCCGACCACCGCGGCTTCCTCCGGGTGTCGCTAGCCTTCAGCTCCAGCTATAGCAATTTTCTACACACTCGATTCAGCTCGTGAGATAACGACTTGAGCTTAACTTTGTATCGTTTGCTATAATCAAAACTCAGGTTCGACTTAGGTGCCTACTGTACCAACAATCTCCCCCTTTTTGATTTATGGCAAACCCACATACAAAGTTAAGAACATAGCATGCATGAAGAATAAAAATAGCATGCATGAAGAATAATAATGTGCATGAAAAACAAAAATAAAGATTAAGTTGGAGTTGTAAGAATTTTCTTCAAGTACTCCCCCTTGAGGAAACCTCCTCCTTGACCGAGGGTGAGTCTTGAAAGAAGACCTTAGTCCTCCCCCTTGAGGATTGCTATTTAGGAAGAGTTTAAGTAATTAACATTACTTAAAGTTGGCCTTAGTAAAACATTTTAAGTTAAGAAGACTTCTTAACTTGGCCCTTTCTCCCCCTTTCTTAAGTAAAGCATTAGCACTTGGCCATAGTGTTTAAAAAATAATAAGTTCAAGTTAAGAATTAAAAAAAAATTGATTTCTTAACCTTGGCCTTTACCTTCGTTTTGTTAACAAAAACAAGTTAACTTAAAGTTAAGTAAATGTGTTTAAGTTAAGAGAATTCTTTTAACTTGTTCATTACTTCCTTTTAAGTAAATTTTTAAAACTTAAAGTTAAGTAAACATTTACTTAACTTTTGGCCATGAAATATTTTTGATCCCTTAACTTTAGCCTTTTTCTCCCCCTTTTGCCATATATCGAAAAGTGGAAGGGTGTGTGGAAAATAAGTATTAAATTTAAAGTCCAAGCATGTTCCACATTATTTTAAAAATAATATACTGAAAATAAGCTCATCTATAAAATGTTAGACTCATATTTGGCATGATTGATATGAAAGATCAACCAGTCCTGGTCATAGTCGGTTAGTATGTATGATTATACTCCGTGGTTCATGACGATGCACTAGCTCTACATCTGGAACCAGGAGTAAGGTCCTAACATCTCACGCCCATCTACATGGCTAAGTACACAAACACATTAGTCCTATATGTTGTGAGATGCATTGACTCCTTAAATCTATAGGTGCATGATATCTAAGGTATGTCCTATACTAGTTCCATGAAAAATGAAAAGTATGAAATAGTAGTAATATAATTTGCAAAGTCCTATTCTACTACGCACATGCCCAATTTTTGTCTTAATAGACTAAATTCGGCTTCGGGTAGGGGTTTAGTAAATAGGTCTGCCAAGTTAGACTTCGATTCAACGTATTCGAGTTGTATGGCTCCATTGGCCACATGTTCTCGAATGAAATGGTGTTTGACCTCTATATGTTTGGTCCTAGAGTGAAATATCGAATTCTTAGTAAGGTTAATTGAACTAATATTATCTATGTGGAGAGTGTGCTTCATCCAAAGAAGCTGAGTGACACACTCACACATCGCAATGTATTCGGCTTCGGTGGTAGATAAGGCGACACAGTGTTGCTTCCTACTGCACCAACTCACTAGACTCGAGCTGAGAAGTTGACAACAATCACTCGTACTTTTTCTATCGAGCTTACTACCGGCATAGTCCGAATCAGAGTAGCCGGTTAGTTCAAACTCGGTAGATCTAGGATACCAAATACCGACATTAAGTGTACCCTTTAGATATCTAAGGATACGCTTGACTAGAGTTAGGTGAGACTCCTTGGCACATGTTTGGAACCTTGCGCACATACTTACTGCAAATAGGATATCAGGTCGGCTCGCAGTTAAGTAAAGGAGACTCTCTATTATGCTCCTATAGTATTTTAAATCAATTGAGTTTCCGATTAAATCTTCTTCTATATTCACATTAGTTGCCATTGGGGTATTAATAATTTTAGCGTCTTGCATTCCAAAGCGTTTGATTAATTCCCTAGTATATTTACGTTGATGTAGGTATATTCCATCTTTAGTTTGTTTAATTTGTAGACCTAAGAAGAAACTTAACTCGCCTACTAAATTCATTTCAAATTCACTTTCCATAAGTGAAATGAACTCATTTAGTAGGATTGAGTTGGTGGTTCCAAAAATAATATCATCTACGTAGATTTGGGCTATGAATATGTCTTTACCTAAGGATTTTACGAAAAGAGTTGGGTCAACTACACCTTGGTTAAAACCTTTGGACTTAAGATAAATCGAAAGTCTCTCGTACCAAGCTCGAGGAGCTTGTTTAAGTCCATAGAGAGCTTTCTTTAACCTAAGGACATGGTCGGGTTTGTCTAAACTTTCGAAATCGGGGGGTTGACTAACATAAACTTCTTCTTTAATGTATCCATTTAAGAACGCATATTTCACATCCATTTGAAACAACTTAAATCATCGATGCGCTGCATACGCTAATAGCATTCGAATGGACTCTAATCTAGCTACTGGGGCATAGGTCTCGTCATAATCTAAACCTTCGACTTGACTAAATCCTTTAGCGACTAGTCTAGCTTTATTTCTAACCACTTCACCTTTATCATCAAGTTTATTTCTAAACACCCACCTTGTTCCAATGATTGTTTTATCTTTAGGTGGTGGTACTAATTCCCATACTTCATTCCTAGTGAATTGAGCCAACTCTTCTTGCATTGCAATAATCCAATCGAGATAAAGAAGAGCTTGGTTCATAGTCTTGGGTTCAATTTTGGAAATTAAGGAGATTTGACTAAGGTTTCTATATGAGGCTCTAGTTCGAACTCCTAGACTTGGATCACCTATCACTTGGTCGATAGGATGATTCGTTTGAGTCCTAGTTGGATTTGGGTCTGAGTCTACAACTTGATCAATAGGATGACTCGTTTGAGTTCTAGTTTGGTTAGAGTCATCTATCACTTGGTCATTATAGTGACTTGGTTGACTTAGATTAGGATTAACACTAGACCTGATCTCCATATCAGAGTTAGGTCTAGTATAAATCGGCTCTCTAATTGGGGTTGTAATGCCCGTGAAATTCTAGCAATTTTACGAGAATTTTTGGCTTTATGATGATGGGCTTTATGTAGGCCTTTTTGGAGAAATAAAAGAAAATAAGCCAAAAAGAGATGCAAAGCCTAGGAATTGAACCCCCCACCTCTAGAGATAGCCAAGCCTTATAGATGCACCCACTAACCATAAGCCCAATAGAATCATATCATTAGAGGAAAAGGGGAACCTATAGATAAATGGGAGGAGGGTAAATGAAGAGGCTTGACAAAGAGAAGAGAAACTTCTCTTCCTCCCCTTTATAAAGAAGAGAGAAGTTCCACTTGGCCACTTCTTCCTTCCTTCTTCCTCTTCTCTTCATTCTCACCGAAACCCAAGCTCTCTTCTTCTTCCTTTGGCCGAGAGCCCCTTGCAATCTAGGAGAGAGCTAGGTGACCTCCATTAGGTCATCTCCCCAAGCAAAGCGAAGGATGTAAGATTTCCCTCACCTGCAGTGTATTCGTTTCGTAGGTTAAATTTCGTAAAGATGAAGTGTAGCCCTTGTAGGTTTCGGCCAATTAAGTTTTTTGGGCTAAGATTCATGAAAATGATGCTAGGGAACTCCTATAGGTTGTATGCACACTATAGGAATTTTTAGGGGACAAAATTTTAACTTGGTGCCCTTATGGGTTTCGGCCCCAAGGCTTTTTAGGGTTAGGGTTTTTTTTATGGAAACTCCCCCTTATGAGGTTAGGCCATGATAAGGCTTTAGGAATGAATTCTAGGGGACTAAACCTAAGTTGAACCCATTACAAGTTTCGGCCAACTCATATAATTAGGGTTTGGGTTGCAAGAAAAATGGTTCTAATGACCCTAGGATAAGTTATAGTGCTCATGAATGAATATTAGGTGACAAGAACCCTAGTTGAACCCATTCCATGGTTCGGCCAACTCATCTATCTAGGGTTAGGGTTGCAAGAAAATGGTTCTAATGACACTAGAATAAGTTATAGTGCTCATGAATGAATATTAGGTGACAAGAACCCTAGTTGAGCCCCTTATAGGTTTTGGCCCCCCTAGGTAACTAGGGTTAGGGTGGCCTGAAAATATCCCTCATGATGCTAAGCTAGGTTATAATGCTTTATGAATGAATTTTAGGGGACAAAACCTAAGCTTGAGCCCCCTTACAAGTTTCGGCCAGCCCATGGTTTTAGGGATAGGGTTTCATGAAAACACCCCTATATGTAATTGTGCTATGTGTATAGTTTTTAATATGACATGAACTATGCTTGGGTGATGAATATGTTATGATTCAATGCAACATGAAATTAGGCTATGTGATGAACATGTTTTACGATTTAATATGCCATGAATAGGCTTAGGAAATATGCTTCATGTTATGATGTAATGTGCCATGTAATATGCCGTGATGAACATGTTGTGTGAAGTAATATGCCATGTATATGCTTCGGGAATGTGTTTCAAGTTTATGGAGTATTGTGCCATGAAATATACCTAGGTGAAGAACATGTTTTGTGATTTAATATGTCATGAATATGCTTAGGAAATATGCTTCATGTTTACGATGCAATGTGTCATGAAACATGCTTATGTGATGAACACGTTTAGGCTTTAGGACCCCTTTAGGGTACTCTTATGTTATGAATGCATGTGTCCTTATAAAATGACTAAGATGGAGATGCTTCCCTTTCAAGTAGGGATCAAGAGCTCTCCTTATGATAAGATAAGATGGAGATGCTTCCCTTTCAAGTAGGGATCAAGAGCTCTCCCTGTGATAAGATAAGATGGAGATGCTTCCCTTTCAAGTAGGGATCAAGAGCTCTCCTTATGTCAAGATAAGATCAAGATGCTTCCCTTCTTATGATGGGGATCAAGAGCATTCTTTATATTATGTCCAGAAAAGAAACGAATAAAGGATTTGACTGTGCAAGAGCTTAAGTACCCGACCCCTCAGGTGGTCTTTAATCAAATACATAGGGACACAAGAAGACGTAAGAGGTCTTGCCTAGTAAGGCGTAAGAGGTCTTGCTCTAATAGGGTGGTGGCTCGCTACTGACCTATTAGGGAACGTGCATTATGTGGTACTTAACCTGGGGCCCCCCAAACAAGTTATGATGATATTGAAGTATTTATAAGTATATGTTTTGAAAAGAAAAGACTTTTATGACATTGTGTGTGCTTATGTTAAATGCTCTGAATGCTTACGAACTAGGTTCTTTATGCATGCTAGATGTTATGAAGTTATGATGATATTGAAGTATTTATAAGTATATGTTTTGAAAAGAAAAGACTTTTATGACATTGTGTGTGCTTATGTTAAATGCTCTGAATGCTTACGAACTAGGTTCTTTATGCATGCTAGATGTTATGAAGTTATGATGATATTGAAGTATTTATAAGTATATGTTTTGAAAAGAAAAGACTTTTATGATATTGTGTATGCTTATGTTAAATGCTCTGAATGCTTACGAACTAGGTTCTTTATGCATGCTAGATGTTATGAAGTTATGATGATATCGAAGTATTTATAAGTATATGTTTTGAAAAGAAAGGACTTTTATGATATTGTGTATGCTTATGTTAAATGCTCTGAATGCTTACGAACTAGGTTCTTTATGCATGCTAGATGTTATGAAGTTATGATGATATTGAAGTATTTATAAGTATATGTTTTGAAAAGGAAGGACTTTGATGATATTGTGTATGCTTATGTTAAATGCTCTGAATGCTTACGAACTAGGTTCTTTATGCATGCTAGATGTTATGAAGTTATGATGATATTGAAGTATTTATAAGTATATGTTTTGAAAAGAAAGGACTTTTATGATATTGTGTATGCTTATGTTAAATGCTCTGAATGCTTACGAACTAGGTTCTTTATGCATGCTAGATGTTATGAAGTTATGATGTTTAGAGTTAAGTCTAAGTATGTGGTGACTATGTACTTTATGCTAGTTTAGAATTTATGATGTGGTGAAGGTTATGGGTAAGGTTAAGAATACTTGCGATTATGTTCCTTCTGCATGATTAGGGTTTATGTTATTACAAATGTTTATGTTCAAGTTAACCAAATGCTTATGATTACGTCCTTTATGCATGTTTGGATTTTCCTGATGAATGGTTATGGTTACTTTGAAGAATGTTCGATTATGTACTTTATGTAGGATTAAGATGTTGTTACGAAGGCTTAGGTTAGGAATGCTTATTGTTAAGTTTTAAAACGCTTATGAATACGTCTTTCATGCATGCTTAGTTTATGCAGTTATAACGCTCATGTTCAAAGTATGCCCTGCTTAGATTAATTATGCTTAACCTGCTTATGAACAATTCTATGCCATGCTTAGTTCTTTTTGTACTATTACCTGGATATGTTGTTGATTAGTGTTGCTATGAAATGCTTAGGTCATTTCTATGCCAGCATGCTCATGTTCTAATAGTTTGATGAAATCGTGGCTTTTGTGAGTAGGCAAGGATCTTACTAAGCTATATGCTTATAGTTTATGTTGTCCATATCTGCAGATAAAGGAAGTGCACTAGAGGAAGTGGCGGGAGGGGCCATGTGCGTGTGTGATAGTGGCATGGTGGAAGAAGACCCTTCACTATCTCGCTTATATTTATATGCTCTAAGAACAATTTAAGACATTGCTGCTTATAAGACTTGTGTTTAATGAGTATCCCTTTATTTAAGAGGTTCGATATGTTAGAACTCATGAACGAATCCTTTCGTTATGCATGTTATGAAATGAGATAAGATATGTGGTCATGCTAATGATGAATAAGATAGGTGATGCATGTGCCAAAGAAGGTTTCAGTTATGATAACCTGTTTAAGCATGTAGACTTTGAACGGATCCATATGTAGTATGCTAATAAAAAAAAAATATATAGACTAAAGTAGCGCCGCCCTGAGAGCAGATAAGGGCGGGCGCTACAGGTGGTATCAGAGCGGGTTCACCTTTCCACTATCACACATCAAGCCTCCATCCTGCTATTTCCAAGTAAGTAACTTTATGCATACTTGAGTTCTTTTATAATGTAGAATGACTCCTATCTAGATAGAAATAATACCTCATCATGTTTTAGTAGATTGGAATCACACTTGTGATCTAGATAGAAATAATACCTTATCATGTTTTAGTAGATTGGAATCACACTTGTGATCTAGATAGAAATAATACCTTATCATGTTTTAGTAGATTGGAATCACACTTGTGAACTAGATAGAAATAATACCTCATCATGTTTTAGTAGATTGGAATCACACTTGTGATCTAGATAGAAATAATACCTTATCATATTTTAGTAGATTGGAATCACACTTGCGATCTAGATAGAAATAATACCTTATCATGTTTTAGTAGATTGGAATCACACTTGTGATCTAGATAGAAATAATACCTCATCATGTTTTAGTAGATTGGAATCACACTTGTGATCTAGATAGAAATAATACCTTATCATGTTTTAGTAGATTGGAATCCCACTTGTGACTTAGATAGAAATAATACCTCGTTATGTTTAGTATAATGGAACCGTACTTGTGATTGAGATAGCAACAATACCTTACCATGCTTTATATGATGGAAACATGTCTTTAACCCAGACATACCATTCCAAAAATTTCGAAGATCTGATTTTCGTAATTATCGGTGTCGGGTCTATGCTCATATGAATTGAAATAAGCCGGTTTAGTACGGGTTAGTCGGTCTTGTGCTGACTTCATTTTTCAATTTCAGATGGCACGGACGATGACTACCATGACTCGTCGTGATGTGTCCCGAAACCGATTGAGGGAAGCTATTGAAGAGATAGTTTATAAACCTGATGGTGGGGTCGCCGGACACATGAGGAGACTCGATGGTCT
This sequence comes from Wurfbainia villosa, assembly GCA_025175895.1. Taxonomy (NCBI): domain Eukaryota; kingdom Viridiplantae; phylum Streptophyta; class Magnoliopsida; order Zingiberales; family Zingiberaceae; genus Wurfbainia; species Wurfbainia villosa. The sequence goes on along the minus strand of CM045996.1, from coordinate 52,462,686 downwards.
CTTTAGGAGACTCGAGCAGCAGGAGTTTCCGACATCGGATAATTATCGGATATGGGCCTTGTACGCCCTCGCCAAACGATTTCATGGTAGTCGCAAGATCACGTATGGGGCCGCTATGAAGGGCGGATAACATATGCGGAGTTGTAGGCCGAGCTACCGGAGCACAAGGTTCAAGAGAAGCTGTGGTAGAGAATCCGGTGGTTGCTGGCCTCAAGTGGAAGTAAGAGGGTTCTGTAAACAGTCAACTTAGTGGCCAGCCGGAGACTACCCTAGTGAGGCCAGGGAAGATAGGACTAAAAATAGTTACAACCACACTAGGGTTTGTCCTAGTGGGAGTCATAATGAACTATCTTCTTAAGTAGTTTCTGTTGTTCCAATTAGGAATAAAGAATGTTATATGTTAACATTATTCCTTCTGATATGAATAAAAGATGATGAGTCGTTCTTTTGAAATTAAAGATGAGTTCGTTGCATGGGAAGTGTATGGTATAATTGATCAATGTCGGTTAGACTGGAACATACGAATAATGGGTGGAAACAAAGTCCGGTGCCGCTTTGATGTCCTTATCGATGCTATCTCAACCCCTGAAAAGGGAAGTAATGAATTACGGAATAGAAATCATTTCTGACAACTTTCCACCATGACTATAACGCCGACGCTGTTCGACGATATAAAGGGAAAGCAAGATGGTGATTGGACATCGGAAGTTCAAACAGGAAATCCGGGAAGGAAGGGATAATGGATTCCGCATCACCGACGGCGGATTATTATACTTCCAGGACCGCCTATGCATTCTGAACGATCCGGAGTTACTGCGAGAAGATACTCGAGTAATCCCATGGAACACCTTATACCATGCATCCTGGATCTAATAAAATGTATCAGGACTTAAGGGATAAATTTTGGTGGTCTGGCATGAAAAGGGATGTGGCTCGATGACGTCAATACATCGACACCGGAAAGGTGAAGGCGAGAACACGTAAACACCGGGGATTACTGCAGCCAATACAGATTCCCGAGTGGAAATGGGAAGAAATTTCCATGGATTTCATCTCGGGATTACCCAGAACAACAAATGGTTACGATGCTATATGGGTAATCATAGACCGGTTGACAAAGTCTGCCCATTTCCTGGCAATCAAGATGACCTATTCGGTTGAGCAGCTAGCTCAATTATATGTCAAGGAAATTATCAAATTACGGAGTGCCTAAGGCTATCATTTCGACCGGATGACCGTTTTACCTCCCATTTCTGGGAATGTGTTCAGAAGGCTCTTGGCACTAAGTTGAGATTCAGCACTGCGTTTCATCCTCAGACCGACGGTCAGACGGAAAGAGTGAACCAGGTGCTGGAAGATATGCTGCGGGCCTGTGCTCTAGACTTTAAGGGGAGCTGGTGTCGATATTTGTGCCTGGCAGAATTTGCTTACAACAACAGCTACCAGGCTACCATTGGAATGGCACCCTATGAAGCTCTATACGGGAGAAGATGCAGGTCTCCTATCTGTTGGTACGAGGGTGGTGAAAGGAGGGAAATGGGTCTTCAGGCCGATATTATTGACAATACCACCCGCGCTATACAGAATATCCGCTGAGAATCAAACCGCCGCTCAGAGTCGACAAAAGAGCTATGCGGATATGCGACGTAGACTGTTAGAATTCGAAGTCGGGGACCTGGTATTCCTCAAAGTGACCCCTATGAAGGGAGTGATGAGATTCGGAAGGAAGGGTAAACTGAATCCACGCTACGTGGGACCGTATCCGATATCACAGAGTGGGCAAGGTGGCGTCATAAGCCGAACCGCCCCAAGAGATGTCGGCTATACACAGCGTGTTCCATGTCTCTATGCTCAAGAAATGCATATCGAGCGGACCAAGTGATCGAGCCACAAATTGTACACGCTTCAAGAGGACTGAGCATCGAAAGTCGGCCTATCGGATACTAGACCGAGATGTCAAGAGACTAAGGAACAAAGAGGTGCCCTTAGTGAAGGTCCTGTGGCAGAATTCGCAATATGAGGAGGCTACTTGGGAACGCGAGGAGGACATGAGGCAGAAGTACCCGGAATTGTTTTAAGTTTCGAGGACGAAACTTTTACAAGGTATGAGGGATTGTAACGCCCGTGAAATTCTAGCAATTTTACGAGAATTTTTGGCTATTGATGATGGGCTTTATGTAGGCCTTTTTGGAGAAATAAAAGAAAATAAGCCAAAAAGAGATGCAAAGCCTAGGAATTGAACCCCCCACCTCTAGAGATAGCCAAGCCTTATAGATGCACCCACTAACCATAAACCCAATAGAATCATATCATTAGAGGAAAAGGGGAACCTATAGATAAATGGGAGGAGGGTAAATGAAGAGGCTTGACAAAGAGAAGAGAAACTTCTCTTCCTCCCCTTTATAAAGAAGAGAGAAGTTCCACTTGGCCACTTCTTCCTTCCTTCTTCCTCTTCTCTTCATTCTCACCGAAACCCAAGCTCTCTTCTTCTTCCTTTGGCTGAGAGCCCCTTGCAAGCTAGGAGAGAGCTAGGTGACCTCCATTAGGTCATCTCCCCAAGCAAAGCGAAGGATGTAAGATTTCCCTCACCTGCAGTGTATTCGTTTCGTAGGTTAAATTTCGTAAAGATGAAGTGTAGCCCTTGTAGGTTTCGGCCAATTAAGTTTTTGGGCTAAGATTCATGAAAATGATGCTAGGGAACTCCTATAGGTTGTATGCACACTATAGGAATTTTTAGGGGACAAAATTTTAACTTGGTGCCCTTATGGGTTTCGGCCCCAAGGCTTTTTAGGGTTAGAATTTTTTTATGGAAACTCCCCCTTATGAGGTTAGGCCATGATAAGGCTTTAGGAATGAATTCTAGGGGACTAAACCTAAGTTGAACCCATTACAAGTTTCGGCCAACTCATATAATTAGGGTTTGGGTTGCAAGAAAAATGGTTCTAATGACCCTAGGATAAGTTATAGTGCTCATGAATGAATATTAGGTGACAAGAACCCTAGTTGAACCCATTCCATGGTTCGGCCAACTCATCTATCTAGGGTTAGGGTTGCAAGAAAATGGTTCTAATGACACTAGAATAAGTTATAGTGCTCATGAATGAATATTAGGTGACAAGAACCCTAGTTGAGCCCCTTATAGGTTTTGGCCCCCTAGGTAACTAGGGTTAGGGTGGCCTGAAAATATCCTCATGATGCTAAGCTAGGTTATAATGCTTTATGAATGAATTTTAGGGGACAAAACCTAAGCTTGAGCCCCCTTACAAGTTTCTGCCACCCCATGGTTTTAGGGTTAGGGTTTCATGAAAACACCCTATATGTAATTGTGCTATGTGTATAGTTTTTAATATGACATGAACTATGCTTGGGTGATGAATATGTTATGATTCAATGCAACATGAAATTAGGCTATGTGATGAACATGTTTTACGATTTAATATGCCATGAATAGGCTTAGGAAATATGCTTCATGTTATGATGTAATGTGCCATGTAATATGCCGTGATGAACATGTTGTGTGAAGTAATATGCCATGTATATGCTTCGGGAATGTGTTTCAAGTTTATGGAGTATTGTGCCATGAAATATACCTAGGTGAAGAACATGTTTTGTGATTTAATATGTCATGAATATGCTTAGGAAATATGCTTCATGTTTATGATGCAATGTGTCATGAAACATGCTTATGTGATGAACACGTTTATGCTTTAGGACCCCTTTAGGGTACTCTTATGTTATGAATGCATGTGTCCTTATAAAATGACTAAGATGGAGATGCTTCCCTTTCAAGTAGGGATCAAGAGCTCTCCTTATGATAAGATAAGATGGAGATGCTTCCCTTTCAAGTAGGGATCAAGAGCTCTCCCTGTGATAAGATAAGATGGAGATGCTTCCCTTTCAAGTAGGGATCAAGAGCTCTCCTTATGTCAAGATAAGATCAAGATGCTTCCCTTCTTATGATGGGGATCAAGAGCATTCTTTATATTATGTCCAGAAAAGAAAAGAATTAAGTATTTTACTTTGCAAGAGGTTAAGTACCCGACCCGTCAGGTGGTCGTTAATCAAATCCATAGGGACACAAGAAGACGTAAGAGGTCTTGCCCTGGTAAGACGTAAGAGGTCTTGCTCTAATAGGACTGGTGGCTCGCTACCCCAGCCTATTAGGGAACGCGCATTATGTGGTACTTAACCTGGGGCCCCCCAAACAAGTTATGATGATATTGAAGTATTTATAAGTATATGTTTTGAAAAGAAAAGACTTTTATGACATTGTGTGTGCTTATGTTAAATGCTCTGAATGCTTACGAACTAGGTTCTTTATGCATGCTAGATGTTATGAAGTTATGATGATATTGAAGTATTTATAAGTATATGTTTTGAAAAGAAAAGACTTTTATGACATTGTGTGTGCTTATGTTAAATGCTCTGAATGCTTACGAACTAGGTTCTTTATGCATGCTAGATGTTATGAAGTTATGATGATATTGAAGTATTTATAAGTATATGTTTTGAAAAGAAAAGACTTTTATGATATTGTGTATGCTTATGTTAAATGCTCAATGCTTAACTAGGTTCTTTATGCATGCTAGATGTTATGAAGTTATGATGATATCGAAGTATTTATAAGTATATGTTTTGAAAAGAAAGGACTTTTATGATATTGTGTATGCTTATGTTAAATGCTCTGAATGCTTACGAACTAGGTTCTTTATGCATGCTAGATGTTATGAAGTTATGATGATATTGAAGTATTTATAAGTATATGTTTTGAAAAGGAAGGACTTTGATGATATTGTGTATGCTTATGTTAAATGCTCTGAATGCTTACGAACTAGGTTCTTTATGCATGCTAGATGTTATGAAGTTATGATGATATTGAAGTATTTATAAGTATATGTTTTGAAAAGAAAGGACTTTTATGATATTGTGTATGCTTATGTTAAATGCTCAATGCTTACGAACTAGGTTCTTTATGCATGCTAGATGTTATGAAGTTATGATGTTTAGAGTTAAGTCTAAGTATGTGGTGACTATGTACTTTATGCTAGTTTAGAATTTATGATGTGGTGAAGGTTATGGGTAAGGTTAAGAATACTTGCGATTATGTTCCTTCTGCATGATTAGGGTTTATGTTATTACAAATGTTTATGTTCAAGTTAACCAAATGCTTATGATTACGTCCTTTATGCATGTTTGGATTTTCCTGATGAATGGTTATGGTTACTTTGAAGAATGTTCGTACCTATGTACTTTATGTAGGATTAAGATGTATGTTGTTACGAAGGCTTAGGTTAGGAATGCTTATTGTTAAGTTTTAAAACACTTATGAATACGTCTTTCATGCATGCTTAGTTTATGCGATTATAACGCTCATGTTCAAAGTATGCCCCGCTTAGATTAATTATGCTTAACTCGCTTATGAACAATTCTATGCCATGCTTAGTTCTTTTTGTACTATTACCTGGATATGTTGTTGATTAGTGTTGCTATGAAATGCTTAGGTCATTTCTATGCCAGCATGCTCATGTTCTAATAGTTTGATGAAATCGTGGCTTTTGTGAGTAGGCAAGGATCTTACTAAGCTATATGCTTATAGTTTATGTTGTCCATATACTGCAGATAAAGGAAGTCTGCACTAGAGGAAGTGGCAGGAGGGGCCATGTGCGTGTGTGATAGTGGCATGGTGGAAGAAGACCCTTCACTATCTGCTTATATTTATATGCTCTAAGAACAATTTAAGACATTGCTTCCGCTTATAAGACTTGTGTTTAATGAGTATCCCTTTATTTAAGAGGTTCGATATGTTAGAACTCATGAACGAATCCTTTCGTTATGCATGTTATGAAATGAGATAAGATATGTGGTCATGCTAATGATGAATAAGATAGGTGATGCATGTGCCAAAGAAGGTTTCAGTTATGATAACCTGTTTAAGCATGTAGACTTTGAACGGATCCATATGTAGTATGCTAATAAAAAAAAAATATATAGACTAAAGTAGCGCCGCCCTGAGAGCAGATAAGGGCGGGCGCTACAGGGGTTGCCGGGGGTTTTGTAGGTTCGTTTCCTTCATCAAATACTACATTAATAGTCTCTTCGACTCTAAGGGTGTCATGGTTATATACTCTATAATCTCTACTTGTAGTCGAGTATCCTAGAAAGATTCCGGTCGTGGTTTTGGATGTAAATTTTCATAGGTAATCCTTAGTGTTTAGGATATGTACCTTACACCCAAATACCCTAAAGTACTTGATGTTAGGTATTTTATCGTGATAAATCTTGTATGAGGTCTTAAGGTGCCTCTTTACCATAAGGATACTATTTTGGACATAGCATGCCGTACTCACGGCTTCCGCCCAAAACCTATCAGGTAGGTTATACTCATTTAACATTGTCCTAGCGGCTTCTTGTAGGGTTCTATTTTTGCATTATACTAGGCCATTTTGTTGTGGAGTTATAGGGAAAGAGAACTCATGGTGGTATCCATTTAGGTTACAGAATTCTGTAAACCTATTGTTCTCGAATTCACCACCATGATCAGTCCTAAGTCTTTTGATTTTAATGCTTTGTTGATTTTCTATTAATTTAAATAGATTGATTAATTGATCTAGGGTATCACTTTTGTGTTTGATGAACCTAACCCAAGTAAATATAGAATAGTCATCAATTATGACTAAGCAGAATTTACTTCCATTAAGTGACTTAGCTCAGTGTAAATCAAATAGATCCATGTGTAGGAGCTCAAGCACACTTTTGGTTCGTTCTTGATTAGTTAGTTGATGTTGTGTCCTAGATTGTTTACCTTGTTGACAAGCATTACATATTTTATTATCCAAGTTATTGAGGTTAGGCAAACCTCTGACTAAGTCACTTTGGCTCATCTTGTGGATGAGTCTTGGGTGTGAGTGACCGAGTCGTCGGTGCCACAACCATGATTCCTCTTGCCGTGTCATAAGACACTTAGTTGAGGAGTTAGTTAAGTTAATAGTGTAAATATTGTTATTTCTAGTTCCCTTAAGAATTGTTTTAGAAGTTTCATTTGTATTAATTACGCATTCATTTTCTAGAAATATGACCTTATAGTGATTATCACACAATTGGCTTACACTAAGTAAATTATATTGAAAATTTTCTATTAATAAAACATTTTGAATAACAAAATTTGAGTTAAGCTCAATATCACATGATCTGATGATTTTGAGCTTGCCGTTATTTCCGAATGCTACCGATCCTTGTCGTTTGAATCGAAGCTTCGAAAACTTGAGTTGATCCCTGGTCATATGTCGGGAGCAACCACTGTCCAACATCCATTGATCCTACATGCAAGGTAGTTGGATCGGATATTGGATTTATTAGAGATTGGTTGAAAATTATTAACCTAAATCATCTCACCCATGTCTACATGATAAAACACGTTAACCCTATATGCTCTTGTGAGATGACTTTCAATTTTACTTGATTTAAATTTAATGACTTAAACACTTGTCAACCTTGCGTTAGATTCGGATTTGACCTTAGGCTCATCAAGTCACCTTTTCAAGATCATGGCTTCCAGGTCGTGGCGAGGCACAGAGGCCTTCTTTGATCGGAACAACGACCACTTTCTAAGACAAAGACATTTTCAAGAAAATAGAGACTTGACTTACCTAAGACCACTTCCTCGTCTAACTAGTCTAGGATACGGCGAGGTAGCTTCAGCTAGTTCCGCTCGGTCAAGTGCACCGAACTAGATACGCCTTATCTAGCCCGAATACACAAGACTCTGCTTTCCTAGCGTACTATCATCTCGCCGCATCCTGGTACTATGTTATCAAGTATTGACGAGTTATAGTCCTATCTAACCATTCTAAAAAGGAAAATCAAACTAAATAAAAACCTAAGCATGTAATTTCTAGGTTAAAACATAAACAAGTTTCGTACTAGCTCCCCCTGGACCGTTGAATCGATTCGGTCTCTCCACATAGTGGATTTGGTCCTTGGGAACCCAGTACTGGTTCGAACCTAAGTTTAAAATTATGGTGGTCTTAGGGACCCATGCTTGGACACGTTTTTTATGTTGACTTACAATCGACATATATGACTTGTTGGTCGTATTTGAGCTAAACCCTAGCTCGGCCTTGTTGTACATGACCCTTTGCGATCCAAGTAGGAGGGCAAGTCCTTTGGATCCCAAAGTAAACCTTTCCAACGTATTCCTAAGATCTTCGACTTGACTCTTCAAGAGTGAGTTCTCAACTTCGAGTTTTTCAACCCGAGTTGAGTCCTCCTCTTGAACTCGACTAGTCGAAGAGGTTAGGGAGACCTCGTGTTTGAGGAGTTTAACTTCCTCAACCAGGGTCTCGACCTTGGACTTGGACTTAGCTAACTTTCTTGTTAAAAACTTAATTGCACTATAAAGTGTACTAATGAGAGACCGACTTACCTTGAGTGTATCTTTTGAACCGGATGCGTATCCGTGGCTTGTCTTGAATAGTGCTTCACAGTCCGACTCATCTTCGGTTTTCGATTTAGGTTTCGGTTCTGACTCCGTCTTCGATTCCACCGGTTTAGCCATGAGAACACGATCATTATCTTCTTCCTCGGATGCTTCTTCCCAAGTAGCGTTGAGTGTCTTTTTGTGTTTTGGTGCTTTGCTCTTGAGTTTTGGGCATTCGAACTTGATATGTCCAAACCTGTTGCATTCATAACATCTAATATTTGAACTTTTAGGCTTACCTTCGTTGGGTCGAGTGATGGTTCGTTTTCGGCCCTTGACTATCCTCTGAACTAGGTTGACTAGTTCGGCCTCCATTTTCGAGTCGACCTCCGAATCAGACTCATCCTCTTCTTCCTTCGGGGGTGGCTTGCTTGCGGTTTTCTTCCTTGAACCTGCAAAAAGTGCTATACCCTTCTCGGGTTCCGAGTTAGACTGCTCATGAAATTCAAAATCAGAAAATAGTTCATCTAACCTAAGTTTCGAAAGATCCTTGGAGACCTTGTAGGCATCGACCATGGATGCCCACAAGGTAGTCCTCGGAAAGTAGTTTAGGACATACCTTATAAGCTCGCGGTTTTCGACCTTTTGCCCGATCGCGTGTAGATTGTTGACTATGTCTTGGACGCGGGCGTGAAGTTGAGTTGCAGACTCATGTTCCTGCATTTTTAGATTATATAGTTTATTAAATAAAGATATCACGCTTACATACCTTGGCTTCATCGGTCCCTTCGTGTAGCTCCACTAGCTTTGTCCAAAGGTCCTTTGCGCTTATGAAGGGGCCGACGCGATTTAATTCCTCCTTAGACAAGCCACATTGAAGGATTTGAGTTGCCTTGGTGTCGGCTTAGACTTGTCATTTTGTCACAATGGTCCATTGGTCATAATCCAAGGATTCACCCACTTCGTTAGTCGGAAGTGTGAATCCTGTTTGGATTATGATCCACATCTCAATTTGGGTTTTAAGAAAGCACTCCATCCGACCTTTCCAGTAAAGGAAATCATCTCCGTTGTAAAATGGAGGTCAGACGGTGCTAAAACCCTCGAGATGGGCCATTTGGAAGGGAAACCTTGCACAAAAAAATACCAAAAAAGAACACAAAAAAGGTTCCAAGACTTCGCCTTGGATTAGTAATGTAGGAAATGAAAAGAAACAAAAGGAATAAACGAGAACTAACCAACTAAAACAAAAGATGAGCACTTACAACCTTCGATGTCCCAGAAATGGTACTAAATGATGGTTTTTGGAGATGAAGACAGCTTGTTACGAGGGTTCATTTTGGTAGGTAGACCGTTTCGTGGGTCAACTTGTACGAAAAGTTATGTCCGTTTTACCGTCGGCTACTCCAAAAGCGAATACTTGCAAAACAAAACCAAACGAAGAGTACCAAGACTTCGTCTTGGATTAGTAGTGCGGGAGAAAAATTTAAACGAACGAAAAACAAATCTGTAAAAAATGCTAGATTGGTGGTTTCACCAAATCTAAGCGCCCCCGGCTCTGATACCAATTGTTGGATCGAAGCGAATCGCTAGAGGGGGGGGGGTGAATAGCGATAAACCCTTTTTTTTTCTTTCGGTAGACGATTCAAAAACACTTATACGTAGCGGAAATGTAAATGTAAAGTAAAAAGAGACAAGGGAATTTTACTTGGTTCGTAGCCTTCGGCTACTACTCCAAGGCCCTAGCGGTCCTTGACCACGTACGGAGGGCAAAAACACTAAAGAACTCCCCGTTAGAGGTAGGAGTTTAATCGATACAAATGAAGCACAAAGCTTGAGGTAGAGGGACACTCCCCTTCTCCTCGTTACGATAAAAGCTCCGAGAAATGAAAGTACTAAACTGAAATAAAAACTTTAACCGACGTAATAAAATAAAAACAAATAAACCTAGACGTCGGAGAAGAAACACTTTGTTGTCGGAGGGTTGTAGCTTGGCGGAGGCTTTTGGATGTTTATAATTGATGAAGAAACCCTAGGAGTGGCCCTCCTTTTATAGCCTTTGAGCCCCTTTTCGAGAGGAACTTCACCCAATAGAGTTTTGGCACATGGCTCCTTGAAAAATGGTGATAAGACTTGACTCCTCGAGGCTGATCCTTGACCATCAGTCGACTGATGGCCATCATCAGTCGACTGATGGTAGCATCAGTCGAATACTAACCTCCGACAGTCGACTGTTGGACGACAGTCAAGTCCTCCAAGCTGGCAGTCGACTGATGCTAGCTGCAAGGCAAAGTTAGCTTAACAAAAATATTATTTTGACGGCCTCCGACCGTTCGATCTCGACCTAGACCACCTATAGGATGTCTTTGGTCGGATCTACGCTTAAGATCATCCCCGTAAAGAAGATACGACCTTACTTACGCTCACACACACGAGCTTACCTCGATACTTACTGTTTTGCTTTTGCTTCCGACCTTCCACTCGATTCCTTCGGCTTCCTCCGAAGTCACTCGAGTGTCGCCCGACCACCGCGGCTTCCTCCGGGTGTCGCTAGCCTTCAGCTCCAGCTATAGCAATTTTCTACACACTCGATTCAGCTCGTGAGATAACGACATGAGCTTAACTTTGTATCGTTTGCTATAATCAAAACTCAGGTTCGACTTAGGTGCCTACTGCACCAATAATCGGATGCATGGCTAATGAATACCCATATATGCGGAAGCTCTATGCATAGAAGTTTAGGAAATAAAAGGTTCATCTGACATAAGGTATATATGAGATAAGGGAAGTTGAAGATAGGCATAGTTTAGTCATTAGAATGATTAAAATGGTGCAATAATCAATTGATTTTATGTATCAATTGATTGGTGCACTAGAAAAGAAAAGGGGATTAACTGGTTGAAAATTTAAGATGTCAAAGACCCTAATTTGGGCAAAATTGTGTTTAACAATTGATTGCTATTATACATTAGTTGATTGTTGGTAATTAGTAGTCGATTGATGAGCAAACACTCCAAATCAAGGTTTTGTATAATAACTCTAACAGTCGAGTTGATTAGTCGATTGCTTAAGAATTAAAAGCGAATAGAATGTTTAGCAATTGATTGGACAACTTGACTAATCATATTTCAAAGTGAATAGAATGTTCATAGTTCAATTGGATAACTCAACTAATTGACATTAATCAACTATTGTCAAACATCAGTCGATTGGTCGAGCTTTACAGAGAGATTGGAAAATTTTTTATCCAACTGTCCAACTTGATTGATTACTATCAGTCAGTTGTTGATATTTATCAATCAATTGTTGATCAAAATTTAGAATGATAGCCACATATAAGAAGTCAGTGACCATTTGATGGTCAAGTCAATAGTCAACACCTACTCTAGTCGATTGCTAGGTGATATCAGTTAACTATTGACAAGAAAAATATGCATAGGATATGCTTGACAAAAAGCTTAATAAAAGGAAGTTTTGGCTTTTATTTGGCTCTCTCTTCTCCTGCTCTTTCTACTTAAGACTTGTGCTCAAAGGGTTGCTCATTCAGTGCTCCCAAAGTGAAAGAAAAAGAGATTGTCCTTCAAGGTTTTTCATTTTAATTCTCTTCTTTCTTGTCTCAATATTTTATTGACTTGTAACTCGTAATCAACTATTGTAAAAGGTTTCTTCAACTCCAAATTTTATCCGAGAAGGAGAACACTTAGTAGTGGTAGAGCACTAGGACTAGGTCTTGGAGTAGTTGCCTCGTGAGGCTATGAACCAAGTAGATCTTTGGTGTTTATTCTATGTTCTATTTTTTTTTTGCATCGAGAAAATTTACTAAGTTTCTGAGTCGATATAACGGGAGCTATTCTCCCCTCTAGCTCACATTGATCCCAACAAAAATGACTTATGAATAGATGATTGACTTAAGGGGAAGATATGTACGATGATGTACTCAAGATTGAGCTTTAGAGAAACTGAAGGTAAGGCACTGATGTGTTATTTTCCGCAAGTGCACGGTTATCGTCAAGTAATAAAAATATCGATCCCACAGGGATTGGAACAATTACCGAATGATCGTGATACCAAGTTATCTAGTAAATCGATTGTTGGTTTAAGCAAAGAAACTGAGTAGTCAATAACAACGAATGAGAAGAACGAGCTAAAAGTCAAGAATTGAGGAAAATCTCAGGATATGGGTTTCACCACGTCAACGATTTATAAGGTGATTTAATTCTTTCCTACCGCTAGTAGAGTTGTTTTGATGGAACCTATCCTAAGGTAAATCAACGGCCCCTTTCGAGGTCTACGCTAATCGCCTATCAAACTCAACTTACCTGTCACGGTGTTCGAGCATAGGGGATCATAATCAGCTAAGGGGACCTGTCACGAGACCCCCGCAAACCTCCCTAGTCTTGCCTCCGTTACCTGGTAAAAACTGGATTTGATAGATCCATTAAGTCCATAAGAGTTCCGCTATAGTCAAATTTACTTTTCACGGTATGTTTGCACACGGGACCATAATCAGCTAAGGGGACCTGTCACGAGACCCCCGCAAGCCCTCATAGATACACTACCGCTACTTGACAGAGTTATTCCTAGTTGATTCTGGGTTTGGGAACTGGTTCACCGTAGGTACTTCCCCTTAGCTCCTTAGGTTTATCAATAAGAATCCAAAAGAACCAGATCAAAACAAACAATGGTTCGAGTAGTATAGATTATATCATCCATCATAAATCGTCAAGGGCTACTCCCCCATCCTAAGATTACAGGACACTACTCCATAGTCTGACAAGAGTTGCTAGAGAAAGAAAATACAATCGGATGCCATCTGCGTTCCTCTGCACTCCTTCTCTTTTCCTTCCTCTGTTGTCGATCCTTCAGTCTTCTCTCCTCCTTTTTGACCATCCGCCGTCCTCCCTTTAGGGTTAGAATATCTTCTCTTTTATAGCTTTGGCCTCCTCTTCAATTAAGGCAATAGATTTCCCTTTAATTCAGACGAAGATCCTGATTGCTCGCAGAAAAGGAATTCTGGAATCAGGCCAACACGCCCGTGCCACATGAGGGCACAAGCGTGTCGCTGGTTTCCCACAGGGCGTGTTACGGTTTGAACTGGGGCGTGTCGCGGCTGCACACAGGCGTGTCGGCTGCTGGAATCACTGACACGGGCGTGTTGTTCTTTGACTCGGGCGTGTCGTTCGCTGGTTCTCATGACACAGGCGTGTCGATTCCCAACACGGCTGTGTTGTTTTGATACGCCTTCTTCTTTGCCCTGTTAACACAAAAACACCCAAAAGCAGTCTCTTCTTCCCAAAATATGCTAAACTTAACTGAATCATGATAAAATACATGCCTAGGATATGAAATGAGATAAAATGCACATATATAAAATAGTGAAAACATAGCATGATTTACACACATCAAAATCCCCTAGTCTTAAACTTTTGCTTGTCCTCAAGCAAAGAAAACTCAAAAGACAACTTATTTGTGGGAATACTAGACACCATCCAGAAGTATACAATCTGATCTTAATCTTTTCAAATCATTTCTAGTTGCCAAGTTTGAAAGATCCCTATATAGTGCACGTGAAAAGTTGGACTAAAGTCATTGGACACCAATCCGGATTTGCCATTCCTTCTATCGTAGAGCATTCTTATTTTCGGCATAGAGGCACTTACCTGCCTTAATGCATGGATCATTCTTACCTATCATCAAAAGGTCTCAAAGGAGCACTTTCTAAGAAGAGAGAAGGAAAGGAATTATAGAGAGCATTTCCCCAGTAAATATTTAGTCTCAAAGGGGCACCTTTTAGGTGTTTCCCCAGTAACTACTTGGTCTCAAAGGGGTGCTTGAAAACAATTCCAGTCTTTTTTTTTTTTTTTTTTTTTTTTGGTACTCCTAGTGAAAGTGTTTCTCCAGTAACCAAGTTGCGCAGGTAAGTCTCCAATGGAAAATCGGGTACTCATCCGATATGGGGGGTTTAAATCTTTTCTTTGGATACCTCAGACCTATAGACCGTGTTAGAGGTGAAATAGGGTTCTTATCAAATAGGCAAAAAGGAATTTCATGATCCGACCAATGTTCAGTTGTATTACGCTAGATGATATAAAAAATGCACTGTTATGATATATGAAAAGATGCAAATAAAATAGCAATAACCAAACTAAAAATCTAAGTAGAAACGGCATAAGCAGTAAAGGATGTGCATCAAAACTCACAAAATAGTTGAAGGTGGTTAATGGTCATCGTCTTCGCTACTAGCATCCTCCTCTGCCCACCTACGTCGCTGCTCCTGGTAAAACTCCCGGGACTCTTGTCGAAATCTATCATTATCTTCCCTCCGGGCGGACTCAGCAGTGAAAAACTCATCAGCTCTCCTGTAAAAATCAGCTGCCCTATCCAAATGTTGTGTCACCATGCGATGGTGCTCCTCTGTAGCTTGGGCATACTGATCCCACACACCAATGTGCGAGGTATGCTCGACCCTAAATGCTTCGAATGATGATCGGAATCCTGAAAAATCAAAAGAAGAGTACCCTGCAGAAACATTGTCAGTAGGAAACCGTGGGGGTTCAGGAGTCGAATGTGATGGCTCAGGGGCTATGTGAGATGGCTCCCTAGCAGGGGGTGATGGAGCATGGGCAGTGGGGGTAGGAAAGGGTTCCTGAACATCTCTAAAAAGCCAATTGGATGAATTACGTCGCTCGGTGTGGTTCGGAAGAGGGATTTTAATTCCATTTCTTAACACCAAACGATATCCCTCGTCACATGCCTCAATCATCTTCATATTTATACAAGCATCCAAATCCAATCTAGGGCTAGCAGGACAATATTCAAGGTCATCCAAATCACATCCTAAGGCTACAGCAATCCTAGTGATAATACCCCCTATGACTATGACTTCGGATGGGCTATTACTAACCTTAACTAAATGCCTAACCATATGGGCTCAAGAATCAATCTTAACTTCATTTAGCATGGCCCATAGAAATTGTAACTCACTCTGCCTAGCCACCCCTGCACTATCATATCTCCCTGAGATTGTATTAGCCATGAATCTAAGGAGATAACGGAAAGTAGGATTAGGGATGTTAAATGATTTAGATCTAGATGCATCGTAAGGGCGAGGGTCATCAGAAATTAATCTCCAAAATTGATGATCAATAAAATGTCTATGAATTTGCCTCTCCCCTCCGCTAGGAAAATCAAATATCATATTAAAATCACTTAGAGAAAGGGTAAATTCATGGTTCATTAATCTAAATTTTATTTTTCCTTCCTCACAATCTTTTCCTTGCAGTATTTCAGCGGACAGGGAGCTAAGGAATTCAAGAGTGATACTAGGGTAAGTAAGGTGATGGTGTGTGATAAACTCGGTCCAGCCTATCCTATTTGTTAACCAAGTTATGTCATCTCTTAACCCTAAGATGGTCAACGTGTAGAAGTCTATAGTTCTCGTAGATACTAACTTCCTTTTCAAGCTTCATCAATTTAGTCTTCATAATATCATCCCTAAAAACAATTCCATAAGGATGGCTAGAGGTCGGAGGAGGTTACCCAAATCCCGAGCTTTTCTTTTCCCCTTGTCCTTTACGCAGAGGAAGAAGCTCCTCCTCTAGTCTTCACTCGCTTGCTCATGGCGTTGGGAATGGAGAGACAGCAGGTTTGCTCCTCGCCTGCTTGAGAGGGAGACCGGCGGCGGCTGCTTCAACCTTGTATCGCGAGTGGAAGATTAGGGCGTGCTCGGGCTGGTTTTAGAGGGTTATCCGCAGCATAGGCGTGTCGGGCATGTTCTTACGCAAATACCCGACCCGTTTAGGTGCGACATGGGCGTGCTCCGTCGCTCCCCAGGCGTGTCGCACCGCCCAGCGTGCCTAGGTTGAGAAGTGTGCGACACGGGCGTGCTAGTCAGCACGCCCTGCCTATGTTGTCTTCGGGTACCAACAACACGCCTGTGTCGTTCGGCACAGGCGGGTCGTGTCAACTTGGCACGCAGTGGCACGTATCCTGAAGTCCTGAAAAAAATAAAAATAGAATAAAGAATAAAATAAAATAAAATAAAATAAAATGACAAAAAAAAAATGAAAATAGCATGGGTTGCCTCCCAAGAAGCGCTTGTTTAAGGTCGTTAGCTTGACCCCTCAGTTACTCCTTAGTTTTGGGGATATGGCTTGAGTATGCTCTTGCCTCTCTCATCTCCAATCAGCTCAATGAATTATTTGCGAAGTATCTCTTAAGCCTTTGACCATTTACTTTGAAAATTCCGTAGACTCACTAGATATATCAATAGCTCCATGAGGATAAACCTTTTCAATTGAGCATGGCCCGACCATCTGGATTTGACTTCAGGAAAGAGTTTCAATCTGAGTTGAATAGTAATACCAAGTCTCCTTGATGGAATTCTCTGCGCATGATATTCTTGTCATGCCACCTCTTCGTTTTCTCCTTATAAGACCTCGCATGTTCATAAGCATCAAGGCGTAGTTCTTCAAGTTCGTTTAATTATGATTTTCTTTTCTCTCCGGCTTTCTTGAGTCAAAATTAAGCCATTTAATTGCCAATATGCCCTATGCTCTATTTCAACTGGAAGATGACATGGTTTTCCATAAACTAATCAAACGGAGTCATTCCAATGGGTGTCTTATAGGCGATTCGATAGGCCCATAGAGCATCATCAAGTCTTAAAGACCAATCCTTCCTTGATCTTGATCTGTTTTTCCAAGATAGTCTTGATCTCCTATTGAAACTTCTACTTGCCCACTCGTTTGTGGATGATATGGTGAGGCTAGTTTATGGGTTACTCCATACTTCTTGAGAAGACTTTCAAATTGTCTTTCGATAAAGTGTGAGCCTCCATCACTTATTCTTGCTCTCGGTATTCCAAATCTTGGAAATATTATACTCTTAAAGAGCTTAATGACTGTTTTTGCATCACAAGAGGGGATGGTAGAGCCTCAACCCATTTAGACACATAGTCCACTGCTACCGTATATAGGTGTTTTTATAGGAAGTAGGAAGGGTCCCATATAGTCAATTCCCCATCATCGAACAATTCGACTTCAATATCGAATTTTGAGGCATCTCATGTCTCCTTGATATGTTCCGGTCCTTTGGCGGTCACAAGTCGTCACACATAATTCGAGAGTCTCTAAAAATGTGAGGCCAATAAAATCCGCTTGCAAAACCTTTGCGGTGATCTTGTCTATGCTCGCATGACCTCCATATGCAAAAAGAATAGGTGGTACAATATATCCTCAATCTCTTCTTGGATACGCATCTTGATATATAGCATCCGCCCCTTGCTTGAAAAGGAATGGTTCGTCCCACACATAATGCTTTACATCCGAAAGAAACTTCTTCCTCGATGATAACTCATGTTAGAAGGTATTATCCAAGCTAGGTAGTTGGCAAAATCAAGATACCACGGTGCCTTGATTGTTGAATGCTATAGTAGCCGCTCATCGGAAAGAAATCGTTTATAGCAAGATCGTCGGCTCTTCCGCATTTGGTTCTAGATGAAGCCTCGATAGATGGTGCAACTACGTTCTCCGTTCCTTGCTTGTCTCGAATTTCTAAGTCAAACTCTTGTAGGAGAAGTATCCACCGGATCAGTCTTGGCTTAGTTTCTTTTTTACTCAGCAAGTATCTTATGGCTGCATGATCTGTATAAACTATCACCTTGGTCCCTATGATATAAGATCTGAACTTGTCGAAAGCAAATACTATAGCCAAGAGTTCCTTCTCTGTGGTAGCATAATTCATTTGTGCTTCATCCAATGTCTTACTAGCGTAGTAGATTGCATATACCTTGCGATCCTTTCTTTGTCCTAACACTGCACCCACAGCAAAATCACTTGCATCACACATAATTTCAAAGGGGAGACTCCAATCTGGAGGTTGCATTATTAGGCGGTTGTTAATGCTTCCTTTAACACGGAAAATGCATCAAGACAAGGGTTATCAAAGTGAAACACAACATCTTTAGCAAGCAAATTAGTTAATGGCCTTGAAATTTTTGAGAAGTCCTTGATGAACCGTCGGTAGAACCCTCGCATGTCCTAAGAAACTACGCACTCCTTGACATCGGTTGGAGGTGGCAACCTCTTGATCACTGATTTAGCAATATCCACCTCGATACCACGGTGTGAAATTAGGTGTCCAAGTACTATGCCTTCTCGCACCATGAAGTGACACTTCTCCCAATTAAGCATTAAATTCATTTCCTCGCATCTACGCAATACCTTGACCAAATTAGATAAACATATATCAAAATCTGCACCATATACGAAAAATCATCCATGAATACTTCCATTATATTCTCGATCATATCGGAAAAAATTGAAGTCATACACCTCTCAAAAGTGGCGGGTGCATTGCATAACCCAAAAGGCATTCTCCAAGGCAAAGGTACCATAGGGGCAGGTGAAAGTTGTTTTCTCTTGGTCATTAGGAGAGATAGGGATTTGATAGAAACACTGAGTATCCATCTAAATGTAGAATCGAGTGTTTTGCCAACCCAGGTCTAACATTTGGTCAATAAATGGGATGGGAAAATGGTCCTTTCTAGTTTCCTTATTCAATTTCCTATAGTCAATACACATTCTCCATCCCGTGACTCTAGTGGGGATTAACTCATTCGTAGCATTCCTTATTACCGTTATCCCCTTTCTTTGTACAACATGGACAGGACTTACCCATTCGCTATCGGATATTGGATAGATAATTCCTGCATCTAGCAATTTCATAACCTCTTTCTTGACTATCTCTTTCATGGTCGGTTCAATCTTCTTTGATGCTCTATAGAGGTTTTAAAATTGTCTTCTAATAAAATCTGTGCATGCAAACCGATGGACTAATTCCTTTAATGTCATCAATCTTGTATCCAAGGACATTCTTATATATTTTCAATACCTCAATCAGTTTTTCAGTCTCTGCATTACTCAGATTAGCATTAACGATCACAGGGTAAGTAGAATTTTTGCCAAGAAACTCGTGCACAGTGTCGATGGAAGAGGCTTAAGTTCTACGTGGCGTGAGATTGGAATCGGAAATCTCAGTTCTTTATCTTCAAAATCCCCTCCGAGCTTATTAAGATGAGTTTGTTACTGCTCCTTTTAGTCTTTGTTATTTGAAGGCTATCAATCCTACAACAAACATCAAAAGCAGAGGGTTGTTTAATGACTTTTGAAAGGTCAAATTCAATTTTTCGTTTCCAAATGCAAGTGAAAGTTTGTGGTTTTGACATCTATCATTGCTCTGCAGAGCCAAGAAAGGTCTCCCCAAAATAAGAGGGATACATGGGTCTTCATCCATGTCTAGTACTACAAAATCTGCTGGAACAATAAAATTTCCCACCTACACTGGTACATCTTCTAAGATTCCCAAAGGATATCTAATGGAACGATCGACTAACTGCAAAGCCATAGTATTTAGTTTCATTTCTCCCAAATCCAATTTCTTGCATATGGAAAGAGGTAATTTGGCGCCCAAATCGCAAAAAGCCTTATCAAAATTTAAGTCATTGATTATGCAAGGTATAGAAAAGCTACCTGGATCATTTAGTTTGGGAGGTACCATGTTCTTAATTAATAATTGACTCTCAAGAAGAGCCACCGCATTACATGCTCTCGACTTTTCTTTTATTGGTTAAGATGTCCTTCAAGAACTTAGAGTCGTAGGCATTTGTTGAAGAGCTTCGTAAAGGTATATTGATATACAACTTCCTAATTACCTCAAGGAACTTACCAAATTGTTCATCCAATTTTTCCTTAATCAGTCTTTGAGGAGCGGGATAGGGGATTATATGTTCTTGGTCGCTTTGTGTTGTTGCCTGACACAGGCGTGTCAATTTCTTTGGAATGACCCGACACGGGTGTGTCGGCTGACACGCGCTCGTGGGCCTCAGGCGTGTTGCTCGACCATACACAGGTCGAGGTGTGTCGATTCAACCAGCGTCTTCGTCATCTTCCAACTCCGACACGCTCGTGTCAGAGGCTGCTTGTTTAGCTCTGTCTCCTTCTAAAATCCTTCCACTTCTCAAACTTATAGAATTACAATGCTCGGCTGGGTTTACTTCTGAATTTCTAGGAAATCGCGCGTCCTTGATCTTGGTGAATTTGGTAAATTTGATTTTCCAGCATTCTTGTGTGATTAGTCAAATTATCAACCTTGCTTCCCAATTGCTTGATTGCCTCGGTATTATTTTGATGTTGCCTATTTGATTCTACAATATGCTGCCGAAATTCATCATTTATCTTCCCCTGACACGTGATAAAATTTTCCATCATCTTTTCTAAGCTCGACTTGGGTCCTGGCTGAAATGCCGAAGGTGCTCAAAAGTTGTTACGTCGGAAGAATTTTGATGGGCTCTATACTGAAAAGTTGGGATGATTTCTCAACCGGGATTATGCGTGTTTGAGTAAGGGTTGCCACCATTAGGCTTCGATTAAAATTATTCAACGATCAACTTGCTCAATCCCGGCTTCCGATGATGGTGCGTGTAGGATTTGTGTTCATCGCCACGTGTCTGTTACACCACAGATCTCGCAAGTGACATTAGATGAGTTTACAGCTGATACATTAAAATGTTCGAGCTTTTGAGTTAATGCATCGACTTTTGCACTGAGTAGATCAATGGTACTTACCTCAAACTTACCTGGCATTTTAGTTTGATATCCTCGTTCTGTAGCCCATTGGTGAGAATTCATTGCCACATTCTCGATGATCTCAAAAGCTTCATCCAATGTTTTGTTCATAAGAGCTCCTCCTGCAGCAGAATCAAGAGAAACCTTAGTAGCATACGAGATTCCATTGTAGAAAGTATGAACAATGAGCCACTTCTCCAGCCCATGATGAGGGCATTGCTGTAGTAATCCCTTAAATCTGTCCCAGGCTTCAAATAATGTTTCTCCATCCTTCTGCGCAAAATTCGTGATTTGATGGCGAAGACTTGCAGTTTCTTTGGTGGAAAATACTTGTCTAAAATCTTTGCTCGGTGATCCTGTAGTTATACAATCTCTTTGGAAGAGAGTGTAGCCAAGCTCGGCTTTGTCCATAATGAGAAAGGAAACAAGCGCAATCTAATAGCATCACCGAGGCTCCATTTAGTTTTAAAGTCTCAAAATTCCAAAAATACTTCAAGTGCAGATTTGGATCTTGAGTAGGTGCTCCTCGAATTGATCTTTGTTGGACCATAGATAGTAGCGCCGGTTTTAATACGAAAATGTTTGCTTCAATAGGGGGTCTTCTAATACTAGATCTCAATACCCTTGTAATAGGTGCTGCATAATCACTTAAGGGTTTATTTTAGATTACAGTCACCATGTCGAGGTCGATTGTTTTCCGAGGTTCTTGAAATAGTCTTCTAGCTAGGAAAGTTCTCTCTATCTCATGATCAATATCGAGAATTTCACTATTAAGTCTGTGCATGCAACAACAAGAGAGTCTCCCAAAACAAGAATTCAGAATAGATATGAAAGAAAAATAGGAGCACTCAATATTCAGAACAAGAATTCAGAACAGAAATCTAGATTAACTAAATCACGCTCAATTCAATATTGAGTGCCAATCCGCAACGGCGCCAAAACTTGATGTGTTATTTTCCGCAAGTGCGGTTATCGTCAAGTAATAAAAATATCGATCCACAGGAGTTGGAACAATTACCGAATGATCGTGATGCCAAGTTATCTAGTAAATCGATTGTTGGTTTAAGCAAAGAAACCGAGTAGTCAATAACAGCGAATGAGAAGAACGAGGCTAAAAGTCAAGAATTGAGGAAAATCTCAGGATATGGATTTCACCACGTCAACGATTTATAAGGTGATTTAATTCTTTCCTACCGCTAGTAGAGTTGTTTTGATGGAACCTATCCTAAGGTAAATCAACGGCCCCTTTCGAGGTCTACGCTAACTGTACCTATCAAACTCAACTTACCTGTCACGGTGTTCGAGCATAGGGGATCATAATCAGCTAAGGGGACCTGTCACGAGACCCCCGCAAACCTCCCTAGTCTTGCCTCCGTTACCTGGTAAAAACTGGATTTGATAGATCCATTAAGTCCATAAGAGTTCCGCTAGAGTCAAATTTCCTTTTCACGGTAGGTTTGCACACAGGACCATAATCGACTAAGGGGACTGTCACACGAGACCCATGCAAGCCCTCATAGATACACTACCGCTACTTGACAGAGTTATTCCCTAGTTGATTCTCAGGTTTCGGAACTCGGGTTCACCGTGCTAGGTACTTCCCTTAGCTCCTTAGGTTTATCAATAAGAATCCAAAAGAACAGATCAAAACAAACAATGGTTGAGTAGTATAGATTATATCATCCATCATAAATCGTCAAGGGCTACTCCCCATCCTAAGATTACAGGACACTACTCCATAGTCGACAAGAGTTGCTAGAGAAAGAAAATACAATCGGATGCCATCTGCGTTCCTCTGCCGACTCCTTCTCTTTCCTTCCTCATTGTCGATCCCTTTGCCGTCTTCTCTCCTCCTTTTTGACCATCCGCCGTCCCCCTCTTTAGGGTTAGAATATCTTCTCTTTTATAGCTTTGGCCTCCTCTTCAATTAAGGCAATAGATTTCCCTTTAATTCAGACGAAGATCCTGATTGCTCGCAGAAAAGGAATTCTGGAATCAGGCCAACACGCCCGTGCCACATGAGGGCACAAGCGTGTCGCTGGTTTCCCACAGGGCGTGTTACGGTTTGAACTGGGGCGTGTCGCGGCTGCACTAGGGCGTGTCGGCTGCTGGATTCACTGACACGGGCGTGTTGTTCTTTGACTCGGGCGTGTCGTCCGCTGGTTCTCATGACACAGGCGTGTCGATTCCCAACACGGCTGTGTTGTTTTGATACGCCTTCTCCTTTGCCCTGTTAACACAAAAACACCCAAAAACAGTCTCTTCTTCCCAAAATATGCTAAACTTAACTGAATCATGATAAAATACATGCCTAGGATATGAAATGAGATAAAATGCACATATATAAAGTAGTGAAAACATAGCATTATTTACACACATCAGGCACCTCCATTAAAGTGTTAGGAATGATGAAGGAGAAAGAATTTTGTTGAGACTTTTTGATATATGCCAAGGGGGGAGCATGAAGGGTCTAAGTTAAAAAAAACCTCATGTTTTAGTATAAGGAGTGGAAGCTGGCCTAATAGGCTAGCATAACTTAAACATATTGTCAAACATAAAAAAGAAAGAGATTATTGGTGCAATCAATCTCTAGTCAAGATTCATCAAGCTTGAGTTAGGTTTTGATGTTCGAGAAATTTGTGTTGATGATCAAGTAATATTCTCAAGGTGGAAATTATTTGTCAAGAGTGACCAAGCTCAATTTGATGATTGAGTGAGACGTCCAAGTGGGTTATGGTTTATTGGGCATTTGTCGATGTGAAGTTCAATAGGGAATTAGTAAGTGTGGAAGTCCAAACAAGTTAAGAAGGATTGGATGCTTAGGAATAGTGAAGTTTCGATAGGTCAAGGTTGACCGAATGCTTGGCATGAGTCGGTGGATCCTAATAAGTCAAGGACTAGAGGGTAGGCATGAGACAAGAAGTCTTAATAGGTCAAGAGTGATCGGATGCTAGGTGAGAGAATTCTTGATAGGTCGAGGTCAACTAGATATCTTATGAAGTGAGAATCAATCATTAAAAAGGCTAAAATAGAGGTATCAGTTGAGTGTTATGAGAGTAGCAATCGATTGATAGACCATAAACCTTGAATTGGTGATTTAATGGGGGTTTACGGGGGTTTATCATGTGAGAAATCAATTGCTTGGGTATAATAGTCAACTATTGCATCAATTGTGTGAAGGACTCGATTGATGACACTATCAGAGTCAATAGAACATTTAAAATTTGACTGCTATAACTCCATTGATCATCATCAGTCGATTTCTAGAGAGGAGCAATCCACTAATGTCTCTGTTCGAGCTAATAGAGGGTTTAGAAATTGACTATGGGACTCTATTGTTTAGGTATCGATTGATGATAATGAGCGATTGACTGACGTGATCAAATCCATTCTTCAGGTGAAACGATAAAATCTACAGTGAACTAATCGACTGATAGAGATAAGTAATGGACTATTAAGCAAAAAACAACCATGATTTAAAGCCTATAAAAGAGGGTTTTTTTAGAAGATTTTGATGTGGGTTCTTGATGGTTTTGAAGAAGAGTGTTGTTGCATTTCCAAACTTTAGGAGGCAACCTAAAAGTGATAAATGACGATCAAAGCCAAGTTCATTTAAGTAAAAATATGTGTTTATTTGTACATTTGTATTTGACTTATATTGGTTATAAGACCAGGTGCTATAAGAGGTTTCTTTGCCTCTGAAAAGTTATTGAGAAGGAGAAAGATTAGTGGACTATTGTTAAAACACTTGGTCTTGGAGTAGGAACTAGAGGTTATTAATCAAATAAAATAGATTTGTTGTGTTTGTATTATTTCATATTGTTTTGTTTATATTTTCGCTACATATTAAACTTTTATATAAAAGCACAACGATAAAAAAAGATTGACGAATCATGAATTACTATTTATCTTCCTCTAGCAACGTTACCAATCCTAACAAGAGGTATACAATCGGGTTGTGTTAGTGTTGGTTACACCATAAGATTGAACTTGTGTTTTGAGGTATTGCACAAGGTTTAAAGTTATGATGTTTTTTTTGATGGGTGGTGCGAAAGTAGTTTGGATTGTTAGGGGAGAGGGGTGAATAGCGGTACTTGCAAATTTAAAGTTTTTCTTTTCTCTTGCTAATGACATAGCAAGGACAAACACACATTAAAGTAAGAAACATTGTAAGATACCGAAAAAATAAAATAAAATAAAATAACCCTTGTTAATTGAGAAATTTTCTTATATAATTTCTCAGGAGTTCACATAAATTTTTCCGGATTTAAAAGGGGTCCATACGAGGAAGATTTAAACTTAAATGGGTGGTTGGGTCAACTTATGTTAGCTTGGGCTTAACCTAGGTTAGCTTAACCATATGGGGAAATGGGTTAAGACCTCAAAACCGATTGCCATAGTTCCCTCTTCCTCAATCACGATCTCGGGTCCTTCTTTGTTTTTCCTGATTCTCTTTCCTTCCTTTGTTCCACCGCACAATTCCCCTCTTCCTCATCACCGCAACCTTCTCGCCGCCATCGGAGCTCACCATCGCCGGCTTCTCTCTTCTCCGTCGCCGCAACTCACCTTCTTCCTCTCATTCTTCCTTCCTTCCTGCAAGCGACAGTGATTGAATCATTCTCGATGGTCTCTGCGGATGAGTTGGAGTGCGAGTGGCTGGGAGCTTGGATCGATAGTGGCTTCACCCTACCGGATCGTGAGCTGCCTTCGGTTGATTGTTGCCGTAGCTAGGTAAGATGTTGCTGTTTTCCTTAATCTTCGATGAGATCCATCTTAGATTTCAGTTCTCTTCGGTGATTAGGGATAGGAGTCGTTGGCGAAGGTTCAATCACTGGTGCCGATTTGTGAGTTAAAAAGGGTCAGTGGCAGTGAAGATCGGAGTTGTGGATCGAAGTTGGGGTATGTTCTGTGTTAACCTATGGTTCTGTCAGATTTCTATTCTTTAGCGTGCATTGTTTTGTAGTGATTCTTGATATGGGATATGCTCTATTATGGGCTCTATTTGTGGAGTTGTGAGCAGTGAGCTTGGGTGTTAGGATTGGTTGAAGCGACTATTGTTCGGGTGTGAGCTGGAAGAAGCTGGATCAGGAATAATAGTGCAAGGATAGCTCTGATGGATGTTGTAGATTCGGAATGTGAATTGCTATACAGATTCTAATGGGTGTTAGTGTGTTGTACTCACAGAGATATAACCAGGGTTGCAAAGGGTGTATGATCGGGTTTTCTAACTTGCATTCGATAAATGGACGAGAATGTAGAAACAACGTAGTAGTTAAGTTGTGTATTTATCGGATGCTTGTACTTAATCATAGTTTGCTATTATGTGTAGGTTTGGGATACAAAGCAGGTCCATGGCCATGAGGATTTATATTACGAGCTTCATATCAGGTGGGTAATATCTACCCTGGTCAGGTAGTTTAACTGATTCCGGTGCATGAATTTGGACTTATGTTGATACCTTTGATCTTGAATCCACTCTTATTTAATCATGTGCTTGTACTTAGCCTTGACCTTTGAGATATAATGTTGTTAATTCATCGTTCATCTATCACGGATATGAATTACGAACCCTATTGCGTGTTGGCTGATGGATGTTCAGTTAAATACATGTGGTTAGGGTCACCGTTGTGAACTCAGATTTGGGATTACAGTGTCACATCACTAGGGTTAGATGATGGATTATATTATGAAGTCGATTTCTGTATCATACACATATTAGTTGTGCATCTATAGTGGATCTAGTCATCTGTGCATAGATAAGTGTATATAGTTGTCAGTATGTGGTTATGGACTGGAGGTCCTAATATGATTGTATATCCATTATGGATTGTGTATCTGTGTATGGTTATATGGATTGTCGATAGTATCTTGCTATGGACTGGAGGTCTTAGCGTGGTTGACTGTCAGTTGTGTATGACTCTCTGTGTGGTAAAGAGAGTGTCTTATGGATCAGTAGTCCTTGCATAGTTGACTTTTGGTTGACCAGGACTCCCCGTGGGATAGGGAGCGTTGTGGGGATACATATGTGGAGCTATGCATCATTACATTGCATTCATGCTATCGACCCAGGTCTCCCTTATGGTTGAGATGGGTCGTCAGTCATCCTGCCTCCCAGGCCACTTGGAGTAGTGGTAGCAGGGTTGAGTGCAGAGCATTGGATGTGCCACGCTCGGCCACTATAGACGGTGGTAGCTGGAGATGCGTACTTGGCTACTGTGCAGAGTGGTAGTTAGCGCACTCGCCCACTATAAATGGTGGTTGCATGATGTGCAATTGTCCCATGTGCGTTACTCGTCTACTCATGGGTAGTGACGGTGCGGCTTGCAGCAGGGACCCCCGTTGTCACGCTCCGAGAGTATGTCGTGCCGAAAAGAAAATGGAAAAAATCTCCCCTGTACGTGACAACATCATGGGTTAATACAAGACCCGTAGGCCCACAACTACACATAATAAGCAAATATATCAAACACAGAGGAAACATACAACCACATAACCATAACCACACATATACCATACAAAATCGAAACCACACAGGTGTACACCACCTGACAAGTCCACAGTAAAATAACCGTACATAAAACATCAGACATAGAAATAAAGTCCACGACATAAAGACAAAGTCCATAACATAAAACAAGTACACAACATAAAATGAAGTCCTCGGGAAGCTCGGAAAAACGGAGATGGGATGGATTGTCGGTGTAGCTCCAAGCCGTCACGAAGACTTCTACCTATTACCTGGGCGATAGAAAAACCCAGGTCTGTGGTGGTGAGTAAAACTCAGCAGGTAATAAGATAGAACATGTAAATATATATCAATATCACATGGCATTCAACAGTATAATCTACTTGTACGACAAGTATTCATCAGCATAATAAATATACATACATGCATACACTAAACAAATTGAACAACAAAAGAAGCTGACATACCTGATAGTCAGCTACTCTACACTCATCCAACCTGGCATATATCCACAACATAAGGTATAAAGAGTAATACTAACTCACACTACACCATGATATGGGTCGAGGGTATCACAGTGACCGACCAACAAGTATACTAGTACTCGGCCTACTACCATTTAGAAAATGCAATAGCATGTATGAATATGTGCAAACAAATGCAATCAAGCATAGTACATACAAATGCATCGTCAGAGTGAGTATACATATAGACTGCATCTGTATGTATAGTAATCACCATCATCCATGTATATATATATACATGCATATATGTATACATATATAACAATATGCAAAACGTCGTATGATACGGCAATGCAGCATGCATGGTCATGCCAGCGCACCCCTACTCGCTACCACGACCCCAGTGTGGCCTAGGTGGCACGACATGACAACTGTCCCAACTCAACACCAACCATTGCTCTAGAGTGGCCGAGTGGGCAATATGATCAAGTAGTAAATGAGCATAAAGAGCTCACTACACAATGGGGGTCCATGCTGCTTGCCACTCCGACTGACACTACCTATGAGTGGTCGAGTGCGACACACCCAGGACAACTGCACACACTCCAACTACCACCGTCTATAGTGGTAGAGTGCGGCACAACAAATGCTCTGCCATCACACCAATTACTCCTTTGGGAGTAACCTGTGAGGCAGGATGACTGATGCATTTGTATGCATGCAATGACATGAATGTACTGTCTTACATACAGACATCTACCACAGACTCTTTGTTCAACATAGAGTCATACCCATTTGAACAGTACACTCTCTATCCTATAGAGAGTCGTACTCAACTGATCAATGCAAGCTAGGACCACCGGTCCATAGCGACAACTATTCACGACTTACCTGACCATTTACACAACACATGGTTGGTAAATAAGTATGCAATATACGGGTATTGGAATAAATCCTATATTTAGGACATTACCTACCCACGGATGACCTTTTACCCAATTTACAAATTAGGTCATCATCCGTACTCTAACATCTACACCCTACTAAACATTTATAGATCTACTTACACTACATCTGTAACTCCTAAATCATGATAAAGGAAAATGTGATATCAATATTTGAGCGAATATAGCCAACGACAAGTATCAAGCATAGGATAAATAAGAGCAGGGTCAAGATAATATGAACATATAACATGCTCATATCTATGTCTAAATATGAATGCAATTACATCTACCTGACCAGGGTAGGAAATTACCCACCTGCTGTAAATGGTCGTAATACTAGAGTCCTCACGACCACGGACCTGTCTCGTATCCACGTCCTACAAATATCTTCAATTATAATTTAGTGCAAGAACACAACAATATATCTAAATTTACTATTCTATCATTTCTATATTCGCGTCCCTTTATCGAATACAAATTAGAAACCCAAATAGGTAGACTTGACCATTTAATTTAAACCCACCGGTTTCAATTAGGAAAAGTGCTAACCTACTCATCCAATCCCATATCCAACATAACAAAGTCGAGCTCATGAAGATTTAACGTTTTTACACTTAATTTGCATCTCTATTCGTAGCGCAAAACAAAGCTACTACTTCACAACCGTTCACAACAACAAATTCACAGTCGATAGCACCTCAAACAAGTTTCTGAAATAACCACATACCTCAAACAAACAGATGAGGGTATCGAACTCGGATAGTATCCTCCAGCTCCCATGTAGCCTCCTCATTCGTATGATGTTGCCATCCCACCTTTATGAGTCGGATGATTTTGTTCCGCAACTGTCGCTCCTTGCGACCAAGAATCTGCACTGGAATCTCCGCATAAGTCGCATTTGCCTTGAGTGGTATCGAAACCTCTTTCAGAACATGGTCAGATCGTGGCATGTATTTCCTTAGAATAGAAACATGAAATATGTTATGAACACCCACAAGTGTCGGAGGTAAAACCAATCGATAAGCTACACCTCCAATTTGCTCTAATATCTCAAATGGTCCAATGTAACGTGGAGCTAATTTTCCTTTCAACCCAAATCTCTTGACTCCTTTGGTGGGTGACACTCGTAGGAATACATGATCCCCGACTGAGAATTCCAAAGGCCTTCGCCTTCGGTCCGCATAACTGTTCTGCCGATCTTGTGCCTCTGATAACCGTCGTCTAATCACTCACACCAACTCTGCATCATGCTAGATACTCTGAGGCCCCAATAATTGTCGTTCCCCAACTTCCTCCCATAACACAGGAGATCTTCAGGGTCTGCCGTATAATGCCTCAAAAGGAGCCATCTGAATAGAAGAGTGGTAGCTGTTGTTGTAGGCAAACCCCACTAAAGGAATGTGATCCTCCCAACTGCCACCGAAATCCATGACACAAGATCTCAATAGATCCTCCAGAGTCTGAATGGTACATTTGAACTGTCCGTCTATCTGTGGATGAAATGTTGTACTGAGTCGAAGCTCTGTACCCATGGCCTGCTGTAGACTCTACCAGAATCGGAAAGTAAATCGCGGATCTCTAACAGATATGATACTCAAAGGTATGTCGTGCAATCTGATAATCTCTCGGTAGTACAATTCCGCTAGATGATCCAATGAGTCCGTCTCACGAATCAAAAGGAAGTGATCTGATTTGGTTAATCGATCCACGATCACCCAAATCGCATCATGTCCTTTACGGGTTCTAGGTAATCCTGTAACGAAATCCATCGTGATATGCTCCCACTTCCATTCCGGAATCAGAATTTCCTAAAGTAACCTAGTAGGTTTCTAATGTTTAGCCTTCATTTGCTGGAATACTAGACATCGTGCAACAAAGTCCGCAATAGCCAGAATCCCACGAGACTTCCTGCTCAGTGCATCTTCTACCACATTAGCTTTTACCGGATGATAATGGATTGTGTAGTCGTAATCCTTCAAATATTCCATCCACCATCTCTATCTCAGATTCAGCTCTTTCTGTGTGAACAGATACTTCAGGCTTTTATGGTTTGTGTAGATCTCAAAAGTAATCCCATGCAAGTAGTGCCTCCATATCTTCAATGCGAAAATAATGGTGGCTAACTTCAGATCGTGCACTGGATAATTTCTCTCGTGATCCTTTAGTTGACGAGAGGCATAAGATACCACACGGTTGGACTGCATCAGAACTGCAACCAACTCTTGGATAGAAGCATCCGTATAAAGAACCATCCCATCAACACCAGAAGGAATCACTAAGACTGGTGCAGAAACTAGCCGTTGCTTAAGCTCCTGGAAGCTAGTTTCACAAGCCTCTGACCAGGTAAATTTGACCCCTTTCCGAGTCAGGCGAGTGAGTGGCATGACGATACTTGAGAATCCCTCCACAAATCTCCGATAATACCTGGCCAAACCAAGGAAACTATGAACCTCTTGAACTGATTTTGGCTGCTCCCAACTGGTAATCGCCTCAATCTTCTAGGGATCTACAGAAATACCTCTGTTGGACACTACATGTCCAGAAAAACCCATTGAGGATAACAAGAACACACACTTGCTAAACTTGGCATGCAATTGCTCCTGTCGCAACATTTCCAACACTATCCACAGATGTTGTTCATGCTCCTCCTCGGATCGAGAATAAATCAATATATCATCGATGAACACTATCACGAACTGATCTATATACCTCAGGAATACCTGGTTTATCAAGTCCATAAACACAACTGGGGCATTCGTGAGACCGAAAAGCATCACTAGAAACTCGTAATGCCCATAACCGGTGCGGAAAGCTATTTTCTGAACATCCTCATCTCTTATGCGAAGCTGATGATATCCTGAGTGTAGATCAATTCTAGAATACACACATGTATCCTTAAGCTGATCAAACAAATCTTCTATCCTCGGCAGCGGATATTTATTCTTAGCTGTGACTGCATTCAGTTGTCGATAGTCAATACATAACCGCAACGATCCATCCTTCTTTTTGATAAAGAGTACCAGAGCTCCCCATGGTGAAACACTAGGTCGGATGAATCCATTATCCAACAACTCCTACAGTTGAACTTTAAGTTCATTCAGTTCTTTTGGCGCCATCTAATAAGGAGGTTTCGATATAGGCACGGTTCCTGGAATCACCTCTATCGCAAATTCCACTTGCCTAGGAGGTGGCAAGCCTAGAAGTTCATCTGGAAATACATCTGGATACTCTCGGACTACTTGCACATCAGAGAGAGGTGGTAGTCCTTCATTCACAACTTTGACTAGAGATAATAAATAACCCTGACAACCCTGGGCCAATAACTTTTGAGCCTGTAAAGTCGATATAATGGATAATCCATCGTCTCTAATACCAACAAATTCCCAAGATGGTTGATCCGGTGGTCGAAATGTCACCACCCTTGCTCTACAATCCACTGTAGCATAATAAGCGGCCAACCAGTCCATACCGAGAATAATATCGAACTCTATCATTTCCAACACCTGGAGGTCCACTGTAAGGATATGCCCGTCAAAATCTAATGGGCAACCTTTGATTTCTTGGTGGCTAGTCAGCACCTCTCCTGATGGCAAGGATACTGCTAACCCACAAGAACGAACCATTGGGATTCTTCCAACTCTACCCAGAAATATTCTAGATACGAATGAATGGGAACTACCGGTATCAATAAAAGTATCAGTGTATATAGAATAAACTAAAACCATATCCCGTATGACTGATCGCTCAACCCATTGCGCCTCATCTCTGGTGATGGAAAAAACTCGTCCAGTCTCGATATTTGTCAGTTGCATCCCTGACGAAGTAGTAGTGTGCCTCCACTCCGGCTGGATCTGGCTCTGTGGTACTGGAGGCTGAGTCGCTGGTGCAGGCATAAGATATCCCTGAGAGTTGGCTGGTAAGAACTGCTGTGGTGCAGATACTCCTGGGTAGTAGATCACCGGAGATGCAGGATACTGGATAGCTATCGGCATCTCTATAGGGGCACCCCCCTGCATCTGGTACAACTGTGCTAGTGAAGGTACTGGCTGCCTCTGACCATAAGTCTGAGTTCGCTGTGCTATCCTCTGCTGCCGCTGCTGGGTAGACTTCTTCCCCTTGTTGGAGCTATCAGGAAACTCCAACTATGCTATCAAGGTACAATCACGACTAGTATGACCAGGTTGTTTGCAATAATAGCAAATAGGCTGCTCCAAAGGACACTCTGATACTCTGTGGCTTTCAGATCCACATTTATAACATCCACTCCTCTTTCGGCTATTTTGAGACCCTCCAGAATACTCTGATGCTGGACATTTCCCCTTCTGCGATTTGGCTGACCCTTCTACAACACCTCGCATGGTTCCTTTTTGCTCCCGTTTCTTCTGAGTCCCTTGAGCTGAACCCTGGTTCTGCTACTTGCCCTGAGTCATCTGCTTCTCTATATCCTTTTCTCTAGAAATCTGCTGGGAAGTCATCTCGATGAAGATGGTGTGGTCTAATGCCTCCCTGTATGAGGTAATGATGGATCTTGACATCCTGCTCCGAATATAAGCAGCCAAACCCTATGTGAATTGGTACATTCGATCTGCATCCTGTGTTATTAGATAAGGGCAGAACTCTGAAAGTCTGGTAAACTCTGTGTTGTATTCCATGATGGAATGATCACCTTGCTTTAGGTTTAGGAATTCCTGACGACGTGCTCTAGAAAGCATCTCGAAAGATTGCCCAAGTAATCTCACGCTCCCCAAGTAGAGTCTTCTGCATTTTCCACCAAGTAATAGCCTGATCTCTGAGATGGTACGCAGCAAGGCCCACCTTCTCCTCATCTGTACAACTCATGTACTCGAAAGTGTCTTCCATATTTTCCAGCCAAGCACGAGCAATCCATGGGTCGGACTCCCCTCGGAACAAGGTGAACTTATCCTTGGCCGATTGTGCTAATATGAGTATCCGTGCTTTATCATTGAGCCAACTGGACTCTGTAGGCTCTGGCATAGTCAATGGTGCATTCAGATTTTGAGGCTCCAAATCACCAATAGGGGAAAGCTGAGGCTATTCCCGAATAATGGGCTCAGTAGTAGCAGCCTCCTGTCCCTCAACTCCGACGGATCACCTTGATGGATGACCTCTACTACGAGTCTGCACAGGTGCCATAACTTTGACTGTATACACCTGTTGAACAAGTTTAGATAAGTAACTATCTGAAATATGAGTTATCAAAAATTCTTACTTCATGATGCCTGGAGCTTATGGTGTTGTCAATCCCATCTCACAAAAACCAAATCCGAAAAATATACCGACTCCCGAGAATCCAAGACTCAAAAACAAAATCATTGTATGACATCGCAGAACCTTCGACTCTGATACCAATAAAGTTGTCATGCCCCGAGAGTATGCCATGTCGAAAAGCAAATGGACGACATCTCCCCTGTACGTGGCAACATCTTGGGTTAATACAAGGCCCTTAGGCCCACAACTACACATAATAAGGAAATATGTCAAACACAGTGGAAACATACAACCACATACCCATAACCACACATAATAAGCAAATATATCAATCACAGTAGAAACATACATTAGCATAATAAATATACATACATGCATACACTAAACAAACTGAACAACAAAAGAAGCTGACATACCTGAGAGTCGTACTGATACGGGTCGAGGGTATCCACTGGCATATATCCACAACATAAGTAATAAAGAGTAATACTAACTCACACTACACCATGATACGGGTCGAGGGTATCACAATGACCGACCAACAAGTATACTAGTACCCGGCCTACTACCATATAGAAAATGCAATAGCATGTATGAATATGTGCAAACAAATCCAACAAGCATAGTACATACAAATGCATCGTCAGAGTGAGTATACATATAGACTGCATCTGTATGTATACTAATTATCATCATCTATGTATATATATATACATGCATATATATACATATATAAAAATATGCAAAATGTCGTATGATACGGCAATGCAGCATGCATGGTCATGCGTGCACACCCCTACTCACTACCACGACCCCAGTGTGGCCTAGGTGGCACGACATGACAACTGACCCAACTCAACATTAACCATGGCTCTAGAGTGGCCGAGTGGGAAGTATGATCGAGTAGCATATGAGCGTAAAGACCTCGCTACACAACGGGGGTCCCTGCTGCTGGCCACTTCGACTGACACTACCTATGAGTGGTCGAGTGCTACGCACCCAGAACAACTGTACGCACTCCAACTACCACCATCTATTGTGGTAGAGTACGACACAATAAATGCTCTGCCCTTACACCAATTACTCCTCTGGGAGTAACCTGGGAGGCAGGATGACTGACGACTCTCTCAACCCCAAGGGAGACTATGTCGTCAGTGTGCATGCAATGACATCAATGTACTGTCTCACATATAGACATCTACCACGGACTCTTTGTTCAATAGAGAGTCATACCCATTTGAGTAGTACACTCTCTATCCTGTAGAGAGTCGTACTCAACTAATCATGGCAAGCTAGGACCACCGGTCCGTAGCGACACAATATTCACGACTCACCTGACCATTTACACAACACATGGTTGGTAAATAAGTATGCAACATATGGGTATTCGAATAAATCCTACATTTAGGGCATTACCTACCCACGGATGCCCATTTACCCAATTTACAAATTAGGTCATCATCCGTACTCTAACATCTAGACCCTACTAAACATTTATAGATCTACTTACATCACATTTGTAACTCCTAAATCATGATAAAGGAAAATGTGATATCAACATTTGAGCAAATATAGCCAACGACAAGTATCAAGCATAGGATAAATAAGAGCAGGGTCAAGATAATATGAACATATAACATGCTCATATCTATGTCTAAATCTGAATGCAATTACATCTACCTGACCAGGGTAGGAAATTACCCACCTATTGTAAATGGTCATAATACTAGAGTCCTCACGACAGCGGACCTATCTCGTATCCTTGTCCTGCAAATATCATCAATTACAATTTACTACAAGCACACAACAATATATCTAAATTTACTATTCTATTATTTCTATATTCACGTCCTTTTATCGAATACGAATTAGAAACCCAAATAGCTAGACTTGACCATTTAATTTAAACCCATCGGTTTCAATTAGCAAAAGTGCTAACCTACTCATCCAATCCCATATCCAACTTAACAAAGTAGAGCTCATGAAGATTTAACCTTTTTACACTTAATTTGCATCTCTATTCGTAGCCCAAAACAAAGCTACTACTTCACAACCATTCACAAAAACAAATTCACAGCCGGTAGCACCTCTATTCACTGCTGACCACCTATCCATCCTCTAAAACATCTATCTCCACCTCACAGTCATCTTAGCCCCTTCATTGCCAAAGACAACCCTATTCACAGTTATTCATAACCCATTTCTCCATTCCCAGCTCCAACACAAAACATCACAGCCACAACAATGAAAGGAAATTCACCCTCCTGGATCCCACAACCTTGACAAACACCCAAAATTTAGAAATTTACTGATACAAGGAAGAGTAAATCAAGCTTACCAGTCGTTGGAACCTCCACCGATAGCAAAGTCCCCAAAATGTGGCAGCCCCCGTTCAGCAATCAAGCTACTGCCCAAAACCTAATCAACACCTCATTAAGCTCTCAACTCCCTGTCCATCCAATGAATCGAAACTGGATTGATTGAACAAAAGGGAAATTTTATCTTGCTTAGCCGAATTTTGAAACCTCAACGACAGCAAAAATCCTCAGCAACTGGCAGCCAACATAAATGTTGCTACCCTAACTCTCGCTGGAACCCCTATTCAAATGACTCAATCAACTACCCAAATTGCACAAGAATCCCTTTCGATGTCGAGGGAGAACACTGCCTTACTCAGCTTCGACAACAAGTTGTCACTTTCGATCATGACACAGTGTCATTGCCGCTGACCCAACCTCACGACCTCGCGCCCGCTTGTCGTTCCGACTCAACTGTGGCCATAGGCGAGGGTACTCACTAGTCATCACTTACAGCAAGGAAGAAGGAG
Organism: Wurfbainia villosa; assembly: GCA_025175895.1. Classification (NCBI taxonomy): domain Eukaryota; kingdom Viridiplantae; phylum Streptophyta; class Magnoliopsida; order Zingiberales; family Zingiberaceae; genus Wurfbainia; species Wurfbainia villosa. The sequence continues at coordinate 52,425,714 of CM045996.1, read as the reverse complement.
ACCGACAAGCAAGTAGGAGAAGCTGCTAGACCAGTCGCATGCTTCGGAAGGGAGGATGAAGATCGCGTGGTGAGGCAGAGAGGTTGTCGTAGTGAGGAAAAATTGAAGGCATTGCAAATGGGAAATGCTCGGCAGTGAAATCGGCGAGGAGTCGTCGACGAGTGAAGGAAAATCACCGTCGGGGGTTAATGAAGCGCGGCTGAAATGCTTGCACAGGTGAAAATCGCATGCGGGAGCAAATGCCAAATGAACCAAAATGGGTTGGGTTTTTTTTGCTTTTTAACAGGTTATTGAGTTGGGTTGTAATCCTATAAGCCATTAACCCAAGATTCAATTAAACCTAGGTTAATTTAACCCTAATCTCCATTTAATTAAACCCATAAAATTCAAATCTATGTTAGGTTTAAGAAATTCCTAACCAGGCATCACCAACTAATTTTTTTTTCTGTGGTATTTTACACCCGTGGGGTAGAATATAACTCTATGGCGGCTAGCTACCATTTATACTAACCAACCTAGCCACTCAAGAGTAGTGGTAGCTAGAGTCGGGATAGTTATCGTGTCGTGCCACCCAGGCCATACTGGGGTTGTGGTTGGATGGGTCCGCAGACATGGCCATGCATATGCATTGTTGAGATATATGTATGCATGTATTTGATATATGTTTTACATATGCCTGTGAGATGCTACATTTGATTGAGCTATGTTTGCTGTATATGCTTGTTCATCATGTTACATGTCATTTGCATATTATATACTGCTGTGTGTTGAGCCTGATGTATGTGTTGGCTCAGATTGTTGTATGTATTTGATTAGTGTCATGTCATAGTGTAGTATGGACCAGGTTATTATTACATGTGATTATATACTGTTCATATGTCTGAGTATTGGTCAGATATGGGATTGACCTTGTATGTTATATTTGTTATGTTATTGTATACCTAATCAGGATGATATAGCTTATGTTGTTGCAGACCGTCAGGTATGTTAGTACATTACTTCATGTTCAGTTGATCAGTTTAGTATATGCATTGAGTATGACTATAGTGGTGGTTACTAGTTATTACATTTAAGACTATATGTCTGTTGGACTCCTTCTGTATACCTGTAGATCTTCACATTTATATTTATAGATATCTATATCCTTATATGTTGTTCATGCACTTCCTACATATTACCCCTAAGTTTATACTCACCACCACGGACCCTAGGATTCCTGTCGCCCAGGTAACAGGTAGAAGATTCCTTAGATGTTTGGAGCTTCGCCAGCTGATCCCATCTCACACCGAATGGTTGGATGTTTATTCCGTTTTGTTGTATTCTATTGGATTATTGATTTTGGGATTTTTTTTGGTGCAGGGGCACTAGATAATCGAACCTGTGTTTTGATTATGGCAAAGACACAAAGTTAAGTTTACATCGTTATCTCACGAGCTAAATCGAGTGTGCAGAAAAGTACTAAAGCTAGAGTTGAAGGCTAGCGACACCCAGAGGAAGCCGCAGTGGTCGGGCGACACTCGAGTGACTTCGGAGGGAGCTGAAGGAATCAAGTGGAAGGCCAGAAGCGAGAGCTACTATCGAGGTAAGCTCGTGTGAGTGAGAGATTGTAAGGTCATGTCCTCTTTACGGGGATGACCGTAGGCGGTGATCCGATTAAGACTTCCCGTGGAAGGTCTAGGTCGAGATCGGACGGTCAGAAACCATCGCATTTATCATTTTTCGAGCTAACCTCTTCTTTGCAGGAAGTGGCGGTGGCAATCGACTCGGACATTAGGCGTCGTGATGCTCATCAATCGGTCGATGGGAGGCATCGATCGGTGATGGCAATCGACCTTTGCGTAGGTCAAGCGGATAAGGTTTGTGCGCCACTTCGCGATAAAATTTGGACAACTTCGTGATCTGTTCCGAAAAAAGAGGAGACATATTCAGAGGCCAAAATCTATAAAAGGAGGGGAGGATTCCATCTTCAAATCACAAAAAGTTTATTCATCAAGTGCTCCTACAACGCCAACGCTCCAACGCCGTCATAACGCCGACGCGACGACAAGTTCAAATCTACTTCGTCGGCAGCAGTAGTAAGTAATTATTTTTATTGTATTCTTTATTTTAATTGTAACGAGGTGAGGTAGGCTTGTTGCCTCATCCTTGTACATTCGGTTTTTGTGATCGTTGTCTCCTACCTCCAACGAGGAGGAGACAATATAGTGCTTTGCCCTCCGTACGCGGTCTAGGACCGATAGGGCCTTGGAGTAGCAACCACTGGGTTGTGAACCAAGTAAAAATAAACGTGTTCCTTTATTTTCCGCTGCTCTTACTCGTTTAATTGTCTAATCGAATGAAACGTGGAAAAGATTTACGATCGCTATTCACCCCCCCCTCTAGCGACGCTTCTCGATCCAACAATTTTATCCTACATTATTCCACATTTGTGGTATACGGATATATTGTATGTATTTGGTCTTTATTATGATTCTTGTTGTGTCAAAGTCACTCCGGAGTGCATAGTTGAGTCATTGTATATTTATTATTTGTCAGTATATTTCACTGTGCTTTATGGATTATATCCATATATATATGTTATGTGATTGTGGTCGAAAGGCTTTGTATCAATAGGATATTGTGTCACGTACAGGGGAGATACTGTCTGATTATTTTCGGCTCGGCATACTCTCAGGACGTGACAATTTCAATTGGTATTAGAGTCATTGTCCATGTCAAGCCATGAACCCCGAATGAAAAAAGTTGAGCTCCCATGTTCGGATAAAGAGAACCAGATACCAGGCAGAAAGTCCAGTTGGGTCGGGAGGAACGAACAACTGGCAGGAAGTCCAGTTGGGCCAGAAGGGCTGGACAACTGGCATGAAGTCCAGCTGGGTCAGTAGGACTACACAGTTGGCTGGAAGTCCTGGTGGGTTGAGGATCAGATATCAAGCAGAGGAAGTCTTTCGAGGAAGGATAGACTTGAGGGGGCTCAATGTGGTTCTTTGTTTGAGGGGGGGGGGATTGTTTGGAGTATAAGGAATGCAATCAAAGTCTCACATTGGTAGGACATGGAAAAGATCATGTGCTTATAAGATAAAAAGATATCTCCATTGGCATGAGGCCTTTTGAGTTGAGCTCAAAAATAAAATCATGAGGGCTTAGGCCCAATGTGGACAATATCATGTCATTGTGGAGATATATGAATCTTATAGGCACTAACAATTGGTATCATAGCCCTAGGTTGTGAAGTCCACTTTCGGATTTTATGTCATTCGGATATCGAGTTTTGTTTTACTTGGTTTTGGTTTTATGAGTTATGGGATCTGGCTATTACGGGACATCTCCAAGCTGCAAGGTTTAAGGTATGCTAGTTATTATCACATATCCTTCTGTTGGCTATGCATTTAGTTGCCTATAACAGGGATGACTTATAGTGTGTTAGTCACTATTTGTAACCGTGGTTTGAGTTGACCACGGGAACGACTGGTTATATCTTGTACCTGCTTTCGAAAAAAGTGAATTACCTTTGAGAGCCAACTGATACTGAGTCGGAAGGCAGGGATCAGGTAGTCACATTTCTTATGGAGATTAAAGATTACAATCTTTGAGATTTTCACTAACTATGCTAGTCAGATCATTACCTGTGGGGTAATGGACAAGTGAGTCTACTATTGCTGATGCAGGAAAAGTGGAGTTGGTTGAATACCATTATCGGGATCAAGCCGGTACTTGGTGGAAGATGTAAGAAATAACCTTCGGGAAGTAACACATCACTTGGTCACAGTGTAGTGATATTGTAAGAGAGTATTTTCTCGCATCGTTTCTTTGACTCATTGTTAGAGAATTCTTGAGCATCAAGTAGGGTGATCGCTTGGTAATGGGAGTACCATGCAGAGTCGTTAGACTTGCAAAGGTTACGACCATCTAATAGCTCAAGAGTGTGAATGAATATCTCAAGCCACCCGGGGATTATTGGCATAAGTTGGATTCGGATGTATGGATTTCTTATTAGATCGTATCGGAAGACATTAGATCAAGTCATGTTCATGGAAATGACTCCGTAGCAAGTGTTTTAAGAGTTGGATATTTGATAAATAGATATTGCAAGTTGAATTATTGGAATTAAAAGTCTCTGAATGTTGGACAAAAGGGAGCAAGATTGGAGTCATGGGCCGCGAGCGACTATTGGAGAGTTTTCCGACCATAGAAGACCGACTACAGATCATCAATATCTTCTCATATTATCAACGAAATTAGAAGAAAGACATCGACGGAATTATGTGCGTGCAGTGCAGGTCATGACGACATGCAAAGTCAGAATATCAGATTGGGCATTTTATCTGCTTCTATAGTATACAATCGATATATATGATGAAGAGAATGTACTTTGAAGACTCACTTGAAGACTATGGATGATGCTTTCGAGAGGACGATCCACAACCTCGAAAGTAGAGATCATCACAGAAGAGTGGATTATCACATCAGCAACGATCTATTACCTCAGACCTAGTGGAGTTCCTAGATGCTTCCCTCCAAGGGAAGTGAGTTACTTAGCAGTATCAGCAGAAGACATCTCAGAAGACTCAGATATCCAAATGACAACTATTACCTTCCCAAGCGTGGTTATGCTTTGTACAGATGAGAGAGTTTACGACGATGGTCGTATCTATGTTGTATTCTCCATACACAGCTATACTATTTGCAGAGTTAGAGAGTGCTATGATGTTGACAACTATTCAGTACTTCACAATCGGTGGTGTACTCATTACCAGTACAATAGTGTTTACCATCTCTATTGTAGTCATTTTGGGTATTGCATCTCAGTTCAACAGTTGACTTCAATTCCTCCATGGTAGTCTTTTGCACCTACATGAGCTTAGTCGTCAAGAACAGATGTTGGGCAAGTTTACATGATTACTCGAGAAGAAGTATAAGGGACCGAAGGATTGGTTATTCGGGGTATTACTTTAGGTTACCCCATTTGTTGATATATTGAGAAATACTAGTAGTTACAGGTATTTTCGTCTGGAGTATTCTTAGATAGGATTAGAAGAGTCCCTATACATCGACTTGTGGGTTGATGATTTTTCTCTACTGTCAGGTGAGATGTTGATCAACAACCAAGAAGTCAAGGGATACTCTTAGCCTTTTCTAGACATATCTTTATGGATAGTTAAATTGTTGAAATGTTGGTATACTAGGTCTCTCGGACGTGCATATAATACGAGGGTATTTTGATGAACTCCCAGGCTTGCCACTGCATAGGCGAGTGGAGTAGGTGATTGGAGTGACTTCGGGAATAGTTTCGATATTGAAGACCTCATACTGGGAGATAATTTTATTGGTAGGAGTGTTGCTAAACACTATGGGAATTGGAGGAATGAAAGTTGCCATTATCAGAGGTATCAAGTGGGAGATTTATCTGTCTTAATGTTTCTTATTGAGAAGATTCGGAACACTTTGTTAAGAGAGAGATGAACCTTGGAGGTTATGCATCGATTATTGATGGTGGTATGCAGTAGTTGTTGGAAATGATATCCTTCGTTGTGGATAGATGACCTATTTAGATCAGCTAAAGGACACCTGTGTATACTCTAGGGTTGATTTACGACTGGAGTGTTGATATTGTAGTGATTTGGTGTCATACAATTATCTTTGTCGAAGTGATGATTGAGATATCATCTATTTAGAGTAAAAGGATGCAGGTGTGTAGAAGATGATATTTCATACTGGGTATGAATTTTATAAGCTATTGATAATGTTGTAGACTTATTGACGATTTAGTCATTCATGGACTTGAGGAAACGAGTATTCTGGAAGTGATTGGACTAGTTCATGGTATTTACTATAGATGGTGGAATGATATATGGGGCATATTCATAATCTTAAGGGAAGTTGTGGTTTCCCTAGATTGAGTTGGTGTTTACCGTAGATGTGGATAGGATGCTCTAGCGTTAATATACCACTGACTTGTTGGACCAAGAAGGTGATGGGAATCATTTGGTCAGAAGCTTGTGAAATTAGGTTTCAGGGCCTAGACGATGGATGATTTCGTAGTTTGTTGTTGGGTGTGCCAATAAGTAAAGGTGAAATATTAGTAACCAGTAGGGTTATATACCGAGATGGAAGTGGTAGCCTAATACGATGAATGGTTGGGAGATTATCTAGAATTCGGAAATGATTTGATGCGATTTACGTTAATCGGTGATCGATTAGCTAAGTCTGCTCATTTTCTTCGAAATCGTAAGATGAATTTGTTGAATTTCTTGATGGAATGATGTTGCAGGAGGGTTTCCATATTTTATGGAGTATCCTTGAATATCATATCTGTTAGAGATTCATGGTTCACTTCACGAATTCTGGAAAAGTCTCCGACAAGCCATAGAGTTAAAGTTTCACTCTGGTACGATTATTTACCTTTTGATAAATGGTTAATATGAAAGTACTATTCATACTTTAGAAGGGTTGTTAATGGCATGCGTGATAGATTTTAGAGGCTATCAGTACCCCCCATTTAGTCACTTGTCGTGTGTCACTTTTCTCTGGATACTTGAGATGGTATTGTGACATCTCGTACTCGTACATGAGTCGGAAATTTGGGGACCAAATTTTTATTATTGGGGGAGAATGTAAGATACTGGGAAAAAATAAAATAAAATAAAATATCCCTTGTTAATTGAGAAATTTTCTTATATAATTTCTCAGGAGTTCACAGAAATTTTTCTGAATTTAAAAGGGATCCATACGAGGAAGATTTAAGATTAAATGGGTGGTTGGGTCAACTTGGGTTAGCTTGGGCTTAACCATAAGGGGAAATGTGTTAAGACCTCAAACCCGATTGCTGCAGTTCCCTCTTCCTCAATCGCGATCTCGGGTTCTTCTCCGTTTTTCCCGATTCTCTTTCCTTCCTCTGTTCCATCGCACGATTCCCATCTTCCTCATCGCCGCAACCTTCTTGCCGCTGTCGAAGCTCACCATCGTCGGCATCTCTCTTCTCCGTCGTCGCAGCTCGCCTTCTTCCTCTCGTTCTTCCTTCTTTCTTGCAAGCAGCAACAACCGAATCATTCTCGATGGTCTCCACAGACGAGTTAGAGTGCGAGTAGCTGGGAGCTTGGATCGACAATGGCTTCACCCTGCCAGATCGTGAGCTGCCTTCGGCTGATTGCTATTGTAGCTAGGTAAGATGTTGCTATTTTCCTTGATCTTCGATGAGATTCATCTTTGATTTCAATTTACTTCGGTGATTAGGGACAGGAGTCGTTGGTGAAGGTTCAATCACTGGTGCCGATTTGTGACTTAAAAAGGGTCGGTGGCAGTGAAGATCGGAGTTATGGATCGAAGTTACGGAAAGTTCTGTGTTAACCTATGGTTATGTCAGATTTATATTCTTTATCATGGATTGTTTTGTAGCGATTCTCGAGCTCAGGTGTTAGGATTGGTTGAAGCGACTATTGTTCGGGTGCGAGCTGGAAGAAGCTGGATCGGGAATAATAGTGCAAGGATAGCTCTAATGGATGTTGTAGATTCAGAATGTGAATTGGTGTACAAATTCTAATGGGTGTTAGCATGTTGTACTCATAGAGATATAACCGGGGTTGCAAAGGGTGTGTGATCGGGGTTTCTAACTTGCATTCGATAAAAGGATAGGAATGTAGAAACAACGTAGTAGTTAAGTTGTGTATTTATAGGATGTTTGTACTTAATCATAGTTTGCTATTATGTGCAGGTTTGGGATAAGAAGCAGGTCCACGGCCGTGAGGATTTATATTATGAGCTTCGTATCAGGTGGGTAATATCTACCCTGGTCAGGTAGTTTGACTGATTCCGGTGCATGAATTTGGACTTATGCTGATACCTTTGATCTTGAATCCACTCTTATTTAATCATGTGCTTGTACTTAGCCTTGACCTTTGAGATATATTACTGTTAATTCATCGTTCATCTATCACGGATATGAATTATAAACCCTATTGCGTGTTGGCTGATGGATGTTCAGTTAAGTACATGTGGTTAGGGCCACCGTTGTGAACTCAAATTTGGGATTACAGTGTCACATCACTAGGGTTAGGTGATGGATTAGATTATGAAGTCGATTTCTATATCATACACATATTAGTTGTGCATCTATGGTTGATCTAGTCATCTGTGCTTAGATAAGTGTGTGTGGTTGTCAGTATGTGGTTATGGACTGGAGGTCCTAACATGATTGTATATCCATTATGGATTGTCTATCTGTGTATAGTTATATGGATTGTCGATAGTATCTCGCTACGGACTGGAGGTCTTAGCATGGTTGACTATCAATTGTGTATGACTCTCTGTGTGGTAGAGAGAGTGTCTTGTTGATTAATAGTCATTGCATAGTTGACTTTTGGTTGACCAAGACTCCCCGTGGGATAGGGAGTGTTGCGGGGATATGTATGTGGAGCTATGCATCATTACATTGCATGCTTGCTGTCGACTGGGGTCTCCCTTGTGGTTGAGATGGGTCGTCAGTCATCCTGCCTCCCTGGCCACTCGGGGTAGTGGTATTAGGGTTGAGTGCAGAGCATTGGATGTGCCACGCTCGGCCACTATAGACGGTGGTAGCTGGAGATGCGCTCTTGGACACTGTGCAGAGTGGTAGTTAGCGCACTCGCCCACTATAGACGGTGGTTTCATGATGTGCAGTTGTCCTGTGTGCGGTACTCGTCTACTCATGGGTAGTGACGGTGCGGCTTGCAGCAGGGACCCCCGTGAGATAGCATATAGCTCTATGGCAGCTAGCTACCATTCATACTACCCAACTCGGCCACTCGAGAGTAGTGGTAGTTGGAGTCGGGATAGTTATCATGTCGTGCCACATAGGTGGTTGGTTGAGTCTGCAGACATGGCCATGCATATGCATTGCTGAGATATATGTATGCATGTATTTGATATATGTTTTACATATGCCTGTGAGATGCTTCATTTGATTGAGCTATGTTTGTTGCATATGCTTGTTCATCATGTTACATGCCATTTCTATATTATATACTGCTGTGTGTTGAGCCTGATGTATGTGTTGGCTCAGATTATTGTATGCATTTAATTAGCGTCATGTCATAGTGTAGTATGGACCACGATGTTATTACATGTGATTATATATTGTTCATATGTCTGAGTGTTGGTCAGATATGGGATTGACCTTGTATGTTATATGGGTTATGTTATTGTATACATGTTCAAGATGATATAGCTTATGGTGTTGCAGATCGTCAGGTACGTTAGTACATTACTTCATGTTTAGTTGATCAGTTTAATATATTCATTGAGTATAACTATACTGGTGGTTACTGGTTATTACATTTAGGATTGTATGTCTGTTGGACTCCTTCTGTATACTTGAAGATCTTCACATGTATATTTATTGACCTCTATATCCTTATATGTTGTTCATGCACTTCCTACATATTACCCCTGAGTTTATACTTACCATCACGGACCCTGGGTTTCCTGTCGCCCAGGTAACAGGTAGAAGATTCCTTGGATGTTTGAAGCTCCACAAGCTGATCCTATCTCACACCCAATGGTTGGATGTTTATTCCGTTTTGTTGTATTCTATTGGATTATTGGTTTTGATATTTTATCCTACATTGTTCCACATTTGTGGTATACGGATATGTTGTATGTATTTGGTCTTTATTATTATTCTTATTGTGTCAAAGTCATTCCGGAGTGCATAGTTGAGTCGTTGTATCTTTATTATTTGTTAGTATATTCCGCTGTGCTTTATGGATTATATCCATATATATATGTTATGTGATTGTGGTCGAAAGGCTTTGTATCAATAGGATATTGTATCACGTACAGGGGAGATGCTATCCGATTATTTTCGACTCGGCATACTCTCGGGGCGTGACAATTTCAATTGGTATCAGAGCCATGGTCCATATCAAGCCATGAACCTCGAATGAAAGAAGTTGAGCTCCCATCTTCGGATCAAGAGAAAGAGATACTAGGCAGGAAGTCTAGTTGGGTCGGGAGGATCGAACAACTGGCAGGAATTCCAATTGGGCCAGAAGGGCTGGAAAACTGGCATGATGTCCAGCTGGGTCAATAGGACTAGACAGTTGGCAGGAAGTCCTGGTGGGTTGAGGATCGGACACCAAGCAGAGGAAGTCTTTTGAGGAAGGATAGTTATTTGAGCAAAACATATAGGGTTTTAGGAGTAGTTTTCGCTTACATCTCATTGCATTTTTTGTTAGTTTCATGCATATGTTACTCTATTTTTGCACGCATTTCCTATTTTCTAGTTCGGAGATCTGCTCGTTGTACTTTTGTGTATAGGTTAGCTTTTCGGGTGAAAAAGACACATTTTTGGAGGAAAAAAAGGATATTTCGCAGCTAGACGTAGAGTGGGACACGACTAGGGCGTGTGGATTCACACGGTCGTGTCCAATGGGCGAGATCAACACCCTAGGGCCACACACGGCCTAGCCGTGTGGAAACACACGACCGTGTGGCGGCCCGACAGATTTGTGCGACTAGGATTTTTTCCGGATTTTGCAGTGATCCGAGGCGATGTCTATATAAGGATGGCTCCACCCAAACCCTAGGGGGGAGGTATGACGGCTAGGATGGCACGCCGAAGCCCTAAAAAACTTCGGTAACTCGCAACGGGGAGGAGGAACACCGCCGGAGGTCCACACCTTGTAATTTAATGCTGGAGAGAAGTTCACGAAAGCATTGTATATCTTTATTTCTGTGTTTTATTCCTTATGTATCCAAACTTAGACATGCTTTGTGATTCTTCCTTCGTATACATGGAGTAGTACTTTTGATTCTAGGATTAGGGAGTAGCTTGTGTACATAATTTGGTTCATGTTAAATTCTGCCCATGAGTTTGATTTGACAATTGGTAGTTGCTCTTTACTATATCTATGCGTGTTTGACTTTCTTTTCGCTGTACTTAGGCGATACGAGGGGTGACAGCCCTCGCAATCTAAAATTTAGGGGATTTGATTAAGGAACCTTGGGGTAAATCTGATCTCCTGCAACTGCGGGAAGAAGGGTGCAGTGGAATCGAAAACGGTCCACCGTAGGGATTGATTTGACATCCTCGTACCGTCTATCCTATTCTTTTAGGTGGAGATAGCTCCCGGTATATGCGACGACTCTGCGGGAGAGTGTATGATGTCCCTTCCACAAAATCATAGGTAAACGTCTAGACAACGCCAATTGACAATATTGTTCTGTGATACGCAAGAGAAACCGAAGTCCTAGAATCACCTTTGAAGACCTCGGCACACTCCTTTCCTCCTCCATGTGACACCGGATAGAGTAGAGTCCACTGACAGCCCTTGCCAATCGAAACCTCTTAGAGATCACATTCGAACAATTACCACCACTGAGTACATTGGTATTCGAATCCCAGTCCATGTGGGATCGATACTCTTTATTACATGACGACATCCGTGCACTTGCGGGCGTTGAGTGTGAGCGCGCGCTTTGAGTCCTCGACGATATCCGTCGTGAGATTTGAGGTCACGTCCGTGCGCATCAGATAGGCTTGAGGGGGCTCAATGTGGTTCTTTGTTTGAGGGGGGGACTGTTGAGAGTATGAGGAATGCAATCAAAGTCCCGCATTGGTATGATATGGAAAAGATCATGTGCTTATAAGATAAAAAGATATCTCCATTAGCATGAGGCCTTTTGGGTAAAGTCCAAAAATAAAATCATGAGGGCTTAGGCCCAAAGTGGACAATATCATGCCATTATAGAGATATATGAATCTTATAGGCACTAACACATAAATAAAGCAAGAGACAAGGTAATTTACTTTGTTCACAACTCCTAGGTTTGCTAGTCCAAGGCCTATGCACAAAATCACCCATCCACTAGCTTTCCCCTCTTTGGTAAAGTGCCAAAGGTAGAGAAACCTCTTACAACTCAATTAGGTACAATGAGATGACTTTAGTAAATAGTAACAATAATACAAAAACAATATGAATGTGTTGTATGAATTCAAGCTCTAGAGGTCCTTTTATAGCCTTCTCCTCAATTTGATCATTGCAATATAATCGACCTTAGGTCAAGGTTGACCAAGCTTGAGTTGAGCTCTATTTCAGTTTTGATATTTGACAATATGATAGTAGGTTGATGATAAGTGAAGGATGGTATAGAACATCTTGTTGGTGCAATCGGTCCTGGTCACGATTGACTAGACTCGAGTAAGACTCGAGTAGGGTTTTGATGTTTAACAATGGGTTTGACAATATAGATTTGACCATATGTTGACCATATGACTAGTAGATGATTGAGATATCTAAGGTCATATGAGGAATATTATCGTGAGGGAGATTGTTGGAGCAATCAACCTCAGGTCAAGATTGACCATGTTCGAGTGAGACTCGAGTGGAAGTCTAAGTCTGGAGACTTGGCAAGGGAAAGTCCAAGAATGGATTCTTGACAATGGAGAAGTCTAAGGATACTTGGCAAGGAAAAGTCCAAGGGTGGAGTCATGGCAAGGGAAAGTCCAGGTATGGATACTTGGCAAAGCAAAAGTCCAAGAGTGGAGTCTTGGCAAGGGAAAGTCCAAATATAGATATTTGGCAAAAGGAAAAGTCGAAGGGTGTAGTATTGGCCGTGTAAGTCCAAGTGTATAGTCTTGACGACAAAAGTCCAAACATTGAGACTTGGAAATGGAGAAGTCCCGAAGGCGTGACCTCTTGGCAAAGGTAGACCTGTTAGCATGACAAGGCCGATGGAAGCACTTGAAGGCTAGGGCCAAGGGTGAGGAGTCGTTGACTCGAACCAAGGGCTTGAGGTTGATGGAAGCGGCTTGAAGGCTGAGGTCTAGGCTAAGGGTATCAGATTGTATGACAAAGCCGATAGAAGCACCTGAAGGCTAGCGCGAAGGGTGAAAGAGTCGTGGAGGACTCGGATAGACCCTAAGGGCATAAGGCTGATGGAGGTGACTTGATGGCTTAGGTCTAGACCTAGGGTAAGTATCAAGTATGAAGGGATCATACTTGGGTTAAAACTCAATTTTGAATTTTACCAGTCGACTGGTGGTATTGACTAGTTGACTGGTCGAGTGCACAACACTCAGGTGGTTTAGTTGACTAGAGTAGTCAACTGGGGTTATGACCCAATTAGCTGGTCGAGTAGTGATATGAGCAAAACATATAGGGTTTTAGGAGTAGTTTTCGCTCACATTTCATTTCATTTTATATTTGTTTCATGCATATTTTACTTTATTTTGCATGCATTTCCTATTTTCTAGTTCGGAGATCTGCTCGTTGTACTTTTGTGTGCATGACAACATTATACGGGAGAAATGGCGCACTTTTGGAGCCAAAAAAAGACATTTGACAGCTAGAGCAGAATGATGCACACCCTGGCCATGTGAAAATACACAGCCTGTGCCGCAACGCCACACATGACCTGGCCATGTGGATCCACATGGTCGTGTGGCGCTGCACGATTCCGACGTGAGTAGATTATTTTCTAGGTTTTGGGGAGATCCAAGCTGATGTGTATATAAAGGAGGTTGTGCCCAAACCCTAGAGGGGAGACACGACGGTTGGGACAACACTCCGACGCCCTAAAAAGCTTCGGGAACTCGCAACGGGGAGGAAGGAAGCCGCTGGAGATCCAAGTTTTTCACTTCAACGCCAGAGAGAAGTGCCACATTGCATTGTAATTTCTGTTCTTTGCATAATATCCATTCTTTATACGAATATGATCGTGCTTTGTGTTTCTCCTCTCATATTTATGGAGTACATTCTTCGATTCTATGATTAGGGAGTAGTTTGTGTGCGCAGAACATGTTATTCCAAATTAAATTCTATTCTTGAGTTTATATTTGCAATTGGTATTAGTTTAGACCGATATCTATGTGTTTTGGTATCTAATATGCTAGCTGATACGAGGGGTGACAACCCTCATATCTAAGATTTAGGAGAATTATGGAGGAACCTAGGGGTTGGCCTCATCTCCTGTAACTGTGGATAGAAGGATGCGAGGGAATAGGAAATGTGGCCCATTTTCGACTCATCGCAGGGATCGATTCTGCATCCTCGTACTGACTATCCCGTTCTAAAGCCAAGGGTCGACCTGGTATGGCAGAGGTAGCTTCCGATAGATGTGATGGCTCATGGGGGGGGAGTGTATGATGTCCTTTTCATAAAACCATAGTTAGACGTTTAGGCAACACCCAATTGATAGCATGTTTTGCGACACACAAGCGAAACCAAAATCCTAGAATTCCTTCTAAAGACTCACAACAAGCCTTTTCTTCTTCCATGCGACACCGTATTGAGTTAGGACCACCGACAACCCTCGCAATTATAACCTTTAGAACTAAATTCCGAACAATAACATCCACTTAGCAAATCAGTACTCGAATCTCAGTCATTGTGGGATCGATAATCTTTTTAATACTTGACGACATCCGTGCACTTGCGGGTGTTGAGCGCGAGAGCGCACTTCGAGTCCTCAATGGTCTCTGTCATGTGATTTGAGGTCGCCTTCGCATGCATCATGTTTTTAGCACCGTTGCCGGGGAACTGATTGATTCGATATCGAATCAAGAAGTGGATAATTGGATTAGACTTAGGATTAGATTTATTTACTTGCTTTACTTTTATTTTCATTTTACTTTATCTACTTCAGTATTAGCTTTTCCACATCTAATTTTAATTTAGATTTATTATATCTTGATTTACTTCAGTTTTTGAACTATCCGGCTTTATAACCATGATAGATCAAGTTTTGGATTGACCCTCAGAATTATTCATTGTATATGATTTATTTATCCCCTCTCATCAAGGGACGCTGAAATGTTAACATAGCCCGCTCGACCCTTGAGAGATTACATAGTGCCTAGACGGAAAGCATGGAACTTGTGCATAACTATTCCATGAATTCAGGCCGCGAGCTGGGAAATAAACCCTGCCTTAATTGCTCTTATTCAAGAGAAGCAGTTTGGAGGAACTCATATTGAGGAACCCTATCTACACCTCAAAGAATTTTTGGCATAGTGTGGCACAATGCAATATGAAGGAGTCCCAACAGATGCCATTAAGCTTATCATGTTCCCATTCTCTTTGAAGGGGGAGGCTAAGCAATGGATACACACTCTACCAGAAGAGAGTATAATGACATGGGAATAGATGGAAGACAATTTTCTAATTAAATTCTTTCCCCCCCATAAAACAACCTACCTTAGGGATGAAATCCTTTCATTTGACCAAGGGCACGAAGAGATTGTGGTCGCGACATGGAAGAGACTACAAGAACTGGTTATTCATTGTCCACACCATGGATTACAGGATTGGTTACTCCTCCATGTTTTTTTATTCTGGGATCACTAGCTCGTCAAAAGAACTTTTGGACACAGCCGTGAGGGGCATACTGATGAAAAAGAGAACAGACGATGCATATCGCATTATCGAGACAATGGTGTGGACTCTCGAAATGTGGGCAAACAACGAGCAAGATTTTCAGGAGGCATTCCCCATTACGGGGTTAGATAAAGTTGAAGCAGCCTGCCAAGTACAGGAAGAGGATAAATAGAGAGAGGACTGGATGGAAGAAGCTTCCCTATCTTCAGAATCAGAAGAAGAGGAAGAGTCAGGGCAGGTGGCAGAAGAGAAACACACAGGGCCTGAGATGTAGCCACTTCCCCCGAATCTCAAGTACAAATTTTTTGGTCCGACTTCAAACCATTCGGTAATAATAAATGCCAATTTGAGTGAGGGAGAGACAAGGAAGTTGCTGGGGGTGCTCAAGACGTACAAAAAAGTGATGGGGTATACTATCAATGACATAAAGGGGATAAGCCCGTGGCTGTGCATGCATAGGATAATACTCGAGGATGGGTGTAAGTCAACCGTGGAGCGCCAAAGGCAACTTAACCCACACTTGCAGGAGGTAGTGAAGAAGGAAGTGCTTAAAATTTTTGATGCTGGAATAATTTACCCAATTTCAAATAGTGAGGGGGTAAGTCCGGTGTATGCAGTTCTAAAGAAAGGTGGTACTACAGTAGTCAAAAACAAAGAGAATGATCTAATTCCTGTGTGAACAGTAACAGGGTAGAGGATGTGTATAGATTATTATAAATTAAACAAAGCAATAAGGAAGTATCATTTTCCACTCCCATTTATCGATCAGATGTTGGAACGCCTAGCTAAACATTCCTATTTTTGCTACCTCGATGGGTACTTAGGGTTTTCCCAAATCCCAATTCACCCTAATGTCCAAGAGAAAACCACCTTCACCTGCCCATATGGAACCTTTGCCTATAGAAGATTGCCCTTTGGCCTATGTAATGCCCCAGCCACCTTCCAGCGTTGTATGACAACTATTTTTTTAGATATGATTGAACAAATTATGGAAGTATTCATGGATAATTTTTCAGTCTACGGAACAAGTTTCGATGCATGTTTGAAAAATATAGAAAGGGTTCTGCAAAGATGTGAGGAGAATAGCTTGATTCTGAACTGGAAAAAATGTCACTTCATGGTAACTGAAGGGATAGTTCTGGGACATAATATATCATGGAATGGTATCGAAGTAAAAAAGGCGAAGGTAGAAGTAATTGAAAAGTTGCCGCCACCTAGGGATGTGAAGGGGGTCCGGAGCTTTCTTTGGCATGCAGGATTTTTAGAAGGTTCATAAAGAATTTCTCTCAGATAACTAGACCTCTGACAAATCTACGAGCTAAGGACACATAATTTATTTTCGATTGCCAATGTTTAGCAGCATTCGAAGAAATAAAAAAGGCCTTAGTAATGTCCCCGATAATACAACCACCTGACTGGAGCCTACCATTTGAGGTCATGTGCGATGCTAGTGATTACGCAGTAGGGGCACTGTTGGGGCAACGGAAGGAGAAGAAGCTACATGCCATACACTACGCTAGTAAGACGCTGAACGAAGCACAGATCAATTATGCCACGACTAAGAAGGAATTACTGACGGTCGTGTTTGCATTCGACAAGTTCAGACAGTACTTAGTAGGTTCGAAGGTGGTTGTTTACACTGACCATACTGCAGTTCTCTACTTGCGAAGTAAGAAGGATGCTAAACCCCACCTTATTTTATGGATCTTATTACTTCAAGAATTTGATATAGAAATCAAAGATAAAAAGGGCTCGGACAATGTTGTTGCAGACTACTTATCACGCATGCCCATTGAGGGAAGGGTAGAAGAGGAGGAAAGTGCTCAAATAGACGATGCTCTACGGGATGATACCCTCATGGCTATTACTAAGGTTACCACCCCCTGGTATGTTGATTTGATAAATTTTCTTGCAGGGACAGTGATACCATCAAAATTCACGACCCAACAAAGGAAAAGATTCTTTGCAGAGGTTCGACAATATATATGGGATGATCCTTTCCTATTTAGGAAATGTGCAGATAGCGTATATCGAAGGTGCATACCAGAAGAGGAAGTAGAGAGCATCCTCTTTCACTGCCATTCCTCAGCATATGGGAGGGGGCATGCCAGAATTGCAAATATAGTTGCGAAGGTACTTCAGGCAGGATTCTACTGGCCTAGTCAGTTTAGGGACACGCACAACTATGTAGTATCTTGCGATCGGTGCCAACGAACAGGAAATAGAGGTAGAAGACATGAGATGTCGACAAGCACCATATTAGAAGTGGAGCTCTTTGACGTATGGGGGATAGATTTCATGGGACCCTTTCCCGCTTCAGATGCAAACAGATATATCCTGGTCACCGTAGACTACGTCTCCAAATGGGTGGAGGCCGTAGCATCACCCCACTGCGACACTAGGACCGTAATAAAAATGTTTAAAAGAAACATATTTCCTAGATTCAGAGTTCCTCGAGTCATAATCAGTGATGGAGGAACCCACTTCATTGAAAAACAATTTGAAAAATTGCTACATAAGTACAGGGTGATCCACAAAGTTTCGACAGTGTACCACTCACAAACAAGCGGACAAGTGGAAATTTTGATTCGGGAGATCAAAAGTATTCTAGAAAAGATGGTAGTGGCATCAAGGAAAGATTGGTCACAAAAATTGGACGATGCTCTTTGGGCTTACCACACAGCTTACAAGACCTCGATAGGCATGACCCCATTTCGCCTAGTTTATGGGAAGCCTTGTCACCTTCCTATTGAATTGGAGCACAAGGCCTTCTGGGCCATCAGGAAGCTCAACTTGGACTACTGCACGGTAGAAGAGAAAAGGAAACTACAGTTAAGCGAGCTAGACGAAATTCGAAGAGATGCGTATGAGCATGCTAAGGCATATAAGGAAAGAACTAGGAAATGGCATGATCAACATATCTTGAGAAGGGAGTTTAAAGAAGGTGACTTAGTTCTCCTGTATAATTCTAGGTTAAAACTTTTTCCAGGGAAGCTAAAATCAAGGTGGTCAGGGCCGTTTAGGGTGAAAAGGGTATACCCGTATGGTACAGTGGATATATGGAGTAAGGAATCAGGGGAGATCAAAGTAAATGGACAACGATTAAAGAAGTATCTAGGGGAGTCTCAAAAATTAGAGACAGATAAATGGAGGTTTACAGAACCTTCGAAGCCAAGTTGAGACAATGGAGTAGGGTCGAGCTAAAAGACTTTAAACAAAGTGCTTCTTGGGAGGCAACCCAAGTTTAGATTTTGTGTTTATTTCTTACTAGTTGGTTGCATTCGTTTGTTTTGAACTATGATTTATATTCATTTAGTGTGTTGCATTTGAATTAGGACTAGAAGGGACTTGCTAGGTAAAAATAAAAATCACTTTGAACCTACACGACTGAGCGAGTAAGGAGAAGTCAATCGTTGTGCACCATGAGAAGGAAACAGGGGGCACACGGCCTAGATGTGTGTTTTCACACTGCCGTGTCCCACCTTCCAGCGGCGCACATGGCATGATCATGTGTTTTCACACGGCCGTGTCGTGCATGGGTTAAATAGAATGCACCGTGTGTTTTCGCCCCAAATGCACCATGTGCTTTGATTCCTCTTTCCC
Organism: Wurfbainia villosa; assembly: GCA_025175895.1. Lineage (NCBI taxonomy): Eukaryota > Viridiplantae > Streptophyta > Magnoliopsida > Zingiberales > Zingiberaceae > Wurfbainia > Wurfbainia villosa. Next base: position 52,406,761 of record CM045996.1, on the reverse strand, counting down.
TACCCATGTGAATCCCTCTTCCCCACCACCTAGAAGCCTTTCCAACCTTCAAGGAAGCCCAAAAGAAGTAAGGATGAAGAGGACCAAGCAAGTGACATCTTGATTTGGTGCTTCGGAGCGAAGAACAAGGAGAACGAGCGCCCCTCAAGCTTTGGAAGAAGGTAATGCTCTTCCAACCCTTCTTTTTCGAAATAATGAGCATAGGGATGTTGGTGCAGTGGGCACCAAAGTCGAACCGGTATTTTGATTATGGCAAAAGGCTCAATAGTTAAGGGTATATTTGTTATCTTACGAGCTCAATTAAGTGTGCAGAAATGCTAAAGTTGAGCGGAAGGTCTGCGACACCCGGTGGGAACCGAGGTGGTCGGGCAACGCCAGAGGGACTTCGGAGGAAGCCGAGGTACTCGGGTGAAGACCGGAAGCGAGGCTACAAGGTAAGCTCGTGTGAAAGCGAAGCAAGGTCGTTAAGCGTAGATCCGACCCAATACCTCCAATGGAAGGTCTAGGTCGAGATCAGATGGTTAGAACCATCGTACTTTATATTTTAAGCTAACTTGTACTGCAGTCCAAAACCCTTTGACTACAGTCAACTGCTAGTCAAGTTTCAGCCTCGAGAAGAGCTCGAATTTCAAGGGGGTGAATTTGGACTTGACTCGTGTTTTGGTACAAAGGGTGATGTGGCATCAAGGTGGACATCCAAACCATCACCAAGCTTCCTTGTGGTGGACGCCCAAAATAAGGTGAGTTGGCACAAGATGGTTGGCTCCCATGATGTGGCACAAGTTGGATGGCTCCAACAAGTTGGCGTGCAGGCCTCCTTGAGGTGGCACCAGGTGGTTGGATGAGCACCTCATCCTTGAATTGGCGCACAAGGAGGTTGGAGGTGGCACAAGGTGGTTGGATGAAACACCTCATCCTCAAGTTGGCGCCCAAGGAGGTTGGAGGTGGCACAAGGTGGTTGGATGAAACACCTCATCCTCAAGTTGGCGCCCAAGGAGGTTGGAGGTGGCACAAGGTGGTTGGATGAAACACCTCATCCTTGAGTTGGCGCACAAGAAGGTTGGAGGTGGCACAAGGTGGTTGGATGAAACACCTCATCCTTGAGTTGGGATAAGAACCTCACCTTGGACACTACCTATGTCTAAATTCATAGATCAATATCCATAAATAGACATGTTCAAGCCAAGCAAATCACAAGAATTCAAGAGCTCTCAACACGCCGTCGTAACGCCGCTACTACTACTCACATTTGCTACGACGAAAAGCTACATCTTCTACTTATAAGAGTTGTCGGTATATTTATTTAAGTTCTACTTCTTTAAATTGTCTTTGTGCTTTAATCGTAACAAGGAAAGGGGGAGTGTCCCTTTGCCTTGATTTCTTTTTGTAATCGTTGCTCCTACCTCCAACGAGGAGGAGTGGTTTTAGTGAATTGCCCTCCGTACGTGATCAAGGATCACTAGGGCCGTGGATTAGCAATCGAAAGATTGTGAACCACGTAAAAATATCTTGTCTACTTTATATTTCCGCTGTGCATTCTCTACTTGCTTTTTACTTATTGCAAAAGTTTTTTAACGACATCGTATCGCTATTCACCCCCCCCCCTCTAGCGACACTTTCGATCCAACAATTGGTATCAGAGCCGGGGGCGCTAAGATTCGGTGAAACCACCAATCTAGCTTTGTTTTTCTTTTTTTACAGATTTTTTATTTATTTATTTCTGTTTTCGTATAATTATTTCACTTGCTTATCTTCTCCTACATATAGAATTGCATTAGAGGCTTTAGGATCCGGATAAGGTTGTCCTTCGGGTTAGATCCCGAGTAAGGTTGTCCTCCGGAACTTCAACGACATTCGCATTTGATTGTTTATTTCTTTTGCAAGTTACATTTTATATATCTTTTTACTTCAAGACTTACTAATCCAAGACGAAAGTCTTGGAATATTCTTTCGTGTGTTTTGCAAGATTCTTTTCGTTCTTCTTCTTGTTTTTAAATGGCCCATCTCGAAGGGTTTACTTTAGCCCTTGACCCCGTTTTACAGGTAATGACTTTCGTTATTGGAAGGGTCGGATGGAATGCTTTCTTAAAACCCAAATCGAGATGTGGATCGTAATCCAAACCGGTTTCACACTTCCTATTAATGAAGATGGTGAATCTTTGGGTTACGATCAATGGTCAAATTCCATGAAAAACAAGTAGAAGCCGATGCCAAGGCAACTCAAATCTTGCAATGTGGGTTGTCCAAGGAAGAGCTCAACCGCGTCGGCCCCTTCATTAGTGCAAAGGACTTATGGACCAAGCTAGTGGAACTACGAAGGCACCGACGACACACGAAGGTATGTAAAAGAGATTTACTTTTAAATAAATTGTATAACTTGAAAATGCAGGAAAACGAGACCGCAACTCAACTACATGCTCAGATCCAAGACATCGTCAACCAACTCCATGCCATCGGACAAAAGGTCGAGAATCGCGACCTTATCGGTATTCTCTTAACTCGCTTTCCTAGGACCACCTTGTGGGCATCCATGGTCGATGCCTACAAGGTCTCCAAGGACCTTTCTAAAATTAGGTTAGACGAATTGTTTTCGAACTTGAATTACATGAGCAAACTAACGTGGTCGGGCCGAGAAGAGTATTGCGTTAGTTGCGCAGTTCCAAGAAGAAGAAGCCCGCAAGCAAGCCACCCCCGAAGGAAGAAGACTAGTTCGAATCGGAAGTAGACTCAGAAATAGAATCCGAACTAGTCAATCTAGTTCGGAAGATGATCAAGAGACGAACACGACCAACAACTCAAGGTAAGCCTAAACCTAATTCAAATACTTCTAATTTTAGATGCTATGAGTGCAGGTTCGGTCACATCAAGTCCGAGTGCCCAAAGCTAAAGAATAACGCATCAAAGACCAAGAAAGCGCTAAACGCTACTTGGGAGGAGTTGTCGGAGGAAGAAGACGATATCCAAGCTCTAATGGCCAAGCCGACCGAGCACGACTCCGAAACCAAAGAAGAGTCCGAGTCCGAATCCGATGATGAGCTTCCATTCAAGACAAGCCACGGATCCGTATCCGGTTCAAAAGAATCATTAAGGGTAAGTCGGTCGTTACTTAATACTTTGTATGGTGCAATTAAATTTTTAAATAAGAAACTAGCTAAGTCCGAGTCCAAGGTCGAGACCCTAATTGAGGAGGTTAACCTTCTCAAACATGAGGTCTCCCTAACCTCTTCGACTACTCATATTCAAGAGGAGGACTCAACTCAAGTTGAAAAGCTTGAAGTTGAGAACTCGCTTTTGAAAACACAAGTCGAAGACCTTAGGAACACGTTGGAAAGGTTCACTTTGGGATCCAAGGGACTTGACCTCTTACTTGGATCACAAAGGGCCGTGTACAACAAGGCCGGACTCGGGTTTAACTCAAATACAACCAATAAGTCATATATGTCTATAGTAAACCAACATAAGAAAAATGTCCAAGCATGGGTCCCTAAGACCACTTTGATTTCAACTTTAGGATCTAACATGTATTGGGTTCCCAAGGACCAAATTCACTATGTGAATAGACCCACTCGATTCAATGGTCCAGGGGGAGCCAATACAAAATGTATTTTTGTTAAGTCTTAGAAATTGCATGCTTAGTTTTTCCTTTATTTTTAGAATGGTTAGATAGGACTCATAACCAACTAAAATCCTGCGAAAATATTGAGCCTCGGGGAGCCTCTTTTCAAAAATAAACCAACTAAAATCCTACGAAAAGATTGAGCCTCGGGGAGCCTCTTTTCAAAAATAACTAGTTAGACCAAGACGTAGTCTCAAGTAAGTCGAGTTATCAATTTCTTGAAATTAGCTTTGTCTAAGGAAGTGGTCGTTGTTCCGATCAAAGAAGGCCTCTGTGCCTCGCCACGACCTGGAAGCTAATCTCTTGAAAAGATTACTTGATGAGCTTAGACTAAATCCGAATCTAACCTAATGTTGGTTAATTTAAATTCATTAAAATTAATCAAGTAAAATTGATAGTCATCTCACAATAACACATAGGAATAACATGTTTTGATCATGTAGATATTGGTGAGATGATTTAGATTTAAAAACTTACAAACAACCCTTTAGTAATTCCAATATCCGATCCAACTACCTTATGTGTAGGATCAATGGATGTTGGACAGTGGTTGCTCCCGACACATGACCGGGGATCAACTCAAATTTTCGAAGTTACGATTCAAACGACAAGGATCGGTAGCCTTCGGAAATAACGGCAAGCTCAAAATCATCGGATCAGGTGATATTGAGCTCAACTCTAACTTTACAATTCAAAATGTCTTATTAGTAGAAAACTTTCAATATAATTTACTTAGTGTAAGCCAATTGTGTGATAACAATTATAAGGTCATATTTCTAGAAAATGAATGCGTAATCAAAATAAATGCAACATCTAAAATAATACTTAAAGGAACTAGGAGTAGCAACATCTACACAATAAATTTACCCAACTCCTCAACCAAGTGTCTTATGACACAGCAAGAGGAATCTTGGTTATGGCACCGAAGACTCGGACACTCGCACCCAAGACTCGTCCACAAGATGAGTCAGAGTGGCTTGGTTATAGGTTTGCCTAAACTAAACAACTTGGATAATAAAATATGTAATGCTTGTCAACAAGGTAAACAATCTAGGACACAACATCAATTAACTAATCAAGAACTAACCAAAAGTGTTCTTGAGCTCCTACACATGGATCTATTTGATTCACATGGAGCTAAGTCACTCAATGGTAGTCAATTTTGCTTAGTCATAATTGACGACTATTCTAGATTTACTTGGGTTAGGTTTATCAAACATAAAAATGATACCCTAGACCAACTAATCAATCTTTGTAGGTTAATCGAAAATCAAAAGAACCTTAAGATTAAAAGACTTAGAAGCGATCATGGTGGTGAATTCGAAAATCACAGGTTTACAGATTTCTGTAACCTAAACGGATACCACCATGAGTTTTCATGTCCTAGAACCCCACAACAAAATGGGTTAGTCGAACGGAAAAATAGAACCCTACAAGAAGCCGCTAGGACAATGTTAAACGAGTATAACCTGCGATAGATTTTGAGGCCGTTAGTACGGCTTGCTATGTCCAAAATAGGATCCTTATGGTAAAGAGGCACCAAAAGTCCTCGTACGAGATTTATCACGATAAAATACCGAACATCAAGTACTTTAGGGTATTTGGATGCAAGGTACATATCTTAAACACTAAGGATTACCTAGGGAAATTCAAATCCAAAACCTCTACTGGAACCTTTCTAGGATACTCAACCACCAAGAGAGCTTATAGGGTATACAATCACGACACTCTTAGAGTCGAAGAAACCATTAATATAGTTTTCGACGAAGGACACGAACCCGCTCAATCCTTAACAAAACCAACTAGCAAATCAACTTATAGCGAACCCGACTGATCTTGAACTTGAATCTCGGCCCTAACCCAAGTCATCCTATCGACCAAGTGATAGATGACTCTAACCCAAGTCAAACTAGAACTCACCCAAGTCATCCTATCGACCAAGTGATAGATGACCCTAACCCGAGTCACACTAAGACTCAAACAAATCATCCTATCAATCAAGTTATAGGTGATCCAAATTTAGGGTTCGAACTAGAGCTTCATATCGAAACCTTAGTCAAATCTCGTTAATTTCCAAAATCGAACCCAAAACTATTGAACAAGCACTTCTTGATCCCGGATTATTGCTATGCAAGAAGAGCTAGCTCAATTCACTAGAAATGAAGTCCGGAATTAGTACCACCACCTAAAGAAAAATCAATTATTGGAACAAGGTGGGTATTTCAAATAAACTTGATGATAAAGGTGAAGTAGTTAGAAATAAAGCTAGGTTAGTCGCAAAGGGTTTAGTCAAGTCGAAGGTTTAGATTACGATGAGACCTACGCCCGTGAGCTGACTAGAGTCCATCCGAATGTTGTTAGCATATGCACATCGAGGTTTTAAATTGTTTCAAATGGATGTCAAGTCAGCATTTTTGAATGGATACATTAAGGAAGAAGTTTACGCTACCAACCTCCTGATTCGAAAATCTAGATAAACTGACCATGTCCTTAGACTTAAGAAAGCCCTATATGGACTCAAACAAGCCCCAAGAGCTTGGTACGAAAGGCTTTCGATCTATCTTAAGTCCAAAGGATTCAACCAAGGTTTAGTCGACCCAACCTTATTCGTTAAAACCGTAGGAAAAGAAATCTTTATAGCCCAAATCTATGTAGATGATATAATTTTTGGAACTACCAACTCGATCCTCGCTAAACGAATTCATCTCACTTATGGAAAGTGAATTTGAAATGAATTTAGTGGGAGAGTTAAGTTTTTCTTAGGTTTACAAATTAAACAAACTAAAGATGGAATATATTTACATCAACAAAAATATACTAAGGACTTAATAAATCGATTTGGAATGCAAGATGCTAAAATAATCAATACACCTATGGCAACTAATGTTAATATAAACGAAGATGTAGAAGGAAAACCCGTTGACCTAAAATACTATAGGAGCGCAATAGGAAGTCTCCTATACTTAACCGCGAGCCGACCCGACATTTTATTCGCGGTAAGTATATGCGCAAGGTTACAAACGCCAAGGAGTCTCACCTAACCCTAGTCAAGCGTATCCTTAGATATCTAAAGGGCACGCTAAACGTAGGTATTTGGTACCCTAGATCTACCGAGTTTAATCTACATCCGACTCCGACTATGCCGGTAGTAGTAAACTCGATAGAAAGAGCACGAGTGGTTGTTGTCAAATCCTCGGCCGAGTCTAGTAAGTTAGTGCGAGGAAGCGAGATTGCGTTGCCTTATCTACCACCGGCCGAATACGTTGCGATGGGTGAGTGTGTCTCTCCTCGTGGATGAAGCACACTCTCCAAGACTTTAGCTTAATCTTTAACAACATTAAAACCTACATAGATAACATTAGTTCAATTAACTTAACTAAAAATCCAATATGTCATTCTAGGACAAAACATATAGAAGTTAAACACCACTTCATTAGGGAACATGTAACTAATGGAACTATACAACTAGAGTATGTTGAGTCCAAATCAAACCTAGCGGACATCTTCACCAAACCACTATCCGAAGCCGAATTTAGTTTATTAAGACGAAAGTTAGGTATGTGCGTAATAGAGTAGGATTTAAATTTTTCTATATATGTACTCTACTTTTGCTTCTTTTTATGAAATTAGCCTAAGTCTTACCTTAGAAATCATATACCTATAGATTTAAGGAGCCAACACATCTCACAACACATAGGACTAATGTGTTTGTGTACTTAGCCACGTGACGGCGTGAGATGTTAGGACCTTACTCACAGTTCCAGATGTAGATTGGTGCATCGACATGAACCATGGAGTATAATTATTTAAAATTAATCAACTCCTTCAAGACTTATTGATCATTCTATATCAATCAAGTCCAACCGGAGTTGTACATTTTAGATGAACATATTTTCAAGCTTATTATTATTTTTAAAAAAAAAAAAATATATATATATATATTTATATTGGGAACTTGCTTGGACTTACAAACCTTAAAATATATTTACAAACTTTTTGAGTTAAGGCAAAAGGGGGAGAAAGTCACAAAAGTAAGGAAGAAAGTAAACAAAATTATTACCTTTTATATTAAGTAATTCCGTTTACTTAAGCAACTATTAAGGGGGAGTAAAAATTATTTTTCAAGAACTCACCTTCGGTCAAGGGGGAGGTTACCTCAAAGGGGAGAACTTGAAACAATAATATTTCTCACTCATGCTTAATCTTTATGCTAGCTCACTCATGCTTAATCTTTATGCTAGCTCATTCATACTTAATCATTATGCTAGCTCATTCATATTTAATCATTAAGCTAGCTCATTCATATTTAATCATTATGCTAGCTCATTCATATTTAATCTTTATGCTAGCTCATTCATATTTAATCTTTATGCTAGCTCATTCATGCTTAATCATTATGCTAGCTCATTCATATTTAATCTTTATGCTAGCTCATTCATGCTTAATCATTATGCTAGCTTACTGTTATGCTTAATTTTTCCTTAACTTTTGTGTCGGTTTGCCATGAATCAAAAAGGGAGATTGTTGGTGCAAAGGGGCACCAAAGTCGAACCGTATTTTGATTATGGCAAAAGGCTCAATAGTTAAGGGTATATTTGTTATCTTACGAGCTCAATTAAGTGTGCGTAAATGCTAAAGTTGAGCGGAAGGTTCATGCGACACCCGGTGGGAACCGAGGTGGTCGGGCAACGCCAGAGGGACTTCGAGGAAGCCGAGGTACTCGGTGAAGACCTAAGCGAGGCTACAAGGTAAGCTCGTAGGCGAAGCAAGGTCGTTAAGCGTAGATCCGACCCAATACCTCCAATGGAAGGTCTAGGTCGAGATCGATGGTTAGAACCATCGTACTTTATATTTTAGCCAAAACCCTTTGACTACACCAACTGCTAGTCAAGTTCCAAATTTCGAGAAGAGCTCGAATTTCAAGGGGGTGAATTTGGACTTGACTCGTGTTTTGGTACAAAGGGTGATGTGGCATCAAGGTGGACATCCAAACCATCACCAAGCTTCCTTGTGGTGGACGCCCAAAATAAGGTGAGTTGGCACAAGATGGTTGGCTCCCATGATGTGGCACAAGTTGAATGGCTCCAACAAGTTGGCGCCCAAGGAGGTTGGAGGTGGCACAAGGTGGTTGGATGAAACACCTCATCCTTGAGTTGGCGCACAAGGAGGTTGGAGGTGGCACAAGGTGGTTGGATGAAACACCTCATCCTTGAGTTGGCGCCCAAGGAGGTTGGAGGTGGCACAAGGTGGTTGGATGAAACACCTCATCCTCAAGTTGGCGCCCAAGGAGGTTGGAGGTGGCACAAGGTGGTTGGATGAAACACCTCATCCTTGAGTTGGCGCACAAGAAGGTTGGAGGTGGCACAAGGTGGTTGGATGAAACACCTCATCCTTGAGTTGGGATAAGAACCTCACCTTGGACACTACCTATGTCTAAATTCATAGATCAATATCCATAAATAGACATGTTCAAGCCAAGCAAATCACAAGAATTCAAGAGCTCTCAACACGCCGTCGTAACGCCGCTACTACTACTCACATTTGCTACGACGAAGTGCCGCCGACAACGAAAGCTACATCTTCTACTTATAAGAGTTGTCGGTATATTTATTTAAGTTCTACTTCTTTAAATTTTCTTTGTGCTTTAATCGTAACAAGGAAAGGGGGAGTGTCCCTTTGCCTTGATTTCTTGTTGTAATCGTTGCTCCTTTCTCCAACGAGGAGGAGTGGTTTTAGTGAATTGCCCTCCGTACGTGATCAAGGATCACTAGGGCCGTGGATTAGCAATCGAAAGATTGTGAACCACGTAAAAATATCTTGTCTACTTTATATTTCCGCTGTGCATTCTCTACTTGCTTTTTACTTATTGCAAAAGTTTTTTAACGACATCGTATCGCTATTCACCCCCCCCCCTCTAGCGACACTTTCGATCCAACAAGGGATAGATATGACATGCTTGCTACTAGAAGAATCATCGCAACTAGGTATCTTGATGAATATTTATTAGAATCCCTAGGTTTAATGGGTGATATTCAATCCTTATTTGTAAAGATGGGGTGGGGAGAGATAATGGGGATAAGACACCAAACCTACCATAGGATAGTTTTAGAGTTTTTAAGTTCTTTAGAAGCTGAGGTTTTAACGGGTAGAGAGAGCGAAGAAGGTAGGATTACCTTTAGATTATTTAACACTGAGCATGAATGGATATTACACCAATGGAACACATGTTTTGGCTTGCCTAGTGGGGGAGAGAGAAGAACCACTATTGGGTTTAACTCTCGGATCTTTTGGACCAAATTGACAAGAGAGCACACATACAACCCTTCTAGGGCCAAAGTATTGGAGTGTATATGGCCGGCTAGAGGGGGTGGGGTGAATTGCCCTCAATCGTCGTAGAATGGAATTCGATCGCTCTTCTTGTGTCGCTTGTCTACAATTGTCTTTAGCGCAGCAGAAATATGATATACAAATATAAATACTAACAACAACACAAGCATACACAAATACACGCGATATACGTGGTTCAGAACCGAATGTTTCCTACTCCACGGGATAGCTCACCGAGCACTAGTTATGCCCACGACACTAACTAATACTCCTTCTCGACAACACGTCGGAGGTGGAGAAACCTCGTACAAGCAATTACAAAGTAATACACGAAGTACAAACAAGAATATAAATACAATACGAAATACAAGTAAAGAACACTTTACACAAATCGCTTTGAATCACTTGCTTGTTGCTTGCTTTGGATTGGCTTTGAAGGTCTGGAATGCAGCAGCAATTCTCCTCCAAAATCACCCTTAAAGTCTTGGTGAAATCCTCCATCTCAAGCTCCATTTATAATCTGCATCGAGTTGATTCCGTGCCCATCAGTCGACTGATCGTGACCATCAGTCGACTGGTCCTATAGTCGTTGTCTCACAACGACTCGATCCACATTGGCCAAAAGCCAACGGATCCATCATCAGTCGACTAATCATGCCCATCAGTCGACTAATGATCCCATCAGTCGAGTGGTCACCACGATCACTCGACTAGAAGACCTTTTGTGGTCAAAAATACCCCGATCAGTCGACTGATCTCCCTCATTAGTCGACTGATGGTGTTGTCAGTCGACTGTCGTCCCTCGGCAGTCGACTGCTCGGCTAGACCCTGGTCAGTTGAACACTAGTCGAACCCTTGTCGACTTGGAGCAGTCGACTGACACCTATGCTAGTCGACTGATGTTGGGTAAACCTCAAACACCAAGTTGTTTGAGCATCCGACCGTCAAGTAAACCCTCAAACCTCACGTTTGAGCCTCCGACACTCAGTCTTAGCCACTTGGCCAAGTCGACCTCATCCTCTCATGGAGTTCCCCACCGAAGCTCTCTTCCCTCGGCCTACGTCCCTTGGATGCACCAAGCGCACGGCTTCGCAATGCGATCCTTCGCATCTCTTGCCCTCGAAGTATGCTTCCCTTGGGCCTCACTCCATTCACTCCCCGTTCAGCGGGCCCTCGGATGCACCAAGCGCACGGCTTCGCAATGCCATCCTTCTCGTCTCTTGCCCTCGAAGTATGCTTCCCTTGGGTCTCACTCCATTCGCTCCCCGTCCGGCGGTCCCTCGGATGCACCAAGCGCATGGCTTCGCAATGCCATCCTTCACCAACTCAAGGACCCCAAGCCTAGTGAACTTGCCAAGTTCTCAAGACTTCCCACACCAAGCCTCATGCTTGGATTTTCCATGCCATGCCCCTTGCTTGGACTTTCACTGCCAAGGCTACACACTTGGATTTACGTGGCCAACCCATGTTGGGCTTTCCACACCAAGCCCTATGCTTGGACTTTTCACCACAAAGGCTACACACTTGGATTTACGTGGCCAACCCATGTTGGACTTTCCCAACACCAAGCCCCATGCTTGGACTTTTCACCACCAAGGCTACACACTTGGATTTACGTGGCCAACCCATGTTGGACTTCTCATGACAATCCCATGTCATGCATTTTGTCTAACATCAAAATATAGTTTGAGTCAAACTTGAGTCCGGTCCGATTGCACCAACAATCTCCCCCTTTTTGATGTTGGACAAAACCTCAAACCCAAGTCTACCAATTATCCCCAATTGACAATTATCACATCCCAATGAGAATTCCAACTATCCCAATTGGTAACTTCTCCCCCTTTTTGACATACATCAAAAAGGTCCTCCCCAAGGGTATGAATGTCTCATATCCCAATGAGATCTTACAATCTCTCCCTTGGAGGAACACACATGCCTACAATCTTTTGAGTGATAAGTTCCATATCACTTAAGAGAGGCAACCCAATTTTCCTCCTATGAGGAAAAAGTACACATCCATCTTCCCATGATGGATACCTCCCCCTAAAGGCTTGCTCTCCCTTGACCATTGCACTAACAATGTTCTTGGAGAGTCCCTAAGCCAATAGGAACATTTAAACAATCAAAATTAAGGCAAAGTTCAACAATGAACTCTCTCATCCACCTTAAAATTGATACTCACCCTAAACACTTCTCCTAATCCATATCCAATGGATTTCCACCCTTTCTAATGCTCTCCATAGCATGTCCTAGGGTTAGGAGTGGTTAGGGGACCAAAACATAGCTGAACATGGGCCTAAACACCATGGTTTACCCGAAATCAACTTGGGCAGTCAACTGTATCAGATACTAGTTGACTGTCACCCTCATTAGTCGACTGCCCTCCATGGCAGTCGACTGATAATTGCAAACACAGTTTTCAGGTTTTTCAGAAATGAATTTTTGAAATTTGTAAGTAAATATACATAAGTTGAAAAATCATGAAATTTTGTATGTATATTACTTATTACAATCATTATGAGTGAAAAATATTGGAAAATTATTTTACTCACAAAATAGTGAGATTGATACAAAGTTCAAAAGTTAAGAAAAGCTTCAATATTGAGCCCTCTTTGTATCATCCCATTCAATGGTGATTGCTATCAAAAGATAGACTTCACCAAGGTTTTTTAAAATGTTTTTGAAATGTTTTCAAAACCTTTAATTTATTTTTCCTAAACATCTCACTTGTATCTACATGTGTAAAACACATACAAGTCATATAGTAGTGAGATGTGGGGACTTTGTTATTTAGGGTTTCATGCATATCTCTAGGCAACATTATTTGATTCCCTTATGCATGGGACTTCAAATCATGCCTTAGTTCTTAAATTCATTTTATTTATGCATGAATGATGATTATGGCATAATGATAACACAAATAAAACATGTGCTAAAATCATGATGCCATGGCATATGAATGAAATCTAAGCATACATGGCATATAGAAATAACCCTAAAAATGATCATGACATTTTATATGATAAAACTAAATATGATGTCATGTCATAGCAAGGCAAAAAAAGCATGACAATTATGAAATACTAAGGCATAGAATACCTAAGTGTTAGACACAAATTGCCATTTCTAGGATTAAGTCCATTTTTTCCTTAATGCCAATTATCCCCCTAGTGTGTCAAATGCCCAAAATGGCACACCATTACTCCTAAGACCTAATAATTCCAATTTAATCATTTTTCATCTTCTCAAACCACATTGGTGTTAGTAATATATGAGAGATGTCCTAAGGCAATTGCCTTATGTATGAACCATTTATATGATAAATGAAGATTCACTATTTGAGTATACATGTTTTATGTATTTGATTGGATCTTAAACTCATTTACTGAATGTCCACGATACGATTCACAGCATGAGAGAATTTGTGATTGGATCACAACTAGTGAGTATCTCTACATGTGTAATTGTGATGTATCGGAATTATCCCTAGTCGATGAATTGATGGATCTGGACACCATCAATTCTGTTGAGACTAGCACGAGGTATACTCCTTGGTGTATCCAAGCAGCTGATTCTCACTGGTTGGAGACATAGTGATGTCCGGAGTTAATCGTGGATGCTAGTTATGGTAACTAGTTCATTGGAGTGACCAGCCGTAAGACTTCATATGGTTCTCTGCATATATAGATATGTCAATGAAGTTCTTACTGTGGCTTAAGTGCGATGTTCCTTTGACTTGCGGTATTCAAGTCATCTTGATCATGGAGACTTATGCTTTGACATCTTAAGCAAACATCTCTAAGGAGATGTGGACCCGGGATGATTGGGTATAAGTCGAAGTGATCGAAGGTGTTTGAATAGCCTATAAAGGATTCACGACTCCTTGCGAGGAGATGTATACCCATGGCCTCTCGTCGGATTGTTACTAAAGTCTTTGGCCAAAGCATTACATGTTTAGAGTAAGGTACTCTTCGATACATGTGGAGTAACTAGAATCCTTAGGACGAGGAAATGATACTTGGGCTAGGTGTGACGTAGTCAGCCTAGTGGGGACTGACACAATAGACCATGTCCTGAACCAAGTGGGTATAAGATGAGTGAAGGGAATGGGGCACGATTCATTTGAGCTACTGAAGGGTTTCAGAAATAGTTCGGGATCAACCGTTGATCTTTTCGGTTAATTGGGGATCATGATGTACTACTAGGTGCCACTCATGATCGTTCTATAATTAATGGTTAATTATAGACGGCCAACATAAACCGAGAACCTATTTGGTCACACGCACAACGAGTGTAATCCAAAGGATTTAAAATGAGCTTGAGAATTGGATTCTCAGACCGAGAGAAACTAGGTTTGGTTGGACCAAACATAAAGCGAGCATGAAATCGTTTCAGTCGCAATGGAAGCGTGGATGGGCTGCGTCTTATGAAGACGTAATGGATGGACCAAAATGGTTTGGTTCTAATCCAATGGATAAGAATAAACCAAAGGGTTTGGTTTATTTTAAACGAATGAACCAAAAGTTGGTTCGGTTCGTTTTAACTTAAAATAAACCATCATGGTTTGGTTTATTTTAACTTATCTTAATGGAGCGGGTTAACGGGCTTTATGGATATGATCCATTAACCATTAAGAGAATTAGTTCTCTATAAAAGTGGGCTTAAGGGATTGTTAAACCAGAACTAATCCAAAACCCTAGCCCCCCCTTGAGTTGCCGCCCACTCCTTGGAGGAGTTAATCGGCACCAACCCTAAAGTTGCCGCCGCCCAGCTTTGTGCCGCCGTCCAAGACCCTTGCCGGCGTCCAAGCTCCAGCCGGTGAACCTCCGGCGACCCTCTGGTGATCTCCTATAGGTTCGGCATCAAGGTGAGCTTTTTCTCTCCTTGTTTTGGCCGGCGCCTACTCCTCCACCAAGCTGTCCAGTTTTCTGGACAGCTTCTTCTCCTCTCGTCGGAGCGTCGTTTGGACGACGGTTAGTGCTCCGACAGCGGCTAACTTACCGGGATTTGATCTCCGGTAATCCTCTGAGTGGAGGATGAAGGATTCGTCAAGCGGTTGTGAATACCTCTCGGAGAAGCGAGTTTTGAGAACTTCGTTTTAGGATCCGAATTTGGATTCGGATCGTGATCATCTCTCGATCACGTCGTCTTCAACACGAGGCTAGTAACCCGTGCGAAGGCGAAGCTCGTGACTTAGCGAAGTCATCCCGAGGAGCTCGGCGTGGATACGGATAGAGACGATTCTTACGAGGATCGTTCCGGTTGATGTCGTTCCCGCTACACGTCATACGAAAGGTATAACGTAGATAATTTCTTTTATTGCAAATTTTAATTTACGGTTATGTCTACACTTGTTGTAATAGCATGCGTGTGTTGTGTGTGTTGTAATAAATAGGAGTATTTATTATTTTAATTGCTTCCGCTGTGCTCATGTTTACGAAACATGATCGAACACACACATGCCGTGGTGCCGGAAACCCAACAGTGGTATCAGAGCCCAGGTTGTGTTTCGACATAATCGTAAAAATGGTTTTGCGATAGTCATAATGTATTTCTGGAAGTTTTCTAAATTTTGGAAATTTAGAAGTATTTATGGAAATTTTTCAATTTTTGAAAGTCTAGAAGTATTTATGGAAATCTTCCACTTTTGGAAAGTTGGAAGTATTTATGGAAATTTATATTTTCCATAAATAAAATATTTGATTAGATTCTGGAAATTTGTTTCCTAATTTAATCATGATTTGATTTGGGAAATCAAATCTTAAAATATTTAATTTCCATAAGTAGTTTTAAAGATTTAGGAAATTGGTTTCCTAAATAGATTTTCCTTAATCAAATAATTCCATGAATAAAATATTTTATTAGATTTGGAAATTTGTTTCCTAATTTAATTATGATTTGATTTGGAGAATCAAATCTTAAACATATTTTATTTCCATAAATAGTTATGACATATAAGGAAATATATACATGACATAATTGTATGCCATGTAATTGCATTAGATGCATAACATTATGCCATGCGTGTCGTGACATGTAGATGTATGCCATGTATGCCATGCCATGTAGATAATAGTTATTTGCATGCAAAGAGGATGAGACATAAAAACCCTTAATCAATATTAAAGCCTACACCTTCCATTAATATGGTTAGAACCAGAGTTCTATTTCTTGTTTGGGTTGTTGGACTCTCTCCAAGCCCGGCTCGAACCTGAATATATTCAAACCATGGAATAGTTTAATACTAATATGGTAAGAGTCAGAGGTCAATCGTTAGCTTTGGTTGTTGGACTCTCTCCAAGCTGGGCTAATTGGTTGAATGCGCTCTAACCATATTAAAACTATATCCTGATTAATGGGTTGGCTTTAACCTGGAGCATCGGTTTGTTGGACTCTCTCCAAGGTCGATGTAAAGGGAGGTGAAGTTGGGTGCTATGCATATGATGCATACTTGTTAATGTGTTAACAACCCGATGTATGTGTGAACATTCAATTAGTTGATAGCACATTGTGATAGTTGCATATACGGGATATGCAATCGGTATAGATGATACCTACCGTCATAGTTATGAATGGCTTGTTGGACTCTCTCCAAGGTTATTCATAACTATGATGGATATCAGCCCATTCGGAGATGGACCTACAATCTCCCTAAGTGATTTTGGGGTTTTTGAAATTCGAAAAATGAATGGGATTTATAAATGTATATTGATGCATTTTAAAATCATTTTCTCATATATGCTCGTTTTGTATTTCTAGGTCAATAAATTGATCATGACATCTTTGAATTTGCGCACTATTTTGGATTCGAACAAACTGACTGGGCCTAACTTCCTGGACTGGCTTAGAAACCTGAGAATTGTTCTCAAGGCGGAAAAGCTTGCATATGTCCTTGAAGAGCCTCTTCCTGACCGTCCTAAGGACGATGCAACTCCAGACCAAATGTTGGTCTATCAGAAGCATGTGGCAGATTCTGAGCTGGCGAGTTGCATCATGCTAGCGGCGATGGTACGAGCTACAGCATATGGATGCTAACACTATGGTCTTCCATCTTCATGAGTTGTTCGATGAGCAAGCGAGATCCGAAAGGTTCGAGGTCTCTAGGCTCCTCTTCACCACGAAGATGCAAGAAGGTTAAATGATGTACGATTTGTGCTAAAGATGAAGCGTACATCAATGACTAGCTACCCTCGGTTTTGTGATGGATCATGAGTTAAGTATTGACTTAATTCTGCATTGTTTGCCCAAGAGTTTCTCGCAATTTGTGATGAACTATCGGATGAACAAATTGGAATCCACCATTCCCGAGCTCCTTAATATCAAGTGTGGAGCCTTCGTGAAGCATGAGGAGAAGGCGGTTCTCATAGTTGATTCCTCAAAGAAAGGTTCTAAGAGGAAGGCAAAAGAACAGAAGAAAGGAAAGAAAAAGGCAAAGAAGGCGGAACCAGCGCAAAAGGGCACTTGCCATCACTGTGGCAAGGAAGGCCACTGGCGAAGAAACTGTAAGATTTATCTTGAGTCCATGAAGAAGAAGAAGGCATCCGATGCCCCATCCTCTTCAGGTATCTTCGTTATTGATTGTCATTCTATTTCCTTAGACACTTGGGTATTGGATACTGGGTGTAGCTCACATATATGTAATGACATACAGGGGCTAAGGAATAGAAGAAGACTTGTCAGAGGGGAGTCAAATTTGCGAGTTGGCAATGGAGCAAAGGTTGCTGCGGTCGCCATCGGAACTTATTTGCTGAAGCTCCCTAGTGGACTAGTCTTGGAACTGGACAATTGCTATTATGTTCCTTCTCTAATAAAGAATATTGTTTCTATTTCCTGCTTAAATAGAAATGGTTTCCATTTAACGTTTAGTAACAATTGTTGTTATATAACTTTGAATGGCGTACTTTATGGAACTGGAACTTTGAGTAATGGCATTTATACGTTGGACGTATCCAGTGACATTTTCAATATTGAAGCGAGCAACACGCGTGCTCGAAAGGATAATCACATAGACTCCTATATGTGGCATTGTCGTCTTGGCCATATAAGCAAGAAACGCATGTCCGAATTACACCGATGTGGAATTCTGGAATCATTTGAATTGGATTCATACGATACATGCGAATCATGCTTAAAAGGCAAGATGACTAAGTTACCTTTTACTGGAAAAGGTGAACGAGTGGGAGAGTTACTAGGTTTAGTACATACTGATGTATGTGGACCTATGTCAACTCAAGCATTAGGAGGCTATAGCTACTTCATTACCTTCACCGATGATCACTCACGGTTTGGGTATGTGTTCTTGATGAAACACAAGTCTGAAGCCTTTGAAAGGTTCAAAGAATTCAGAAATGAAGTAGAGAAACAACATGACAAGAGTATTAAAATACTTCGATCGGATCGAGGTGGTGAATACTTAAGTCAAGAGTTTCTTGATTATCTAAGAGACAATGACATATTGTCTCAATGGACTCCGCCCTATACACCACAGCATAATGGTGTATCTGAGAGGCGTAACCGGACCTTGTTGGACATGGTCAGGTCAATGATGAATCATGCAACTCTTCCCAAGTCCTTTTGGGGTTATGCACTTCAGACAGCTGTTTACTTGTTAAACAGAATGCCTACCAAGGTAGTCTCAACTACTCCATATGAGATATGGAATGGTAAGAAACCTCATGTATCTTACTTGAAGATATGGGGTTGTCCTGCTTATGTGAAGCGGACTGTATCAGACAAACTGGATGCTAAGTCTGATAAATGTCTATTTATTGGATACCCTAAGGAAACAAGGGGTTACCAATTCTATCATCCTGTGGAACAAAAGGTGTTTGTTTCAAGGCATGCTGTGTTTCTAGAGAAAGAGTTTCTCTTGCAAGAAAACAGTGAGAGTGTCGTCGAGCTTGAGGAGGCTCGAGAGACTCAAATAGACATTAATGAGATACCTGGTGAAGCACAACAGCCGACAACTCATAGTGATGAGCAATCGGCTGGACCTATTGTAACACCACATCTTCGTAGATCTGGTAGAACACGCAATATTCCTGAGAGATATGGATTTCTCGTAAGCGAATCGAATGACGTGTTACTCATTGATGATGAGGAACCTACCAGTTATGAAGAAGTGCTGACAAGTTCAGAAAGGGATAAGTGGCTTGGTGCCATGAAGTCGGAAATGGATTCCATGTACGAAAACCAAGTTTGGAACTTGGTTGACCCACCTGAAGGCATAAAGCCTATAGGGTGCAAGTGGGTTTTCAAGAAGAAAACCGACATGGATGGTAATGTGATTACCTATAAGGCTAGATTGGTGGCGAAAGGATATCGTCAAAAGCACGGTGTTGATTATGACGAAACCTATTCGCCTGTAGCTATGCTTAAATCCATTCGGATGCTCCTGGCCATAGCGGCTCATTATGATTATGAGATATGGCAGATGGATGTGAAAACAGCTTTCCTTAATGGAAACCTGCTCGAGGACGTGTATATGATACAGCCTGAGGGTTTCACATCGGTTGATAAAACCAAGGTATGCAAATTACGACGATCCATTTATGGATTGAAGCAAGCATCCAGGAGCTGGAATATCCGTTTTGATGAGACGATCAAAAAGTTTGATTTCTCACAAAATCCAGACGAACCTTGTGTGTACAAGAAGGTTAGTGGGAGTGCAGTCGTGTTCCTAGTATTGTATGTCGATGACATATTACTTATAGGAAACGATGTGTCAATCTTACAGTCAGTTAAGGTTTGGTTATCCAAGACATTCTCCATGAAAGACCTGGCAGAAGCAACCTACATCCTTGGGATTAAGATCTATAGAGATAGATCGAAACGGTTGCTTGGTCTTTCGCAGTCTACATATATAGACCGAGTGCTAAAGAGGTTTAGCATGTCGGAATCCAAGAAAGGTTATCTGCCCATCGGGCATGGGGTACACCTTTCGAAGTCTATGTGTCCGCGCACAGAAGACGAGAGGATTTGCATGAGTGAGATTCCCTATGCATCCGCAATAGGATCTATCATGTATGCTATGTTATGTACGAGGCCCGATGTATCGTACGCTCTGAGTGTCACGAGCAGATACCAATCCGATCCAGGAATGGATCATTGGGTGACTGTTAAGACGATCCTTAAGTACTTAAGAAGAACTAAGGATACGTTCCTAATATATGGAGAAGGGGACATGGTGATACGCGGGTATACAGATGCCAACTTCCAGACAGACAAGGATGATTCCAGGTCTCAGTCTGGGTATGTATTCACCTGGAATGGAGGCGCAATAAGTTGGAAAGGTTCCAAGCTTGACACTATAGCGGATTCTGCCACTAAGGCAGAATACATTGCAGCTTTGGAAGCAGCAAAGGAAGCGGTTTGGATCAAGAAGTTCATCTCTGAACTTGATGTGGTCTCATCAATGATCCAAACATGTGCTTCACCGCTATCATCTTATCAGAGAGATCATCAGTAGGAACGAAATACAAAGCGAGAAAATTCCCACTGAAAGGAACTTAGCGGATCCTTTGACTAAAGCATTACCTCAAAGTAAGTTTGAGGGTCATGTTGGTGCTTATGGTATTGGATACCGTAGCGATTGGCATTAGGCCAAGTGGGAGTCTGTTAGTAATATATGAGAGATGTCCTAAGACAATCGCCTTATGTATGAACCATTTATATGATAAATGAAGATTCACTATTTGAGTATACATGTTTTATGTATTTGATTGGATCTTAAACTCATTTACTGAATGTCCACGATACGATTCACAGCATGAGAGAATTTGTGATTGGATCACAACTAGTGAGTATCTCTACATGTGTAATTGTGATGTATCGGAATTATCCCTAGTCGATGAATTGATGGATCTGGACACCATCAATTCTGTTGAGACTAGCACGAGGTATACTCCTTGGTGTATCCAAGCAGCTGATTCTCACTGGCTGGAGACATAGTGATGTCCGGAGTTAATCGTGGATGATAGTTATGGTAACTAGTTCATTGGAGTGACCAGCCATAAGACTTCATATGGTTCTCTGCATATATAGATATGTCAATGAAGTTCTTACTGTGGCTTAAGTGCAATGTTCCTTTGACTTGCGGTATTCAAGTCATCTTGATCATGGAGACTTATGCTTTGACATCTTAAGCAAACATCTCTAAGGAGATGTGGACCCGGGATGATTGGGTATAAGTCGAAGTGATCGAAGGTGTTTGAATAGCCTATAAAGGATTCACGACTCCTTGCGAGGAGATGTATACCCATGGCCTCTCGTCGGATTGTTACTAAAGTCTTTGGCCAAAGCATTACATGTTTAGAGTAAGGTACTCTTCGATACATGTGGAGTAACTAGAATCCGTAGGACGAGGAAATGATACTTGGGCTAGGTGTGACGGAGTCAGCCTAGTGGGGACTGACACAATAGACCATGTCCTGAACCAAGTGGGTATAAGATGAGTGAAGGGAATGGGGCACGATTCATTCGAGCTACTGAAGGGTTTCAGAAATAGTTCGGGATCAACCGTTGATCTTTTCGGTTAATTGGGGATCATGATGTACTACTAGGTGCCACTCATGATCGTTCTATAATTAATGGTTAATTATAGACGGCCAACATAAACCGAGAACCTATTTGGTCACACGCACAACGAGTGTAATCCAAAGGATTTAAAACGAGCTTGAGAATTGGATTCTCAGACCGAGAGAAACTAGGTTTGGTTGGACCAAACATAAAGCGAGCATGAAATCGTTTCAGTCGCAATGGAAGCGTGGATGGGCTGCGTCTTATGAAGACGTAATGGATGGACCAAAATGGTTTGGTTCTAATCCAATGGATAAGAATAAACCAAAGGGTTTGGTTTATTTTAAACGAATGAACCAAAAGTTGGTTCGGTTCGTTTTAACTTAAAATAAACCATCATGGTTTGGTTTATTTTAACTTATCTTAATGGAGCGGGTTAACGGGCTTTATGGATATGATCCATTAACCATTAAGAGAATTAGTTCTCTATAAAAGTGGGCTTAAGGGATTGTTAAACCAGAACTAATCCAAAACCCTAGCCCCCCCTTGAGTTGCCGCCCACTCCTTGGAGGAGTTAATCGGCGCCAACCCTAAAGCTGCCGCCGCCCAGCTTTGTGCCGACGTCCAAGACCCTTGCCGGCGTCCAAGCTCCAGCCGGTGAACCTCCGGCGACCCTCCGGTGATCTCCTATAGGTTCGGCATCAAGGTGAGCTTTTTCTCTCCTTGTTTTGGCCGGCGCCTACTCCTCCACCAAGCTGTCCAGTTTTCTGGACAGCTTCTTCTCCTCTCGTCGGAGCGTCGTTTGGACGACGGTTAGTGCTCCGACAGCGGCTAACTTATCGGGGATTTGATCTCCGGTAATCCTCTGAGGTGGAGGACGAAGGATTCGTCAAACGGTTGACGAATACCTCTCCGGAGAAGCGAGTTTTGAGAACTCGTTTTAGGATCCGAATTTGGATTCGGATCGTGATCATCTCTCGATCACGTCGTCTTCAACACGAGGCTAGTAACCCATACGAAGACGAAGCTCGTGACTTAGCGAAGTCATCCCGAGGAGCTCGGCGTGGATACGGATAGAGACGATTCTTACGAGGATCGTTCCGGTTGATGCCGTTCCCGCTAGACGTCATACGAAAGGTATAACGTAGATAATTTCTTTTATTGCAAATTTTAATTTACGGTTATGTCTACACTTGTTGTAATAGCATGCGTGTGTTGTGTGTGTTGTAATAAATATAGATTTATTATTTTTAATTGCTTCCGCTGTGCTCATGTTTACGAAACATGATCGAACACACACACGCCGCGGTGCCGGAAACCCAACAATTGGCACATCCTAATGTGTCAACTCATCATGGCTAGGTTAACTACCCATCCACTTAGGGTTGACACACCCTAACCCATCTAGCATGAATCGAACACGCTCCTAGGAACCCAATACATATTGGAGCTCCTTGGGTTAACTAGGTATTCACTAGGGATAACTTCCCTAGATACCTTTCTAATGACCCTTTTAGGTTTTGACACCTTAGTCATTTGGGTCTTTCCTAGGTCAACTCTAGAGGTGACTCCTCCTTTGACCTTCTTAGTGGCTTTCTTGGTTTTTCTAAAGTCCTTAGCCACCAAAAACACACCATAGCTAGTCTTAGGGATAGCTTCCCTATTAGCCTTGTTTTTTCTAGACCTAGAAATTGTTCCATAATTAAATGGAACATTATGGTAGGACATAGGTTTGTGAACCAAACCTTTCTTGCCCTTGGACATTTCTTGTTTCCTAGGCCTTAAATTTTGATCACTAGACCCCTCAAATGATTTTGTCATAATTTTAAGGGTCTTTTCCAATTTTTCTAGCCCTGACCTCAAGGCTCGGTTCTCCACCTCTAATCTTCCCAATTTGATCTATCATTAGATTTTTGGGAATTGTTTTTCTTCTTAGGCATATGCCTAGATTTCTTGGGGTTAATGCCCAAGTTTTCTTCTATTATTCTAATTGACTCCCTAGGTAGGATTTGTCTAGTGTTATTGATCCTAGGTTTGTCCTTAGATAAACTAATATGCTTGGCACCTAAACAAACATATTTATTCCTATTAGCATGCTTTTCATTGATAATAGCAAGTGAATTAAATAATTTTTGGCATGCTTATAAGTCCTAGAAATTGAAGGTGCATTAATTGAATTTACCTTAGGATTAGCTTTGGAAGCTCCCCCTACATGAGATACACCTTCTTGCTCATTCTTCCTCCGCCTAGGGCATTGGCTTCTATAATGTCCCATTTGGATGCATTTGAAGCACACAATGTGCTCCTTGCTTCTAGTTGAGGGGATTCCGGCATTTTTGGCTTTTGGTGCCGGTTGAGCCTTCTTCACCGTCTTGAGACACTTACTTTTATAGTGCTCTTGTTCCTTACACTCAAAGCATGTTATATGATTTTTATTTATAATCATAATACTTGAGTTACCTAGGGAATTTTTGCTTCTCCCAGATGTTGAAGCTCCTTCTTGAACTTGTTCAGGGATGGAAGGCCTCTCCTCCCCCTCAATGCTAGAGGTGGAGGTCTCCACCAAATCATCAACATCATCGAAGATGGATGGCGATTCCTCAACATCCTTGGATCCAGATGTTGATGAGCATTCTTCCTCTTCATGGACCAATGTGGGCTCTTCATGGAATCTTATCACCTTGTCCCATAGGTCCTTAGCATCCCTAAAATTACCTAATCTAGACCAAATGTTGTTAGGAATCAAATCACTAAGCAATTTGAATACCTTGAGATTTGTCTTTAAGTCGTTGATTTGGTCTTGGGTCCACCTTGACTTCTCAATTTGCCTATTTCTTCATCCCTAGGCATTTTGAAACAGTTTTCTAGAATTAACATAATATCAAAATTGATTTCTAGATATACCTCCATTTTTCATCTCCACCATTGAAAATCTCCTTCAAATTTTGGTGGTTGGAGGTTGTAGCCGGCCATTTTGTCGTGCTTGTGTTGGCGGTTAGTCCTTGACAAGTGACCTTGCTCTGATACCACTTGTTAGAGCGTATGTGGCCGGCTAGATGGGGGTAAATAGCCCTCAATAATCATAGAATGGAATTCGATCGCTCTTCTTGTGTTTCTTGTCTACGATTGTCGTTAGCGCAGCAAAAATATGATATACAAATAGAAATACTAACAACAACACAAGCATACACAAATATACATGATATATGTGGTTTAGAACCGAATGGTTCCTACTCCACGGGCGAGCTCACCGAGCTCTAGTTATGCGCATGACACTAACTAATACTCCTTCTCGATAACACGTCGGAGGTGGAGAAACCTCGTACAAGCAATTACAAAGTAATACACGAAGTACAAACAAGAATACAAATACAATACGAAATACAAGTAAAGAACACCTTACACAAATCGCTTTAAATCACTTACTTGTTGCTTGCTTTGGATTGTCTGTGAAGGTCTGGAATGCAGTAACAATTCCCTTCCAAAATCACTCATAAAGTCTTGGTGAAATCCTCCATCTCGAGCTCCATTTATAACCTGCATCGAGTTGATTCCGCGCACATTAGTCGACTGATCTTGACTATCAGTCGACTGATCCTGTAGCCGTTGTCTCACAATGACTCGATCCACACTGGCCAAAAGCCAACGGATCCATCACAAGTCAACTGATCAAGGCCATCAGTTGACTGATGATCCCATCAGTCGAGTGGTCGCCACGATCACTCAACTGGAAAACCTTCTGTGGTCGAAAACACCCCGATCAGTCGACTGATCTCCCTCATTAGTCGACTGATGGTGTTGTCAGTCGACTGTCATCCCTCAGTAGTTGACTGCTCGGCCAGACCCTGGTCAGTCGAACCCTAGTCGACTTGGAGCAGTCGACTGACACCTATGCCAACCGACTAATTTCGCATAAACCTCAAACACCAAGTTGTTTGAGCATCCGACAGATGGGTAAACCCTCAAACCTCATGTTTGAGCCTCCGACACTCGGTCTTAGCCACTTGGCCAAGTCCACCTCTATCCTCTCATGGAGTTCCCCACCGAAGCTCTCTTCCCTCGGCCTACGTCCCTCGGATGCACCAAGCGCACGCCTTCGCAATTCTATCCTTCGCTTCTTTTGCCCTCGAAGTATGTTTCCCTTGGGCCTCACTCCATTCGCTTCCCGTCCAACAATCCCTCGGATGCACCAAGCGTACGACTTCGCAATGTCATCCTTCACTGACTCAAGGACCCCGAGCCTAGTGAACTTGCCAAGTTCTCAAGACTTCCCACACCAAACCTCATGCTTGGATTTTCCATGCCAAGCCCCATGCTTGGACTTTCACCGCCAAGGCTACACACTTGGACTTACGTGGCCAACCCATGTTGGACTTTCCACACCAAGCCCTATGCTTGGACTTTTCACCACTAAGGCTACACACTTGGATTTACATGGCCAACCCATGTTGGACTTTCCCAACACCAAGCCCCATGCTCGGACTTTTCACCACCAAGGCTACACACTTGGATTTATGTGGACAACCCATGTTGGACTTCTCATGACAATTCCATGTCATGCGTTTTGTCTAACATCAAAATATTGTTCAAGTCAAACTCGAGTCGGGGCCGATTGCACCAACACAAAGCATTGCACCTCCAAAACCCCATTTTCTGGTACCTACATCGAATCATGGCAAGTACTATTTTTGGTCGTGGGGAGAGTGACGGTGTAGTGAGAGCAAGTGAGCTACTTTGCTTATGGGACATGCTACAAGAAAGGAGTAGCATTGATGTAGGGTCCCATTTCATTAGACACTTAGTGAAAATGGCCAAAGCGGCGAGAGGAGAGATTTTTGTGGGGGGGCCTACTTACCCACATTTGCCATAGGATGGGGTATGACTACACCATGCTAGATAGTATAGAGGGGAGCCCTAGGATCGACTTAGGAGTGTGTATGGCCATGAAGATGATAGTGAGAGAGGGACACTCCTTGTGCTTTGTAAGGAAGAACCTATCATCCCTTAGGCTCCTCGACCCCAATCGTACCACTATCACCACACGCATCAACTGGTGCTTAGACCTGATAGTAGAGTCCCCGCCATATGAGAAACCATCCACATCGACACCCATCTCTCCTCCTTTACATCACTCTCCCTCCAGTCCATGCATGCATAGGATCCCACCTAGTCCACGTCGACATGAGCTTGCAACTACACCACCACCTTTTTCTACTTTTGAGAAGGATGCAGATATATCTGTCTATGATTTTTTGGAGTTCTAATCACGCATAGACAACATATATACCGAGCAGTAGATGCAGAGGCAGCGATGGGAGGAGCAGAGCGCCTACATGCAGGCAGAGTTTCAGGGCTTCCAAGAGCACTTCCAGCGAGCTGAGGAGTTCTATGACGAGGCTCATGTCTACTTCCAGGAGGAGGCCACCTACCGCCAAGAGATGGGGCAGCACATGCATGCCCAGCAGGCAAAGTGGGCTAGGGAGGAGGAGCACCGAGTAGCTGCTGCATCCACTAGCTCTCAGATCGACCACATGTACATGTGGCATCAGTGGCTCAACACCAGATTATCCTAGGACCCCGAGATGCTGAGGCTACTGGACTTTCCACCTCATCCACCATACTAGAGGTATGCTTCACTTAAGTCTGGGGGGGGGGGGTTGCCCCAAGTCTTTATTTATTTTATTTCTATCAGTAGTTTTTTTCCTATCATTTGCATTTTTAGTTAGCATTAATTTGTTCATACATAGAGTTTTTAGTTTCTTCAGTACTTAATTTTTGTTATCTTTAAGCTACCTCAGTAGTATTGCTAAAGTTTTCTTCATGATTTGTTTCCATGGGTAGCTTAACTTCATTTACCTCGTGGTATTTTATTTTATTTGCTCTAATGAATGTTCTAGTCTTACACTAGTTAGCTTTTATTTTTACACCTACAAATGATGAACATTATGAAAAGGAAAATCTAGTATGTACCTAGTTATGATTCATCTCAGTAGTCTAGTGCTTTGGAATCCATAAGTGACTCTAGTTTAGCATTTTAGTTACTGGAGATGCTCAGATTATGGAAGCCCATTCGGAAAAATCAAAATCCCAAGAGAAAGAGAGAGAAAAAAAATAAATAAGAAGAAAAAAAAATTTTGATTGAAAAAGATTATGAAGGATAAAAACAGTTGTCGTGGGTGGAAATGGTTTGGTGCCCCTTTGAGACCGAGTTAGGTTACTAGGGAAACACCTACCAATTTCTCTCAATATCGAGCACGCCTTTGAGACTTTATACTAGATCTAGGGAACGATCCTCGCTTTGGGCAGGTAAGTGCCTAAGAGCCGCAGACCTTAGAAAAGTTATAGGATGACAACTTAACTTACCATGGAATGGGTATCCCCTAAGAAGATTCTCTTAGCACGAGCACGAGAGCTAACTTAGTGAATTTCTAGAACATATCTATTTTTGTTTGATTGCAAATACCACTTGATAAATCTAGTTAACATGCTAAGTATGGAACAATACATTTTTAAAATTTCATGACACTGAGGTTTGCTTGAGGACAAGCAAAAATCTAAGTCTGGGGGAATTGATGTGAGCAAAACATATAGGATTTTAGGAGTAGTTTTCGCTCACATCTCATTTCGTTTTATGTTTATTTCATGCATATTTTATTTTATTTTGCATGCATTTTTTGTTTTCTGGTTCGGAGATATGCTCGTTGTACTTTTGTGTGCAGGACAACATTATACGGGAAAAATGGTGCACTTTTGGAGCAAAAAGAAGACATTTGGCAGCTAGAGCAGAATGACACACACCTTGGCCCTGTGAAAACACACTGCCTGCATTGCAGCGCCACACACGGTTTGGTCGTGTGGATCAACATGGTCGTGTGACACTGTGTGATTCCGATGTGAGTCGGTTATTTTCAGATTTCGAGGATATCCAAGCTGATGTCTATATAAAGGAGGTTGCGCCCAAACCCTAGAGGGGAGGCACGATGGCTGGGATGACACTCCGACGCCCTAAAAGGCTTCGGGAACTCACAACGGGGAGAAAGGAAGCCACCAGAGATCCAAGTTCTGCACTTTAACACCGGAGAGAAGAGCCACATTGCATTGTAATTTCTGTTCTTTGCATAATATCCATTCTTTATATGAATATGATCGTCCTTTGTGTTTCTCCACTCATATTTATGGAGTAGATTCTTCGATTCTAGGATTAGGGAGTAGTTTGTGTGCGTAGAACATGTTATTCCAAATTAAATTCTGTTCTTGAGTTTGTATTTGCAATTGGTATTAGTTTATACCGATATCTATGTTTTTTGGTTTTCTATCTATTGTGCTAGTCTATACGAGGGGTGACAACCCTCATATCTAAGGTTTAGGAGAATTAAGGAGGAACCTAGGGGTTGGCCTCATCTCTTGTAACTGTGGATAGAAGGATGCGATAGAATAGGAAACGCACCTCGTTTCAAACTCGTCACCGGGAGCGATTTGGCATCCTCATACCGACTATCCCCTCCTAAAGCCAGGGTTCGACCTGGTATGGCAGAGGTAGCTTCTGATAGATGCGAAGGCTCATCGGGGGAGTGTATAATGTCCTTTCCACAAAACTATAGTTAGACATTTAGGCAACACCCAATTGATATCATGTTTTGCGACACACAAGCGAAACCGAAATCCTAGAATTCCTTCCAAAGACTCGCAACAAGCCTTTTCTTCTTCTATGTGACACCGTATTGAGTTAGGACCATCGACAACCCTCGCAATTACAACCATTAGAACTGAATTCCGAACAATAACGTCCACTTAGCAAATCGGTACTCGAATCTCAGTCCCTGTGGGATCGATAATCTTTTTATTACTTGACAACATCCGTGCACTTGTGGGCGTTGATCGCGAGTGCGCACTTCGAGTCCTCGACGGTCTCCATCGCGAGATTTAAGGTCGTGTTCGCGTGCATCAAGTAGTCGACTAAGGCTTGACTATTGGGCTATTGCTCTGGCAGTCAACTTGTGGCTTGCACCAGTCAACTGGCCACTGGCAGTCGACTAGCTTTAAGTGTACAGAGCATAGAGTATCTCGTAGTCGACTACTGACTTATGGTAGTCGATTGGTGGTTATGACAGCCGACTGCTAGGTAAGGCCAGTCGACTAGTCGGGCAGAATTTGACGTGGATTAGTCCTTTGTGAGACCATGTATAGGTGGACAGCCGACCAGTGGGTAAGGGAAATTGATTGCCAGACAGAAATCAACCCGAGTTGTAGCTTTATAAGGAGACTGCGTGAAGAGGAGATGCAGTCAATTCTTGGTGATTTAGGAGGATATTTGTTGCTGCATTCTAGACCTTCCAAGTCATTCAAAGTAACCACATCGACAAGCATTCAAAAGTTCAATCTTGTATAGTGTTTTCACTTATTTCTTTCATTTTCAATTGTATTTGTTTGTATATGCTATTTCTTTGTTGGAAGCTTCATATTGTACGAGGTTTCTCCACCTTTGATGTCATACCGAGAAGGGGAAGTTTTAGTAAGTATAAATCACTAGAGCACGACTGTGGAGTAGGAACTAGGGTTTCAAACCATGTAAAAACAGTATTGTGATTGTGTTGCTTGTCTTTGTTTTTGTATTTGTATTCTACTGTACTAATGTTTTGTAGACAAGAACACATGAACATGAACGAATGAAGAAATCACAAAATCGCTATTCATCCTCCCTCTAGCACACCAAATGATCCCCAACAAGTGGTATCAGAGCGAGGCTACTCTTCAAGGACTGATTGCCTAAGGAGCACGTGCTAGCGGAGTAGAAGATCCATCGGAAGCATTAAGGAAGATGGAGTTGCCTAATGATGGTTTCGGCTATGACATCTGAATTCCTCCACCATCCAACCAAGAAGATTTTTTGACATGGAGCGTGTGGATGGAGACTTTCCTTATGATGGACATCAAGCAATGATTCATCTTGATGGAGGGATTCAAAGCCCAAGGGGCAAGAAAGGTGGATTTTTTAAGAAGAAGATATGGACCAAAAAGCAAATTAAAAAGTCCAAGACTAATGATAAGGTAGGAAAAATATTGGTTAAATTAATACCAAACGATATTTATCCATGATAGTGTTAGTGCTTATAAGCTCCACATATCTCCACAATGGCATGATATTGTCCACTTTGGGTCTAAGCCCTCATGGTTTTATTTTTGGGCTTTACCCAAAAGGCCTCATACCAATGGAGATATCTTTTTTCTTATAAGCACATGATCTTTTCCATGTCTTACCAATGTGGGACTTTGATTGTATTCCCCATACTCCCAACAATCCCCCCCTCAAACGAAGGACCACATTGGGCCCCCCCCCAAGCCTATCCCTCCTCGAAGGATTTTCTCTGCTTGATGTCCGATCTTCAACCCACCAGGACTTCCTGTCAGTTGTTCGGTCCCCCCGACCCAACTAGACTTCCTTCCTGATGTCTGGTTCTCTTGATCCGGACGTGGGAGCTCAACTTCCTTCGTTCGAGGTTCATGGCTTGACATGGACCATGGCTCTGATACCAATTGTTAGTGCTTATAAGCTCCACATATCTCCACAATGGCATGATATTGTCCACTTTGGGTCTAAGCCCTCATGGTTTTATTTTTGGGCTTTACCCAAAAGGCCTCATACCAATGGAGATATCTTTTTTCTTATAAGCACATGATCTTTTCCATGTCTTACCAATGTGGGACTTTGATTGTATTCCCCATACTCCCAACAGATAGGTGGTTATAAGGACACAAGGAATTTATGGAACAACTTGGTCAAGTTCCATGAAGAACCTTCATTGGCCTAAAGTAAGGATGATGATAAGTTTGGAGAAAAAGAAAGCTCATCATCATCACAAGAATGTGATGAGTCGGAGGTTGAGAGGTGCTCAACATCTGAGTTGGAAAAAGAGGTTGAGAAAACCTCCACTTCTAGGATTTAGGGGGAGGATAAACCTTCAATGTCGATGAGAGAGCAAGAGGAACCTTCTACATCTGGGAGGAATGAAGAACAAGTTCACAACCTTTCTACTACTGAGCTAGATAACTCAAGCATTATTTGTAAAAATAAAAACCATATCATATCCTTTGAGTGTAGGGAACAAGGGCACTATAAGAGAAAATTGTTGGTGCAGGGGCACTAGATAATCGAACCTATGTTTTGATTATGGCAAAGACACAAAGTTAAGTTTACATCGTTATCTCATGAGCTAAATCGAGTGTGCAGAAAAGTACTAAAGCTAGAGCTGAAGGCTAGCGACACCCGGAGGAAGCTGCGGTGGTCGGGCGACACTCGAGTGACTTCGGAGGGAGCCGAAGGAATCGAGTGGAAGGCCGGAAGCGAAAGCGTCACAGTAAGAATCGAGGTAAGCTCGTGTGAGTGAGAGATGGTAAGGTCGTGTCCTCTATACGGGGACGACCGTAGGCGGCGATCCGACTAAAACTTCTTGTGGAAGGTCTAGGTCGAGATCGGACGGTTAGAAACCGTCGTATTTATCATTTTCCGAGCTAACCTCTCACTGCAGGGAAGTGGCCTGGCTGGCAGTCGACTGCTGGACATGGAGCGCCGATCGATGATGCCATCACGGTCGTGATGGAAGGCATCGATCGTGATGGCGGCGACTCGACCACTTTGCGCTAGGTCAAAACGGATAACGTTTGACGCGGCCACTTCGCGATAAAATTTGGAAAACTTCGTGATCCGTTCCAAAAAAAAGGGAGACATATTCAGAGCCCAAAGTCTATAAAAGGAGGAGGATTCCAACTCCAAAGTACATCAAGTTTATTCATCAAGTGCTCCTACAACGCCAACGCTCCAACACCGTCATAACGCCGACGCGACGACAAGTTCCGATCTTCTTCGTCGGCAGCAGTAGCAAGTAACATATTTTGATATTGTATTCTTTATTTTTATTCGTAACGAGGTGAGGTAGGCTTGTTGCCTCATCCTCGTAATTTCGATTTTGTTATCGTTGTCTTCTACCTCCAACGAGGAGGAGACGTTATAGTGATTTGCCCTCCGTACGCGGTCTAGGACCGATAGGGCCTTGGAGTAGCAACCGCTGGGTTGTGAACCAAGTAAAATAAACGTGTCACTTTATTTTCCGCTGTGTTTACTCATTTAATTGTCTACTCGAATGAAACGCCGAAAAGTTTTACGATCGCTATTCACCCCCCCCTCTAGCGACGCTTCTCGATCCAACAAAAATTCCCAAAAAGAGTCAAGAAGATGACTCAAGTGGCAGCCAAGGTGAAAGAAAAGACCAAGAAAATCGAAGCTCAAAGTTGCAAGAGCAAGAAGTACATAATGTGCTTTCGGTACCAACAAAAGGGTCACTATAGAAGTTAATGTCCGAGGGGGAGTCACCCTAGGAAGGACGTTAGAGGAGCTTCATATGTAGGGAGAGCTAAGGCAAACCGTAAGGTATATTTCAATAATACTCTTCCAATTATTAATGATAAGAAGCATGCTAGAAATGTATCATTTAATAATTTACTTACAATTGTTCATCATGATAAAAGGCATGTTATAAATAAATTTGATTGTTTAGGTGCAAAATTGCATGAAATTAGAACTAAGGACAATTCTAGGATTGTTAGTTCTAAAACTACCCCATCTAAGGATAAGAACAACTTAGGCATCAACCCTAAGAAGGGTTGGCACATTCCTAGGAAGAAGAGGAATGCCCAAAAAGAGAATGAAAATTTAAAAATTGAAAAATTGAAAAAGAAAAATCAAGCTTTGAGGTCAAAGCTTGAAAAATTAAAAAAGACACTTACAAGGATGGAAAATATGATTAAAGGTTCTAGTAGTCAAAACCTAGGTTATAGGAGGCAAGAGCCACCTAAGAACAAGAAGGGTTTGGGTCACAAGCCTAAGTTCAAGGAAGATAAACCTTATTACCATAGTGTTCCATATAGTTATGGAACGAGTCCTAGGTCTAGGAGTGTCAAGGTCACAAGGGAGGTCATCCCTAGAGTTAACCGTGATAGGACTCAAGTGACTAAGGCTTCGAAGAAGTCTAGGAAAGTCACAAAAAAGGTTACAAGGGAAGATATCCCTAGGGTTGACCGTAGTAAGACCAAAATGACCAAGGCTTCCAAGCCTAGGAGGGTCATTAGAAAGGTACTAAGGAAGATTATCCCTAGTCAGTACCTAGCAAACCCAAGGAGTTCAAATAGGTTTTGGGTTCTTAGGAGTGTAATCCTTTCATGCTAGATGGATTTAGGGTGTGTCAACCTTAAGTGGATGGGTAGTTAACCTAACTATGATAGAGTACTTTAGGGCATTTTCAAGGTAATGGGATACCTTAGAAATGAGATAAGAAATATTATCCTAAAAGATTTTAGAATGTGCCAATAAATTTCATAGAAGATGAAAAACTTATTATAATTAGCACAAGTAGGTTTAGAGTCAAAAGTGTGTCATTTTGGGTTTTTGCACACTTAGGAGATTGAGTCATTATGGCAAATTGGATATAATTTTAGAAAATGACAATTTGATTTAAGACTTAGGTATCCTATACCTTTGTATTTTATATAGTTTCCATGCCTTGTTTGCCATATGCCATGTCATGACATCATATTTTATATGATTATCTTAAAATGTCATGATAGTATTTAAATTTATTAATGTCATGTCAATACTTAGGTTTATCTATATCATGTCATGACATCATGAATCATTGGCAAATGCTTTTAATTATGCAAATATTTATGCCATGATCATATTCATGCATTAAGATTATTAAAATTGAAAATAAGGGCAAATGACATTATTTGATATCCTAGATAAAGGAATCAAATAGATATGCCTAAACATAATGCATGAACCCTTAGATTTAGGAAAAAATCAAACTTATATCTCACAAAACCCATAGGATGACATGTGCGTCTATTGATACACCCTAGACACATGTGAGATATTAGGAAAGTGAGTTAAGTTCATGTGCTAATATAGTACATTTAAATGAACTCAAACTTATAATATAACATGAAGAAATCATGAGGAAAGCTAATGTACAAGTCATGTGAAATTAACCCATACACCATGATTGAAATTAAGTTTTGAAAAAAAAGATTTTAAAATCATTTTAGAAAACCTTGGTGATGTCTATCTTTTGATAGTAATCACCATTGATAATATTGATACAAGTTAGGAAAAAAACATTAAAGTTTTCAATGGTTTTAAACTTTATAACAATTGTTTAAATTAATGGATATTTTCATATAAAATTATTTTTCACCCATTGTATTTGACATAAGTAATGTACGTATGTAATTTTAAGATTTTTCAAAAAAAGTATATTTACTTATGTATTTTCTGTTGGATCGATTTGAGCGCTAGAGGGGGGGGTGAATAGCGCACGTGAAAATTTTTCGTTCGTTCGATATAAAATACGAGCAATAAAGAAATGCATAGCAGAAACTAAAAACACTATTTCTTTTTTACTTGGTTCACAACCTTCGACTACTAATCCAAGGCCCTGACGGTCATAGACTGTGTACGGAGGGCAATCCACTAAAATACTCCTCCTCGTTAGAGGTAGGAGTGAACGATTATAAGAAACCAATAAAACTTAAGGTATAGGGACACTCCCCCTCTCCTTGTTACGATTAAATCTCCGAAAACAAAAAAAATGCATAATTAAGACTCTAAATAAAGATGTTTATACCGACGGCGAAGAAGATCTTGAGCTAAGGTTGAGTCGTCATCGTTCCGACGACACTTTGGCGTAGTAGAGTCATCGTAGGAGAGGGGCATTGGGGGAGCATTTTGGAGCACTTGGAATGATAGAAATGGGGTGGAGAACACCTTTTTTTATAGCCTTGTGAAACCCTAATCGTTGAGATGAGGTTTCTGTTAGGGCAATCTCTTGCCGTGATATGGTTTTGATGTGTGTGGCAAAGGGTTTAAGTTAGTTTGTTATTGTGATTTGATATGTGCGTTGAAGTCGTGCAGGAATTAGTAATTTGCACATGGAGCCTTGGCGAGTTTCACCTCTCATGACTCGGTCCTTGAGTCGGTGAAGGATGGCTTTGTGGAAGCCGTGTGCTTGGAGCATCCGAGGGACCGCCAGACGAGGAGCTTGGAGTGAAGCCAGAGGAAGTAGACTTCAGCGCGAGACGCAAAGGATGGCGCTGTAGAGTCGTGCGCTTGGCATATCCGAGGGATGTGGCCGGACGAAGATAACTTCAAAGGCGAGGGACTACGAGGGATGAGAGTGAGCGAATGTAACCCGGGAAGGGGTAGAGCTCCTAGGTGAAACTTGGCCATTTGGATAAGTGTTGGATGAGATTTCCCGACATCAGTCGACTGCCATGGAATGACAGTCGACTGCTCTGAGTTGAATGGGTTCGACTGATATCCAACTGATGGGTCTTTGGCCTAAGCAGTCGACTGCCATGGACTAGCAGTCGACTGTTGTCGACATCAGTCGACTGCCAAGGGATGGCAATCGACTGATAGCACTGTGCACGGGCACAGAATGGAGTCAAGCTCGTGGAGCACTCGACTGATCGAGCATCAGTCGACTGATGGCAAAAAACGCATCACGATCGGTGATGACAATATCGATCGTGGATAGACGATCGGCATCGCCGACTAATGGCAATATCAGTCGACTGATGCTAGTGTCGTTGGATGAAATCCAACATGGAAAGCAGTCGTTATTGGGCAACAGCTACAGGACCAGTCGACTGATAGGGACATCAGTCTACTGTTCCTGTGTCAACGGGAAGAAACCCTCTTCCTCTATAAAGAGGAATGGTGTAGGGCTTTGGGAACCTAATGCTTCAACTCATAACATCTCCCAAAGTGCTCTAAGGGTTTTTCCACTCCTCTTCTTGTGCTAATTCTCATTCAATTGTAAGAAGAGGGATTGTAAAGAGGTTACCTCCATCTAGCTTGGTGCAAAAGAGAGATTTAGTGGATTTGGCAAAGGAGTGATTCACCTTGGACGAATCAGGATCGTGGATTAGCGGTGTAGCCGTGAACCACGTTATGACTTTGTGTTAGCATTGTTTGTTTCCTTTGCTTTGTCTTTCTTTGTTTGATTTGCTTGTCTTGTTGTTTTCGTTGCGCTAATCTTGTTTGTAGACGAGCAAATTCCGTTATCCAACGATTGAGGGCTATTCACCCCCCTCTAGCCGGCCGATTGATCCCCTACATGTGGTATCAGAGCCAAGGAAAGCTTGTCGAGGACTAACCACCACAACATGCACATTCAAGAATGGCCAGCTCAAATATTCATCCGCCAAAGTTCGAGGGGGAATTCTCTTGGTGGAAAAAGAGAATGGAGTTATTTTTCGAGACCGATTTTGAAATTCTTTTGATTATGGAAAACGGTTTCGAATTGCCTAGGAATGAAGAAGGGGAGCTATTGGAGAAATCAAGATGGAGTAAAAGAAAAAGAGAGGTGTACTTGGCGAATTCAAAGGCCAAGCACCACCTCTACAATGTACTCCCCCAACAAGAAGTAAATAGGATAGGGGAGTGTGCTAGCGCCAAGGAAATGTGGGAGAAACTAATAGAAATTCATGAAGGCACATCCGAGGTGAAACTAGCAAGGAGAGATGTCCTTCCTCCCAATTATCCAACATCAAACTCGAAAAGGGAGAGAAGGTAAAATCCCTACACTCTAGATTTAAGGAAATTCTAACCGGCTTGACAAGTGTAGGTGAAAAGCTCTCCAACCGAGATATGGTAATGAAGGCCATAGATGCCTTTCCCCGGTCCTCAAGATGGAGCTCTATGACAGACTCATTTTACATCTCCAAGAACTTAGAAGTGAGCACCTTAGAGGAGTTCTTCTCAACAATGGAGCTCCACGAAACGAGGCTTGAAGGAATAGAAGAAGAGCCAAAATTTCAACCTTCAAGAGGAGTAGCACTTTTGGCCAACAAGGGGAAGAAGAAGATGGAGATCCCCTCCTCCTCCAATGAATCATCGTCATCTTCCTCCATGGATAGCATGGAAGAAGCCTATATGGTAAGGAGGGTAAGACGTGCTTTAAAAGGTTTTCAATTTAATAAATCCAATGATAGGAGGAGAAGACCAAGGGGGAAGGTCATTTGCTACAATTTCCAAGGGGAAGGACATATAAGGGACAATTGTCCCCTCTTGAACAAAAGCAAGGAGGAGAAGAGAAAGAAGGAAGAAAAGAATAAGGGGAGCAAGAAGAACAAGGAAGAAGAAAAGAAGGCCAAAGAAAAAGGAAAGTCCAAGGCATTCAAAGGAAAGACATGGGATGGTCCTTCTTCCTCATCATCATCCGAAGAGGAAGAACATGTCTACTCCAACCTTGTCCTAATGGTCTTTGATGACCTAGATTGCTCCTCCTCCGAAAATGAAGAAGTAAGCTCAAGTGAGGAGAGCTCAAGTGAAGGGGGAGCCTCCTCTACATCCTCATCATCTGAAGAGGATTTGGTAAGTGAGGTAACGAATCTACCCCCAAAGCAAATAATGTCCATGATTTCTAGCCTCACTAAGGATTTATTTAGGGCAAAGAAAAGGAATAAATGCATGCTTGAGTAAATTAAGGATTTAGAACGAAAATTAGAAAAAACATGTTTTAATGATGATAATGATGATGCATGCTCACATGATAACTATATGCCTTTGGATGTTAATGATGCATGCGTAGAAGAAAATAGGGCTCTAAGGGAAAAGGTAGACTATTTGACCAAGGCCCTAGAAAAGTTCACAATAGGCTCCAAAACCCTTAACATGATAATTGGGAGCCAAAGAGCTAGTTTCAATAAGAAAGGCCTAGGTTATAAAGAAAAGAAAAATGAAAAGGCCTATAAATGTCTAATAGCTAGGGGTCAAGACAAAAAGAAAGTAATTGCTAGAAAATGGATCCCTAAATCCATTTCTTATTTTGGGTTCCTAAATCCATCCTAAAGGGTTAAGAAAACCCTAGGATAGTCAACCATATGGAATTTAGGATGGCGGGACAACATTTTTGAAATAGTGTTAGGTGATGATAATGCACCTATAAATAGATAAATTATGCTTTAGGTGATATTTGTTGTATTATCATGATGTAATACCTAATACATGATAACAATTTGATGAATACATTTGTTTCATGATCATAATGTGAAATTCATACATATACATCTTTATGATCATGTGGATTGTTAGGATGATACGTAACCTTGATAGAATTGCATGAAAATAATGGTTAAGTATATACAAATACCTTTAGGATACATCTCACACTCATCATAGACTACCATGATTGAAAACTTAGCATGAGTGAGATGTTAGGATGATACAAATGTCCACTAATGGCTATGGCATTTAGATGGTCATTTAAAGTATCAAAATAGCAATAATAGACCAATCATGGGGAAGACTTATGTTTAATTCATAGACATATTGCCCAAAGATCATGTTTGGATATTTCATATGTTTTCAAAACAATTTCTTACTTTAAAATCTGTGTGTTCATGTTTTGAAACAATTGAAAGCAAGACTAGGTGTTAAAATGGATACTAACATGATCAAAAACCTAGTGGTTTTTAAAGCTTTTGGATTTTTGGAAAATACTTGAAAATATAATGATTTTTCATAGAAAACTATTTTTCATTGATAAAAATACTTACAAGAAATATGTTCCCCAAATTTCATGATTTTTCAAATTTTATATATTTTCTAGTGCATTTCTGAAAACCACCCTGAAAACCTAAAAAACCCGAAATGCACGTGCCAGTCGACTGGTAGTCTGAACCAGTCGACTGGTAGCCTGATAATATGCCTAATAACCTTTTGTATCGGATTTTAAGGCATGTTTTGGTTTTTGTTTACCTCTTGACTTGATGCCATGCTTGTTTAAACATTGTTTAAAATTTTTTGATAGTGTCAAAGGGGGAGAAATGTATATGTTTAAGTAAGGGGGCATATATTTAGGGGGAGTTTCATGTATTAAGGGGGAGAGTTTCTAATCATGTTATTCACATGCTTTCTTTCCTTAATAGTTTATCAAATGTTTTTACCTAACTTAAACACATTGCCACACATCAAAAAGGGGGAGATTGTTAGGGCAATCTCTTGTCGTGATATGGTTTTGATGTGTGTGGCAAAGGGTTTAAGTTAGTTTGTTATTGTGATTTGATATGTGTGTTGAAGTCGTGCAAGACTTAGTAATTCACACATGGAGCCTTGGCGAGTTTCACCTCTCATGACTCGGTCCTTGAGTCGGTGAAGGATGGCTTTGCGGAAGCTGTGCGCTTGGAGTGAAGCTGGAGGAAGTAGACTTCAGGGCGAGACGCGAAGGATGGCGCTACAGAGTCATGCGCTTGGCGCATCCGAGGGATGTGGCCGGACGAAGATAACTTCAAAGGAGAGGGACTCCGAGGGATGAAAGTGAGCGAATGTAACCCGGGAAGGGGTAGAGCTCCTAGGTGAAACTTAGCCATTTGGCTAAGTGTCGGATGAGATTTCCCGACATCAGTCGAATGCCATGGAATGGCAGTCGATTGCTCTGAGTTGAATGAGTTCGATTGGTATCTGACTGATGGGCCTTTGGCCCAGCGGTCGACACCATGGAGTGATCGACTATTAGTCGACATCGATCCAACCGCCAAGGGATGGCGATCGTGATAGCGCTGCAGACGCGAGAATGGAGTCGAGCTCGAGGAGCACTCGACTGATCGAGCATCAGTCGACTGATGGCAATATCAGTCGACTGATGTCAGTGCCGTTGGATGAAATCCAACATGGAAAGCAGTCGTTATTTGGCAACGGCTACAGGACCAGTCGACTGTTAGGGACATCAGTAGACGGCTCCTGTATCAACGGGAAGAAACCCTCTTCCTATATAAAGAGGAATGGTGTGGGGCTTTGGGAACCTAATGCTTCAACTCATAACATCTCCCAAAGTGCTCTAAGGGTTTTTCCACTCCTCTTCTTGTGCTAATTCTCATTCAATTGTAAGAAGAGGGATTGTAAAGAGGATACCTCCACCTAGCTTGGTGCAAAGGAGAGATTTAGTGGATTTGGCAAAGGAGTGATTCACCTTGGACGAATCGGGATCATGGATTAGCGGCGTAGCCGTGAACCACATTACGACATTGTGTTAGCATTGTTTGTTTCCATTGCTTTGTCTTTCTTTGTTTAATTTGCTTGTCTTGTTGTTTCCGTTGCGCTAATCTTGTTTGTAGACGAGCAAATTCCATTATCCAACGATTGAGGGCTATTAACCCACCTCTAGCCGGCCGATCGATCCCCTACAGTTTCATGAGAAGATGCCACCTAGCCCTTGAGAAATGGTGATAAGCTTTGACTCTCCTCAAAGCTGATCTGTGACCATCAGTCGATTGATAAACTCTATCAGTCGACTGATACAAGCCATCAGTCGACTGATGGCAGGGTTTCCAGCTGCAATGAAGAGTTAGCTCGAAAATGCAGTTAATATAAGTAAGTTCGATGGTCGTTTACCATACGATCTCGACTTAGACCTTCCATGGGAAGTCTTGGTCAGTTCGTCGCCTAAGGATGTCCCCATACGGAGGACACAACCTTACTTTCACTCACACGAGCTTACCTCAACCTTTACCTTTGAAGCTTCGCTTCCGGTCTTCATCTAAGTTCCTCGACTCCCTTCAAAGTCCTCCCGGTGTCGCTCGACCACCACGTTTCCCTCCAGGTGTCACTAACCTTCGGCTTAGCTTAGCAATTCTACACACTTGATTTAGCTCGTGAGATAACAAAATAACCTTGACTTTGTGTCTTTGCCATAATTAAAACATAGGTTCAATTATCTGGTGCCCCTGCACCAACATTTTCAAATTTCATTTCTAAAAGTTTGATTTCTGGAAAATCATCACCAACTGTATGTAGGCAATGACTAAACCATAGCCAACCGTTGGTCGGCATAGCAGCAATACGTAACCGAACGTTTGGATGAACAAGGGTTGTTTAATTATTTATCAGCACCCCTATGTACCCTAACTGCTCCTAACCCTATGATATGCTTAGAGAAGCATTGGAAGGGTGAAATGTTCATTGAAGATGAATTGGAGAGTTGATTAGGGTGAAGATCAAATTTTAAGAGAGGTTAAAGTTCAAATTTGAACTTTTACCCTTATTTTTGATGGTTTAGACTTCCTATAGGCTTAGAAACTCTCAAAGGACATTGATGGTGCAATGGTCAAGGGGGAGTAAGTCTTTACGGGGAAGTTTGTCCATCATGAGATGATGGATGTTAAAAAGAGGGAGAATGAAAGATTGCCTCTCATTTAGTGATAAAGGTTTTGTCACTAAGAAGAGTGAAGGCATCTAAGATGATTTTGGACCAAGAGGGAGAATGAATGATCTCATTAGTAGATGAGACATTGAAAACCTTGGTTGGCTTTTTTATGTATGCAAAAGGGGGAGAAATGAGGGTTTAAGTTAGGAAATTATCATTATGCTTTGGCATGAGAAAAGTTAAGTTGGGCTTATGGGATAGCCAAACTCTGAGGTATTGTCACCTAACTTAAAGACATTGTCAAACATCAAAAAGGAGGAGATTGTTGGTACAATCGACCCAGGTCATGATTGACTAGATTCGAGTGGGACTCGAGTAGCATTTTGATGTTTGATTATGGGTTTGACAATTGTTTAACAATATGGGTTTGACCATATGTTGACATATGACTAGTGGATGATTAGGATATCCAAGGTCACATTAGAGAGATTATCATGGAGGAGATTGTTGGAGCAATCAACCTTAGGTCAAGGTTGACCAAGCTTGAGTGAAACTTGAGTGGAAGTCCAAGTCTGGAGACTTGGCAAGGGAAAGTCCAAGAATGGATTCTTGGCAATAGAGAAGTCCAAGTATGGATACTTGGCAAGGAAAAGTCCAAGAGTGGAGTCTTGGCAAGGGAAAGTCCAAGTATAGATACACAAAGGAAAAATCCAAGGGTGGAGTCTTAGCAAGGGAAAGACCAAATATAGATATTTGCCAAAGGAAAAAGTCCAAGGGTATAGTCTTGCCATGTAAGTCCAAGTGTGTAGTCTTGGCAGCAAAAGTCCAAACATTGAGGCTTGGCAATGGAGAATTCTTGGAGGTGCAACCTCTTGGCAAAAGTAGACCCATTAGTATGACAAGGCCAACAGAAGCACTTGATGTCTAGGGCCAAGGGTGAGGAGTCGTAGACTTGAACCTAGTGATTGAGGCTGATGGAAGTGGCTTAAAGGCTGAGGTCTAGGCTAAGGGTCCGTGATGGCATGACGAAGTAGATGAAAGCACCTGAAGGCTAGCATGAAGGATGAAGGAGTTGTGGAGAACTCGGATGAAGCCTGAGGGTGTGATACATGCAAGCACGACCTCAAATCTCCGACGGATATCATCGAGGACACAAAGCGCAAGCTCGTGCTCAATGCCAGCAAGTGCACAGATGTCGTCGAGTACCGTTTGTCCAGTGGATGTTGTTGCTCAGAGCGAATGTCCTATAGACGAGGGTTGCGAGGTCGAATACAATCCTAACTCAAGTATGGTGTCACTCGGAGGAAGCGAAGGTAGGTTTGAGGTTCCCTAAAAGGATTCTAGGACATCGATTTCACTTGTGCATTATTGGAACATGCTGTCAATTAAATGCTTCCTAAATCTCTAATTATGATCTTGCAAGAGGATCATAATACATTTTCCCGATGAACTTTTTCTTCTACTGGGAACTACCTATTCCTAACCAAGCTGACCTTTCGGATCATCAGAGCTTAGGAATTTGGTACCGTTGGGAGCCCTCTGTCACTAAGGTCCCTCAACCCTTCTAGAGTTAATTTCTCCTACTTTGTCCCTTTTGCTAAGATAGGATATTGGGTACGAGGATTTCCTAATAATCCCTATGAAGAGTCAGAACGTATTTCGTTTCCTACTCTATCATATTATAATATCTACGGTTACCGGAGGGAGGGCGACTGCAAGGTTCCTCCTTACTTCTCCTAGATCTTTGATACAAAGGCTATCACCCTTTGTATCAGCTATGCACAATAGATATAGAATCAAAATATAATTTTCATCAATCCAATCAGCACCAATTGCAAATATAAATTCAGAAACAAAAAATATATTCAAACTAGCATGTCCTACGTATACAAGCTACTCTATAATCCTATAATCGAAGTATCTACTTCATAGATGAAAGAGAATAGACACAAGGCATCGTAGAATGAATCATTACAATGTAAAGATATCTAAGAATTAAATTACAATGCTCTTGGTCATTCTCCTTGGCGTTGGGGCACATATTTCGATCCTCTAGTTGCTTCC